>LR991021.1:17301154-19701154 GCA_905163495.3 Cosmia trapezina
CGGATTTTAAACATCTGACGCTCGACGCCGCGTAGCGAGTGCGCGTGTGTGCGTTTTTCCTCATGTACGGCACACAGTTGCGAAGCTACGACGATTAAACGATCTTGATCTGTAGCTATGGCGTACCTATATTTTTTTGAAGTAAAAGCTAGAGGTTTACGGAGAAAATAAAAAGACTGTCCACAATACGTTATTAGTGTATTTTAATTAAATTTATACAAATATGGATGAAAAAATAATATTATGTAGGTACTTATAAAAACTAAACTCATTTTACTTATTTGTTTAAGTATTTGTATACTAATAAGTAATTGAAGTTTTATAAAAGTATTTGTCTAAGGAGATCGATCGACTTTTCCTTGGATCTATAATTTCTGTGAGAACACAATCAGAATAAAATTTTGTTAACAGCGGGAACCATCTTTTGACCAAAATCATTGTTTTTTTGTGTAAAACAGTTGAATTTAAGCCCTATTTCAATGTAGATAAAGACGCCACGCGCTAGCTATAATTTTTTATTTTTCTTGCGGCATTATAGGTTTAGCAACCGCATCAAGTTCATAAAACAGTTGAATTTGAACCAACAATAATACATAAATACATAAAGCCGCCTCATGCGCAAATGATTGGTTTACTGTTTTCAAATTTCAAATAGATAGGTCACCCCGCTGCCACAGAATAAATAATAGTACTGCTGCGTTCGTGTGGGGTTGGTTTTATAATGTTTATTAGCCTAGGCAGGTATTGTACGTGCCCAGTCGACCTAATGACTATACAGTCGACCACACGTCGCACGTCAGTGGTAAGTGATAAGGATTTGTATAGGTATCGTTTTCATAGTTTTCGATTTCGACTATAGCCAATAGTGAAGTCAAAATTAAAATCCAAGATGGCGGCTGCGAAGATTTTAAAATTTTTCGTCATGGATGTCGTTTTCATAGTTCTCGAGGATGAAGCCGATAGTGAATCAATCATCATAGAAGGGATGATTGACTGCACTATGCGGCCCATGAGAGCAATGCAATGGTGGCCCAATGGTAACGATCCCGACATACGAGTAGGTCATGGTTTCGAACTCAGGCAGGCACTTTGTGTAAATAATTTCATCACCACTACTCTCAAATCAGTGAAGGAAAATATCGTGAGGAAACCGCCTAGAACCAAAAATTCGAAGACATGTGACATCTACCAACCCGCACTGGGTCCTCGTGGTGTATTACGGCCCACTCCCTCTCACCGAGAGGAGCCCTGTGTCCCAGCAGTGGGAACATTATAGGCTGATTATGATTGAGACCCATTATGTTGTGAGCGAGCACGTTTCAGTGCCAGAGGTCATCACTGATGTGAGATGAGAAGATATATTACGCTCAACACCGCCGCGCGCGGCCCTTGTCCGATCAGAGCGCGGCTAGCCGCGCGTGGCAGCCGCGCTCAAATGCCGCCCTATATTTGGACACACCTTTATATAGTGCCTTTATCTATGCCTCACTCGTTTCGTATCGTTTAGTGCGGTCGCGATTTGAGTGTATTTCCCATAGTTTTATTGATGTTTTCCTCGACCCCTGTTTTCTTTCTGCGGACTTCTGATCTTGCTTCTTGTACGAACCTTGCTACCACACCGGACACGGTACGGAGAACCCCGCATAAACGTTGGACTTGAACTTGTTATTTTGTATATTACGACCAGCCTACCGATTTCATATTGGCACCATGGATCGTTGTGTAAATTGTGGCAAAGTGACTAGAGGCTGTAGTTTACGTGGTCGTCGAGCTGAAGAACTTCAAAAATCAGCTGTTAAGTACCTATATGTAGATCGGTATGTAACCTCACTTTTATTACATCTCTTTTAACTCGGAACTCAGACCGCAAAAATCCGCAAAATGTTCAGTGATGGTTTGATAATATAGTAGCTATAAATTGACACCAATTTCATCTTTTTACAACCCAGGCCCAGGCCCAAGTTTATATGACATGGTTTCCGTCTCCTTTGTCACGGATCCACAATAGAGATTGTGGCAGTAGAGATTTCAAATAAAAATCTGATATAAATTTTTTCTCCATATTCATCATCCAAAATTCTTGTAGCCATCTTGGATTTACATTTTGACTACACTATCGACGTTAGCACCCACAAGAACCATGAAAACGATACCCATGATGAAAAATTTTAAAATGTTCGCAGCCGCCATCTTGGATTTACATTTTAACGTCACTATCTGCTTTAGCATCCTCGAGAACAATGGGAACGATCCCCATGACGAAAAATTTAAAAATTTTCGTAGCCACCATCTTGGATTTACATTTTGACCAAATTATATTGTATTATTGATATTGTAATTACAATATCAATATTACAAGTAATACAACATAATTCAAGAATTGTAACATAATTCTCCTAAAGTAAGTGTGCCTACCACTTTAGCTTCTTAAAATATTACTTAAATGAAAGGATTAAAAATATTTAGTCGCACTACAATTTACTATATATCACGCGAGGCGCATGCGCGGCGGCGGGAGGTCAACCGACATAGGTCCTGCGTCGACGAGCGCCAGAGCGCGACTGACTTAGGCCGTTCGATGCACCCGATTTTATACTCACTTTAAAAAATTATTTTCGTAAATGATTGAAGACAGATATATTTTATTTTTTACACATATATACTACAATCTTTCTTCTTACGTATAAAATTATTTGTGTTGCCAAATGACTTTTAGATTCTGAGAAATGACGTGTTTTTTTGTAGTCGATTTCTCGATTTTTGATTATCTTAGACGTGATTAAAATACAAGTTAATGAATTAAAAATCAAACTTTTCTCAATGCATTTTAAATTTCAGGATATGCCTCTTCGAATGAATACCACTTTACCTTCTTAATTAGTAGTAATAATTGGTGTAAGATTACTTCGAAGTTGAGCCTTCGCGCGTCATCTGGAAATCGCGCCTTCGAAATCGACTGTTTTCGTAGTCAATAATTCAATTTGAACAAGTTTTTTTTAATAGACTTTAAATAAAAATATATGATAATTACGATGATTGAAGTCAAAAGAAGCTAAAAAAATAAATTATGTGACCAAAATCACTTCAAAATCTCCCAAGTTCTCGATTTACGTATGAAAAATGCAACAACGCTCTTAACGCTAGCGAGTCATTTTTCGATAACAACTCATGGTAGAGGCTCAGCTGATAAAGGAATATACTACTGTACTGTAGTACCTAAGGCAAAGGTATATTATGTGTGAAATCCAAGGTAGCAACAGTTTTTTTTTTATTAATTTTAATAATTTTATATTAGTATGGGCGGTGGCGTTAGTTTGAAAAAGTAATTTTATACCGGCTGAAAATCATACCAAAAATAGTTTTTCCTTAGTGCTTAGGAGATCTGAGGGTCAGCTGCTGCGAAGTCCAAAGTTAGAGCATGTCAGTTGTAAAAATAAACTCATGAAAAAAGTAATTTTATACCGCGCCAAAACCTTATGGACGGTTTTTGGGAACATCTTCAACCCAAAAAAAATAGTCAGCTCCATAAAAGTGGGGGGAATATTATGTCAGTCGCGTAAATGAACTTGATTGTTGCGATGGTACATCAAATCAGGGCTAAGTTCGAAACTATGGGCAAAGCGCAGCGGTCAAAGGAACCATGACCTCAATTTTGAAGAATATTTTTTGGCTTAGTTTCATTACTGTTATTACAAATATAAATGTTAAGTAATACAAAAAGGTTAAAAACACGAACAGAAGTATTTCAAACACATTTGTTTTCGTGATGCAGTGCGTAAGCAAGATTACGGATAAAGAGTAATTACGAATGTATTTAAGTGAGTCGGAAGCGCTACTGATTCTCACCTGTGCTGGGAGCTTCCGGAACTGCGGCTCTAATATCTTTATTTTGTGAATATACACGACGTCATCGTCGCCATGATCACCGAGGAACACGGTTGCAGTATCTTCTTCTATTTCCAATATTTTAGCACGTTGCCAGCCTCCATCATCTAGATTTACAGCATACCTGTAATTTTTTTTTATTGATATGTATAGACTGAGATGGCTGTGACATGTTTAGAAATAATTTTAATCTTATAATACACACATCAACACGGTCTAGGGATATTTTAAAAAAAGCGAATTACTATCAATGTGTTAATTATTTATATGACATGTATATATTTAAAAGATACGTTATTTAATATTCTACCATTTTTTAATAATGGTTAAGGTACTTAGATTAAAATTTCAGGATTTTATGAAAAAAAAAATGAAGCATAGATGGAAACCGTATATGAATTAACTTCTAATTTGTGAGTAAAAACTGAAAAAAATAGAAAAATCATTTAATTTGTGTTTATAAACTTGAAGTTAGTAGTCTGAGAAAGCGCCCATGATGTTCATAACACATCGGCAACGATTCGGCATGCTCAGAACAAGGTCGTCAATGTCTCGCTGCGGAATATTGTCCCATGTCCTTCTGAGGTGCGCAAAAAGTTGATCTTCTGTAGCCAGATTTTCAGGAACTTCCTTCAGAGCTCTTCTTTGCAGCATATCCCACGCATGCTCAATGGGATTTAGATCTGGCGATTTAGCAGGCCAGTCTAAGGCCCTAACATTGTGTGTATGTAACCAAGCTGCTACCGTTCTCGCCGTGTGTGCCCGGGCATTGTCGTGCATGAGCAGGAAATCTTGCCCCATTTGTGTTCTTTGGGGCAAGATTACGGGCCCCAGCACCTGTTGGACGTATCGTTCTGCCGTCATATTGCCCCGCACCCAAACGAGATCCGTCCGTCCTTCAAGACGAATTCCTGCCCAAACCATAATTGTTCCTCCTTGGTATGGGTGAACTTCCTGAGGGTTCTGAAGACGGCTCCATCGTCCAGGAACTCGCCAAACACGCGTCTTTCGTGAATCTGGATGGAAGCCGAACCTGGATTTATCCGTGAACAGCACATTGGACCATTGCTCACGGCCCCCGTCCACGTGGTTCCGAACCCATTCTAATCGTCGTCCACGATTGCCTCTCCGTAAAGGTGGGACCCGGAGTGGTCTACGAGAGCGTAGAGTAGATTGCTTTCATGCAGTCGCCTTCTTACAGTTTGGTCACTCACAAGCACTTGGTGTTCCACTCGCAGCCTTTGGACCAATTGAGTCGCCGTTGCATTTGGTTGAGCTCGCGCAGTAATTTGCAAAAATCGGTCTTGTGTGGGGGTAGTGATGCGACTTGGCCCCCGGTGCCTCTCCGCTACTTCACCTGTGGCACGATAGCGTGTCCACAATCTTGAAATTACATTTTGGTGGGTCCCTATGGCCTCAGCAACATTACGCTGAACAGACCCAGCTTCCAGCATTCCCACAGCTCGTAACATCTCCGCCCTCGTCAAATGTTGGCGTTGCATGGCTACAATACCTCAATTTTAACTTTATCTTTCGTTTAAAAATGAAAAAAAAAACGGTCTGTAACTAAACGTAATTCGTATTGTTTTCTAAATTTCGCACAAATGAAAATTTCCTCTCCTACACATCAAGACATTTTTATGCCACCGAAACAAAAGAATTTTCAAAAATATAATTTGGAATTAGTCTGAGACACTGACCTCTATTGTACAAGTACGCTGGACTTCATATTAGCGATGACAAAATGAAGACATTTGATTTTCGCCATTTTGGCGCTGAAAGCAATGAAACCCACCCATGAACCCCATGTGACCCATGGAACTAATATTAGAGATGGGACACAGCTGAGATAAAAAAATACTTTTATGGACTTTATCGACCGTGAGTTACGCTTTTATTTATTTGATCTGAAATTGGTATAGAGTATAGACTATCAAATAATAATAAAACGAATTCTATAGTTACTTAATAATATATTGAAGGATTGTTCGCTTTGTAGAAACTTATTGTGCTGTGAAAAGGAAATATTGATGCCAAAATAACCATCCCTTTTTTGTTTCTACAGTTATTAAAAAACCGGCCATGTGCGTGTCGGACTACGCACAATGAAGGGTTCCGTATTTGGTATTAAATTAAATATTCCAAGAACAAAATTAGATTATAGTTGAAAAACATGTTCTTCCATACATTCCAACAGTAAATGTAAGTTTGTACTCACAATATTGAGAGATTTAACATGTTATTTTAAGACCACAAACTTCTTAGAGGTTTTCCTGTAATGTACAGGTATAGAACTATTTTCTGTATTTTTAAAAAAAAATTAGGCTCAGTAGTTTTGGAGATAAGGAGGGGATGGTCACTTTTCATCTATTCTCTTAAATAACTGTAAATTGATTTATTTTTAAATTATAAAAAAATATATATATTTTAGACTCTTAATAAGCCCTTTTGTTTGATATGTCACATGGTCTGGACCATGTGCAAAACTTTCTTATTTGGCCCCTAAAAGGGACCCCATATTCAAAATTAATTTATTTACTGTAACCGTACGTGTTTGGGTCTCAGAAATACATATGTGTACCAAATTTCAACTTAATCGGTCCATTAGATTCAGAGCAAATTGGCTGTGACAGACGGACAGACAGACAGACAGACACACGAGTGATCCTTTAAGGGTTCCGTTTTATCCTTTTGAAATACAAAACACTAAAAAGGAATCAAAATAAATAGAAGTCTCTAAGTATCACTGTGAGGAAACAAGACTTCGGCCAAAGCAAATTTCGATTGATAAGCAGACACAAAATATATTATCGGACTGCGTTAACGACAAAATTTCAGCCATGTCATGCTTAGAACGCCTACGGTCGTTAAAATTATTTAATTATTAGTTAAATTACACATACATTTTATCTTTTTAAATTAGAAACTTATTTGCTAATTTGTTTTAGCTACTGAAATTGCATATCTGACAACAGTTAAATTTTATTTGAATGACGTCAATTTAAAATGACTCAATATTGGAAGAAAAACATCAATCGACACATTATCGATAATGGAACATTCGCAGCCCTATTCATACGATTGTATTTTGTTACTAACCCGTCGCACGCAAATTACTAGACACATTAGATTTTTATTGTTATCCGCACATAATATGGTGTGCAATCAACATTTTAAAGAGTTATTAAAAACTGAGCTGTAATTATAATTACACTAAGTATGTGATGAAATTTGAGTAAAAAAGTTTATTCTAAATGAAAAATCATAGACGTATAAAAAAGGAGGACTCCGCGCCACGCATATCGAAAGTGAAGCACCGTACCGATTTATGTGCGTGATTTGAGTACCTGCAAAGACGCCGTCGCTCGTTTCACGTAATGGCGGCTGATCGGCATACAATGATGTAAATGTGTGCGTGAGGCGTGTTTGTACAAACGGTCCATACTTACTGTGCTTCACTTTCGATATGCGTGGCGCGGAGTCCTCCTTTTTTTACCCGTTTATGCACGTAAGTTAGATTATTATTCTTAACCTTATTATTGTTCATTCCTCCCATTGATTCTAACATAAGTTTACGTAATTTACCAGGTTTCCAAATGATTGCGATTTAAGAACTTTTTGAGTTATGAAGTTTGGAACCTTGAATTACGTACTAATCGTAATCGTTAATCGTATATCGTAATCGGTAATCGTTTGCATGATTTCTAATCTCCCGCCTGTATCACGATTAAAACCATACGCAGCCCACGAGAGCCAATCGCAGCTCAGCGAGACAGAGACAGAGGAAACTATCGAGCATCCATCTCTCTTGTTGCGTTTATCGCTTTCCACCTCCTTAAGTTCACAAAGCCCTCAAATGTTATGATTTCGTAAAATTATTACATTTGCATCCGCAAATGGCATTTGCATACAGTCGTTAATGCATACTAAGCCATTTTTTCGAAAATTATTTTCCAAACTAATCAAAGTATATATTTTTTTTACATTTTGTATTTTCTAATTACCCCAAATAAAACACCATATAACAACAAAATATTATTTTTCTGCTTTCCTTGATAATTCATGCACTAAAGGGTTAACAGGGTACATGCGTCATCGATGGGTACATGTCAATTTTAGTTCCTGAGACCCTCGAGGTAGCGCTTCAAATCGGCACAAAAATCAACTGTCATTTCCTATAGTATCTTTAGTCCAGCGTACTTGTACAATAGAGGTCAGTGGTCTGAGATAAATTACAAACAAATCGGTGTATAAAAGATTCCAATGCGGCCAGTACTTTTCGAGTTATTTAATTGAGTATGAAATATCCCTAGACCGTGTTGATGTGTGTACTTTTTTCGTCTATGCTATATCTCTAGAATGTAAAAAAAAATATCCTAAACGTCAAATATATTATAGAAAATGTATACACAGGGTGTTCCTTTTAAGGTGTCAAGCCAGTGCGAGCTGATAGCAGAGTACCATACCTATCGATTTAACCCCCATTTATTTTCTACGATTTTTGTAGTTTTCGAGTTATAATTTTTTTTCGATATTTTTCCTGATTCAATGAGACTTTTGGGGGCTTTAAAAAACTATGTCTTTTTTTGGATCAACTTTGAACAAGAATGTACTAAATAGGGAATTATTTGCTGAAATCGGTTGTTGAAAGTGGTGTATCTGAAATCTTGTGATTTTCATATTTTATAATTTATTATTATTTTTGCATATTTTTGTCAATCCTGTTATTTACTATCCCTTCTCTACGTTTAAGCAGAGCTCAGTTGATAATAAAAACATAAATTTTATACTACTACCGAATTTTATACCTACTATCCTTAACCATTAAAATTGATATGAAATGAGGGATCCAAAATAACTCGAAAAGTACAAAAAATCGTAGAACATACATGGGGGTTAAATCGATAGGTACTCTGCTATCAGCTCGCACTGGCTTGACACCTTAAAAGAAACAATATTATTATCTATAAAAATATATTGGACGACCGTGCTTGAGCACAAGCTACTCTTCCCATTCGTATGGGAGGCCTCGGCGTCCGCAAAATTTCTATTATTAGTTTACCGGCATTCATATCCTGGGTCCACGGCACAGAGAAATTAATCAGAAAAATCCTAGCCTCCACACTGGTTAATTTTAATGTGCCTTGTTTCACCGAGGCTATGGATGACTGGAAACTCGCTTGCCCGAATTCAAACCCACCCGACAATCCATCTTCCCAGAGACGGTGGGATGAGCCGCTCTGCAGAGTAGTGCAGAACAATTTACTTGACACGTCTACTCTACTGCGGAGCGTGCGCGTATGTTGGCTGTGGGTAAGTGGGAGTCGGGTCTGTGGCTTCATGCACTACCGTCGTCGACCATAGGCACTTTGTTCGACGACACTACTTTCCGCCTCGCTGTTTCCCTGCGACTTGGAGCTCCATGTTGTTCTCCTCATCGCTGTCACTGTGGCGAAGTTGTCAACAGCCTCGGACACCACGGCTTGTCTTGCAGCCGAAGTGCGGGTCGCTTAGCGCGGCACGCGAACATCAGTGACATCATCCGACGAGCCCTTGTCACCGTCGGCATTCCAGCGGTATTAGAAACCAATGGCACGCGACGATGGCAAGAGACCGGACGGCATGTCTTTATTTCCATGGAAGGTGGGAAGGCCTTTAGTGTGGGACGCAACGTGCGTCGATACTCTTGCGCCATCCCATCTTCCAGGCTCGGCGTGCTGTGCTGGCACTGCTGCTGCGGCTGCGGAAAACATCATGCGGCGGAAGTATAATAAACCTTATCGGTAATTATATTTTTGAGCCGTTTGGGGTTGAAACCCTTGGGCCCGTGGGATCCGAGTGCTCATAGTTTGTTCAACGAATTCTCCAAACGGCTCGTTAACACTTCCCGTGACCCAAGGGCTGGCTTTTACCTTGACCAGATTCGGCATTGCCACGTTGTCGGCATTGCCGGCGTTGCCATACAACGTGGCAATGCCGCCAGTCTCTTGGGTACTTTACCAGTCGACAGCGATGCGGAGGAATTTTTCGACGCCATATTTTCGTTTTTTAATAATTTTAGTTAGTTTAGGATATTATATTATAGAAAATTTAGTTAGTAATTTACTTTAGTACCTAAATTGGAAACATTGAATATTTTCCATAGGTGTATAGGCAGCCTATGGGAAATATTTAGAGTTTTCTTACAAAAATCAAGATGACCCCAGCCAGGTGGCCACTATTATGATATGATTGATTAAAAGATAAATGCACTGTAGGGCCTAGTCCTATATTAGGCTAGGGATGGTGAACCGTAGTGATGATTTTAGTGTGAAACGAAATACCTCATACACTTTATTGTGTTAAATCCCACAACTAAAGGTCGATTAGACTCCTGAATATCGACGTCCACTTTTTTTGCCTAAAAGCGCATTTGCAATAAGCTCGCCATCCTATTCCATTGTATTTTTTTTTGTTCCTGTCTATTTGCGTTTAAAGATAGCAATAGGGGTCATTGCCCTATCCTTGATATTTATTAGTAGGAACCTCTAAAAAAACTTTATCATCTTTCATTACTAGAAAATGTTGAGTGTAAACGGGCTTTATTTCCGTTTTTGAAATGAAGAATGTCACAAAATTTAGGTGGGTCAATGACCTCTGATGCCATGCTAAAAGCAAATGGTCTAAGCTAATTTTATCTAAAAAAACAAACTAAGCGGTCTTACCAAGCGTTTTTAATAATCATAGATTTGTCCACAGGTGAACCGGAATGGTCGTAATATTGAGACATGTCAGCTAAAAGGCTTTCGAAGGTATCCTGAAACATAAATACCAATCAGACTTACAGTGTCCGTCACTTGGAAGTGTTGAGAAGACTGCTGCAACAATCAAATTATTAAAGGCAGCGCGACGAAATTTGGCAGAACGCAAGATTGCTTTCTTGTTTGCATATGGACGAAAAAATATTTGAACATTTAACTCCAGCACAAAACAGTTTTAGTCAACGCAATCTAAGAAGCCCGTTTGGTCAGCTCAGCTATCAAAATACTTTGTGTAGTGATGGGAAAAAAATCGGTTGCTTTAAAAACCGATTCTCGAGATATATAGTTTTATTTTACGATTGATATTGACGATTTATAGTTTGTAATCAACAATTTATCTACATTGCACAAAACTGATACTTGAGGCATAACGTTTTATTACACGTACGAGTTTGTAATATTTAACAGTTATTACATAAATCCCAACTAAGTTTAAATTTGGGCGCCAAGACATAAACTAAAATCCGATATACTGATTTCTTCCGGAAGGTTTATGTATACTTAATTATAAATTTATAATACATTGTATATTATGCACCAGTGGTGTACCTAGTAATTTTTAAATATTAAAATAAAGCTAAAAATATATTTGATAAGATTTTGTTTTTACATGTTTAAACATTTAATAATACAGTAATTATACGTTTCTCTCTTTTCTAAATTAACGTTTGTAAAAGTATCGATTTTTTAGAACATGGATTTTATTCGGTCAAAAAGCAGCTTAGAACCAATGACGTATTATAAATAGACTCGTCATACACGAACATTATTGCACTCAAAAACAGCGTAAGCCATGAAGTAGCTACATACCAGTACATACAATCATACTGTGCGCGAAGAAAAGGAAAGACTCATGCCGATACCTGTTGTTAGAAAGAGATGAACATACATATTTAGTTACGTCAATAGCTGCTGCATGTTCATTGGCGAGCGCGCGCACGTGGTTCGCAGCAGTTCGTAGAAAAAAAGCGGTATGAGTACAAAACAAAAACTATTTTAGATGTTATAATATAAAAATACAGTATTTATGCACGAAATAAGACGTTTTCCTTTTCTCTCACAGTAGTAGTATAATTTTTACATTGTCTTTAAACTCAGGAAGGCATTTTCTTCACAAATAATTGCTGGAAATTGCGAGTGACAGCGACGTGTCGCCGCGACTAATTAGTGCCTGACTAATTTCAAATCAGGCAATTACCTTCCATTTACTTTGCCATTATTGAGCGCGGGTAACGCATCTAAAGGTAATAATATCATTGCTTAGAACGGCCACAACAATACAGCAACGAACCCAAAGACGTGACACTGTAATAACGTCATTATTATTAATCAACGATTAATTCGTGTTTTTGAGTGCATTTTTTCAATATAAAGCAAAACTTGGTGCTTACGAATGATACTCATTGTTATAGTGTATGGATAACATAGTAATTAATTAGGATTGCGAATTTGATTTTTTGGATTTCTTATGTAGACGTTCATACAAAATTATCGCGGCATGTATAATGAGAAACGTCCAAACAGACTTCATATATTGCGTTGATTATAATCTTCAAAGAGCTGGGACACTAACAGCAAACTCGAAGATTTGGTTTCCTCATATGAAAAAAAAATTGGTATCAACAATACGTTAACGCACAAAATGATAGTGTTTGGCTGCGAGGTAAGTCTACTGACAATTTGGAGGACAGAGTGGCCGTTCGAAAGCAAGCACCAGCTTCTGTAATGTTTTGGGCCGCAGTCACCCCTAAAATTAGCTCTCCACTCATTTTCAGCAACCGGTGCATCAAGGAAAACCAGTGAGCGTAACAAGAAAATCTTTATGATGCGTTGATACTGCGGGCACGACACCAAATTAACACAATCGACTGGATACTCCAACAGGACTCGGGACCCAAAGCTCACCTGATGCAACATTTTTACAAACTCATCAGTAGTAGGTACTTACCAGACCAAATCCATTGGACTTCTTTTATGGACCATTTCGGAAGCCGCGGTTTCCATGTAACAGATTCATTACTATTGCAGATCTCATTACTGGAATATCTATATTTTTAGATAATTCCGCGGTCGACCAATTACCTATTCTGCATAATCGTAAATACTACTTAATCTGTAGTAAATACACTGTACGGTGTTAGTAATTTCTACAAGTTGAGCAAATTCAGAAGATTTTCTTTCGAACAATTATTGAATGCAGTATTAACCTACATTTAAAAATTTTTGATTAAGTACTTTTCCTGAAGTTTTTTTTACATTCAGCATAGTAATACTACTTTTTACAACACTCACACTATATTGTACTCCAATTATTCGAAGCCAAATTTCAAGAGTCGAATTAGCGACGGTCACGAAGACATTCCAGAAGTCGTCATCAGGAAATTGCAATGGTGGCAAGTCACTGTCCATGGAATCGTCTAATACAGCTGTTTCGATATGTGGAGTAAACACTTCCTGCTGGCAAAGTTTACAAGATAAAGATAATTGGATTAATTTATTCGTTTTGAGATGAGAAAGTCCATGCAAGTCTCGTAGGAAATACTCGCCGATTATAGCACCCTTGTGTTTACATACAAATAAAACTCGTCAGTGATTATTCACTTGACGCGCTATGATATACTTTTTGGTGTCTAAGTACACCACTTTTATTAACGTAAATATTCACTTCGGGCAAACACAATTACTGTGGGACGGTCACTGGTGTGCTGTAATAACTTTATTGCGCGTAATTATCGACATTTGGGACTCAAAAACTATTACAAAAAATGACGAGGCATTTTCCAATTTGACTTTGACGTTTTACAATTTGCCTTCGCCGTTTAACAATTTGCCTTCGCCATTTCACAAAGTGCGTTTGCAAAAGGACGATGTCGTATGTATAATGACGAATCATACAATATTATTGCCGACGACATAAACACGAACTCATTATGTTTTTCTTTTAAGTTTACTATCTAGCTGGCTCACTTGAGCCACAGCAATTAAACCGATGTAGACTGTTAGCTTATTGAATGTACTTGTCTAATCGAACGAAAATATTCAATATACGTCCGCTACTAAGACAGAAATGACGTTTAGTTTCGGTTTCTATCGAGCGGTGGCCTTTGTTATTCTATAGCTTAGATACAGACTTGAAAATTTTATTGGAGTCCTTCCAATGTACTTTTCAAATTATAAATTTTGGATAGTACAGCAGAAATTACATTGGAAAGTTTTAATGTTACACGACTGCCCCAAAAAAGGAGTGTAATGTTTTCAGGGTTCAGGTACGTATGTGAGTTTCTATAATCCAACACTTTTAAATGCCTGAACAGATTTGGATGTATGGGATATCGTTACATCATCCCGAGTGACATAGGCTATAATAATTATGTTTTTTTTTTTAATTCTGCAGTATTAAACATTTTCAAATGTGAAATAATTTGAAAAACAAAAAACACGACTGCCCTACCAAAAACGTACGTTTACTTACTAAAAAGTAAAAAAAACCAGCCAAGTGCTGGTCCGACTCGCACATGAAGGATTCCGTACCATATCTGTTTAACAATCGGAAAGATAACTTTGTATTTCATATTGATACTGTGAATTACAAGGTTATTTTTTGCATTTGCAGAAAATCGCCTATATACCTTATGAACCGGCGTTTTTTAGTATTTGTTGATTAAGGATGATGCGCAGTGGTAGGTAGTGAAATTAATTTTTTTTTTTGAGTTTTTTCAATTTGCAGGTCCGTGTCAGGTTGTATCTTGATCAAAGTATGATACGCGGCAATAAAACTTATGTATTTATATAATGAAGTCGGTTAAAAATCATCAATACATCTCTCTAAGGTCCGTATTACAGAACGTCACTCAATACTCAAGCATTACTTAAAACTAGATTCAAGCCATTTGATTGGTTGAAAACTAGACTTAAACAAAGATCAGTGCTTGAGTTTCTTTCTGTAATACGGACCTAAGTTACACTTTGTGCAGATTCGTTAGATTTCGTTCGTTTGAAGAATCTGCACGAAATCTAACTTAGAGAGATGTATTGATGCATTTTATGGTTACAATTATATAAATACATATGTTCTATTGCCGCGTATCATACTTTGATCAAGATACAACCTGACACGGATCTGCAAATTGCAAAAAAAAAAAAAAACAAAAAAAAAATGAATTTCGCGGGCTACACAGCGCAATCACCTTAAATACATTGGTTTCAAATTCCTAACTTGTTTAATTGATGTGATAGAGCTCGTACAAAAATAGTCTAAAATTGACAACTTTTACGGCCCCTTATTTCTTAATTTTTGAAGATTTTTTTTTTTTCAAAATGAAAATTTTATTGTATGGGGACCCCCTTTAATTTTTTACTTAATTTAATTTTTATAAGTGTCTACCTTTTACGGTTCATGACATACAGCCCTGGGGGTCTACTCCCTAACCGCCTGGCCACAGTCTCTGGCGGTGCGGCGCGCGGTGCGGCGGGAGGCGCGGCGGGCGGCGCCATTTGCGGTGGTATGCCACAGCTCGACTAGTTGCGACCGCGGCGGCGTCAGCGGTGGACGTATTTAGAGAACGGCTAAACTAATAAAATGGCCGCGAAACCGTGAACATCCATGAAATTAAATTGCCGTATCTAATTAAATTACTTATAAAAAATATCTAATAAATACTTACCACTATTAACAGGAAATTTTTGTTTTATTTATTCCCACAATTTTTTTATAACATGCCTATATTTATGATGTGGATGTTTTGACATCCATATTTCTGCTCTACTCAGTATTTCACTAATAAATTGTTCCGTATCCATTATTTTTATAAGTTAAACGCGCGTTAATAACAAAATTATTTGTATGTGTCGCGCGATAGTTGAATGCGTCCACCGATGCCGCCGCGCGCGCCGCTCTGAGCTGTGTCCACCTCGATACTCGCTAGTACATTTGTTTCTCTCGCACACCGCGCAGCCCGTCGCCGCCTCGTGCCGCGCGACTCTACCCGCGCCGCAGGTCGCACCGCAGTTCGCGTCGCCGGTAGCTGTAGCCTACTTCATAGGTTGTCTACCGTTTGTTTTCGCCGCTCACCGCTTGCCGCGCCTCACGCCGCGCCGCGCTTCGCTGTGGCCAGGGGGTAAGTCCATCCGTCAGTCACTCCGTCCGTCTGACATAACGATCCATCAAAACAAGTGTAAAAGTTAAATTTGTCGGACGTGCAAAAACACATCTGGAGTGTCCCCACTCCGAAACGAAGTAATAGCGCGGGCAGGTGATGCGATGCAACAGGGTGTGTCGAACAAGAATTTTCACGCGGACGAAGTCGCGGGCAAAAGCTAGTCGTTTAATAAATGAAGTTATTTTACCCGTTCCTAATTATTTGTCCACAGCTAGGAAGTCTCGAATAGGTAGTTTAAATGGACCACAGTTAAATTATTTGAATTCCATTCCATTTTAACATACCTACTGTATTTCGGCCTGGGGCGATGCTGGAAATGTCTTCTGCTGCATTTGGAGAGGACCCAGAGGGCTGTCTTTAAGATTATGGGCTTCAAACCCTATCGCTTCTCTACCAGCGAACTGTACACGCTGTGGAAGCTACCAACAGTAAAGCACTCTTTTATGCTAGTACAGTGTTGCGGAAACATTCAAACTTGTCTTTTGACCTTGAGTTTAGAAGACAATTACGTAGAACTGACAGTCTGCCGGACATCAAGTGTTTAATTGGTAATTGGCCTCCGGCAGCTCATTTTCTGCAGTCCAGTGCTTTATAACAGAATAAATGAAATGCTTACTATTTATCCATGTACTCTCCGGGATTGCAAAAGAATTATTGATTGGCTTCATACTCTCACATACGAAGAATTGGAGATTTTAGTCAAACACTATAGATATTTCTTCCGTAGACATGCGCACCAAATACTCGAGTGTGCTCGTGGGCGGATTCCACAAGCACAATCTACACTTACACCCCACAGAAGCACTACACTCCCATATAACACCCCCACATGCACAATACAAAATTTTTCGAAAAATGAAGCAATTGATTAGTAGTATGCTTCAACATCATTCAGATTATGATTGATAGTGTGTTACGAAATTGGGGTGCAGGCCGGCGCGTTAGTAGAAACTCACGATTTGACGGAACTCGCGCGTAGGTAAATTTTCAGCAAGAAGTATATTATTCACAAATACATTATTATGTGCTTCTAAAAAAACTCATTAATCCCTGTAAGTTCATTGAAAATGTTTTAATTTGGCGCGCGATTTACACTTGTAAATATTAAGGAGGAGAAACTATAGTTCAAAAAAACTAAAAAACACGCTTTAATAACACTAAACTGAACTAGAAAGTAAAAAATATTTTTTTCAATATAAGAATAAAGTGATTAACGAGAAAATTAATGTCATTGTAAACAAAACGTGGGGTGTTCTGTACGACATTCTTACACTAACTCTGTAATTCGAAAGCACCCCACGCTTTTTTCTTTATTATATACAATTATACAGGGTTACTTGTAATTCGACGTATTCCTTGCAGGACGTCATAGTAGGGTTAAAATGCAACAAATTAAGCCACCAAATGTTCTTCCGAAATTCAGTATTTTTTTTTTGTAATTTTTGTCTAAGAAAAATATAAAATATAAATTACGAAAAATATAATGTTTAATTAGTGATCTTTGCCAAAGCTTTAGGCATTTTTCAACTTTTAATTTTTAACAAAATCTGGTACGGCTTCAGCTATGATATTAAATTAAATTCCAGTAAAGTCGGGCCGTAAATAATAATTTTTGAATTGTATTTTTCATAAAAAAACTAAAAATCTAACTAACTCAAAAACTATTTAAATTTTGGTAGAACATTTGGTGGCTCAGTTTGTTGCATTTTAACCCTACTATGACGTCCTGCAAGGAATACACCGAATTTCAAATAACCCTGTATATTATTAAAGCGAGTTTTTTTAAACTATAATTTATTTTTCAATTTTTTAGTGTAGAATTTCCCAAATAAAATGTATTCTATAATTATTATATTTGTGTAGGTATTATATATACTTATAAAGGGTGTTAGGTTAAACGAGGGACATACTTTAACGGAGTGTAGTACTCATCATTATGAACAACTTTTACTATGGGACCAAACATGAAATCGCGAAAAAAAATCAGCTGTTCAGTACATTTTGACGAATTATGCGAACATAAATGTACTGAACAGCTAGTTTTTTTTTTCGCGATTTCAGGTTTGGTCCCATAGTAAAAGTTGTTCATAATGATGAGTACTACACTCCGTTAAAGTATGTCCCTCGTTTAACCTAACACCCTGTATATATATTTTTTATAGTATATTTTACTATTTTTATTTTAAATTATTGTATTGTCACCGGGCCCTGATAAGTGTGCAAAATTTCAAATTAATCTGACCATTTAAAGTGGGTAAAAATCGAGTTCAAAGATTCCGTTACATACAAACATACAGGTGAAGCTAATAAAAGCTAACAAAAGTGTTAGTAAAAATAACCCCACCGGATAGAAAACAACTTTCTAATGTAATTTCGGCTGCACTATCCAAGGTTTTTGAAAATAAATGAATAATTTGAAATGTACATTGGAAACTGTATCTGCAATAAAATTATCAAATTATTTTTTATTTAAATGCCATTTCTGTCTTAGAGCGGAGGTACTTTGAATATTGTCGTTCGATTAGACAAGTACATTCTATAGCTATCAGTCCATACCGGTTTCGTTGCTGTGGCTTAGTTGGGCCATCTAGATAGAAACACATTATGAACTCATATTATACATACCTCATTATTGGGAAGAAGCACTAAAAGTCCATTCACAACTCTATCTTTTATTATATTTGGACAGTTTTCAACTAATTCTTGCCAGTTACTTGGTAAATTTTCACTGTATTTTTCTCTAAAAGGACAAACAATTTAAGAATTAATTAGAATAGAATACAAATGAATAAATTTTATTCAGTGGTAGATAGATAACACAAAGACAAGAGCAAAAAAAAACGACAAAGTGGACCACGCACAATGAAGGGTTCCGTCGTTGGGATGAATTCTGCAAAAGTAAGTTTATACGCACAATATTGAGAGATTCACCATGTTATTTTAAGACCATAGATTTCTTATAGGTTTCCTGTATTCTATAGGAATAGAACTATCTTCTCGCTGCCCTAGTTCAACAGTAAGATATGTTGAACAAAGTATGTTTTGAGTTATTCATACTTTTATGATTTTAGTGTCATTAATTCACTCGTTGTTAATTGAAATGTGGTTGATTTTTTAAAACTATAGTTTGGTTTTAATGTGTTACGGAGTTATTTATATTTCAATATGAATAAAATAATTTGTATATTAGTTTTAAGGCTTTTAATAGTAAGATAACCTTATATTGAACTCAGAGTGAGACATTGAAATTTAGGCACTTTGGTTGCGTTTTACAAATATCAGATTTTTGAACAAGACAGAAGAGCAAATTTTTCACATGAAACAAAACTTATCTCAATTTTGTTTTTTTTTAAGATATCTTACTGTTGATCTAGGACAGCGTTCTGTACTTTTTTTTTCAAAATTTTAGGCTCAATAGTTTCGGAGATAAGGCCCGCCTTAGAATGGTAAATTTTCGTCTATTTTCTTAAATAACTAAAAAAACAATTTATTTTAAATTTATAAAAAAATATATTTGAAACCCTCATAGTAAGCACTTTCATTTAATATGTCACACGGTACAGTATGCAAAACTTTTTTTTTTATTTATTACTTTACAAATTGGCAGTGACAGGCGGACAGGCAGACACACGAGTGATCCTATAAGGGTTCCGTTTTTTCCTTTAGAGGTACGGAACCCTAAAAATAGAAAAAAATAATGCCCGTCTAACCGGATGCAGCTGAATACCAGTATTTTACATGGAGCGACTGCCTATCTGACCTCCACAACCCAGTAACTGGGTAATACGATACCCCTTGGTAAGACTGGTTACTGTCCCTTGTTACATCAATAACAAAATAATATAAATCTGTAATCTGCTACATTAAATGTCTCCAAAATTTTGCCTTGTCAGCGAGAAACAGCCTAGCATTCCGAATATAAAGGTACATAGATGCTGGAAATGCGTGAAGTATCTAGGGGTGCGACCCCAAGTAACATGGGAGAACGGCAGGACCTTGATGATAAATTTCGATTGTCCGAGGTAAGCAACTCACTTACAAACTCGTACATATTACAATCTCCATAAAATCATGAAGTTACTCGGACACGACGGATTCAATTTAGTTTTACAAATTATTTAAAACATCATTGCCGTCTTAGAAGGATCTGCCGCTTTTTATAAGGATTGTCAGATAGCGGATAGCTAGGGCTCCGCGTAGGACCTAGGGAGTGAATTATAATTTTATTTCTATTTTAATATAGCGGGCTTCAGCCCCATTTCTTCAGTACACTACTGTCTTTTATTATAAAGTAGTTAGCCTCCCGCTGTGAGGTTCGAGCCCTCACATTTGGTAAGATAGCGAATGCATATGATATGGAGTACACATTATGGAACCACGGAGTAGTGGTGCCGATATGACGTGTGACCGAGCGTGATCCACCGCCGCCGACGCCCGTTAGATGTCCTCCACGCACAGAATAGATGCGGATTTTTCATCTACGAATAAATGTATTTCCCTTGACTTTGACTTTAATGAAGTAATTGTCTCTCGGTTTGTGTAATTGATGTATGCTGTTCCAGTTAGAGGATAAATAAATTAAATAATAAATACATTGTCGGTGTCATTAAAAAAAATCTCAAAAATGCTCTTTCTGCGGTTGTGGGGTAACAAATAAATATATAGAAGATTAGATAGATAGAATTTATGGTGTACATAATAGTATTCTATAAACATATATATCTATAAAAGTAAGAGCACTAACCTGTAAAGATGTGGTACAGTACTAGCCCAAAGTCCAGCTTCATGTTCGGAGACCAGTTCTGTGAGACATGCTATAGCATTGCTGCTTGAAGAAGTAGCCATTCCGCCAGCTTCGGAACTTTCTATGACCGCAAGTAACTTTACAGCACCTACTTCTTTCGCTAATTCTTCGGATGGTGATGAGTCAGGATACGAGCAAATACAATACGATGGTCCCACCTATGGATTAAAAATAACTAGGTCAAAAGTTAAATTTTAAAGGCTGTATGGGAAGAGGGCTATGAACCATTAAAAATGCGTTTGTTTGATGTAGCACAGTAAGTTGTTATGGAGAATATTCTTAATAAAGTAGACAGAGAAATTCAAATTGTTCTACTATTTTTAGCATTTGAAGCTCAATGGTGCCGATTCTCTTGTCACAATTGCCTCTAAACTAGACTAAAAATCACTAAAATTTAGTTTATTCCTGTCAAACGACGATTTCCCATTCTGAAATTGATTAAAGTGACACAACTTAACTAAATTTTAGTTTGACAGCACTAAGATTGTACTGAGATTATAATTTAGTGAAAATGGCAATTTTGCTATTCTGAATTTGACGTTTTTTCACCTAAAATTTTGATTGTTAAACTAAATTAGACTATTTTAAATCGCGATTAAAAAGGTGTGGAATAATATTAGTTGTCATGACCTAAAATTCACACAAACACCTTGACTTCAAGTGCAAAAACAGTACTGTATTTTTTTTTTCTTTTCCATATATCTCGAAAACGGTGTGTCCTATCGCAAAAATAATGAAAATTTGGCCCCCCTTTATAGAACCCTTAAACCCATAACCCTCAACACGTAGGTACCAAAAAAAAAAATCCACAAAAACACGTTGAAGCTGCCCCCTCCCTGCCCCCCTCCAGCTCTAAAAAATATCTGACACGGTAACAGCGGCGATGTCGGATTGTCTGTAAACAAAATATGACAAGCCTTCTCACTTTTCATAGTGATTTCGTTAGTTCCAATTAAAGCCACCGGGTCAAATATACTACGAGCACTATACCACGCGGAGTCACGATTGTCAAACTCAATTTTAGTTGTGTCAAATTTTTTTCTAAATTTAGAGGTTTTTTTTTGCAGAATAGCTCTAAGATTCTCATAGAAAAAAGTAAGGAATTTTAGTGATAGTTTAGTTAGTTTAGTTCGGTGTACAACAGAATCGGCACCAGTATCAGGTTGTATGTTGATCAAAATATTATTAGCGACAGTAACGAATGTTTTTATTACAAAGTAATAATCATTAGAATCGTCAATACAACTCTTAAGGTCTAATTTGTCGATAAATATGACTATTTCATGAAAATATCACTATCAATTAGATACGGTGCAATATTTTTAGAAATATTTCCGTCCGCATATTTTGGGTAGGTATATAAAGAAAACCAAAGACGTCAACGGTGACGTCCAAAACGATAAAATTACTTTCTTCAAATTGACATACTTGGTTGAGGCCTGCCTCAAACGAGGGTTGGAAACGCAATTAAAAGGATATGGGCGTACAACTATCGAGCACTTTATTTAGATAGGTAGGTAGTAATTTTATTTAGATAGATAGGTAGGTAGTAACGTTTTCACTGCGTGCCTAGCCTACATAATGTTTTCATAAAGCCAGGTACAAGTGAACAGAACATGTAATGTCGTATGTACAGTGGGCTGCATCAATTGGATACCCCAGTTGTATTAAAATGAACTTTGCTACAACTTTGCAATTCAAACAATACATCCTTAAGAATAATACAAAAAGTGTTTCTTAGGCCCAGACGAGATTCGAACCATCGAATCATTGGTTATACAATGATTACCGCGAGCTCTTACCAACTACCAACTAAGTCAGTTAGGTAGTTAATAACTCAATGAATTATCAATCTACTTGGCGTTATAACTCTATCTCTGCCTATGAAATCGTAGTGAATGAATAGTTTGTTATTAAGAGGGTAGTTATGCATAAATTTTACTAATCTATTCACCTTTCGCATTTGTCTAGGAACCCGTTTGTAAATTATCAAATCAAATTATTGTAAAATATAAATGTTTGTAGTTTTTTAGATAATAACAATAATAAATATTATTAAATGATTATTAAAGTATTTTATTTTTCTTGATTTTTAATTCTTCATAAATAAACAAAAAAAAATAAAAAAACAAAATAAAAAAATACAAAAAAAAAATACTTACTTAAAATAGAAAAATATATATAAAAATATAATTTAAAAAATAATAATGCATGACAAAAACACAATTCGTGCCTAAGATTTGAACCTCCAATCTTATGCACGGCAAGCGGTCTTGAAACCTCGGGTCTATTTACCTAGACGTTGAATAACTCTTCGTAAATGTCAGCCCTCTTATTGCTTGTCGTTATACGCAATATTAGAAGTATTAACGTTTTATTGAAAAAGACAATAGTAAAAACAGACTTAATTAAAAATAAATACTAACATAAACTTATTTATTCACAAAAACAATACATTAATTATAATAAAATGTTTTTGCAAAATACAAAAACCAACTTCGGCCTATCACGGATTGGAACCCACATGTCTTTTGAGGGGTACCCAATTGATGCAGCCCACTGTACATTAAATGATCTATTACCACAGCTCGTACATATAACAAATACTTACTTTCACTGTGCAGTCGTAGCTTACAGGTCCCCGTTTAGGCCGTATCTCATGTACCTTATACACAGGTTCTGGAAGCCCAAGTTTTTTACAAGTCCATTCCAATTTGTCAACGGATGATGTGGAATCAGGTGGAGGTTCTAAGTTATGAGCCGGCACAACATTTGTTACAGGACCGCTGCTTTCCTGAATCAAAACAGATTTTCAAGGGAAGGTGGACTCGGCTCTTTACATACCCGAGTCTGAGTTGCTTCCTTTTAAAATGAGGTTTTGTCTCTTTATGAGTAACATTAGATATATAATACAATACTTAAGCCAGATTCACATTATTGTGTTGTTTTTGTGTTGTGTCGTGACGACACAGTATTGGCCAATGAAAACTCGTTGTGGTATGACGCGCTCCTGAGCAAATTCGTTTGATTGCTATAGCCTGGGTCACGACAGAACTCAGCTCCACTAATGTGCTGGTCGCTTTAGATACCTAAAGATGTTTTGTGAACGTCTCAGAACGAAAGAATGGCGAAATCTTCTTGAATTAAATGGATTTGCATTGTTTAATAATCATAAATAAATCAGTTAGAAGGTCGAGTACTTCAAGAAATATAGCTCGATGACTCCTTAATTTTATTTTTTTTTATTTTATTTCACTTTTCTTTATATTAATTGTACTTTGTGTTTCACGAACTTTTGCCAAATGAAATCTTTTCTTTCTACGTATCGCTCAAAAACACTAGATATAACATCGCTATGCATCAAAATGATAAAGTTGACATTTAAAACTTTATTTTATCCATAGGGACAAAAACAAGCTTTAAATGTATATTTTATAAGTGACTTATAAATTATACATTTAAAGCTTGTTTTTGTCCTTTGTTTTTAATAAGTAATTAATTTTAATTTTATGTAAGTAAAGCTTATTTTCGAGAAAAAAAAAAGTCTAAAGAAGTTGGAACTTTGACCTGCAATATCTCCGTAACCAGAAGGTTCCCAGGTACGGTCCAGTACCAAATAAAAATATCTGGGGGCACGGCAGTGCCCCCGCCAACACGAGCCAAGCGAAGCGCAAGGGCACTACCTACCTTTTCTCGAAGCACTTCGTCGTATTTATGAACCTTCTTAACTTGGGTTTGGATTATACCAGATAAACAAAATTTTCGGGATATGATGTCAGTGGTTGACTTATTAAACCTATAAAGTTTCAATTGCATAGCTCTTATACTTTAGATTTTATTGATATCTAAAATACCCCGATTTCGTCACTGACTCACTGATGATCATAAAAATTCTTAGGGTGCTTCCTGAAGTCCTAGAAAGCTGAATTTTGGTATGTAAGCTAGTATTAGTACACAAACAACAAAAAAAATCTAAAACTTGGAACTTTTACCCCCCAACCCCTTAAACTAGGGTATGGAAATTTGTATGAGACTTCCGCAAATAATAAGTACTTATACTTACGAATAATATTAATACACTTGTATATACTTCGATAAGTGTTTATTAATCTCCTACTTATCAACCTATACATATAATAAGCAACTTACAAAAAGAAATGAAATCCCACCAAAACCATTTTCATGTAAAATGTTGCCAAGACGAGACCACATATAGCTCGCACTGACAAAAAGTTATCAGATCTCATGTAGAGCCAAGCTTCTAACTCTACACGCCCTAACTCTCCAAGCCCTAACTTCAACATTTCAGTGCGTTCAAAAAATACACTGTTGGATTTTCAACTGTCGGCGCTAAGCAGTGCGTTGAAAATCGAGTGCGCGATTAAAAATCGCCTTAGAGCGAGCGCGCACTGCGGTGCGTTTCCGGTAGTTCTGCCGCACTGGGCGGGGCCTACAGTAACAAAACGCATGACCGCAGTGCGCGCACTTCGAAGACATTCCATACTTCACAGATTATGCGGTAGAAAAACGCACCGCAATGCGCGCTCGCCCTTATGAAGACTTGCTACCGCCGCACAGTGGTCTGAAAATCGAGCTCCATACTCATATAAACTTGAAGTACGGAATTTAAAAAAAAATAGTAATGGCTCTGGTATACCTCCCTTTACGTAATATTATCGTATGGATGCTATAAGTCACTCCACGCGTGAGAAAAACAAGTTTTGTGTTTTTTTTTGTATGGGAGAAAACACTTACAAGTACATTTTTTTTAAACTGAATGGAACTGATAGGCTGGTGCTCACACGAGCTATTGTACCATACACGGCCATCAAGATGACATACAATTCATGCACCGTTGGCACTGCTTTGCACGTAGCAAACTTTTGAAATATTGAATTTTCGCTATATGATTTTTCAATTCTTTGACGTGGTTAAATGAAGTTGCCGATCGATTTACTTATACTGTCGTTAGTTTTAGCCTGCCTGCATGGCCTATATGACGACAACAATTAAAAATTATACTATATACGTTTATTTTTATTCAAAATTTCATTCTATGAACTAATTCATTTCAAGCACAATGAAAGCCCCACTTGCATAGAATTGTCAACTCTTTGCCATCCAGCGGAGATTCCACACGTAGGAATTTTCCAAGCCACATTTTTGTCCAAAACTGCTTGGAGCTTTACTTTTATCTCTCTTTCCGTGATGTCTGTGGTATCTTTTGGAAGGTAGCAGTCCTTCTTCGCCACAAGGATGGCAGTATAAGAAGGATACAGTGGTATTCCTTCTTTTGCACAAGATCTTAATGTTTTATACTGCCACTTCGAAAGCTTCAATGAGGTCAAAATAGCTAAAACGTTATCAGCGGAATATATAGTAGTCCACCCAACAAATGGGTTGTAGAGTGCGTGAGCTGGGACGTAAGAAATTTCTTCAGAAAGTTGTTCAGGGTGCTTAGGGAGTAAACATACTAAAATACCCGCGTCTAGGAGGTGCGCCGGAGTGGGGGGGGGGAATAAAAGTTCCCACTTTTGAGTTTTTCGCTAATATCTTCAAAACGGTGCGTCGTAGAGAAAAAATATTTTCTATGTAATGAAAGCTCATAAAATTGTTTCCAACGTTTACCATAATTATATACTTTTTCGAATTCCAACCCATTTTCGAACTATACGTTCCGGAAAAGTGAAAATTGTCGAAACAACGACTTTTATCAAACACTGGCCGTTGCCTGTTCTTCGTTCGCGTTATTTCGGGATAAAAAGTGATATAATAGGTCGGGGAAAAAGTTTTTTCGTATTTTATAGGTATAAAGTTGTAATAAAATCTCTTTGGCTCTACTGTTTGTATCTGGTTGGTTTTGATACCATTAAATAGATGACATTTTAGAAAAGAAAAATAAAAAGTAAAACGATTTCCCGCCATTTTTCAATTGTTTTTCTGCCCGCCAAAATGAGTACATCTAACCAATAATATATTACCTTTAGATGCGTTACCCGGGCTCAAAAATGGCAAATTAAATGAAGGGTAATTGCCCGGCGTGATATCAGTCACGCACGCGCGCCAGTGAACATGCAGCAGCTAGTGACGTAATTAAATAAGTATATTCATCTCTTTCTTACAACAGGTATCGGCATGCGTCTTTCCTTTTCTTTGCGGCCAGTATATACTGGTATGTTGGTACATCATGGCTTACGCTGTTTTTGAAAGCACTGATGTTCGTGTATGACGCGTCTATCTATAATACGTCATTGCATCTAACGAACAAATTCGATACATTTTGAAGTAACTTTGAAGATGTTTTGAAATGATTAATATTCCTTAAATATAAGCATTTTAATGTAACACAATTATTTTACCCATGATATCATTATAAAAAGTACCTTTTACTCACTGTTTTTTTTTTTTCATTTTACTGATCCACATAACTCTTGAACGGGCAAGTATAGGCGCGCGCTGATAGCGTAGAATTAGAGCCAACAAGCCAAAGAATAAGAATAAATTAGTTTTAAAGCAAGACCTGTCAAGACTTGGCCAAATTTTAGCAGTTTCTGCTCCATTCCATACAACAAAAATTGAAAATATTTTTTTCCGGGCAAACTATCAGTTTTAAAGAAAAACGTTTCATAACAATTATTCATCAGAATGACAGATCTTTCGATAGGTATTTAAAAAAAATCGAATTTGTAAAAAAACCCCAATGTCCCTCATATAGCAGTTTCGATCCACCGAGCGGCGCCTCATGAATTGTATGTCATCTTGATGGCCGTGTATGGTACAATAGCTCGTGTGAGCACGAGCCTATCAGTTCCATTCAGTTTCAAAAAAATGTACTTTAAGAGTTTTCTCCCATACAAAAAAAAACACAAAACTTTTTTCTCACGCGTCGAGCGACTTAGACCAGCCATACGTTAATATTACGTAAAGGGAGGTATACCAGAGCCATTACTATTTTTTTTAAAATTTCGTACTTTAAGTTTCTATGAGTATGGAATTCGATTTTCAGACCACTGTGCGCCTCGCAGCCCTCGGCGGCGCGCGGCGTCGCACAGTGGATCGACGCCATACAATGTGTCAGTTTATGAAAAACAAATCATTACATCGTATAGGCCTACTTATAAGCTGTAAAAAACCTATGAAGCATTTTCTTATCGGAATCTTATATTGAGAGCTATAGCACCAAACGTGATTTTTTGTATGGGAAACGGCATAAAAAATAGTATAGGTACCTTCTGAGTCCCTTCGCGTTTCGACTTGATTTCTTTATATGGTAATAAGACATACATTTGCTTCATTTTCTCCAAACAAACATGGTGCGCCACTCGCACCCCTTATGAGGTACAAGCGTTGACCGATTCTTTCCCTATTATCTACAAATTGATAGGTACTGATAAATTCAGGTCACAAATCAGGCAAGTCAGGCCATAAATCGCTGGAAACGATTGTGTTAATTAATACAGTACTTGTTAAATTTATTAACTACAATTTTTTCACCAGAAGAAACAGATTGCAGGACCACGCCAATTCTTCGCACTAAATCAACGTCAAGTCCAGTTATATCAGCAGTCTTTTCTGGATCTTGAAAGAATCTTCTAGCCGAGTTCCCGTTGTTTTTTGTCCCACTGCCTTGTTTTACAACGTCTACTAACAAACCAGTTTCTTTTCTGAATCTGTCTTGAATTTTCTTTTTTCTTTCGTCTACTGAATGTTTTGCATCGTTTCCTCTTGATTGTCAGTATTTAATGTCTAATCTATATGTTATATGAAGCAAACATTCCATCGCACGAATCCATGCATGAAGGCTGCTTAATCCATATTTGTACATATCTTCATTCACTGTTTTTTTCTGTACTAATTCTATGTTATTCATTTCCTTCGGACGCGCCTTGCACAAATCACAAACTGCTGCAGAAGTACCCGAGATGTAAGATACCACCTTACCATCTATCATCGTCAAGAGCAATTTATGCTCAATATTTGCGTTTTCGTAATTTAAGGGTCTTAAATTTTCAATAACAAAGTGATTATGCTATATAAAACAAACATACAATTTTCAAGTACTTGTTTATTGCGGAGTGGTAACCCAATATGCATGCGATACAAAACTAAATGAGGGTAGTTAGAATAAAAAACATAAAACTGTCAAGACTATGGCAGCTAGAAGTTTAGTTAAACGATGGTTTTATTCAGTGTGTTGTTTTGTGTTTGTTAAGCATTTAGGTTGATATTATTAGTACATATTTCTTGATTGTATATTCAATACGTGGTTTAGTGTTCATGATGGATGAAGAGGACGTTCAATTTGATACAAATCAAAGGGGGAATATTACTCTTATATGTGGTGAACATATACACTATAAAAAGAAGACCAATAAAAGGACTACTTTGTGGACATGTGTAAACAGGAAACATTGCAATGGTTCAGTTACCTATGATGAAACAAGCAAGATTGTTATAAGAAAATCTGCACATACTTGTGACGGGCAAGACAATACTACAAATAAAATACGTAATCATATATCGTTTTTAAAAAAGGCAGTATGCAATGATTTTAGGCCTGTGCAAAAAATATTTGAAGAGAATGATATAAAGTTACGCAAAATTGTTGAAAAAAAATATCATTTTTACTACCATCATTTCATTCCGTCAAGGACACATTATACAGGGCACGCAAAAAATATCTAAACACATGCCTATTACACCATAGTTCTCCTGCAGATGTACATATACCTAACGCTTTAGGTAAGAATTTTTTTGTGTGTGAGGACGGTGAAGAGGAAAAAATTATCATATTTGCCACTCGCATAGCAAGAAGACTAATGAAAGCGCCTGGATCCTATTACGCAGATGGTACTTTTCAATCAGCTCCACGTCCATTTTATCAGGTATACACTATACATCTGGATGTGAACTCAAACGAACAGGTAACTGGTATAATACCTACAATTTATGCTTTACTACCTAACAAAACACAACAAACTTACACACGGCTCTTTTCAATATTGAAGGCAAAACTCGGTATAAATATTAAAAAATTTAAATCTGATTATGAAACAGCGCAGTTGAATGCAGTAAAATCAGTTTTTCCGGCTGTAGAATTGAGCGGATGCTACCGTCATTTTAACGCCGCTGTATGGAAAAAAGCTAAAACAATCTAATTGCTGAGCACAGCAGCTGGGCGGAATACCGCCAGGTTGTGCTCTATTATAGCACTAGTACCAGAGAACCATATTCCCGCCGCATGGACCTACATTTTAAGTGTTGCTCCAAACAATCAACAAATGACGAAATTCCAAGAATATTTTGAAAAAACGTGGTTTCCGAAAATACCACCCGTCAATTCTGAGCTGCGCAAACCAGAGACACAGGATGACAGGACTACTAATGCCTTGGAAGGATGGCATCACCGTTTAAATGCCCGAATACCTAAACATCCCAGCTTGTACATGTTTGCACACAAATTAAAAATAGAAAGCAAGTATTGGGACAAGTGTGCGCATAACATTTTATTTCACAATGTCAGAAAAAAACCGTAAACAGCGTGATGTGATGTTTGACCGAAAATATAAGAAACTATTGCGTAAATTGGAAGACGGAAATCTAGCGGTGGAACATTTCATGAAAAAGATCACGTTTCTCCAATTATTCAAGTAATTTAATTTATAGCTATTTACTTAATTAATAGTAACAATTACTAAGTAAAAAACAAAGGTTTATCTATATTATTTATAACCTGTTTTTGAGAAACAGGTTATGATTAGTTTAAAGCTTTTATTTAATTTATAATAATAACTATAACTAAAAGAAGTACAGTTTAAATTATAATATTATAAAGGTTATTGATATAATATGATATTATATCATGTCTTTATTATTATAACTTTTTGCTGTAAATCTATTTTTTTCTTACTTAATTATCTTTTTTTTTTTTTTTAAAAATAAAAATGTTATAGTAGAGTTTAATTAAAATTATTTTGTTGATTGTATTTTTAAGAAAATTACCTACGCAAAACCAAAGATTCTTTAATTTTTAGACAATTTATCCAAATCTCCACTCATCTTAAAAAGTGCTCCTTTTGCGAAGTGCACCAATTGAGAAGTGCACCAGTTGCGAAGTGTGCCATATGAGAAGTGCACCAGTTGCTAAGTTCACCATTTGAGCATGGTGTACAAGTTGAGAAGTGCACCAAATGCGTCAAACCCGTTTCTGTTATAGTTATAGCACTTCCGTCATCAGGGTAACAGTTTTTCTTCTCTTCTTGAATTTTATAATAACTAGGTTATTTACAAATTCCTTCTTTTTCACTGAAATCTCTTAGTGTTATATAGCGAAACTTTGATAATCTCAAAGTGATAAATAATGCTAATGCTTTTAGGGTTGATATTTCTTTCATTTCTCCAATTTGAATAAATTGTTTCACTTTAGAAACTTGGTCTGGGTTTTCCATAAGGTATTGCCGTATTTCAGCAACATCTTTTTTTCCAGACGATTTAAGGCTGGTTTGAGCTGAGAAGACAATTTATTCCGTACTCTTGATGCTGCAAGGTGCTTCTGTGCGTCTTCTTTTTTTTTATTTGATAGGTCTTCGAAAGATTTGCGGATGTCTATCGAAGTTGACGTAGATGCAACGTAGATGCGTCGGAAACCCGACATACCGGGTCCATTATAATATTTGTAAAAGAATCGGATGTTGTCGCAGCTGGTTCTTCAAACGACTCATTCATACCTTCTTCTGTTAGAGCACAATTCTCTTTCCAATTTTCCGGCCATTGAATGTCTGTCTGCAACCAGGAAGAATTCTTCTTCATAAATTTTTCCTGGCTTCTTGAAGATTTTGTCCACTTAGCAAAGATCCGATAACAGAATTTACGGCACCAGTCTTTTACTTCTTTATCAACACTGTCACTTAACTGAACATTACAGTTTGTTCTTAAAGATGTATATATTAAATGTAAAGATGTATAATTTAATTAGAAACGTAAAGGTCGAGGCAAGTAACGAAACCAGGGAAAGACATAATGACAACACTCGGATGAGGATGAAATTACAACTGATGCACTTCAAGTAATGCACCTATTTATATGGTTTAAAAATTGGTACTAATGAGAAGGATAATTATTACAAAAGTATAATTTTCAATTAGCTATTGATCGATTCTTTGAAAATGATGGTTATGTTCGAAATTAAAGAAACATACCTTTTAGAGAGATTAGCTAGTGATAAGAATTACAACGAAAAGGTCATTAATACACAAAAGGTGAGGTAATCAGGAATTATAAGGGGGTCTCAGGTAATGATCTCATTAGGTGTAATAAAAATCAATTTACAGAATTTAACAAGAATCGATTGTTAGGTGGTCAACAACACAATCGTTTCAAGAGATTGGGTGCAATAAAACGTTTTCTGATAATATTATCAGTGCACCGATGATTTTTGACCTGGCCAATTTATCAGTAAGTCACCAGTGAAGTGAGATTTGGAGATAAAATATTTCGAAATATAACTTATGAATCAATTTGTAGATAATAAGGAAAAAATCGGTCAACGCTTGTACCTCATAAGGGGTGCGAGTGGCGCACCATGTTTGTTCTTATTACCATATAAAAAAATCAAGTCAGAACACGAAGGGACTCAGAAGGTATATTATTTTTTATGCCATTTCCCATACAAAAAAATCACGTTTGGTTCCATAGCTCTCAATTAAGATTCCGATAAGAAAATGCTTCATAGGTTTTTTTACAGCTTATAAGTTGGCCTATACGATGTAATGATTTGTTTTTCATAAACTGACACATGTATTTTTGAGTTGCCTATGTCCCTTAGCTTGTATGGCGTCGATCCACTGTGCGTCGCCCCGATAGCTCCCGTGCATCGCTCGATCTCCCCGCGCTGCTTTCGCCCGTTTCGTGCGCGTCACTTCAAAATGCTATGCTTTACGTCGCTGATGCGCCGCGACTACAGCTCCACAGTCACTATCATTCGGCCCGCCAATAATACGCGACAAACCGTTCGAACCGCATGTCTGTCGCTGTCTGCACGCGCCTTTAGATTTATTATTACAATTAAATATTGAGCATGTAGAAAACACAAGTCACAGCGTAGGTGGTTCTGGTGAACACGTTATTTCAACGTAAAATATGTTTATCTATGTTATAAGAAAGAATGGACGCTTTTCGAGTATGAATCTGTATGTGTTGTATCTAGTGTTTCGTTAATCTAAAATATAGATTGATAATTTAAGCTTGGCAGTTAGGGAAAAACACAGCCTAGTGTGTGTCTGACCACGCACCGTGAAGGGTTCCGTTGTCGGGATATACATATATTTACGAAAGCACAATATTGATTTTTTTGGTATCAAAACATAAGTTAGGATTTCATAGTATTTCTCAAAGAAACTGCAAAAAAAAGTTAATAATAATAATAGCCCAACCGCCGTATCTCTACGTTGACAACGTGGCTTTGTGCGCTCCAATGAACCCTAGGGCTGTGCTGTAGAGTAGAGAGAGAACAAGTGTAGAGTGAGCAGCCAGGCTAAGAGAGATACAACGTAGGCATTTGGCAGTAGCGACGGAGCGACACACAGACCCGATTTACCGAAAAGTTTTGCTCGTCATCTCTGATTTGCGTTTATTGCCCGGTCGGAGTGAAAACTGACGAGGAGCAGAGCTCCCTCCTCTTTCTTTATTGGCCTGCTTGAGTGGAGATTCGCTGGAGCAAACGTGCTCGAAAGAAGGAAGTACTCCAGTAAGATGGATGCTGATCTACCAGCATCTTACCCAAGATCCCTAGATCTTGACCGTACCTCCAGGACTGTCCTGATAGCCGTAGAATACCTCTCCACTCCTCAAGCATCTCAGGATATGTTGCCCCTCGCTACCACGCTATGTGCTAGCGACCGTTTTCGGAGGCCCATTATTGAGTATGCAAGTCACCAATTTCCATTTTGTCCGTGTGTTATAAATTGGTCAAGCAGCGGGCATGGTCCTTCCAAAGTACTAGGAAACCTGTCCACGTTGTGCATCCAAACCCAAAGACCAAAATATTTGTTTCCATAGCCTTTTTTTTATCTTGGAGAAATGCTCATGCATTCTGCACTACCACGGGGAAACATTATGTGGGACTCGAATCCAGTAAAACTCCAAGGTGTCCTCCTCTCTGCCGCTTACGGCGGGAACACGGGCACGCGTTACCACTCATCCGTGAACCCGCCGCGGCTCTGTCCGTCACCCGACCCTCTGGGGAGTACTCCCCACCACCGGCGCACCAGAACACATTGCACGCCGTGACCACCCCAGGGTCCAAACCAGCACATAAGCACCAGACGACCCCGGTCTGGGCACGCTTGTTCCCCCTGCGACGGGTCAGGTCATTGGCCCGCCGCCTGCCACTTTTCGGCCGCAGAGGATAGGGAGAGCGGCCAACGTCATATCGACACTCCTACTCCCCTGCGGGCCTACCGCGTCCGCCATCAGACGGTAGCGACCCCGTCAAGGCCGCGGAAGGTAGGGAGAGCGGCGCACCGCAATACCGGCACTCCTCTCCCGCCGCCGCCTCCAACCCTCAGTCGCGATTAGGGTTTCCATTACGTAATTACGCAATTACGTAATTACGGACCAATTTTAAAGTATTCTCAAATCCGTAACTGAAGATGTCAAAATAAATAATAATAAAAATTAAAAACACGACTGCCCTGCCAAAAAACGAACTAAAAAGTAAATAAAAAACAAGTCATATTCTCTGACTAAACATAAATAAAATTGTCATTGCAGTCGGGGGACCTCTTAGATTAAAAAGTGTTCCACAGAATGGTCCCCCGACTGCAATGACAATTTTCGTTTAGTCAGAGAATATGACTTGTTTTTTACTTTTTAGTTCGTTTTTTGGCAGGGCAGTCGTGTTTTTTAATTTTTTGAATTATTTATTTTTATTTTATACATTTTATAGACATTCGCAGTCTTACTAAAAACACGCGGTTGCTGAAAACTGTAGCCGAGAGCCTCGGCTCTCCGATTGTGCAGCAGTTTGTGAGGAGGCTGATTTTTACTAACACTAGGCAATAAGTTATTTTTGTATGTTACTAACACTATATGAATATTGTGTGTCCAAAATAAAAAGATTCTATTCTATTCTATTCTAAAGCCTGATTAAATGCTCAGTCTGACAAATTCTAATAGAATCTAGCACAATTTTTGTTTGGCCGGACTTTCACATTTGGACCAAAAATGTATGAAACGTGGTTGATGCCAATAAATGATATTTTTTGGAATGTGCTGTTCAAGGCCTTCAATTTGATACGTATATCGACACTTAATCGGTCAAACGATCTTTCGAGCGAACGTTTTCGGCCAATCGTTCTTTAGACAGCCAGTTCATCGGCATTGGTCAAAAGATCATTCGAGCGAACGTTCTTAGGATAAGTGAACTTCTAGCATTCGTGACACACTCATGCCATACAAACTAGTTTTTTCTGCCGATAAAATCAATATTGTGCATAAATTCATCCCGACTACGGAACCCTTTACTGAGCGTGGTTAGGCAGCAGGCCGGTTTTTTAGTTTTTCTACTTACCAAACATTCGTTACTAGCAGCTGGCAACTGCAAAGGAATGAGATCCACCGTACTAAGACGATCTCTTAAATTTGAAAGTCTTTGCGACGCTGAAACTTTTCCGCTGTGTTTAACATCCATTTCATGGTTCGTACGTGCTGATTGCTTTAACTGAAAATTAAAAAAACAGACAGTGTAAAAAAAAATACAATTATTATAAAAACACGACGAGCACCGCGGGAACCTGATGGAACTTCAGGGCGAAATCCGAAGCAATAAAACTTTTTTACAAAAACAAAAACCGACTTCCAAAAAAAACACTAAAAGTGAAAAATAACTTTAATTTCGGAAGTCGGTGTCTTTGGATCTGTATTTTAGTTTTTTGCACCAGCAATGCTATTTGCAATCATCTCACCGTGAAAACTTAAGTGAAGTGAGCGTGGAGTGAGCTGTCAGTGTCATTCTACCTGATGGACCAAGCACATTTTTACAGTCATCATCGAGATTTTAATAATATTTTTGACGTTATTCTAGAGATCATTATTTTTATATTATTTCAAAGCTAGTATTTCAGTGTATAAACATTACTATTTAGGGTGTTTTAAATAAAATTGCAAAACATAAATTCAGTCACAAATTCAATTTTGTTTTTTCATTCTATTTTTTTTTGCAAGACTAGTCCGTATGTACTTATACTGAGGAGTGAGCCCGTCACGCACGAACAATAAATAAAACAAGAATTTCTATTTGACTATTTTATTTTAAAACCCCGTAAATGGTAATGTTTAGGTTTTAGACACTTAAATACTAGCTTTGAAATATACTTACCTACTTACAAATAATATAAAATGATTATGTTATAAAATTAGCATAAAAAATATAATTAAAATCTCGATTATGATTGTAAATGTAATTTGGTCAATCCCTAGCATCCGTGGGATGACACTGACAGCTCACTCCACGCAAGTTTTCACGGTGAGATTTTTACAGAATCGTCGTACAGCAATGCTATTCTGTAAATATCTCACCGTGAAAACTTAGGTGAAGTGAGCTTAAAGTGAGCTGTCAATAGTGTTAATCCCTAGCATCAGATGGAATGATAGTTCATTTTAAGCTCACTTCACCCAAGTTTTCACGGCGAGATTTTTACAGAATAGACCGAGGTTCGTGTCACTTTGTGAAGTGATATTTCTTTGTTTTCATAAATTATCTAAGATTATGAATTTTACTTAGACATACCTCTTCAGTGTGTATATTGTTAGCTTCTCTCAAGCTTTGTGATGATGAATTGGAACTTTTCGATACCATCTCTACATGGTCGTTCAACGTCTTTGTAGTTTGTTTCACATTCGGCACTAATTTCGTTTCGTTCGACTTTGAATTGTATTTATTATTAATCTGTAAAAAGAAAAAAAAATCGAAATTGAAGTTATCTGCCAAAATTGCCCTGTTGCGATTGCACTGTTCGATTTCAACTCTCGGCTAAGCCCCGACAGTTTAAAATCCAACAGTGCAATAATAGGTGTTTCTTAGTGTTAGCACAGATTAATACAGATGGACACTCCGCAGTTTAAGTATGAAGCTACAAGTACAAGGCGCACTGTAGGCTGAAAATCAACTTTCATAGACATGTAATACTTTTTTCCCAAATGTCCACTTTTATGACTTGAAGATATTTTGGAAGACTAAATGCATGCCTAAAAATATCAAAATTATGGAATAGCATTGCAAACAACGCTCACAGAATTTTTTCTTTAAAAATTACTATGGAGCTGGCATGAAAAAGTCTTATATCTCCACTATGGAATGATTGGCCCTAATTCTTTTTCAGGTGATTAATCCTTCAATTATTTACAATTTTTTGACATACTCCTCGAAATGGCCAGGAGATCGATGCTTTTTTTAAAAATCGCTAAAGATTTAATATTAAATATTTAACCGCTTAAGGACGATTTAATACAGCAACATCAGCTGACATAATGAAGTTTGGAATTTCTTCACTTCATGCACGTATTAATATGATGGAATGCCTTTTACACATATCTTATCTATTTTTTCTTAAAAATTACTATAGAGCTGGCATGAAAAAGTCTTATATCTCCGCTATGGAATGATTGGCCCTAATTCTTTTTCAGGCGATTAATCCTTCAATTATTTACAATTTTTTGACATACTCCACGAAATGGCCAGAAGCTCGAAGTTTTTTTTTTTAAATCGCTCGGAATCGAAAATTGAAAATAATTAAAGAATTAATTACCTGAAAAAGAATTAGGGTCAATCATTCCATAGCGGAGATATAAGACTTTTTCATGCCAGCTCCATAGTATTTTTTAAAGAAAAAACCGGCCAAGTGCGTGTCGGACTACGCACAATGAAGGGTTCCGTAGTTGGGATTATCCCAAGATTCATTATCCCAAGAACAAACTTAACATTTTAGTTGAAAAACATGTTCTCCTATACATTCCAACAGTAAATGTAAGTTTGTACTCATACTATTGAGAGATTTACCATGTTATTTTATGACCGCAAACTTCCTATAGGTTTTCCTGTAATCCACAGGTATAGAACTATTTTCTGTATTTTTTTCAAAATTTTAGGCTCAGTAGTTTCGGAGATAAGGGGGGGGGGAGGGGGGAACGGTCAATTTTCGTCAATTTTTTTAAATAACTTCAAAACTATTTATTTTAAAATTATAAAAAATATATATTTGAGACCCTCATAGTAAGCCCTTTCATTTGATATGTCACTCGGTACAGTTTGCAAAACTTTTTTTTTTTTTAATTTTCTTATTTGCGAGATTTTTAAAAGTGACCACCATATTCAAAATTAATTTATTTACTTTAGCCGTACATGTTTGGGTCACAGAAATCCATATGTATACCAAATTTCAACTTAATCCTTCCATTAGATTCGGAGCAAAATGGCTGTGACAGACGGACAGACAGACAGACACACGAGTGATCCTATAAGAGTTCCGTTTTTTCCTTTTGATGTACGGAACCCTAAAAATAGATATGTGTAAAAGGCATTCCATCATATTAACACGCGCATGAAGTGTAGAAATTCCAAACTTCATCATGTCAGCTGATGTTGCTGTATTAAGTCGTCCTTAAACGGTTCAATATTTAATATTAAATCTTTAGCGATTTTAAAAAAAAGCATCGAGCTCCTGGTCATTTCGAGGAGTATGTCAAAAAATTGTAAATAATTGAAGGATTAATCACCTGAAAAAGAATTAGGGCCAATCATTCCATAGCGGAGATATAAGACTTCTTCATGCCAGCTCCATAGTAATTTTTAAAGAAAAAATTCTGTGTGCGTTGTTTGCAATGCTATTCCATAATGTTGATATTTTTAGGCATGTATTTAGTCTTCCAAAATATCTTCAAGTCATAAAAGTGGACATTTGGGAAAAAAGTATTACTTACATGTCTATTGAAGTCGATTTTCAGCCTAAAGTGCGGCGGTCCCCGTCCACGGGGCTAATTCAGTAGAAATGCCGCGCGCAAAAGGTATAAGAGTTACGCGATAGAAAGAGAGGCAATGTGTAGGTGAATATAACTGTAGGTAATTAGCGTTCTGCGAACTGAATTGCACTTTATTGTGTCGTAGCAAGAGTCGCTTTTTATTTAAATGATTTTGCGGAGTGTTCCATCTGTATTAATCTGTGGTGTTAGTTAGTAGTAGTAGAAGAAATCAGGAGAATAATCAAAAACCTGTAGAAATTAAAAATATTTACCTTATAATATTGTGTGTTATGGGACTTATGGGGCATTGCCCTTAGCTCTGTAATTAAAATTATTTACAATTACCTTATAATATTGCGTGTTATTATTATATGGGGCATTTCCCTTTGCTCTGTAATATTGATTGGAGTACTGGTTGTTATAGTTAGATGTGTAGCCAGAAGCTGGTTTTCGCCACGATCCTTGTTTTTTTGGGAATCTATTCTGTAAAAAGATATATATTATATGCTTACGTATAAGGCAGCGAACTTGTAACAAAGAATACTGGGCAATAGTGGTGGTGCAGTGGGAGAAGTGGTGGCCCCGCAGAACAAATAAAAGAGGTTAGAAGGGCCTTGTGGGCGGGGCAGGCGCGCCGCACTTGTGATCAGTCGATCTTATGTCAACCGAAATTTGTTTTACCGATCAATAATCGCGCTCTTACTGTGACAGCGTACGAAGCTCCGCGAAAAAAAAAGAATTATGCCATGTTGCGCTATTATAAAGTGTCGGAAAAGAAGCCAGGTGTGTAGTGTAGCCCTAGAAGGGATTTCTTTTCACCGGTAAGTCCAAAAACCTTAAAGTACATGTGATATTTGTAATTACTACAATAATATTTAGTAATACAATCGCAAACAGATGCAATATCGACATCGACATTGACATTTGACATTGATTTTTGACATTGCATTTTGATTAGTTTTAATGATTTCAATTTTGAAAATTTTAACTTTAATAATTTATATTTTAATGATTTCTTGTTTATCAAACTTCTTGGATTTACCTAGTTATTAATTGAATGATGTGGTCGCCTATAATTAGAAGCGCACACTTGTATTGTCCGTATGTATGTTAACAGGCATGTATCTGTGTAGCCTCTGTTGGCGATCCAATAAAAAAATAAATAAATAAAAAAATAAATAAATAAATATTATACATTGCTTGCAATGCATGGGTACCATCTTGTACTACACCGCGCAATTTATATATTGCGTTCCCTGCGAAAGTCGCGTGCGCCGAGTCAAAGCTTCGTGTTCGTTTCATCCGCGCGGCCATGGCGTTAAAAAAAAAAAAACTATGCCATAATGAAGTTTGGAATTTACAAATTGAATCTGTTATTTACCAAAATTTCAGGTCTGTGCAACATCGTTTCTGAGATCTCCGTGGCCGCGCGGTTCTCCGCGTTTCGATGGCGCTGCCACGTTCAAACCCTTCTAACTTTTTAACCATAGCTTTGACAAATTTGTGGTTTTTGGGAGTCAACTTTTACAAATTGTTACAAAATGTTGGCATAGTTTTTTTTTTTTTTAACGCCATGGCCGCGCGGTTGAAACGAACACAAAGCTTCAATTCAGTTAAATCCATGCGAATCGATAGTGTTGTACCGAGTTGTAAACATCGTCGATATTAAGTATGTGTGTATGTGTTCCCCCTTAATTTGATTTTATTGTTTGTATGTTTATAGGAAGTCCACACTATTCGTACCCCATCCCCCCTCCCGAAATTAAAGTGAAATATTGCAAAACTAAAAGTAACAAAATTAGTATATTTTATCGATATAAATAATCGACCTTTTGGTCGCCGTAACATGTATGAGAAATAAATTGTTTTTGCGCGTGGGTGACTGTACGACAAGCGCAGTGTTTTCTTTAGTTTGAGAACCAATAGCAAGTTAAGTTTAAGTTTTTTTTTTTTTTTTCCTTATATGAAGTACCACGGGTAGTGAAACTTTATTCATATTACAATCTAGCATAAGGCTGCCAGTCCACCGGAGCGGAGCGAGGCTACGGAGCGGAGAAACGGAGAAATATTAACCAATAGGAGCGCGAGCGGACGGCTGAGTGGAGCGGACTTAAGATTCTATTGGTTAATATTTCTCCGTTTCTCCGCTCCGCAGCCTCACTCCGCTCCGGTGGACAGGCAGCCTAAGGGGGATTCGCTGTGGAAGCCCGCTAAATTCAAATTTTCTTGATCTTTTGATTGTTAATAATTATGTCTTTGAGAAAAGTATAACGATACGTGTGATTTGAGCTTAAACGGTTAAATATAATTATCAAAATATTGACAAATTACAATATGTAAACTTCAGCCAGACTAAGGCGTTACAATATGTAAGCTCCAGCCACACTAAGGCGAGTCCCGCGACTGCATGCGTTTGCGTTCATGGTTTAATGATTAAGAAGTCACGCGACTATTTGTGGTAGTTTGAACACCTCCATAAAAGTTAGTTGACACAATCTGCGAGAACGAATTCCGTACCGCACCTCGCGCGGGATACACTTCGGTTTGGCCAGAGCTTTAAAGCACCATAAAAAACATAGTTATATGTAGTTGGGACTTTTAATCGAGTTCAATAACTTTTCAGTTTAACGCAAAATAATGTAAGTACCTAACCTAAATACTAAAAACCAGCCAAGTGCGTGTCGGGCCACGCGCAGTAATAGGGTTCCGTAGTTGCACAATAATGCGGACTAAGAAGGGGGGCTTTTTGTTGTTTCATGAATATTTAAACGGTTTCGGCGTCATTAGGGTTCCGTACCAAAATGGTAAAAAAGGAACCCTTATGGTGTGACTCAGTCTGTCTGTCTGCCTGCCTGTCTGTCTGTCTGTCTGTCTGTCTGTCTGTCACAGCTGGATATCTCAATAACTACTAATGCTATCAACTTGAAATTTGGAATAGTTTTAGATGACGTTTACCCAACTATTTTGCAAATAAGAAAGAAGTAAAAATATTATTTTATTTTTTTTTTGTAAAAGGGACTGAAAGGGGGCTTTGAAAATTCAAAGTGGGGCTACTAGGGCATGTGGGGTATGATATGAAAAAGCGCTGTTTGCAAATTTTCAAACATTTTTTTAATTTTTATTAGGCAGCAGTTTTCGACTTTTGATGAAAAATGTAAAAAAAAATACCGTTCCCCCCCCCCCCCCCCTCCGAAGTTTGCAAAGATAAAAATCTGAAATTATTCTATGTGATAGAAGTACCTGTTTTACACAACTAACAACGTTATATAAGTAATTTTTAATGGAAATTGTACGTCATTTTTACTTTTCCAAGTACATTTTAAAAGTTGGTTGACTTAGACTATTAGGTACTCGTAAACTTGAAAAGCCTACTTAGTTGTGATAGTTTTCCTTTAAACTTCGTTATATAACGAAGTTAAAAGGAAAACTAAAAATGTATAAATACTACTACCGTGATTTTTTTCACCCATACAAAACTAACCGTTTAGCTGGCAAGACTTGACTCTAACAAAAAAAAACCGGTCAAGAGCGAGTCGGACTCGCGCATCGAGGGTTCCGTACCATCATTTATATTTAATTTTTGATGATGATTTCTGAAAAAGTGTGCTATTTAGAGACATCGTTTTATTTTTTCTGTAATCTTTAAGTAAGTACATCAACTTCTATCACATAGAATAATTTCAGTTTTTCTCTATGCAAACTTTGGAGATAAAGGAACAGTATTTTATAAGCCTAAAAAAAATTAAAAAATGTTTGAGAATGTCCTAGTAGCCTCACTTCGAATTTTTAAGACCCCCCCCTCAGTCCCTGTTGCAAAAGAAAACATACATTTATTTCTTATTTGCAAAATAGTTGGGCAAATGTCATCTAAAACTGTTCCAAATTTTAATTTGATAGCATTAGTAGTTCTTGAGATATCAAGCTGTGACAGACAGACAGACAGACTGAGTCGCACCTTATGGGTTCCTTTTTACCATTTTGGTACGGAACCCTGATTAGCACTTTTAAGCTTAATATTTAATATTTAACGGATTCCTAAATCGAAAAATTGTTTTCACAAACCCAAAATATTTTTGAAAGACCCATCCACCGACACCCTACACCAGGGGGTAGACGAGAAAAAAAACATCCCCACTTTATGTTACCTACAGAAGGCACCCTAAAAATTTTTTTTTCATGATTTTATTTTATCACTTTGTCGGCGTGATGAATAATATGTACATTCATGCCAAATTATAGCTTTCTAGTACTAAGAGTCTGAGCTAAGCTGCGGACGGACGGACGGCCGCAGGGTTACTTGTTGACTACGGAACCCTAAAAAGTAAGTGTTGGATTATTAAACTGTCAAGCAAAAATGAACTGAATGCGAAAAGTTCAACTGTATTATGTAGTTAAAATTATCATAAACTCACTAGATAGCTCAATTTCGGCGTCGCCTTTTTGCTTGGTTTCTGTCGTGAGACCATAGTGGCAATATGTTGTGTTTCTTGACTAGCTATTGCATCAACATACCATTCACCATTTACTTGTGTCACTTTAAAACCGGGAACATCGATAAATAATTTATCCAACGAAGGATAGCCAAGTTTTTTGAACGGTATCCATTCTCCTTGTAGCTCTCGATAGTCTCCTGTGTAACAACATGCAATTAAAAAAAAAATAACTTAGTTCTATCTCACTGTGTGATTGTTACTATTTTTTATTGAATTATTACTCAACGAAAAACGTGTCCTGAAATCTACAAGGTTTTATTGTTATTCAACAGCGAAACCTTTGTCTGCCATAATCACTACAACTCTCCCGACTCTTTGGCTGAGGCTACATTAGGCCGCGATGCGACCTGCGACACATGAGCGACTAAAACAAATAAATTAATGCTCACGTATATGGCTACACCGTACATCAAATATTACTCTCGTTATTCGTTTCGCTCTTCCAGTCGCATCGCAAATCGCTGCTTACTGTAGCCTCAGCCTTACTCTTTTAAAAGTTCGGAATATCATGTAGACTAGAAACTAAAGCGGCATTCGCTTTAGCTATGGTAGTCACCGAGATTGAAATTTTTCTTTCGGCTTTTGCAGTTTGCAGGGCAGTTTTATGTTGATAAAAATATAATTCGTGACAGTGCAGTGGTGCCGATTCTCTTGTACACCGAAACTAAACTATCACTAAAATTCGTTACTTTTGGCTATGAGAATCTTACACTCGTATTTATAGTCAAGTAAAAGTAATTACTTAAGTCAAAGTAATTGCTCAAACAAAGATTTTCTTTCTATAGTTTAGTAATTGCTTGAAGTTAGAACTGTCAAAGCTTAGAATTCTTAGGTCCGTATTACAGAACGTCACTCAATACTCAAGCATGACTTAAAACTAGATTCAAGCCATTTGATTGGTTGAAACTAGTTTTAAACTAGATTTAAACAAAGATCAGTGCTTGAGTTTCCTTCTGTAATACGGACCTTAGTCACCTTTTTCTTTACTTAAGAATTCTACCCTCAAGTATGAAATTACTTAGTAGCAAGTAATTACTTTGATTATAAATACGAGCCTTAAGAGCTATCCTGCAATAAAAAAAAACCTCTATATTTAATAACAATTTTGACACAACTAAATCGAGTTTGGCAATCGTGACTCCGCGTGGTATAGTGCCCGTAGTATATTTGACCCGGTGGCTTTAATTGGAACTAACGATATCACTATAAAAAGTGAGTAGGCTTGTCATACTTTGTTCACCGACATCGCCGTTAGCTCGTTACCGGGTCAGATATTTTTTAGAGCCGGAGAGGCGCAGGGAGGGGCAGCTTCAACGTGTTTTTTTATGTTTTTTTTTTGTACCTACATGTTGACGGTATTTCCCACTGGTTAATACCCCGTGGTTAACACTATTAACTACTGGGAATGATGCGTTCTACTGGTTAACAGTGTTGACGAACCCGACATTTTTTTTCCAATAGTTAATACCCTCGTCTCGCGAATACTTCAGGAGTCAGGTTAAAGAAAAGTAAAAATAAATAAAAAATATAACGGTTCTTGAAAGTGCAGGCCATCGCTTATCAGTTATGACGATGATGCCGGCCGGGAACAAACAATATATGACGCACACCACCCCAGTTTTTGACCTTTAAATAGCCAATCAGCGCATGGCATGCTGCACACAACCGCAACGTATGGATAATCAAAAAACCTACCTTGAAAGTTAAATTGTTCTTTAATTATTGTACATTGAATTTTTATTTATTTCCGATACAAAAAAAACTCAATTGATGTAAAACTAGATTCTTTTTTTACATTTGAAATAAAAACCTTATTACATTTATTGTGATTATCTATTTCAAGAAATCATTATTAATTTGGTGCCTCAAGCCTTAATTAAAGCACTTTCAAGAACCGTTATATTTTTTATTTCTTTTTACTTTTCTTTAACCTGACTCCTGAACTATTCGCGAGACGCGAGTATTAAATTTTGCGAAAAAAATGTCGCGTTTGTCAACACTGTTAACCAGTAGAACGCATCATTCCCAGTAGTTGATAGTGTTAACCACAGAGTATTAACCAGCGGGAAGTACCCTTTTCGAGACTTAGAGCGAGCGCGCACTGCGGTGCGTTTCCGGTACTTCTGCCGCACTGGGCGGGGCCTACAGTAACAAAACGCATGACCGCAGTGCGCGCACTTCAAAGACATTCCATACTTCACAGATTTTGCGGTAGAAAAACGCTCCGCAATGCGCGCTCGCCCTAAAGTTAAGTTGTGTCACTTCATCAATTTCAGAATGGGAAATCGTCGTTTGACAGGAATAAACAAAATTTTGGTGATTTCTAGTCTAAATTATAGGCATTTGTGATAAGAGAATCGGCACCAATAACACTTTTTTTGCACCTAAAACTAAATATTCAGTATTACGATATTAATTACTGCAATTCATAATCAATATTTTAGTGCACTACAGTTCGATGTTTCATAATTTCATTATTTTTTTAAATTAATCAAAACAGCAAAATATTTGACAGAACCTAAGGTGTAATTTAAATAACGCACAACCTCATGGGTCATTCGAAAAGGTGGAAAACTTTTACTATGGGACCAAACCTGAAATCGAAATTAAAAATCTGTTGTTCTATGTTCGCATAACTCATCAAAATGTACTACAGCTGATTTTTTTTCGCGTTTTTACAAGTGAGAACAATGACCCTTGTGCGTTATTTAAAGGACAATGGGGAATCTGGTATGGGCCCCTTGCCCAAAAAAATTAGACTGTAGCATTATGAACTATGGCTGACTTTTATGTCCTCATGGACAACAGTTTTAATTAATCCTAAGACAGCATGCCAGAATTCACTTGGAGAAAAAAGATATGTGAAGAAGTTAAGTTGATTAAATAAACAACCTTTCATTGATCCAGCCATTGCGTGGGACAATATTATAGTTGATAATTATGATAATTAAGTATAATAATTAAATATTATGTAATAATTAAATGTTAATTTATTTTATAATAATGGTTTTTAAAAGATACAACCAAGTCGAGATCAGAAATCAAACTGTTTTATTCCTTTTTACCCTCATTACAAAAATGTTACACTAGACATCTAATGAAAACAATCAACAAGGTTCAAACATAACATACCTTTCTCTCATAATTATTGGTAAAAACAATAATACAGTCAACAGTAACAAAATCAATTTAACCAAAAATGTCTACTTCTAACATGGCAATCACTTAAGTCATTCATCAGGAATTCCTATAATATCTGGCCATAATTCAGGCGGTGGAATCACAATAGGCGGATCCTGTGATAATTCAGAGTCCGTATCATTTGCTGGCTGACTGTCAATGACAGGTGAGGGTGACCCATTAGCAGATGTGTCCAGCGGTCTGGCCAGTATTTGGTCTGCGTGTCGCCGATGCAGCTCTCTATATTCCGTCCTCACCACAAGTGGCCGGCACCTCCACCGTCTCCACGGTGGCCCGACGCCACTTGTTCCCGGGCCCGACATGCGTATGAGCACGGGCTGCAGCAGCGTAAAAGTCCGCGCCGGCGGATGATTTGTCGTCGCCTCCAGTTGTTGCTCGGCACGGCTCGGCGTCGACTCGGGATGTAAGCTTGACACTGCAGTTCTCTATCTTCGCCTATTCAGTAACTCAGTAGGTGTCTTGTTAGTAGAGCTATTGGGCACAGTCCGTAAATAGTATAGAACTTCGCAAAGTTTCTCTTGCCATTGCATGTCCAGGTTCTCTAGTTGCTTTATTATGTTCTTAAATGTTTGAACGTATGTTCAATCTGCCCGTTAGTCTCTGGATGGTAGGGCAGTGAATACAAATGTTTAATTCCATTCTTTTTATGAAAATTATTAAATTCATCAGAGGTGAACGCACGTCCATTATCGGACACCAACACGTCGGGCAGCCCTTGTGAAGTGAAAATTATGCTCATTACAGCTATCACCGTACCACTGTTCATCGCTAATATGATTTCAGCCTCAAACCATTTGCTGTAGCTGTCGACTAGACTAGAAACGTTTTCCCGAAAGGACCCCGCAAAATCCACATGCACACGGCTCCACGGCTTCTCTGGAACAATCCAAGTCTGCGGGTCCTTTGGTGGGTTATGTCTCACTAGCTGACATTGCTGACACGCGGCCACCACACTCTCAATCTGGCGATCCATGTCGACCCACCCACCACACTTAGCCTCTTGCATACCCTTTTGTCTGGACAATGCCCGCATGAGGGACATGTAACAACTTTAACACTTTGTCCTGTAAGGACGAAGGTATTATAACTCTGTTGCTCCACAATAGACAACCTTATGTGAAAGAGCCTCTCTCCGTGTCCAATAAGCTTGTAGGCTCGGGTCTATGTTCCTTCGTGGCCATCCGTGCAAAACGGGAAACAATACATTTTGCAATACCACATCTTTGTTGGTCTCCGCGGCTCCCAGCCGCTCGGCTGCTCCTCCAGTAGCAGCACGTCAAAGTCAAAGTCAAAGATTTATTTGCTTAAAAATATGGTTACAATAGTCGCACAGCACATCCTACCGCACACTCGACGTCTCCGGAGCGGTTCACCTGCTCAACGCGTCCGCGTTGCCGATTAATTTAGCCTGGCTTCTTGGAGCAGGTCGCCGCAATGTGCCCAAACTTTTTGGCAGTAGAAGCACTTCGCCTTAATAAGCGGGAAGCGCCCGGCCTGTGTGCGCGTGCACACCGTCGACACTCGTTCGAGTTAACATTACCAATGTCCATACTTTCAGTCTCGGTGACATTGGACGGAGTTTGCTTAGACTCACTAGCCACTAGCCACACACGCAGGGTACAAATCAGGGAACATCACTTAATATTCCAGACACAGCTGTTACGCGACCTCGTACGTCAAGTCTTTCTTTTTCAATAAGTCGCGTCGCAAGCGATCGTCTCGCACCCCCAGCACTAGTCGGTCTCTCAACTCCATGAAATTGCATTTTGCACCAAGCAGACTTATAGCCACCACAAAGTCTTGCACGCTTACACCTTGCACTTGTTGACGTTTGTAAAATTTGTGACCTCTTCGGGGAAACCCAAGGTTTTGCCTATGCGATTATGGATGAAATTATCATGACGAATAATTATCGGAAATACATTGTCAAGGACGGTGAATCAATCCGATATATTGTTTCCGGTTGTTCTCGTCTTACTAACAGCGAGTACTTGCACAGACACTATCTAGTGGCTAGGATTTTCTAACAGCAACTTGCCTTGCAGTACGTACAATCTAGTAGAGTCCGAAGTACCATATTATGTGCCCGACCCAGTTCTCGAGAATGGTCACGTCACTGACAGGACTGTTGTAGCCAATAAGCCTGATATTGTGGTGATAGATTGACGACAGCGCCGGGCAATGATTGTTGATATTGATGTCCCTCATGACGAGAATCTCGTAAAAGCTGAGAAAGATAAAAAAAATCAAGTATCTTCACTTAGCACACGAGGTTGTCGACATAATGGGACGTGGACTCTGCAAAATCTTGTAACAATAATCGTTACGGTTAATGTCCTATGGGTTTCTCAGGAGGGTCTCTTTACGTGCCTGGGTCATGGGCTTGATTCTGGACACGACACGCATAGTGAAGGAAGAGGTTCCTCTCTCTAGAGCCCTGACCACCGGTAGCTTGGACCCTGTTCCCGATATCGGTGGGCTACTATTTTTTATATTTTTAAATGTTTTTAGAGTTCCGTACCTCAAAAGGAAAAAAGCGTAAACCTTATAGGATTACATTGTTGTCCATCTGTCTGTCAGTCTGTCAAGACCCTTTTTCTCAGGGATGCGTGGTGGTATTAAGTTGAAATTAATAGCAAATACGTAGGTCTATGGTTCCTTGAGCTCCAAGGAACCATAGACTGCGTTGACTTGTAAATCTTGTGATGTCAACGCAGTAAAAAAATACGGCCATTTGTGCGACTTATTTTAATACTCGCACAAAAACGAAAGTAAATATTATATTTGTTAAATCAACTTAACTTCTTTTTTCTCCAATTGAATTCAGACATGCTGTCTTAGGCGGCACACGGACCGACGTAGTTCATAATGCTACAATTAACTTTGTGTCTCCTTTCACTTTGTATATATTATATACTACTATATAATAATTATAATATGTTACAAACTAGCGGTCCCGACAGATGATGATATGATAGATATAGATTTCCAGTATATGCTGATCTCTCATTGTATAGGATTTCCGATATGCTTGTTACATAGGCGTGTGGGCGTGTGTACATACTTTCCCGTGGAACAATTTCCGGACTCCACGCGGGCGAAGTCGCGGGTTAAAGCTAGTAAATAATAACAAAAAAACTTACTATTACATTGTTTTATTGTCAGTGCTCCTTTAACAGATATCAGAGTAGCTCTCAATGCTTGGATAACTTGCTCTTTGTCAGCCATAGCTAGATACCTGCAAAAAAAAGGGTTTGCTAAAGACACTTTTGAATGCGCCTAATTTTAACTGCAATAGCTTCTCTGCCCACAGGGTCAACAATATTAGTATAGATCGGCACTCGATTCTAATGTAAACTGCATAATTTATATGGTTTATTTGCCAAAACATAGAATATACAAGGACGTTAATTGTTGAGGAGTTCACCTAGTAGGGTCTACCATTTATAGCAGTTTTGCATAACAGCGGATAGCATAAACTTCATTTTGCAGAAAATCGTTTGGCAGACACTCGTATAACATATATTCAAAACTCATAATTTTGTAAGTCAGAATCATCTTTAGGCATAAAATTCATAACCATAATAATTAAAAAGTGGAACCATCATATCGCAGAAAGTTCACAATCAAAATCGTCTTTTGGCATAGATTTCATATCGATAGTCATTAAAAGGCAGAACTACCATATCTCAGAAAGTTTACAGTTAGAATCATCTTTTGGCATACATTTCATATCCATAATAATTAAAAGACTCATCTCTCATATTCATATTAGACACATCACATTATCACATTATATTATGGGTTCGCGTTCGAAAATCTACCACCAACAAGTCTTCCATAAAAGCTTATTTGAAACCCGACCCAGATCAAACTCTTTTCACGGAACCGCAACAACAATAGCAATTCCAGTCATAGAAATAGGTGATGAAACGCATGCACCAACAATTAATAATAACCTGCCTTTGGAACCGCCAGAGAGTTCAGAACAAATACCACCGCCTTGGCAAAGAGTACCTGGCTCTAAAAAACGTAAAATATCAGACTCTCCTCCAAGCCCAACTACTGCTACAAGGAACAGTTTTAGTAACCTCCCCGTTGATGAACCAGAGCAAGCTATTCCAAAACCTCCAAATAAACCCCCACCCATAATGCTCTATGGAATAGATGATGTCCATGAGCTTTCGAAGTTAATTGAAACTGTCATCAACCCAACTTGCTTCAAATTTAAAATAATTAATAAGAATCTGCTTCGGGTTATGATAGACGTGACGGAAGACTACAAAAAAGTTATTGATCTAATAAGACAAAAGGGTCTGATTGGTCACACATTTACAAGGAAAGACACGAAAAGCTACCGAATCGTCATAAAAAATCTCCACCACACCACTCCGCATGATGCCATTGTTGAAGAAATTGAAAAAACAGGCAATAAAATAAGAGGTGAAATCATCAATTGCAGATATGGTCCTGACAAAAAACCCACATCAACATTTTTCATAAATCTAGAGCCTAGTATATGCAATAAATCAATCAAAGATATGCAGTACATCTATCACCAACGTGTTAAAGTCGAGGATCCACGTAAATCTAGATCAATAGTGCAATGCCAGAGATGTCAGCAATATGGTCATTCAAAAAATAATTGTATGCGGCCATACCGTTGTGTTAAATGTGGCGAAGGCCACAAAACAGCAGAGTGTCCAAAAAAAGACCGCAACACCCCTGCTAAGTGTGCTTTGTGTTCATGCGATCATCCCGCAAACTACAAAGGGTGCCAGGTCTACAAAGAGATCTTGGCTAAAAAAACCACCCGACCAGGTCCCAATCACACGGCAAACAGAGTGCACAAAAATACAATATCCCCTCTTGAATTTGAAATCAACAACAGACCAGAAAAACCCATATCAACAAACATATGTGATAACAGATCATACTCTAATGTTACATCCAATCGTAAAACTGATGATCGAGCAGATGATCTGGATCCTCTACTTTCTCAACAATCTTCAATCGAGGCTATTTTGACAAAACAATCTGAGAAGATAGACTCACTCCTTCAACAAATAGGAACATTGATAAACCTATTGACAACCGTAATTTCAAAAATGAACTCAAAATGACATCCTTGCGCATTGCAACTTGGAACATAAACGGATTGTCACCCAACACATTAGAACTTGAAGCAATCCTTTACAAAAATAAACTTGATATAATGCTTATATCAGAATCTCATGCAACAACAAGAAGTTCGTTTCGAATAAGGGGCTATAACATATATGCTACACCCCATCCCGATGGTGGCGCTCACGCAGGAACAGCACTCGTTATAAAATCTAACATAAAGCACTCCATATTGGAAGCACACTCAACGGCTTATCTACAAGCCACCACAATCAGGTTAGAGGATCGAGCTGGACCAATCATTGTGTCAGCAGTTTACTGTCCCCCAAAGCATAAAATAAGCGAAGAAATGTTCTCAAATTTTTTCCAAACTCTTGGACATCGGTTTATTGCTGGGGGTGATTGGAACGCCAAGCACACATTTTGGGGTTCGCGATGTACGGTAACCAGAGGCCGAGCACTGAAAAACTCAGTGGATAGAAACAATCTGAAATCCTGGTCAGATGGTAATCCCACCTACTGGCCTTCTGATCCAAAGAAAGTTCCTGATCTTTTGGACTTTTTTATTTCTAGTGGAATGAGTAATCAGTACTTGTTTGTTGAGTCATGTCTGGACGGATCATCGGATCACACTCCCGTGGTACTTAACATTAGCAGCAACATTATCACCACAGAGAAACCTGAATCCTTGTATAACTTCAAAACAGACTGGGAAGGTTTTAGAGGTTACCTTGAAGACAACTTAAACCTAAAAATGGCACTTAAGTCACCAGAAGACATTGAGGAGGCATGCAAATATATCACCAATTTAATCCAAGTGGCCTGTTGGATCAATACACCTGAGCTAAAAATGTCCTGCAAACTTCCTTCACAACCTCTTGACATTAAACGTAAAATCGAAGAAAAACGTCACCTCAGAAGAGCTTGGCACCTTTCTCATCATCCGTCGGACAAAACTAAATTCAACCGTGCCACAAAAGAATTGAAAGTCATGCTAAAGGATACCGCAAACATTTCACTGCAAAAGCAAATTTCAATGTTGTCTGCTTCGGATCAAGGCGAACATTCCTTGTGGAAGGCTGTTAAAAGTCTCGACATGTCACAAAGCCACAATCCGCCCATCAGGTCACGCTCATCTTTGGCCAGAACAGACAAAGAAAAGGCTGAGGCGTTTGGCTTACATTTGGCAAGCGTCTTCAAACCCAATGAGGGGCTAAATCAACAAGAAGTTGAAGATATACTGAAGCAGGACTTTCAAATGTGTTTGCCTATTAGACCAACATCACCCAAAGAAATTGCGATGGAAATCGGATTGTTGAATCCAAAGAAGGCCCCTGGGTTTGATTTAATCACGCCTAGAGTTCTTAAGGAGCTACCCAAAAAAGCAGTTATATTCCTGGCTAGTCTGTTTAATGGTATATTCAGAATGGGCTATGTTCCCAAACTATGGAAAATCTCCTTAATAATTATGCTCCATAAACCTGGCAAACCAGCACACGAAGTCACATCATATCGTCCTATAAGCCTCACACCGGTGTTGTCTAAACTCTGGGAAAGAATTTTCTTGTCCAGACTCAAAGTATTTATGGATGAGTGTGACCTTATCCCCGTTCATCAGTTTGGATTTAGAAAGTCACATTCAACTACCGAACAGGTCCACCGAGTCTACCATGCAATACGCCAGGGTTTTGAGAAGATGGAATACACCTCTGCGGCATTTCTAGACGTACAACAGGCCTTTGATCGTGTCTGGCACAAGGGTTTACTGTGCAAAGTAAAGGAAAAGCTTCCCCACTCAGTGTTTCCCATCATAGCCTCGTATCTAGATGGCAGACAATTCCAAGTAAAACAAGGAGACGAAAGATCTAGTCTGTATAATATCGAAGCTGGAGTTCCTCAAGGATCGGTTCTGGGACCCGTTTTATATAATATTTTCACATCTGATCTTCCAACTGCAGAAGATGTAACGGTAGCGACATACGCAGATGACGTTGCTTACCTGGCGAGCGCTAAAGAACCGGATATCGCCAGTAACAAATTACAAATAGTACTGGATAAAATGAATACTTGGTTGCAAAAGTGGCGTATCTGCGCCAGTGCTCAAAAATCAAGTCACATTACCTTCACCTTGAGAAGAGGCGACTGTCCCGCGGTGACTTTGGGGGATACTACTCTGCCACACACAGATTGTGTTAAGTATCTCGGATTTTACCTGGATAAAAGGCTCACCTGGAAGACGCATATAAAACAAAAAAGAGAACAACTAAATGCCAAATATAAAAACTTGTACTGGTTGATGGGTCGTAACTCAGTCCTAACTTTGGACAACAAACTCCTGCTGTACAATTCTCTATTAAAACCCATATGGTCCTACGGCATCCAACTATGGGCAGTGGCTAGCCATAGTAACATAATGTGTCTGCAAAGAGCTCAAAACGCCATCTTGAGGAATATTGTTAATGCACCATGGTTCACACGGAATGAAGAAATCCATGATTATCTCAACACTCCTACAATTTTTGAGGAAATTAAGAAACATAAAAAGCGTTATGCTGACCGTCTAGCCAACCACCCAAATCCCCTGGCTATTAAATTGCTGGACATCAGCGAATCTGTCAATCGACTTAAGAGAGGTCAAGTACTCTGAGGAGGTAGCAGGGGCAATGGCCCCTGTACCTGAAACGCCAACTGTCTCACGCAACAAAACTGATAATAGTCCAGAAAGGACTGATGGCAGTTAAGAAAGGAAAAAAAAAAAAAAAAAAAAAAAAAAAAATATTATGGGTTCGCAAGCATGCAAACAAGCATACACTATGCATGCAGCAAGCATGAAGCATGCAAACAAGCACACACCATGCATGCAGCAAGCATGCAGCATGCAAACAAGCTTACACCATGCATGCAGCATGCAAACAAGCTTACACTATGCATGCAGCAAGCATGAAGCATGCAAACAAGCACACACCATGCAAACAAGCTTACTCCATGCATGCAGCATGCAAACAAGCATACACCATGCATGCAGCATGCAAACAAGCATATACCATGCATGCAGCAAGCATGCAGCATACAATCATGCAAACAAGCATACACCATGCACACAGCAAGCACGCAGCATGCAAACAAGCATACACCACAAGCATGCAACAGGCATGGTTTCTGTCACGGCTCCGGCGCTGCGGGGCTCCGGCGCATAGTATGGGAATCTCGTAATCTAGCGGGATTGAAATCAAAATATAAATTTTATTATTTGATAATATAGTTATAATCTATTTATACCTAAGACCCTATTTGTCACAGCTACATATTAGAAATACTTGTATGTAGGTTAAAAAAATAAATAAAAAATGTTGAAGTGAGTAGATATTAATCGTTGTACCCTCACAATACGAACACACATTAAAGTGTCATCTTCACTTGAGATTACTGATCAAATTAACGTATTAGTCTTGTTTATTGGTTTATTATTGTGTTGTATATATCTTTCAAGGTAAGTTAGTGTATTTTATTTAAGTAATGGTTAAACATTGATCTAATAACATCATTTGAAAGCACAGTTAAATTAGGCATTTTTTAGAGATGATTTGCAAAACAAAAGGTGATATAAAAAAATGACCTGAATATCTTGCTGTTGTTATTATTTTAATTTATAGTTTAGAGTCTTAACTTTTGAGAACAATTGATAAAACTTGCGATTTTTTGCGACCGTCATACATTTTTTCGGTTTTCAGAATGACCGCTGAAATCACAATAAAACAATTTTTTGATGTTTGGACCTCAAATGCGAAATAGGAGCGAATTGATGCTATTTTTGCTTTTATAATAGGTAATTGTAAAAAAATGGAATTAGTGATTAAAATAACAAAATTTATTCATATCGCTTTTTTTTTTTCAACGTTATTTTATATCAATAATTAAGTATTTTTATTTATTTGAATACCAACTAATATTATTTTTCAACTTGTATCTTTTATGTAATTCAATTTGGAATTAAATCCCGCTAGATTGTGAGATTCCCGTACTGTGCGGCGGTCCGGCCCCTCCGCGATTCTCAGGAGACAATAAAAACTGCTTATAAATGAATGCAGTGATTATTTAGTTTTTTTTTTTTTTTGTTTATTTGGAACAAATAGGTATAGAGGCTAACAAAGTACATAGATAAATTAAATAATTTAAATACATAGTATGAATTTATAAGATCTTGCATCACATGTGGGGTTTTTGAAAAAAAAATGCAGTTTCAGTTATGAAACAGTGAAATTCTTTTGAATTGAGGACTTCAATAATTTTGTAGATTTCTTCCTTTGAATACAGACAATCCATCCAGACAGTCTACGTTTGGTAAGGCTAAAATTTTGGTCACAGTAAAAAAGAGTCAAGAAGTGCATTCAGAAACATCACATGTTATGTGCACTTGGTGGTGTTTTTGAAATGACTGTGGGTTTTTTTACCTTTAGAGTAGTATTACATGTGAGTTTTTTGCACAAATCGATAGGTTGATGTATATATTATTTGCTAACTCAATTCTGAAAAAAAAATATGTGTGGGGTTTTAGAAATCACCAATTCATATTGTTTAACTATTATGTCAGCTTAGTGGCTATTTAACGGGACACTTAATAACATTGCAATTACTTCTTGCAGTAAAAATATGCCAAGTTTAGAATAATAAGTTATTTAAGTTTTAAGTTTCCCATTCCTTCTAGAATGTTAACCCCCATACTCATAATAAACTAAAATGGGTCAGTGGGTTGTCTTAGGGAAATGCTCTACAAACATATTTTAGTTTTAATAGTGTTTTGTCTTCTACTTTCAAATACAAATCATAATTCAAAAGAAATTGACAAAACAAACTAAAATAGGTTTGAAGTGTTTTAGTTTTTAATGAATAAGGGGGGGTTAGTCTTCACAACACCCTTGAATAAAGTAACAAATATCAATTGAAGATTTCTTGAGCTTGTTACAAGTCAGGGGATGCAAACTTTTTTTTATGTTTCTCTTGAGCAATGACAGTATTTTTACCATATTTTAATATACCATCAGGGAACAATAAAATCAATTTCAGTTTGGCTATTCTAAATAAATTGCATGCAAACATGATTATATTATACTAAACTCCCAGAGTCATAAAACAGTGCAGTAATTTTCTGACCATACAAGTTAGAATAGAACATTGCCAAAAATGTAGTAGTAGGTGAATAAAAAATGAAGCTAGCCTAAATTGAAAAACGATCTCTACATCATACTCGTTGTGGTCGCTCTGTATGAACTATTACTGTATCTAAGTCATCTGATTGAAGATTAGAAATACTCGATTTTATATTCAAAATAAACACAGCTTTAGCAGCTGGACTATAAAGTAGTATATGTGGTACGAAATATTTAAGTGAATCGTTATAAAATAGATTTAACTAATTTTTATATACCTGCCGGAACGTAAATGCCGGTGATAGATACTTAAAGTAGTAGTAGTGGCAGTATCATCAGTTGGCAAAAGTTGCCTTAGGAGGCGAAGCGTACTGTAAAACTAAATGACTACCCGTTGATTTATCACAAAATATATCATAAAAATTTTGCCTGAAACAATTCGTGACGCGTAAGCAAGAGAAATCAGAACATAATATCAAATATTGTAAACAGTATACTTACCTACTTTCACTACGACAAAAAAACATTAAAATACTTTAACAGACAAACAATTTCCAATTCATCGTAATACATGTAATTATTCTTACCTCACTGCAACAAAATTTCAAAGAAGTAGGAAAACTTCGTCAATTTTTCAATACAACAAAACAATCTTGTAATAATTTTTTTTCCGGGTATTGCCAAATTTGCCAACCAAACCAATCACCACAGAATGATTAATACCACAGATTAATACTCAAGAGGCAATCACACAGACACACAAAATCACAGATCATGAAGTTAAATTAGTTAGTGATGCCACAGACTACACAGAGATACTATACCTGCTACCACAGAATACATCTACTCCGAAACTACTTGACACTCTTATGCCGGGGCTGCACTATACGGACATCGCCGTTGATCATCGCTTTGAAGGGCGATAACCGTAAGTGTAGCCACCACTAAGGCTTAGAGCATTTAACCTATGGAGATGGCATAGCTGAGCGAACCCCTCTGCCAAAGTCGCTTGGCCATACGACCATGCACGTTATATAAAACTAATTCATTCGCCGACTGCTGTCATTGTGTATCGTATTGTGTCGCAAGAAAGTGCTCCCAAAAAATGGTTAATTGTGCAGTTTCCTCGTGCAAAAAGCGATCTGCCACTTCAAATTTGCGAAACCATGGTGTTTCTTACCACATGTAAGTATAAATTATACATTCAAATAGTTTTATTTAAGTATAATGCCGAAATAATCGTTGTTGACATTACGATAGAAAAATACAGTGGTACGTTGGTAGCGCAAACGTAGTACAGGTAGGAATTTGCATAGTGCAGGGACAATGATTGATAAAATAAATGATTTTTTCAGTCAGTATGTTCAGTAACCAGTTTTTTTTTTCTAATGTACCTATCTGGATAAGTCAGGTTGAAATAAAAAAAATATATTATAAAATATTAATTTCAGTTCTTTGTGAGTCGATTTAAATTATTTTCTTTTGTAGGTTTAGGCTAATAAAAAATAACAGTTTGTTCGTTTCGAATGTGAGCTTTTGCAGCTCATGCAATTTGAAAAAATATAATCCGTGGTGGAATAATTTAATAACTATTCCACCGCGAACCGTAGGTAGTAGGTAGTTACTAGTAGGTTGTTATGAAAACGCAGTACGTACACAATCAAGTTAATAGAGATGATTTTCGTTTGATTCTGTTGGCACTTATTTAAACTGATTACTTCTATTCTAAGTATTTTTTCTTCAACAGATTTCCAAAAGATCCTGCAGTGCGATTCTGTAACCATCTCACCGTGATAACTTAGGTGAAGTGAGCGTGGAGTGAGTATATGTAGTAGTAATAGTGTCAATTCCTAGCAAAAACAAACTCACTTCACCTAAGTCTTCACGGTGAGATTTTTACAGAATCGACCGGCTGTACTATGACAAAAATGGAGGATATTTTGCAGTAATACAGAAACATGGGGACCCACGCGTACTAGCGCAATCTGTTCAGAACATTTCATGTCGTGTAGGTTTAAGCAATTTGCAAATAATAGAAGGAAACTAATTGTGCGTACGATACCCACTTTAAAAAAACATTCTTGGCACGGAAGAACTGCCTGTAAAATTAAAGATTTTAGTAGGACCGTTTTATTATTGGCAACACTTCTGAAATGTCAGAATTCCGGCGAATTAAAAATCAGACTGTAGACATATGAATATGAACTAACTATGGCTTTGGCTATGAAGCCACACCCGCATGTTTTCCTACTAAAATGTCAAACACATCATTTAGTTTGTTTAATTAGTTAGCTAGGAAACACCGAAATCAAATAGTTTAAAAAAACAAAAAACGGACTTGTAAAAGTGTTATTTTTAACAAAATAATAAAGTTGGCTGTGTTATTTTGTTATTTATATTCTACTCTTCTTACTTTTTGACACGTATACCTACGTTAAGGTGATTGCGCTGTGGAGCCCGCGAAATTCGATTTTTTTTTTGGGTTTTTTGCAACTTGCAGGTCCGTGTCAGGTTGTATCTTGATCGTGCAGAGTCGTCAAACGAACGAAATCTAACGACTCTGCACGAAATCTAACTTACAGAGATATGTTTTGGTGATTTTTATGGTTAAAATTATATAAATACATATGTTTTATTTCCGCGTATCATACATTGATCAAGATACAACCTGACACGGACCTGCAAATTGCAAAAAACCCAAAAAAAATCGCGGGCTACCACTGCGTATCATACTTAAGCCCGCATTATAAAACGGGCCTCAAGTATGTATCCCAAATTGCCGACCCTAAATGCAGAATGATAGGGAAGGTCCAGCAATATCAATAATGTTATTTGAAAAAATATTTGACTATAAAAATAAATACAATCGTTCTTTTTCTAAAGCACTATTAATTGTTTTGTCATTACTGGCTACCTACGTAGTTTCGTAGGCATTAATCATATTGCGTATTTTTGTTTTCAGACGCCAGCACATCAAGCTACTACAATCTTTATACCTAAAGTATTAGGTTCAAGGTTGATTGGGAAAATTTGACAGTTTCGGGTGGCTTGACCTGCTGGCGTCTGTACATACAAGAAAATAAAACGAATGAATGCAGGTTAAGGATGATGCGCCAGGGTAGCCCGCGAAATTAATTTCTTACGTTTTTTTGCAATCTATCGATTTCATGAAATCATGAGGTTTGAGGTAAATGCTAACTTATGGAGTTGTATTGCTGATTCTAATGATTATAATTCTGTAAAGCCATATTAGCTACGGCCGCGAATCATATTTTAATCAACATACAAGATCACACTGACCTACAAATTGCAAAAAACGTAAGAAATTTTGAATTTCGCGGGCTACCCTGGCGCTTTCGCCTTAAGCTACGCTTGCCGGGGTTGGTCAGTGAATGAGTGACCATCTTTACATACCGAGACTCCTCTGTGCCTCGGAAAGCACGTTAAGCAGTTGGTCTCAGCTGCCATTCGTGGTTCTTTCGTTACGGGTCGTCAGAAGCCCAAAAGACTAACAACCAGTCTTACCAAGAAGTATCGTATTACCCAGTAACTGGGTTGTGGAGGTCAGATAAGCAGTCGCTCCATGTAAAATACTGGTATTCAGCTGCATCCGGTTAGACTGGAAGCCGACCCCAACATAATTGGGAAAAGGCTAGGCAGATTGATTTTTGATTCATGTAATGAAATACCACTGATTGTTTGTGTCACATCACTAGCACATTGTGTTTGCTGTCGCGTAGACACGCACAGTGTGCTGTATGTGTTTTCCTCGCCTCCCGCATAAAGTGGCAGAAAATGTTGTTCGTTGATTCGCTGCTTGCCATCTCCATAGGTTAAATGCTTTAAGCCACTAAGGCGATAATTTGACAACGGCATTCACATTGCTGATTGTTGCTGATGGACGAGGGGTGTGAATTCAATGAGCATTGACGTTGACCGTTCAAGTGTGGCCACTCAATTTTTCGCGTTGAACAACGGAACAATGGGAAAGAAAACTGACAACTTTTTCCGCGCGAGGGGTCGCTGGTATCGCTTGACTCACATTATCTGGCAAATTACATACAAAACTTGTTTACAAGAAACTGGATGGCATCTGACAAAAAAATGCTGCGTTTGCGCACAATCTGTTGTAATAATAATGGAAATCATTCATTTTCTAAAGACTTATGACTAAAAAAATATGCGAAAGGGCGACTAAGATACGCAATTTTACAGCTTCCGAAAATTCGAGGATATGTTCATATCCATCTTGGTATCAGCAGTTTCATGCTGCTGAGGTATACCATAGTTTAAATTACGATCAAATGATTCGATTCTCTAACAGAATTAATTAAAATTCAGATTTAATTTCTAGGTTATGTTCGTAGCTCATGAAACATCGAATATGATAAAAAAACTATTGTGTAAGTACCTACGTAAAAGTTTGTAATTACTACGATAATAATAATTAATGAACGACATGTTATTTATAAAATTGGGTTATTTTCTTCAATTATTAACAAGAAAATAGGCGGTAAATACCTGCTGACCAGATCCCCTTTTCGGTCTCTTAGTGAAGCTCCTCAGTTCTTCAGTTCAGCTTTTAACTGAGGTGTCGCTGCCACGTCATCCGCGGCACCAGAACGCACGAGGTGGCCAGCCTCGCTGTCCCGGCCCAGACAGACAACGTAGCGACGAGATTTTATGTTTTGTGGTGTTTCATGATATCTGTACCTGGGTTTTATTCCGAGAAGAATCTTCAATATTTTGGGAGGTTTGCTTCGTATAAATCGGTTTTTAGTTCTTACTGGCCCGCCCCATGGTTCAGCTCGCCATCTACTAAATTAAATTGATTCCCACCGTTCTATACATGATATACATACATTAACGTTTCTGGTGTCTTAGGTTTGAAGTCATAGCACAGAAGTGTTACACACATACACATCTGCTATATTCGGTTACATGCTCAACGACGCATCGTAGTTGTCGGGTATTAAAGAAGCAACCGCACGTCTGCCAAATAACTTCTTGCTTTAGCTATGTTCAACACAGAACTTTATCTTTTATTAGGTATACCTCAGTTGTATGAACTTAATACCCTCTTAGTACATACAACAATTGTCTTGGGGAGACTTCGTATTACAGCACCGAGTCTCTCCCCCTTTAAAACGGACTAATCATGGCCTTCCGCCTGTCTAAGTCTCACGAGGTTTTCGCATTGCCGTATCGAAATACCTCTTAATGTAATCGACTTCTAAGAGCATCAGAAACATCTGCTTATTATTGCGTACTAATTTGCTCCTCTATAGGAAATCTAGAATCTAAGCATTTAGGCTGGGAACCACTACACTATTCTCTAGTGCTACCACTTAGCTTATATTTCTATCAGATGAGCTGCCGCTCCATCAAATACAAATCACTTTTACTTTGCACTAGATATTGAATTAAATATATTACAATTTGATGTATTCAAATGTACTGGCAGTGCGCTTTGTCTATGGCGATCTCGCTTATGAGTTCGATGTTCGGTGTTACCAGCCAGCATCACCTTATGCTATTATGACTCGTTTGTTACACGTTTCGCCCTACTAATATTAATTTGACTTGTTTACCTTTTTACTTCGCGACCTACACGTCGCGACATGAGGTACTATATATATACTATACTACTATACTATCCACGTTGAATACATTGTTCGTTGTATTAACAAAAAACACACGCTATTTTATGTTATAATTATTTAAAACCCGAAAAACATTGAGAAATAAAAATGACAGTGTGATGTCATGAGTCGAGCGACAACAGCGCCACCTGTTCATAGCTTTGCGATTTCTTCCCCATTACCGCCATTACCGCCATAAACGCTTGCGCTGTGTAGCCCGCGAAATTCAATTTTTTTTTTTGGGTTTTTTGCAATTTGCAGGTCCGTGTCAGATTGTATCTTGATCAAAATATGACACGGATCTGCAAATTGCAAAAAACCCAAAAAAAAATGAATTTCGCGGGCTACAACTGCGCAAGCGTTTATGACGTATAGTGTGGCCCCAAACACTCATGCCGAGGCCACACTATGCGGACATCGCCGTTGATTATCGCGTTGAAGGGCGATAACCGTAGGTGCAGCCACCACTACGGCAATATTTTTTTTTATTTTTTATTCTAAGTTAATAAAAGGGTTTTTTATGCCATCGTACCTTATTAACAATCCATTACTTATCATTGAAATAACTACATACTATGTTGCCGGGGCCACACTATGCGTCTTAAACGCATTAAACGCTTTAAACGTGTTCCTTTGTTCAACGCGATGAATTGAGTGGCCACACTTGAACGATCAACGTCAATGCTCATTGAATTCATACCACACACCCCTCATCCATCGGCAATGTGAATATCCTGTATTTTTAAAAAGAAAGCGGCTCCACACCCATTTATACTTTTTGAACAATCTGTGAAAATTTTACAACAATCTCTGTACCTACTTGGAAACTAATATTGATACCACTTCATGGACCAATACATTGGTATTATAATATTTTTTGAGTGCTTTATACATTCCAAATCCGTTTTAAACGTATAGTTCGGAAGCGGCCCCAATGGGGAGGTACACTGCCAATTTAACCCGCTAGGAGTTAGAGCCTGTCCATCATATGTCCACGTAAAGACGTCGTCAACGTGGAACGGTGCGGTGTCCGCTTATTAAATGAAAGGAAGGGTTAGGAATTCCAATGTCACTCAGGCTGTCTGGACAAATCTTCAAAATAGCTCGCACTAGCTCGCATTTAACTAGGTCAATAGGGCACTTTATGTGACGGCTAAACACCCATATTTCAGAATTTGTGACGCTACAGAATCTTAGATAATCGATCGAAAACGTGTCCAGCCAGCTTGAAAAACCACTTTTCGCTGGTCTCTCAATCTCGGTAACGGAAGTGGTTTTTAAGACTTTTTGCAACGGGCGTCACATAAATTTGTGACAGGCATAGAGCTAAAAGTTTTGTGATACGTACAGCGGTTTAGTAGAAAAATGTAAAAAATGTGTGCCAGCCATCTTGAATTCACGTATAAAACTTCTGGCTAGCACTTCCGAATCTCAATAACGGGAGCGTTTTCGAATATGGTTCCTTTACTAACATTTAGTGACGCAATTTGTGACAGTCAGTAATAAAGTTTGATTTATGGCGTCACATGTTTACGAGAAATCAATAAAAATTAATGTCCAGCCAGCCTGAAGTTCAAGCTGGCTGGACAAATGTATCTCCGCTGCCTGATGATCTACGGTCTTCGAAATGTCGAAATGCGTTTAAAATTTTGTGACGGTCTCGTCACAAAATTTTATCGTCACATAATATTTTTATAGATAATGATAATCTGAATTTGTGACGGAGAAACTTTGAGTAGATTATATTTTTCGAAATGGCAACCTTCGCAAAAACGTCATTCGAACCTACATATCACTCAGAACAATAACAAAGCATAGAAGCTCAGAACAATAACAAAGCATAGAAGTAGTGTTAAAATAGCAACTGAACTCAATATATTTGTTTCATTTTGACTTATGGAGCCGCTATGATGTTAAAGAAGGACACGTATACAGAAGACGTTTCGAAATTTTGTAGGTTGTCATTCATTTTATTCTGACTAGTGATGTACCCACTAAATTTCAACGTCGATAGAATTTACAATGACATTCTTTCTTACACTGCCAAGAATAATAACCGTAGGTACACACGGCTACACATCAAGCTATACATTTCCAGTTTACACTGACCGCTCATTGTAAGGAAATCCTATACAATGGGAGATCAGCTTATACTGGAAATGTATAGCTTGATCTGTAGCCGTGCGTACCAAAAATTTTGAAGTAACTAAGCATACTTATGATACCAATACTTAATATATTCGTTCAAAATGAAACAATACTTTAAGTATGAACTAAATAGTTCGTCATCATCATCACCAAAGTCTTCCTTGGTTCCCGACAGCTCTTCATGTATTAAATCTGACCCAGCTAAACCCGAATGTATTTAGTTGCCATAATAACTGATGAGTTTATTGAAAAGAAGTGGGAGACATTCGGTTTTGCAAATGTTTTTAGCAACTTACTTTCTCATATTTATTTGAATTTTAGATTACATCATAGTCTACTCAACAAAGTCTAGGGAAAAAGGGTATTCAAAGTACCTAATAATTTTTATTTTAATACTTTTTATGTAACATATATTATTGTAAATCAGTAGAAGCGTAATTTAATAGAGATTTGAATTATTTGATTAAATAAAATTGTTGTTAGTGAAAAAATAAAATTTATTATGAAAATTTAAAATGGTACCAAAGCGACAAAAACTTTTCGTACATAAAAAAATAAATAACGACCAGATAATATTTTAAATAAAAAAATAAAATGCCTAGCCACTATAATAATCTGTTAGTCGAATTCCAGCCCACACCATAATCATTCCGCCTTGGTACGGATGAACTTCCTGAGGATTCTGGAGTCGGCTCTGGCGACCAGGAACTCACCAAAAGCGCAGTCTTCTTGAATCGGGATGGAATCCAATTATTTCTGAATTTGTTATTGTCATCTGTGTCAAGGATTCCTAAAACAAACAGTTCTCAATAAAATTTATGTAAGATTTTTTATCAACGTTTTTATTTAGGTAAATAGTTTTATTTGTATGTCTTACCTGACTGATGTGAGATGATTTCACGAGATGTCAAGATCAGTGGCGATTCATTAATTTGTACCGATGTACTAGGTCCTGTTTCAACTTCCATTGCTACGGGATCCTACAATTACGTATTTTGTATTAAAAATAAATAAATAAATTTGCACTCGATTATATTTCCGACTGGGATAATTAGAAGAATGATATCGCATCAATGATATTTTTAATATAATATCATTGTATCGCATATATCAAGTGAACATATTTCTGAATGTTATACCTGTCTTCATGTTAGATTACTGTTGACGGTGAGCGGTTTTTTTAATTTGCAGTATTGCGCTATGTCCTTCTTCGCAGACTTCCATAAGTATTTCCTGTAATGTAATAAATCAAGTTTTAATTTGAACGGGATACTATTTATTGCCAATAAAATACCTTAATTATATCATAATATATCAAGACCATTTCATCTGTTCTATCCATAACAAATAATGTAGGAACAGCATGTACTCTAAGTGACGACTTAAAGAACATGCTACATCCATTTCATAGGTTCATTACCAAATGAATACAAAGTAAAATGTTTGGAGCATATTATGTGGCTGTGCTGTTTGGAGTCCAATTTCGTCTACCAATACAATTTATCCATTTTTTTTTTCACATCGTCTAGGAAATCTGTAAAAGAAAAGTATCGACAACATTATTTACGTCACTATGGCTGATCAAGATAACCCCAAAACAATTTCCGAATATTCGCTAATAACTTCTATTGGAATAAATATTACGACTGGTTTCAGCTATATAGTGACACAGCAATATTTTTTATGTATTTATATTCGTTTATCAGATCTTAGGCAACAAGAAATTGAGCAAAAACTTACCGATGGAAGGTCAATATTTGTTGTTCATTTTATTTTCGCTATGAATGGGTCTTGCAGCCCCCAACCACACAAGAAATTGCTCCACAGCGTCCACACATTCACTATTTGTAGTTAAACAAAGAATTCATGCAATCTAACAGTAGAAATATTATTAAAACATCGCAAAACCATGGAATATTACGACAGACACGTAAACAATGAACACGCGAATAAGTCAGCTAGTTCAATGAACGAACTGTCAGACATTGAAACAAAGTACTATCAAATTTGGCCGCGTCATACTATAACTTTTTTAACCAAATGACAATTGATCTTGTGACCATGCCAAGAAAGTAAAACAAAGAGTAAAACATTTATCTCTTTCCCACATCCTTTATCGTACCTTTATCGTACCTAATAATAGAACGGGAATAAAGGTAGTTACAGAATTCTGTTTTTAGCCTTCCTTCTATGCTTTGTTATTGTTCTGAGCATAGAAGGAAGGCTAAAAACAGAATTCTGTAACTACCTTTATCCCGTTCTATTATTAGGTACGATAAAGGTACGATAAAGGATGTGGGAAAGAGATGAATGTTTTACTCTTTGTTTTACTTTCTTGGCATGGTCACAAGATCAATTGTCATTTGGTTAAAAAAGTTATAGTATGACGCGGCCAAATTTGATAGTACTTTGTTTCAATGTCTGACAGTTCGTTCATTGAACTACCTGACTTATTCGCGTGTTCATTGTTTACGTGTTTGTCGTAATCTTCCATGGTTTTGCGATGTTTTAATAATATTTCTACTGTTAGATTGCATGAATTCTTTGTTTAACTACAAACAGTGAGTGTGTGGACGCTGTGGAGCAATTTCTTGTGTGGTTGGGGGCTGCCAGTCCCATTCATAGCGAAAATAAAATGAACAATAAATATTGACCTTCCATCGGTAAGTTTTTGCTCAATTTCTTGTTGCATATGATCTGATAAACGAATATAAATACATAACAAATATTGCTGTGTCACTATATAGCTGAAACCAGTCGCAATATTTATTCCAATAGAAGTTATTAGCGAATATTCGGAAATTGTTTTGGGGTTATCTTGATCAGCCATAGTGACGGAAATAATGTTGTCGATACTTTTCTTTTACAGATTTCCTAGACGATGTGAAAAAAAAAATGGATAAATTGTATTGGTAGACGAAATTGGACTCAGCCACATAATATGCTCCAAGCATTTAAAAAAAAAAAACATCCAGTATTATGATATAATTAAGGTATTTTATTGGCAATAAATAGTATCCCGTTCAAATTAAAACTTGATTTATTACATTACAGGAAATACTTATGGAAGTCTGCGAAGAAGGACATAGCGCAGTACTGCAAATTAAAAGAACCGCTCACCATCAACAGCAATCTAACGTGAAGACAGGTATAAAATTTCAGAAATATGTTCACTTGATATATGCGATACAATGATATTATATTAAAAATATCATTGATGCGATATTATTCTTCTAATTATCCCAGTCGGAAATATAATCGTGTGCAAATTTATTTATTTATTTTTAATAAAAAATACGTAATTGTAGGATCCCGTAGCAATGGAAGTTGAAACAGGACCTAGTACATCGGTACAGATTAATGAATCGCCACTGATATTGACATCTCGTGAAATCATCTCACATCAGTCAGGTAAGACATACAAATAAAACTATATAACTAAATAAAAATGATGATAAAAAATCTTACATAAATTTTATTGAGAACTGTTCGTTTTAGGAATCCTTGACACAGATGACAATAACAAATTCAGAAATAATTGGATTCCATCCCGATTCAAGAAGACTGCGCTTTTGGCGAGTTCCTGGTCGCCAGAGCCGACTCCAGAATCCTTAGGAAGTTCATCCGTATTATGGTGTGGGCTGGAATTCGCGTAACAGATTATTAAAGTTGCTAGGCATTTTATTTTTTTATTTAAAATATTATCTGGTCGTTATTTATTTTTTTATGTGCGAAAAGTTTTTGTCGCTTTGGTACCATTTTGAATTTTCATAATAAATTTTATTTTTTCACTAACAACCATTTTATTTAACGAAATAATTCAAATCTCTATTAAATTACGCTTCACTGATTTAAAATAATATGTTACATAATTAAAAAGTATTAAAATAAAAATTATTAGGTACTTTGAATACCCTTGTTCCCTAGATTTGGTTGAGTAGTCTATGATGTAAAATTCAAAAAAATATGAGAAAGTAAGTTGCTAAAAACATTTGCAAAACCGAATGTCTCCCACTTGTTTTCAATAAACTCATCAGTTATTATGGCAATTAAATACATTCTGGTTTAGCCGGGTCAGATTTAATACATGAAGAGCTGTCGGGAACCAAGGAAGACTATTTAGTACATACTTTAAGTATTGTTTCATTTTGAACGAATATATTAAGTATTGGGATCATAAGGATGCCTAGTTAATTCAAAATTCTAGGTACGCACGGCTACAGATCAAGCTATACATTTCCAGTATAAGCTGATCTCGCATTGTATTTCCTTACAATGAGCGGTCAGTGTAAACTAGAAATGTATAGCTTGATGTGTAGCCGTGTGTACCTATATTATTCTTGGCAGTATAAGAAAGAATGTCATTGTAAATTCTATCGACGTTGAAATTGAGTGGGTACATCACTAGTCAGAATAAAATTAATGACAACCTACAAAATTTCGAAACGTCTTCTGTATACGTGTCCTTCTTTTACATCATAGCGGCTCCATAAGTCAAAATGAAACAAATATATTGAGTTCAGTTGCTATTTAACCACTACTTCTATGCTTGTTGTTCTTCTGAGACATATCACTCCCGATTCAAAGATAATGATCATTTAAATTTTCCCATACAAACACTGCAGTAGGGTTACCAATATTGTAGGTTTTATGGGCTTATGTAGGACTAAGTATATTTTAAGGTGTTTTCTTTAATGGACGAAAATCCGTGTATTGGTGATACTAATACGAACAACTGTAGGTATTTATGGAGGATGCGCTAAGGTAGCCCGCGAAATTCAAATTTTCTAACGTGTTTTGCAATTTGCAGATCAGTGTCAGGTTGTATGTTGATTAAAATATGATTCGCAGCCGTAATAAACATGGCTTTACAGAATAGTAATCATTAGAATCAGCAATACAACTCCATAAGTTAGAATTGACCTCAAACCTCATGATTTCATGAAATCGCTAGATTTGAGGTAAATGCTAACTTATGGAGTTGTATTGCTGATTTTAATGATTATAATTCTGTAATGCCATATTAGCTACGGCCGCGAATCATATTTTAATCAACATACACGCTCACACTGACCTACAAATTGCAAAAAACGTAAGAAATTTTGAATTTCGCGGGCTACCCTGGCGCATCCCTTTGTTGCCCTTGTTACTACCAATCTTACTACCAGTTGTATTACCGTTAATTTGGATTGCCCTTCCTACTACTCCAGTATTGAGTTGTTAGAAGGGAAAAAATAAATGGCCCATGTTACTACCGTAAATACCTACTTAAAAAAACTTACTTTATTTCTAGGAAAATAAGCAACAAGTCACGGTCGACCTATGAAACTATGTACGATATTATAAAGTCGCAGCTGCCACAATTCGGACTTTGACGTTGAGATTGCGAACATCAACGCTTTGATAATAATGTTTCGAGATATCAAAATAGTAGGCTGCTATTATCACTGGCGTTGTTGCCTGTGGAGAAAAACAGAATCTTTATTGGGAAAATCTAGATGCAGAGCAGAAAATCGCATTGTTTCATTGTGCTCCGCATTACCTACCACTTTAATGACGTAAACTTTGGTCTTAAGATACCTACCTACCCACACAGGAAAAATCCACGGGTGTCAAATTGGTGATCGTGGAAGCCATCCGATGTCATGTCAGTGAACGGAATCATCGGGTCTTTTATTTTTTGAAGATGTTAGATGTCGGACGATAACTATTACCGGTGATGCGTATCGACAAATGATAACAAGTTATTTTATTATACCCCAGCTTCAAGGACATCCTGCGTACTGTTCACGGACGTGGTTTCAGCAGGATGGAGCCACTACGACGACAATATCCGACATATTAAGATGCAGTTGTTAAATGCAGAAATCTCAGGCTACGCCCTCGAGAAATTGCGCTAATTTTCCTTTTTTTAGGGTTCCGTACCTCAAGAGGAAAAAACGGAACCCTTATAGGATCACTTGTTTGTCCGTCTGTCTGTCTGTCTGTCTGTTCGTCTGTCTGTCTGTCTATCAAGACCATTTTTCTCAGGAACGCGTGAAGATATGAAATTGAAATTAATATCAAATTCGTATTTCTATGGTCCCTTAGAGTTCTGAAAAGATCAAGCTTCTAAGTCAACGCAATAAAAAAATATGGCCATTTGTGCGACATTTTTTGATACTCGCAAGTAAATCAAAACCTATAGGGTACTTCCCGTTGACCTAGAATCATGAAATTTGGCAAGAAGCAAGGTCTCACAGCACAAGTAAAGGAAAAAGTCCGAAAATTGATAATTTGTAATTCTATCACTTAAAAAATTTTTTTCATGTCTGTCAGTCTGTCAAGACCTTTTCTAAGGAACGCGTGAAGGTATCAAGTTCAAATTAATATCAAATACGTAAGTTTATGGTTCCTTGAAGTTCTACAAAGATCAAGCTTCTATATCAACGCAATAAAAAAATATGGCCATTTGTGCGACATTTTTTGATACTCGCAAATAAATCAAAACCTATAGGGTACTTCCCGTTGACCTAGAATCATAAAATTTGGCAAGAAGCAAGGTCTCACAGCACAAGTAAAGAAAAAGTCCGAAAATTGATAATTTGTAATTCTATCACATAAAAAAATTTCCAAGTCTGTCAAGACCTTTTCTCAGGAACGCGTGAAGGTATCAAGTTCAAATTATTATCAAATACGGAAGTTTATGGTTCCTTGAAGTTCTAAAAAGATCAAGCTTCTAAGTCAACGCAATAAAAAAATATGGCCATTTGTGCGACATTTTTTGATACTCGCAAGTAAATCAAAACCTATAGAGTACTTCCCGTTGACCTAGAATCATGAAATTTGGCAAGAAGCAAGGTCTCACAGCACAATTAAAGTAAAAGTCCGAAAATTGATAATTTGTAATTCTATCACATAAAAAAAAAATTTCAAGTCTGTCAGTCTGTCAAGACCTTTTCTCAGGAACGCGTGAAGGTATCAAGTTCAAATTAATATCAAATACGGAAGTTTATGGTTCCTTGAAGTTCTAAAAAGATCAAGCTTCTAAGTCAACGCAATAAAAAAATATGGCCATTTGTGCGACATTTTTTGATACTCGCAAGTAAATCAAAACCTATAGGGTACTTCCCGTTGACCTAGAATCATGAAATTTGGCAAGAAGCAAGGTCTCACAGCACAAGTAAAGAAAAAGTCCGAAAAATTGATATTTTTTAATTCTATCACATAAAAAAATATTTTCAAGTCTGTCAGTCTGTCAAGACCTTTTCTCAGGAACGCGTGAAGGTTTCAAGTTGAAATTAATATCAAATGCGTAGGTCTATAGTCCTTTGGAGTTCTAAAAAGATCAAGCTTCTAAGTCAACGCAATAAAAAAATATGGCCATTTATGCGACATTTTTTGATACTCGCAAGTAAATCAAAACTATAGGCTACTTCCCGTTGACCTAGAGTCATAAAATTTGGCAAGAAGCATGGTCTTACAGCACAAGTAAAGGATACAGTCCGAAAATTGATAATTTGTAATTTTAAAACACAAAAAAATATTTTCAAGTCTCTCAGTCTGTCAAGACCTTATTCTCAGAAACGCGTGAAGGTATCAAGTTGAAATTAATACAAAATACGTAGGTCTATGGTTCCTTGAGGTTCTAAAAAAATCAAGCTGCTAAGTCAACGCCAAAAAAATACGGCCATTTATGCGACATATTTTGATGCAAGTAAATCAAAACCTATAGGGTACTTCCCGTTGACCTACAATAATAGAATTCGACAAAAAGTGTCGAATGCACCCCATGTGTGCATAAGAAAAACCCTTTTTTTGTTAGGTATATAAGCTTATATCACATATATATAAATGTAAAAAAACATCATCCGATGGAAAACCAATCATGATCATTAGTTGTGAACCTATGGAGTTCGCATCTAACACCCCCTCCCCCCCCGCGTGTGAAATGCACCCAAAGTGTGCAAAAGCACAAAACTTTACATAATAGGTATATAAGCTTAGATCACATATATATAAATGTAAAAAAACATCATCCGACGGAAAACATATCATCATCAGTAGTTGTGAACCTATGGGGTTCGCAACTAACCCCCAACCCTCCCCACTCACTGGGGTTTTGGGTCTAAAATTAGCCAAACTCAGACACTTGAGGGGTTAAGGAAAAAATCCGAAAATTGTTAATTTGTAATTTTATCACATTCTTTTTTGTTTTTTTTTTGGGAATACGATGTTAAGTTTGTTTTTGGGATAAATTCTTATCAACTACGGAACCCTTCATTGTGCGTGTTCCGACATGCACTTGGCCGGTTTTTTTTTAATTTTAGAACTAAATTGTTCTATGTTCAAGATAAAAATTAAAAAATTTTTTTTTTTTAAATTAGGTATTTACGGTAGTAACATGGGCTTTTTAATTTTTCCTTTCTAACAACTCAATATTGGAGTAGTAGGAAGGGCAATCAAAATTAACGGTATTACAACTTGTAGTAAGATTGGTAGTAACAAGGGCAACAAAGGGGCGCATCATCACGTCCTGACTCCTGTTCATAGACTACTATTATATATACCTTTATATACTCTCCTGTTTGAGCGCACGCCGACTGACTGACCGAGCATTTGCCGAGCATAACTCGGGAGGTAATTTTCAAAAGTGGTCAAATCCATAGTAATCAATACTTACCATCCAAAGCATCACAACAGCGTACATCATGAGGCTAATCCAAAATTCACTTTTCTCAATTTTGGCATAAAAATGGATTTGACTGCTATTGAAAATTACCTCCTAGTGTTTAGCACGCTAGAACACTTTACAGCATACAATTTAGGGCGCTAACTAGTGTACGAGATGAGCTAGCGCGGCAGAGACCAGAGTCCATGCGATCGTAGATACTAGATTACTAGATTGGATCACTACCTGTCTAACTGCGTTTACAGAATATTTTAGCACACTAGCTCATCTAGCGCTCTGCAAATTGGATAATGTAATGGGCGCTTTAGGGTGCGTTTCCACTGACGCGGAGCTGGGCGGAGCGGAGCGGAGACGTGCAGGAATCGACCAATCATAATGGTTGAAATCCTCATCGCGTCTCTTGCCTCGTTTGTAATTGGATTGATTTTTGATTTGATTTTTAAAGGTCTTTATTTACATAAAGGTAAACACAAGTTAACAAAAAGATCTTATTCTAAATGTAAACTGACATAAGCGAGCGATGTTAAATAGGCTAATCCACCTCTTTTAACTTACAACATATTATGATTGTTAATGTGACAAATAATTTAATAAATACATATAAGACTGTAGGTAGTGTATATGTAGGGTTTGCAGACCCACATTTTTAAATTTATACTACCCAGCCCCCCCTTTAATTACTATTTAGAAATTATTAAAATACATTATTACTTATCTATTGTAGAATAATTGTAAACAAACAAAATAAAAGTATATATTTACGAATTTATACATAATAATGTACATATTAGTGAGTTAGGTGACAGCAATCACGCTGGACAGGTGGTAAGTGAGCTAACATTAATCCACCAGGAAATGGTGATGCGGCAGTTTGTATTTATTATAAGTCCTGGCATAAGGTAATCGGGTTAGTCTACTCTTACCAATGTGTGAGACTAGAGTATTACGGTGACGTGGATTATTAAAGAGGTAAAATTTTCGGGATACCTTCAGAACGAAATCCCTTACAGGTGGAAACTTGATATCATTATGTAGTTGTGTAAGGTTTGTGAAGAGAGGTGTGTTGAATGCTATTTTAAGTGCTTTGTTCTGAACGACCTGGAGTTTTTTGTAGCTAGTGTCACTGATACTACTCCAGACAGGGGATGCGTATGTCATACAAGGACGAACCAGTGTGGAATAAATGCGTAATTTGGTTTGAGGGCTCAAATTAGATTTACGATTAAGGATTGGTTTTAAGCTGTTAAGGCACTTGACTCCTTTTAAACGAAGTTCTTCCATATTTTTTAACCAGCTAACTTTATCGTCCAAAGTTGTTCCCAAATACTTAACTGATTTCTTCCACGGAACGTCATATCCTTCAATTTTAACAAAATGGGTTGGAAGTGATCGCTTTCTTGAGAACATAATAATCTCCGTTTTAGTGGAATTAACTTTAAGCTTCCATTTAGTGAAGTAGTCTAGGAGAAGATCAAGCGAGAGTTGCAGACGTTGAATGATTAGGTCTAGGTCTTCAGAAGAGGTGTATGTTGCAGTGTCATCAGCGTACACGGCGAGATGCGTTAGCCTTTGCTTCGGAATATCATTGAGATACAAAATAAAGAGGTACGGCCCTAATATTGATCCTTGTGGTACTCCGGCGGAGAGTTGTCTCTCTTTGGATGTTTGATTTCCAATAGTTACAGAAAAAGTTCGTTCACCCAAATATGACTGGAGGAGCTTAACAAGAGATAAAGGGATGTGATTTTTTATTAATTTGTGGATTAATCCAGCGTGCCAAACGGTGTCGAAAGCCTTTTCTATATCTAGTAGCACCATACCGGTGGATTTGTTATGATTGAGGTTGTCAACAATGTGCTCAGTAACTCTAGCTAGCTGTTGGACTGTGGAATGGGATTTACGGAATCCGAATTGTTCTGGGACAAGAAGATGCTCAGTAAGTTTGGAGAGGCGGCTCAAAATCAGGGACTCAAAAAGTTTAGCCAAGCTTGGGAGGAGGCTTATAGGGCGATAGCTAGAAGGAATTGTTACATCTTTGCCAGGTTTCTTAATAGCAATAACTTTAGCTAGTTTCCAAGAGGAAGGAAAGTAGCCCAGTTGAAAACAGCCATTAAACAGTTTGGTGAGGAAAACAACACATTTTTGTGACAAGTTTTTAAGCAAAGAGTTGTCTATCCCGTCCATACCTGGAGCCTTGCCCGTTTTCAAGGCATTCAACAGTTTATGAATTTCTTTGGGTCTCACTGGAAATCTTAAATCATTTATTTTGTACATGTTTAGTTTATCGGTCGATTCTCTAACAGCAGCATCAGTTTCTGGGTCACTTTTCCAATCTTTAGTTAACATAGCGTTTTCCAAAAAAGCGTCTGCTAATGCTTCGCATTGCTCCTGTCCGGATGAGGTTAGGGTATCATTTGATGTCTTAAGTGGAGGAATTATTGTAGGTTTAAAGTTTAGTGATTTGACTATACGACATAGATCCGAGGTGGGATTATTCACTTTGGAGAGTTTCTTATTCCATATCTCATTGTTGTAATCACACTAATATTATAAAGGCGAAAGTTTGTGAGTGTGTGTGTGTGTGTGTGTGTGTATGTTTGTTACTTCTTCACGCTCAAACGGCTTAACCGATTTGGATGAAATTTGGTATGTTGACAGCTTATACCCTGGATTAACACATAGGCTACTTTTTATCCCGAAAAATGTAGTGCTCCCGTGGGAAGAGCAAGGAATTCAAATACATATTATGCTACTCTTTCAAAATCAAACGGCTCGACCGATTTCGATGAAATTTGGTGTGAAAGTAGCTGACACTTTGGATTAACACATATATTACTTTATATCCCGAAAAAATGTAGTGTTCCCGTGGGATGAGCAAGGAATTCAAATACATATTATGCTACTCTTTCAAACTCAAACGGCTCGACCGATTTCGATGAAATTGGGTGTAAAAGTAACTGACACTTTGAATTAACACATATACTACTTTATATCCCGAAAAAATGTAGTGTTCCCGTGGGATGAGCAAGGAATTCAAATATATTTGCTTCTCTTTCAAACACAAACGGCTCGACCGACTTTGATGAAATTTGGTGAGAAAGTAGCTAACACCCTGGATTAACACATATGGTACTTTATATCCCGAAAAAATATAGTGTTCCCGTGGGATGAGCAAGGAATTCAAATATATTTGCTACTCTTTCAAACTCTAACGGCACAACCGATTTTGATGAAATTAAGTAAGGAAGTAGCTGACACCTTAGATTAATACATAGGCTACTTTATATCCCGAAAAATATTATAGTGTTCCCGTGGGATGAGCACGGAATCCACATATATCTGCTACTCTTTCAAACTCAAACGGCTCCACCGATTTTGATGAAATTTAGTGTGGAAGTAGCTGACACCCTGGATTAATACATGGCTTACTTTATATCCCCGAAAATGTATTGTTCCAGTGGGATAAGCAAGGAATTCAAATATATTTGCTACTCTTTCAAACTCAAACGGCTCAACCGATTGTGATGAAATTTGGCATCGTAGTAGCTGACACCCTGGATTAACACATAGTCTACTTCATACCCCGAAAAATGTAGTGTTCCCGAGGGATGAGCAAGGAATTCAAATATATTTGCTACTCTTTCAAACTCAAACGGCTCAACCGATTGTGATGAAATTTGGCATCGTAGTAGCTGACACCCTGGATTAACACATAGTTTACTTTATACCCCGAAAAATGTAGTGTTCCCGAGGGATGAGCAAGGAATTCAAATATATTTGCTACTCTTTCAAACTCAAACGGCTCAACCGATTTTAATGAAATTTGGTTAAAGAGTAGCTAACACCCTGGATTAATACATAGGCTACTTTATATCCCAAAAAAATATAGTGATCCCGTGGGGTGAGCAAGGAAATAAAATATATTTGCTACTCTTTCAAACTCAAACGGCTCGACTGATTGTTATGAAATTTAGCGTGGTAGTAGCTGACTCCTTGGATTAACACATAAAACACTTTATACTCTGAAAAATGTTGTGTTCCCGAGGGATGAGCAAGGAAATCAAATACATATTATGCTACTCTTTCAAACTCAAACGGCTCGACCGATTTTTTGTGCGAAATTTGTTGTGAACGTAGCTGACATTTTGGATTAACACATAATATATACTACTTTATATCCCGAAAAAATTTAGTGTTCCAGTGGGATGAGCAAGGAATTCAAATATATTTGCTTCTCTTTCAAACTCAAACGGCTCGACCGACTTTGATGAAATTTGGTAAGAGAGGAGCTGACACCCTGGATTAACACATATGGTACTTTATATCCCGAAAAAATATAGTGTTCCCGTGGGATGAGCAAGGAATTCAAATATATTTGCTACTCTTTCAAACTCTAACGGCTCAACCGATTTTGATGAAATTTGGCGTGGTAGTAGCTGACTCCTTGGATTAACACATAAGTCACTTTATAGTCTGAAAAATGTAGTGTTCCCGAGGGATGATCAAGGAATTCAAATATATTTGCTACTCTTTCAAACTCAAACGGAAGGACCGATTTTGATGAAATTTGATGTGGAAGTAGCTGACATCCTGGATTAACACATAGGCTACTTTATATACCGAAAAAGTGTAGTATTCCAGTGAGATGAGCAATTTTTTTGTGAATACTTTTTTCACCGATTAAATAATACACGTTTTAGTGTATAGTCTCATAAACCGCGGGTAACACCGCGGGGCGCAGCTAGTTTAGTAATAATTGTTTGATGTTTTTATTTAGGAAATTGACTTTCCCAGAGATAATCTTTTTCTCCATGGGGTTTTTTTCTTTAAGAGCAAGCCTACGCCACATGTTTTTAGTTTTTATCATAGTTTTAATGCGTCTGGGAAGTTTAGTTTTGTGTTCACTCTTTAACGTGGGGACACTTACTTTGCGAGCATCAATTATAGTCTTAGTTAAATTTTGAATAGCGTTATCTATTTCAGATGTTACCTTAAAAGTGGCAGAACTTAAGGTAATGTGCTGATCTATAAAGGATCTAAACTTTGCCCAGTCCGCATCTTGATAGTTAAAGAAGCTTTCGCTCCCACGCAAAAATTCACCACCAATGGTAATATTACAGGAAGATGATTAGAAGACAAACAGCACTCTAATTGCGTAACACATTATCAATCGGAGTTTGAATCATTTTGAAACAAATTGCTAATCCATTGCTTCTTATGTTCGAAATATTTGTCTGCTCGACAACGTAAATAACGCAATGAATGTTGCTGAACTGTCAAAATGAAACCAACTCCGATTGATAATGTGTTACGCAATTAGGGTGCCGGTCAGTGCCTCAAGTTCACTAGATACGTTAACATTGTTGACTAACACTACATCAGGTGTTGAAGGTGTGTGGGAGCTGTCATAATGAACTAATGTAGGAGTAGTAGGGGCAAGGATTTCATATTCGTTATTGACCATGTGATCGAAAAGTAATCGTCCATGGGGGTTATCAACAGAACAATTCCAATAGGGGTGTTTAGTATTAAGGTCACCCATCAACAGTAGTTGCGGGTTCAAGTGCAACACTTTATCAAGGTCACTGAGAAGTAAAGGTAAATTAGGAGATTGATATGCTGAAATTATAACAGATTTTTTACCTGCTATCGTTAATTCTATACCAACACCATTGAGTTATATAACTAGAGAAGCAAACCTCATTAAAATGTCTAAAGAAAAGTATAACCACTATTTAAATGCGACGACGTAGCTTTGAAACCACTAAACATTTAAAAGTAAACATATATCTGTCTCACTTACACAAGTCGCAAGAACAATACTGTCGCTTAGATTAGACAAAGACCGCAATATAAACATGCAATGGCGGGATGGGGTTGCCTGTTGCCTACCCATTCGAAATTTTACCCAACTTTTTAAACGTTAAAAAAAAACGTAACGTTTAAACGGTAAACGTTAAATTATTTTTTAAGTATGTGATTTATGTATTTCTTATTAGATGTGTATTAGAAGGTTATATGTAATGAAAATAATCAAGGCATTTTCTTTTTGAACATTTTTTATTTCCTTTAGTTAATTTTCATACATATAATTTACATTTTTAAATATTAAAATATAAAAACATTAAAAAAGATTAAAAATAGTAGCCTACCGGTATCGGGAACAGGGTCCAAGGTACCGGTGGTCAGGGCTGCTTAGAGAGGAACCTCCTAACGATACGTGCGGTGTCCAGAAGTATCGCTTTCTGGAGCAATCTTCCTTAATCCAGCTGCCTAACGAGAGCCTCTTCAGGTGTTGATCGAGGCTCTTGGCTATTATGCCATTAGCCGTCACAACTATCGGCACAACGATTGCTGTATCACATCCCACATGTCGACAACCTCGCGAGCCAGGTCAAGATACTTAATCTGCTTATCTTTTTCAGCTTTCACGAGGTTCTCGTCATGCGGGACCGCTATATCAATAATCATTGTGCAACGCTCTAATCGATCTATCACCACTATGTCTGTCTTATTGGCAACAATAGTCCTGTCAGTGATGATAGATCGATCCCAATACAACGTAATATTGCCATTTTCGAGAACTGGGTCGGGCACATACCTACAGTACGGTACTTCCAATTCCACAAGACTGTATTTCAGAGCAAGTTGCTGGTGGCTAATCCTGGCTACAAGTTTGTGCCTATGCAAGTAGTCTCCGTTAGCCAGACGAGACTAGTCAGAAATAATGTGACGGATTGATTCCCCCGGACGTTGGAATGCCCGACAGATGTCAACCGTGCCGTCCTTCACAATATATTTCCGGTAGTTGTTCGTCATCATAACTTCGTCCATAATCGCAAAGACAAAACCTTCGGTTTCCCCAAAGAGTCAGTTTTCTATAAGTCCTTTCCTTTTTGAAGGTTTTTTTTAATTCTTCCATGAATTGCACTGTTTCATCATTTACATTTAGCTGCATTTCGTCTTCTTCGCTCAACATACGTTTTTTTTCAGTTCCTCTATCGTTTATTTTTTTTATTTCTAGTCTTTTATTTTTTGTGATATATTTTTTCCTTTTCTTAGTCTTCTAGCCGATAAATTTTTCAAACGGTGAATTATTTTCCTCATTTTGGGCTTTCGGGGCGTTTCAGTTATTTCGACTATCTCTTCGTAGGTTTCCACAGCATCCACATCCATATTTTCTTCTTCTGAAAGCTCCACCTGCTCTTTAGAATAACGGTTGTCCTATTTATTGTAGGCAAAACAGCTCTTTACAATCTAAAAACTAAGTTGAAAAAAACATTCAGTACACAATGTAGTTTGAGTCGATATAAACTAATTTGTTGCTGTGGTAGTTCAATGAGAAGGCATTTTTTGTTGGCATTACCTATAATTTTATAATATTAATTGCCGCATAAAATCATTACTTACAATAAGCATTACAATTGCTTGATTGGACAAATAAACACGGCCACATTCGCTTTTTGGGCCTATTTTATCTTGATCACGGAAGTGCTTCAAACAAATGACAGTAGATTTAGTAGGTAGCCAGTCAGTCTCTTTTCTCAGCAATCGGATAATTGATTGAGAAAATTGATTGCATCTTTAGGTACTCTGGAACATTGTTAATTATTATTAAAAAATATTTAAAATCGCTTATTCCATAAATTAAAAACTCCCACAAATGTGGGAAACTAAAACATAGTTTTTAGTTGTAACACTGATCATGATTAAAAAAAAATCTACATTTTATTTAATTTACTGCGTTTTTACGATGATATAAACACAGAAACAATAAACTTACGTGTGAAAAGTAATTCCGGTAGTTTTTGTGATCTAGAATCGCATTCTTTCATTACGCATTTACCCGTTTTGGCGATATTTTTTGTCGCGTGTCACTCGGTTCACTTCGGCTGCCGTCATACAGAGCACTGAACTGACGTTAGCTACGCATACGGCCGTGGCCGTATGTCCAGTGGCAACGCCTTGGCGCGGTAATTGCTAATCTAGTGTATATATATCAATGACCAACACACTCTAAATTTGACATATTAGGAATTTTAACAAGGGAATGGGGTATGTCCACTGACCTCTATTGTACGCGTACTTGTACAATAGAGGTCAGTGGGTATGTCAGACCGAGCGGGGTCCTCCTTTTTTATAAGTCTATGGTAAAAATATGGTATGGTGTTCTGTTTAGTTAGAAAGAATATTATTTCCTTTTAAAACCATTGATGTACTATGGATGAATTGCTTTTTAACATTAAAACATGAGGTGGAATACCCTTATCAGTTTTACATTTGTGTGACAAAATAATGTAAAACAATTATTTTTTTGAGGATAGAATCTCCGCTCCGTCAGTTTTAAATGTTGGCATCACTGCATTAAATAAAGGCTGGCTAGACATGGCCGTTGGCCGGGCGGGTGTCGCCATCTTGAATTTCGTCAAACGTCACCCAGTGATGCCAGATTGGGGGTATTCCCCCCAAATGTGGGGGTTTTTTATAGTCATGGGGGGGAAATTGGGGGGACAATATTTTTGGGGGGATAGTTGGAGGGAAAAAACCGGGAATGGAGGGAATGGGGGGATTTTTAGTAACCAATCTGTAATCTGAGAAAAGTCAGTCGGTCGCTCGCTTGGTCGGACAAACAGGTTTTTACCGTCAATCGCCATTATGGTCTGTTAGAACCACTTTTTTCTTTACTCCGTGGTTAGAACGAAGTGATTAAATCATAGAAAATAATAATAGAATAACTTGTAATAACTTGGTCTTTGCGCCTTGCACTATCACAACAAAAATAAAAACAACAAAGGCATAGAAAGAAGAGAGAAAGTGACCCAATATTAACAGTATAAAGTTATTGTAGTTATTCTAACATAGATGAAAGCATGTCTCAAGTTTTATTTACTTAATTGTAGCTCTGATTATGGTACCACTTGGACTTGGACCAACGATTTACACACCATGTCGGTATGTCTATAGAGTTTATTGGTAATAATGTCGACAATCAATTAAGGAGATGTAGGAAAGGTCACTTGCAACCAAATAACCCCTTATGACAAATATGCAAAAATGCAAATTACAAATGGTTTTTTTTTTACCTTTTGTGGGGGATTTTTCCTTCAAAACCTGAATTTTGGGGGGATTTCGGAGAAGGTTTGGGGGGAACGCGAGATGGTCATCTGGCAACACTGACGTCACCCTTTCCTTTGGTGAGCAAGGTGTGTTCACGTGAGGTTGTGTGTTCCCTTCATTAATAGGTCACACAATCCTCAGAATTTCGTGAAATATTCTTGTAAAATAAAAAAAAAAAACAAAAAAATACATAAAACCCAAAAAAATAGTAAAATAACAAAAATTTAACGGGAATCACTTGATTTTAAGTTAGTGTACGTAAGCGTGCAACGTGGTCTGAGGAATGCGATAGTCATTATAAAGAGAAAGTGAAGTTGATCTTTGCCTACGTTTAAGTTAATGTCGACGTGAACCGCTGCAGTGAAATTTAAAAATGAATCCTGGTCCACCTAATTACCCGATGGCATCTTTGTATGTCGGGGATTTACACTCCGATATTACTGAGGCCATGTTGTTTGAAAAATTTTCTACCGCTGGTCCGGTTCTTTCTATACGCGTATGTCGCGATATGATAACTCGCAGATCCCTTGGCTATGCTTATGTTAATTTCCAGCAGCCCGCAGATGGTGAGTACATTTTTATTATTATTTTTTTTCGTTCTTTGGTTTCAATAGGACACTTCATTTGACTAGTTACCCCTATGATGACCCTTTGACCATTAATTCATCATATATAATGTAACTTTTTAAAATAATTATTATAATTTGCAATGTTTGATAAATTTTTCGCATTTCCCAAAAAAAAAAGAAAACAAACCTATTTCTATATTGTTAATATATTGGAAGCGTTGGTTTTAGGTTTTTTTTTCAGCACTAATCTTTGTTCGCTATCATATCATGTAACTAATTTAGAGGAGGTATTGGCATTTAAACCTTGAATAATGTCTTCAGCGTAAGGCTCGGGGACATGACTTTAATGGCCGAAATTGGTCTGTAAAGCCCTGCAACAACACTTATCATTACTGAAGTGTAAACTTGGTACTTAACCTCTAATTTGTCCCGTAGGGATCAGAATTTGCTAAGCCTTCTTTAAAATTCATGTTGAGCTGCCCTTTGTCAGAAATTTCCAAAACTAATGTTTTAACTGAAGCCATGAACCATGAAATATCTTTAGGTTTTTTTTTAATATTGATTTTGTGCACGCATAATGTATGATTCTTTTGACATAAACATCATAAACTTGCATGTACTTTTTTGCTGGGTTATAGTTCGAGGGATAACCAATCTCACATTTAATACTTAATATCTTGGTATCTAATTTTGAACTTCATGTCATGAGGTTTTGAATCAGTTAGGGATGCCTTAACTGGCTTTGGCAAATGATATGTATTGAATGAATTATTAAAAATCTATGTTACACCTAAAATTGAACCTAATTTTTCTATTACTTAAATGTTCACTGTTCAAAGCATAATAAGGTAAAGCTGCACCCCAACATGTAACATGTTTCCCAAACAAACTTCCAACATGTGAAACACAAGTAATGACTTAATCTCATAGAAAATCAACATTTTGCCGAATATATTTATTTACAATTAGAATTATTCACAGACCTTGCACAAATTACTTAAAAATAAAAATATTCAATTATGGTATGGTATTGGTTTTGACTTTGGTATGCTTTTATTACAATTTTATTATGTCTAAATTCTGTCACTCTACCTACACTTAGCAAAACTTGGCTGCAAAAGATGAGTGCTCCTAAATGTATGGGCAAAAACCCTGATCTATCTATACAAGGGTGACTGACTGGTAATTAGTGACCGATACCTAAACACCTGATTGTGCTCATGATAACAAACAACTTTTACTATGGGACCAAATCTGAAATCGCGAAAAAAAAATCTGCTGCTCCCTACATTTCAACGAGTTATGCGAACATGAATGTATGGGGCAGCTGATTTTTTTTTCGCGATTTCAGGTTTGGTCCCATAGTAAAAGTTGTTTGTTATCATGAGCACAATCATGTGTTTAGGTATCGGTCACTAATTACCTGTCACCCTATATAAATAAAAAGAGAAGTCCTTATTGACTGATTGACTGACTCGTCAACACCCAGCCCAAAGGTTGGAGTGTAGGTAACGGGCCACTATGAAAAAAAGACTTAAAAAAATTTCACCAAAAACTATTGCCTAATCAAGCCCTGGGGACCCGGTGGGATGTGGGAGTAATAGAGTGGGGGAACATCATGGCTCACCTCAAGGTCACTGACCTTGACCTCAGGTTCATTGACCTTGACCTCAGGGTCATTGACCATGACCTCAGGGTCATTGACCATGAGGTCAAGGTCAAATTTCCGAAAGTCAAGATTTGATTCTCCTAATGTCACTGACCTTGGCCTCAGGGTCATCGATCTTGAGGTCAAGGTCAACATTTGGGCACCCCGAGGTTTGGTTGGTTAGGTTCCTTTAAACCCTGCAGACAGAAATACGTCGACCTGCTGAGTTGACGTTAAGGTCAATGACCGTGAGGTCGACGTCAGTGACCTTAGGAGAATTGCAGATCTTTACTTTCGGAATTTTGACCTTGACCTCAAGGTCAATGACCCTGAGGTCAAGGTCAATGTCCTTGAGGTGTCCCATGGTGTTCCCCCACCCTATTCCTCCCACATCCCACCGGGTCCCCAGAGGGTTTTTGGTGAATTTTTCTAAGTCTTTTTTTTCATAGTGCCCCGTTTCGTATCCACTGACCGTAAAATGTCTTAAATTGTAGATAAAAAATAAGAAATCATTTTCTTTAAATTGAATCAAAAAAGGAGGAGGGTTTACTTCCAATAAGGTCCTTTAATAATTTGGTGCTCTGTTTATCAAAAAAAAAAAAAAAACAGGTTTTATATAATGAATGCTTGTAGATTCTACTTGTGTAGGTATGTTTTCTAATTGAACATATTATGCTCTACTGAAACACATGGCTGAATGGTATTTATTGTATTGTGTGTTGAGAAATAGAATTTGTTTGTATTTTGTAAACTTATTTCTGTATTTTAGAGCAATAATGTTTTTCATGTATGATGTGTGTTATAAAATATGTCATTGGTAGCGTCTGAACAAAATATTCCTAGTTTTTAAAAATAACTGACTACGACGACGACGATAAATAACGATTTTATAAATAACTGTGAAACCCATGTTTTGTTTACAAAAATTACTGGGAGTTAAGAGATGGGTTGTAACAGGTTAAACACAATATCTGTTATCGCTGTTACTGTTATACAAAAATAACAGATCCAAATATCTGTTATTAAATAACAGCCTGTTATTTTTATACGGACGATAAATATCTAGTTAAATCTCAATTGAAGACCCGAAATATTGACTAGGAATGACGAGGTAATGTGGAATTATAGAATTACGTTGATTTATTCATTTCTTTAGTCAAATATTTTCACCAGTTTACCTTTAGTGAAAACAACCAAATTTCAAAAAATCATAATTTAAAAATATCAACAAAACAAATCAGCTAATTTACTTTCAATTGAATATCACCTTTATTACCATCAAAATAAAGTCATACAAGCATGGAAAATTTTGCGACCAATCCCGTCAAATCAAAGACAATAGAGGGGTCTGGACACGATCTTGAATCAATCGAATAATTTTTTGGTTGCATCACAAACCTTTGCTAAAAATAATAAAAAAAATTAAGTATATTTTATGTTAACAAATAACAAACAAACCAGGCAAATATATTACTCTCAATAAAATTGAATAACATCATCAAACCAAAGATAACAAAGGTATTCGGATACGATCACAATTTTTTTTTGTTACAACACAAATTGCCTTAAAGAAAAATAGAATAAAATTTAGTTTTTTTTTGTAATGGTCACACTGGTCAGTAACAGGCATGAATATAACAGGTAGGTAACACAACCTAATTTAGAAGTCACTTTTTCAAAAATGTTTGTTCTTTTAAGACCACCAACTGTATTTTAGGGATAATAAAATACTAAGTGCTTCTCTTTCTAGCATAGTTTACCTGCTTTAGTTAAAGTGAGAAGTAAACATATTATTAAATAATAGGTGTTTCTCTTTTTTGCAAGGGTCATTATTTAATGAGGAAGAATACATGTAAGTAACAGCCATGGTAACAGTCTGTGTGTGTGGGGACTGTTCTGTTATAATGAATGAACAGTAACAGCCGCAGTAACAGTCTGAGGGTCTGTTATTTTAAGTAACAGATAAGATATATTGGTAGGAACAATTGTTATTTGTTATTTTTAAATATCTGTTATGATAAATACGCCTCACTCCGCATGGTATGGTGTTCCATACATCCATGAGCATTGTTTATTGTTTCAACTTAAACAGTCCAGTATGTTCATAGCAAATGGGCTGTGACAGACGACAGTGGCAAATTGGCAGTGATTCTATAAGGGTCCTGTATTTTCATTTGGATGTATTACGGAATCCTAAAAAAACAGTCCTATGATTGAAAAATAGTTCCGGGACTATTGCCATCACTACTCTACCATACCAAACTATAAAAATCGAGCAAAAAAAATAATAGCCTAACAACATCTGCATACTAATTGCTTAACACACTATTGATTGGAATCTGAATGATTTTGAAGCATATTGCTAATCCATTGCTTCATGTTCGAAAAAATTGTCTTCACAACAACGTAAATAACGCAATGAATGTTGCTGAACTGTCAATATGAAACGGATTCCGATTGATAGTGCGCTACGCATTTAGGGTGCTGGTTTCTGAATTGAGAATTTGAAGTTATCAAACTACTGGTTCAAAAATGATATGCCAAAAACTAATTATCACCGGTTAGTGGGTCGTCTTAGGGGCGGTCACCTTAACGCTTTCAAGGACAATAAACGACCTTAGACGTCATAACAATAAAACTTCTACTGTGTCTCGTTCAGTTTCCTTGAAAGTGTTAATTGGTGCTAGAGTTTGACAAGTGACAAGACACGATTTTCAATTCAGAAACCGGGTGTAAGTATGGACATGTTACTTTTGCATTCTTTCAAATTTTAAAACAATAAAAGAAAACGTAACGTTTTGCAAATCGGATTCTTTTTTTATTGGAACTTTTGAGAGTCTGACGTTCTGCGTCACAAACGTTACATGGCTGTGCTGTGCCTGGTCATGTTACTTCAGCCTGTAGTCAACCTATCAAAACTTGTCTGTTTTACATCATCTACTATTGGACACAATACAGCTATCTCAATTGCTTTACATTCATTCAGTGGTATGTAGGTAACCAGATGATAGATGGATGGATGTTGGATGGTGGTATGTAACCAGATGTTGAAACATCTGGTTACATACCACCAACAAAATATAACAGAGACAGGCTAAGTTGGTTAGTTTAGTTCTTGATTGTGACCCAGCACTATTTTTTTTTTTTTCAGCTGAACGGGCTTTGGACACTATGAATTTTGATATGATCAAAGGAAGACCCATTAGAATCATGTGGTCCCAACGAGATCCATCTCTTCGCAAATCTGGCGTTGGGAATGTTTTTATTAAAAATCTTGACAAAACCATTGACAACAAAGCCATGTATGACACTTTTTCTGCATTTGGAAACATTTTAAGTTGCAAAGTTGCTCAAGATGAACACAGTGCCTCCAAAGGATATGGATTCGTTCATTTTGAAACTGAGGAGGCAGCTAATAAATCCATTGAAAAAGTAAATGGAATGCTGTTGAATGGAAAAAAAGTTTACGTGGGTAGATTTATCCCACGCAAAGAGCGTGAAAAGGAACTTGGTGAGAAGGCAAAGTTGTTCACAAATGTGTATGTCAAGAACTTTGGAGAAGACTTTAGCGATGAAGGACTTAAAGACATGTTTGAAAAGTATGGCCGCATTACCAGCCATAAAGTAATGTATAAAGATGATGGATCCTCCAGAGGCTTCGGATTTGTTGCATTTGAAGACCCAGATGCAGCAGAGAGAGCTTGCATGGAATTAAATGGAAAAGAACTTGTTGAAGGAAAGCCTCTTTATGTAGGACGGGCTCAAAAGAAAGCTGAACGTCAAAAGGAATTGAAGCGCAAATTCGAGCAGTTGAAATCTGAGCGTCTGACACGTTACCAAGGTGTTAACTTGTATGTCAAAAACTTAGATGACACAATTGATGATGAACGTCTTCGTAAAGAATTTGCTCCCTTTGGAACTATTACTTCCGCTAAGGTAAGTGGTTATTGGATTCAGAATTGCACAATGATTAATGATGATAGTTGATGTTAGTTGTTTCATGGCATTGTTTAATGAGATATATAAATAGGTAAATAGTCAATATGTCGAATTTAGAGTTCAATGCCGTACATTAATTATTATTAGTAAGTATCTCAAGTTCTCAGGTCCTCCAAAATACTGATTTTAGACGGTCGTCAATTATACCGTGCAATATCACGTATTCCTATAATTATGTTATTGATTGTTAAGGTAATTTCTTCAATGTAGTCCGCCATTTCAAATATTTCTTAATGCGTGTCCAAGCACAGCGCGTAAGTTGCGCGGGGTGCCATCATGTGGGAGGCCTTCCAACGCGTTGTTTTCCGGTATGAGCGCCATTCCAGAACCTTTCAGTCCCATCGGCCATCTGTTCTGTGAGCAATGTGCCCAACTAACTGCCACTGTAGTTTGGCAATTCTTCGGGCTATGTCAGTTACCTTGGTTCTCCTACGGATCTTTTCATTTCTGATACGATCACGTAGGGAAACTCCAAGCCTACGCTCTCTATTGCCCTTTGGGTTCAGCCTTCGAATGAGGCCCATGAAAGCAATACTGGCCCAGTAATGGCCTCCAAACCTGTCTTGTGCGATCTCTGCCCATGTTGGCTCTGCAAACGTTATCAGATCATCACACCACCTTCGCCGTGGCCTACCTTGACGGCGATGTCAGGCGTCCAGTGAGTGACGATCTTTGCCCACCTCTCCGGGTGCATTCCTGCGACGTGTCCGGTCCATTCCCACTTCAGCCTGGCTGTTTTTTCTCCAACTTCTGCTCCTTGAGTCATGGAGCGCAGGGTGGTGTTTCTAACTTGGTCTGAACGCTTGTCGCCTATTAAGCTGCGCTCCATTGCTCGTTGGCAAATCTTGAGTTTGGACTTTTGTTGTTCCAAGTGACCAATTTTGTGCACCATAGGTTAGAACAGGCAGGATGCACATGTTGATGAGTTTCCTTTTAAGTGTTATAGGAAGACTACCTTTCATGTGTTCTTTAAGGGACCTAGGTCTTCCAAGCATTTTAGACTCGTCTTTCGACTTCCTAGTCTTGTCTATTGTTGAAAGACACTATCTGGCCCAAGTATGTATACTCATCGACATATTGCAACACATGCCCGTCTACTTCGACCCTACGTTTTATGCTGTTGGTCATGTCTAGCGTTGCCGGAGAGTAATATTCCGAAGTATTCCCGTCGGAAGAATTCGGAAGTATTCGAAAGTTTTGAGTAGTATTCGCAATTATTCCCCGAGCTAAGTACATGTGCGGTCACGCAAGTCTATCTATTAAAGTTTGACTATTGACCGCTAGATGGCGTTAATGCCAGTGACTATGTTACGTCGTGTGTTATCCTATGTTGCTTTCATTCATGAATCTGAGTAATATTCGATTTGAAAACTTCGCAATACTTCCGAATATTTCTTTACATCTACTTAGATAAGTACTTACGTAATAAGTTTTTGTATGCGGTTTAGGTGTGAAAGTGGTAGAGAGGTAAATAACAGAGGTGGTAGAGGTTTATAAAATAGTTTACAAGTAAGTATCAAGAAAGAAGTCAAGATGTTGACTTCAAGTGCAAAACAGTACTGTATTTTTTTTTCTTTTGCTTATATCACGAAAACGGTGTGTCCTATCGCAAAAATAATGAAAATTTGGCCCCCCTAAATCTATATGTAGGTACCAAAAAAAAACCATAAAGAACACGTTGAAGCTGCCCCCTCCCTGCGCCCCTCCAGGTACAAGAGAATCGGCACCAATATCCGCACAAAATAGACACATTTTAAACTCAACCATACAAAAATAAAACAATAAGTACCTACCTAGTCACTAGTAGATAACTACTTACTCGGTAATATTCCCGCTAGTACATACTTACGTAGGCATTGAATAATACTCGGTGATTTTATGAATGACCGCGCTCGGGCTTCCTAAATCACGAGCAAGTGCAAGTGAATGCCGGCTCGCTGCTGGCACCGCGCGCCGACCAACTTCGGGTACTTATTGGATTATCTTTAAATTCAACTATTGACCGCTAGATGGGGGCGCAGTTCTCATTGCAAATTACATATATTATGTCCGCATTGGTGATAGTGCATTCATTAATACGAATCAATCTTCCACCATTCATAAGCTAATCAGTAAACCTTGGTCACTGCAGCAGCAAAAAGCGTCGCATTAACACGACTAATCACGCTAGCTACTGCTACGCTTCTGTGGCACCATCTTGCGGATTCTTGTGATAACAATAGAATAGTCGGCGCACTGCATTTTTGTCCTTAAACCCCTCACTTGTCCGGCACTGGATTCGCCATACAAACAAGATACGGGAGGAATCACTCGTGTTTGGGATCCCGAGCGGCGGCGCGGTGGTGGCGCGGACGCGTCTCGTATACACAGCGCAGAGGCGCGGCGGCGGCGCGGTAGCGGCATCGTGTACAGGAGCGCTAATACTTCGTTGACTCATGAACGGCTGCGAGGCTCGGTGGTGTGCCACTTTGCTATCAAGCCAATGCCAGGCGAGCGCTGGCGTCGCCAAGCGACTAAGGTGTCCATTTACAGTTCTACCCTTGCCCGCTAGATGGCGTTAATTCAAGTAACGGCACGGCGTAATATCTGATAATCGGCGAGTCGAGTCTCATCAAGCTACCTACGCAAGTACGCATACATTCGTAACTAGGTACTGGCAATAATTTAATTCTTAATAGGTAATAAAAAGTGGGTTACCTACTTCATTCAAAACTCAAACTCAAAGCATTTATTTCAATTAAACCAATTACAGGCACTTTTGAATTGTCAAAGAGTCGGTCAGTAGGTAAGTCAGAAAGTTGAAGCTAGTTGCCCATTCCAAAACGTAGATCTATGGAGAAGAACGGGCAAGAAACTCCACAGACACTCTTTTAAATCAAAATCATCATTCTTACTAGTAGTATTCCTTCAAATCGAAGTATTCGTTTGAATATTTCCGAATTATTGCGAATACTTGCGAAGTTTTGCAACGCTAGTCATGACCTGTGTTTTGGATCTGTTCACTGAAAGTCCAACCTCAAGACTAGCTGTGCTCAGATCTTGGAGCATTTCTTCAAGTTCTGAAGGTGATGTGGAGAATAGTACAATGTCATCAGCTAAGCGGAGGTTTGTTAGCTGATGGCCGCTAATATTTATACCCCGTGACTGCCACGAATCAGGCAACTTGTTAAAAACCTCTTACAGTGCGCTTGTGAACAGCTTAGGTGAGAGTGAATCGCCTTGTTTAACACCTTCATTGTATCATTATTCACGCGAATTTAGTTTTGATCAACATACAACGTAAAACTGTAAAACAGCGCTACAATTTGCAAAATCCTCAAGAAATATTGAATTTCGTGGGTCACCATGAAGGATCCCTCAAGGGTGAAATATTGAAGATTGCGTGGATTGTAATAATATTTCACAGTATTCTTGCACTATCTTATTGTAGGTCAAGGGCTTTACTGTTTTGAAACGCAAGAACCACGGTTAAGAATATATCGAAAACCAGACATATATAGACTAGACGCTCGACCGATTTATAATGTTCATTGATAGGGGTACTGAACAGAATATTTTTAGTCTATAGTATTTTTTTCGCAATCCATAGGCGGGACACATATCGAGTATATCGACGCGTCACGCAAGCGAGAAGTGTAGGAGCGCGACGACCGTGTTTCACGATAATGTATGGTCCCTTCTATTAAATGACTGAGTGCGCGCGTATTTACATTGTAGGAATTTATTGTGAAATCGCAGGGGGATAGTGCCTCTCTTATCTATTAGTCTTTTAATTTTAACTCACCAACGATTTTTTATCGCCCTGGATCTCTCAACTCGGTGTTGAACCGAGGTGTGATCCTCTCCAGCACGACCATGGATGATTACCTTAATTTTAATGCAGTACATATTCATGAAAAAATGTGTACTTTATTGTTCTAACGAATTTAAAAAATGTACTCACATATTTTCGCTGTTATAACATATCGACCGTGGCCGTGCTAGGTAGAACCTTTCTGCCACGACCACTATAGATTTTAGGTATTTTTATCAACTTTAACATGAAAAGTTATACAATAAATATATTGTACTGAAATGTACTCCATTTTATATATAATTTTAAGCAGTCATTTACCCGTTTTAAAGAGATTTTTTGTGCGGTGCAGCTATAGCACTATGTTACGCTATTACTATTTCTAAGTAGGCAAAATTCAATAAAATTACATTTTGCAACACGTAATACGAAAAGCGGGATATAAATTAGATTTAAAATATAAATAAACAAAATAATAATATATGTAATAAAAATTATATTTTTTAAGACTTCACAAAATATTCAGCTCGGTCCGGAGATGGTTCTTAGCGAGTATGATCGCACTCACCCAGGTGCATGAAAGGTGCATATTTTTGTTATGGTTGTTCAAACAAAAATATTAAATATCCAAGGAATAATATACTCATATTATTATTTTATTTATTTATATTTTTAATCTAATTTATATCCCGCTTTTTACCGACTTCACAAAAAGGAGGAGGTACTATGTTCGGCTGATTGTTTTTTTTTTTTTTTTTTGTATGTTTGTTCATCGAATACTCCGCCAATTGTTGACGGATTTTCAAAATTCTTTTTTTGTTTGAAAGGGTATACTCTCGAGGTGGTCCTATTGTCACCAAATCAGAATCTGATCAGGGGATCCCATGGAAATCGAGTGGAACCCTCAAATTTTATAGGCACAACTATAGCGATTTGGGTATTTTTTACAGTAACTCGTGCATTTGCTCTCGGAAAACACCATTTGGTGAAGTGGAACTGATGATGAAGACCACAGATGGCCATTCGAACTACTCAATTTATAAGTATTTCACGGGTTGCGATAAGATTACTTTAATATGGTTGCTAAGTAATTTATGCTCGTCAAAATGCATAATGGTGATGATGACTTCTTCACCATGGAGCTCCAGTTCTCCTGGTTCTTACTAGGCGAACTCCTGAACAATTAACGTCCCTGCATCGGGAAAAGCAATATTTTGTGAAAAGTGATGAGCAGTTGCTATTGGGCTATTGTAACTTAGATAAATTACAAACTGACCCACTAAAAAGTGAAAAAAAAAACTGTTTTACAAAAAAAAGCAACCCACTTCCAAAAAAAACACTACAAAGTGAAAAATAACTTTAATTTTGGAAGTCGCCGACTTCCAAAATTAAAGTTATTTTTCACTTTGTAGTGTTTTTTTTTGGAAGTCGGTTGTTTTTTTTTTTGTAGAAAAGTTTTTCGAATGACGTGTTGCAAAATGTAATTTTATTGAATTTTGTCTACTTAGAAATAGTAATAGCGTAACATAGTGCTATAGCTGCACCACAGAAAAAAATCTCTTTTATTTGTTATTTAAAAATCAGAATTTTTGAGAGATCAAAGACACTGTTGATACCTACCGATTCAAGTAAAGCAAGTTGCGATTCGTTTCGATGGACCACCTGTAACCTGTGTGTGATAATCGAAATTTCAACTTTGCTATAGGCCGCCATTTTGAAATATCGTTATCGGACGTGGCACACATTGTTATACATACAACAATCTATCCTACCCAATTTTTATCAAATTTAAAGCACTTTTTCATTGTTTTCATTTTTTTTACTTTTCCGTCTTTTTTGCTTGTTTAAACAATGAAAACGATTTTTTTTTTAAATACTTAATCCTCATGCAGAATCATCACCTGCACAACTTTTACTCGAAACATTTTTCTCTAGGAACAATACTTTTCGTTATAGTTAACAAAATCCGAAAAAAAGCATAAAAAAATATTTTACAATAAAAAACTACTTTCTCGACCTCGCTCAATGTAGAAACTTTAGGTTGTTGTTCTTTGTATTTTTCTTGTAATTTTAAGTCCAAATTCGCTCCGTCGGAACACACTTCCATTTTTGCATTAATTTGAACTTATTCCGTCTTATTACAAAACGCGAAGTTTAATGGTTGTAATTTTGTAAATACTCACATATATGTTACGGCCGCGAATCTCAGTTTGGTCAATGTACAACCTGACACTGACCTGAATATTGTAAAAAAGGCAGAAAATTGGAATTTCGTGGGGTACTTTAGCGCATCCCGTTAAGACAACCTAGGGTGTTGGAGGGGCCCCCCGGCTTGGAGGGGCCCATGTGTTTTTGGTTTACGGTGCACTTTCTTCTTAGCTTAATAATTATGTTATTCTAAAACCCTTTCGCCGACTGAGGCCCTAGGCCGGTGCCTTGTTGGCTAGGTGATACGGGCTGGTATCCGCAACTCCACGTCAATGCGCGTATTTTGCGTATGGGCCTTGTTGGTTGGCTAAGCCGACCTCCCGGCTCGGACACTGAGGACGCCCCCAAACACCGCGGGCCCTGGGGTCCCTCACTACTTTGCACCTTAGTAGTTAAGTCACTGTGTAATAAGACTCCTGTTTATTCATTTTTAAACTTAATTACAGGTGATGTTGGAGGATGGTCGCAGTAAAGGTTTTGGATTCGTGTGCTTCTCATCTCCAGAGGAAGCTACAAAGGCCGTAACAGAAATGAATGGTCGTATTGTTGGTACTAAACCTTTGTATGTAGCCTTGGCTCAGCGCAAAGAAGATCGTAAAGCCCATTTGACTTCTCAATATATGCAAAGAATGGCCAGCATGCGTATGCAGCAAATGGGTCAAATTTTCCAACCAGGCGGCGCAGGGGGATATTTTGTGCCAACCATACCGCCCGCTCAAAGGTTCTATGGTCCTGCTCAGATGACTCAAATTAGACCATCACCCCGTTGGACCGCACAGCCACCAGTTAGGCCCAGCACTCAAACTGCCGCATCAGGATACCCTAATATGCAGGCGCCATTCCGTCCAGCACCTAGGGCTCCTACTCAAGCTGCTCTTCGGACATCTTTAGGAGCTAGACCAATTACAGGTCAGCAAGGCGTTGCTACTGCAGCCTCTATTCGTGCACCACTAGTAACTCAGGGTGGGCGCCCGGCAGGTTATAAGTACACCGCTAACATGCGTAACCCACCAGCACCTCAACCAGCGGTGCACATACAGGGTCAAGAACCGTTAACATCGACCATGTTGGCAGCTGCTCCACTTCAAGAACAAAAGCAAATGCTTGGAGAGCGTTTGTTCCCATTAATCCAAAGAATGCATCCAGATTTGGCTGGCAAAATTACCGGAATGCTTTTGGAAATTGACAATTCAGAACTTCTTCATATGCTGGAACATGGAGAGTCACTTAAAGCGAAAGTAGATGAAGCTGTGGCTGTATTGCAAGCCCACCAGGCCAAGCAGCAAGCTACTAAAAAGGAGTAAGATGTCCACCACAATAGTGGCCAAAATAAAATATAGTTGACCAGATTTTACAAGAACCCATAAATGTTCTTGTTAATTTTAATGCTTTGAACATCTTACATTGTTAATCCCGCTCATAAAAATACATAAATAAAAATTGAAAAAAAATACAAAAAGTGGATTGCACTCTTTCCAAATAATTATATAATAACATTATTATTATACATAATACTTGAGTGCAAATCTGCAAACAAAAATAAGAAACTGTCAACATTTCTATATTTGAGAGAGTATTATGAACTCGTAGACTTTTTACAATAACAGAAGCATAGACTTATAAAAAAAGATGGACTCCGCGCTGCGCATATCGAAAGTGAAGCACAGTAAGTATGCCGGGTCCGTTTGTACAAACACGCCTCGCGCACACATTTACATCATAGTATGCCGATCGGCCGCCATTACGTGACACGAGCGACGGCGTCTTTGCAGGTACTCAAATCACGCACACATAGATCGGTAGGGTGCTTCACTTTCGATATGCGTGGCGCGGAGTCCATCTTTTTTTATAAGTCTATGAACAGAAGTTTGGTTTTAGTTTTTTCATTAGCTTTTTATTTCAATCGTACCTCAAGAAGAGGAGTTATTGGGTTATGTTCTTTCAATTTCATTCTTTTATCTTTAAAATCGGTTTTACATTTGTATGATACCATGAATTGTAAACTTGGTCTCACGTGTCGCTGATTTAATATTCCTTTATGATTTGTTACATATATTCTGTGAAAGCACATTAACCAGTTGTTTTTTATTTCATATTCTTCGGTACCCCTACTCCAGAGATCGGCAAATAGGGTCCAACGTCCAAATTATAAAATTGTTCGAGAGTTTAGAAAAGAAAATTATGAGAAGCCAAAAGAGTTCCAAAACTTTTTTGTGACCTCCGCGATCCGCCAATAATTGCCGCCGAACCCTACCCTACTACATACAACTTTCTCTTATCGGCACGGGACCCATCATCAAGCCGATGGACGGTTAGCGTCATTAGCGTTGCTGGACCAAACGAGATATGCACATGACTCTATTTACTACCTATAATGAAATAATTGCTACCTTTGTGTATGTGCATATGGACTGAGGGCCCGTTTTTTGAACCGTTGCGAAACGAAATAAGGGCGAGCGCGCATTGCGGTGTGTTTTTCTACCGCATAATCTGTGAAGTATGGAATGTCTGAAGTGCGCGCACTGCGGTCATGCGTTTTGTTACTGCAGGCCCCCGCCCCGTGCGGCAGAACTACCTACCGGAAACGCACCGCAGTGGTGTGCGTACGCGCAGCGGAATGTTGAATTTAAAGATTTTAATTATGCAGATATTTAGTGTATGACGTCGTATAATTGTGTATGGTAAAAAAAAAATTGTGCACGCAACCATTGTGGAGAAATTCACCAAAAACTGATTCCGCTGAGCGAACGTTGTCCTGACGGAACTTTTTTTAATCCATAGACTTTAGAAGAAAAGAGATGTGTCCAAAAATTTGTGTGTAATTGTGTATGTATGAATAAAACTAGTGCATGCATAAACTTCGGAGAAATTCAAGTTTCCGCTACGCGAACGTTTGGCCATTAGCTAGTTTTCATATAAAGCGCTTACATAGAGAACTGTAGATTTTTACATACGTTGTTTTGAATTTGTTTATATTTGTTTAAAAAACAGATTTAGAAAAAATCGTAGGGCTTAAAACTTAGATTATGAAATGTCCAGATTCCTAGTAGGCTACCGTAAATTGATTCCAAATTTTAGCAACTACTTTTAGTGACTAGTTCGATCCCCGCGCCAGACGTCAAGAAACGTTCGCCCCGCAAACGTCACGAGCCGGGTGTTTTAATTTTTTTTTAAATGTCAGTCTCTGCTGTGAAATCGTGCAAAAATTACACTACAAAAAAAGACAAGCGCACTAATATCTCATTTCATACGTAAGTATTCAATTTCACCGTGTAGTTCATAATTAAATTCGAAAACGAAAAAATAAGAATGTGACATTGAATGTGACACAATAACTGTTAAGTGTTGCCTAGGGCATGAAAAAATTTACCCAAATTTTCAACACCTCACGAAAGAAAACGAGGGATGACTAAGGAGTTTCATTAACATGGACGATGATTTTTTTGTGAGTGTTAGTTTGTTTCTTCAACCGTATAGTTCGGAAGCGCTCCCAATTGGACCCAAACACATGAACTTCCGTCAACTCATTAGTGGAGTCGACATACGACACCCTAAATTGATTATGTAAAATGTATTATGCTACCCATTAAATCTTTTTAACGTGGGTTAATTAAGAGAGTTGCATAAAAACTCATTTCTTAACTGCATTGAATCTGTCTTTAGCACACAAGTTTATTAATTTACCTCTATAAAATCCAAGTCTGTAAATGCGATAATAGTGTGTTTTAACATTTTTACTTTTTACAAATATCACACACATAGGTACTTAATATGACGAATGTCAGAAGTCGATACTTAGAAATTGAAATAAAATTGTTTTATCCTTTAAAATGTAATAAGCATTGTTTTTTTTAAATAGCAATTTACACTTTTCTATTGCAAGTTTAACCTTTTGAGGATATTATATTAAAACCAAGTCAACTGACAGGACCTATTGCCACTGGTAACTCATTTATTGAATTTCACGCTGAGTTGTTTCTATAATTGAATTTAAATTTGGAATGCGCTCGCTCTTCAAAATTATTTTAATTTATTGGACAATTATTTATTGTGGATTTTATTTTTAATAGGTACTTTCTGATAGTTTGCTACAGAATGCCCAGTATACATTTTTAAGTAGGCTTTTAGTGTTTGGGAATTGGATGAAATGGGAGTAAGTCGGACCAAAACGGAGTATCTGTTTTGTGATTTCGGGTCCTGTGCCCATGTCTCTTGCCGGAACGCCATTACCGATCTGCTCCGATTTTCGGTACCTCGGGTCGCTTGTCCAAGGGGATGGCGAAGTAGACCGAGACGTAACGCACCGGATCAACTCAGGATGGATGAAATGGCGACAGGTTACAGGAACAACTTGCGACCCACGGATGCCCCTCAAGTTAAAGGGAAAAATTTACAAGTCCGTGATAAGGCCTGTCGCTTTATGGATCGAAATGCTGGGCAGTGAAGAAGACGGATGAAAAAAGGTTGCATGCAGCGGAGATGAGAATGTTGAGATGGATGTGTGGAGTGACGAGAATGGATAAAGTAAGAAATGAGTATATAAGAGGAAGTTTGAAAGTGGCGCCAGTGACAGAAAAGTTAAAAGGAAATCGTTTGGGTTGGTATGGGCATGTGATGAGGAGAGACGAAACGCATGTGACTAAAAGAGTGATGAATATATATGTTGATGGATGGAGAGGCAGAGGAAGGCCAAATAAAAGTTGGATGGATTGTGTGAGGAATGATATGAAAGAGAAGGAAGTGAATGATAACGTGACGGTTGACAGGGGAGAATGGAAGAAGAAAACGTGTTGCGCTGACCCCAAGTAACATGGGATAAGGGCAGGAAGATGATGATGATTAGTGTTTGGGAATTAATGATGATTAGAGATCGGATAACCGGATGCATATATACCTTAAGTTAATATTTGGCTAGCAAACTGGCTACAAAACTAAACGGCTTCTTAGTATTTTTTTCTTAATATAAATCCCAGGATTCCAGAAAATGCGGGAATGCACAATTAATCAGATACATGGTATGGAAACGACTTCTTATATTATGTGGTTTTATTCATTTTGATCCGTGGATGGTTGAACATCTTTACATACCGGGTCTTCTCCGTGCCTCGGACGTTAAGCCCCCGGACATGGTTAAGTATATCGGTGGGTTTTCATGGGTTTCGAGGGTGTTAAAGCCGATAGTGACGTTAAAATGTTAATCCCAGATGGCAGCTGCAATCATTTTCAAATTTTTCGTTATTCTCGGCTTTCACACCATAGAAAAGCATGAAAACGACACCCATGACGAAAAATTTGAAAATTTTCGTAGCCGCCATCTTGGATTTTAATTTTAACCAAATTCACACTTTTTTCTTTTATTTTTTAAGTTCCTTTTCAATGTTCCTTTTATATTTAAATTTTCCCACTATTTTAGGGTAATCTCTATGCGCTGGTATTACTCGCATGTTGCACACATACGCAAATGCGTTATGTAGTACACGGCGCTCACTCACACACGTATAAAAACTGGCTTCACGATTTATGTTACGTTTTGTACTGAACACGGAATCTGGACATTTCATAATCTAAGGCTTTTTTTTTTTTTTTTTTTTTTTTTTTTTTTTGAGGGTGGGAAATCATCAAATAACTTCTCCCGCTCTGGGTGGAGCGGGAGGGCGTGTCAGACTTTTACTGACTAAAACCCACCCGTGTTCCTTCAGTTGCCTATGCCAGGGCCGCGGTAACCCTTTCAGACAACCCGCGACCCCAGCGGCGTCGGCCCTATTGGGCCCCGTCACTTGCTGACATCTCTTTGAGGCGCGCGTGGAACACAACGCGCCGTCGACTCGGGCCTGGTCCTTACCGGACGGCGAGCTACCCGCTGCTCACCGTCCGCAGGCCCGCGCCTACGGTGGCCGGAAATCGCCCCGCGATTCCCGCCGCCCAGGGCGTCTCCTGCGGCGACTGAGGGCGTGAGGCTGCCTCTCCCTCACGCGTTCCGCCTCCTCCTTCGCGAGCATCACTGCTTCGCAGAAGGAGGTGACGGCCTCCCATGCACTCTCGCTCCGAACCATGGCCTGGACCATTTTCATGGGTTTTCATGGGTTTCGAGGGTGTTAAAGCCGATAGTGACGTTAAAATGTTAATCCCAGATGGCAGCTGCAATCATTTTCAAATTTTTCGTTATTCTCGGCTTTCACACCATAGAAAAGCATGAAAACGACACCCATGACGAAAAATTTGAAAATTTTCGTAGCCGCCATCTTGGATTTTAATTTTAACCAAATTCACACTTTTTTCTTTTATTTTTTAAGTTCCTTTTCAATGTTCCTTTTATATTTAAATTTTCCCACTATTTTAGGGTAATCTCTATGCGCTGGTATTACTCGCATGTTGCACACATACGCAAATGCGTTATGTAGTACACGGCGCTCACTCACACACGTATAAAAACTGGCTTCACGATTTATGTTACGTTTTGTACTGAACACGGAATCTGGACATTTCATAATCTAAGGCTTAAAAGATAAAAATATAAACGTAAAATAGGTACGCTTATTAGGTCTTAGTTCTTAAAGTATGCACTTTGGGGTCTAGATTTTCACGTTTATACAAACCTTGTAAGTGTCTGCAACATGTTGCCAAGTATCAATGATGTTCCGTTAGTAGGTAACTAAAGAGTTATAGGACAAATTTACCATGAACAGATCACTGTTTACAAAGCAGTCAAATATCACGACGTTCTGAAGGAATTGCATGGTAATATGTATGTCAATAATTAGTGTATTCATTCAACTATTCTTGTGCAAAATTTCATGTCATTAAATTCAGTAATTAAAGAAAAACAATTATAATACTGACGAAGCATCGAAAACCTACATAACCCGACCAAGTTCGGATGGCTACCAAAAAGCGGCCGTGCCATATATCTTAGAAACGTTCTTAACCTTCCAATATAGTATTTATTAATATGGTACAGTTGCGTACACAAGCGTTAGGAAAAAATAAAACAATTGCATTTCTTGAATGAAAAATATTTTTTTAATAATAACGCCACTATCTACGATAAAAACAAATCTTCAATTAACAAGTACTTCTCTATTTAAATATCCGCGTACAAAAATATTTTTAATTACATATAATACTTAATTATGTAATTATAATAACGTTAACAAACGCTTGCAATGACAGCAATAGACTTAAATGTGTTTTAACTAAAATAGATTATGAACTAGCTTCTGCCCGCGACTTCGTTCGCGTGGATGACGAAACTTAGGGTAAGTATAATATTTCGAGCTTTAATAAAAATTAAAATCACATCACATAACTAACCTATTCCGTTGTTTAGATTTGATCAACATTAAAAAAGTGCTTATAAACTAAAACATTGGTATAAAAAAGGTATTTTCAAGAAAATATTCTTAAATGAGTAGCAAATACTGTAAATAACCTCAACATTTCTAAGTAGGTATACCTAATATTTTCTAGTTTCAATAATAAAATCACAGATTAACAATCACAGATCACATAACTAGACTATTTAGTTGTTTAGGTTTGAGAGTCTGCCTAATATAAAAATAAATCAACATTTAAAAAGTACTTATAAAATAAAACATTGGTATAAAAAAGGTATTTTCAATTCAATACCAATTATTAAATGAGTAGCAAATACTGAAAATAACCTCAACATTTCTAAGTATAATGGTGTGGCTGACACTGGCTTGGCCACCATCAGGGATTTTACTTTTGATAACACAAAGATTTAGTCGTTAATTAGTCGAAATTTGTCGCCAAATATCAGAATTTGTCGGTCACTGGTTCAAAAGTTATAAGGGGTCATTAGTGGCCGATCTGGAGAGAGTCTCCCCAGCTTGGCCACCTTTATATCTCAAAAACTAGGGCACCTAGCGAAGATCTGTTTTCTCCCAAATTTAGTCGCTAATTAGTCGAAATTAGTCGCCAAATATCAGAATCCGTCGGTCACTGGTTCAAAAGTTCTAAGCGTTTCCAGGTAGCCGATCTGGAGAGAATCTCCCCATTTATATCACAAAAACTAGGACACCTAGCGAAGATCTGTTTTCTCCCAAATTTACTCGCTAATTAGTCGCAATTTGTCGCCAAGTCACAGATTTTGTCGGGTCTTAGTTTAGAAGATATAATGAGTTAAATTTTTAAGGTATAGTCCAAGAGCTAGATCGAAGAATTTACGAAAAATTGCTAAGAAAAAATATTTCTATTAATAATGTGTAATATAATTCTAGTTATATTGGTCTAAACTCCTTAGAAATGTCAGAGAGAGACAAATTCTCAATTAAATACATGTTTTTATGTTTTATAAATTACTAGGTTGGAGTGGCTTCAATTTCTTTGAAAACATTAAACCTTGCTCTTGGTCTATTTGGTGTCAAGATGTACAGTCGCTTGCAACTGTTTTACCAAATTATAACGTTAGGCTCTAATTTACGTTAGAATAATAAAACTTCTGTTGCCGAAATAAGAATATAATTATGATTTACCCTAATATGTTAAAATTATCGTACCTTTAGAAAAATGTTTAAAATACTTAAACGTTGAAAACTTATTGTAAGTATGTATCAACGTATTGCTTGAAATATACAATACGTTACAAAAAAATACATACCTAATAATCTTAAATCGAAGATGTATACTCTTAGATACCTAATATGAGCATATGGCTCTAATTAAGGTTAGAATAATAAAACTTATATTGTCGAAATATAAAATTATTTATTACTTTAAAATTAGTGTACATACTTAATCAAAGATACCTAGGTACTTATATCATTATAATATTATAACTCAATAAAAATTACAATGGGTGATTCTTCATTGGACGACCTTGCCCGAAACCTACTCGACGACATGTCACCGACAGATATCGGTAGCGAAATGACATGCCACCGACATGAGTACCTACTGATATCAATAAAGTCCAATTACGTTGTTTTTTGAGACCGCATAACTAAGTTTGTTTTTTAATGAAGTTTGCTGATAACTACAAAATCATTAGCTATAGTTACAGTCATCGTATTATTTTTGCTGTAATATTTTAGGTAAAATCTTAAATTATCAGGGTTGGTAGAAATTACCAACCCTGATAATTTAACATTTTAATATTTTTATATTAATATTAGGCATGTTACGATTTATTTTCTATAGTAATCTTAATCATATTGCTGAGTCTATGGTCACTCGAAGATTACTGTAGAAAATATATCGTAATATGCCTTGCTATGAATTATATTAATATATTATATTATAGCTACGTCTGTGACGGGCTTAATTTACAGAAACAAATACTCACTGTACCTACTCCCGGTGGATGACTAAAGAAAAAATCCTTATATTTTAGAGCAAGTTTGTTTATTTACCTATTTATTTTAAGTACATACTTTGAGTGGCGTAAACGCCGACGCGCCGGTAAAGGTACTGACAGAGTTTAACACACTAAGCATATAATTTCAAACTTACCCAAGGACTTCTTCTGTTTATCTTTTCTTTACACAGTTATGTTTTTATGGAAAAATACATAGGTACGAAACGCACACTCACACGGAAACCCACATTAATTGATTACAAAACCATTATTACACCAGTTCCTAACTATTCATAATAAATCCCACTGTAAACTACACACATCAACACGGTCTAGGGATATTTTTAAAAAAGCGAATTACTATCAATGTGTTAATTATTTATATGACATGTATATATTTAAAAGATACGTTATTTAATGTTCTACCATTTTTTAATAATGGTTAAGGTACTTAGATTAAAATTTCAGGATTTTATGAAAAAAAAATGAAGCATAGACGGAAACCGTATATGAATTAACTTTTAATTTCTGAGTAAAAACTGAAAAAATAGAAAAATCATTTAATTTGTGTTTATAAACTTGGAAGTTAGTAGTCTGAGAAAGCGCCCATGATGTTCATAACACATCGGCAAGGATTCGGCATGCTCAGAACAAGGTTGTCAATGTCTTGCTGCGGAATATTGTCCCATGTCCTTCTGAGGTGCGCAAAAAGTTGATCTTCTGTAGCCAGATTTTCAGGAACTTCCTTCAGAGCTCTTCTTTGCAGCATATCCCACGCATGCTCAATGGGATTTAGATCTGGCGATTGAGCAGGCCAGTCTAAGGCCCTAACATTGTGTGTATGTAACCAAGTTGCTACCGTTCTCGCCGTGTGTGCCCGGGCATTGTCGTGCATGAGCAGGAAATCTTGCCCCATTTGTGTTCTGTGGGGCAAGATTACGGGCCCCAGCACCTGTTCGACGTATCGTTCTGCCGTCATATTGCCCCGCACCCAAACGAGATCCGTCCGTCCTCCAAGACGAATTCCTGTCCAAACCATAATTGTTCCTCCTTGGTATGGGTGAACTTCCTGAGGGTTCTGAAGACGGCTCCATCGTCCAGGAACTCGCCAAACTCGCGTCTTTCGTGAATCTGGATGGAAGCCGAACCTGGATTCATCCGTGAACAGCACATTGGACCATTGGTCACGGCCCCAGTCCACCTGCATTTCCGAACCCATTCTAATCGTCGTCCACGATTGCCCCTCCGTAAAGGTGGGACCCTGAGTGGTCTACGAGAGCGTAGATTGCTTTCATGCAGTCGCCTTCTTACAGTTTGGTCACTCACAAGCACTTGGTGTTCCACTCGCAGCCTTTGGACCAATTGAGTCGCCGTTGCATTTGGTTGAGCTCGCGCAGTAATTTGCAAAAATCGGTCTTGTCTGGGGGTAGTGATGCGACTTGGCCCCTCGTGCCTCTCCGCTACTTCACCTGTGGCACGATAGCGTGTCCACAATCTTGAAATTACATTTTGGTGGGTCCCTATGGCCTCAGCAACATTACGCTGAACAGACCCAGCTTCCAGTATTCCCACAGCTCGTAAAATCTCCGCCCTCGTCAAATGTTGGCGTTGCATGGCTACAATACCTCAATTTTAACTTTATCTTTCGTTTAAAAATGAAAAAAAAACTGTAACTAAACGTAATTCGTATTGTTTTCTAAATTTCGCACAAATGAAAATTCCCTCTCCTACACATCAAGACATTTTTATGCCACCGAAACAAAAGAATTTTCAAAAATTTGAATTTGGAATTAGTCTGAGATAAATTACAAACAAATCGGTGTATAAAAGATTCCAATGCGGCCAGTACTTTTCGAGTTATTTAATTGAGTATGAAATATCCCTAGACCGTGTTGATGTGTGTAGCTTTAACTTACGTCACGGGCAACTCGCTCTAAGTAGCTCGTCTGTACACGCGCATCTATCTCTTTCTTACTTACCTTAAATGAAACGGAGCGCAGCGATCTATCTGCCAGCGAAATGTGCACTACATTTTGTTCAATAAATAATTACATTCTATTTATTGTAGATCTGTTTCTAGGTAATGATACAGCTTTCCTTTGGTGGATTTAAATTTTAATTACTCATAGAATAACTTCATATTAATATAAATCGAAACAAACATTCCACCTTATAGAACATCATAGATACTTTCTAGAAACTACTTAAAATATTTTGTACTTGGTTGTACCAATGTATGGAGAAATTGAATTCTTTAATATCTTTTTAATTACACACCGACAAAATCTGTGACTTGGCGACAAATTGCGACTAATTAGCGAGTACATTTGGGAGAAAACAGATCTTCGCTAGGTGTCCTAGTTTTTGTGATATAAATGGGGAGATTCTCTCCAGACCGGCTACCTGGAAACGCTTAGAACTTTTGAACCAGTGACCGACGGATTCTGATATTTGGCGACTAATTTCGACTAATTAGCGACTAAATCTGGGAGAAAACAGATCTTCGCTAGGTGCCCTAGTTTTTGAGATATAAAGGTGGCCAAGCTGGGGAGACTCTCTCCAGATCGGCCACCAATGACCCCTTATAACTTTTGAACCAGTGACCGACAAATTCTGATATTTGGCGACAAATTTCGACTAATTAACGACTAAATCTTTGTGTTATCAAAAGTAAAATCCCTGATGGTGGCCAAGCCAGTGTCAGCCACACAGTATAATGTACTCTAGCTTAAAAAAAATCACAGATTAACAATCACAGATCACATAACTAGACTATTCAGTTGTATAAATTATTGCATGAGGCATCATGTTTTTGGAACTACTTTGAATTTTGCTACATAAATCATCGTAACACTGAAATGATTTATTAGTGCACGGGGGTCTCGAACAATGCGCCTTGTAATGACCAATACCTGGCATTTGTAAAGGTGGAACATATTCAATATCTAATAGCCAATATTAAAAATAGCTTATTATTTATTTAAATATTACGAGGTATGTCCTCTAGATTTATGTACAAATTATGTAGTTCAAAGATAATCAAATCATTTAAATCATATTTAAAATCGACAGTGCCTATTCCACAAAAATTACAAACAGGAGGATTGTCACTCCTCATACCAGATTCTACAGACTCTTGCAATTTGGCAATGCCTTTACACTTAATGATATCAATGTTTAAAGGTAGGTATTTACATTTAAAATTGCTGTTATTTATGGAAACAAGGCATTCTTTATTTGAACAACATTTCTCTCTGTTTCCAGAAAAGGGCAAACAGATGTCTTCAATAATTTTTGTGACATTGCACGCACAATCAATAATTTGGCACTGTGTTGCATCGAGTGTATTGTTATTAACATTAAACAATGGATTTAGTAAAATGTCTCGTTTTGCGTATAACGTTTTACAATTCCTTTTCGTATTAGATAATTGGATAAAAAAACGAGTGAATGAATCTTTGCTAATCAAGGGATCTATAAAATGACGGAAAGAGATACGGTCAGTATATGCGACTGCGAAAGCTTGAGCCACTGCGTCAAATGCACAGCTATTAGTCACTACATTTTTCATGTCTTTCGATATTGATACGTTACCATTTTGTAAGATGTATAGAGGCTTCGACGAGATAGTTTTTTTGTTGGGAATAACTAGACCTCTCCAGTTTTCTATTTCAACAGGATAGTCTTGAAAAATGGATTGCTCCTCGAAATCACCTATAATTTTCGTCTGTTTAACTTGATTTAAAATCATATGTTCATTCTTATTCTTAATTATCTTAGTAGCAGTTTCAGAATATTTAGCTTTATTTAATTTGATCATCCCATTAATGTAAGTGTAATGTTGTATTAAAAATTCGTCTAAACGTATTCGCTCCTGCTTTGTGTTGAAATATATGGTCTTTATATCTTTGAAATGATTTTCAACATTTGAGCTACTTCCAACAATTCTAACATTACGAAAATACTTATCCATAACGCCACTCCACATTGGCAACTTTCTCAATAGTCTTTTTAGTGTATCATTTATTTCTGGTAAATAATATTCGTTTTTATGTTCGTTCGGGTCAATTAACATTAAATACAATTTTTCGGTTTCTAGAATATTGTCGTAATATTGAATGAGTGGGTTTGTACCTGCATTGTTGGTGTCATTCTTTTCATCGGGTAATACAGAACATAATGACTCATCATCGTTACAGTTATCTAATTCTTGGATGTCAAGGTCAACCTTATACTCGCTAATGTTCGCTAAACATGCTACAGCTTGATCATATTTCTTGCATGATTGCCCATCCAAATCTAGGGTTACATATTTATGTAAAGATACAGTAACGATATCTTTGATTACTATACTATATTAACACCACTGCGGGTGTGCGTACGCGCCGCGGAATGTTGTTGAATTTAAAGATTTTAATTATGCAGATATTTAGTGTATGACGTCGTATAATTGTGTATGGTAAAAAAAAAATTGTGCACGCAACCATTGTGGAGAAATTCACCAAAAACTGATTCCGCTGGGCGAACGTTGTCCTGGCGGAACTTTTTTTAATCCATAGACTTTAGAAGAAAAGAGATGTGTCCAAAAATTAGTGTGTAATTGTGTATGTATGAATAAAACTAGTGCATGCATAATCTTCGGAGAAATTCAAGTTTCCGCTACGCGAACGTTTGGCCATTAGCTAGTTTTCATATAAAGCGCTTACATAGAGAGCTGTAGATTTTTACATACGTTGTTTTGAATTTGTTTATATTTGTTTAAAAAACAGATTTAGAAAAAATCGTAGGGCTTAATAGATAAAAATATAAACGTAAAATACGCTTATTAGGTCTTAGTTCTTAAAGTATGCACTTTGGGGTCTAGATTTTCACGTTTATACAAACCTTGTAAGTGTCTGCAACATGTTGCCAAGTATCAATTTCCGTTAGTAACTAAAGAGTTATAGGACAAATTTACCATGAACAGATCACTGTTTACAAAGCAGTCAAATATCACAAATATCACGACGTTCTGAAGGAATTGCATGGTAATATGTATGTCAATAATTAAATTAGTGTATTCATTCAACTATTCTTATGCAAAATTTCATGTCATTAAATTCAGTAATTAAAGAAAAACAATTATAATACTGACGAAGCATCGAAAACCTACATAACCCGACCAAGTTCGGATGGCTACAAAAAAGCGGCCGTGCAAGATATTTAGGTAACATCCCAAAATTTACAGTATAATACCGGTATTGAATTGGTATAGGTGATAACACAATTGTTGTTTCGATATAATTTATAGGTCATTTATTTTTGTACACCTACTTTTTTAAATGTATTTGACTATGACAGAAAGTAGGTACTATTTACGTAGGTACTTTAAGTACAGGTCTCCCAAAGTGATAATGCACATAGAAATCTTCGTCACTGTTCGGCAACGGTCGTATTCCCCGAGCGTCGGAAGACGACATGTATATAGAGTGGTTAAGTGCATTTTTTTCAAGTATCTTACTGAAGCTCGTGTAATGATGGAAGAAAAGAAGGCTTAAATAACACAAGGTTTATATTAGAAGAAGAAAAATGGTTTTCAAACACAGGTTTACATTAAAATTTAGAAATCTAATCATTACAATCTCAGTTCACTAGTATTTACAGCACTGATCATTCCAGAATAATATTACAATTACAAAAAAAATAATCAGAATCAGGGAGGATCTCTATTCCTGACATCTTAGATTCATCAGAACTTTCATTATGCTCTTGCTCATTTACATGTTAGTGTATTTACCAAATAAACTATTTAAATTTGAGTAAGATAATTAAAGTTGAAATTAAATTCACTTGTGAAAACAAAACTTTTTACAAAAAAAAAAACAGCCGACTCCCAAAAAAACACTACAAAGTGAAAAATAACTTTAATTTCGGAAGTCGGTGTCTTTGGTTTTTTATTTACTTTCGTTTTGTTTTGCCACCGACTTCCGAAATTAAAGTTATTTTTCACTTTGTAGTGTTTTTTTGGGAGTCGGTTGTTTTTTTTTTTGTAAAAAGTTTTTATTTACACTTTTTAGTGGTGCCTACCCCACACAAATCTGAATACCACTCTGCAAAATAAATTAGAGCATCGTCCACATAGACTAAATGGAAAAAATACGTTAAGTCGTGTCAGAAGTTTGGTAGGCGTAGTTTTAGTTGACGGACATAACGAGGCTACGAAATCTGCCTTCTGACAATCAAGGCCACACATAACATACAACTCAAGTAGCGCAATTTGAAGCGGCATATAATTACCATTAAAGCATTTATAGCCAGAGTGCACCTCATGACAATTCCAATAAGCCCAAACACGGCTAGGATACATTGTTTTATTACTGAGTTCCGATGCCTACCTTCCGGCTTCTTCATCAGATCGGTTCGATGGTACCATTTTCATCAGAACCATTTATTTAAAGCTTCTTCATAGTCGCTTAACTATTTTAATCTTATTGCTATCCGTGAAATACTTTTCATCGTTGAGGAGTTTCCGTGGCCATCTGTGGTCTTCTTCATCAGTTCCACTTCACCAGATGATACTTTCTGAATGCAAACGCTTGATTTGTTGATGAAAATACCATAATCGCTATATGTATGCCTATAATATTTGAGGAGTTCCCTCGATTCCTCATGGATCCCATCATCAGAACTGGATTTTGATAAAAATGGGACTAATCTGGAATTATACCCTTTCAAATAAAAAAAGAATTTTCCGAATCGGTTCATAAATGACGGAGTACTGAGGTAACAAACATACAAAAAAAAAAAACATACAACCGAATTGAGAACCTCCTCCTTTTTTGGAAGTCGGTTAAAAACCAAGAAGGGTTTGTAATAGCAGCTCTATATAATTCCACACAGAGAGAACACGTGCAGTCACCACCAATGTATAAAGACGACTGACGGACCTTTGACTGACCGGCGACCGCCCCAATTGTTTTCGATTGTGTACACATGATATTGACTCCTATTTCTTTCGAACAAGGTGCAAAATGCAAGTGCATTGTTTAGGGCTCTTACGATTCAATGATTCGGGTGTTTCCGAGAATACGACAATTAGCGAAGATCTGCATGTGCATTACAGAACCCTCAACGCAATGGTGACTCGCACTTGACAAGTTTTTTGTAGCAGTGGAATTTAGTGTGCGTCTATCTGACAGGCCCCAACGAGATTCATCAACGGGTGATAGCTTTTCATAAAGACATTATTTTGTACCTAAAGAAAATAAATAAGATATATTTTGTACCTCGACAGTTTTTGATTAAATGACGTTTTTATGAAGTGTCTTGCTAGCGGGCCCTTTATGGTTATTTTTATTGTTATTATACTTACAGATCGCACAATAGTGTTAGGAGCTTGATACTATTATGTACCTTACAAATCCAAAATTTCAACTTTCTCGAGCTATACTTCAGAAGATATTCGTTAATTAAACGATCGTCTAGCTAGCAAACCCCTTTTCAAACATTATACCTACGTTCATAATCCAATAGGGCTATAACACCAAAACTGGGAGTAAGAAAAAGAGTAAGAGAGTTAAGTACGACGCTAATGATGACGATGTAAATTTAAAGAGAAAATGTAATAGTAATTATAATCTTTAATCTGTTTAAATTGTTAGGAACAAAAGATGTCTAAACATGTCGACAGTAATTTTAAATAATTTTAAAATTTCAGACAACGCGTAACAAATGTCAATTTAGAACTTATAAATTTAAACAACATCAAAAACCTTATACAACATCCCTATACTATTAAACGAGTAATATTTGTACTCACGTTCACGAAAACGGCTCTAACTATTTCGATGAAACTTGCAATATAGGGGTTTACGGCTGCAAAAAATTGATCTAGCTAGGTCTCATACTTGGTAAAATAAAAAAAAAATAAAAATAAAAATTCGTTTTCTGTAACATAATAATGACTGACGAGCTAAAGCAAATAAAAAATCACAATTAATTAACGAATATCTTCTAAAGTATAGCTCGCAGAAAGTCGAAATTTTGGATTTGTAAGGTACATAATAGTATCAAGCTCCTATTACTATTGTATGATGAAAAATAGTTGTATTTAAAAAGGGGCCCGCTGGCTGGACGCTTGTTTAAATAACGAATATCTTCTGAAGTATAGCTCACAGAAAGTCGAAATTTTGGATTTGTAAGGTACATAATAGTATCAAGCTCCTAACACTATTGTATGATATAAAATAGTAGTATTTAAAAAAGGGGCCCGCTGGCTGGACGCTTGTTTAAATAACGAATATCTTCTGAAGTGTAGCTCACAGAAAGTCGAGATTTTGGATTTGTAAGGTACATAATAGTATCAAGCTCCTAACACTATTGTGCGATCTGAAAGTATAATAACAATAAAAATAACCATAAAGGGCCCGCTAGCAAGACACTTCATAAAAACGTCATTTAATCAAAAACTGTCGAGGTACAAAATATATCTTATTTATTTTCTTTAGGTACAAAATAATGTCTTTATGACAAGCTATCACCTGTTGATGAATCTCGTTGGGGCCTGTCAGATAGACGCACACTGGAATTTATGAATCCATTTGCAAAATATGTAACATATACGTAGGTATGTATATGTAGGTACTTGCATAGACCTACTACCTACATAAATACACGGCGCAAACTATAAAACGTAAACTTACTACTAAACCAATGGGCGGAACCTTCAGCGCTAAGCTAGCTCGCTCTTGACTAGTATTTTGTAGCAGTAGGTAAAATACTGCACACGGCTACACATCAAGCTATAACTTTCCAGTATAAGCTGATCTCACATTGTATAGGCTTTCCGTACCATGAGAGGTCAGCTTATACTGGAAAATATAGCTTGATGAGAAGTTAGTAGGTACTTAGTACATTGAAATTAATTATAATTTCATGTTCGTACCTATAATGACAAGTTAATATTAAATTATTATTGATAATTTTATTACTTAGTACTCGTCCGATATTAGTGTAGTTTACTCTAACAAAATCGCTTTGACCTTGTGTGTCCGCGTCACCGCGAGTAGTAGTGTGCGAGCGAAATAAAGAGTGAGGTGGCGCGGGGAAGTGGGGGCGAAATTTGAATTTGAGCTGAGGTTGTATAGGCTCTTAAAACGATGGAGCCACTCATATAAAATTGGAATTGTTATTATACTACTTACATATCGCACAATAGTGTTAGGAGCTTGATACTATTATGTACCTTACAAATTCAAAATCTCGACTTTCTGTGAACTACACTTCAGAAGATATTCGTTATTTAAACAAGCGTCCAGCCAGCGGGCCCCTTTTTAAAGTGTGCGTTACTGCAGCGGAATGTTGTCGCTTTTCAGGATTTCGTCTTGACAGGAATTAGTACCCAATCTCGTGTAAATGTGCCCGAAATTTAGAATTTGTGCGTCCAGCCGATCCAAAGATATTCACGAAAAACAGATTCCGCTGGAGTAACGTTACTGCAGCGGCATGTTTTTTTACCAGTGGTCGTAGCTGAAAACAAACTAGCTACTTAGATAGATATAATTTGTGCCTAATTGTGCCCAAAAAATAGAATTTGTGCGTCTTGAGGTTTCAGAGTTATTCAAGATGCCGCTGCAGTAACGTTTAGCAAATTGCTGTATCTCTTAAACGGCATGACATACAACTACGATTTTTTTTACTACGGTGGGTCTTAATTTGTGCAATTTTATTTTTTCTATAATCAACACCATTGGAAAACTAGAATTTTTTTTTCAAAAACCCTAAAATCGATCCTCGCGCTTCAATGAGAAACCCTAGAAACTTACCAATTATGGTGATTTATACCTTTCATGAACTCAAAGCATCATGTGAAATTCGATGTTTATATTCCAACTCCTTAGAGAGTTATTCCATTTTAATTAAAATCTGGCCATGATATAATGTAACGCTCCAATACATGAGTTATTATTAAGTGACTGATATTATGATTATACTAATAATTAGTACCCTTATTAAATTGTTTATTCTTAAAGTTTCAGCTGAAAAAACCTTCTAACTACTTAGATATGAGAAAAAAACGATAGGGAAAGAAATCACACGATTGACCGAACAAATTCGAATGACTACATAAAAGCGGGCTCACAGTACATTATGCCCACCTTCTTAAATTGGTAGTATTATAATTGAATTTTGATGGGTACAGGTGCGTACAAATGGTTTAATTAGGTAACTATTTATTTATTTTTACATAAATATGTGACGTAGAGAGTCATCAGAGAGTAGGAAGTGACCTAAGGGCGAGCGCGCACTGCGGTGCGTTTTTGTAACGCATAATCTGTGAAGTATGGAATGTCTTTGAAGTACTCTAACGCACAGAAAATACAGGTGTGTCGATCTTCTTTATCACTGAACAGTTAATTTATTTCACCATAAGCACAATGTACCACAAAACCAATGCGTATTGTCCAGCCGAAATTACACGCGTCGTAATTATACACACAATTCCTTGAATTACTGGGAAAAAGATAATGTGCACACGCTCTCCACACACGAGATTGGCGGCCAATTACTCGTGTCAAACAAAGTTAACACCGAACCGAACTAACAGTGCTTTTCACGAATGTTGGTACCATTGTTTTTCATTGAAGAATGTTTACAAAAAACCATTCCATACGGCAGTTTCGAATGAAGCAACGACAAGCTCTGGGGATTCCCCCCAAGTAATGTTTTATTATCCCGGTCGTTCTGACGGCATAGCATAGGGTAGATGTATTTTATATATTAATGTATGAGTGTAATAGTTCCGATTGACGAATTGGCCGAGATCTAGACAATATAGACATTCACTTTCCTCAATTTGATCAATTTGTGAATATTTCTATTAAGTAGGTAACTAAATAATAAAACAAAATTTTACAGAGGTATCAATCATGCTATTTTATTTCAATTCAAAACTAAATCTATAAACGGTATTTTTTCTTTTATTTTATTGGCAACAAAAATACACTTTCTCGTCAAATAAACCTTTGGTCTTTATTAGATTGCTGTACTTACTAACATTTGACTGAGAGTTTAAAGGTTTGCAAATCCTCAATATCATTTATGGCTTACACACTGTGTGTACGTAATACCTATTGAGTTATAATGTACTACGTACTTACGTAATACCTACGTGTTTTACAAAACAATAAATTATAAGTAACACTTTTGTGCGAGACTGTTTCAAAAAACGAAATGTTGTACTACATATTTAAGAAGGTTGGCACAATGTACTGTGAGCCCGCTTTTATGTAGTCATTCGAATTTGTTCGGTTAATCGCTTGATTTCTTTTCCTATCGTTTTTTTCTTATATCTAAGTAGTTAGAAGGTTTTTTCAGCTGAAACTTTAAGAATAAACAATTTAATAAGGGTACTAATTATTAGTATAATCATAATATCAGTCACTTAATAATAACTCATGTATTGGAGCGTTACATTATATCATGGCCAGATTTTAATTAAAATGGAATAACCTTAACTCTCTAAGGAGTTGGAATATAAACATCGAATTTCACATGATGCTTTGAGTTCATGAAAGGTATAAATCACCATAATTGGTAAGTTTCTAGGGTTTCTCATTGAAGCGCGAGGATCGATTTTAGGGTTTTTGAAAAAAAAAATCTAGTTTTCCAATGGTGTCGATTATAGAAAAAATAAAATTGCACAAATTAAGACCCATCGTAGTAAAAAAAATCGTAGTTGTATGTCATGCCGTTTAAGAGATACAGCAATTTGCTAAACGTTACTGCAGCGGCATCTTGAATAACTCTGAAACCTCAAGACGCACAAATTCTATTTTTTGGGCACAATTAGGCACAAATTATATCTATCTAAGTAGCTAGTTTGTATTCAGCTACGACCACTGGTAAAAAAACATGCCGCTGCAGTAACGTTACTCCAGCGGAATCTGTTTTTCGTGAATATCTTTGGATCGGCTGGACGCACAAATTCTAAATTTCGGGCACATTTACAAGAGATTGGGTACTAATTCCTGTCAAGACGAAATCCTGAAAAGCGACAACATTCCGCTGCAGTAACGCACACCTTTTTAAATACTACTTTTTTATATCATACAAGTGTTAGGAGCTTGATACTATTATGTACCTTACAAATCCAAAATTTCGCCTTCTGTGAGCTATACTTCAGAAGATATTCGTTATTTAAACAAGCGTCCAGCCAGCGGGGCCCTTTTTAAATACAACTATTTTATATCATACAATAGTGTTAGGAGCTTGATACTATTATGTACCTTAAAAATCCAAAATTTCGACTTTCTCGAGCTATACAGGGTGTAAGGGACAGCCCTCCGCAAACTAACAGGGTGCATTCAGCTCCTCATTTTGAATCATATTCCACCGGAAATTTTCTCAGGAAAATTTTCATTTTTTAAATTTTTTTTTCAGTTACATTTTCATTATTTCAATGTGAAATTGCGTTGTGTGTTCGCAGCTCTCCATTTATGTAAAAAAAACTGCAAAAAAAAAACAGCAAAAAAAAAAAACCAGCAATGGATGTTGAAATACTCTAACCAACGATGCGTGAAATCAGCTGTTCACTTTCTGTCTAGCTACAGAGTTCATCGAACTCACCGCATACGTATTACCTACCCCTCCCAACCAGTAATAGACGCTCCGATTTATGCACAAAAACACAAACAAATCTGGTTTATTGGATTCCCTTAACGTTCCTGAAAAAATTTCATGTTCTGGTCATCTTAGAATGACATACTGAATTCACCCTATCATTTTGCGGAGGACTGTCCCTTACACCCTGTATACTTCAGCAGATATTCGTTAATTAAACGATTGTCTAGCTATGGTGGCCAAGCCAGTGTCAGCCACACGGTGGAGGACGAAGGTCGGGGATGTCTTGACATTTTCGTGTACAATTAGTTATATAGTACAAACACTTCCATGTGATACATTTTAAATTGGTGACTTGATCCCGTCATCCTGACGCTCACGTTTTATTACAATATTCCTCATTATGCAACACTTTCATAAACTTTATTTTAGGTTGACTAAATAATCTTTGAAATTAAGGTTAGGAGAACATAAAATGGAAAAGTAAAAATAAAGAGATTTATACACTTAAACATTTATTTTTTATCATCACTTCTTAGCTTTAGTTTCTTTCACTGCAGTAGGAGCTTTAGTGACGTCATCAGGATTTTCCGCTGCGTCCTTCAGACGCTTGGCACGAATACCGACAAGTTTAGCAATTGAACGAGCCTGTGAAAATAATAGTTTGTTATTATTAGAACCAATTTACAGTCAAATTTAAAAACAATGCAAGATTGAAAAATAAACATACCCCTCTCAGATATTGGTATGCCTTGAAGTCCTTTTCTTCTTCAGTAATAGCACGAGCAATAGACTTAGGAGCTGGTTGCTGTACCGGCATCAGTGGACCACGGAGCTGAGTGGCTAACTTACGTTCTTCTTCATTTGCTTCTCCCTTCAATACCTAGAGGATAACAATACATAAAATTAAGTTTTACAGAATACAAAAAAAAAAAGGTCGAGTCGGACTCGGGACTCGCGCACCGAGGGTTCCGTTCCGATTTCTGAAAAAGTGATGTCACAGGCTATCTGGACAAATCTTCAAAATAGCTCGCATTTAACTAGGTCAATAGGGCACTTTATGTGATGGCTAAACACCCATATTTCAGAATTTGTGACGCTACAGAATCTTAGATAATCGATCGAAAACGTGTCCAGCTAGTTTGAAAAACCACTTTCGCTGGTCTCTCAATCTCGGTAACGGAAGTGATTTTGACGACTTTTTGCATATCAACGGGCGTCACATAAATTTGTGACAGGCATCGAGCTAAAAGTTTTGTGATACATACAGCGGTTTAGTAGAAAAATGTAAAAAAATGTGTGCCAGCCATCTTGAATTTACGTATAAAACTTCTGGCTGGCACTTCCGAATCTCAATAACGGGAGCGTTTTCGAATATGGTTCCTTTACTAACATTAAGTGACGCAATTTGTGACAGTTATTACTGTCACAAATTGCGTCTGATTTATGGCGTCACATGTAAGGGTTTACGAGAAATCAATAAAAATTAATGTCCAGCCAGCCTGAAGTTCAAGCTGGCTGGACACATGTATCTCCGCTGCCTTATGATCTACGGCGTTCGAAATGCGTTTAAAATTTTGTGACGGGGACAATAATGATAACCTGAATTTGTGACAGAGAAACTTTGAGTAGTTTCAAAGACATTCATCATTTAAATTTTCCCATACAAACACTGCAGTAGGGTTACCAATATTGAAGGTTTTATGTAGGACTAAGTATATTTTAAGGTGTTTTCTTTAATGGACGAAAATCCGTCTATTGGTGATACTAATACGAACAACTGTAGGTATTTAAGGACGATGCGCTAAGGTAGCCCGCGAAATTCAAACATAATTATATACTTTTATTTCTTTCTTATTTGCAAAATAGTTGGGTAAACGTCATCTAAAACTGTTCCAAATTTCAAGTTTATAGCATTAGTAGTTCTTGAGATATCCAGCTGTGACAGACGGACTGAGTTGCACCATAAGGGTTCCTTTTTACCATTTTGGTATGGAACCCTAAAAATGAAAATTATATTATACAGGGTGATTGGTAATTAGGTACATTCCTTGAAATAGGTTTTACTGATATAAGAGCTAATTTGAACTTTCGACCTGCTTATGTTGGAGTTCAAATTGGATTATTTTTAGTTATAAACTGTGTAAGTTTTTTGGAAATTTTGCACCCCAATCAAAATATGCTAATTATGCGCAATCTTCTCTGCTCTGGATGTTAGACTGACACTTTTCTGAAAGCTCATGAAATAGTGAATCATTTGAAAACCAATTTATGAATAAATTACTCAACACACCTTTAGAAACAAGCGTCGTAAAGATCATGTTCCAAACTTTTCAGAAACTTTTGTTTATCCGTTTGTTCAAATTAAATTGTGGCACTATCTGTACCAAATTATAAGAAAAAATATTAACAATTCCCACTTTTAGTATGCGTTTGAAAAAACACCTGTTGTTCTGGACAAGGTAGTACTTTGATAGTACATACTAGGTAGAACACATCCTTCAATGCACGCCTTTTTGAAATTTTTTTTCTTACCAGTGTTATGTTGGCAATTAGATTTAGTGCAACAGGTACTGGTCAAGTAGATCAGGCAAGATCTATCTCTAACAGGTGTGTTTTTACCTATGCTATCAGACAGTGAACATATTCACTGTCTTCTGTGTGACCATCGTCTGATTGGTAATTGGAATTCCTTCCAATTATTAGTGCCTAACTGCAATGCATTACTGGGTGGCAGTTTTATAACATACCTTCTTGCCCTTCGGGAACAGGATCAGTCGTGCACGGTATTCCTTTAGCCTTTGAACATTAACTTGCAGTGACTCCACAGATTTGTTACGCCTGCGAGGATCCACAGCAATGCCAATAGTTCTGGCAAAAGCAGGGTTAAGACCAGATGCCTGAAACATAAATATAGAAATCATCAAACTTTATGTGATTACAACTTTATGTTTATGTTGTTTAAATAGCCTTTTTGAAGTTGTATTTGGAAATTGGAATACTATCACTGTGTCAGTACAAAAACTGCAAAAGAAAATACTATAATTACAGCCATTATAAGAATTATTGTTACTAACATCAAAATACTAACATATTTATGGACGTAGTCTGAAATAAAGTTTTATTTATTTATTTTATTTATTATGTCAGACACAGCATCTTTTTGAAGTGAGGACTTCTTTAGCGCATTGAGTGATACATGATAAAGGTAACCTCATAAACGGCTTACCCCTTTGAAAGACTGAACTTATTAACTGGGGTTGTATGGTGCCTGGCTACAATATAGGGTGTACCAGAAAGGTGTGGTACAGACCAACAAACTGAAAAATTTTCTTCTTGGGATGAATGGATAATTGCGAAAAAATAATCAGCCATCCCAAACATTTGGGTTGAGTAGGTATTGCAATTTTCTATGGGACAGTTGATAATATTTTGCGATTACAATGTTGGTCCCAAGGAGAAAATTGTTCAGTTTGATGGTCCACACCACACCTTTCGGTACACCCTGCATAAATAATTTAAAATGTGAAGGTTTCACTACATTATAAAAGAATGATTAAGAAAATGCGTGCATTTGCACTGGCGTTACATTAATCTTAATTAAAACATGTTGAAATCTCTCTATTCTGTCTGTGTATATTGTGTGTGTGAACTGAACTTGTTGAACCAAAACTTGTTTGACAATTTATACCTCTTGAACCATTCACAAACAAATTTCATAACAAAATGTTTCTATAGAAATGTCACCTTACGTTTTTATACATATTATTACAATGTTTACAGTCTTATTTGGAAAACACTAAACTTTGCCCTTAGAGCCAAGATGTGAGACTAACAAACAACAGTTTAAACATCAAATAAGACAAATCTCGATACAAAACACGAAGAAGTTTCTGAATAGCGTGAACCCAGCCAACAATAAATTTTGAACTTGGTCAAAATAAGTTACTGTTCAGTGTTCAACGTATGCCGAGATTTCTTTCATGTGACAAATTTCCAATTATCTACATTTTAATGGACAACTGCATCTGCACAGTAGAAAGTAGCGTACAGCAACCCCTAAGACGACCCACTGACCCGACTTTCTAATTTAACAGCATTTCCTACGTTGGTGGTCTAGTAAATATCTCGTAAACAAAAAAAAAAACTTACTCTGATTTCACGAAGAGTAAATCCACGACCCGCACGGACCTTCGTGTGATACCGAATAGTTGGGCATCGGACAACAGGTCTCAATGGGCCTGCAGCAGGACGTGGAGCAATGGCCTTAGCTTTCTTGATCCTGTTTTGTTTTCTCCGGTAACGTCTTGCTGGTTGGTTGAACCAGGTCTTCACAAAACGTTGCCAATCTTTATGGAAATGCCCATTAGGGATCATATTATTACCCTTCCCCATGTTTGGATAACCACAACTTCACCTAAAACACGGAAACACGAAATAGACAAGTAAGAATCTAGCATATAAGTAACAATTTTTTATACAAATGAAAGATTTGCGATATCTTGCAGGATTCCAGTAAAATACTTTGATTAATAAAAACACTGACCGGTGTCAAGCAGAAGCAGTGCTAAAAGAACATCAAATTAGTTTGACACATTAATGGCAGTGTTGCCAAAAGATGATGATGTTTTTTTTTTTTTTTTTTTGGCTTCGCACGGTTTGTGCATTTAGCCAATGTCACGTTTAGTTTCGTAGGAACAAAGGTAGGGAAACGAAGATATTATTTTGAATAATTAATTAAAACGGGATTTAGGATAGTAGGACGGTATATAGGATCAGTATGTGATGTTATAATTAATGAGCAAATTACAAAAATGAAAATTTACAATTTAATATTATTTACAGTAATGAATGAGGCTATACATTTATAAATAGGAAAGCTATTTGTACAAAGTAAAGAAAGTATTGAGGTAGGAAAAGGAGTTCTGAGGGACAAGGGGTTACTGACAAAAGAAGAACGGTCATATAAGGGACAGGAGAAGAAAATGTGATTTAGGTCGCCAACGTCTGTGCCACACGAGCACATGGGGTCATCGATGATATGAAATTTAGCAAGATGGGCTGGAGAACAAACATGAGCTAGTCTCATCCGTATTAGAACTGAGGTCTCCATCTTGCCAAACTTTGCACTGCCAAAACCACGTTTTTCCGGAATATCGGGTTGAATTACTGAAAAATAACGGCCCTTGGATTTGCTACCGATATCCCAAGCTACCTTCCAGGTGTCCCGAAGAAAAGTCTTTGGTAACGTCATAATGTCATTGCTAAAATTTATGTAAGGAGCTAAGTCCCCACACTGCACCGCATCACCGGCGAGTTTATCAGCCACTTCATTGCCATGGATTCCAGCATGGGCCGGAATCCACGCAAATTGCAAAGTGTTACCTTCAGAGATGGTTCTAATTCTAAACGCAAATTCTCTTATTAAATAAATGATTGAAAACTGCGATTTGTGTTCGAAAGGGGATTTATTAATGGCTAGAAGAGCACTTTGAGAGTCTGTAAAAATTATGGTTTTTTTGAGCTTAAAAACACGAGTATATTCGATGGCTTTTAAAAAAACGAAGCATTCCCCCGTAAAAACAGAAGTTTCCGGAGGCAGTTTTATTTTTTGTACGATGTTGTATTGAGAATGGTAAGTACCTATCCCAACACAACCCGACAGAGAACGCTTGGCAGCATCCGCGAATATACAGGTTGAAATTTTAATGGTTGTTGTCCTCTTAAAGGGTTATTGTACTCATCATTATGAACAACTTTTACTATGGGACCAAACCTGAAATCCCGAAAAAAAAATCAGCTGCTCCCTACATTTTGACGAGTTTGATGTGGATAGATGTACTGAACAGCAGATTTTTTTTTCGCGATTTCAGGTTTGGTCCCTTAGTAAAAGTTGTTCATAATAATGAGTACAATAACCCTTTAGGAGGAAAACAACCATTACAATTTCACCTTGTATGATGGTACTCTAAGTGTTCAGCAAGGAAATTATTAAAGCTTATACGACAATCGGGATCTGATTTACTACTGACACAGTTATATCTAATGATGGGGCTGAATTGTAAACTCTCATAACTACAATTAAATATGGGAAGTTTATTGGAACGGTGAATAGGAGAAGAAAGTGAAAAGAATTTTTTATAGCTTACAACTAAACATGGAGCACGTTTATGGGACCAGTAATCTGAAGATTCAATCTGTAACACTAAAGAATCTAGTTTAGGAATGAGAGGATGAGTTGAGAACTGAAGAATCCGAAACAAATATTTGTCAAACAAGAATTGTCTTCTAAGATGCAAAGGAGCTTCCCCGCATTCAACTTGGAGTGCATTAATTGGACTAAACTTCATAGCACCCGAAAAAATGCGTAATGCTTTAGACTGAATGCGATCCAGTTTTTTAAAAGCCATAACACTACCAGGTTCTAAAACGAACAATCCATAATCCAGAGTACTTCTGATAATTGCGATGTAAATAAGTTTCAAAGAAAACGGATGTGCACCCCACCAAACACCAGAGTGGCATCTAAGCACGTTTAGGTGATTTTCACATTTGTTGACAATATAATCACACTACTTAATTTACAATCAAGTATTACACCTAGATATCTGAATTTATCTATAACTGGAATAGGTATATCCTTATAAAAGAGGTTTACCAAGGGAATATTTCTCTTCCGGGTGAATAAAACAGCCGCGCTTTTAGACGTGGATAAATCCAAACCGTTTAGGTGTAACCATGACTCCAAAGTAGACAAAGCAGAATTGATGGCACAGCTAGCTTGTTCAACAGATTGGCTTGGAGAATATAATAATAAGTCATCGGCATATTGAAGAACCTTAACATGATTAGTAATTAAAGACGAGTCTAGATCAAAAGTGTAAATATTGTATAGAAGGGGACTGAGCACAGAACCCTGTGGGAGACCTCTCCATACAAGATGAGATACCTCATGATCTCCTATTAGCATGTTAACAGAGCGTTCAGTCAGAATATTAATAATGAAATTCGATAAAATCAATGGAACCTGTAAGGCTTTTAATTTATTTTGTAAAACTGATAATACAACATTATCATAAGCTGCATTAATATCAAGGAAAACTGCAATGGTGGATTGGTTATTAGAGAAGGATAATCGAATATCCGATGTTAAAATACTTAAACAGTCAGTTGTACTTTTACCTTTTCTAAAGCCATATTGTGAATCTGCCAAAAGACCGTTACTTTCCACATACCATTCTAGACGATTTTTAACACACACTCATTATTATTTCTATTAGGTAGTTTATGTTTTAAGTTAGATCTCCTTAATGGAGCATTTGTTTTGCAAAGAGGATAAGAAATAACTATTGGAAAATGATCACTACCATAAGTAGAGGCTAGAGTATGCCAAGTTAATGAAGAGGCTAAGTTTGGAGAACAAATAGAAAGGTCGATTGCGCTTTGGTTCTGAGTGGGATCTGAGCGACGTGTGGCAGCTCCTGAATTCAAGATGCATAAATTATGTAAGTCTATTATATCTAGTAATTCATCGCCATAACAATTAGTAGTTGAACAACCCCATGATTTGTGATGGCAGTTAAAGTCCCCCAATATTAAGAAAGGCTTTGGAAGAAAAGAAAAGAGATTATTCATCTCTTGGAGAACAGAAGAGGAAGGGTGAGGAATGTAAATAGAAACAAGACAAGTGTGATGAACTTTAATAGCTACAATTGAAATTTCCTCACTATGAGGAGGTAATGTAATAATAGAAAAAGGGATAGAATTCTTGATAAGTATAGCTACTCCACCATACCCATCAGATCTATCCTCTCTAATGGTTAAATAACCATTAATTTTAAAAATATGATTCGATTTGAGCCAAGTCTCTGCTAAGGCAAAGGCAAATGGCTCATATTTGTTTAAAAGATATATAACATCACTCTTTTTGTTTACTAGACTGCGGCAGTTCCACTGGATTATTTTGGATGTGTTGTCCATTATGAATGTATTGAGATACATTGAAAGACGGGGCAACGTTGGACAGTGAAATGTTGAACTGAGAAAGAAGATTGTGTAAAGCAGAAAGAAAATCGTTTATGGAAAAATTTGTGTCGTTTTTTTCATTATTATGATTAATAGAAAAAGCACAACCATTTGATGGTTGTAAAATGTCATAATCTTTTATAATGGCACTGTGAGCCTCTTTATTATATCCTTGTACAGATTTGGGAAGGGACCGTGGTTTAAGGAAGACAGTCTTCTTATAGCTACTTGAAGCAGGCATTCTGTTAGGTGAAGAGATTGATGGGGTGTGTGCAAAGTTTTTGGAAGGAGAAGATAAAAGTGTATCAGCATATGACTTAGTTACTGGTGGGTAACATTTTTCCGCTTCAGCATAAGATACTGAACTTTGTGGCACATATGTTTTAATTAATTTTTGCCTAGAAAATTCTAGGCAAGACTTATTCGTAGCATAGTGAAAACCAGAACAAAGGCAACAAGATGCACTTTCTTGTTCTCTTTCACAACTGTCCCCAGTGTGGCCTTGGCCACATTTATAACAGCGAGGCTTGGACCTGCACTGAATTTTAGTATGTCCAAAACGACAGCAGTTAAAACACTGTACGGTAGGGAATATAAATAAATGTACAGGTAATGCATTATAGCACATAAAAAATATTTTTGGTAGAACCTGCCCATCAAATGTAACAACTATGGATTGGGATGGTTTCCAAACGGTTGTACCATCAACAGTGGTTTTAAAATTGAGACGTCTGACTTTTAAGATTGGCCCACAACCTATAGGTACTGTTATGTTATCAATAACCTCCTCCGGAGACCATTCCGTAGGAACACCACGCACTAAACCCATTCTGGTAACATTAAAAGTAGGTATAAAAGCTTTGTAATTATATGTTTCAAGACTATTATGTGTAATAAAAGAATTAGCATCCAGAAAGTTCGAAAAAGAAAGAGAAATTTTATTGCGTCCAATTTTCTTTACGCTACCGTTGATCATATTTTGGAAGGCGTTGTGCTTTAAGAACTTGCCAAATGTGATTGGGTGCAGTGTCGTTCCATCATCTGGTGAAATTATGATTTTTTAAACATGAATGACAAAAGGCGCGCTGTCCGTTTTGCCGTATGTTTTACGACCTATCTGTGGTTGAACAACTGAGGGCAGAGCAAGGATATCGGTCATTTTGTTATTAGAACTAGGTATTTCATTAGTGACGATTATTTCAGATTTAGGCTCTGATGTAATAGGTTTTGGAGTAGAGTCCATGATGAGTCCATGCAATCACAACCAGAAGACGCGGAACCGTGGTTTTTCCGGGTGCGGCGACGTTTATTGCAGTTCTTGCACACATGTACACGGATTCTTTTCAAATGACGAGTCGAAGACGACCCATCGGTATCCATGCCCGATTCATTGTACATGGAAAGAGTTACAAAATTGCCGATCCGGGGGAACGAAGTCCCCCGGATCAGGCGGGTCTTTCATTGTTTACAAAACTAGCTAAAAAAAACTTACCTACCACTACCGACGAAAATATACAACACTAACATTAAACTGCAAGTAAAAGAAAATAGAACTGACTACTGATCTTATAATTAGGGTTTTTTAAATTTACAAATTTTATATCAAAAAAGACGCGTCCGCCAAGTTTGGTGTTTCCCGCGCTTTCGATGATGATGTTTTGAAAAGGAGACGTTCAATAAATGTATGGGGTTTGGTACATACTAAAATAATTGGAAATTTAAATCATTTGTCAATGATTTAATGGTTTAGCAATAATAAAAGTATTAATGTTTTATTGAAAAAGACAATAATAAAAACAGACTTTTGAAAAATAAAACTAAAAAAAACTTATTTATTCACTAAAACAAGTTAAAATGTACGTTTTTGAAAAATACAAAAACCTGCTTCGGCCTATCACGGATTTGAAATTTTGAACCCTTGGTGGGATAACTACTAGAGTCTGGCAAACGAAAGCGTGACCTGAGAAAAGGCGGCAAATTCAAAAAAACTTTATGTGGTATTACTACCTATAACTCTTGTTAAATATTTTGATACTTGAGAATGATTTGGGTACCTACCTATTTATTATAATTTATTTTTTGTGTTTAATGGCTCCGTTTGGTGTGACGGAGCCTTAAATGTCATGGATGTGAGAAAGAAAACGAGTGTGTAGATTTATTTATCAGTATGTACATCATGTTTACCTACGTGGGTTTCACTGAAAGTTTTTAGAAAATAAAAAACGGAATGATGTAGAAGCCTGTTAATATTTTTATTGTTTTTTGAAGTAGTCTCCGTTCCTTTCTATATACCGTGCACCGTGACATGCGAAGGAACCATTGACTGAAGCAGTGGGCCCACTCATCTTAAGGGATAACTTCCACGGCATCTTCAGGGTTCATAAAACGAATTCCTGTACATATGTTTATCTTTTATTTTTGGAACTAAATAAAAGTCACAAGGTGCCAGCTTACTATGGGCTCTTAACAGGTAATACAGGCTGGTACAACTCCACGACAATGCGCGTATTTTGCGTAGAATGTTGGTGCTATGAGTCGTATATAGCTCCGTCTCTCTCTCTCTCACTGGAAACGTTCAACTTCTGCCCTGCTATAAGAGCTCATAGTAAGCCCCCAGGACTGTAAGCCGTCACCTCCTTCTGCGAAGCAGTAATGCTTGCGAAGGAGGAGGCGGAACGCGTGAGGGAGAGACAGTCGCCGCAGAAGACGCCCTGGGCGGCGGCAGTCGAGAGCTGATTCCCGGTCACCGTAGGCGCGGGCTTGCGGACGGCGAGTAGAGGTTAGCTCGCCGTCCGGTAAGGACCAGGCCCAGGTCGACGGCGCGTTTCGTTTCACGCGCGCCTCAAAGAGATGTCAGCAATGATGGCGTCCAATAGGGCCGATGCCGCCGGGGTCGCGGGTTGTTCGAAAGAGATACTTCGAAGATTAGAAATCGATTCAAGAAATATAGGAACCCATTAGATGCTATAGAGTTAAAACTGATTACTAAACGGTGTGAAAATCTTGCTACTACCTGTTACAATAGCTATACTAAACATCTAGAGGACGATTTAGCGTCAAACCCAAAGTTATTTTGGTCTTATGTGAAGGCTAAACGAGGAGGTTCAGGTGCATATCCATTAACGATGACGGACGGAACTGCCACCACTTCTGATGGGTCAAAAGTGTGCGAATTATTTGCCGATTATTTTTCATCCGTTTATAGCCCTGAAGATAGTGATGGTATTCCCTGCGAGTCAGAATTCTTACATTCTATAGAGAACAATAGTTCTTGCCTAACTGCACCAGTTATTTCTCCTGAAAATCTATACAGGAAACTGAAAAGCCTAGATCCAAATAAAGGGTCAGGGCCAGATGGAATACCGCCCGTTTTCATTACGTTATGCTCATCTGAGCTTGTTTATCCATTAATGTTAATTTATAATAAATCGTTAACAACAGGTATATTTCCTTCAAGGTGGAAAATCGCTAAAGTAGTTCCTGTACACAAATCGGAAGACACTGACGTGATTATGAATTACAGGCCCATTTCAATTTTATCTTCATTCGCCAAGATCTTTGAGTCGCTGATTTGTCCATACATGCAGGATCACTTAAAGATGTATTTAAGCGATCATCAGCATGGATTTGTTAGAACACGTTCAACGGGCACGAATTTGGTCCCCTTTACAGAACTTCTTATAAATGCAGTAGATGCAGGCCATCAAGCTGATGTTATATACACGGACTTCAGTAAAGCTTTTGACAAAGTATCCCATAAAATCTTAATAGCCAAGTTACGTGCATATGGCATCTCTGGATCCTTATTGGACTGGCTGGACTCATATTTAAAGGATAGATTTTTCTTTGTTGTTGTCAACGGCTTTAAGTCAACCCTACAGTGTGTCTCTTCTGGTGTTCCTCAGGGTTCACACTTGGGACCGATTTTGTTTATTTATTTCATAAATGATATCCCCCGGTGTTTTCTACATTCGGATTTTTTTATGTTTGCTGACGATTTGAAGTTTTTAAGGATAGTCAAGAATGGAGAGGATCCATTACATCTACAAGGTGATCTCAATCGTCTCGTTCAATGGTGTAATAGTAACCGAATGGAACTGAATACTAAAAAATGCTACCATGTAAAATTTTCAAGGAAGAATAACCCAGTGCACAGTAGTTACAATATTTCTGGTGACGATATTAAGGAAGTAGAAGCCATAAAGGATTTGGGGGTTATTTTTGATAAAAAGTTAACTTTTATGCCACACCTAAATAATATAATTAAAAGAGCTTCTAGAATGTTAGGGTTCGTCTTAAGGAATTGTAAATCTTTCCGTCACAATAGGACAAAAGTAATGCTTTATAATAGTCTTATCCGTAGCATCCTAGAATATAATAGTGTAGTTTGGCGTCCTCACTACGCCTCACATTCATTGCGTCTCGAACGTATCCAGAAACGGTTTGTGTGGCATCTTGCTTTCTCTAATGGTATCGCCAAGAAAATACGTTCTTATCACAAAAGGTTACAGCATTTTAATATGACGTCCCTGGAAAGGCGTAGGCAAATGATTGACGCGATATTTGCATATAAAATTATTAAGTGTAAAATAGACAGTCCTTGCTTGCTTGCGCTTTTCAATTTTCGGGCTCCTGTTAGATTCCAGCGTAGTGCCATCACACCTCTTCGTCCGCCCTTTAGGAGAACCGTTTTGGGAGCTAATTCGCCTTATGCGAGAATGTGTAGGGAAGTTAATAGTTATAGTGATGTTGCCGATCTTCACTTTGATTCTTTGTCTCGTTTGAAATCCATCCTCAAATGTTTATCGGGCTGTCCCTAGTCTCTGTTGATACTAATTTTTTTTTTTTTTATGCATTTAATCAACTTTGACCTATTTTGTGTTTTTTTTTATCAATGTTTACAATTTTTATCAAAGCATGACTTTTTTAATTAGTTTTTATTTTTTAAATTTTATCAATTTTATTAATTTATTCAATTCAACTAAATTTACTAATTTTATCAATGTTATTAATTTATTCAATTTAACTAAATTTACAAATTTTATCAATGTTATATATTTTATCAATTTTATTATATTATCATTATATGAATTTTTTGTCATCTTTATTTTATTATTTTTTTTATGTTCTTTATAATGTAGCCAATATTAAATTAAATATCCAATTGTATCAATGATGAGCGCTTATTACTATGTAAGTTAGCTTTTTGATTATTTGAATTGTGAATGTGGTGTTTGCCTATAAGTAATTGTTGCACTGTAATACTCTTATATGCATGTAATTTTTTGTTAAACTAGGTGTAAACAATTGTTGGTGAACCTAATAAAATAAAATAAAAAAATAAATACCGTGGCCCTGGCATAGGCAACTGAAGGAACACGGGTGGGTTTTAATAATAATAATAATAATACAGTATCTCTACGTTGACGTCGTGGTGGGGCTTGCACGCTCCGAATTTTAGGTCTGTGCCGGTAGAGTTCACTTTGCCGCAACAGGTCTAGGATGAGGAGCCAGACCAAGAGAGATACAGAAACCCGCAGGGCAGCATGTGGCGAGCTGTTGGGCAGTAGCGACCCCACGGACCCTATCTCCCGGGAGAAGTCTTGTTCCTCACCTCTCGCTTGCCTTTTTCAAAATCAATCAAAATCAATCAAATTTATTCAAAAATATATAAGGACTAACGATAAATACAGTTTTCCTTAAATCTATGGCAAGTTCACCCATGACTTGTGCCTGAACTAGGTAATCCTGTGTTTCAGGCGATTGGAGGTAACATTAATTGATTAAATAATCATAATTATCTTATTGTTGCATAAATGTAAAAAGGTGTATAAAAAATATAAAATTATATAATACTACTTAACAATATTTACTTAAGCACAAATAATAACTTCTCTGTATCTTCATAGGACATAGATTGAAGAGCTTCCATAAGGAATTTCTTGCAGTTACTATTATTTAAGGAGTAGATGTTTCCTTTTTCATTTAGCCTATTGTAGAGTAGTGGTCCGAGGTACATGTAAAATTTAGCTGTGAAAGCATGATTTGTACTTTTTTGAGGGCAAACTATATCTTTCCGTCTCCTTTTTGTTAAATCAGTGCTGTATGGAAGCGCTGCGTGTTGTTTTAGTACAGTGCTCATTATAAACAACTGTCGAACTGTTAGTACTTTACAAGCTTTATACAGGAGGTTAGTGGGGAAAAGAAAAGGGCGGCAAGTAGCCACCTTGAGAATAGCTCTTTGAGCCCTTTCAATGGGCAATAACAAGGTTTTATTCGCCCCACCCCATGAAGTAATACAGTAACTCAAAATTGACTGACAAAGTGCAAAGTATACTTGTCTAATTATATTTGGATCTGCAATTAAACGTAGCTTTTTGAATACATATATCAGCTTACGAATTCTATTATTAAGTGCTTCCATATGTTGTTTGAAGGAAAGGGTTTGATCTATTATAATACCCAGGTATTTTATTTTATCCGTTTTTTTAATATTGGGACAATTACACTGGCTATCTGCGGGGATTGGGCAACAATGAGCATGCAACGCTGAAGGGATGTTCGATGTTTGCTTGCGCATCGAAAACTTAATGTAATTTGTCTTCTCTGCATTCAGGGTTGGTGAGTTATTTTTAAGCCATTTACCTACAATATTGAAACCGCGTTGCGCAAGATTGTAGACTTCATTTTCTGAGTCAGCCGAAAAAAGTAGAGCAGTGTCGTCAGCGTAGGTTATGATAGTGCCATGCTCTAGCTTTACATCGCAAAGGTCATTTATGTAGATCAAAAACAGAGTGGGTCCTAAAATACTTCCTTGAGGAACACCAAAAGATGTGGTTTTTTGAACATCGCTGAGAACATTGCCAATCTTTACGCACTGGGAACGATCTTTTAAATAACTTTTGAACATTTTCAGCTGGGTGCCTCTTACACCCATGATCTCAAGCTTGCGCAACAGGATTGGGATGGAAACTGTGTCAAAAGCTTTGGCGAGGTCCAGGAAAATTCCTATTGTGTGGTTGCCCTTGTCAAGTTCTTGCGCCAGATAGTCAGTCAGCTGGTGTACCGCATCGGCAGTAGAAACTTTAGGCCTAAATCCAAACTGCCGTTCAGACAGAATTGATTGATCTTCCAAATATTTCAACAACCTTCTGTTTATAATTTTTTCCAATATTTTTGACATGGAAGGCAGTAAAGAAATAGGTCTATAATTTGTCACTTGCTCTTTGCTGCCTGATTTATAGACAGGGACAATTACAGCTTTTTTGAGACACTCTGGGAAATGACCTGAAGATAAACAAATGCGGAAAATATATGTCAGTGGTCGTACCAAAATGTCCTTGAACTTTTTGATAATTTTATTCGATATATTATCCCAGCCAACTGCACAGTCTTCTTTCAAGGTCATAATTATACTTTCTACCTCAGTCTCGTCAGTATCTAGCAGCACAAAGGATGTTAAAGCAGTGCTGCATGTTAAAGGAGTGCTCGTTGGGTTTTGGGATTGATCCAGATTTTTTTCTGCCAGACACTTTCCAACATTAATAAAGAAATTATTTGCTATGTTAGCGGATTCCAGCGGTGACGAATGTGCTTGCAATAAACCTGAAGATGACTCATATTGTTTCTTTGTATACGTTGCGTCTTTAATAAATTTCCATATCTTTTTACTATTTGTTCCAGCCATTTCCAATGACACTTTGTCGTAGTCGCTTTTAATTTTTTTAAGGAGATTATTGCAGAAATTTCGGTATCTTTTGTATGAAAGTTGCAATACTGCATTGTTTGGATTAGATTTAGCTTTCATATGCAGTTTATCTCTATGTTTCATACAGCGAATAAGACCTGATGTGATCCATGGTTTTATGTTGTGGTTTTTGTTGCTCAAATGCGATACGACTGTGTTTTTCTGAATTGCATTTCGTATGTTTTCAATTACATACAACATGCAAAACTGCGGGTCAGCGGAATTATAGACTGGATCAAAATCGATGACGCGTAAATCTTCTTCAAGTTTATTTATGTTCAGTTTTGAAATGTTACGAGTGTCTTGTTTAGGTAATTTACAATTAAGGGTTAGTAGGGCAGCATTGTGATCGGTTATTGTTGAGTTAACAACAAGTGCAAGTGAAGGGAAATTCGATTTAAGCATAATATGATCCAAACAGGAGCCCCTGTGATGTGTAGGAAAGCTGTGTGCTGGCAGTAGGCCGTGGAAGGCGCATACGTTGAGGTAGTCCTGAGCAGTTGCATCAGCACTTCCTGGTAGAATGTTAATGTTAATATCTCCAATTACAATCGTGTTTTTGATTGATGATAGAGTTTGCAAGGTCTCATTCAGAGAGTCAGTAAAAATGCTTGTATTTCTAAAAGACGGAGGTCGATATAATGTTAATATTGCAAAATCCGATCCAATTTTAACTAACAATCTGTTACAATCGTGCATATCAGGTTCCTGAACAGAGATATTGAGATGATCTTTTGCATAAACTATCACCCCATCATTTTGGTTGTAATTTATAGTACTTCTATACATATTATATCCCGGAATTAGTGGTATGTTATATTGTTTAGCAAGCCAGCACTCGGTTAAAACAATAACGTCACAATTTATGTTTAGCCGTTGCTGAAATGTACTAAAGCTATCAAAGTTCTTAAAAACACTGCGAATGTTTTGTGTTAATATGGTTAGTGGAGTTTTGTAGCCGGATAGATATTGTTTGCAGTTTTCAGCTTCACAAACTTTGGACTCGGATACAGAGAAATTATCTAAATCATTAATCAAACTATTTATCATAATGGTAGTTAAAAAATTAAAATAACAAAAGGTCAGAAAAATAACTAATTTACGGCGCTCTTAGGCGCCTCCATAATCTACAGAATTGATATACCTTTTTTCAGCCATTATTTTTGCGGGGCAGTCAGCAGCGCCTGTGTTATGCTTATCTGGCTTTTTGAAATGCATGCAAGTAGCACATTTCGGTTCGTCAGCCTTTTTTAGACATTCTTTTACTGAGTGACCTTGTTCACCACAGTGGCCGCAGGTATACGATGTCTGTCGACATGACTTGGCCGCATGCCCATACTGCTGACACTTATAACATCTTGTGACCAACGTAAAGCCTCTCACAGGGCATGATGACCAATTTACAAAAACTCGGTCTTGCGATATCAGGGCTTTGCGTATGTCTGCAGGTACTTCAACTATGTAATTACAGTACTCAGTGTCTTTCTTACCTGACTTATGACTTAAAGTAATTGAGCTCAAAAAAGTCTCAAGGCTGTAGTTCTGAAGTTTTCCGGCTATATTTTGCTTGTACAAACAGGTAAATGAAATGAAATGAAATTGTTTATTCTGTAAATAGGATATCGAAATCACTTTTACACGTCATATTTTTTTTTTTTTTTTTAAATAAGCTAGATGAAGTCGACATTTCCTATCTGACTACCCTGAGAAGAAATGGCGAAACAAACTCAGGGGTCAAAGTCTCTTTTAAAGTCCAGACATAATCTTGGTCAGATCATGTGAGGACCATGTAGATCCAGTCTGAAATGGTCTTTTGAGGAAAGAACCATAAAAATTTGAGTGGACCTGTCCAGTCAGTGCAAGCATTTGTCAACAATCGTGCAGCTCAACTCAGGATTTCAGGAGCTCAATAACTCGACGAACAATACCAAAGAAAGGACGTTTGGGTAGGTCGCATAAAGTACTCAAAAATATCAGACCATCAATAATACTAAAAAAGAAAAAAAAAAAAGATCCACATAGTGCTCACATTTACAATAATTTTAATTTTTTAACAATTTACATTGATTTTTTAACAAAGGTTTGTCATTTTATTTATTATAATGAGTTTTGGTATTATATATACACTCCTTTGCAAAAAAAACGGGCAGTTTGGATTTTTCTACATTATTGGTAATCATTTAGTTCTCATGAGGTTTTAATAGGCAAACTATGTTCCTGGCACATAATAAAGAGTCTGGGTATGAAAAAAAGTTAATTTCAAATTCAGAACTGTTGTTTTTAATAATAATAATCCCTTTTTCAGTTTATGACTTTTTACTTACTATTCGCGGGTTTGCGGTTAAATGGTTATCAGGCAACTAAAACTAACTTCTCGTTATTTTTATTAGAATAATTTATGTTTGTCGCATAATCCTGCCTCATTGTGACTTAAAACAGATATCTTTGTGTCGATTATAATGGCAGAAAAAGCAACAAGAGCTAGTAAAATTATAGTGCTGCTGGAAGTGGGGTGTAGCCAATGTTACGGTTCACAGCCGTTAAACGTGAGTGGTTCCACCGTCCAAAGAACATGGACTCGATACCAAGAGACAGGTTCCGTTCAAAGAAGGCAAGGTTGTGGGAGAAAACGTTGCACACAACCACGAGACGACCGCTTTTTAGTGACTCAGGTATTGAGTAATCGCAAATGCAGTTACATAGACCTCAAAAGAAACCTTGAAGAGGTACGAGGAGCACAAGTTAGCCTATGGACTGTGAGGAGGAGGCTTTTAGCGGTTGATATACGCAGTCGACGACCAGCGCGGGCCCCCAATTTACTCCGTGAGTACCGGATTGCTCGACCGAGGTTCACTAGAAATTGTCTATCTTGGACACTAGGTAACTGGAGTAGCGTACTCTTCTCCGATGAGGCTCGAATTTGCCTGAATGGTGAGGACCGACGTCGGCGAGTGTTACGAAGACCAGGGGAACGCTATGCCGACGTGTGTTTTGAAGAAATCACCCCTTATGGTGGAAGGTCCGTTATGTTTTGGTCGGGCGTAACTTCCAGCTATCGTACCGAGATAGTGTTCATTGCAAATGGCTCACTAAATGCGCAAAGGTACATAACAGGAATAATTTGTCAACATGCACAGCCCGCACTGACTGTAATTGGTGAAGATGCCATTTCATGGACGATAATGCTCGGGACCACCGTTCTGGCAACGTAGATGCTTATATGCAAGAGGTCGGTATTCGTCGTCTGGATTGGCTAGCGCGGAGCCCCGACCTTAACCTCATTGAGCACGTCTGGGACCTCCTAAAACAGCGAGTACGACCTGTCCAACGACCTTCCACAAAACATCAGGTGTGATTTCGGCTGAGTGGGAACACATTCCACAGGACACCATCAAAAACCTGGTGGAAAGCATGCCAAGACGATTACATGCCGTAATCGCTGCAAGGAGAGGTCATACTCGTTATTAATTTTTATTTTTTAATGTCTTTTTTTATTAAAATACCATAAAAATACTCGTAGTCTTAATTTAATTATACCCTAAAAATTTCCATTTTAACACGACTTTCTGTTTACATTGACTAAAACACCGATTCCAGGATTTAAGGGTTAAAAACTATATTCTCAATGATAATAAGAAATTTCTAGTCATTTATGCTAACGACATACTAAAAATATTAATATTATCCATAGAAAAGCCAATAACTGTAAGGTGCCCGTTTTTTTTGCAAAGCAGTTTATTACAAAGTTGATTGAATAGCTCAAACCCAAGCTTTTTTGTCTTCTAAATAATCAGAAATTTTATAGTAGCCCTTTTTACAAAGTTTGGTTTTAATGCAGGTTTTAAATCGTTTAATGGGCAAGTTTCGAATGTCAATGGGAAGTTTGTTGTAAAAGCATATACATTGACCCATGAACGAGTTGCCTACTCTGTGGAGACGAGTGCGATGTACAGCAAGATTGTGTTTGTTCCTAGTATTTAAACTATGAATATCGGACATCTTCTTAAAATTGGATATATTTTTGTGTACATACAATAGATTTTCAAATATATATTGAGAGGCTACAGTCAGAATATTTATTTCCTTGAACTTCTCTCTTGATAATAATAATAATAATAACCCCATCGCAGTATCTCTACGTTGACGTCGTGGTGGGGCTTGCGCGCTCCGAATTCTAGGTCTGTGTCGGTAGAGTTTACTTTGCCGGAACGGGTCTAGGATGAGGAGCCAGACCAAGAGAGATACAAAAACCCGCAGGGCAGCATGTGGCGAGCTGTTGGGCAGTAGCGACCCCACGGACCCTATCCCCCGGGAGAAGTCTTGTTCTTCACCTCTGGCTTGCCTTTATTGGCCGGCTGGAGTGAATAATGACGAGGAACAGTGCTCCCATCTCTTTCTTGCCTTTATTGGCTGGCTTGAGAGGAGATTCGTAAGAGCAAACGTGCTCGGAGGAAGGAAGTATTCCAGTAAGTGTTTGTAGGGATCTTGACCATCTTCCGTGCTCTGGGATTGTTCTGAGAACCGTGGGATACCTCTCCACTCCTCACAAGCACCTCAGGACATGTTGCCCCCTGGCCGCTACGACACTATGTGCTAGCGACCTTTTCGGGGGCCCATTATTGTGTGTGCAAGTCACCCCCTGCCATTTTAACTGTGTATATTATATAACATTGGTCAGGCAGGGGACATAGTTCTTCCATAGTTTAAGGTACCCGATCCACTATAGCTACCCAAACCCATAGCCCGATATGTTTTGTTTCCATGTTCTGCAATAGTCCTGCACCAACCGGGGGTTGTCCTTGGGTGCACTTGCACAGTGCATACAGGGATAATCGTCGGCTGTTGCCTCCTCGTCATTTAAAATTGTCTAAGGGGCCTCTGCGAGTTGGCTTCGGCCCCTCGTAAGCCTTCCAAAGGACCGGGACCCCAGGGTCTCGAGATATGTAAAAGAAATAATAATAATCATTTTATTATCAGGGAACTAGGACCATAGATAAAATACATAAAATATCTTAAACAATAATAAACTAATACATATGAATAAATCTTATTAAAAAACTATAACTATACACGTAACGTTGTCGGCGTCGTGTGCCGCTGATGTGTTTTAGTGTTTTAGTCAGTAAAAGTCTGACACGCCCTTCCGCTCCATCCAGAGCGGGAGAAGTCATCAAGATGACATCCCATCCAGAAAAAAAAAAACTACACACTTTCTTTAGACCGATAGTCCGATTCGATAGTCCGTCTGGTGGAGTGAGCTGGAGCATTGTTGTGGTGGAGGCGGATCCTGCTTCTTGGGCCCTGCTGTCTAAAATTTATTGATTTTGTTTCTTATTGCATCAATATCAAAGCTGTCTAAAACTGCTGTGTCAACACTGCTTTTGTGGGTGCGTTTTTTTCCCGGAGTGCTCCACATCCTTTCATTCAGAAATCCTTCCATTTTAATTTCCACCAACCTCTGTTCTATGTGAAACAAAGTATAGGCACCCAAACAGTTCGATGACATGAAACAACACAACTTTGTGAAATGGATCAAACCTTCGGATCAAACACATCAAAAACAGTCTAAATCGATCACAGTTAGTGAAGTCTATATTTTTTCTAAAAACTTAGTTTGATTTTCTATTATTTTTTTTCCAAATTTCTTAACGTTTCAACAATGTTTTTAATTCGCAGAGTCCTTGAATATCTTCCAAATTATCTAGAAACATACGAAAAGGTACCATCATATCGTAAATATATCGAATCAGCCAACAAGGATCAAGATTATAGTCATACTACAATACATACTGACAATTTGCAATCACAGACTTTGAAAGCTTAATAATGTTGCCATATTAAAACTAACAAAAAAACCCCTGGTCACGCGTTCGTTGGCCAGACTCTAGCCGTGTGTACACACGGCTACCCATCAAGCATTTCCAGTTTACACTGAGCTCTCATTGTAAAGAAACCCTATACAATGCGAGATCAGCTTATATTGTATTACAAGTAGCAATAAAACCAGCAGCGTAACGTTGTTCTTTTTATTACCAAAGAAAATGACATACAAAAATGGCTGGCAAGGCTTTATATTAACACGGTTCCCCCCTTCTTTGGCTTTGGCTGGTGGCGCTGGCGTGGCGGAAGGGGCGTGTCAATATGGCGGCTTGGCGGCAGGGCTGACGGAAACGCATGGCAGCTCACATCCGTAACAATTGGTTAATATATCTTGATCTGTAGCCGTGCGTACATACGTGTTCTACGTATTTATATATAAAATACAAAAAAAAAGTCGGTTATCGATATGCTCCACAAAAACAATATTTTTTCCAGATTTGTACGTACCGACACACTAAAGTCCGTAATAAAGAATGAAAAAATAGTTAATTTAACGTATTAGTTTCAACCAATCAAATGGCTTGAATCTATTCATAAGGTGATTGCGCTGTGTGGCCCGCGAAATTCATTTTTTTTTGAGGTTTTTTGCAATTTGCAGGTCCGTGTCGCCGGGGAGTGATATGTAGGTTCGAACGACGTTTTTGCGAAGGTCGCCATTTCGAAAAATTTTGCGAGTGGTACGCCAGTTCGAAAACTCATTAGATCGAAAACCGCTATATCGAAACACGCTATCGCGAAGGTCGCCATTTCGAAAAATTTTGCGAGCAGTAGGCACTCAGAACAATAACAAAGTTGTTCTTCTGAGAGTAGGCACGCCGCGTCAGTTCGAAAGTCATGGTATTGAAATCCGATGTTGAGTTAATTTTTATATATTTTTTTTTTTCTTTCCCAAACCAAATCAAAAGACCATGCTCTCTGTGCCTCGTCTCACTGGGGTCGTGAGTTCGATTCCCAGACAAATTAACTCAACATCGGATTTCGATACCATGCCTTTCGAACAGGCGTACCTACTGCTCGCAAAATTTTTCGAAATGGCGACCTTCGCGATAACGTCATTCGATATAGCGGTTTTCGATTTAATGAGTTTTCGAACTGGCGTACCACTCGCAAAATTTTTCGAAATGGCGACCTTCGCAAAAACGTCATTCGAACATACTTATCACTCCCCTTGATCAAAGTATGATACGCGGAAATAAAACATAAAACATAATATGTATGTACCTATTTAAATTATTTTAACCATAAAAATCATCAATTTTTATACATCTCTCTAAGTTAGATTTCGTGCAGATTCGTCAAACGAACGAAATGTAACGAATCTGCACGAAATCTATCTTGAGTATTGAGTGACGTTCTGTAACAGTAATACGGACATAAGTGCAGCAGCAGCGCGTGGTGATGCGAGGCGGCACTATGGCGAACGGGTGTGGCAAGAAATCGCATTGAAGCCTGCTGCGCTAAAAGTCAGGGTGTTAAAGAGACTCGAATTAAAAAATAGGTCATTGTCATAGTCTAGCTAGTCATATTCATTTCCATTTCCAGTCTTATCTGTGCTAAGAGTAGGAAATTATTGAAATTCACAGAAATTTTAGGTAGGTAAATTATCTTAAAATTGAATAAGTTGTTGTAATTATGGAAGACGCCAAAGCTACTCAGTCTAGTGATAATCATAGAGAAAATGAGGAAAAGCATCAGAAGAAGAAAAGTAAAAATAAGAAAAAGCGTAGCGGCGGGGATGGCGACCACGGCGTTCCAACCTTGCCCGATGGTATAGTCAGTGTGCCTAATTCTAGTGATGTTCATCAGAACATATCTTTAAAAGATTTGAAAATGGCAATGGAAGTTTTAAATCTCCAACAAAAACCAGCTAAAACTACCGAAGAAGCACTGCACAAGTCATATCAATTTTGGTCCACCCAACCTGTCCCAAAAATGGATGAAAAAATTATGTCTAATGAACCTATAGAGCTTCCAAAATCTGTAGAAGATATAAGGTCTGAACCTTACACCTTGCCAGATGGATTTCAGTGGGACACCTTGAATTTAAATGAACCTTTGGTATTAAAGGAATTGTATACTCTGCTTAATGAAAACTATGTTGAGGATGATGACTCTATGTTTCGGTTTGACTATCAAACCGATTTTCTCAAGTGGGCCCTTCAGCCACCTGGTTGGAGAATGGAATGGCATTGTGGAGTTCGTGTAGTGAAGTCCGGTAGATTGGTTGGCTTCATATCTGCAATTCCAGCACAGTTAAGAATATATGACCATTTGCAAACAGTTGTTGAGATTAACTTTTTATGTGTACATAAAAAACTTCGTGCCAAGAGAGTTGCGCCTGTTTTAATTAGGGAAATAACACGTAGAGTAAATCTGACAGGTATATTCCAAGGTGTTTATACTGCTGGCATTGTATTGCCAAAACCAATAGCTACTTGTCGTTACTGGCACAGGTCTCTCAATCCAAAGAAGCTGATTGATATTAAATTCAGTCATTTGTCCAGAAACATGACAATGCAAAGAACACTTAAACTATTTAAACTCCCAGATTTACCTAAGACTGCCGGATTTCGCAAAATGGAAGTTCAGGATAGTGAAAAGGTGGTTAAATTATTGAATGATTATTTGGGAAAATTTGATTTAGCTCCGATATTTTCAGAAGAGGATTTCAAGCATTGGTTTATGCCTCAGTCTGGCATAATTGACAGCTTTGTTGTTGAAGCTTCTGATGGCAGTATAACAGATTTTGTTAGTTACTATACTCTGCCCTCCACAGTTGTGTATCACCCTGTACACAAAACTTTAAAAGCGGCTTATTCATTTTATAATGTGTCTACAAAGACTCCATGGACAGACTTAATGCTTGATGGATTGATTACTGCAAAAAATTCTGGTTTTGATGTTTTTAATGCATTGGATCTGATGGAAAATAAAGAATTTTTGGAGCCTTTGAAGTTTGGAATTGGAGATGGGAATTTGCAATACTATTTGTACAATTGGAGATGTCCAAGTATGACACCTAATAAAATTGGATTAGTTCTGCAATAATACTAAATAGAACACATGTATTCAGTGATAACATTAACTGGTTTTTATTTGGTATTTTTCACAAAGTGTTTTATTGGTTGGAAATGTAGCTTTAGTTCATAATAAAGTGGTTGTTAAAATTATCTGTTTTTAAACATTGAAATAATTATAATATTTACATATTGCAAAATTGTAAGCAGAGTTTAAAAACTAAATATACAGCCTTTTCCAAGTAACTACAGACTATGATTTTAATGTGTTTCCCGATGCTTTAGGCTGAATTTAAGATCCTACTGTGTAGTTTAGAATGGAGACGTTAATGGGTGCTGGCAGGATTATTATAAGGGAGGTGTATCTTCATCTGCATTAGATGTGGTTGATAACTGCACACTGTCTGGGGTAGTTTAGCCCACCGGTATTGGGAACAGGGTCCAACAAGCTACCGGTGCACCAGTAGCTTGGCTAGACATGGGTCGTATTCAGACGGTGATCTCCCACATAGAAGAAAAATCGCTATACGAATACGAATCTGGAAGGCATCTCAAAGTGAAGCACAGATTAAGTAGAGATGCTAAATTGCTAAGTGAAGTTTGTTTTTTTTTTAAATTTTTTCACACATTATTTTGAAACTTGTAGTGTTATGAAACAGAGTCTTTTTTTGCTAGGGTTGGCGAGACCAGAATGGTTTGAATACTAGCCTTTTAAGCCACTTATCCGTCACGTCACACCCATGAAATGTTCAGATTCCGTGTTCAGTACAAAACGTAAGGCTGGCCGCACACGCAATAATATTGTCATTATAGAACATAATGTCAATAATATTAGACCGAGAGGTGACAGGATTTTTTATAACGATCATGGATACGGTTAGATTTACTTAGATGGGTTGTAGAGCAGTCCCCTAATGTGAATGACGTCGGTCTGCCTGCTCTGAATGGTTGCAACTTCGAGTTATAGCGCTTACAAGAGGCGTCATTGTTGCGAAAAATAACGATCAGAGAAATGGTCAGTTTTGGTACACCCATTTCATAATCTAAGTGGTACACATTCAAAGTATGGCGTCTCAGCAGACGAATCAAGTTGGTCTGCCGGCTTGGAGTGGTTGCATTTCAGAGCTATGATGCGCGCAACATTGTTGCGAAAAAAAAACGATAAGAGAAATGGTCAGTTTTAGTACCCATTCGAAGTATGGTGTCTCTACAGGTGAAACGAGTTGGTCTGCCGGCTCTCAGTGGTTGTATTTCAGAGCAATCGTTGTGTATGCAAGACGCTTATTTGTGGAGAAAGCCTAAAAAATACATCGAAAAACAGGACAATAGGCGAATTTTTCAAGTGCACGCCGGCCGGTGTCGTACCCCCACCCTACACCTGCGCCGAGAAGCACCCGCTGCACGACCGTCCCCCCTGTAAAGGAATAGGGAAAAAGCTAGAGGTGTCAAGAGGTGTCAATAAGAGAAATGGTCAGTTTTAGTTCCTATGCGAAGTATGGTGTCTCCACAGGTGAAACGAGTTGGTCTGCCGGCTATTAGTCGTTGTATTTCAGAGCATTGTTATACGCAAGGCGCTTAGTTAATAACTAAAAGCCATTGATTACCATTAAGTCGATTTTTCTATAATATAGAAAAAAAACGAGATTTTGATAAAATTTGGCAAGGCTATATGGTGGTATCCTAGGGAGCGACTTAAGCTACTTTTTGTCTCAAAAATAACCCTACAGGGGGTGATATAGGGGATGAAAGTTTGTATAGGAAACCCAGCATTTCTTAAGTTAGGTATATGAAAATTGAAATTTATGCTTTTGGTCGGAAATAATGAAATAAGTGGTTCAGCGTTTTCGGAAAATCATCACCTAAGGGGGTAAAATAGGGGTTATTTTATAATCTACAAAACTGCACGGATATCTATACAATTTGGCAAGGCTACAGATGGCATCCTGATACAGTCTATTTTTTATCTTAAACAATTATCCTATATGGGGTATGAAAGTTTGTAAGGGAAACTTAGCATTTCTTGAGTTAGTTAGGGCTATGATAATACTTTATGCTTTTGGTAGAAAATAAAGAAATGTGTGGTCCAGCGATTTTGAAAAATCATCCCCTAATGGGGTAAAGAAGGCGATGATTTTAAAATTCACAAAACTGCATGGGTATCGCTAAAATTTGGCAAGACTATAGATGGCATCCTGGGGAAGGACAATCTATTTTGATTTATGAAAAAATCATCCCCTAAGGGGTTAAACTAGGTGTTGATTTTAAAATTCACAAACACTATTAAAATGTTTGTGTAAGTACTTCTTTTTAAGAGATTTAAAGGATTGGGTAGTTTGTATCTTGAAGTAACATTTAGCCGACGTTACCACCACGGACGTAAAAAATCGCGGCGGGTTTGAACGTGGGCTTAGTCTTAATATTTTTTTAATTCCCACGGAATAGGGAACAAAGAGCATTTATGCTTTCGCTATAGAGTTGCTTTCAAAGTCATGCAAGTTGGTATTTTTTTTTACGTTTACTATTGTTTGGTTTTAAGATTTATTATCCTCCAGCAATCTGTTGAATGATTGAATCTTAAATCAATCTGCGCGCCGCTCCTCGAGTACTATGAAGCAGTGCGAGAAGATATAGCCGACGTTCGCACGGGCATAAAAATATGGCGCCGATTTGTGTGAAATGTCCAAGGATATTTTTTTTTTTCCGCGCACTGCATTTTCAACGCTCTGCTTAGCCCCGAGAGTTAAAAATCCAACAGTGTGTTTTTCGTCGCGCTGGGATGCACTCTGTTGTTGTTATGTTGGATTTTCGAAGCTCGGCTCAAAACCAAGAGTTGAAAATCCAGTGCGCGATAACATCCCGCCGCGATATTTTTACGTCCGTGCGAACGTCGGCTTACTTGGATTAATATTTAGGGTACTTTTTATCCCGGTAGGTAGTACACACGGCTACACATCAAGCTAGGATAACCGGAAATGTATCATTAACAGTTTACACTGACCTCTCATTGTAAGGAAATCCTACACAATGCGAGATCAGCGTATACTGGAAATGTATAGCTTGATCTGCAGCCGTGCGTACGTTCCCGTGGGATATTTCCGACATCCACGCGGGCGAAGCCGCGGGCAAAAGCTAGTACATTTATAAATAGGAAAGCTATTTGTACAAAGTAAAGAAAGTATTGAGGTAGGAAAAGGAGTTCTGAGGGACAAGAGGTTACTGAGAAAAGAAGAACAGTCATATAAGGGACAGGAGAAGAAAATGAAATTTAGGTCGCCAACATCTGTGCCACACGAGCACATGGGGTCATCGATGATATGAAATTTAGCTAGATGGGCTGGAGAACAAACATGACCTAGTCTCATCCGTATTAGAACTGAGGTCTCCATCTTGCCAAACTTTGCAGTGCCAAACCACGGTTTTTCCGGAATATCGGGTTGAATTACAGAAAAATAACGGCCCTTGGATTTGCTACCGATATCCCAAGCTACCTTCCAGGTGTCCCGAAGAAAAGTCTTTGGTAACGTCATAATGTCATTGCTAAAATTTATGTAAGGAGCTAAGTCCCCACACTGCACCGCATCACCGGCGAGTTTATCAGCCACTTCATTGCCATGGATTCCAGCATGGGCCGGAATCCACGAAAATTGCAAAGTGTTACCTTCATAGATGGTTCTAAACGCACAAATTCTCTTATTAAATAAATGATTGAAAACTGTGATTTGTGTTCGAAAGGGGATTTATTAATGGCTAGAAGAGCACTTTGAGAGTCTGTAAAAATTATGGTTTTTTTGAGCTTAAAAACACGAGTATATTCGATGGCTTTTAAAATACCGAAGCATTCCCCCGTAAAAACAGAAGTTTCCGGAGGCAGTTTTATTTTTTGTACGATGTTGTATTGAGAATGGTAAGTACCTACCTATCCCAACACAACCCGACGAAGAACGCTTGGCAGCATCCGTGAATATATGATGGTACTCTAAGTGTTCAGCAAGGAAATTATTAAAGCTTATACGACAATTGGGATCTGATTTACTACTGACACAGTTATATCTAATGATGGGGCTGAATTGTAAACTCTCATAACTACAATTAAATATGGGAAGTTTATTGGAACGGTGAATAGGAGAAGAAAGTGAAAGGAATTTTTTATAGCTTACAACTAAACAAGGAGCACGTTTATGGGACCAGTAATCTGAAGATTCAATCTGTAACACTAAAGAATCTAGTTTAGGAATGAGAGGATGAGTTGAGAACTGAAGAATCCGGAACAAATATTTGTCAAACAAGAATTGTCTTCTAAGATGCAAAGGAGCTTCCCCGCATTCAACTTGGAGTGCATTAATGGGACTAGACTTCATAGCACCCGAAATAATACGTAATGCTTTAGACTGAATGCGATCCAATTTTTTAAAAGCCATAATACTACCAGGTTCTAAAACGAACAATCCATAATCCAGAGTGCTTCTGATAATTGCGTTGTAAACAAGTTTCAAAGAAAACGGATGTGCACCCCACCATACACCAGAGAGGCATCTCAGCATGTTTAGGTGATTTTCACATTTGTTGACAATATAATCACACTACTTAATTTACAATCAAGTATTACACCTAGATATCTGAATTTATCTATAACTGGAATAGGTATATCCTTATAAAAGAGGTTTACCAAGGGAATATTTCTCTTCCGGGTGAATAAAACAGCCGCGCTTTTAGACGTGGATAAATCCAAACCGTTTAGGTGTAACCATGACTCCAAAGTAGACAAAGCAGAATTGATGGCACAGCTAGCTTGTTCAACAGATTGGCTTGAAGAATATAATAATAAGTCATCGGCATATTGAAGAACCTTGACATGATTAGTAATTAAAGACGAGTCTAGATCAAAAGTGTAAATATTGTATAGAAGGGGACTGAGCACAGAACCCTGTGGGAGACCTCTCCATACAAGATGAGATACCTCATGATCTCCTATTAGCATGTTAACAGAGCGTTCAGTCAGAATATTAATAATGAAATTCGATAAAATCAATGGAACCTGTAAGGTTTTTAATTTATTTTGTAAAACTGATAATACAACATTATCATAAGCTGCATTAATATCAAGGAAAACTGCAATTGTGGATTGGTTATTAGAGAAGGATAATCGAATATCCGATGTTAAAATACTTAAACAGTCAGTTGTACTTTTACCTTTTCTAAAGCCATATTGTGAATCTGCCAAAAGACCGTTACTTTCCACATACCATTCTAGACGATTTTTAACTAAGTGTTCCGCTAATTTCATCAGAATTGATGATAAAACTATGGGACGGTATGAAGAAGCATCAGATGGGGTTTTATTTGGTTTAAGGAATGGCAACACCATTTGACGTTTCCTTCCATTCAACAGGGATGTTTCCTGGATTCATGATAGAATTAATAAGCTCTAAATAATAAATAAGGACGTCATCATTTAAATTAGCGAAAAAGGAATACGGGATGCCATCAATGCCTGGTGCAGAATCCTTAGTTTTATGAATAACACCCTTTAATTCAGTGAGAGTGAATGGAAGATCTAGTGTCGTGTCTTGGATATTAGTTTTGGATACGAGAGACAGGTTAACTTCTTCCGGGACCCAAGGCGGTGCTAATTTATCTAAAAATTCACTGGCTAAAGAATCGGGGATAGGAGAAGGGTTGTTGTTAATAGACCTAAATTTACGGATATTGCGCCAGACAGTGGTAGGGTGAGTATTTGGAGAAATTGATGATTCAAATTTTTTCTTCTTAAAAAGTTTACAAGTTTCATTAATTAGGTTAGTGACGATTTCAAAATTAATATCGGACATATCAAGGTTATAATTGTATTCAGCTTCTTTACGTTTCTTGACCAATTCAGTGCACTCGGAATCCCACCATGGAGGCGAGGGAATTGTACTAATATTGTTATTTTTTACAGGGAAAACTTCATCTGCCGCTGCGATTAATATGAGTGCTAAAGCTTCAGCACAACTATTTTCATTGCCATCAGAAATAACAGGCAAGGAGCAAAGCTTACTGTCATCAATGTTCCTAAATTTGTCCCAGTCATTATTATTTCTATTAGGTAGTTTATGTTTTAAGTTAGATCTCCTTAATGGAGCATTGGGTTGGATCTAGAATCGTTTGGCAGAAGGAGGGGGGTGAATGGGGTGAAAGTTGGTAGGGGTTCGGTCCCTGATTATAACGCTACCACTCTCATTACAAGGTAATGCATATTTTTTGAGAAATTAATAAAAATTATTTCTAACCTCAAATCAGATAAACAGTGAAACGAAATGTCAAAATGGGCGATTGACAACCAAATTTGTATCAATATATTGTCTGCGGTGTAAAATGTCGTGTAAAATACGTGAAACGAAACGCAAAAAAAAAAGTCAGTGTCATTCAACCTAGAAATTCTGCTCAGAAGGAAGTTAGTGTGCACCCCATTTTATAGTTAAAATAGGTCGAATCTGTCCCAAAACCGAATCGGGGCACCCCGACTTTAATGTGCGTCAGAACCGCGGGTGTACTTTTCAGATGTACCTAAATTTATTGCAATTATTTGGTACCTTCCGTGTACCTTTACGTACCTCTCTTGAAAATCTGTGTACCTACACCCGTACAATGATATTTTAAAAATTAGGTACACCCGCCATCCTGATGTCAGAACCGCGGGTGTACTGCTAACCAATGTATATAGCTAAGTACACTCTATAAGTACATTTGGTACCTCTTGTGTACCTGCAGAAACAAGTATTAAATAAACAAAATACTGTCAGGTTGCTGCGAAAAGTAAAAAATAAACAATTTTCTTTCTTTGACGTGCTTACTATTTTATAAAATAGTAGCGACGTCAAAGAATAAATAACAATATTCGGTAATCGAACCCAGATCCTCCACTAGCTGCGCCCCGCGGTTCACAACCTTTCGCCTTTATAATATTAGTGAGAGTGTGATTGTGTGCCCATACCGGGAATTAAAACATGAAATTAACGGACACAAATTATACACAGGCTCGGGACAATACTTTCTGTTGTTCTATGTGGGGATCAAACCCACAACATCGTGTTCAGTACTCGCATATTATGACCACTGAACCACCGAGGCAGTCAAAACTACATTTTTTTTTTGGTTGCATTTGGTTTACTCTGGTGCAAGGACGCAGTCATTATATGGCAAATATCTTCGATAAGATATTAATCGACGGTATATATAGTGCTGAGCGTATAGAATCTTGTACAAACGAATCTTGCCCACTTAAAAAAGTCAGCAGAAAAATTGCATTTATTCCTGTACACACAAATGTCTGTGAAAATATTTCTGGCTTAAATAAATCCGCGCAAGATTCGTTGTGCGACGATGTAAATATTGTTGAATGTCGGCGTAATAATTGCAAGGGAACCGAAAGTATATGTTTGGATTATGTGCCTCGTAGTATAACATTGCACGATAAGACGACCTTGCTCGGTATTATTGAATTTTTACCTTCGGGTCCTAAAACAGATAATATTAAGTATGTTGGCCATTATAGATCACATTGTTTCAGAGGCAAGCGATGGGAGTGCTATGACGACCTTCGTAATAATGTAACAAAAAGCTCTAAATGTATGATTGGAGAATGTGTCATGTATGGATTAAAATCATGTGTGTAATAATAACCATTTAGATCTTCCATTAATACATTTATTTACGTTAAAATACTGTGTACTTAGATAATACAGGACCGAAGATTAATTTATATAAGGTGAACTTTTAGTAAATACAAATATTTAAACAGAACATCTAACTATACGCTAGAAATACGGCGATGGCGCTAGCATTTTTTTCAAATATTCAGGCTAGTTTTTTTTTTAATTTTTCTAACAAAAAAATAACAATATTTTTAAAAGCATCCTGTATACTGACTCAGTCATTGTCCTGCGCGAGGCAAAAAAATCTATCGTATTACGTCATCGCTCGGACTCTCTGCTCCCCGCTTGCTGCACGTGTTGCAAACCGTTATTTATGACTTTCTTTCTTAGTAGGTACCTACCTATTCGTCTAGGATCTTGTCTCCACCTCGAGCAACGCTATTAATATTCCGCTGCAATAAACGAAAGCAACATTTGCGCTTATCTTTGGTAGAGATATTTCCAATAAATCGAAGCGGATCAGTGTGGAGCTATTGTTTTTTTATGATAGATATAAACAATTTTACTAACATTCATTTAAAATGTTTCTACTGACTGGTGTTAGGGACTGCCTTTGTAATGCAGGAATCAAATTATAACGTAAAAGTTACGTTCAGTACAAATTAATCCTAAGTAATAATACAAATAAATAAAACAAAATAACAAATAAAACTCGGCAATTATTTTTTTTTTTTTTTTAACTTGGCGTGTTTAAAAGTCAAAATTCACTATCAGATTTACACTTATTTACACAATTTACTAGTTATTGACACATATCACATCAATTGTTGGACGTGACGCCTTTGTAGACGCACACACTGTCTAGCGCGATCGAGACAATGCCTCGGCACTTCAGTACGCACTTGCTGTTCACTGGACATCACGTCAAATGCACTCACAATTCGCGCACGTAATTCATCTAATGTACGGTTCGTTCCCATACACTAGGTCTTTGGCCCGACCCCACACGTGGAAGTCCATTGGCGTCAAATCAGGTGAGCGTGGCGGCTAGCGGATAACGCTACCGCGCCCAATCCATCGCCCTTGGAACGCCTCATCCAAGTAGGTGCGTACCTGCACACTGAAGTGCGCCGGTGCGCCGTCGTGCTGGTAGTACATGTACCTGCGGTACAACACAGGTATATCCAGCAGTAGCTCTGGTAGGTCTCGCTGGAGGAACTGGAGATACGTGTCCGCAGTCAGTTGATCCAGAAAAACGTGTCCTAATAATTGGCCGTTCAACAGTCCTGCCCACACATTCACACTGAAACGGTGTTGGAAGTGGTCCGGCCGAATCACTCGTTCGATTGTAATCGCACCAGTAATGCATGCGCATTATACACATTACATAGTCCCTCGCGCGTAAATGTGCACTTATCCGTCGATAGCACATTATCAGTGAAATGATTTTAGCGAACTAGAAGCCGCTCCCGCGTCGAATGCTGGCTGGTCGTGCAACGGGGTGCGGCAGGGGCGAAGCGGGGGATGCGCGCCGCCACGGGGTTTTAGGTAAACAACGCGACTCCTTTGATATCTGCCATAAAGTACGTTAGCTGGAATTCCCCGTTATACACGGGGTGTTGAATTTTACTTTTTAAATAAAATGGTTTTTGGTGTTTTTCTTGGAAACTAGCGTATAAAAAAATATGATTTTTTCAAGAAATGTTTATCTTAAGTTAATGAATCTATCCTTAAAATGTTTGTACTTACTAATAGATTACCTTATATAAGTCTTGTAACAAATTATTTGTCCGAGTTAAATGCACATGGAATCAATGCGTTATTTATATTAATCATTACTTATTTCGTTACCATTAAAATTAATTAAAAAAACCTTTAAAACTCTCTCTTGTTTCATTTCGATTCTGAAAACACTGACAAATATCTGAATTCTATAAATCGTTCAAAATTCTAAAATAGGCAAACTTGTTTGTTTTTCTAATAGGTTTTTAAAATATTTAACTTACGTTATTAATACTGAAGATTGTTTTTTTTTTATTTAAATCATAACAACGTCAAAGAAAGAAGATTGTTTTTTTTACTTTTCGCAGCAACCTGACAGTATTTTGTTTTTTTAATACTTGTTTCTGCAGGTACACAAGAGGTACCAAATCTACTTATAGAGTGTACTTAGCAACATACTTTGGTTAGCGGTTAAAATATCATTGTACGGGTGTAGGTACACAGATTTTCAAGAGAGGTACGTAAAGGTACACGGAAGGTACCAAATAATTGCAATAAATTTAGGTGCATCTGAAAAGTACACCCGCGGTTCTGACGCATATCGACTTTACGTAGTCTTTTGGCTGGCATACTAGAGTGTATATAAAAACCCGGAGGCGCGGAGGGAGAGCAGCCCCCTGGGTGCCTGTCCTTTGTTACGTAAGGGCGAAGGGGCTGCACTTCCCGCAGCGCCGGAGACGTTGCAGAAGCAACTTAAGTGTTTAGAGGTTAGGTTGCAATAATTAGTTCTTTTTTCAAGAATGGTGCTTATCTTTACATGGGAGTGGTGGGGGAAGGTGCGTTAGGGTACCCCCCACACCCCCTCAACCCCTACTTCTGCCATACGATACTAAAAGTAACTTTAAAGTGTTTTGAGGTTAGGTTACAATAATTAGTTTTTCTCAAGAACGGTGCATTACCTTTTCATGGGAGTGGTGGGGGGGGGCTCAGGGTACCCCCCTCCACCCCCCCACACCGCCCCCACCCCCCTCCTGCCAAACGATTCTAGATTTTAACCAAGTCCCCCAATACCATTAAGAAAGGCTTTGGAAGAAATGAAAAGAGATTATTCATCTCTTGGAGAACAGAAGAGGAAGGGTGAGGAATGTAAATAGAAACAAGACAAGTGTGATGAACTTTAATAGCTACAATTGAAATTTCCTCACTATGAGGAGGTAATGTAATAATAGAAAAAGGGATAGAATTCTTGATAAGTATAGCTACTCCACCATACCCATCAGATCTATACTCTCTAATGGTTAAATAACCATTAATTTTAAAAATATGATTCGATTTGAGCCAAGTCTCTGCTAAGGCAAAGGCAAATGGCTCATATTTGTTTAAAAGATATATAACATCACTCTTTTTGTTTACTAGACTGCGGCAGTTCCACTGGATTATTTTGGATGTGTTGTCCATTATGAATGTATTGAGATACATTGAAAGACGGGGCAACGTTGGATGGTGAAATGTTGAACTGAGAAAGAAGATTGTGTAAAGCAGAAAGAAAATCGTTTATGGAAAAATTTGTGTTGTTTTTTTTCATTATTATGATTAATAGAAAAAGCACAACCATTTAATTGTTGTGGAATGTCATAATCTTTTATAATGGCATTGTGAGCCTCTTTATCCTTGTACAGATTTGGGAGGGGACCGTGGTTTAAGGAAGACAGTCTTCTTATAGCTACTTGAAGCAGGCATTCTGTTAGGTGAAGAGATTGATGGGGTGTGTGCAAAGTTTTTGGAAGGAGATGATAAAAGTGTATCAGCATATGACTTAGTTACTGGTGGGTAACATTTTTCCGCTTCAGCATAAGATACTGAACTTTGTGCCATATATGTTTTAATTAATTTTTGCCTAGAAAATTCTGGGCAAGACTTATTCGTAGCATAGTGAAAACCAGAACAAAGGCAACAAGATGCACTTTCTTGTTCTCTTTCACAGCTGTCCCCAGTGTGGCCTTGGCCACATTTATAACAGCGAGGCTTGGACCTGCACTGAATTTTAGTGTGTCCAAAATGACAGCAGTTAAAACACTGTATGGTAGGGAATATAAATAAATGATGTCCGTAAGGATTGAGTCGCCAAATTTCGTATCTTAATGAAATTTAATACTTATTTAGTAGTAAGTTTAAAAATTTTGTAGGTTCGATCCTCGATTTTGTAGGTATAATACTTCAAAAGATATATGAACTTATAGGTGGCAACTCAATCTAAATGTTTGGATTGAGTCGCCTCGTCAGAACTAAGAACATCATGGATGATTAATCATGATTTATCATAATTTGGTATGATTTAGTAGTATTTGAGAGTATTTAGTAGACAAAATCTGAGCTCGGTAGTGTTAAAATTAAAAAAGTTACAATAGGTACATTATGTGTGGCTCCTCAGACCATACACATACGACTGGTCATTTTTCAAAGAAGCAGTAGGTAGTTCAATTAATGCGCAATTTCAACATCATTTAGTAGTAAGTATATTAGATTTGTAGGATAAGAGTCGGCAATCACAAAAGAAAGAAATGGGAGATATAGCATATTTAATGTGGCTCCTCAATTCAGATGCTTCGGTAAATACATTTGCCTCTAATCTACGTAATCATGTGACGAAATTTGGAACAAAAAACGCCAATATTTTGTATAATTTTCTACAAAATGTACGTATAAAAAAATACAAAAAAAGGTACAAATTTACGAAGTTATTAGCTATTCTTTAATTTCTTATGAAATTTTTCTGTAGGGTGACCATGAATACGTGATTTAAAAAGAAAATGTACGTTTCGTGGCTTATAGAAACAAAATCTATTTTGTCGCATGTTTTCAAAGTCAGCCTGTATAGTCGGATTTGCACAATTATTTTTTTGTTTGAAAGGTTATGCTCTCGAGGTGGTCCCATTGTCACCAAGTCAGAATCTGATGAAGAGATCCCATGGAAATCGAGGGAATCCCTTAAATTTTCATTTATTGGCAACGACACTACCAGCCGCTCTACCAGTAGTGTCGTTTCCAATTAACGACACTACCAAGCCTATTTTTTTTGGATTATATTGTACAGTCAACACAGCAAACTTTATTATCATCATAGTTTCATCATGGAACTTGTGAATTTTTTTAAGGGTGTAAAACACTAGAGGTAAAAAAAACACCTAAAATTATAAATGAGGTCAAAATGGAAATCCAAGATGGCGGCTGCAAAAATTTTCGCAGCCGCCATTTCAAGCCGACGCCGCGCGGCGCAGCGGAACGTGTCTACATTCGCCACGTGCTCCCGCCCCGCCCTACGTCTTTTTAATTTTATTTTTGTATTCTTCTTCCTCTTCCTCTTCTGCAAGAAGTCCGATTATAACAAGATCCCAGTCTATCATTATAATTTCACTCGAGCACTCGACCAAACTGCATCAATTCTACACGAAGTCTGGACGGAAATAGTAGAGACTGTAGTAAAGTAGTCGCGCGGCTTCGTGAGGCGCAGCACCGCTCTTGCACAACGCGCGTACCGGCGAAGCACCGCTGCGTCGCGATGCATCGCTATACGCTGCGAGGCATCACGAGGCGCAGCGCTGCATGGTGCAACGTATTCTAAATTCTCACAATTAGTCCAGTAAAAATAGATCGATTTGTATGGAGTAGATTGCAATAAATGCTCTTTGGGTGATAATTCAGAATTAAATATATAAATAGCTGAAATACATAAATTGACAGTAATCCCCGATTTTTTTTTAATATATATTGAGTTATTAGCAATTATAGCAATAACATTAAATTTAAGTGGGAACAAAAAATGGACCACTGGTGATTTTGTACATGACTGCTCCTTTTCAAAAGTTTTAATTATGGAAATAATTATCCCCGGTCAGAATCAACATATTAAGTACCATATTGACTATTTTATATAAAATAAATGATAACTTCAAAACAGTACTTACCTAGAGAGTGAAATTTTGTCAAAGTATTTAAATAGTTACTACAAATAACTAGGTAAATTATCACCAAGGTGACTATTATACTTTTTTTTTCGTGAAGTTAAATTTGTATTTAACCCTTGTACATTAAAGACACCCAGGATATTTTTATGAATCTTACTACCAACAATTTTTGTCTACTCAAATTCGAAGAAATCCCCTGAATATCTCTAAAGCATTTCTAATAATTAAATGAAAATGAAACACTCGCGAGAGGGTGCGAGCGGGCGGCGCGCGGCGGGCGGGTGGCGGCGGCGGCGTCGCGATGCATCAAGCGGCCGCGTCTATTACATAAATTTTATTTTGGATTCGTGTAATTAGACCACATGAGTAAACAAAGATGTGGTGTTTTAAAATGAAATGCACGGCTACAGATCAAGCTATACATTTCCAGTATATGCTGATCTCGCATTGTATAGGATTTCCTAACAATGAGTGGTCAGTGTAAACTGGAAATGTATAGCTTGATGTGTAGCCGCGTGTACCTACTTCTAGGCAAAATATTAATATCAGCAAAATTAAAAAAAATATATTTTGGAACAATAACACAAGAAGTACCTAGGTACACAAGTAAAACGATGATAGCTGCAAAAGTATAAACAGCAGCAACGCAGCTAACAACGTCCTCCTCAGATACAGAATGGAACAAATGTTCCATGCAAAAAGAGACTAATAGGTAATTTTAGTACTTTAGATAGTTAAAAAAAAGGGCGATTTGTACCAATAGTCGTCGGATTTGTACTATTACTCGTCAAAAGGACCCAGTCGTGTTCAATTTGTTGTGTTAATGTGAACTCTCAGACCTTGAACATACTGTACGTGTTTGTTAAGAGTCTAAGAAACAAAAGGTAGGTAGATGACTGAATGCTAAGATTTACTAAAGGTTGTAGCAGAGCAGCGGGTAATAAAAACAGCAAGGTTAATTAAATTGTAACATATTTTTGCTTAAAAATTTTAAGAGACGTCTGTCAAAAAAATATGTGCGATCAGAATAACAGAATCAGTTTTTGTCCGGAATTAAGTCTGTGCTTTTGACTCGTTGTTTGAGCCGATCAGACGTCAACTCCATGCCCAAAAGCTCTAGGCGGTCGGTAACTAGTACAGATGCTTCTCGGAAAGTAGGAGATAACTGAAACTGACTCCTTTTGGCAGTGAAAAGAGACGCCTTTGTTTTCAGAGCATTGAATTTGACCAGATTGCCATCTCCGGCATTGTGGAACTACAGTGGGGTATGTTAGAGGCCGCATCAAGGCGTGAATTTTCGGCAAAGATAAAGGCTAATAAGTTTGCACTTTCTTGCGCGGGATGAGCCAGCGTTCCATCAGACTTAAGCATAAGAGGCAGCAAATGGCAGAAATTTGTCTAGACCGATTTAGACAGCGATCAGAACTCCTTGCTACCAGAAAGGATGCCAACTTGGCCTCAATTCGTCCAACATGGTCAAAACGCGCCTTCCGTAACACCCGTTCGCAATACTTGGCGGGAGAATTTAACGCTCTTTTAACATTGCGCGAGCACGTTGACAGTCGCACCTGTCATTACGGGCCGAAGCCCAGGCCTGGTATGCCTGCAGTTTTACCAGCACCTGAGCAATTGTTGAAGGTTAAGTTCAAAATTGAATGAGAAAATTTTACAGTTTGTAGTAACGTGACCTGCTATTATAATATAATAATATTTTACCTGGTCACCGTAAAAACGTGTTAAGAATTCACTTGCTTCCTTGCCAGACGCTTCTGTTTTTGCCAAAGCTTTTGCGACAGTCTGTGTGCCTTCCGGGTTGCCCTCCGACATAGGTAACGATTTTATTTGCTATATTTCGGTTTTGCCGAAGATATATGCTGGAACAATGTGGCTCAACGCATGACATGTTCTTAATAATTTTCTATTTGGAATCAACTGGCTTCTTTCCAGAATCAACAAGATTAGGGCATGTGAAGGACCCGCCGGATCCAGTGGACCAGTTTGGCCCAGTGGTGCTAATCATTCTAACAACTTGCACACCCTTTATTACCCATAAATTTATCTTAGGAAGCAAATTCATTATGACTTAAAGTAAACCGTAAATGTATTAAGTAGTTTACTACTGCAAAATGTAATTTTCTAAAAATTTAATTAATGTTGTGTGTACTAAAGCGTTAACAACTATGTTGCGGTCACAATAATAGTTATTATTCGCATTTTGTGGCATAAAACACTAAAATACATAGAATTTGGCGGGTTTAGAGGCAACTATTAAATGACGAGATCTGGGTCAAGTAGGAATTTTTAGGTACCAATAGAAGTCACGTTCGAAAAAAAATACTTTTGTGATTAAAGTGTTCCAAATTTCAAGTTACTCCTATCGTTAGCAAATTAACTTAACTAATTCATCAAATAATCAGACTTAGCGTAGACCCAACTGAAGTTTCACAAATCGAAAAACAAAACTACGTGCCGACTTCACATTTAGCAGCTGAACTTGCAAAAAAATTAAATTTTTGTCGGACACACTTTTCAAGTAAAATATTTCAGACGTTGCAATATGTTACCAAGAATAGGTTGCCATAAAATCGGCAAGTTTAATATTTAGTCAATGAGGTATTATAATACTAGAGGCGCAGCGTCCTACAAAATAATTCAGAAAAACGTACCGACTTACCGACTTGTACGAGTTTAAACACGTAGCTTTGAAACGGATACATAAATATGTCAATCTGTCAAAATAATCTATGTTTGTCTCACTTCTTCTACCGTCAAACTAATTACGTTGAAATGAGACAAGACATTGTTACTTGAAAAACGGCCAGAGTTGCCAACGATCAACATCATTTCCCAAGAATTTAATGAAGGTTTTCATTGAATCAATTATAATGAAAGATTGTAATATGGAATATTTCCATGTGCTTCTGATCTTTAGGTACCCTGGAAAACAAATAAGAGATCACTCTGTCTAGTACTGCACGTATTGATGCGTTTATGATGAATGTACATACGTTGCGATGAAAATTAAATAACGTAAATTACTATAGTTTATCTGTTTCGATCCATTTTAATAGTAATAAAAACCGGCCAAGCGCGTGTGGGCCACGCAAAATGAAGGTCTCCATAATTGAAAAGAATGTATCCAAAAACAAACTTAACATTTGTAGCTGAAAAACAAGAAATCCAAAAAAAAAATGTTTATGCGATAAAATGACAAAATAACTGTTTTCAGACTTTTTCCTTTACTTGTGCTGTAAGACCTTGCTTCTTGCCAAATTTCATGATTCTAGGTCAGCGGTAAGTACCCTATAGGTTTTGATTTACTTGCGAGTATCAAAATATGTTGCATAAATGGCCGTATTTTTTTACGGCGTAGACTTAGAAGCTTGATTTTTTTAGAGCTCCAAAGGATCATAGACGACTTACGTATTTGATATTCATTTTAACTTGATACCTCCACGCGTTCCTGATAAAAAAGGTCTTGACAGACAGTCAGACAGACAGACGGACAACGAAGTGGGTGATAAGGGTTCCGTTTTTCCTTTTGAGGTACGGAACCCTAAAAAAGTACGTCATTTAAAAGAAATTACGACGACTGTTCTGGGTTTCACTACTGAGTTAGATAAGTTTGTCAATCTTAAAAATTCTGAAACGTATCTTGGATTTATAAACTAACTTGTATTTGATCGTAGTTTAACAATTCGATTTAATAATCGATTACTAATCACAGTAATCACATCACACTAATATTATAAAGGCGAAAGTTTGTAAGTGCGTGTGTTTGTTTGTTTGTATGTTTGTTACTTCTTCACGCTCAAACGGCTGGACCGATTTGGGATTTTGGTAAGTAGATAGCTTATACCCCAGATTAACACATAGGTTACTTTTATCCCGGTATACGCGGGTGAAACCGCAGGGCGCAGCTAGTTTACTTTAATTGAAAATGAACCGGTTTATTTTCGCACAGCACACCACTATATAACACAATGTGATCATAAACAATCTATTATTTTTCATTTAAAAATATAAACTCATAGTCATTAGTCATTACATATAAGATTATTTATTGCTAATAAAATTAATTTTGGTGGACGATGTAGTGATATATTAGGTGAAAACCTTTGACATACTTACACGTGACATGTGTTACTTTTGTATTCAGTGACTGTTTGGGTACTTTTCCATTCAGTGAGTGTTTGGGTACTGTACAGTATGTTTAATCCAAACAGACTACAATAATAATTTAGACTTACAGGAACATACATTCGTCATTCACTAAACTCCCAAAAGTCCACAACATCAGAACACTGATGGCAAAAACAATGTTTGATAAATTTTTGGATAATCTGAACAAAATTCAGCAAAGTTACTTGTGAAATGTATTACCACTTGCCTTAGTAATCTTTTCAGACCGTGACATACAAATTTTAATCGCACATTTCACTATTTTGATATTTTTATCGCTAAGCAATTGCTCACTTGACGTCAAGCTGACAACTGAACTCGGATATGCCTGCGGACATATACGATGTAGTAACGCTTCGGCGCCGTACACTACTGATCTAGTACTATTAACATCATTGTGTTTAGTAGAAAAAGATATTGATGTTTTTAGATAATTAGACGACTACTGGGTCACTGTCGACTTCACCCGCGTTTACCTTACATGATTCGAACCAGAAGGTGGTAGTTGATAGAAAAAATGCGCTTATCCTGATGTAAAGCGCATTTATTATATCCCATAGGTATAACTGTGTACTGAGTTTATTAAAATCCTAACAATAGAATAATTTCAGATTTTTCTCTTTGCTGACGTAACAACAACAACGTCAGTTTCGTGTAGTCGGACAATCCTGGCTTTTCGTTCCGGTACAGTTTCGTGCAATGGGGAGCCACACGCAAAGCTGTTTGTAGATGGCGCTCTGAACGACTGTACATTGTTTTACAAACAAATCCATACAATTTGACAATCGTTCGTTACGTCAAATCGTAGACAGAGAATTGTCTTCGCGTCAAATCAATGAAAAAAGTACAGTCGATCATGTGCCACCTAGCGTGATAAAAAGTTAGTTTTCCTCCCCATTGTCGCGCGAGTGGGTAGATTGCAGAGTAGGCATGGTATTATACCTTTCGCATTTTTGATTTGTATACTACTGTTTTCGGCAATTTGTATGTAAAATCATTGGCACATTATCCGAGATATGAAATAAATTGTCTTTCCGAAGCTCACTAAAACATAGAGTTTTAAAACCTTTACTGCCAACGGTGACAGAATCATTATCTAAGGACTTTCCGCATATTACGCAAGACATAATAAATAAGTACCAAAATCCGGGCGCATCGTAAACAATCTCATTGCGTAATGAGAAGAAAATTTTCAGTAATTATTTGAGCAGTTAAACAATAGCTCCATCTTTTTCACATCCGATAACTTCGTCCCTCTCGCACACCGACGCGGGGGATGCAAGGCGCTCGGTCAAGGTTGGCATTTTATATTGTGTAGGTAATTTAGGTTTTATGCATTTTGCGAAGAATCCTTATCACTTAATCAGGGGATTATGACACTTACATATGAAGAATGAAAATGTTAATGCACAGCCTAAAAAATATTTCAAGTGTCTTTTATGTACAATATACAAAACATGATAAAACACTTTTTAACTATGTTCCTGAGAAGTCACCAAGGTGAAAACTGAACATAGGTTCGAGGCTAACGTTTGGAATGTATAAACAGAAAAATCCCCGAAAGTGCGATTTTTTAAGTCTCATTTATCACACCATGAAAGAAAAAATCTCGTAATGTTAAGAATTTTGTACCCAAACCGAGGGATTACTTATGTACTATAATTTTAGGCTGGCTGTAGACGATAATCTTACTTTTCACCTAAAGTGTGTTTTTTGTTTAACGTTAAACAGTAAAAACACAACTTTAGGTATTTCTGAGGTTCCTCCGACCATATGAGCACAAAATTGCCACGAATGCATACGTAAATAACTATACTATTATTTCAAAACCAATTTACTAAAGTGTCTTTAATGCAATCTCAAACACTATTTTTACTGGACTAAATGAAATGTGTATATTTTCGTGTAGAAAATAAAGTTATATTTTGAGTCGCTCTTTTAAAATGTGCGCGCAGCGTCGCGTCGCGCCTCGGTGTGAGCTGACCCTAACTCGCGTATTTGCTCTCGGAGACCACAGATGGGCATCGGGACTACTCAATTATTGTATTTCGCGGGTTGCGATTCGATTAGTGGACCTACCACTTATTATGTGCTGTTTTTTAAAACATATAGTATAGGGATAGTTCCTTTTTAGGGTTCCGTACCAAAATGGTAAAAAAGGAACCCTTATGGTGTGACTCAGTCTGTCTGTCTGTCTGTCACAGCTGGATATCTCAAGTAACGTAAGTAAGTCACTAATGCTATCAACTTGAAATTTGGAACAGTTTTAGATGATGTTTACCCAACTATTTTGCAAATAAGAAAGAAATAGAAATATTTATACTTTTTTTGCAACATTGACTGAAAGGGGGTTTTAAAAATTCAAAGTGGGTTTACTATGGCATATGGGGTATCATATGAAAGAGCGCTATTTGCACATTCTCAATTTTTTTTTTCTTTTTTATAGGCCGCATAGTTTTCGACTTTTGATGAAAAATGTAAAAAAAAAATACCGTTCCCCCCCCCCTTATCTCCGAAGTTTGCGAAGCGAAAAATCTGCAAATATTCTATATGATAGAAGTTTATGTAAAGATTACAGGAAAAATAAAACGATGTCTCTAAATAGCACACTTTTTCAGAAATCGGAACGGAACCCTCGGTGCTTGAGTCCGACTCGCTCTTGACCGGTTTTGTAACATTGTTATTATACGTAATTTGCATAAATATCTTGTTGGCACATCTTGATTTCAATTATGATTTGTTTTAAAACACAAAAGCGCTTCGATACAAAATCGTAGTTATAAACGCTTACCATAACATCAGAGGTATCAATGGGGCAGTTTGAATAGTTTTTTACAATTAGTAATAATGTGTTTATTTATTAGGTAAGTTAGTATTTAAGTGGCAATTATTTAGAACGTTTAGGATGAACACTTTATTATTTTTCTCCTTTACGAAGTGAATAATACAATTCTGTTAGAAATAAGTAGGGATTTTATTAAAAAAATAAATTTCAAAAACTAGTCATCCTGGTTTCATTTAACATCATCATCATCATCATTTCAGGCGAAAGACGTCCACTGCTCCCCCCAAAAGGGACCTCATTCTTAACTCGATCTCGCAGAAAAACACCGAGCATAACCCTCTTCTTTGGCTTTTGGGTGACCTTGAGCTTTCTTATGAGGCCCATTGTAAAACGCTACGTCTTAGTGCCGTAAATCATAACTGGCAACACACACTGGTCAAAGACTTTTGTTTCGAGACACTGCGATATTTTGGACGAGAAGATCTTCCGTAGCTTCCCTAACTTAACGAAGTTGGACTTACCTAGTTTGACCGTTTGTCCCAGGTACACACACAACATGGTCACCCTCAATAGCGAATTCTTAATGAATATCGAAAAGTATTTTTTTTTTCAGATACCGAATATATACAATGTTGGTTTGTACATAAGTATTTAGTAGACATTTATACTAAATGTTAGTGTCTCTGGTTATTGATTCCGTTGTGATCTCAGGTAGATACAATCAATTGGTTGAGACGACACGGTTGGCGCAGTGGTTGAGCGATTGACTGCTGCGCAGCATGTCGCTGGTTCGATTCCCGCACGGAACAAATATTTGTACGACCTACAAGTATTTGTTCCGGGTCTGGGTGTTTTTCTATCTATAATATGTATGTATTTACAAAAAAAAAATGTATATAAGTAGTCTAACAGCCATCTCGTTACCATAACACAAGCATTAGGTTGCTTAGCTTGGGACTAGATGGCGTTGTGTGAAATGTCCAAGGATATTTATTTATTTATTTATTTATTTAATTATTTATTTGCAGAACGTCAGGATTGAGGAGCCAAATAAAATGCGTTTATTTACTTAATTCACTCAGTTTTACTACTTTCTCTATATGCTACAAATTCGAACACACTTACTACTAAATGTTCTTTGGAGTGGAATATAAATTGAACAATTACTTTCATGGAAATTCACGTTCTTATGATTGATTGATTGATGGATTGAGGAGCCACATTAAAAGTATTGTATATTCTTCAATATCAACAGTACAGGACTCAGATTTTTAGTAGGTACTATACACAATTACTACTAAATCATACCAAATAATGATAAACATTCATCCATGATGTACCTAGTTCTGACGTGGCGACTCAATCTAAATATTTAGATTGAGGTGCCACCTTTAAGTTCATATATCTTTTGAAGTATTATACCTACAAAATCGAGGATCGAACCTACAAAATTTTTAAATTTACTACCTACTAAATAAGTATTAAATTTCATTAAGATACGAAATGTGGCGACTCAATCCTTACGGACATAAATAAATGTACAGGTAATGCATTATAGCACATAAAAAATATTTTTGGTAGAACCTGCCCATCAAATAAAACAACTATGGATTGGGATGGTTTCCAAACGGTTGTACCATCAACAGTGGTTTTAAAATTGAGACGTCTGACTTTTAAGATTGGCCCACAACCTATAGGTACTGTTATGTTATCAATAACCTCCTCCGGAGACCATTCCGCAGGAACACCACGCACTAAACCCATTCTGGTAACATTAAAAGTAGGTATAAAAGCTTTGTAATTATATGTTTCAAGGCTATTATGTGTAATAAAAGAATTAGCATCCAGAAAGTTCGAAAAAGAAAGAGAAATTTTATTGCGTCCAATTTTCTTTACGCTACCGTTTGATCATTTATTGCTAATAAAATTAATTTTATTAGCAATAAATAATATTAGACGTAGTGAGTTTATATCTTTAAATTAAAAATAATAGATTGTTTATGATCACATAGTGTTGTGCTGTACAAAAATAAATTGGTTAATTTTCAATTAAAGAAAACTAGCTGCGCCCTGCGGTTTCACCCGCGTAGACCGGGATAAAAAGTAGCCTATTTGTTAATCCAGGTTATAAGCTATCTACTAACGAAACATCCAAATCGGTCCAGCCGTTTGAGCGTGAAGAAGTAACAAACATACAAACACACACTCACAAACTTTCGCCTTTATAATATTAGTGTGATGTGATTGGTAATCGATTATTAAATCGAATTGTTAAACTAAGATTAAATACATGTTAGTTTATAAATCCAAAATACCTTTCAGAATATTTAAGATTGACAAACTTATTTAACTCAGTAGTGAAACCCAGAACAGTCGTCGTAATTTCTTTTAAATGACGTACTTTTTTAGGGTTCCATACCTCAAAAGGAAAAACGGAACCCTTATAGGATCACTTCGTTGTCCGTCTGTCTGTCTATCAAGACCTTTTTTATCAGGAACGCGTGGAGGTATCAAGTTGAAATTAATATCAAATACGTAAGTCGTCTATGATCCCTGGGAGCTCTAAAAAAAGCAAGCTTCGAAGTCTACGCAGTAAAATAATACGGCCATTTATGAAACATATTTTGATACCTACTCGCAAGTAAATCAAAACCTATAGGTACTTGCGTACTTACCGTTGACATGAAATGAAATTTGGCAAGAAGCAAGGTCTCACTGCTCAAGTAAAGGAAAAAGTCCGAAAATCTTTATTTTGTCATTTTATCGCATAAGTATTTTTTTGGAATTTCTTGTTTTTCAACTACAAATGTTGTTTGTTTTTGGGATACATTCTTTTCAATTACGTAGCCCTTCATTTTGCGTGGTCCACAACCACAGGCCCTTGGCCGGTTTTTATTATTATTAAAATGGATCGAAACAGCTAGACTATGGTAATTTACGTTATTTCATCGCAACGTAAAGACGCCAGCAGGTCAAGCTACCTAAAACTGTCAAACTTTCCCAATAAACCTTCAACCTAATGCTTTAGCGTTATAGATGAAAATCTATTAAGGCGAAAGCGCCAGGGTAGCCCGCGAAATTCAAAATTTCTTACGTTTTTTGCAATTTGTAGGTCAGTGTGAGCTTGTATGTTGATTAAAATATGATTCGCGGCCGTAGCTAATATGGCTTTACAGAATTATAATCTTTAGAATCAGCAATACAACTCCATAAGTTAGCATTTACCTCAAACCTCATGATTTCATGAAATCGCTAGATTTGAGGTAAATGCTAACTTATGGAGTTGTATTGCTGATTCTAAAGATTATAATTCTGTAAAGCCATATTAGCTACGGCCGCGAATCATATTTTAATCAACATACAAGCTCACACTGACGTACAAATTGCAAAAAACGTAAGAAATTTTGAATTTCGCGGGCTACCGTGGCGCATCAACCTTAAAGAAATTTGACAGATTGTAGTAGCTTGATGTGCTGGCGTCTGTACATTCATCATAAACACGTCAATAGGTGCAGTACTAGACAGAGTGATCTCTTATTTGTTTTCCAGATACCTAAAGATCAGAAGCACATGGAGGAGTGGATAAAAAATATAAGACTTTTACGTAAAGAAACCGACTACGCATTTTTTCTTTCTTCTTATATGTACCTAATCCTTGTCAATTTCTTTAAATCTTTAATCTATTGAAAGTTCCATATTACAACCTTTCATTATAATTGATTCAATAAAAATCTTCATTAAATTCTGGGGAAATTATGTTGATCGTTGGCAACTCTGGCCGTTTTTCGGGTAACAATGTCTTGTCTCATTCCAACGTAATTAGTTTGACGCTAGAAGTGAGACAAACATACGATTATTTTGACAGATTGACATTTTATGTATCCGTTTCAAAGCTACGTCTTTATAACTCGTAAGTGGTTACGTTTTTCTGAAATTTTTAGTAGGACGCTGCGCCTCTAGTGGATTTTAGTATGGGAATATTGAAATTGGGACACGACGTCTGTCGGGTCAGCTAATTATCTATAAAAATGAATCTCTATTTCCCTTGGCGATGACCAAGGGAAATATGTGGCGAACATACAAACTACGCATCACAAGGACATGACGTCCCGCAACCTGCATTGCGCAATGAGAGTTTACCGCGCGACTAGCATATAGGTATACAACAACCCGACATTAACCGTGGGGCAGTTGCCCACCAGACACAACAACCATCTGGTCGGAGGGTCCTCCCTTTTCAATAGAGGATGAGTGAACTTTACACTCTGTTCCTCATGACTCTATACACACAATACGTATGGACGGTAAAGATTTTGATTTTTATGTGAAAGCTATACCTGCTGTAAGAGATACGCTGATCAATTAATATTTGACATTTTTTTAATTTACACAGCCGAATGACGTCATAAAATGGCGGCTACTATTTCATGGTTTGAGAAAACATTAAAAAAACCTGAAAACTTTGAATTTAATTTTAATATTTATATTGTTATTGAACTAAAACTAACATTTTCCGACTGCTTTTGGCCTCATCTATCTAAATAGGTAACATATTTTTAGATTTTTTCTCACATAGAGTAAAATACCGTATTGTGGTCACCCTATTTCCTAAGGGAACTTCAGGGAACAAAAATAAAACTCGATTTTTATTTACAATAAAGGGTCTTTTAATTTCTTTCTAGTAGGTATCGAATTTGTTGCACAATTTTTTTCACAAAAAGAGACTATTTTGTATTTGTCTAATCTTTCATACGATAGGCGTATTAAAACGGAAATCAAAATAAATGGAGGATTGAGGGCCCGAATTTTGTCAAGGTCATAACTTTCAAACAACAAGAAAGGTCACCATTTCTTGTTGTTTGAAAGTTATGACCTTGCTCTTGCTTTCACAAATTTTCACAATTTATTTAGTATCTTATAGGATTACAAACTAGTCCAGTAGACAAAAGAATATGCCCTTCGATAATTCCAAAGTTTTTTATTTTCGCGGAGTGGATTACTTTCGTGAATTCATTGCTATGTACAAAAATGCTAACAGTTTAGAGTTATGCTATAGGTATTAAGTAGGTATTTCCTATTATTTCGTGTTATAACAATAATATAAAATTTAAATTAAAATACTACACTGTTTCTTAATTAGTACTATCTAAAGTATATATTACTGAAAATGCTAACAGATAGGTACTGTGGAACAATGGAAATCTGAAAATGTCCTTTAACTCATTCAATAAAAAATTTAAGTTTTTCAAATCATTTCCTATACACTTAAAGGGATTAGTTATACCTTACAACAAAAGTTCTAACAGCTAAGTAATATGCTTCACAAGTAATTGTATTTTTACTTTGCAATTAGCGAAATATTGAATCTAAGTTTATAAATTTGCGCCCACATATTCGTGATAATAAGCTCTGCTACCATACAAAAGTTTCAACTTGTACGTGCTATGCCTTTTTGTTTAATAAATAAAATACAATTTGGATATTGTGGCGCGCGGTGTAAGTACGACAATTCGTGCAGCGCGTCGCGGTGACAATCAGACCCACACTCACTGCAAACGTGCACGCGGCTACACATCAAGCTATGCATGTCCAGTTTACACTGACCTCTCATTGTAAGGTAATCTTATACAATGCGAGATCAGCTTATACTGGATATGTATAGCTTGATCTGTAGCCGTGCGTACCTACCTCTATTGAATGAGGCGCAAAATCATTTCATTACAGTCACATCTCACAAATGACTAATACGAGTACAGTCAGCGTCAAAAATATCGGAACGAACAGACTGCTCAAAATGATCTCAAAAACTAAGAAAATTAAACTACTCAATTGGGTAAAGCTCTTGTCAGAATTACAGTGTAATATTATCGTATACTGTCTTCATTCTGAAAACAGTCTGTTCGTCCCGATATTATTGACGCTGATCCAATACAGTCAGTTATTTTTTCTGTTCCATTCCGTGACCGTGACTTCGCCCGCGCGTAATTATCAACAATTGTCAAAAATAGTCAAAATCCCGGATTCCGGGATTCACAGATTTAGAGTTCTGATTATAGGATCGAATGTATATTTATGTATTGATCGTCAAAATGTCGTGATTCCGGAATTGATAAATTAAGTATTTTTTTTACCATTACTGGGTAACTTGTTTATCACTAAATTTTCACAGGGGATCATCTACTATTGAACAACTTTCACTATGGCATCAACACGTAAATCAGCTGGTCGAGTAGGTATTGAGCTTTTGTATCAAACATCGTAATTTTTTTCGTGATTTCAGAGTTGGTCCCATAATGAAAGCTGCTGAAACTATAAATCCAAGATGGCGGCTGCGAATATTTTCAAATGTTTCGTCATGGGTGTCGTTTTCATTGGTTTCGAGGGTGTTAAGGCCGATAGTGACACTAAAATGTAAATCCAAGATGGCGGCTGCGAATATTTTTTAATTTTTCGTCATGGGTGTCGTTTTTTTGGTTTTCGATAGTGTTAAAGCCGATAGTGATACTAAAATGTAAATCCAAGATGGTGGATGCGAATATTTTCTAATTTTTCGTTATGGCGACACCCATAACGAAAAATTATTTCATTGTTTTCGGTGGTGTTAAAGCTGATAGTAACATTAAAATGTAAATCCAAGATGGCGGCTGCGAACATTATTAAATTTTTCGTCATGGGTGTCGTTTTCATGCTTTTCGAGGGTGTTAAAGCCAATAGTGACATTAAAATATAAATCCAAGATGGCCGGTGCGAACATTTTCATATTTTTCGTCATAGGTGTCGTTTTCATGATTTTCGAGGGTGTTAAAGCCGATAGTGACACTAAAATGTAAATGCAAGATAGCGCCTGCTTTAAAAATGTTGATGGTTTTTTAATTACTATCACACGTGTTTTCAGGTTGTAACGCGATACGCTGCACTGCCGCAGGGTTAGTTAAGTAGGCATCAGCCAAGCGTCACGCATTTTGACTCATCTATCGGCTTTAGCACACTCTAAAACCATGACGGAAAATTTTCGCAGCCGCCATCTTGGATTTACATTTTAACGTCATTATCGGCTTAAACACCCTCGAAAACCATTAAAATGACACCCATGATAAAAAGCTTGAAAATTTTTGCAGCCGCCATCTTGGATTTACATTTTAACGTCACTATTGGCTATAACACCCTCAAAAACCATGAAAACGACACCCATGACGAAAAGTTTGAAAATTTTGCAGCCACCGTCTTGGATTTACATTTTAACGTGGCGTTAAAATGTAAATCGCCTTTGAAACCCTCGAAAAGCATGAAAACGACACCCATGACGAAAAATTTAATAATGTTCGCAGCCGCCATCTTGGATTTACATTTTAATGTTACTATCAACTTTAACACCACCGAAAACCATGAAAACGACACTCATTGAGAAAAATTAGAAAATATTCGCATCCACCATCTTGGATTTACATTTTAGCGTCATTATCGGCTTTAACAGTCTCGAAAACCAAGAAAACGACACCCATGACGAAAAATTAGAAAAGATAGAAAATATTCGCAGCCGCCATCTTGGATTTACATTTTATTGTCACTATCGGCCTTAACACCCTCGAAAGCCATAAAAACGACACCCATGATAAAACATTTGAAAATATTCGCAGCCGCCATCTTGGATTTACAGTTTCAGCAGCTTTCACTATGGGACCAACTCTGAAATCACGAAAAAAATTACGATGTTTGATACAAAAGTTCAATACCTACTCGACCAGCTGATTTATTTTTCGTGATTTACGTGTTGATGCCATAGTGAAAGTTGTTCATGAGTAGAAGATTCCCTTTGAAAAGTTACTGATAAAAAGTTATCCTCTAATACTCGTAGTAAAAAAATACTTAATTTATCAATTCCGGCATCCCGACATTTTGACGATCAATACAAAAGTAGGTACATTCCATATTAGCCAAAGCCTAAACTTAAGTAAATATACATTCGATTCTATAATCAGAACTTAAAAATTGTCGCTCCAGAATCCCGGGATTTTTTCGATACATAAGTGCAATCCATATTAACTAACATCTGCACTTAAGTAAATTATACATTCGATTCTATGATCAGAAGTCAAAATTTGTGAATCCCGGATTTTTTTTTAAACAGAAGTGCAATCCATATTAGCCAACACCTGAACGCAAGTAGCTAACTAAACATTCGATTCCAAAATAAGAACTTAAAAAGTGTCGTTCCGGAATCCCGGCATTTTCTCGATGTATAAGTGCAATCCATACTAACTAACATCTGAACTTAAGTACTTAAAACATTCGATTCTATAATTAGAAGTCAAAATTTGCCGATACCAGAATTCTGGGATCTTTCAATCCAAAAGCCCACTCCATACTTAGCCAACACCTCAACTTTAGGTTAATACGCATCCGATTATCCGATCTCTAGTAATAATGTAATGTCCCAAAACCCGGGAGATTAATTATAAAAAAATAAAAAATTAAATTAAAAAGCCTTATAATTCCAGTAAATTTACATTCCTTAAAATCTATGTATGTGTTAGTTTTGTTTAGTTCATTCTATGTTATTTATTTGTCTCTTACTTAGTATAATTTTATGTGTATCCTATGTATTATATCATAGTATTTATAGTTAGGTACTTCATTTTTTTATTTAATCTACAGGAACCCCAGAATGGGTGAAAGCCTCCTCCAGTGATGCCCATTTGACTTTGTCTTCATCTACTTTTCTCCAGTTTGGACCAGCTATTGCTTTTATATCATCTTCCCATCTTGTGATAGGTCTACCTCATGTTATTTTGCCTAGTAGGCCATTCCAGAATGTTACTCTTTTGGGAGATTAATTATCCCGGAAAAAATGTTGTCCTAAAGAAGTCTCCACTGTTTGTCTCCGTTCCTCGAAGTTCTATTCCGTTCTTTATTTATTACCAGAGATCGTATGTTCGGACGCATATTTACCTAAAGTTGAGGTGTTGGCTCTATAGAGGAAAAATAGAATGGATTAGATGGGGTATAGGATATTGATAGTAGGAATTATAAATACAACTAGAACTTACTTGTTGGCTCCAATCGTCGTTATGTATTCCGGCAGCCCATAATATGGTCTCTTGTGTCTCTGATCGTCTAACTACAGAAACCTTTATTCGTTTGTCAGAGGAATATTTTTGTTGCGACTGGAACGTATGTCCTACTGGTGCGGTCATTTGTTTCTACGAGTATCTCAGATTGACTTACGCGGCTTGTTATGGAAAATAGTTATTCGCAATTTAAACAAAAGCCATAGCACGTATATGTTGAAACTTTTGTATGGTAGCAGAGCTTATTGTCTCGAATGTTCAGGCGAAAATTTACAAACTTAAATTCAATATTTCGCTAATCGCAAAGTAAAAATACAATTACTTGTGAAGCCTGAACATTCTTGTGAAGCCTTGTGTTGTACTTAGCGGTTAGAACTTTTGTTGTAAGGTATAACTAATCCCTTTAAGTATATAGGAAATGATTTGAAAAACTTTAAATTTTTTATTGAATGAGTTAAGGGACATTTTCAGATTTCCATTGTTCCACAGTACCTATCTGTTAGCATTTTCAGTAATATATACTTTAGATAGTATTAATTAAGAAACAGTGTAGTATTTTAATTTAAATTTTATATTATTGTTATAACACGAAATAATAGGAAATACCTACTTAATACCTATAGCATAACTCTAAACTGTTAGCATTTTTGTACATACTAGAGTAAAATTAGAAAATATTAGCAGCCGCCATCTTGGATTTACATTTTAGTGTCACTATCTGCCTTAACACCCTCGAAACCAATGAAAACGACACCCATGACGAAACATTTGAAAATATTCGCAGCCGCCATCTTGGATTTACAGTTTCAGCAGCTTTCATTATGGGACCAACTCTGAAATCACGAAAAAAATTACGATGTTTGATACAAAAGCTCAATACCTACTCGACCAGCTGATTTATTTTTCGTGATTTACGTGTTGATGCCATAGTGAAAGTTGTTCATAGTAGATGATCCCCTGTGAAAATTTAGTGATAAACAAGTTACCCAGTAATGGTAAAAAAAATACTTAATTTATCAATTCCGGAATCACGACATTTTGACGATCAATACATAAATATACATTGGATCCTATAATCAGAACTCTAAATCTGTGAATCCCGGAATCCGGGATTTTGACTATTTTTGACAATTGTTGATAATTACGCGCGGGCGAAGTCACGGTCACGGAATGGAACAGAAAAAATAACTGACTGGATTGGATCAGCGTCAATAATATCGGGACGAACAGACTGTTTTCAGAATGAAGACAGTATACGATAATATTACACTGTAATTCTGACAAGAGCTTTACCCAATTGAGTAGTTTAATTTTCTTAGTTTTTGAGATCATTTTGAGCAGTCTGTTCGTTCCGATATTATTGACGCTGACTGTACTCGTATTAGTCATTTGTGAGATGTGACTGTAATGAAATGATTTTGCGCCTCATTCAATAGAGGTAGGTACGCACGGCTACAGATCAAGCTATACATATCCAGTATAAGCTGATCTCGCATTGTATAAGATTACCTTACAATGAGAGGTCAGTGTAAACTGGACATGCATAGCTTGATGTGTAGCCGCGTGCACGTTTGCAGTGAGTGTGGGTCTGATTGTCACCGCGACGCGCTGCACGAATTGTCGTACTTACACCGCGCGCCACAATATCCAAATTGTATTTTATTTATTAAACAAAAAGGCATAGCACGTACAAGTTGAAACTTTTGTATGGTAGCAGAGCTTATTATCACGAATATGTGGGCGCAAATTTATAAACTTAAATTCAATATTTCGCTAATTGCAAAGTAAAAATACAATTACTTGTGAAGCATATTACTTAGCTGTTAGAACTTTTGTTGTAAGGTATAACTAATCCCTTTAAGTGTATAGGAAATGATTTGAAAAACTTAAATTTTTTATTGAATGAGTTAAAGGACATTTTCAGATTTCCATTGTTCCACAGTACCTATCTGTTAGCATTTTCAGTAATATATACTTTAGACAGTACTAATTAAGAAACAGTGTAGTATTTTAATTTAAATTTTATATCATTGTTATAACAGGAAATAATAGGAAATACCTACTTAATACCTATAGCATAACTCTAAACTGTTAGCATTTTTGTACATAGCAATGAATTCACTATAGTTATCCACTCAGCGAAAATAAAAAACTTTAGAATTATCGAAGGGTAAATGGAAAAAATATTATATCTCTACTGGACTAAACAGTAGCTTTAAGATAATGGTTTCATTTTATTTGCGTGATAAACTTTTACGTGTGTGAGGATTGAGGGCCCATTTTGAACGAAGATATACCAAGTAGGATAGTGTTTTGCGATAATATCTTGTTTTCACAAATTTTGTTTGGTATAAGCTTAGATTTTGGCTGATTTTGGCATAAAGACTTTATCTGTAGTGTCCATAGTTTATCAGGTACAAGTGTGCCCTCAATCCTCTATGTGAGAACTGAGGGCCCCACTTTACAGTCCATATCTCGCAAAGTTGACTTTCACAAAATCTGATTCCAACTTTCACAATTCTTTGGGAATGTTCACTAAATCCTAAGCATATTTTCAAAGAGTTTCAATAAAGTGGCCCTCACACCACACGCATATCGACATTTTATAGTTTGACACCTGTCCCTTTGACACTTCTCACTTTCACTTTTGCTATTTAGAAATTTAATTTCCCTACCTTAAAACGGGAGTGATACGCGAGTTCGAATGACGTTTTTGCGAAGGTCGCCATTTCGAAAAATTTTGCTAGTGGTACGCCATCGCGCCAGTTCGAAAACTCATTACATCGAAAACCGCAATATCGAATGACATTATCGCGAAGGTCGCCATTTCGAAAAAAATTGCGAGCAGAAAATCGAGTTTTATTTTTGTTCCCTGAAGTTCCCTTAGGAAATAGGGTGACCACAATACGGTATTTTACTCTATGTGAGAAAAAATCTAAAAATATGTTATTTAGATAGATGAGGCCAAAAGCAGTCGGAAAATGTTAGTTTTAGTTCAATAACAATATAAATATTAAAATTAAATTCAGTTTTCAGGTTTTTTTAATGTTTTCTCAAACCATGAAATAGTAGCCGCCATTTTATGACGTCATTCGGCTGTGTAAATTAAAAAAATGTCAAATATTAATTGATCAGCTTATCTCTTACAGCAGGTATAGCTTTCACATAAAAATCAAAATCTTTACCGTCCATACGTATTGTGTGTATAGAGTCATGAGGAACAGAGTGTAAAGTTCACTCATCCTCTATTGAAAAGGGAGGACCCTCCGACCAGATGGTTGTTGTGTCTGGTGGGCAACTGCCCCACGGTTAATGTCGGGTTGTTGTATACCTATATGCTAGTCGCGCGGTAAACTCTCATTGCGCAATGCAGGTTGCGGGACGTCATGTCCTTGTGATGCGTAGTTTGTATGTGGCGATGTAGATGCCACCACATGTGTATTACAAGAAGTAACAGGCTAGAATGGAGATGTTACAAGGATTAAAACAACAATTGTGAAAATGAAACTTTTTAATCACTATTTATAAATTACCAGATAAAAAAAAATTAAAATCCTAAAACCCTAATAAAAAACTAACATTCTTTTTTGGGCATGTGGTAGCCCGCGAAATTCATATTTTCTTGCGTTTTTTACAATTTACAGGTCAGTGTAAGGTTGTATCTTAATCAAAATATGATTCGCGACATTAATAATTATGTATTTACATAATTTTAACAATAAAATCATTAAGACACGGGTCAATCATTAAGAAGGGGTCAGACACGTACACATTTATCAGTGACGCACACGGTTGTAAAAGATGGCTAGACCACTGTCTTGTAACCGAGGCAGCATGGAGGTCTGTTAGTAATGTGCAAGTGTGCCATGGTGTGTACTGGTCTGATCACCTCCCATTAGTGGTTGAATGTAACCTGGAATTAGTAATACCGAAGAAAATTGTGATAAAGAAAACTAATAACAAAGTAGTGTGGGGAGAAAGGGACAAAAAACAAATTGAAACGTATGAGCAAATATGTAACCGTAATTTAAGAGAAATTGATTTTCCTACCGAGTTAAGAGGATGTGCTGATACGAATTGTAATGATATCAGTCATAAAAAAGTCATTGATAAATTGTATAGTGACATCATTAGCTCCATTAAGGAGGCTGCTATTCAGAGTAGCGAATGTAGGGAGGTTCGAAGGGGTGGACATATTGCTGGCTGGAACAGGCATGTTAGGGACTCTCACAGGGAGGCTCGGCTTAATTTTGTGCGGTGGCGTTCTTGTGGAAATCCAGAGTCAGGCCCTATTTGGAAGGCGATGTCAGAGAGTAGGAAAATATTTAAGAAAAATCTTAAATCTCTACAAGACAATCGCGAACAGGTCCGTATGGACATTCTAGCGACGCATCATGACAATAAGTCCTTCAAACAATTCTGGAAGCAGACCAATAAGCTAAACCCTAAGCCGAGTCTCCCGGTGAGTGTTCAGGGCAAAGTGGAAGCAGTGGACATCGCCAACATATTCAGGGAGCACTTTCAGACGGAGCAACGGGTACTAGTGCGGAAGGAAGGGCTCCAGGCTGCAGGTCCTCTACGTGATGAGCCCGTTAGAATAACATCTAAGGAAGTGTCGCGGGTTTTACATAACATGTGTAAGGGTAGGTCTCCTGGACACGACGGACTTAGCGTGGAGCATCTGAAGCATGGGGGTCCTCACCTGTGTAGGGTGTTGGCGATGTTTTACACTTTTTGTTTACGTCATGCTTATTTGCCTGAGGATATTATGAAGGCGGTTGTAGTACCCATTGTGAAAAATAAAACAGGGGATGTCAGTGACAAACACAATTACAGGCCTATTACATTGGCTACTATAGCTGCCAAGGTGCTTGACGGTGTGCTGAATGGTCATCTTTCTCAGTCTGTAGTACTTGAAGACGCCCAATTTGGGTTTAGGCCTGGCCTCTCTACTGAGAGTGCTATATTAGTCCTGAAGCATACCGTCAGGTACTACACTGACCGTAGGACGCCAGTATATGCTGCCTTTTTGGACCTCTCAAAGGCTTTTGATCATGTAAATTATGATAGATTGTGGGATAAGCTTAGGGAGAACAAAGTGCCTGAGGGTGTTACTAATATATTTAAGTACTGGTACCGCCATCAGACGAATTATGTGAGGTGGGCGGGGTCTTTTTCAGATGCCTATCAGTTGGAGGGTGGTGTGAGGCAGGGGGGAGTAAGCTCCCCTACGCTTTTTAACATTTACGTGAGGGAGCTGGTGCGTGAGCTCAATGGCACCAGGGTAGGATGTTCTATAGATGGTCAGATTGTGAATAACATTAGTTACGCTGACGACATGGTGCTGTTGAGCCCATCTATCAGCGCCCTGCGGAGACTGCTGGGCATCTGTGAGGAATATGCTAAGACGCACGGATTGACATATAATGTCAAGAAGAGCGAACTGCTGGTGTTTCGGGCGGGGCGCATGACGCCTTCTTGTGTACCGCCCGTGACGCTGGGAGGAGTGGCGTTAAATAGGGTCAGCCAGTTTGTGTACCTTGGCCATGTGGTAAATGAGGACCTGGCTGACGATCCGGATATAGAGCGGGAACGCAGGGGGCTGGCGGTTCGGTGTAACATGCTGGCCCGCAGGTTTTATAGGTGTAGTAGGGAGGTAAAAAAGACGTTATTTAGGGCCTACTGCCAATCCTACTATACCTGTAGCCTGTGGGTCAGTTACACACAGCGGGTCGTCAGCGCCCTGCGGGTGCAGTACAACAATGCTTTCAGGTTGCTGATGGGACTGCCTAGGTATTGCAGCGCATCAGCGATGTTTGCTGACGCACAAGTGGATGGCTTCCATGCCATAATCCGTAAGCGAGCGGCATCGCTGATGCGCAGGGTGAGGGACAGTTCCAACGGCTACCTGAAGGTCATTGCTGAGAGGGTAGAAAGTCCTCTATGGAGGCAGTGGATACGCATCCACGTTAGATAATAGTTCCTATTGGATATACTAACATTTATTTTTAAGTTCTTTTACATGTATTTACTAACACTATATGGACACCTTTAGTCTGAAATAAAGAAATTGAATTGAATTAATTACCTATGTAACGCGGCCTTTTATAATGTGTGAGAACGTGCCCTTAAGCGCGGCAACGGGAGTTTACCCGCGCCTGAGGACCTGCGTCAGGCGGAATGTGAGGACGCCGTGGCGCCTCTCTAACCACTCCTCAAAGAGGGGACTTATCGTCGCAATTGTGGCGTGCCCAGCGCTGGGTTGCGACAGTCGCACTCTCCATGTCGCCATGATCCCGCCGGAGCTCTGTCCGCTGTGCCGTGATTTCTCGCGGCAGCGGAGTTACCCCCCGCCGTTTCGCCTCCTCGCGCCACTCCCACACGGCACGGCAGTGCGCGCAGGGCCTTACCGGTGTCTGCGGTAAAATCTAGGGTTTACCGACCGAATGCCGGTAAAAGTCCGAAATTAAAGACAGTTTTAGAATAATTCGGGGTTTTAAAGGTGAGATTTGGTAAATAATAGAACTTACGGATAAATCCTAATATTTACCGCAGTTCGGGCTTTTACAGTAACATAAGGTAGATGAGTATGTATCAAAACAAACTTACATGTACTTATTTGTATGACTATAACAATATTTCAGTAACTATTTTCGTAGTTTTCTCAATCAATTGACATGACATATTATTGTAATACAAAGAACATCACTGTACTTTTTCTTTGTAGTAGTCGCATAGACAAACTAATGAGGTTGAACTCCAAAACTCCTCCTCGATTTTATGTGAAAATGTTTGGAACATAATAATCGTTAAATAAAATTAAATATCAACATTCACTACTCCAAGATAATTATGGGTATTATAATATATGCTTTACATTGTTCTCTGAGCACCTTATGTCAAAAATTATTGTCACCCTACCCTACTACACAATCAAAAATAGTCGATTTCGGTATCTATTAAGATTTTTAGTTTAATCGTTATTCTTATTAGTAACAAATAACACCAATTTGTTGCACAATTTTTTTCACAAAAAGAGACTATTTTGTATTTGTCTAATCTTTCATACGATAGGCGTATTAAAACGGAAAACAAAATAAATGGAGGATTGAGGGCCCGAATTTTGTCAAGGTCATAACTTTCAAACAACAAGAAATGGTGACCTGCTCTTGCTTTCACAAATTATTTAGTATCTTATAGGATTACAAACAGTAGCTATAAGTTAATGGTTTCATTTTATTTGCGTGATAAACTTTTACATGTGTGAGGATTGAGGGCCCATTTTGAACGAAGATATACCAAGTAGGACAGTGTTTTGCGATAATATCTTAATAACTTCTTAATAAATTTTGTTTGGTATAAGCTTAGATTTTGGCATAAAGACTTTATCTGTAGTGTCCATAGTTTATCAGGTACAGATGGGCCCTCAATCCTCTATGTGAGAACTGAGGGCCCCACTTTACAGTCCATATCTCGCAAAGTTGACTTTCACAAAATCTGATTCCAACTTTCACAATTCTTTGGGAATGTTCACTAAATCCTAAGCATATTTTCAAAGAGTTTTAATAAAGTGGCCCTCACACCACACGCAAATAAATGTCGATTATGAGTGTAACACGGGTAAAAAAAAACTTCCCGTGGTACTACTGGATCGCTTGGTAGTTCTTAGGGAGTATTTTTTACCCGTGGTACTACTGGTAGTACACACACACACGTGTAATACTGGTAGTATCACGGGCAACAAACGGTTAAACGCGAGCTATTTTGAACATTTGTCCAGACAGCCTGATGCCTGGGCCGCACACATCGCGATGACATTCGGGCGATAAACTTCGTCTTCGGTCTACAGCGAAGCTGCGCGGCCACATAGTGCGTGTTGTCAAGTTTATCGCGATGTACGAGCGATGTACAAACGAATAAAACAAAATGGACGCCGCGGTTGCTCTGTATTTTATGGCAGCAAATAATTATTTTTCACATTTATGTCATGTAAAAAACAAATTAAAAGCAAGAAAAAGGAGGAAGTGGATGATAACTATTCACAAATTAAGAACTATATTAGCTATATTATGCACTGTAGTGGGGCCGACTGAAGCAGTGTTGCCAAGTCTGAAATCTGGCGGACGGTAGAATTCTTCTAAAAATACGGTAGATTTTCCGAAATTATGTTGTAATATATATTTGAAATACGGTAGAATTACCTTGTTTATTTAGTTATTTTAATTTACAACATATTTTTAATCAGAATCAGACAGTATAATCGTTTCAATATTTTTATACATATCAATATTATGTTTTTGGATCATAGCGTGAGTAGGATTAAAATCATTAGTTTTTTCCGTGACGCTGTGTGGCCTGCTACGATAAGAGATTTCCCTTGATGGACTTCGTGAGGAGTTTATTCTTTAATATCGTTAACTCTGCTGAAGACTCTTTCGCACTCAGCATTCGAGTGTGGTAGGGACAAAATGGCCAACATAAATGTATTATGTCCGTAAGGATTGAGTCGCCAAATTTCGTATCTTAATGAAATTTAATACTTATTTAGTAGTAAGTTTAAAAATTTTGTAGGTTCGATCCTCGATTTTGTAGGTATAATACTTCAAAAGATATATGAACTTATAGGTGGCAACTCAATCTAAATGTTTGGACTGAGTCGCCACGTCAGAACTAAGAACATCATGGATGAATGTTTATCATAATTTGGTATGATTTAGTAGTATTTGAGAGTATTTAGTAGACAAAATCTGAGCTCGGTAGTGTTAAAATTAAAAAAGTTACAATATATTATGTGTGGCTCCTCAGACCATACACATACGACTGGTCATTTTTCAAAGAAGCAGTAGTTCAATTTAATGCACAATTTCAACATCATTTAGTAGTAAGTATATTAGATTTGTAGGATAAGAGTCGGCAATCACAAAAGAAAGAAATGGGAGATATAGCATATTTAATGTGGCTCCTCAATTCAGATGCTTCGGTAAATAGATTTGCCTCTAATCTACATAATCATGTGACGAAATTTGGAACAAAAAACGCCAATATTTTGTATAAATTTCTACAAAATGTAGGTATAAAAAATACAAAAAAAAGTACATATTTACGAAGTTATTAGCTATTCTTTAATTTCTTATGAATTTTTTTTGTAGGGTGACCATGAATACGTGATTTAAAAAGAAAATGTACGTTTCGTGGCTTATAGAAACAAAATCTATTTTGTCGCATGTTTTCAAAGTCAGCCTGTATAGTCGGATTTGCACAATAATTTTTTTGTTTGAAAGGTTATGCTCTCGAGGTGGTCCCACTGTCACCAAATCAGAATCTGATGAGGAGATCCCATAGAAATCGAGGGAATCCCTTAAATTTTCGTTTATTGGCAACGACACTACCAGCCGCACTACCAGTAGTGTCGTTTCCAATTAACGACACTACCAAGCCTATTTTTTTTGGATTATATTGTACAGTCAACACAGCAAACTTCATTATCATCATAGTTTCATCATGGAACTTGTGAAATTTTTTAAGGGTGTAAAACACTAGAGGTAAAAAAAAAACACCTAAAACGATAATGAGGTCAAAATGGAAATCCAAGATGGCGGCTGCAAAAATTTTCGCAGCCGCCATTTCAAGCCGACGCCGCGCGGCGCAGCGGAACGTGTCTACATTCGCCACGTGCTCCCGCCCCGCCCTGCGTCTTTTTAATTTTATTTTTGTATTCTTCTTCCTCTTCCTCTTCTGCAAGAAGTCCGATTATAACAAGATCCCAGTCTATCATTATAATTTCACTCGAGCACTCGACCAAACTGCTTCAATTCTACACGAAGTCTGGACGGAAATAGTAGAGACTGTAGTAGAGTAGTCGCGCGGCTTCGTGAGGCGCAGCACCGCTCTTGCACAACGCGCGTACCGGCGAAGCACCGTTGTGTCGCGATGCATCGCTATACGCTGCGAGGCATCACGAGGCGCAGCGCTGCATGGTGCAACGTATTCTAAATTCTCACAATGAAATGTGTATATTTTCGTGTAGAAAATAAAGTTATATTTTGAGTCGCTCTTTTAAAATGTGCGCGCAGCGTCGCGTTGCGTCGCGTCTCGGTGTGAGCTGACCCTAACTCGCGCATTTGCTCTCGGAGACCACAGATGGGCATCGGGACTACTCAATTATTGTATTTCGCGGGTTGCGATTCGATTAGTGGACCTACCACTTATTATGTGCTGTTTTTTAAAACATATAGTATAGGTATAGTTCCTTTTTAGGGTTCCGTACCAAAATGGTAAAAAAGGAACCCTTATGGTGTGACTCAGTCTGTCTGTCTGTCTGTCTGTCACAGCTGGATATTTCAAGAACTACTAATGCTATCAACTTGAAATTAGGAACAGTTTTAGATGATGTTTACCCAACTATTTTGCAAATAAGAAAGAAATAGAAATATTTACACTTTTTTTGCAACATTGACTGAAAGGGGGTCTTAAAAATTCAAAGTGGGTTTACTATGGTATATTGGGTATCATATGAAAGAGCGCTATTTGCACATTCTCAAACATTAAAAAAAAAATGTAAAAAAAAATACCGTTCCCCCCCCCCCCCCCTTATCTCCGAATTTTGCGAAGCGAAAAATCTGCAAATATTCTATATGATAGAAGTTTGTGTAAAGATTACAGGAAAAATAAAACGATGTCTCTAAATAGCACACTTTTTCAGAAATCAGAACGGAACCCTCGGTGTGCGAGTCCGACTCGCTCTTGACCGGTTTTGTAACATTCAAATTCAAATTCAAATTTATTCAATAAATTACAAGTCATAAAAATTTGTACAGTTTTGCTGAAATGTACATTGTTATTATACGTAATTTGCATAATTATCTTTGTTGGCACATCTTGATTTCAATTGTGATTTGTTTTAAAACACAAAAGCGCTTCGATACAAAATCGTAGTTAAGAACGCTTACCATAACATCAGAGGTATCAATGGGCAGTATGAATAGTTTTTTACAATTAGTAATAATGTGTTTATTTATTAGGTAAGTTAGTATTTAAGTGGCAATTATTTAGAACGTTTAGGATGAACACTTTATTATTTTTCTCCTTTACGAAGTGAATTCAATTCAATTCAATTCTAAATTCTGTTAGAAATAAGTAGGGATTTTATTAAAAAAATAAATTTCAAAAACTAGTCATCCTGGTTTCATTTAACATCATCATCATCATCATTTCAGCCGAAAGACGTCCACTGCTCCCCCCAAAAGGGACCTCATTCTTAACTCGATCTCGCAGAAAAACACCGAGCATAACCCTCTTCTTTGGCTTTTGGGTGACCTTGAGCTTTCTTATGAGGCCCATTGTAAAACGCTACGTCTTAGTGCCGTAAATCATAACTGGCAACACACACTGGTCAAAGACTTTTGTTTCGAGACACTGCGATATTTTGGACGAGAAGATCTTCCGTAGCTTCCCTAACTTAACGAAGTTGGACTTACCTAGTTTGACCGTTTGTCCCAGGTACACACACAACATGGTCACCCTCAATAGCGAATTCTTAATGAATATCGAAAAGTATTTTTTTTTTCAGATACCGAATATATACAATGTTGATTTGTACATAAGTATTTAGTAGACATTTATACTAAATGTTAGTGTCTCTGGTTATTGATTCCGTTGTGATCTCAGGTAGATACAATCAATTATTTATTTGCAGAACGTCAGGACTGAGGAGCCAAATAAAATGCGTTTATTTACTAAATTCACTCAGTTTTACTACTTTCTCTATATACTACAAATTCGAACACACTTACTACTAAATGTTCTTTGGAGTGGAATATAAATTGACCAATTAATTTCATGGAAATTCACGTTCTTATGATTGATTGATTGATGGATTGAGGAGCCACATTAAAAGTATTGTATATTCTTCAATATCAACAGTACAGGACTCAGATTTTTAGTAGGTACTATACACAATTACTACTAAATCATACCAAATAATGATAAACATTCATCCATGACGTACCTAGTTCTGACGTGGCGACTCAATCCAAATATTTAGATTGAGGTGCCACCTTTATGTTCATATATCTTTTGAAGTATTATACCTACAAAATCTAGGATCGAACCTACAAAATTTTTAAACTTACTACTAAATAAGTATTAAATTTCATTAAGATACGAAATGTGGCGACTCAATCCTTACGGACATAATGTATTTCCCGACGCATAAAACAGTGTTTTCCGTTGAATAAAAGGAAAATACCCTAACATACAGAACATAAACATTCAAACTTGCTAAAATGATTTTAGTTTATAGATAATCATATATATCTTAAAGATTTAAAAAAATACGATCTTCATTAGGTATTACGGTGTATTTTGCTACAGTAATTATAATCCTACGGTAGGTGGTAGATCTATGCTGATTACGGTGTTTTTACCGTAATTACGGTGCAGTTGGCAACACTGGACTGAAGTGTGGCCGCGCAAGCGAAGTTCATCGCGATAAAACGCTTTGATCTGCGAGAGTTTACCGACAGCGGAGCGAAGTCGTCGCGACTACGCACGAAGCTCCGAAGTATACGCGAATACTTGGCTACATACATCGCGATTACGCGAATCTTCGGGTTATCGCGATGTGTGCGGCCTAGGCATGAGTGACATATATGAAGACGTAGAATGACGCTCTCGCTAACGTAGTATCTTAGCTGTGTGTGACGCCTTTTAGTATTTGATATTTATTTAAACTTATACATTTACCTGTTCCTGAGAAAAAGGGTATTGACGTACGGACTATACAGTATGGGTTTCGATTTTCCTTTTTGAGAAGAGGTACGAAACTCTAAAAACATGCGTGGTCGACATAGGCTGATATGCAATGCAATTAATAAAGAGATACATAAATAAAAATCATCTTGGTACCAAGTATTTATTTCATTTAGGTCAGCTGACAGGGGTGATACAGGGGTGTTGCAATAATTAATACATTACAAATCATAAAGAAAATAAAGTTACCAATTAATTCTTAAAATTACGTATTTTTTTTAGGCATTTATATTAACTTCGATATTGCTTTTCTCACTAACGGCATCTGTAGCATCAACGGGATTTTCTCCATTTTCACCAGCTTTGGTTTTCTTGTCACTCTTCCTAAATTTATCGTACCTAAAAACAGAAACAAAAGTTATTGACCAAGCTAATTTAACCTCTGGAATATTTTCAAGAAGAGGACCGAAATTCAGCTGCTTTTGCCGAACTTCGATCCAAACAGTACATTGTGCCTTGGATTCATAAGTTTGGTAACAGGCGGGACCCATTAATTTTCTTTCGGTTTATAATTTGCAAATGTGTGCCGCCTGCTACCAAACTTAATGCGGGTATTTAACTTAGGCTTTCAGCTTATAATACAGTATGTTAAACCGAAGTAGAGTTTGCTTCGTTTTTAGTTTATTTTAATTTTGTTTTCTATTCTCAATCTTGTTTCGGTCTTTTTAGTGCATTGCATATAAGTTGTCTTTTTTACAGTCGGGTTTTTTGATTTTTTAAATTATTTACATTTTATTAGTACCTATTATTATATATTAATACGTGAAGCAAAACTTTGTAGCCCTTTTTACGAAAATTACGCGGACGGCGGAGTATGAAATTAAACCGGCCACAGTTAAAGTTTATATGGAGGAGTGCAGAAAGCTAATATTTTTATATAATATGCATTAGAAATAAACTGAATTAACAACACACACACAACAACAACACCATTACACACAGTACATGCATTTAACAAATGTAAGATGTGGCCTCGCTCTGCTTCGACTTGCATTTATTTATTTTTTAACCGACTTCAAAAAGGAGGAGGTTCTCAATTCGTCGGAACCTTTTTTTTTTATTTTTATTTTTTTTTTATGTATGTTCCCCGATTACTCGAAAATGGTTGGACCGATTTGGATTTTTCTTTTTTTATTCGAAAGGGTATACTTCCCAAGTGGTCCCATGATCATCAAGTCAGGATCTGATGATGGGATCCCATGGAAATCGAGGGAAACCCTCAAATTTTATGGGCACACTTATATCGATTTCAGTATTTTTTATAGTAACTCGTGCATTTGCTCTCGGAAAGTACCATTTGGTGAACTGGAACTGATGATGAAGACCACAGATGGCCATCGGAAATACTCAATTATATCTAAGTATATCACAGGTTGCGATTCAATTACTTTAATATGGTTTATGCTCGTCAAAATGCATAATGGTGATGGTGACTTCACCATGAGCTCCAGTTCTCTTGGTTCTTACTAGGAGAACTCCTCAACAATTAACGTCCCTGCATCGGGAAAAGCAATATTTTGTAAAAGGTGATGAGCAGTTGACATTGGGTTATTGTAACTTAGATAAATTACAAACTGATCAACTAACAAGTGAAAAATAAAAACTTTTTTACAAAAAACAAAACCGACTTCCAAAAAAAACACTACAAAGTGAAAAATAACTTTAATTTCGGAAGTCGGGGGCAAAAACCTAATACAGATCCAATAACACCGACTTCCGAAATTAAAGTTATTTTTCACTTTGTAGTGTTTTTTTTTGGAAGTCGGTTTTGTTTTTTGTAAAAAACTTTTTACATTATGTCATGTCATCCTGTTTGTCACTGTCACATTAATAAAACTATAAAAACTATTCAAACTTAAAATTTAAATGAATTATGGTCGAATTTCGATCAATGGGCGACACTAGTAGATATACAGGGTGTCCCGTAAATAATGGATAATCTCTTAAGGGGTCATTGTACTCATCATTATGAACAACTTTTACTATGGGACCAAACCTGAAATCGCGAAAAAAAATTAGCTGACCAGTACATTTATCTACATCAAACTCGTCAAAATGTAGGGAGCAGCTGATTTTTTTTTCGCGATTCCAGGTTTGGTCCCATAGTAAAAGTTGTTCATAATGATGAGTACGATGACCCCTTAAGAGATTATCCATTATTTACGGGACACCCTGTAGATTTCAGATTTGTCAGTAACTTGGCTACACAAAAATACAGCCGCCGTATGAAACAAAACATCACGCCTGTAACCCCCGAAGGAAGGGTTATACAGAGGTGTACAGTCAGCACATCCACATTTCGCCAGTTACCTATGTTAAATCCCATGTAATAGAGGGCGACCGTATTTCCATCATATAGCACAAAATCTTTGAGATACATATCGACCATGAGGCTGCTTTTCCACCAGGGATGTGCGAGGATGCGTAGCGAGGGATGTGTTTGTTAAGAACCAATAGAATCACTTCATTTACCTAGCCTCGCTCGGCGCAGTTTTATGCTCGGACTTTTAATTAGCTGCAGTAAAATGACACTTCTAATGTTATTTTTACTAATTACTGTAAAAATCGCTATCAAATGGGAACATTTTTTGTAGGAAATCTAGGTTCTAACACTTTAATAAAACGAGTTATGAGCTTTTTAAAATGTATAGATTATTATTAGCCAATTAAAAGTCACTAGGAAGTTTATACGTCTGTCTTGATCAAAGCGCAAACGAGAAGTGAAGTAATGAATAATGGTGGGTAGTATTTATATAATAGGTACCTACGATAGTACGATATATCGATTATTACAGAATCGACTCACGATTGTTTTTTTGTAAATAAGTAAATCAAATAAATCAACATTTTTTAACGAAATGACAGATAGGAAGTGAGTGAGTGGGGATTTTACTGCAGCTAATTAAAAGTTCAAACATAGTGGAAACTGCCACACATGATTGTGTCCTCGCGCCACACATTTGCACACTGTTTAGAACTTAGCAACACATCCTCGCACTACACATTTGCACACCGTTCACCGCTCGCATATTTCTGGTGGAAACGCTCACACCGTTTCACAGCCTCGCTACGCATCCTAGCACCACCCAGCTATCTCGCACATCTCTGGTGGAAAACCAGCCTAACTGATCTCGTAGTCCTGACACTTTTACGCAGTCGTTTTAAAGTTGTCCGTATTTGTTTTTTTCTGTGTATGGGTCAGAGAAAGGGTATTCTTTTGCTTACGTTTTGTCTGATTTTCTTACGTGACATGTATAAACACAATAGAAACTTGTGCTCTAATAGAAGACGTCACTTGCATATTAATTAATCCGCAGAAACGCAAAAGGTGCAGCGACATCTTAAATGTTTATGAAAATTATATAATGTTTAAAGTACCTTCCAAGGTCCTCCTCGTCGTCACTGCCTTCATTGCCTTGGGGGTCTACTTCTCGGAGCAACTCTCCAATGTCTTTGTCAACATCTGCCCACAATTTGTCCTCACTCCCTGAAACATACATAATATAATATACTAGGTGCTTACCTATGAAATTGCCGCAATACCTTGTATAAACAGGGTAAAATTAAATTAGCTAGCGAAACTCCGCAGAATGATGGGTATGATATCTAACATGATCAAAGAAATAAGAATTCATTTGTGGAGTTCTTTTTTGAAAAAAAAAAATTTTTTTTTCAAGTGACTACTAGTTCTTTTTTGGGTCATCACATCAATCAACCATTGATGTGATGACCCAAAAAAGAACTAGTAGTCACTTGAAAAAAAATTTTATTTTGTGTAAACTCAGGGTTGGTAAAAAAAGTATTTTTTTTAAATTTTATAAAACAAGCAGTTTAAAATGTTTTAAACGAGTTTTATTTGATTGTTTTCCTTTTGAGCGATTTCTCAAATCTATAATCAACAAATAAATCAGCAATTAATCAACGCAATCTAAGAAGTCCGTTTGGACAGCCTGCTGTCAAAATACTTTGTGTAGTGATGAAAAAAAAAAATCGGTTACTTTAAAAGCCGATTCTCGAGACATCCATCTATATATTTAAAACTAAATCAGGTTTGTTTGTTCCCTTCTTGAGAACGGCTTGGTCGATTTTGTGTACGTTACTCCAGCGGAATGTTGTCGCTTTTCAGGATTTCGGCTTGACAGGAATTAGTACCCAATCTCATGTAAATGTGGCCGAAATTTAGAATTTGTGCGTCCAGCCGATCCAAAGATATTCACGAAAAACAGATTTCGCTGGAGTAACGTTACTGCAGCGGCATGTTTTTTTACCCGTGGTCGTAGCTGAATACAAACTAGCTACTTAGATAGATATAATTTGTGCCTAATTGTGCCCAAAAAATAGAATTTGTGCGTCTTGAGGTTTCAGAGTTATTCAAGATGCCGCTGGGGTAATGTTTAGCAAATTGCTGTATCTCTTAAACGGCATGACATACAACTACAATTTTTTTTTACTACGGTGGGTCTTAATTTGTGCAATTTCATTTTTTCTATAATCAACACCATTGGAAAATTAGAATTTTTTTTCAAAAACCCTAAAATCGATCCTCGCGCTTCAATGAGAAACCCTAGAAACTTACCAATTATGGTGGTTTGTACCTTTCATGAACTCAAAGCATCATGTGAAATTAGATGTTTCTATTCCAACTCCATAGAGAGTTATTCGATTTTAATTAAAATCTGGCTACGATATAATGTAACGCTCCAATACACGAGTTATTATTAAGTGACTGTAATTATGATTATACTAATAATTAGTACCTTTATTAAATTGTTTATCCTTAAAGTTTCAGCTGAAAAAACCTTCTAACTACTGAGATATAAGAAAAAAACGACCGGAAAAGAAATCACACGATTAACCGAACTAATTCGAATGACTACATAAAAGCGGGTTCACAGTACATTGCGCCAACCTTGTTAAATCTGTAGTACATTTCGTTTTTTGAAACAGTCTGGCACAAAAGTGTTACTTATAATTTATTTGTAAAACACGTAGGTATTACGTACACACAGTATGTAAGCCATAAGCCAGTGTGTATGTGTGTGTGTGTGTGTGTGTGTGTGTGTGTTTGATGATTTGCAAACCTTTAAATTTTCAGTCAAATGTTAGTACAGCAATCTAATAAATACCACTAGGTTTATTTGACGAGAAAGTGTATTTTTATTGCCAATAAAAATAAAAGAAAAATACCATTTAAAGATTTAGTTTTGAATTGAAATAAAATAGCATGATTGATACCAATGTAAAATTTTGTTTTATTATTTAAGTAATAGACATATTCACAAATTAATCAAATTGAGGCAAGTGGATGTCGTTGTCTATCTCGTCTATCTCAGCCAATTCGTCAATTGGAACTATTAAATTCATACATAAAATACATATACCCTATGAGGTCCTATGCCGTCAGAATGACCGGGATAATAAAACATTACGTGGGGGGAATCCCCAGAGCTTGTCGTTGCTTCATTCGAAGTTGCAGTAAGGAATGGTTTTTTTGTAAACATTCTTCAATGAAAAACAATGGTACCAACATTACTGGAATTCTTACGTGAAACGCACTTTTAGTTGGGTTCGGTGTTAACTTTGTTTGACACGAGTAAGCCCACTTTCCCACGGACGTAATAAAAACTCCTGGCGCCATTTTTTTCCCACCTTCTACAAAGTGTTCGAACGAGCGTTAAAAAACACTTCAAACGGATTCTTCGAGCAGTGCGGACGACGCGGACGTACGATGGGTTCCGTAAAATTATTAGCGGCAGCTATTTGTGACGCTAGGAGACAGTATTATAAAGTGCTCTGTGCTAGGAGACCACAACAGAGCCAAATAAAACTTTGGGTGCATCCCTTGAATTTGTATACTTATATTTAAAAGGCCTATTTTCGACATCATGCAATAATTTAAAGAAATAATTATCCTGTTTTTTTTAAATAACTATCAATTACATAGCATGTTTATTATACAGGGTGTAAGTGTAAACAGTGGCAATATTTTAAGGGGTCATTGTGCTCATCATTATGAATAACTTTTATAATGGGACCAAAAGTCAAATCGCGAAAAAAAAAATTGCTGTTCCCTACATTTTGAACGTACATGTCCAACGTACAATGCGAACATAAATGTACTGAACAGCTTCGCGATTTCAGGTTTGGTCCCATAGTAAAAGTTGTTCATAATGATGAGTACAATGACCCCTTAAAATATTGCCACTGTTTACACTTACACCCTGTATTGTATTTTCCCAAATTAAATCCGTTTAATGTTTACTTACTTTCTTTATCCACCCCTAAACATATGTCCAGAACTATTATAGGTAGGTAGCTAGGTACCTAATATTGGAATTGGAAACATCGGAGGTGTTCTTTAACAAAATAACAGCCAAGTATCCGATATCGAACAGGTTTGTAAAATAAAGTGAGTGCGTACTGCGTACATACGCTACTTTAACCGATATCGTCCAATGAAGTCCGATAACTAACTAATTACTTTGATAGACATTGAATAGGATTACGGTCATAGAGTTGTATTGATGACTTCAATGATTAAAATTCTGTAAATATGTAATAGGTACGATATGATTCGCGACCGTAACAAGTAGTTGTTACGGTCGCGAATCATATTTTGATCAACATACAACCCATTACTGACTTGAAAATTGCAAAAAACGTAAGAAAATTTTAATTTCGCAAGCGCGGCAACGGGACCCGACACCTCCACCCCGCCAACCGACCATGGACTGTACGGAGAATCCGTACGCCACGCTCGTGACGCCACAAAGTACCTACTTTTTTTTTAAAATCCTCATAAATAAAACTGTGCATAGCCTTAAATGAATGACCTGTGATTTTGATACCCACTAATTCTATCATATAATAACACTGAAACATACAAAAATACTTTTTCAATTAAAAGCTTTAAAGTGAAATACTTAAGTAGCACTTTCTTGTTTTTATTTTCCCATAAATAAAGCTGCTAAGCTGCTATATGGGTTTGCACAATTTGATACACTGGAGAAAGATGCTGCCGTGGTAATTGTGCTTAATTTTCAAACTCAAACGGCTCGACCGATTTTGATGAAATTTGGTGTGGAAGTAGCTGACACCTTGGATTAACACATAGGCTACTTTATATCCCAAAAAATGTAGTGTTCCCGTGGGACGAGCAAGGAATCCAAATATATTTGCTACTCTTTCAAAACTCAAACGGCTCAACTGATTTTGATGAAATTTGGTGTGGAAGTATTATTACAATTTCCGTAAAATTTATCATTTGTTATACTTAAATTAATCACAGTATCTTAGTTACTGGGCTTAAGATGCCTGCAGTTTTAATATTTATTTCAAAAATACTTAGCTTAACAACAGTAACTATTGATTTACTGTCTTTTAAGCTAACCTTTTGCGTATAACAACAGTTGTGTGTCCAGATTCAAACTACTTTGAACCTGGACACAGCTTCATGCTCTTCATGCGACATAGCTTTCATCATCAAGTGGAGTAAGGAAACCAAAAATTTACGACTGATGATTTTCACAATACTGTGCATTCTGCATGATCTGGAAAAGTTGACGTAAAAGTAATGGCCGTTGGAGATTTTTATGATTAACAGGACTGTGTTCATTCTGCACACCGACCAGAATTTACTTCCGTGAAATCGTTAAAGAGGTTCAAGTTAGGCGAGGGTTTCTAAAATTATAATTAAAGAAATCATTCGGAGAAAATCATTATTTATTGCAATTTATTTTTTGAAAACGAAACAGAAAAATAACGCAATGTCTGCTGAGCCTATTCCAAAAACTACAGCACGAGGTAAGTACCTATTAATAGTGAGCAAAGAAAATCCGATATAATTATGAAACTGGAACCTCTCATGCCTTCAAAACTCTTGTTTTGGCAAGCACTACCTGAGAATAATTTGGCCGTCGATTTACGTACCAATCATATTGATGGTTGTGACTGGGGCATAATATGAATATTTTGATTTCATTTGTTGCATTTATATAAATGAAGAAGTTTATTTTATATGTTGTTTTCAATATTTTTTATTTTGTTAAAAAGTAATTATGAAATAATAACTGGCAAAGGGCAAATTACTTAGAATATCTGATCTCACTATCTCCTCAATAAAATTAATGAAGACTTTAAAAAGAAGACTGATTATAAGAAACTGATCTCGAATTTAGCTATTAAAATCTATATAATAAAAAGAGAAGTCCTGACACTGACTGACTGACTCATCAACGCCCAGCTCAAACCCTTGAACATAGAAAGCTGAAATTGACTGACTCATCAACGCCCAGCCCAAACCCTTGAACCTAGAAAGCTGAAATTTTGTACAGAGGTTTCCTTTATAATGTAGACAACAAATAAGGAAGGATTTTCGTTCCCGTGTCATATTTTCCGACATCCACACGGGCGAAGCTGCGCGGGAAGTGCTAGTTAATAATAAGAACGTGATTTTACTTTTAGTCGATTCAAAAATAACTTAGTGGATTAATTTCATAACTTATGACATAAACCAGGTTAATTATTATCTTGAGGAATCATACACAAATGAAAAAGGTTAACATAGAACACAGTATATTTAGATACTTATTATTGCATTTTAGATTTTATAATCATAAATTAGTCTTAAATACAGCATCTTCAGTTACTATGTATTCAGTTAGGTAATCGAAGCCTACTGTTACTAGGTTTCAACCCAGTATGTATACAGTTACTGTGTTGTATTATCACTAAAGTTCCTGTCTTTAAATGGTTAATACACAGTAATGTGTAAAACTAACCTAGACCACAATAACCATTCAGTTACTGGGTTTTAGCTTTTATTATGTTCTTATTTTATAAATTATAACACATGAACTGATTTTATTAAATAAAAAACCGGTCAAGAGCGAGTCGGACTCGCGCACCGAGGGTTCCGTTCCGATTTATGAAAAAATGTGCTATTTAGAGACATTGTTTTATTTTTCCTGTAATATTTACATAAACTACTGTCACATAGAACAATTTCAGATTTTTATGTTTGCAAACTTCGGAGATGGGGGGGGGTGGTATTTTTTTTACATTTTTCATCAAAAGTCGAAAACTATGCGGCCTAAAAAAAATTTAAAAAATTCTTGAAAATGTGCAAGCAGCGTTCTTTCATATGATACCCCACATGCCCTAGTAGCCCCACTTTGAATTTTTAAGACCCAAACCCTTTCAGTCCCTGTTACAAAATAAATATAAATATTTTTACTTCTTTCCTATTTGCAAAATAGTTGGGTAAACGTCATCTAAAACTGTTCCAAATTTCAAGTTGATAGCATTAGTAGTTCTTGAGATATCCAGCTGTGACAGACAGACAGACAGACTGAGTCACACCATAAGGGTTCGTTTTTTACCATTTTGGTACGGAACCCAAATTAATAAAAAAAAATTCACATTTCAAAATGGAGCCATACTGCCGCCATATTGATTTTTTTCAAAAAAAAATATAGCCTATGTCACTCGGGACGATGTAAGGATACCCCATACATCCAAATCGGTTCAGGCATTTAAAAGTTATGGTGGAATAAAGAAACTCACATACATACACAAATAAACGTACATCAACCCTGAATACATTAAGACTCATTTTTGGGCAGTTGTGTAAAAATATATTATTTTTTAATTTTAATGGGTAGTACCTAGTAATAATTGTCTATTTTGCCAGACAAAGTGTCAAAAAGTGATAAAATCATCGATGCGGAATGACGTACCTGCGACACGGGTAAGCTTTTTAAGTTTTCTTAAAATGTTTGGTTGGGGCTTGTTGTTTTTGGCTTTGCATTGCATAAGGACATCATTAACAATATCACTAAATCGTAACTATACGTGTTAATCACGTAATCATAATTTCATTAGTCTAAAACTTTATTTATGTACTCCGTGAATGGTGTTGCCAAGTAAACAGTAAAGAACACAAAATAGACTTAGGTATTCACAGCTGAAAAAGAATAAAAACATGCTGTACAACATACAATTCACACCTCAATGCCAAGTACACATTGCCAAGTATCGAACAAAATGCACATCGGGTTCTGTTGTTTATTTTAAACCTGACACAATTGCATAAGATTTTAGTCCCAAAGAAAAACGCATGTTGCGATGAAAGTTCTAAGTCTGATGACAACCCACATTTCCTTCCACTGTCTTCACCTATACTCAGATCCGACCCACCTTCTTTAGACTCCACATATGAAAGGCGTTATGGTAGTTCCAGTTATGGTAGTGGATAACTACCATAATTACTCCAATAGCAACCATGACAACGCTGATGTAGAACATCTTCAGTCACCGTTTCCTAGCACATCAACAGCTTTGCTAATCATTAGATCTAAGCGCAAGAACCCTATAAAAGTAGCTGGAAGTGGAGTGAAATTCTTTACAAAAGAATTTCACTCAATGTACAGCTGGAAAAAGACAAAAACCCCTAAATGAACGAAAAGTGGATTATGATTTCAGGTACGATGCTCCGAAAATTACTAAATTTTCCAGAATCAGCGATTAAGTAATCACGGTGTAGGTTTTTCAAAGAGGGCAAAACCATATAGTCTTTTGCGTGAAATGCAACATGTCTTTGTGTTTTGTGGTAAGAGAAACTAATAATAGAACCTGTTTCCGCCAATTTCACTCTAAATTATAGTTATTTTTATAAGAATTATTCATAATAAACTTTTTTTAAAACTAGGATGTGTTTTATTGGTATCTTGGCAACGTAATCCCCGAAGTACATATATTTTCGCGAAAACTGTAAAATATAGATTTTTTTCAGTCTCCTGGGATCATAGTAAACCAGGAAATATAATTATAATACACAGTTCTTAGACATTCAATCTTTTGCCAATTTAAGAGCGTGTTTGCATTTTTCATACGTAAATCGAGAACTTGGGAGATTTTGAAGTGATTTTGGTCACATAATTAATTTTTTTAGCTTCTTTTTACTTCAATCATCGTAATTATCATACATTTTTATTTAAAGTCCATTAAAAAAAAAACTCGTTCAAATTGGATTATTGACTTCGAAAACAGTCGATTTCGAAAGCGCTATTTCCAGATGACGCGCTAAGGCTCAACTTTGAAGTAATCTTACACCAATTATGATTACTAAGTAAGAAGGTAAAATGGTATTCATTCGAAGAAGCATATCCTGAAATTTAAAATGCATTGAGAAAAGTTCGATTTTCAATTCAATAACTTGTATTTTAATCACGTCTAAGATAATCAAAAACCGAGAAATCGACTACAAAAAAACACAGTCATTTCTCAGAATCTAAAAGTCATTTGGCAACATAAATCATTTTATACGTAAGAAGAAAGATTGTACTATATATGTGTAAGAAATAAAAAATATCTGCCTTCAATCATTTACGAAAATAATTTTCTAAAGTAAGTATAAAATCGGATGCATCGAACGGCCTAAGTCAGTCGCGCCACAGTACTATGATCGGAGACCTTTCAAAAATGCAAAAAAAAATACGAAAAATAATAACTAACTCAAAAATATCAAAATCAAAGATTATACGCGTACACTTCTACTATAATGTACTAAAAATTGCTTCATGGATGTACGCTGGCAACACTGTTCATTTTTAATTTATGTTCTCGTAGATAGACGGCGCTGAAAAGTAAGAAATTAAAATGTATAGCATTTGCCACCCTGTCACAGATTAAGTAGAGATGATGCGTAGCATCTCTACTTAATCTGTGACAGGGTGGCAAATGCTATACACCCTGTCACAGATTAAGTAGAGATGATGCGTAGCATCTCGTACATCCATGAAGCAATTTTTAGTACATTATAGTAGAAGTGTACGCGTATAATCTTTGATTTTGATATTTTTGAGTTAGTTATTATTTTTCGTATTTTTTTTTGCATTTGTGAAAGGTCACCGATCATAGTATTGTATTAATGTTTTGCTCTTATTGATCAAAAAAGAAACTATTAGTAGAATTTATAAATATGAAATGACTATACAGCCACAAGGTGACAGGCTGATGTTGACATTTCATTGCAAAAAATTTCTGCGGTTGCGTTGCGAATATTTTTGTAAATATTTCGTTTGCTTGCCAATTTTCAGTGTAATTTACGTCAAGTTTAGTTCGTTGCTCCGTATTTAGTAAAAATCTTGGAAGATAAACGTTCCCATCGAAATCATCGAATGTCTACTTTCTAAATCACCACGACTTGAGCCCCCCGTGCTCCTCGGTGATTTAAATGCTTAGGCCCTCCAAGTGCTCTGTGGGCCCTCCGTAAATAGGAGTTTGGACCATATTATTTAACTCCACCCTTAGACGACCACTGACCAAGTGTTTTGTGTTTATACCATTGATAGTTTATACTTAAATAACCATGTCTCGAAACAATGTTGTGTACCTACCTGGCTGCCCAGTCATCAAAGATGACGGTAAATATGATGTTCTTTTTCTATCTACACAATGTATTGCTGGTTTGAGTTTGAGTGCAATGTTTTGTTTTACATAATAAATATGAACATGCAAAATTGGTATTTATTTTATTATCCTCGAAACAACAAGTTTAGTGTCGAATTAGCGTTACCGAGTTGAATAATGTAGAATGGTTGAAAATTCTGTTGTAGTAAGACTAAACCTAAAAATTTAAAATCCAGTTTGTAGAATTTTCAACCATTCTCCATTAGACAACTCGGTAAAGCTAATTCTACTTGGTACAATATTATTTATGTAGCTATGGTAACGTACCACGTGACATTGAATAGTGTATGTCCCCGTAACTAGATGGCGTTGCCTAAGAAAAGCTTAAGTTGCCAGTCTATCTCAGTATATATAATAGTAGTCTATGAGTCGCGCCATGCCCTGGTAACTTAGAACATTTTTTTTTCATTGTGAAAATTGCCATCTATCCCCAAACCATGGAACTTTTTATTGCAGTGTTACCACTTTTTTGTGCATGAAATATTTGGTAGTATATACTAGTTGCTGATTTTGCAATTTTTATTTAATTAGTCCAGTTGCACAAAAAAATATGATATAACAACCTAGTATAATTTATTTTTAAAATATTTTACTAAAATTTTGTATGAATAGTGATATTTTACGATGATAGAATCTTAAGGAGTAATTTAGTAGTTAACTGATACTAAACGTTAGCAACACTGAGTCACTGAGTGAGTATAAAGAAAAAGAAGTTCTAAACATGACTACGTAAATACGTAATAATACAAGAAATTTTGCTTGTGTGCATTTTTCTTGTATTTATTGGTGTTTTTGTGGTAATACGTTGAGTTACGTTACGTTACTTCCTCCGCATATTCCAGAAATACGGAAATTCCAGCATAAACTGTACTTGTGAACGTGTTTGTGACATACAAAACAACAAAAAGACAAAGTGTTGTGTTCTTCAGCTTCACTATGAACAAATTGGTGCAAAGAAGTCGGCAAGATATATTATTTTTATAATGAACGAAAGTGATGAAACTGACCCCATCTTCCTACGAGCTCGAGAACATTAAACTAATACAAAGTGTGCGAAACGAGAGCGGCAAACAGGTGTCGAAATGAATGTGTAGTCAATAAATTCATTATCTAATAATTATGTTTGTATTATTAATCTCATTTCCTTTAGCCAAGTAAAACAGCAATTCATACGTAAGTAGGTACCATCGCGGACATTTGCTGAACCACTTCGACCTTATTACCTAGGTAATAAGGTCGGAAAAGTGGTTCAATGCAAATGTCCGCGATGGTACCTATACATAATGCAGTGCATAGGTATATATCTATATGTATAGGTAGGTGCATAGTATGCACCTACCTATACATATAGATATATTTCATTTAGTTCCATGGTTGGCGTTTGGGGGGCGCTGATTGCTAAGTAAAACCGAAAACGTCAGTTGCCAGTCTATCTCATATACAGGGTGTTCGGCGCATGGACCGACACAATTTTTTGGGGGATTGGGGGGGTCATTTGCTAGGTTTCACCTAAAGACCTCCATGTCCTAAGTGTGACGGTAATTGAGATATGTTTTTTTTGGTTCTTTCTTTGAATTACCCAAAATCTCGCCTTTGAATCGATATATTTTTTTTGTTTATGGTTGTAAAAGAATAAAATAATTTTTATTATAGTCTACAATGTATTATTATTCGAAATAAAATAAAAAAATATAATTACCGTAATAAGTCTTTTCTTCAAACACTCCATAACTGACTCTCTAACTAGTATTTTGACTACATTTGAATTGTTTTTCATAGCGTGTAGCATACCCTTAGAAAGGGTACAAGCTAAAGAACTTTTTGAGATAAAAATAAGGTCAAAATGGCTTCATTTAAAAAAAAAAATGAATTTAAGAGTAGTAATTTTTCATACATTTAAACATTTTTAAGACTTTGGAAGCACATAAGTCATTTTCTACTGATCAATTACATCAAATAATATTTATTTAGAATTAAAATACATTGCAGACTATTATAAAATTTATTTTGTTCTATTACAACCATAAACAAAAAAAATATATCGATTCAAAGGCGAGATTTTGGGTAATTCAAAGAAAGAACAAAAAAAAACATATCTCAATTACCGTCACACTTAGGACATGGAGGTCTTTAGGTGAAACCTAGCAAATGACCCCCCCAATCCCCCAAAAAATTGTGTCGGTCCATGCGCCGAACACCCTGTATACTAGTCTATGAGTCGCGCTCTGGCGCTCGTCGACGCAGGACCTATGTCGGTTGACCCCCCGCCGCCGCGCATGCGCCTCGCGTGATATACAACGTGTAACGTTAAATGCGCAAAACCTCTTAAGGGGTCATTGTACTCATCATTATGAACAACTTTTACTATGAGACCAAAGCTGAAATCGCGAAAAAAAAATCAGCTGTTCAGTACATTTCTGTTCGCATAATTCGTCAAAATGTACTGAACAGCTGATTTTTTTTTCGCGATTTCAGGTTTGGTCCCATACTAAAAGTTGTTCATAATAATGAGTACAATGACCCCTTAAGAGGTTTTGCGCATTTAACGTTACACGTTGTATACGTAAATTGTAGTGCGACTAAATATTTTTAATCCGTTCATTTAAGTAATATTTTAAGTAGCTAAAGTGGTAGGCACACTTACTTTAGGAGAATTATGTTACAATTCTTGAATATGTTGTAATACTTGTAATATTGATATTGTAATTACAATATCAATATTACAATATAATTTGGTCAAAATGTAAATCCAAGATGGCGGCTGCGAATTTTTTTAAATTTTTCGTCATGGGGGTCGTTCCCATTGTTCTCGAGGATGCTAAAGCCGATAGTGAAGTCAAAATAAAATAAAAATAAAAATGGAAATCCAAGATGGCGGCTGCGAAAGTTTTCAAAATTTTTCGTCATGGGTATCGTTTTCATGGTTCTTGCGGGTGCTAGAGCCGATAGTGACGTTAAAATGTAAATCCAAGATGGCGGCTGCGAACATTTTCAAATTTTTCATCATGGGTATCGTTTTCATGGTTCTTGTGGATGCTAACGTCGATAGTGAAGTCAAAATGTAAATCCAAGATGCCTACAAGAATTTTGGAGGATGAATATGGAGAAAAAATTTATATCATATTTTTATTTGAAATCTCTACTGCCACAATCTGTATTGTGGATCCGTGACAAAGTAGACGGAAACCTTGCCATATAAACTTGGGCCTGGGCATGGCCTGGGTTGTAAAAAGATGAAATTGGTGTCAATTGATACTACACTATATTGTATTATATTGTCTACTATATTATCAAACCATCACTGAACATTTTCCGGATTTTCGCGGTCTGAGTTCCGAGTTAAAAGAGATGTAGTAAAAGTGAGGTTACATAACGATCTAGATATAGGTACTTAACAGCTGATTTTTGAAGTTCTTCAGCTCGACGACCACGTAAACTACAGCCTCTAGTCACTTTGCCACAATTTACACAACGATCCATGGTGCCAATATGAAATCGGTAGGCCGGTCGTAAAATCCAAAATAACAAGTTCAAGTCCAACGTTTATGCGGGGTTCTCCGTACCGTGTCCGATGTGGTAGCAAGGTTCGTACAAGAAGCAAGATCAGAAGTCCGCAGAAAGAAAACAGGGGTCGAGGAAAATATCAATAAAACTATGGGAAATACACTCAAATCGCGACCGCACTAAACGATACGAAACGAGTGAGGCACAGATAAAGGCACTATATAAAGGTGTGTCCAAATATAGAGCGGCATTTGAGCGCGGCTAGCCGCGCTCTGATCGTACAAGGGCCGCGCGCGGTGGTGTTGAGCGTAATATATCTTCTCGTCTCACATCAGTGATGACCTCTGGCACTGAAACGTGCTCGCTCACAACATAATGGATCTTATTCATAATCAGCCTATAATGTTCCCACTGCTGGGACACAGGACTCAGTGCGGGTTGGTAGATGTCACATGTCTTCGAATTTTTGGTTCTAGGCGGTTTCCTCACGATATTTTCCTTCACTGTTTTGAGAGTAGTGGTGATGAAATTATTTACACAAAGTGCCTGCCTGGGTTCGAAACCATGACTTACAACTCGCAAGTTGGGATCTTTACCATTGGGCCACCATTGCATTGCTCTCATGGGCCGCATTAGAAGGGATGATTGACTTCACTATCGGCTTCATCCTCGAGAACTATGAAAACGACACCCATGACGAAAAATTTGAAAATGTTCGCAGCCACCATGTCGGATTTACATTTTAGCGCCAATATGGGCTTTAGCACACTCAAGAACTATGAAAACAACACCCATGACGAAAAATTTGAAAATTTTCGCAGCCGCCATCTTGGATTTTAATTTTGACTTCACTATTGGCTAAAGTCGAAATTCCCCTACATCGCGTCCCACTTCCCTACCTCTAACATCCGCTCAGTTCCTATGCACGCTGCTATCGGAACTGAGCGGATTTTAGAGGTAGGGAAGTAGACTTAGTTAATAAACATACGGGGTAGGCGTAAATTTTCTTCCCTTTCGATGTCTTTCAGAAGTGAGGAAAACGCGAGGTTCGGATCTTTGTTGGTATTTAAGTAACCAAATGCGATGTAGTAGGCTTTTGCTTTTATTTTTTGTAGTATTTGACAATAACTTGGGCGACGACGCGCGCACTGAACTGAATGTGCCCGCTAGGCGCCAAGGCTAACCCACTGTACTTGAAGCTTCGCGCATCTAAAGAGCGGAGTGCTCCATCTAGACTAAGAGGTCACAGGATTTTTCGTAACGATCATGGATACGGTTAGATTTACTTCGATGGGTTGTAGAGTAGTCCCCTAATGTGAATGACGTCGGTCTGCCTGCTCTGAGTGGTTGCTACTTCGAGTTATAGCGCTTACAAGAGGCGTCATTGTTACGAAAAAAAAACGATCAGGGAAATGGTCAGTTTTGGTACACATTCAAAGTATGGCGTCTCCGCACATGAAAAAAGTTGGTCTGCCGGCTCTCACTGGTTGCATTTCAGAGCTATGATGCGCGCAACATTGTTGCAAAAATAAAACGATAAGAGAAATGGTCAGTTTTAGTACCCATTCGAAGTATGGTGTCTCCACAGGTGAAACGAGTTGGTCTGCCAGCTCTCAGTGGTAGTATTTCAGAGCAATCGTTGTGTATGCAAGACGCTTATTTTTGGAGACAGCCTAAAAAATACATCAAAAAACGGGACAATAGGCGAATTTTTCAAGTGCACGCCGGCCGGTGTCGTACCCCCACCCTACACCTGCGCCCGCTGCGTGACCGTTCCCCCTGTAAAGGAATAGGGAAAAAGCTAGAGGTGTCAAGAGGTGTCAATAAGAGAAATGGTCAGTTTTAGTACCTATCCTAAGTATGGTGTCTCCACAGGTGAAAAGAGTTGGTCTGCCGGCTCTTAGTGGTTGTATTTCAGAGCTTTGTTATACGCAAGGCGGTTAGTTATAGAAAAATTCAACTTAACGGTAATCAATAAAATAAAGAATGAAATCGAACAAATCCAATTTTTAATGATTCAACTTGTTACTTTGGGTAAATCACAGATTAATCATTTTGTAGAGTATAGCTAATGAAACAACTCAAAACATATAGACTGTTAGAAGTAAGTAAATATTTAACTCTAAGTCTTAGCTATATTCTACAAAATTATTTATTTACCCAAAGCAATAAGCTGAATTATTAAAAATTGGATTTGTTCGATTTCATTCTTTATTTTACTGATTACCGTTAAGTTGAATTTTTCTATAACTGAGCGCCTTGCATATAACAGTGCTCTGAAATACAACGACTAAGAGCCGGCAGACCAACTCGTTTCACCTGTGGAGACACCATACTTTGAATAGGAACTAAAACTGACCATTTCTCTTATTGACACCTCTTGACACCTCTAGCTTTTTCCCTATTCCTTTACAGGGGGAACGGTCACGCAGTGGGCGCAGGTGTAGGGTGGGGGTACGACACCGGCCGGCATGCACTTGAAAAATTCGCCTATTGTCCCGTTTTTTGATGTATTTTTTAGGCTTTCTCCAAAAATAAGCGTCTTGCATACACAACGATTGCTCTGAAATACTACCACTGAGAGCTGACAGACCAACTCGTTTCACCTGTGGAGACACCATACTTCGAATGGGTACTAAAACTGACCATTTCTCTAATCGTTTTATTTTTGCAACAATGTTGCGCGCATCATAGCTCTGAAATGCAACCAGTGAGAGCCGGCAGACCAACTTTTTTCATCTGCGGAGACGCCATACTTTGAATGTGTACCAAAACTGACCATTTCCCTGATCGTTTTTTTTTCGTAACAATGACGTCTCTTGTAAGCGCTATAACTCGAAGTTGCAACCACTCAGAGCAGGCAGAGGCTACTCTACAACCCATCGAAGTAAATCTAACCGTATCCATGATCGTTACGAAAAATCCTGTGACCTCTCGGTCTAATCTGTATTATTATGTGCTTCAGGAATTTACTAACCGGATGCAGCGGAATTATCAGCACCATTGTCGAGTTTCTTTTTGTTTTCTTCAGTAACAGCCTCAACATTTTCTGATTTAATTACATCCCCAGCCTCAGCAGTAGCATCTTTCTCTTCTTCTGAAAACAAAGATCAATGACAAGACTTACATAACTCGTCATGAAAAATATACATTTATACCATTCTCCCTCTAAAATAACCTTCCTTTTTCTTCATGAAATGTCTATTTTCGCTTAAATCTTTCTTTTTCTCATAGTCATGGTATAAAGTATAATATGCAAATCTGTATGGCCCTCGCTTTACATTGTCCTTTGTTCACTAATTGCATTATATATAATAATATAATATAATATTTTGGAATATTCTTTTAGAAAATACCGTGTATTTACAGATTTTTCAGGCTAGCTTTCAAGCAGAGCAGCGAGAGAAAAATTCCTTATCAATGGCAAATCGTCGAACTATTCGAATCTAATTGGACGTATCGTGTGACAGAAATTCTATACAAGGTGTAATTTGTATAACTTAAAGCTTCCTCAGACACCCATATAGGCCACCAGACAATAATCCGAAAAAAATACTAAAATGTAGTTAGAAAGAATATGTGTAAAATAAAACAATCGTGCACTAAATATTTTTGCTAAATAACAATGATTTTATATTAATAAATTGTAATATATTTCGCCCTACCTTTTTGTTGATGTAACTGGCGGTGAATTCTCTCAGCGTGTTTACGAAGAGTGCGAGTGTCGCGATGCTGTACGTAGCGGCCCAGATGAATACGTAGACGACAATGGCGGCGCAGTGCCTCGGTTTCCTCCGTGCCACCTACTTCCACCCGGGGCAAGTACACGCGGCATAACTCACACCACCAAACCTAGATTACAAAATATTCTGTGTATGAGAAAAAAAGGCATTCTTCGCTGGTGAAATTCGAAAATACTTAGACCAATGAGGACTAGGGAATTGCGATGTCAACTTAAAGTGATTGCGCTGTATAGCCCGCGAAATTCGATTTTTTCTGGGTTTTTTGTCAGGTCCGTCTCAGATCAATCAATCAATGATCTTGATCAATGTATGATACGCGGAAATAAAACTTAGGTATTTATAATTTTAACCATAAAAATCATCAATACAACTCTCAAAGTTAGATTTCGTGTAGAGTCGTCAAACGAACGAAATGTAACGACTCTATGTTTTATTACAACCTGACACGGACCTGCAAATTGCAAAAAAAACCCAAAAAAAATGAATTTCGCGGGCTACCACTGCGCATCATCCTTAAGACAAAACGTAATGTACATTATAATTTCTAATATAACACCTCTCATTAAGCACCGTATAATCAGCGAGCATTCGCTTTTGAATTTATTTTGTAATCATTCGCTGCGCGATCTTTTATTATAATTTCCAATTTTCATAATAACTTAATCTGTGAATATTTTATATTATTTATTGTTTATATTACTTAGGGCCACTTGTGCGTTCATGGGTTATCCTAAATAACTCGGAGTTATATATAATAGCTAACTCAGGGTTAGTCAAATAATTCATCTTGCGCCACAAAGAGTTAGAGGTTAACCTAGAGTTACAACTTCTAAATATTTAAACAACTGATGTGGGAGAGTTAAGTGACTAAACCCTGGATCAGTATAGGTAATGTCAAAATAAATTGACGTTATGAGGTACCTATTCTTCAACGTAAGTGAAAATTCGGTACTATATCAGCAGGCAATGTAATATCATGAAGTCATCTAGAAATAAATACAAATTATAAAAACCTTTTCGTCAATCAATAAACTAAATCTCCTGGGAGATTTAGTACAATACAATTAAAATGAAATGTCATGTTATAAAATTCAAAGACAAGAAAGTATTATGTATCGTAATGTAGAGTAAAAGAGATGGGTATACAATTTCCATACATTCATTTTTGATTGGATTACATATCAGGGCAAAGACAAGATGTGTTTCGTCTATTGAACAGCAATGTTCCCAACTCAAAAACACTAATGCCAGATTAACTAAACCGGTGTTAATTTTTAGTGGCACAACGAGAGTTAAAATGTTAATTATAGAACTCTGAGTTTACAAACTCTGCATTTATTCATTTAACCCGACTAAACGTGCAAGTGGGCCTTAGTGTAATTAATTTGTAAAGTTATGTTACAATGTTACAAGTAACGCTAAAACTGAGAATCACGCAAAAACTATCAAGCATACATTTTTATGAAACCTTCACCATTTCAAAGATATTTTAATTATTTATCTTTTAGTACATATTATTTAACTATAGTGAATTAAATAATGCGTCTATTTTGGGACAGCGCTCCTCGATGGGAGAGTCCTATTACTGGCTGGACCTACGACGCGTTGCTTGAGCTCAGCACAGAACACCCAAGCTAACCAATCAAGGTCATGGGCATGTATGTACGTCTTAAGGGAAGAGTGAGACCGTTCCGTTACACAAGTACTATTGTAACTTACTAGGGCTGCCTCAATTTATGTATAATACAATGTTAGAGATATTTTTTTTTTTGAGTCAACCTTTCGTGATTGCACTTGATGGTGGGGGATCATATTATTGTTTACAAAAATATTGGATGATTTTCTGTGTTCAAAAAACCAAAAGGCGCAGTTCTCCAAAGTCAACTTCATTTTTGGACCACATTGCTCCATATATTATACCTCTGTATCTGTTTGTAGGTTCATTCATACCTCCATCTTTTTAATATGTTCACTGCCAATGTTAATTTCAACTTTAGGTTTTTTTGGAGACGATTCATCCTTTTTTTCGCCCCCGGAGTCGTCATCTTCAACTTCTGTAAAAAAAAATAATTAAATAAATGATAGGCACTGCCAAGCCGTGAATAATGTCGAAAGTCGTAACGATAAAAAGTCGTAATGTGAAAAAGTTTTTGACTTACCATCTACATCGCCCACTGAGTCAAGAGTCATGAAGTTGTCCAAATCCACATCCATACCTTCGTCGCCGCTAGCTTCAGCCTTGGGGCTTACACGGCGGGCTGATTGGCTAGCCTTCCTCTGAATCATAAACATGTTATTATAAAGATTTTAAATTATAAAAATATGTATAACGTGATTGAACATTAACTGTGCACCTCAAATTGATGATGTCATATTATGCGCAGCTGCCCAAAAAGGGATCACTATGATTATTTCAAACTATTTTGAATTTCATAAGTTACATTTCATTTGACATGCAAGTACACAGTGCGAGCAGCTGTCTAGTCAGCAGCTCGCTATGTGTAAATAGCCTAGGCAAGCCGACCTACTGATATACGAGTACACAATGCGAGCATCTGTCTACTGTCTAGTCTGCAGCTAGCACTGTGTAAACCGGCCTTTAGTGAGTCACTACAGATTCCGAAGGTTCCCTCTTTTCGTTTGATTTCCCTCTTGGCATACCCAGGAGTTCCCGCCTGGTAGATTCAGCAGCACGACGGTAAGCTAAGGTTTATGGACTTGATCTCGGCATCTCTATCTCACAGTGACATGCTCGTACATGCTCGGTTCGTGCGTGCGCTGCGTCCACACTTATGAAATACTCCATGTTACGGTACAGCTGTCTGTACCCGGCTTAATAATGTCGTACAAAGCTCACCACGCTTTTTTTATTAAACACGCTTTAATACCATTAAACTGAACTGTTTAGCGAGAAAATTAATGTCAGTGTAAAAAAAAGCGTGGATGACATTAATTTTCACGTTAATCAGTTCAGTTTAATGGTATTAAAGCGTGTTTAAAGGACTATTAAACAATGTTAATTTAATAGGTTATTTAATAATATTAAAACACATTTCTATTGTGTTATTTAATAAACTCAGTTCAAAAAGTACTGTTTTTGAGATGAGTTAAATAAATGCCACAATAAAAATGTGGTTTTAATAGTTACCTATTAAATTACATTATTTACTAGTCATTTCATTGATTACATTTTTCAAAAAAACATCTTTTCATTTAACATTCTTAAAAATTTGGTCCCGTGTGAGCGAGAGAGGTGACGAAATGCGACAGCGCTCTTGATATAACTTCTATTATACTTTTTTTGGCTTCCGAACATAAAATAAAAAGTAAAAATTAGCTAATAAAAGTGGAACGAAGTTTATAGTGGACGGATTTTAATGACTTTTTTTTTCGAGTTGCTAGAAGCGAGGAGAAAATAAAAAAAACCGGTCAAGTGCGTGTGGGGCCACGCGCAGTAATAGGGTTCCGTAGTTGCACAATAATGCAGACTAAGAAGAGGGATTTTTGTTGTTTCATGAATATTTGACTATTACTCGTAAACTTGACAAGCCTACTTACCGGTGATAGTTTTCCTTTTAACTTGGCTATACTACTACCGTGAATTTTTTCACCCATCCAAAACTAACCGTTTAGCTGGCAGGGGGGGACACACTTGACTCTAACAAAAATTAGCACTTTAAAGCTTAATATTTCTTAATCTTAATCGAAAAATTGTTTTCACAAACCTGCAATATTTTTGAAAGACCTATCCAATGATACCCCACAGTATGGGGTAGACGAGAAAAAAAAACATCCCCACTGTCTGTCTGTCCAGAAGGTACCCACCCTCTAAAACAATTTTTTTTCATGATTTTATTTTACCACTTTGTCGGCGTGAACAAAATGTATATCCATGCCAAATTATAGCTTTCTAGTACTAAGAGTCTCTGAGTTGAGCTGCGGACGGACATAGCGAAACTATAAGGGTTCCTTATTGACTACGGAACCCTAAAAAAGGATTCGACTATATTCGTCGAATTCATGATAATTACGGGGTAATATTGTGACCTGTGTGCTCGTTATTAATTATTCATTAATAACCTATTCACCACCGCTCTGTCTGCTTGTCAATAGTTTTCGAAGAATTACAATTTTTTGGTGTTTTAGGGTTCCGTACCTCAAAAGGAAAAAACGGAAGCCTTATAGGATAACTTCGTTGTCCGTCTGTCTGTCAATACCCTTTTTCTCAGGAACGCGTGGAGGTATCAAGTTGAAATTAATATCAAATACGTAAATCTATGGTCCCTTGAAGTTCTAAAAAAATCAAGCTTCTAAGTCAACGCAGTAAAAAAATACAGCCATTTATGCGAGATATTTTGATGCTCGCAAGTAAATGAAAACCTATAGGGTACCTCCCGTTGACCTAGAATCATGAAATTTGGCAAGAAGCAAGGTCTTACAGCACAAGTAATGAAAAAAGTCCGAAAATTGGTAATTTATAATTTTATCACATAAAAAAATATTTTTAAGTATGTCATCTGTCAAGGCTCTTTTTCTCAGGAATGCGTAGAGGTATCAAGTTGAAATTAATATCAAATATGTAAGTCTATGGTCCCTTAGATTTCTAAAAAAATGCAAGCTTCTACGTCAACGCAATAAAAAAATACGGCCATTTATGCAACATATTTTGATACTCGCAAGTAAATCTAAACCTATAGGGTACTTCCCGTTGACCTAGAATCATGAAATTTGGCAAGAAGCAAGGTCTCACAGCACAAATAAAGGAAAAAGTCTGAAAATTGATTATTTGTACTTTTAGCACATAAAAAATATAGTTTTTAGTTTTCTTTTTCTGGCATAATATTATTTTGATAATATTGTATTAACAATTTTTTATTGTGTTTAAACCAATTTTTTATTTTAAACCAAAATTTTCACTTACTTAGTCAAATTAACTACCTATTCTTAGGTAGATAGGTAAACAAAAACCAAAAAGTGCACCTTTTTTAAAATCATTGTTGGTAATAAAAATAAAAGTTAGATGAAGTCCAGGTCTTTTTATAAAGTAGTTATTATGCAGTTTTTGTTGGCATAAAGAAATAAAGCATATTTCGTTATATTTGCTGAAAGTAGTCCTCCCTAGCCGCGCCACATACTTTAAAGATTAATTAATCAAAATGAATAGTTTCTTGAGAGAAAAAAGTATCAACGAAGAGTAGAGAAAAGGTACTATTATATAAATTGATTTATGGATAGTTAATATTAAATATTGCAAAATTGACTTGCTGCAGAGTAGACCTTCCAGCCGGACCACACCCTACGACCAATAACTCCTTAACTAAAGGGGTTTATTGGACCATATTTGTCGTATGCAAGGTACTCTTTAGGGAGGTTTTTTCGGGATATTGATTTATTAATAGTACATTATACTCTATTTAATTTGAGGTGGCGCGGCCAGAGAGCACTGCCTGGCGGACCACATAAATTGTTAATTAAAAAGATATCTCTTGAGATACTAAGGTTTTTTTGCAGTTGAACATCATAATTCTTTGTAATCAAGGGAACTAGCCGAAATGCTAAATAGGTGGTGCGTGGTTGTCACAGGTGACACAGGTTACATTATTACACCATAACATGAATTCGTCGAATCATAAGTTACTCAGAAAAGAACAAGGAAAAACAAAGGCTGTACCTCTAGGAACTAAACAAAAATTCAATGAAAATCCGTCCACTATAAACTTCGTTTCACTTTTATAAGCTAATTTAAACATCTTTTATTTCCCACGACCAACCATGAATAAAAGACAAAAAAAAAAAAAATCTGCTCCATACAAGTGTGTTAAGTTCGCATAATTAGACAAAATGTTGTGAACAGCTGTTTCAGCAAAAAAAAAAAAATTGCTGCTCCATACAAGTGTGTTAGTTTGCATAATTAGACAAAATGTTGTGAACAGCTTTTTCAGCAGCAAAATTTGTACAATGACTCATTTTCAGATTTTCAGTTATTTCAACTGCACAATGTATAATCGAAGATCGAAACTAACCTTAAGGTGTTCCAGAGAACATATATGGTGTTCGTAAATCATGGGTGAACGGAAGGTAAGTCGACAAATCTGACAGAAAGGCATCAGGAAGCGCTTCATGGCCCGGTGGGTGTCAGTGAGGTTGTGCGCGTGGCGCGTGGTGCGATGGTTCAGGCGGCATACGGGGCAGAACGTGGTGCGCGCCGCCAGCTGCGCGCCTGCCGCCGCCTCCAGTTCCCGCTGCGCACCGCGCTGCGCCACGCGCATGCGCAGCAGCTGCGCCTTGTGGCGCCGCGCCACAGCGCTCATGGCCGCGCGGTGCTTGCTGGACACCAGGTGCTTCACGTACGCCTGGGTGAGTAACGTCACGTCGTTATCCTACTGTGTCCTCCTACGGTCGGAGGCTTTTTTGTGCCGAATGGCCATACTGCAGATTGAGATACAATATGCGGGATGCATTTGCTTTCTACAGATTTCACTAATCCAAGATGACGGTTAGGTTTAGGAGTTCTATACTGTACCTTCCAGGGACCCAATTCCGGGCTTGAGCTAGATATCACGACCATGGAGATCAATCTCTGTTTCAAATCTCCGCATCAATGTCCGGTTCAAATCTCGATACTATCAAAAAACCGTATTCTGGTAGACCATGGAGAAAGATTTACAACGGAGAAAATAATCTCGTCTAAAAGACGTTCCATTTTTATCGATTCACTTTGATTATAATCGATTATGCTACGTTTTCCTTTTTTTAGTAATAATAACGTATGTTTAATTCATTAAATCCAAGCAAACACATTATAAAAGATAATTTTAGTATATTGTGTTCCTATAACTGTGTTTTTTTTTTATAATTACCTACTTAGATACTGAAAATAGTAATTGCAAAGTAGCGTGATCCGAAACGCATTTCGCATGATTTGTGTAGTATTATATAGTGCTCTGTGATTAGTGTCATTTTTCTGACGTAGGTAGGTTTTAATTTTCAAACTAAATAAAACTATTTTTAATCGCGATAACGGTGTGGAATAAAATTAATAAATATCCTTGGACATTTCACACAACGCCATCTAGTCCCAAGCTAAGCAACCTAATGCTTGTGTTATGGTAACGAGATGGCTGATAAACTACTACATTTTTTTTTGTAAATACATACATATTATAGATAGAAAAACACCCAGACTCGGAACAAATACTTGTAGGTCGTACAAATATTTGTTCCGTGCGGGAATCGAACCCGCGACATGCTGCGCAGCAGTCAATCGCTCAACCACTGCGCCAACCGTGTCGTCAAAATTAGTTGTCATGAACTAAAATTCACACCAACATAACACCTTGACTTCAAGTGCAAAAACAGTACTGTATTTTTTTTTATTTTGCTTATATCTCGAAAACGGTGTGTACTATCGCAAAAATAATGAAAATTTGGCCCCCCTTTATGAAACACATAAACCCCGAAGCCTCTACACGTAGGTACCAAAAAAAAAAACCAATATAAACCTACGAATGTAAATTTTGACAGATGTTCCAACGGAGATTTCATATCTCCCTACCTTAGGACCAGCCGTGATATCTCGCTGGTTTGCGATCGTAAAATTTATGAATGGAGATCGTTAGAATAGCATTTTTTCGTTTTCGACGGAGATAAGCAGTTTCTCGACTGATATTTCGACCATGGAGATAATTTCCATGCCACCGGAATTGGCCTCCAGGGTTGAGATGATTAAAATCAAAATGATTTTTTTAAAAATAAATCGTTGATTTAAATCAATAAGTACCTTTTTTTAATGCAACACAAAATCAACCAAAAAGTGTCAAGAGACTTCCCCGACATAAACTACGGCGCACACATACGTGCAATGCTACGTAAAAAAGTTTAACCAAGTAGTGTGTAAAAGTTTTACTAGGGAGTTAATGGGTTTTGTAGCGAGAATGAAAAACATTTAGAAACATGTGTGGCAGAAAAGGATCGCTATCAGAAAAACTTTTTTATTTTACATTTTTTTAATAATAACTGATTTCCAAATGGAAAAAGATTGGAACAAGTATGAAAAAAAAAACTGATTGAAATCAAATAAATTCGATTATTTTGATTTTTAACCGACTTCTGAAAAAAGGAGGAGGTATACAGATGTTTTTTTTTTTTTAATTAATCATGATTTTTATCAACCCTGGTGTCTTCGAACTTCTTCATCAGATCCTCACTAAATTAAAATGAGACCACACCAAAAGTATGGACTTTCAAATAAGAAACGAGGAGATATGAGGTAACATACGCAGAATTTTTTTTTACTACGAACTTCCTGAGGGTTGGGAGGGTGTTCGACTTTATGCATGTTTTTTTTGTTATCGCCTTTTGTTCCAGTAATTAGGTCAAACAGTACTTTAATTTTGAGCAAATTTAAAGGTGAATGCGCAGTGGTAGCCCGCGATATAAATTCACGACTATAACAAATATATACATATTTGTTATAGTCGTGAATTTATATCGCGGGCTAACCCCCAAGTGTCTGAGGTTGGCTAATTTTAGACCCAATACCCCAGCGAGTGGGGAGGGTTGGGGGTTAGTTGCGAACCCCATAGGTTCACAACTACTGATGATGATATGTTTTCCATCGGATGACGTTTTTTTACGTTTATATATATATGTGATATAAGCTTATATACCTAACAAAAAAAGGGTTTCTTATGCACACATGGGGTGCATTCGACACTTGAGGGGTTAAGTACCTACATAATTATAACCTTAAGAATCATCAATACATCTCTCAGATTTCGGAAATCATGACATTTTGAAACAAATCTAACATAACTATAGACATTTATTGATGATTCTTATGGTTATATAATTATGTAATTATACATGAAGGGTCCACTGCAATAATGATGAATGTCCAAAAAACATTTTTTCTTATTCAGTAATGCCATTCGGTCACTTGACTATGTAGTTATGAAATCGCGTTTACAAACTTAGCAATATCGCTGACAGTCCCGAGATAAAACGTTTTTAATATTTTGGCTACACGGCTAGACCGCTTAACGTCACAGGTGTTCACGACAATAACGATGAATGTCCAGTCGCAGGCGCCTCGCACTGACCGCCATCTTGCTGTCAAAGAAATAATAAATAAATACATATACTTTAACTTTAATAAACAACATTTCATTACCTTCCGGTCCGAGTTTTTTCACACCGATTATAAATTTAAAACCCAGTTATCTTAAAACAAAGTTCAATGGACATTCATCATTATTGCAGTGGACCCTTCACATGTTTGTTATAGTCGCGAACCATTTTTTGATCAAGACACAACCTGACACCGACCTGCAAATTAGAAAAAGCCTGAACATTTGAAATTCACGGGATACCACATTCACATACTAGAATTAGACCACTAGGTCATTGATTGAAATTGAATGCTAGAACATTGAAAAGCATCAACTGGGTTGTGGAAGTCTGATAGACAATCGATCTATGTAAATAAAATAAATAAATTAAATAAAATACTGGTACTCAGCAGCATCCGGTTAGACTGGACCTCATCTAACCGGAAAATCATAGTTGGGAAAAGGCTATGCAAATGATTATAAACTTCCTCCTTGTTGAAGAAGTCGTTTAATGGGGGATACAACAATAACTTTGTTTTTAAAAATTCCTATAAAACCAAATGTATGGTTAAATCATTTGGATTTTGCATGTTGTGTTATTTGAGTATTTTGTCTACTGTTGTACTAAAACTGAAACATGATTACTTGAAATTTTTTCGATAGAAAAATATGTAACCAGTTAGTTCCTTATTGTCCAGTACAATTTGCTTTAAATCAAAGGTATTTAAATCATTGTTTTAAGAACTTACTAAGCTAAAAATTTATTTAAGTAAGTATAGCATTTTGTCATAAATCTACATTTAAACGAAGCGCGTTTTGTTCCGGTGCGCGTGAGAGTATTCTATCTCTCTCGCGTTATACTAGACAAACCGAGCTAAACCACGCTTCAATTATATCCTCTTCAGACTTACCGCGAAAGTGGCACATTTTTCCTTGCAGTGGACGCAGGCTAGATGCACATAGGGGCGTGGGCGTGGCGGCGCAGTGTCCGAAGCAGCATCGGGTTCTTTGTCCGTGTCTTCGCCACCTTCCACTTGCTCGCCGTCTGACACTTCAGGTTCCACCTATGAATTACATTTATAAAAAAAGTGTAAATACTTAAAAAAAAAAAGGACACGAATTTGCACACAGAAGTTAAGTAAGTAAGTAAGTAAGTAGAGATAATCCATTCTAATAAAAACCGACCAAGAGTCGGACTCGCGCACGAAGGGTTCCGTACCATTATCTATAAAAACGGCAAAATATTACATTTGTTGTATGGGAGCCCCCTTAGATTGTTGTTTTATTTTAATTTAATGATTTATTTTTAGTGATTAAATAACTAAATATTCTGTGAATATTTCAAGCGTCTATCTGTTGCCGTTATCAATATCGAGCAAAAAAATCACGTTTGTTGTATGGGAGCCACCTTAAATATTTATTTTATTGTTTTTAGGGTTCCGTAGTCAACAAGGAACCCTTATAGTTTCGCTATGTCCGTCCGTCTGTCTGTCTGTCCGTCCGCAGCTTAGCTCAGAGACTCTTAGCACTAGAAAGCTATAATTTGGCATGGATATACATAGATGCATATGCATGGAGGACGACGAGACAACAGCTCGTGCTTCTAAACTGCCCGGTGGTCGCCGCATACAGGGCAAAGTACTTCGGTAACCTAGGTACAACGAATTAAGAATGATATAGAATGAGCGGAATTCGTGCTCAAAAATGGTTCTACGCAAACTCCAACCGGCGGGGCGGGCGGGGCGAAAAAACTACAACCGACTCGCCCCGCTCAGTCTGTCGCGCGCTCAGTGACAGACGCCTACATCGTTTCGATTAGTGAAAAATCCAAGAAACAGCTAGTTTCTCAAGGACAAAAATGACCTTCTGTGTGGTAAAGTGGTGTAAAAGACGGAAGTAAAAAACAAACCGGGATAACCTTATCACAGGAAAGTGACATAATTTCGTGTTTTGTTCGCTGGTAGACAACATCGAGTAAAAATATTGTTGTCTGTATTATGCAACCAGATAACCAGCCAGTTTTTAATACGTAACTATAATATATTATTTTGTATGTACCTACTACCTACAGAGGTTTTATAAATTGGATGAATGGGATTCCCTGTTAGTGTTTCGTATCCTTCAGTTTAGAGCACTCTCAAAAAAGAGATTCAATGATTACGGTGGATTACAACAGTCCGCTTTGAAAGAAAAGAGGATGACTGGAGTGGTTACCAACTAGTGCTAGTAGTGTATGCTGTAAACATTTTGGGAATGAAGACATTTATATTCGTCACGCACAAGCAATCGTATGTTAAAAAAATCTGTTGTACCTATTTGTACGGTTAGTCCTGTTAATATTTAAGGTCCAACCAATCTTATCCCAACCTCAGTACAAAACATGTTTGCAATAAACTGATTTGAGTTGATTTGATTTAAATTTTGATTAGGTTGCATAAAAAGTATTAAAGTATTCATTCATTAATTTGTTTGCATTACATGGCAAAAATTAATCTATATTGAATTCAAATCGTCATAAACTAAGTCAATTAGTGATTTTCCGTGGAACGAAAAAGGTGTTTTATCGTAGAATACAGAACGAGAATTATGGCGTGGCATTTGCGTGACATTCATATATGAGCAACAACAACTGAACAACTTTATTCGGAAACGCGAAACATTTTTGATACTCCCATAATGATAAATGATTTATTTCTGTAAGTAGGTTTGTAAACACTTACTGGTGAATCATATTTTTAATAAAAACTATATGAGGTCGTCGTTTCCTATCTGACTCTGAGAAGAAAGGCCGAAACCAACTCAGAGGTCAGTCTCTTTCAAAGTCCAGACATAATCTTGGTCAGATCATGTGAAGACCTTGTAGATTGGTGTCTGAAATGGTCTTTTGAGGAAAGAACCTCACAGAATGAGTGGACCTGTCCAGTCAGTGCATGCGTTTATCAATAATCGTGCACCTCAACTTAAAACTTAAGGACCTCAACGATTCGCCGAACAATACCAAAGAAAAGGCATTTGGGTAGGCCGCATAAATTACCTACTCAGGCTGTGTTTAAAAACTAACTGTGTTCAATCTGCTGATTGCAATGTGTATACTTACTGTATAGGAGGGCTGAGATATAAAAAAATACGTTTCCGGAAACGGATTCCCTGGTTGTCCCTAGTTTTTGAGTAGCACGGGAACAATCACCCCTTAAATTTTGGCTCGTACTTCTGATGGCGTTTGCGAATAAATGATCTTTAATTAATCATACGATTCCTTATCAAGAAAAAAAAAACTATTATACTATACCTACTTACTTGTTTTTTTACTTTAAAAAATTGTGACGAAATTCGATAGATTCTGTACTATGATGGAAATAATGATTTCCTCTCTACAATTAAAATAGATATTTGGTGAGTAATAAAATAACTATTTACTTTCTTTTTTTAAAGAATGGAATATTGGAAACTAAAGGTAAAGAGGTGTCATCTTAATTCATAATAATTGAGTTCATAATAAATTACTGACTCCTACTTTATACTAAATTACACCATCCTCGATGCTCAATGTCACCACAGTCTTATGGTTTTATACTGTGATGTTACCATGGTTACTTAATAATTCATCTCGTACCCACTCCCTGGCTTCGATATTTCCGTTTCACTCTAACATTATCTTACTAAATAAAATTGCGCCCCAAATGAATGGTTGGGCGAATTCATGTACGGAAAATAAATTTAGCAAAGTATTATATTTTGTCTGTGCGTGTGTTGCGTTAGTATTATCAGTTTAGTGGTATGAGTTTGGGACCATGTTTTAGCGGGCTTCGTAAGAGAGTTATGATTCTATATCATTCTAATTCGTTGCCTAGGTACCATCCGGGAGGTTGTCAGTAATGTCAAGGCGCTGCTGGCCTTCTTTGAGGAGCTGGGGTGGATCGAATAACCGATTTTCCCACCCATACGCAAAATACTACATAATCATCACGGCGACAAAGTGGTAAAATAAAATCATGAAAAAAAATTTTTTTTTAGGGTACCTTCTGTACACGTTAAGTGGGTATGTTTTTTTTTTTCTTGTCTACCCCATAGTGTGGGGTGTTGTTGGACAGGTCTTTCAAAAATATTGTGATTTTGTAAAACAGTTTTTCGATTTAGGGATCCGGGGGTCTACTCCCTAAGCACGAAGCCCGTAGTTTCGGCCTTCGTTACGGGCGTTTTCTACTCTGTATCACTTACGGATGGATTATTGGTTCGGGGCCCGAACGAAATATGAATGACAACACGATTTGACAGTTGTCCCTACTCTCAATGTGTTTTTTTTGCCCGTCCGAAAAATTTAACTTTTACACTTGTTTTGATGGATCGTTATGTCAGACGGACGGACTCAGGGTGTAGACTCCCCCGTTTCTGAAATATTAAGCTTTAAAGTGCTAATTTTTGTTAGAGTAAAGTGTCCCCCCCCTTGCCATCTAAACGGTTAGTTTTGGATGCGTGAAAAAATTCACGGTAGTAGTATATATAACGAAGTTAAAAGGAAAACTATCACAGCTAAGTAGGCTTTTCAAGTTTACGAGTAAGGTGGAGTCTTGTAATTGCAACTATCCGGTTATTGCAACTAACATAAATAACTCCCTCTAGGATCACCGTTCTGAACAACGACAGGCGTGATAATTATTGTTCTTCTACTAAAATTCTCAATGAAAAAAAATAGATGGCGCTGATATGTCAAGAACTATGTGAATGACAGTTATTTTTGTCAACCCACCATTTTTTTTCGTAGTGAGGCCGAGTACACGCGGAGCATAATTATATGTAAAATTCAGTTTTTTGTGGTTTTTTTGAAGGTTTTTTCACGAGGAGAGTGATTATTAACCACGTTAAGTTACTTCTTACGTATTTGTTTCATTCTACGATAAATCTACTCCGAGTTATGGATGCAGTTACATTTACCGGACTAAAAATAAAAAGTCTGGTTATTGCAACTATTTTTCAATTTTTAGGGTAGTTGCAATTAACTGACCGTTTTTGTATGAAGTATGAAAATGCTAGTAATGTAACAGTGAAAATGACTATGTCGATAAATACTATTTTATCGAAAGAGTACTATGCACACTTCCATACTATGCTGGATTGCAGAATGCTGTCTATGTCATCTGAATTCATTCAAAGAATGATAATTCTGAATTTAACTGTATTATTAATTTAACATATTCTTTAGCTGATCTAATAGAAGCAGTTGAAAATGTACGGCAAAACAAGATGAATAGCTATGAAGCCTCCGTAAAATACGAAATCCCGAGGTCAACTACATATTATGTAGTGGCGTGCACTCCATACATGCAAATAAGCTCTGCATACCCTGTAGTCCCATACATACATGCCCCTCTAAATGATAAATAACTATTTAAATTAAAAAAAAAAACATGGTAGGTATTAAATGAAAAATTAAAAAAATCCGTCATTTGAATTCCCGTGTTTATAATGCGATTCCGCGCCATCTATTACTTTTTTGTGGAACTAACTAGTTGGAGCGGCGAATACGCGCCACCGATTCACGGCGCAAGCAGCGCTCCCGTGTGAGCAAAAGCACTACTACGTCTTGCTTATTTTTCATACTACGCATCTCGTGAATTCTCGTGTAGTACACAGCAAAAGTGTGACTGTGTGCGTGAAAATGTTTGCGCGTGTTGGAGTTTTAGAAGCAGAGCTTACATTGCAAACCGTCCAAATTGAGAAGCCGTAAAAGCACCGCTTATTTGTTGATTGTAGAGAATCAACTTTTTTTAGTCGGATTAAACAATTTATTTGTTCGTATTAGTTGTAGTTCGTAATTGCTATGTTTTTCGCCATATTTATTGTTTCGATTGATTTAATATCATTGTTCGTTTGTATTTCTGGGCGGAATGATTGATTGTCTAAGTAAAGTTTATTGTAAAAACGCAAAATTATACCCGTGAGACCTGTGCTGGCCAAGTGTGTTCAAATAAATTAAAATCTGCCGCTTTTCGACGTCATCTTTTGAGGAAGAAGTTAAATTGATTGCAAAGGGGTCCGTGTGTACCTGGGGTTTGGTTTAACACAAAAAAAGGTAATGCTACTTACTCGTTATTTACATAAAAAGTATTATGATAATTGTTACTGGCTAACAGCTAAAGGTTGTGTACCTACACACAAACATATTGTATTTTTTACCTTGCATTTTATTTACAAATCAACATAAAAATTATATATTTGAATCTACATATAACGGATGTTCAGATTTAAATAATTTAGATATTTTTGGTGGTCGTAAAGAAACGCCATGTGAAGCCAATGGCGCCGTGTGGTAAGAGTCGGGTATGTAGGTAACTAGGTACTGGGTAGGGTATCTAGTCGGTGGGACTCCGACCGAAAGAAGCTGAAACTGGTACTTAAGTTTTTTATTTTATTTTAACCGTGCATACCCTGTCTGAAATCTCTGTGCACGCCACTGATATTATGCACCGTTTATATGGAACGCGCGATGCCAAATAGCCAACGCCTGGCAGACCACCTGAACTTGAAGAAAAAAAAAACTAAAGAGCTTGAAGATAATAGTAAAAAAGACTGTTTGATTACTAAAGGATTACTGTGATAGTAATATCACAGTAATCCTTTCAAAATATTCCTTGGTAAGTGTAAACTTAACCAGTGAACATAATAATAATTCCTTAATTTAAATAATGAACGATGTTTGCGCGTACGATGTTTACGAGTAAAATAAAAATATATAAAACTATACCCCTGACTTTAACTTTTGTTACCATGCCGGTCGATAAATTCACGATAAGGTTCCCATCACTATTTGTAGGTAAATAGTTGCAATTACCGGTCCCACGGCTAAAAAGTTATTTTGTGCAAAATTGGACTTTGTTATAAAGACATAACTATTGAAATCCTATGAACTCTTGTTCAAGGCATGTTTTTTTAAATTTTACAGTAGATGCACCCATACAATAAAAAGTAAAACAAGTACTTAGTTGCAATTACCCGCCAGGACTGGTAATTGTAACTATTGCTGCCTGTGTAAGAAATTTATGAAATATGTTTTTATTCTTTACAGCTTTCCTTTAAATATGACGGTTATATAAATCTACATTAAGGACGCTGTTACAAATGGGTAGTCAAATCATTACTTTTTTACTTAAAAGTGTGTTTATTAAATAAAATGCTTTGCTTTCTTAAAATGTTTTTTGGTTAAATTGTTGATAAGTGTGCATGATACGATTCTGTACTATAAACGTAATTTTAGATATGTACAGCTTCTCAATAACGGTACCGAAGTAAAAAAAATCACTTCGGTACCATTATTGTGAAACTGTACCTATCTAAAATTATATTTATGGTTCAGAATCGTACCATGCACATTCATCAACAATTTAACCAAAAAACATTTTAAGAAAGCAAAGCATTTTATTTAATAAACACACTTTTGTGTAAAAAAAGTAATGATTTGACTACCCATTTGTAACAGCGTCCTTAAATTTACTTATTAACGAATCTTTCTAAAAATACATTGTGCTTATTTAGTATAGAATTATGGAACCTGTAAGTAAGGAGTCCAATATTTTTAGTTGCAATTACAAGACTCCACCTTAATAGTCAACCAACTTGTAAAAATGCACTTGGAACAGTTAAAATTTCGTACAAATTCCATTAAAAATTACTTATGTAACGTTGTTAGTTGTTTAAAGAGGTAGTAAATAAGTATAAGCTTATGAACCATGTAAAAATAAACAAAAATTAAATCATAACATTCTTATTACTAATGATTTCTAAATTAATAATATATACGCTCGAATAACGACGCACAGTGTGTAATTTTGACTTAGATGTGGCCAGATATATTTTATGTATTAATTCGAAAGAACTTGTGATACTTAATAATTGGTAAAAATTCCCACGGTAAAATTGTCTATAATTTCAGAGAAAAAAATTTTTTTGTGAAAGTTCAACGACCTCAAAGAAAAGTTATTGTTTTTTTTTCTCCAAAAGTATTAATGGCATCGTTTTTTCCAATACCACAAACGACGTAATATCAAAATATTTATCCATATAAAAAATTAAGGAGCTGTTAGCTTTGATTGTTAATGAGATACATGAACATTTTTGAATTTCACTTTTTATTACCCCTATCATTACCGCATTTTTTTCTTTGCTATAAATATGTACATAATTGTTGTTTATCACGTCCTAAAAAATTACATACGTAACTCAAAGGGGTGGTGAGAAAAAGCGTTTCTAAATATTTTAGAAATTTCTATGGAAATAGGGTTGTCCAAACGATAAATAAAAACAAATAAAAAAGTTACATTTTGTCGATGTCGTCATTATCGCAATCGATAAATACTTCGTCTGACGATAACACGATGTTGATATCGTCGGAATCACATTCGAATACATCGACAGTTTTTTGCAAGAACTGGTCGCCGTGTATGAGTACGTTATCCTGAGTCGGCTTTAAAAGTTTTAGAACTTTTTCGGGAATTTTAGACCTTTTATTGTTTTTTTGTCTCTTGACAATTGACATACTCGACAAAAGCGGGTCAGAAGACTCTAAAGCTCGGTGAATCAAGTCAAGGACGGTCGCTTTACGACTGAACTTACGAGTGTGATGCTCACGATCGTAGCGCCAAAATTTGTTGCGTGATTCACCCGGCTTGCTCTGAGAGCATTCCTATAGGTATAGGAATACAATCAATAATTTGTGCACCATGCATTAAAATTTTGTGCATGGTGACAGACATGTTGTACCAACTATATTTTTGTACATATTTTGTTGCGACATCATTACAAAACTCCTGAAACTTCTTAGATTCTACAACTGACAACATTACATTACATTCTGACAACCCTAAACAAAAATTTGAAAAAAATATATCTCATCACCCCTTTATTCTTTTGAGCTGATATTTTTTATTCAAATGTATTATTATGTCGTACATATTTTCAATTAAAAAGAAAATGCGGTAATTTAAAAAGAAACCGGCAAAAAATATTTATGTTTTTGCTAAAAACATTGAATAACGTCTTTATTATCCGCGTTTCGAATCTAGTTTTTGGCAATATAATAGTTTTGTATTCTTAATGAGAAGATATTTAATTTATTCGTTACTGATGTACCTGAAAAAAGATATTGCATTTCTATGGTTTCTATGGGGTTTTCTCGATAATTGCTATGTAGCCAAAACTACTCAAAAAAAAATTGTCATTGTGTTTGATAAGCCTCCAAAATAGTAAAAGCTATCAAATAAACACATAAACTGAACCTGGCCACAGGTAAGCCAAAATTACATACTGTGCGACGGCCGGCGGCGTGCACTACGGAACCCTATTACTGCGCGTGGCCCGACACGCACTTGGCCGGTATTTGTTGTTATAGCGGCAACAGAAATACATCATCTGTGAAAATTTAAATTGTCTAACTATCACTGTTCATGAGATACAGCCTGGTGACAGACGGACGGACAGCGGAGTCTTAGTAATAGGGTTCCGTTTTCCGTTTGGGTATGGCACCCTAAATGAACGCCCCTGCACAAAACGTGATTATTTCAATGTGTGAGAGGATATACTTACTGCAACACTTTGTGTGCGTGTGGCGACTTTAAACATGGACTCATCGCCGCACTCAGAGGTTAACTAATCGTGCGATCAGTCCAAGTACAGTCAGCGTTAATAATATCAGGACGAACAGACTGTTCAAAATTATCTAACCAACTATGAAAATGAAATATTAACTCAATGACACAAGGAATGTTTCAGAATGAAGACAGTACACGAAAACGATCATTCTGGCAAGAACTTTATCCAAACAAGATAAAGTTTAATTTTCTTAGTTGTTGAGATCATTTTGAACAGTCTGTTCGTACCGATATTTTTACGCAGACTGTACTAGTATTGTACGACGACGCACGGGGAGCATGCGCTTTGGAACGACACGTTCTCTCTGTCGCGCGTTCATGTCATTTAAACTTAGGGTATTATATAATATTTTTAGGGTTCCAAAGGGTGCCAAATGGAACCTAAGCCAGCTGTCCGTCTGTCTGTCAGCGGGCTGTATCTCATGAACTGTAATAGGTAGACTGTTGAAATTTTCACATACTGTTTATTTCTATTGCCGCTATAACAACAAATAATAAAAATAAAGTTAAAAATTGAAGACCCTCTTTTCCCCCTTCGACTTTTTTTAAATCTGTACGAAACCTTTCGTGTGCGAGCCCGACTTGCACTTTAACGGTTTTTGTACATATTTATAAAAAAATCTAAAATTTACCTTTGGAGACTTGATTTTGGTCTCCTTTTTTTCTTCAGTAGCCTCTTCCTTCTCTTCAGCATCCCAATCCTCTTCTGTTGAGGAAGCGTCTTCTTCCTTAGACTTGACAGAGCTGCTTGTTGATAATTCAAAATATATTAGTGTACATAGTTATTCGTAATTTAAACTCAAATTAAAGATGTTATATAACTATCGCAATACATACACATTCTTCATTATAAAATTCAATATCCAATAATTATTCTACTTTTATTACAACAGCTGCTGTACCATCTTAGTAACTCTCATTTCTACATTTCTTAGAGCATCTCCTTTTACATGGACAGGTGTTAATTTCAATATCGGTTCACCGTCAGCGATTTTACAATCTTAACATTTCAATCGTGGTGTCGATTTCGGCCTCACTCATTTCTGGTACTCTCGTTGTTTTGTGAAAAAATAAACTAAATGTAAGCAATGGGTACATACTCAGTGTATCGAATTACCTTCGGCCCTTGAGAGATCGGAACGCACGGGTGTAACCGAGCGATCTTTCGGTGTATCGCCTAGAGGTAAATGTACCGCGAGAGCGCGGTGCGCCTCGGAAGGAGGCCCGCGAGCGCATGGTGCGGCCGCGGAAGGATCGGCGCAAAGCGCGCGGGCGCGTCGCGGGCCTGGCCACCTCTCGCGGCGGGCCCATTCCGCTCGGCTTGCGGTAGCTTTCTCGGTTTGGCGAGCGTCTCCGATCTTCGCCACCGAACGACCTCCTTTCGCTGCTGTAACTCTCTTGTCGAGCGCCATATGATCCGTAATGGCCGCCTCCATCATGGCTACGTCTATCGCTCGAGGAGCCCTGTACATAACTCTCTTTGGTTCTTTCGACACGCTTTACATATGAAATAGAATAAAGTGTTTAATGAGGATGGAAATTGTATTATTCTTCTTTTCTAGCCCTCGCCAAAGTGTAAACACACTAGTCTTAGGCACCAATAAACTCCTTTTACAAGTTATTGCTAAAGTCCAATGCGATTGAATCTTTTTTTTCTCTAGATTCACCATCTCACTTATACAATTTTTAAAATATTTCTTTCCTTTGTGATTGTTATCGCCTAGCAGTAAATAACGCTCAGGCACATGAATAAAAAAAATAGTCTTACATCACACATGCTCACATTGATATTGTATTAGAGGAATAGGGTGATCCATATCTAAATTAGATAAAGTCTGGAAGGTTAATAATTCTAACTATTCATTAGTCCTTGTGATATAGCATTATCATACTCATAGTTGTTTCAGCTTGAATAGTTCAAAATTATCAGTTTCCTTGTCAAATTCTTGAAGCAATAGTTCAGTTCTGTATGCACCTCTATATTATCTGCTTATGTAAATCAAGGCTTTACCCAAAGATCTGCATATCAAATCCAACAAGTGAATATACCACATTTTTTCTCATTTTCTCTATATTCAAGATAACCCATACATAGCTATAAAAATCAGTAACTTCACCAAATATTTCTTATTTTATAGCCTGTCAGGAATGTATCAGTGAATATCTGTAATTTTCCTCTAAATTTGATTTCCATAAGGAAGATATTATATTATATAGCTACATTTTATGTTTCAAAATTCTGTGATAATTCTATGAGCATGTCATTTATTAACTGTATGTTTTAGCAAGTCTTACTGTATATACAGTTGTTGTGATGGCCATTACTTTCATTTAAATTTTCATGTTTTCATTGATTTTGTTTAAATGTACAGTAATACATTATAGTGTTTGTAGAACTTATAAGTCAAAATAACCTGTAATCACAATATACTGACCTCCATCCTCATCCTCTTTCGGTCTGGAGACCCAGAACGACCACCGTAATCACGGTTGGAATAACTAGCAGAACTTTCCTAAAAAAAAACATTATATTATTATTAAAGGATCAAAGATTTCAATTTATTATTTTACTTTGAACAATGAAGTGAATTTAACTGTAACTCAAACTCAAAGCATTTATTTCAAATAAACCAACTACAGGCACTTTTGAATTGTCAAGGGGTCAGTCAGTCAGAAAAATGAAGCTAGTTGCCCATTACGTTGCTCGAAAATATGATTCGGGTAGATTTGCCGTCGTTTGGTCTGATGTCCGAAATCCGAACAACAACGGCAAATTTTTGAATTTGCCGTTGTTGTTCGGATACTTGTGTTGCAAAATCGTACAATTTAATTTGTCACTCGTAGGTATGCCTAATGAACGCAGAATGAGTCTGACCAAAGATGAGTAATGAAAACCAATAATATAAAAAATTGTGTTACCTACCTATTTTGTGCCAGATTGAATGTACAGTCAGTAACCTGCATAACCCGACCTCTCATGCCCTATTCTTCTTTGTAAGAGGGATCAGGTAATGCAGAGCACTGACCGATCTTTTGAAATTATTGAGAATTTGATAAGGGCATACTTACAGATCTATATGGTTTTTTATAAGAGTCCTCCATCCTGTCTCGACTGGAATTGTATCGACTTGCACTGCCGCCACTAGTGTATCGCGAGTCATTATTGTATGAGGAGTAACCTCCACCACGTCCCCCTCGACTCTCATAAGAGCCTCGACTGCTACTTCCTCTGTATGATCCTCTATAGCCACTCCCTCTGCCACCACTATAGCTGCCCCTACCTCCATAGCCTCTTCCTCGAGATGACATCTAAGAAATGAATAATAATTATTGTCTGATTAAACCATGTCCAAAACTATGTTGTGCCGTATGTCCCGTACATTGAAGGAAGTCTTAACATAGAATCACCCAATAATATGAATTAAACTTTTTATTAAATCGAAAACATGCCATGCATAGTAATTATTGTAAGTCTTATGAAAAAATAAAAACACATAAAAACATGGCCGTCTTATTTTTTAGATGAAAATACGTTTACCCAACTATTTTGCAAATAAGAAAGAAATAAAAGTGGGGTTACTAGGGCATCTGAACGAGCGCTGTTTGTACACTCTCAAACATTTTTTTTAGGCCGCATAGTTTTCGATTATTGATGAAAAATGTAAAAAAAAATACCGTTCTGGGGGGAACGAAGTTTGCAGAGAAAAATCTGATATTATTATGATAGAAGTTTATGTAAAGATTACAGGAAAAATAAAACGATGTTTCTATTTGCAATCGGTCGTCAGACCATAAGCGAATTCGTTCCATGGTCAAATGGGAATGATGTCTCTAAATAGCACACTTTTCAGAAATCGGAACGGGAACCGTCGGTGCGCGAGTCCGACTCGCTCTTGACTGGTTTTTTTTTTGTTGTGTTTGGAGGTCATAATACAAACCTTGTCAGGACAAGGTTTATATTATGACAGATTTTTTTTGAAAAATTCACCGGAAATGTCGGAAATTTGGATGGTATTTTTGTATGAAACCAGACAACACAGCCTAAACCACTGGAGATAGACACGAAATTCACCCGAGCGACGCGCCGCCGGGTGCGAGCAGCTAGTTTAAGATAATATAAGCACCTTTATAAGCAATAATATCTATGTTTATAGTGTCAAATGCTGTCTAGTTTTGGAAATACCTCAATTCGAATGGAAAAAGTGCTACGAAAATTGGTTCCAACGTATGCAAAAGTGCATCGATCATCCATCATGTTGAATATTTTGAAAAGCAATAAAACCATAATAAATGATAAATGTTTGTTTCACTTTGTTATTCCGGATAAGTATTTATATAGCAGCCCTCGTACTTTAAGGTCAACCTACAAAATGATAGCAAATAAAAATCAATCTGCCTAACTGCAAGGAAGCGTATTTTTACCATTTACATCAACGATTTTCCTAAATGTATAGAACACAGTATGACACTTTTTGCAGATGACAGCACGATAACGATCCCTTGTGATAATAAGCATTTATGTATGAAACTGATATAAATAATACACTAAACAAAGCGATTCTATGGTTAGGTTAGGTTAGGTTAATAATAACCTCAATATCAACTTAAATAAAACAGTAAGTAATAATGCATTTCAGCCAAAGGCAGTTAAAATTTCCAATTTTTTAAATTAAATATAATAATAATGTAATTGACACAGTAAATTCCAAAAAAATTTAGGACTAACCATGGATCGTAATTTAAATTGGAAGGCGCACATAGAGGTCATTAGCAAAAAACTAAGTAACACTGCCTTCGCACTTTATAAACTATCGCGGATACTAAATACTGATGCCCTATTAACCGCTTATTACGGCATGGCAGAGCCCATTATCAGATACGGCATTATTTTTTGGGGACTCTTTACGGATAGAAATATCGCATTTAAAGCCCAAAAAAAATGCCTTAGATCCGTATTTAAATTAAAAATGACTGACAGCTGCAAGCCGTTTTTCATAAGCCACAACATCTTGACATTACCATCAATTTATATTTTTGAAATCGTGATATTTGTTAAAACAAATCCTAATTTATTTCCCCGCATGGCAGACCAGTTTCCTAGAAATAGACGAGATAACAGTCAACTTTGTCAACATAAGTCTCGGACTGCACTTATTTATGGATAGAAATATCGCATTTAAAGCCCAAAAAAAATGCCTTAGATCCGTATTTAAATTAAAAATGACTGACAGCTGCAAGCCGTTTTTCATAAGCCACAACATCTTGACATTACCATCAATTTATATTTTTGAAATCGTGATATTTGTTAAAACAAATCCTAATTTATTTCCCCGCATGGCAGACCAGTTTCCTAGAAATAGACGAGATAACAGTCAACTTTGTCAACATAAGTCTCGGACTGCACTTATGCGCAAGAGTGTTTTCTATATGCCTCCCATTATTTACAATAAACTTCCCAATAGCTGGAAAGAGCTAAGCGTAGTAGTAGCATTTAAAAAGAAAATAAAATCTTTTTTAGCTAGTAAAGCGTATTATGATGTAAATGAATTTTTAATCAAATCATTTTGAATTGACATGCTTTTTTTATATTTAAATTAATTTAATCTTTAATGTATGTAATGTAATAATGGTTTTGATAATATTTTTGACCAACGTTGACATTATATTTTTTAGGTTTTTATTTTAATAATTGAATCTTTGACAATTTTGTAATGTTGCCCCCATCTATTTCTATATGAATTGATAAAGTAATCAATCAATTTAATGTTACTTATTTATGTCAGCATTTTTATTGTTATTCTTATTTTTTATTTTTTTTAATCCAAACATATCAACATTTGCACACCATGACAATATGGTAAACATGTTAGCACATCTCCATGTACCTATTAACAACTTGCATGCATTTTTATTTTATTTTCTATATAATTGTATGTACACACATGTTTGAGCAAATAAAGTATCTGAATCTAACCTTTTCCTAAGCATGGTGGGGGTCGGCTTCTAGTCTAACCGGATGCAGCTGAATACCAGTACTTAATTAAAGGAAAGTTAAAAAACAACAATAATTTGAATTAAATTGTGTAGATAGCTTATACCCTGGATTAACACATAGATAGGCTACTTTCTATCCCGGTCTACGCGGGTGAAACCGCGGGGCGCAGCTAGTTGTTTAATAAGTAACAACAAACATATAAATGTATATATCTAGCGATTTCATGAAATCATGAGGTTTGAGGTAAATGCTAACTTATGAAGTTGTATTGCTGATTCTAATGATTATTATTCTGTAAAGCCATATTAGCTACGGCCGCGAATCATATTTTAATCAACATACAAACTCAAACGGATTTACAAATTGCAAAAATGTAAGAAATTTTGAATTTCGCGGGCTACCCTGGCGCTTTCGCCTTGAATAATTTATAGCCAGAGTGCAACTCATGACAATTCCAATAAGCCCAAACACAACTATCCAGTGGGTGCGCTCCACAAATTGAGAGTACCTACGCATTTTGTTTGAGCTCGAATCACTCTTTAAGTTCAACCGAATTACCCCATAGCGCAAAATTGAAGAGACATATCCATGGTATGCATAGTGTCGCATTAACACTAGCCACACGTGTTAGTCTATATAAAACAAATTATCTATCTTACATAGATCATCAATATGATATTACCAGTTTAAAGTTCTTGTTAATTATTAATCGCAAGAATTTTGCGTGATCGACCTCTTCTAACCATAGAACAGGTCGATCACGCAAAATTCTTGCGGTTATTAACATATTGTATTTTAAGCCGTGAACGTGTATATGTTTGGAACTGTATCATGTTAGTTTGATTAATTATTAATATGGAGATCATTTTGTTTGAGCCATGTGATAATTTTATTTAGTGTCTCGTTTATTTCGGTCTGGTACTCATACTCACCTACGTCATAATTTTCGTTTAAGGCCCCAGACATCACCCAGTCCGCCGGCAGGCGGTCATTCATAAAAACTGTCAAAAACCGCCTACCGGCGGACTGTAACTGTCTGGGGGCCCTTACAATGCTGAGGGTAGTATTGTCATAATTAGCAAAACAGCAAAAACAAAAGTGGTCCCAGTATGGTTCCTTGGGGCACACGGACACCACAATTATTTTCCCGATAGGGAGATCTGCAGACGATTTTTTGGTGCCCAGTATGTATCGAGATCTCCACACATTGTTGTCGATGGGTGAGGTAGCCTTTCGATCCATTTTAATGCGTGTCCTCTGATGATTTATATCAATATAATTTAAGAACAATTTTTGTTACTCACAATAAAGCTTCTTATCTCTCAGTATTTTCGATTTTTAATCCAGTGACTCTACCGGCGCGGTGTAGAGACGCGCCAATAATTTTAAAGAGCGCTCAACAGCAAATAAAGGAATTATTTAAATAATTTTTTACTAGCTTTCGCCAGCGGCTTCTAGTCCACTCAACAAATAACCAAAAAGGGTGTGTAGAGTGCGTGAGCTGGGGCGTGAGCTGGGACGTAAGCGATTTCTTCAGAAAGTTGTTCAGGGTGCTTAGGGAGTAAACACACTAAAAGCCCCCGCGTCTAGGTGAGCCGGAGTGGGGGGGGGGAATAAAAGTTCCCACTTAAAGACCCCGCCATCCCCTTCGTGGTTATTTTTTTCAAACCACCCAGAAGTAGGAGCTTCGCGGGGCTCCGTCGACCACGCCTTACTACAAAAATTGTGTTGTACTTCGTAGCAAAACCATGAACGCATTAATTATAACTTTAGACGGTAATAAAATTCTTTTAATTTGTATATTTTATGCCACTAATTAGAAATTTTGTACCTCTCACTATCGTAGATATTTATATGGACAGGTCGTGCTGGCAAGACTCCTGTGCTGGCACAACCACGCTGAAATTCCAGCTGCATAGAAGTTGATGAAATGGGAGCATGCCTAAAAATTTGTACTCTGCTTTTCTAATAATTTACGACAATCTACCAGTAATTAAATAGTAGTACAAAATGAGTACAAATTTTTAGACATGTTCCCGTTTCATCAACTTCTATGCCAGCTGGAATTTCAGCGTGGTCATGTTCTATGTTAAGGATTTGGTTTCCGCACTTAGTCCTTTATTTGGACCATTGTGCGTGAGCCATGGCGGCCTTCGTGGGTTATTCCAACCAGCCCACCTCCCTCCAGAAGTTAATCAAATCTCTGGGTCTATTAAGAACATCTGCGAAAGATCGGGGTATTCAAAGAGTTTCTGTTCTACGTTCTGGGTAACGCCTATACATTCAAAGAGCACATGCGCAATGGTCTCCTCGGCCTCCATGCAGGCCCTGCACAGAGGACTGTCCGTTATTCCTATTGTATGGAAGTGTTTGTTTAATGAACAGTGGCCCGTTATGGTCCCCATCACCAGGCGCAGCCCGTTCCTGTCCAGACGTAATAACCGTCTAGTAAGCGTACCATCCAGGGAGGGCATAGCCTCCCTGGATTGCCTGCAGCCTGGTGTCGAGGACCACCAACTCTCTGCTATGGGTGAGGTCCTGTAGCCACCTGCGTAACTGGTTGAAGGTAATGGGCACGATTGGATCAGCCCCAAAGAGAGACGTGCTAGATGCTCTCCTAGCTAGTTTGTCAGCTGCGTCGTTACCCTGTGATCCACTGTGTCCTTTTATCCATTGCAGTGTCACTCTGTTTCGGTTAACAACCGTTACTCGTTCGAGTGCATTGTGACATTATTGTATTAATCTCGAGGTAATGTATCTTTTCCGTAAGGATTGGAGCACCGAGGCACTGTCCGAGAGTATACGTATATTCGTATCCGTGACTCTCCTGGGTTCTATGGCATAGCACGCTTGTATGATGGCTACACACTCCAAGTGGGCTGGATATATTAATGTTGAGATTGACAGCGTGGTCATGCTAGGAAGGAATCTTCCCAGCATGAGCCGTATATGGGGTGGAAACTTTCAGCGGGGCAGTAAGGGGAAGTACCTTATCCGTTGCAGCTACGCGAAAATGGTCTTAGGAGACTATCCATAATTTTTTATGGAATTTTGATCCCCGTTCACAGATTTTCAAAAAAAATTAGTTAGCAAGAAAATAGCCATATTACACAAAAACATTTTTTGATGCCAATTGATCCTGTTTCTAATACTGATCAAAAACTTTTATGGGACCAACCATCATTGTGAGTACTCAAAAAGGCACAAATTGCAAAAAACTTTTCCCTTACATTTTGTAAAGCATTTGTGTAGGTTACTGAAATACAAAAAATAAAATAAAAGACAAAAATGATCACGTAGAATTTTACACATATCAAAAAGAAGGCGTATTAATGTTCTTTTATTATTAACTAACATAACTTGATGATGTTATTCTTATTTAAAATCTTGCTGTTTCTTGTCCTACGATATCAAGTGCTCAAGATTGTTTTTTATTTAATAATACAAAAATTCTATAACACTGACTAGCCTGGAATAAATTCGTGTGAACTAAGCCTTATCATGGCTGAAGGCCCTTTCGATTGATAATTTATGAGGGTGATGAACTGTTGTTTTTAATTCAAATCAACAACCATTAATGCTCTACCCAGACAAATGTTTTAGACATTTTCACAAACCAGCGTAATTCAAAATTCTGTCAAATTGAATACTGCACTTATGCCAAACAATCATAGATCTTTTATATTTTATCATGAACAGAGATGCAATGCTGATAAATTTTCCTTTAAACAGTAAAGTCAAAATAACGAGTTCGAAATTTGAATTGTTTTTGAACTTATCTTTTTATTCAGTCAGCAAAAAGATCTCAACCGTCACTAAAAAATCTTTTGCGTAAAATTTTTATACAAAATGTACGGGAAAACTTTTTTGCAATTTGTGACTTATTGAGTACTCCAACGATGGTTGGTCCCATAAAAGTTTTTGATCAGTATTAGAGACAGGATTGATTGGCATCAAAAAATGTTTTTGTGTAAAATGGCTATTTTCTTGCTGTTTTTTTTTTTTTAATCTGTGAATGGGGATCAAAATTCCATAAAAAATTATGGATAGTCTCCTAAGACCATTTTCGTGTAGCTGCAACGGATAAGGTACTTCCCCTTACTGCCCCGCTGAAAGTTTCCACCCTGTATATACGATAATAGAGGTATAAGATTAGTGGTATAAAATAGTACAAATTATAAGAATTTTATTACCATCCAAAGTTATAATGAATGGATTCATGGTCGTGCTACAAAGTACAACACCAAAAATTTTATATTTCTTTGACCTCGACCTTCGAAACATTTGACATTGATCATAAAAAAAAACTTTGTTTTTTCTCTCGGTGCCTATGCGTCAGCGCACACCAAGAGCAGAACAGAGCAGAGCATTTTCTGAGACTATTGAAAAATTAATCTTATGACTATTCCATACATTGCAAAATTAAATACACGTCCAAACTCATGCATGCTCGAGCATCAAGTTTTGGGGTTTACAAAAATACATTAAAAAGGGTCTACTCTACCCAAAAAAAAAATAGCTTTATGTAAAGTCATTCAACAATAGTGTTCCTCCTTCTTTATGATGCAATGATACACGCAGCTGAGTACTATTGTTCAGTGACGGTAAAATGACAATTTTATTGTGTGAAGTTGAATTTTGTGAAAAATTTATGTCTTTTTTTCTCAAAAACGATGTGTTTTTATGCGTTTCCTATATATTTCCGTAATGTGTCATTCTACAAAGGTGTTCTTTAATATGTTATGATACACGCAGCTAAAACACATAGCATCGAGCGGGTTATAAAGTACAGTGGACGTGGAGCACAATCGGTCAAATTTCTATAATAGATTGTCATCTCTATCGCTATAGCATTAAAGGTTGATTGGGAAAATTTGACCGTTTCGGGTGGCTTGACCTGCTGGCGTCTGTACATCGGCGTCGCGTCAGGTCTTAGGTTATTTCCAATACCACGTCCTAAAAATAATTATAAGAATCCGATGTTCACGAATTCACGATACGTCAACCATTTTACGTTCGACTTAGTGTTCTTTTCATAATACTGGGCAGCCACTTCCAATTTTATTGTTACTGAAAATGGCGTCGACCGACGTCGATCTGCAGGATTTGGTTCTGCCATTATTGCTGGATTTGCGACCGATTCATAATAATAGCAAGTTATTTTTAAAAACTAATCTAACAACTCACCATACACTAACAAAAATAAGATAATATCTCTAAATCACTGCACAATATTTTTCGTGAAATATGATTCGCACAAGCACAGCATTCACAGCAAGCAATCAAGAAAGCACGCTATGCGCTATCGCCTATCGCTATTCCGGGCAGGGTTGCCAACCACAGTCCCACAGACTATATAGAGAACAGTTACATTCGTCCACATGCTGAGAGCATCAACGAATTAAGAATATCATTCTTAATTCGTTGGAGAGCATGTAACTTTTGCCAACTTGCTTGCCAGTTGCAACCATGGACCTAATATCTATAATATAATAATATTATAAAGAGAAAGATTTGATTGTTTGTTTGTTTGCATTGAAGCTCCGAAACTACTGGCCCGATTTAAAAAATTCTTTCACCGTTGAGAAACTACACTATCCCCGAGTATCTAACATAGGCTATATTATATTTTCAAATAAATTAGGGATCCTTACTAAAACTCCAATAATGTAACCCAAAGTGTAAAAAAAATACCTAAATAAATCCTTACATCGCGTGCGCTCTTAGAGCATTTAACCTAGTGCGCTGCAAAAACTATTGATGATAGAACAAAATAATGTACTACGACTTTGAAGAAGAACACATCACTATCTACAAAAAGTGTCGCGAAAAATGACGTATTATAGATAGACGCGTCATACACGAACATCAGTGCTTTCAAAAACAGCGTAAGCCATGATGTACCAACATACCAGTATATACTGGCCGCAAAGAAAAGGAAAGATGCATGCCGATACCTGTTGTAAGAAAGAGATGAATATACTTATTTAGTTACGTCACTAGCTGCTGCATGTTCACTGGCGCGCGTGCGTGACTGATATCACGCCGGGCAATTACCCTTCATTTAATTTCCCATTTTTGAGCCCGGGTAACGCATCTAAAGGTAATATATCATTGGTCGCGACAGCATATGTCTAGCTATTATAGTTATGTCACAAGAAGTGTACTTTTATTTTAAAAATTTAATTGAAATGCCGGCGCTAGAAAAAGGCTCTTTATTTGTCCCTTGGTATTAATCCTTATCAAAATAAATTACTTCATATTCAAGACTGCTTCAATAACTTTATATAACTTTGAATTATTCAATTCGGACATTCCATTCAAAAGATATCACGAGTTTAAAAATGTAAGTATTAGAAATAAGTCGCGTGGTCGCCGCTCAACCCGCTCGGCTAGCTAGGCAGCACCACCAGGGGTGGAGAGGAGTGAGAGGGGTAGGGGTTGGTGAGGGTGTGGGGAGGGGGACAGAGGTAGGGGAGAGGGTGAGAGCAGGTAGGAGAGAGGGAGGAGGAGAGGAGGGAGTGAGGGAAGAGGGGTAGGTGTTGTTGAGGTTGAGGTGAAGAGAAGAGGGAGAGGAGTGGGACGCGGTGAAGGGGGTGTGAGAGGGAGTTGGGGAGGTAAGTGAAAAATTGATGCGGTGAGGGGGATGAGAGGCGAGGGTAGGTTGTGGTGAGGGGAGTTTGAGGGGAGTGGTAAGTAAACTCCTGTCGTGCGTCGGAGCTGACACACACACTTTTTTTTTGTTTGTTTGTAAACAGGACTGAGCTCTCCAAAAATGGTATCGTACAAAAATTAACCTTAAGGATTGCACTTTAGGTTTACTTTTGATAGGATATCTTAGCTGAGGCAAAACGAGCCGAGAGAGAGAGCCCGAGTTGAGTAGTTTGTCCCTTTTGTTCAATTGCCAACAGATAAAACAATATTTTAAAAGTATGAAAATTTTACAGTGCCCTCATTGTACATATACCAGACATCTATGTTCGTCAAAAATAATATGTATAAATTTGACCGAGTAGGTAGTCAGCGTCGAGCTGACCGGCTACAAACTGTTGGATCTAAAACTGCTTTATACAAGAACAGTATTTTCGTAATGGCTCCAAAATTATACAATAAATTGCCAAAGTGTATCAGAAGTGAGGAAAATGTCAGCCATTTAAAAAAAAAGTTGTTCCTGTTTCTAGTTGAAAAGATGTGTTACTCGATTGAAGACTTTTTAAATGACAAATTATGACTAAATTTAATTTTCTTTGACATTCATAATAATTAATAATATAATTCAATTACTTACTTTATTTTATGCGGCTCATGACATTTTTTCAATTGCTTCATTTCTTTTATCCTAGACTTTATTAATTATGATAGTAAAAATAACCTGCTTACTAATATTATATTTGTATGCCGATTATTGGCCGAACATACAGATTAGCTAAAATGTATAAATAACACCTTTTTGTACTTATGTTCACAAATAAAGATTCATTTGATTTGATTTGATTTGATAAAAATGATAAAGATGGTAGAAAAATTTCACCAACTACGAGTAGGTAAAATAAGTTACGTATATTTTTTTAGCATTTAGATTAGTTTTAAATAATTTTATTTATAGGTTTACAATCTGTACATCATAGTCAATAATTTTATAAGTGAGCTCCATGAGTAAAATAATCAAAATAATATCATTTTGATTAATGTACCAAACGTTATCGCAAGATTGAAATAGTATCATTTTTATGTTGGTTACAGCTATAGAATACAATCCCGGGATCCCGGCCCTTTTCTGACCCCAAAAATCCCGGGACTGAACTTGAAACAGGTCTAGTTTGCACTCCGTAGTCCGCTGCGCCTTGACAATGACCTTGCCTAGATTATATTAATAGCATTTATTACATATCGCCAAAAAAACAACCCTTTGATATACTCTATAGTAGGTATCTATTCCTCCAACCAGTGTAGAACCTGAACAAGCGTTTTCACCTGCTGCTTATGTTTGCAATAAACTACAAAGCAGAATGGGAAGTCAAACCTTGGATGCATTGATATTTCTACGATTGTATTTTTAAAATTCTAAATAAGTTTTTTTGTCTTTTTATTTCTTACAAAGTGTCTAAAATCTTTGTTTTATCTTTTTTCTTTTCTCACTATATTGTGATTTGTGTTGTGCAATAAAATGAAATATATATTCCAAGAAATTACTCGTTTTTTATACATTTGAGACCAATTAGAAACCACATAGTCTAATCCCGGGATAGCCCCGGGATCCCGGGATTACGCATCAAGAATCCCATAATCCCGGTATCGCAAAACATGCTCGGGATTGTATTCTCTCTGTAGAGTAGGTAAACGAAAAAAGTGGAAGAAAATACCATGGTCCAGAACGAGATTCTACTCGCCTACTTCATCATAAGCCACGTATACCTACGTGATCACATTTGATGATTCGCCACAAGACGAGTCTCACCAATATTGTAGTCCTTCCTTCTTGCCTCAAAAACATGGGTAGGTACACGATTCAACACCGACATAGAACACGATAATGTTCAGTTTCATATAGGAGCTTTCGAAAAAGGTCTATTTCTTTAGGTATAGTTTTTTTATTTATAGTTTCATCAATTTCACTATTATTTAATTAAGTACAATATGTTTGTAATACAAACAATCATTTGAAATCACTTAAGGTCAACCGGACGCAAATTATCTCTGTATAAACGAATTTTCCTGTTTGTCATAAAAATGTTTGGTCACCCTATTATAGACTAAGAGGTCACAGGATTTTTCATAACAATCATGGATACGGTTAGATTTACTTCGATGGGTTGTAGAGTAGTCCCCTAATGCGAATGACGTCGGTCTGCCTGCTCTGAGTGGTTGCAACTTCGAGTTATAGCGCTAACAAGAGGCGTCATTGTTGCGAAAAAAAAAACGATCAGAGAAATGGTCAGTTTTGGTACACATTGAAAGTATGGCGTCTCCGCAGATGAAACAAGTTGGTCTGCCGGCTCTGAGTGGTTGCATTTCAGAGCTATGATGCGCACAACATTGTTGCGAAAAAAAAACGATAAGAGAAATGGTCAGTTTTAGGACCCATTCGAAGTATGGTGTCTCCACAGGTGAAACGAGTTGGTCTGCCAGCTCTCAGTGGTTGTATTTCAGAGCAATCGTTGTATATGCAAGACGCTTATTTGTGGAGAAAGCCTAAAAAATACATCGAAAAAGGGGACAATAGGCGATTTTTTTAAGTGCACGCCGGCCGGTGTCGTACCCCCACCCTACACCAGCGCCGAGAACCACCCGCTGCGCGACCGTACCCCTGTAAAGGAATAGGGAAAAAGCTAGAGGTGTCAATAGGTGTTAATAAGAGAAATGGTCAGTTTTAGTACCTATTCGAAGTATGGTGTCTCCACAGGTGAAAAGAGTTGGTCTGCCGGCTCTTAGTGGTTGTATTTCAGAGCTTTGTTATACGCAATTCGCTTAGTTATAGCAAAATTCAACTTAACGGTAATCAATAAAATAAAGAATGAAATCGAACAAATCCAATTTTTAACAATTCAACTTATTACTTTGGGTAAATCACAGATTAATAATTTTGTAGAATATAGCTAATGAAACAACTCAAAAAATATAGAATAATAATAATAATAATAATAATTATAGAATGTTAGAAATAAGTAAATATTTAACTCTAAGTCTTAGCTATAATCTACAAAATTATTAATCTGTGATTTAGCCACAGTAATAAGTTGAATTATTAAATATTGGATTTGTTCGATTTCATTCTTTATTTTATTGATTACCGTTAAGTTGAATTTTTCTATAACTAAGCGCTTTGCGTATAACAATGCTCTGAAATACAACGAATAAGAGCCGGCAGACCAACTCGTTTCACCTGTGGAGACACCATACTTTGAATAGGAACTAAAACTGACCATTTCTCTTATTGACACCTCTTGACACCTCTAGCTTTTTCCCTATTCCTTTACAGGGGGGTCGGTCGCGCAGCGGGTGGTGCTCGGCGCAGGTGTAGGGTGGGGGTAAGACACCGGCCGGCGTGCACTTGAAAAATTCGCCTATTGTCCCCTTTTTCGATGTATTTTTTAGGCTTTCTCCACAAATAAGCGTCTTGCATATACAACGATTGCTCTGAAATACAACCACTGAGAGCCGGCAGACCAACTCGTTTCACCTGTGGAGACACCATACTTCGAATGGGTACTAAAACTGACCATTTCTCTTATCGTTTTTTTTTTCCAACAATGTTGCGCGCATCATAGCTCTGAAATGCAACCACTCAGAGCCGGCAGACCAACTTGCTTCATCTGCGGAGACGCCATACTTTCAATGTGTACCAAAACTGACCATTTCTCTGATCGTTTTTTTTTTCGCAACAATGACGCCTCTTTTAAGCGCTATAACTCGAAGTTGCAACCACTCAGAACAGGCAGACCGACGTCATTTGCATTAGGGGACTACTCTACAACCCATCGAAGTAAATCTAACCGTATCCATGATCGTTATGAAAAATCCTGTCACCTCTCGGTCTATTAGAAGGAGATAAACTGCATCAATATCTCAGAAGAATAAGTTATTCTTCTGAGATCAATATGACATATCTCTTTCTGCTCGTGTTTTTGTTATGAGAGTATGAGAGCAGGAGAGCTCAGTCCAGTTTGTATATAAAGCCTCCACTACACTACTCGCGAAGTTGCTTCAACGAAGTACTCGTCGAAGTTGATCGAAGTCCGAAGTACGTGTCTACACACTCGTGCAACTTCGCGAGGAGCTCAGTCGCCCGCCCCGGTGGCACCACAGACTAAAGTCCGCATTACAGAACGTCACTCAATACTCAAGCATTACTTAAAACTAGATTGAAGCCATTTCATTGGTTGAAACTATATTTAAACAAAGATCAGTGCTTGAGTTTCCTTCTGTAATACGGACCTAAGTAGTATTCTTTGCACCATGGATAATGTTGAAGTGGCAGCTGCCGTTGCAATGTGTACTCTCGCATATTACAATTACGTGTGAATTTATCACGCGACAATTTGAAGTGAGTCGAGTAGTGTAGTCAGACGCTTCGTCGGAGCATTTCGGCCCCTTTGACTCGGGCGCAAAAACCGACAACGATCGGAAGTCGCGCGAGGCGAGCCGAGGTTGCACATTGAGGTCCACACTATTATCACCTAACTTCGACCAACTTCGCGAGTAGTGTAGAGGAGGTTTTAGGTCCATGGATTGGTTGCAACAAAATGTGTGTGTAATTTAGGTGTGATTTTGATTACTCATTCCCAATTCAATATTATTTTTCTCCAAAATGATACCTTTTTCAGAATAAACCTCCAAACTTTCTATGAGAAATAATATGCTATTTTTATATTATTTATTGAAAAGCACAAAAGTTTTCAGTTCTTAAACCGGACCAAACAAATCTAATTCTACATCTTCGTCTCCCGCAGAGTAGACGTTTTCGGAACTGAACCGGTTTATCAATTTAGCAGTCGGCCCAAACTGTGAACATCCGCCATGGGCTGCTACTAGATGCCCATGATGGAAAATCAGCCTGCGGGTCCGTATCTCACGTAATACCACGCTTATTATGTGGTCTGTTGTTTTGGTAAGAAGTCGGTTTCTTAGATTGTTTTTGATCACGTTCATGATCGAAAAAGCAATGCTATTCTGTAATCATTCTAAAACCTAAGTGAAGTGAGCGTGGAGTGAGCTGTCAGTGTCATTCCAGCTGATGCTAGGGATGGACCAAGCACATTTTTACAGTCATAATCGAGATTTCAATAATATTTTTTACGCTATTCTAGTGATTATTTTATACTATTTCAAAGCGTTTATTTAAGTGTCTAAACATTGCAAAAAAAAAAAAAATAGTTTTGTCTGAATTTCTATTTGACTATTTCATTTTAGAACCCCCTAAATAGTAATGTTTAGACACCATATTTACTTATTTACTAGCTTATAAATAATACAAAATCATTATGTATGGAATTCACATAAAAAATATAATTAAAATCTCGATTATGATTGTAAATGTAATTTGGTCAATCCCTAGCATCCGTGGGGTGACACTGACAGCTCACTCCACGCAAGTTTTCACGGTGAGATTTTTACAGAATCGACCAGAAGCTCTTTCCACGCTCGCATTGGCAAAGGGCATAATCAACATTGGTGTGGCTAATTTTACTAAGTGAGGAAACGCTATTTTCCCAGCGGCATTTTTGAATATGATAGAACATCATCCCAAAATTCATCAGCCGTTGTATTTACTGAAAACTGCGGTTTTTAGGGTATCAATTCGTTCGACCGACTGCCGACTAACCCGGTGGCCGTGCCGCCGCGTCAAACAAAACAAACCGATCGACCGTTGTTTTTTTTGGTCATGGGTTTTATGCTTAGATAATATACATCTAGATCGAGCCACCGCGTGGCCGGTCATGAGACAGCAATATTATACTTTTTATAGGTTATGTGGTATGAGAAATGAGGTTTAACGTAAGAAATCTTCCATATTTTGGACTGAAACCCATGTTAATACATTCGCACAATGCAAAAACTGTCCAAAAATGTTAAATTAATCGACGCAAGATAAATTTTGTAACAGTGACAGTACTTTGTTTGGCAACATTTTTAAATTTTGCCATGCAAAAATACGGCACGCCGGCGCCGTAAGGGACAGAAGACACTATGCTTTGTCTCAATTTTCCTAACTATTTCGTATATATGCGTCTCACTTCCACACTTCACACTGTAATCATGGCAACGTCTAGATGTATAATGTCATTGGTTTTACGGCACTGGAATCAAGTATTTTAGACCTCGTCTTAATTAAGTGCGTTTCATAGATTTCAGGCATTCGAAAATGTAAAGTTATTGCCTAAAGGCGGATTTAGACTAAACGAACATAGAACCAGAACAAGAAGTAGAGCATTCTTTTGTCGATATTCTTGACATTTTAGTAGGGAGAGACCAACGAAGGAATGTTCTGTCCCTGTTTACACAAAAATAATTCGGTAGAGGGGATAGAATACGCATTCGCTCGTTTGGTCTAAATCGACCTTTAGGTACATAATAGGATTTTCCATTCACAGTCAACCCCTTTCTTCAATTTCCCTATAGACATCATTTCCGCAAACTTTCTCCAAATAGCAATTTTTTTCTCAAAATCACCAAAAAAACGCCCTAATTTGGTACCTGGGACTAGTCCTCACTACTCCTCACAATGACATTATACATTATATATTATCCAAGGCCAGGGGGGGGCACACTTAACACTGTCATCAATTGCCATAGATGACAGCGACATCTGGAGTTTGGTGTGATAACAAAACTTTGCAGCCATCTTGTCTTGCTTGTCAAAAATACATTTCGGATTTTCTAGCTATCTGCTATCTAATCTGTGGGATTTTCGGCTAATTGTCAATGTCAACTCGTTCCCGACGTTGTTGATCCAGTTTTAAGTAAACCGTAATATAGGCTGTATAACCGATCAACCTCCGCGAATACTATTTGTTTCCTTCAACCATGACATTGGCAGAACCTCTATACAGGGTGTTCGGCGCATGGACCGACACAATTTTTTGGGGGATTGGGGGGGTCATTTGCTAGGTTTCACCTAAAGACCTCCATGTCCTAAGTGTGACGGTAATTGAGATATGTTTTTTTTGGTTTTTTCTTTGAATTACCCAAAATCTCGCCTTTGAATCGATATATATTTTTTGTTTATGGTTGTAAAAGAACAAAATAATTTTTATTATAGTTTACAATGTATTCTTATTCGAAATAAAATAAAAAAATATAATTACCGTAATAAGTCTTTTCTTAAAACACTCCATAACTGACTCTCTAACTAGTATTTTGACTACATTTGAATTGTTTTTCATAGCGTGTAGCATACCCTTAGCAAGGGTACAAGCTAAAGAACTTTTTGAGATAAAAATAAGGTCAAAATGGCTTTATTTAAAAAAAAATATGAATTTAAGAGTAGTAATTTTTCATACATTTAAACATTTTTAAGACTTTGGAAGCACATAAGTCATTGTTTATTGATCAATTACATCAAATAATAATTTATTTAGAATAAAAATACATTGCAGACTAATATAAAATTTATTTTGTTCTATTGCAACCATCAACAAAAAAAATATATTGATTCAAAGGCGAGATTTTGAGTAATTCAAAGAAAGAACAAAAAAAAACATATCTCAATTACCGTCATACTTAGGACATGGAGGTCTTTAGGTGAAACCTTGCAAATGACCCCCGCAATCCCCAAAAAAATTTTGTCGGGCAGAACCATCGTTAAAAATTAAAAACAACTAAATTAAAAATAAGCCGTGGCAGCTAAGAAGCCAGTCCCAACTGACGGCGCCCGTTCACGAACATGACGCATGGATCAGCACCAATTAGCTCAACCAGTTTGATGATCCGACATTTACGCCACCACCAGCGAGACATTTGAGTGACCTACTCTCAACCGCCAGGTCACATTCAAGTCATTGAGAGACGTACCCAGCAAAAGGAAGTTTTATAGTAGCTACATAGTGCTCACACCTCAATCCTGGAACTCCTAGTAGCAGCAATCCACATGTTTCTTACTTCGAGTTTATTTGGAAATCTGCAAGTTTAATAAGATTTTTTTCATTAGCTTTAATTTTTACCAGTGATCTTGCTTAGTTTCAAGATTTTTAAGTGATTTCTATATTTATAGTACCTATAGTAGTAGCTATATAGTATGCAATATGTTGGCCCGCAGGTTTGCACGTTGTACACCAGAAGTAAAAATAACTCGAAATTGCCAATCTTTGTACATGTGCACTCTGTGGGTACGATAGACGCAGACGGCATACGACGTCTTCAGAGTTCAGTATAACAATACTTTCAGGATGTTGTTGAGGCTTCCACGTTACTGCAGTGCATCAGGTATGTTTGCCGAAGTACATACTGATGGTTTCAATACCATATTGCGTAAAAAGAATGCTTCTATGGTGCGCAGAGTACGTGGGAGCATCAACGACATTCAGAAGATCATCAGTGAACAGCCGTGCTGCACCATTATGACGCATTATACATGCACAACATGTACCCAATGAGGGGCGTAATGGTGAATGCAGATGAATTAAAAACTTTTATTACGTTTGTTACTAACATAGCTTATAAGAATGTGTAGTACTAATATCAATGGATCAAGGTCTGAAATAAAATATTTTTTTATAGACATTGCTTTCAAAATTAATTTTACCCATATTAAAGGGTAAATTCCCCATCAAAAAATGGCAACCCTGAATTTCGAGGAAAGAAAATAAAAATTTTGCGCAAATCACGATTTTATGAGATTTAACACAATATACAAATTAGTTTGTAGTGTTTGTACATTACTGCGACTATTTGATTAGAAATAGCAGAACACAAAGCGATCGAATACATAAAAAGATCGAATACTTACGAGTGAAAGGAAAATCCGGAAATCTTCATCAAACTATCACTTTTAGAGTATATTGCACTGCACTTTACCATTTCGCACATTTGCACAAATGTAATAATACAGAATTGAGCACGAAAAGGTAATATTTTATGTATAATCTCGATGTATTCAATATTAAACAATTGTATTTCAATCTGCAGCCGCCATAAACGTCAAACTTGTTGCGCACATCGATGGTCATAGCCGGCACGCGATAGGACAGAAATATTTTTACTCTGTCTCTTTTCTATGCTAGTGACGTTAATATGTTCTTCTTTTTCTTGTGTGAATGCAAAGGAAGATATCCAGCGGTCTATAGAATTCTCTGTCTACGCTCTTTATACTTACTTTACTCTTTGGAGCTTGTTTAACTGTTGGCAACACTGATGGTGGTGTCAGTCATAGACTACCTATAAATAAAATGTAAATAAATTTGTCCTCATCTTTAAATTATGACTGCAAAATCCTTCAGTATGCTGACGATATTGCATTACTGGTCACTGGTGATTCCATTCCGGATGCCGCTATATCTATGAATGTCTCTCTGTCCTCACTAAACCAATGGCTCCTTGATCACGGGTTATCTTTAAGTGCGCCAAAGAGTACAGCGGTAATTTTTACCCGAAAGCGTACTGTTCCCCAAGTAGATATAAATATTGATGGACAAATCATTCCAGTCAAGGACAAGGCTAGATTTCTGGGAGTAACGTTGGACTCGAGATTGTCTGGGGTTGACCATATTAACAACACGGTCAAAAAATGTGAACGCTCCGTATCGGTCCTTAAGGCTTTGGCCGGTGTGTGGTGGGGAGCTCACCCCTACACCCTCAAACTGGTCTATAACGCGTTGACCAGGAGCGCTTTGGATTACTGTTGCTTCCTTATTGAGCCTTGCAACAAAGAAGCGCTCAAGAAATTAGATGTCATCCAGGCCAAGTGCCTGAGAATTGTTATTGGAGCCATGAAATCCTCTCCCATAAATGCGCTCCAAGTTGAATGTGCAGAACCACCCTTATACCTAAGAAGACAATATTTGGCTGATCGTTTCCTGTCTAAAGTATTCTCCCTTTCATCCCATCCTTTACTCCCAATTTTAGAACAAATCGACCTTTCCTTCAATAATTCTCCTTATTTGAACAATAAAGCTGTTCCTCTATTGTTATATAGGTACAGAGAGCTTAAACACCTCTCCTCGCCTGTTTGTCAATATCCAATTCTCCCTGTCTTTTCGGCTGCATATGAAACGATTCACTTCGAACCAAAAGCCGTTTTGGGATTAGGTATATCAAAGAATTCCCAAAATGCAAGACGAGACTTCGAATTAGCCGTCAAACGTTTCTGGGAAGGATGGAATTTTTTCTTTACTGATGCATCAAAATTATCACCAACAGAATCTACAGGAGTAGCAGTATATTTTCAAAATTCAAAAATTGCCTTACTTTTTCAATGTCCACCAGAAGCATCAGTTTTTACAGGAGAGTGTATTGGTATTTTAGAAGCTATACACTATATCAAATCACATCAAATAACAAAAGCAGTAATTTTTTCGGATTCCCGTAGTAGCATTCAGGCCTTAGTTCAAAATCAACTCCATAGTCAAATTCACAGTCAAATCATCGTAGAAATTAAAAGCCTGTTATTTGAATGTTCCCAAAACGGCTTGGACATCGAAATAGCCTGGATCCCTGGTCACTCGGGTATTGTTGGCAATGAGTGCGCTGATTCGTTAGCAAAGTATGCCACATCAAATCCGGCTGACCGAAAGCACTACGTAGCTCATAACTACGATTTGCGAAATGGTGCCAAGCCCAAATTGTTCGACTCGTGGACAAAAACGTGGAATAAGACCTCAAAAGCCAAGGGCGTCTACTACGCAGCTATACAGCACGATATCCAGCGGAAACCTTGGTTTTTTAAATATCCGAAATTGTCCAAAAGAACTGTTTCGACGCTTTGCAGACTAAGACTCGGACATTGTTGTAGCCCAGTGATTCTGAATAAGATTCATGTTAGGGACAGCTCCCTGTGTGAATGTGGTCTTGCGGAAGGCACTTTGGAACATATATTTTTTTCCTGCTCCTTGAATACCAAATCCTTCGATCTCTATCGAAAAATTTCAAAATGTAACATTCCTCTTCCAACTAACTTCCATTGTTTTTTATCCCACTTCTCTCCCAAAATTATTAAAATTTTAACTACTTTTTTAAACGAAAATAATATTAAATTGTAGCTGGTGCGTTATATTTATGTAAATATGTATTGTATTTTTTTTAGTGCTATTGTATATATGATTGTAATTTAGATTATTTATGTTGCCCATTTAACCTTTGTCCTCGTTTTTCTTTTAGCGACTAACATCTGTAGATCTACCACAAAACGCTGCTGTCTAAACGTGACATTGGCAGAATAGTCGACATCGGCTCAATCGCCAAAAAAAAAAAAAAAAAAAAAAAAAAAAAATAAATGGTGTCAAACCGTGACCACTGTGTAGTTGTGTACCTGCCTAGTGTCACTTTTCAATTAATTTTAAGCCTTCAAAATGAAATGTTTATATATTTTATGTTGGTTGGTTTACGATTACGAGTGATAGAATACAGAATAAACAGGTGTTGTGCAAGGAAAAATATTCAATAAAAATTTAACTTACAGCTATGTTATCTGATAAGAGAACCAAATATTAACCGACTTCTTAAAAAAGGAAGAGGTTTTCAATTCGTAATATTTTTAATAGCAAGTGTTAAATATGCAAGCTAAAAAACGTTTTGTTCTTCTTTCTTTTACATGTGGAGTTTTGTTATATTGTTATTTCGGTACATATCATTTGAAGTCAGAACAGACTCAAAACAGCCGACTGAGTCAACTGCGCAGTTTTGCATCTATAGAAGAGCTGTCCGAGTTGCCTTCTCAACCTCATAGAAAGTTAACAACAGGAACGATTCCTTGTAGAATGGAAACATGCTTTGACTTCTCCAAATGTGGTAAAGATCCAAAAATTTACGTTTACCCTAGTGATGGTCCAGTTAGTGCATCGTATCGTAAAGTACTATCAGTCATCAGAGAATCGCGGTATGCCACAAGAGATCCCAATGAAGCTTGCCTTTTCGTGCCGGCCATAGATACGTTAGATGCCGATCCACTGTCTCCTGAGCATGCCCCAGATGTGGCGTCACGCCTATCTCATTTACCTTATTGGAATAATGGTCGAAATCATCTCATTTTTAATTTGTATGCTGGGACTTGGCCTGATTATGCTGAAAGTGCACTAGGATTTAGCCCAGGAGAGGCAATATTAGCTAGAGCTAGTGCCTCTGAAGCATTCTTTAGGGATGAATTTGATATTTCATTGCCATTGTTTCACAAAGAACATCCAGAGCGTGGTGGAGTTCCACCTGCTGCCACTAGCAATCCGTTCCCAGCACCAAGGCGCCATTTGTTAGCATTTAAAGGCAAGAGATATGTTCATGGTATTGGTAGTGAGACAAGGAATTCATTGTGGCATTTACATGATGGAAATCATTTAATTCTTGTTACCACATGCCGTCATGGAAAATCTTGGAAGGATTTACGAGATGAAAGGTGTGATGAAGACAACAGAGAATATGATAAGTATGTATATCTTTCCTATTAAGCTAAATAACCTGTTTTGTCAAGAAAAGGGCAAAAGCCTGATTTTAGACATTTCCTAGTTTTGCACGCGGCTTCGCCCGCGTGAATGTCGGAAAATATCCCACGGGAACGTACTACCGGGATTAAAAGTACCCTAAGTGTTAATCCAAGTAAGCCGATGTTCTAGACCTAGAGGTGACAGGATTTTTCATAACAATCATGGATATGGTTAGATTTACTTCGATGGGTTGTAGAGTAGTCCCCTAGTTGGTCTGCCTGCTCTGAGTGGTTGCAACTTCGAGTTATAGTGCTTACAAGAGGCTTCATTGTTGCGAAAAAAAAAACGATCAGAGAAATGGTCAGTTTTAGTACACATGTAAAGTATGGCGTCTCCGCAGATGAAATAAGTTGGTCTGCCGGCTCTGAGTGGTTGCATTTCAGAGCTATGATGCGCGCAATGGCGTCTCCGCAGATGAAATAAGTTGGTCTGCTGGCTCTGAGTGGTTGCATTTCAGAGCTATGATGCGCGCAACATTGTTGCGAAAATAAAACGATAAGAGAAATTGTCACTTTTAGTACCTATTCGAAGTATGTTGTCTCCACAGGTGAAACTAGTTGGTCTGCCGGCTCTCAGTGGTTGTATTTCAGAGCAATCGTTGTGTATGCAAGACGCTTATTTGTGGAGAAAGCCTAAAAAATACATCGAAAAACGGGACAATAGGCGAATTTTTCAAGTACACGCCGGCCGGTGTCGTACCTTACACCTGCGCCGAGAACTACCCGCTGCGCGACCGTCCCCCTGTAAAGGAATAGGGAAAAAGCTAGAGGTGTCAAGAGGTGTCAATAAGAGAAATGGTCAGTTTTAGTTCCTATTCAAAGTATGGTGTCTCCACAGGTGAAACGAGTTGGTCTGCCGGCTCTTAGTCATTGTATTTCAGAGCATTGTTATACGCAAGGCGCTTAGTTATAGAAAAATTCAACTTAACGGCAATCAATAAAATAAAGATTGAAATCGAACAAATCCAATTTTTAATAATTCAACTTATTACTTTGGGTAAATTTTGTAGAATATACTTAGACTTAGAGTTAAATATTTACTTACTTTTAACATTCTACATTTTTTGAGTTGTTCCATTAGCTATATTCTACAAAATTATTAATCTGTTACTTACACAAAGTAATAAGTTGAATTATTAAAAATTGGATTTGTTCGATTTCATTCTTTATTTTATTGATTACCGTTAGGTTGAATTTTTCTATAACTAAGCGCCTTGCTTATAACAAAGCTCTGAAATAAACCACTAAGAGCCGGCAGACCAACTCTTTTCACCTGTGGAAACACCACACTTCGAATAGGTACTAAAACTGACCATTTCTCTTATTGACACCTCTTGACACCTCTAGCTTTTTCCCTATTCCTTTACAGGGGGGACGGTCGCGCAGCGGGTGGTTCTCGGCGCAGTTGTAGGGAAAATTCGCCTATTGTCCCGTTTTTCGATGTATTTTTTAGGCTTTCTCCACAAATAAGCGTCTTGCATACACAACGATTGCTCTGAAATACAACCACTGAGAGCCGGCAGACCAACTCGTTTCGCCTGTGGAGACACCATACTTCGAATGGGTACTAAAACTGACCATTTCTCTTATCGTTTTTTTTCGCAACAATGTTGCGCGCATCATAGGTCTGAAATGCAACCACTGAGAGCCGGCAGACCAACTTGTTTCATCTGCAGAGACGCCATACTTTGAATGTGTACCAAAACTGACCATTTCTATGATCGTTTTTTTTTTCGCAACAATGACGCCTCTTTTAAGCGCTATAACTCAAAGTTGCAACCACTCAGATCAGGCAGACCGACGTCATTTACGTTAGGGGACTACTCTACAACCCATCGAAGTAAATCTAACTGTATCCATGATCGTTATGAAAAATCCTGTGACCTCTTAGTCTATTCGCATGGACGTAAAAATATCGCGGCGGGATTTTATTGCGTACTGGATTTTCAACTCTCGGTTTTGAGCCGAGCTTCGAGAATCCAACCTAACAACAACAGAGTGCATCCCAGCGCATCGAAAAAACACACTGTTGGATTTTTAACTCTCGGCGCTAAGCAGAGCGTTGAAAATGCAGTGCGCGAAAAAAAATCGCCATGATATTTTTACGACCGTGCGAACGTCGGCTATACAATATCTTCTCACACTGCTTGTACAACGTGTAACGTTAAATGCGGAAAACCTCTTAAGGGGTACAATGACCCCTTAAGAGGTTTTCCGCATTTAACGTTCTCATCATTATGAACAACTTTTACTATGGGACCAAACCTAAAATCGCGAAAAAAATATTAGCAGTTATTTATTTATTTATTATTTATTTAGCGTTTTAGCGCATTTAGACACACACACGTTACACGTTGTATACATATAGTACTCCAGGAGCGGCGCGCAGATTGATATATGATTGCTGGAGGATAATAAATCTTAAAACCAAACAATAGTAAACGGAAAATTACCAACTTGCATGCCTTTGAAAGCAACTATAAAGCGAAAATATAAATCCTCTTTATTCCCTATCCCGTGGGAATTCAAAAAATATTAAGACTAAATGTTACTTCAAGATACGAACTACCCTTATATCTCTTAGAAAGAGATGCTTACACAAAAATTTTAAGTGTTTGTGAATTTTAAAATCAACCCCTAGTTTACCCCCCTAGGGGATGATTTTTTCATAAATCAAAACCATAAATTTGAATTTTCATATCCCTAACTTAAGAAATGCTGGGATTCTCATAAAACTTTCACCCCTGTAGGATTATTTTTTAGGACAAAAAATAGGTTATGTCCTTCCCCAGGATGCCATCTATAGTCTTGCCATATTTTAGCGATATCGGTGCAGTTTTGTGAATTTTAAAATCATCGCATTCTTTACCCCCTTAGGGGATAAATTCAGTCAGTCAGTCAGGACTTCTCTTTTTATTTATATAGATTTCCTACCAATCAATCAATCTGCCTAGCCTTTTCCCAACTATGTTGGGGTCGGCTTCCAGTCTAACCGGATGCAGCTGAATACCAGTATTTTACATGGAGCGACTGCCTGTCTGACCTCCACAACCCAGTAACTGGGTAATACGTTACCCCTTGGTAAGACTGGTTGTCAGACTTTCGAGCTTCTGACGACCCGTAACGACTGTAAAAGATCCACGAATGACAGCCGGGACCAACGGCTTAACGTGCTTTCCGAGGCACGGAGGAGTCTCGGTATGTAAAGATGGTCACCCATCCACTGACCAACCCCGGCAAGCGTAGCTTAACCTGATGGATCGACCCGTATGGCTGTAATTACTTAGCCACGAGCTCCTCGTCACCCTTTATGACAACTAAAGATGGTGTAGCAGCTCATACTTACGTACAACACACAAATTAGAAGAGATCATACGGCCGTGCGCCACCGTGAGTCAGCGTGTACTGAGTAGCCGAAGGACAAGGAATGCGAACGCCCGGCTGTATTATCGCGCTAGTTGTACGACGGGAGCGCGGCACGTACTACCGACATAACCGAATTGTGATTGTAATAAGTTTGTTAATGTACCCTATTTATTTACATTCATATTGACTGGTACTGTATATAAGCAGCGCTTTTTAATAAACCATACAGATCGTTATTCGTCTTCTCACTTGCAACACCTATTACCTAAAGTGGTGACCCCGCGTTCGAAATGGCAGCAAGAAATACTATTACGCCTCAAGACGTCGAGACAGTTAGCGTCGATCTGTCACGCATCCCAAAATTCTGTTGCGACAGAACTAAGCTGGAAGAAGTGAGCGCCGTGTGTTCCTGCCAGTGTCAATCTTCCACGTCAAAAGCTCCAGCGACAGCGATGCCAGCCGAAATTGCCGCTACTTCTGAACCTGCAGACCAGAAACTCTTCAACATGATTGAAGCCCTGACCAAGGAAGTTGCAGCGCTGAAAACGAATCAATCCCGCAATGTCAGAAGCCGTTCCCGCTCGAAATCTCGTGACAGAAGAAATGCCGTGTGCTATTTCCACAAGAAATACGGCAAGGCAGCATACCGGTGCAGAAGTCCGTGCAGTTTTAAAGGTATTTTAAGTGAGAAGCCGGAAAACTAAAGAAGACTCAAGCCGTGGCGGTGGCCGAAGTCGACGATTTATCCACATACCGCCTATTTATTCACGACAAATCATCCGACAAAAAATTCCTTGTCGACACGGGAGCAAATGTTTCTGTTTTACCCGCCACTGCACGCGATAAACAGCGAACTCCAACAAACTACTTGTACGCAGCGAATGGTTCAAAAATACCTACATATGGCGAGCGAACTATTGTACTCAACATCGGAATGCGGCGTGCCTACACTTGGCGATTTATGGTTGCAACAGTCAGTCGGCCGATATTAGGCGCTGATTTTTTGCACCACCACGCACTTATGGTGGATCTCCATGGACGACGACTGGTGGATAAAAAAACCAATTTATCAGCACGTGGTTTCCTGTCACCTGCAGCAGAAGGAAGCATCAGAACTATCGATGACAAGCTTCCCTACCACGACCTGTTGGCTAAATTCCCAGACATTACGAGACCGAACCTAACGAAACTGGGCAATAGTGAAGTCGAACACTACATTGAAACTACCGGCCCGCCGATATTTACAAAAGCAAGACCACTACCGCCACACAAATACAACGCTGCAAAACAAGAATTCCAACTCATGATGAGCCAGGGAATTTGTCGACCGTCAAATAGCTCATGGGCAAGTCCATTACACATGGTTTTAAAAAAGGATGGTACCTACAGATCCTGTGGTGATTACCGTAGACTCAATGCAGTAACCACACCCGATCGATACCCGATACCACGACTTCATGACTTCACACATAACCTCCAAGGCAAGAAGATATTTTCAAAAATTGATTTGCAGAAGGCCTACTACCAAATTAAAAATAGAGAAGAAGACGTGAAGAAGTCAGCCGTGATTACTCCTTTTGGCTTGTACGAATTCACTAGGATGTGTTTTGGTTTGAAGAATGCAGGCCAAACATTCCAACGTCACATCGACAACGTACTTCGCGGCCTACCCGTCTTTCCATTTGTCGACGACATTCTCGTAGCTTCTGAGAACCAAGAAGCACACAGAAGAGAGCTTCAAGAAGTGTTTAAGCGACTCAACGACAACGGTTTAAAAATAAACGTCGCTAAGTGTATCTTTGGCCAATCAAAACTCGATTTCCTGGGATACACACTAAGCCCAGAAGGTATCATACCGACAGAAGAAAAGGTGCAAGCAATCCAGTCTTATCCATTGCCAAATACGATTCAAGAACTTCGTCGTTTCGTCGGTATACTGAACTTTTATCGATCAAGTATACCCCATGCGGCTGAACATCAAAAGGAATTGAGTAAATACTTTCACAACGCCAAGAAGAACGATAAAACAAAAATACAGTGGACCGAAGAGGCAAAAGAAGCATTCAATCAATGCAAACAAGATATCAAGAACTGCGCATTATTGTCCTATCCATCACTGAGCGAACCTTTCGCATTGATGACAGACGCCTCAAACACATGTGCTGGTGCCGTTATACAACAAAAGATCAACGGCAAGTGGAGACCACTGGGATTTTTCTCCAAGAAATTCAGTGACGCACAACGCAATTACAGCACGTACGACCGTGAGTTGCTGTCAATCTACATGGCAATACGTCATTTCCGTCGTGTGTTTGAAGGACGAGATTTAATTGTTTACACGGACCACAAACCGCTGTGTACTGCATTAACGTCAAACAGCAAGTCTGAGACGCCCCGCCGAACAAGATACCTTGAATATATTGGACAGTTCACGTCAAATATTCAACACGTAACCGGACAGGACAACAAAGTCGCAGATGCACTATCACGTGTCGAAACAATAACATGCCCGACACCACTGGATTACACCGAGTTAGCAAAAAAACAAGACCAAGACGAAGAATTGAAAACGCTAGCAAACAAAGGAAAATACCTATTCAAAAAAATCATCATACCCAACACAACCACCAAAGTTACCTGTGAGATGTCATCAAACACTGCTCGACCATATCTGCCCCCAGATTTTCGAAAACCCACATTCCAAGCAATTCACGACCTTAGTCACCCCGGCATAAGGGCGACAAGGAAGCTAGTCACTGCCCGCTACTGGTGGCCCTCTATGAATAGTGACGTAAATGTGTGGACTCGAGCGAGCGACGCGTGCCAGCGTGCTAAGGTGCAACAACACACGAAGACACCTATTGCAAGTTTCCAACAAGCAAACAGACTGGAGCACGTGCACATAGATATCGTTGGCCCATTACCTATTTCTGACGGCTATCGATATTTATTGACAATGATAGATAGGGCAACCAAATGGCCCGAAGCCTGTCCATTGGAAGACATATCCGCAGAAAAGGTCGCTAATGCATTCTATGATGGTTGGATAGCGAGATTCGGTTGCCCAGTAACCATAACCACCGACCAAGGCAGGCAATTCGAGTCTGACCTATTTAATAAATTGATGCAACGCATGGGAATCCATCGTACCCGCACCACTGCCTACCACCCGCAGTGTAACGGCGTGATAGAACGATGGCATCGCTCACTTAAGACGTCACTCACCGCGAGACTCAAAAATACAACATGGTCGCATGAGCTACCTACAGTGTTGCTGGGACTGCGCGCCTCGATAAAAGAAGATGTTGGTGCAAGCACTGCTGAACTATTATATGGCCAAACATTGCGATTACCCGGAGAATTCTATGAAGAATCTACAAAACATCGCGACACAATTTCAAACTTCATGAATAAGTTGAATGGAGCGTTAAAGAAGGCCCAGGCGCAACGAAAATCAAACCAATCCCGAGCGACATTTATTCACGACGACCTACATAAATGTTCGCATGTTTACCTACGCAATGACGCATCAAGAAAGCCTCTGACGCCTACCTACAATGGCCCGTACGAAGTGATCAGTCGTAATGACAAGTATTTCACTATCCAGTTATACAATAGACGCGCCAACATCACTATAGACAGACTAAAGCCTGCTTTCCGTATGAACACTGAGTCAGAAACACCAGTCACAGATACGTACGCATACGTCACAAAATCAGGAAGGACGTCGAAGCCCTGTGTACGTTTCACTAGCGGGGGAATGATGTAGCAGCTCATACTTACGTACAACACACAAATTAGAAGAGATCATACGGCCGTGCGCCACCGTGAGTCAGCGTGTACTGAGTAGCCGAAGGACAAGGAATGCGAACGCCCGGCTGTATTATCGCGCTAGTTGTACGACGGGAGCGCGGCACGTACTACCGACATAACCGAATTGTGATTGTAATAAGTTTGTTAATGTACCCTATTTATTTACATTCATATTGACTGGTACTGTATATAAGCAGCGCTTTTTAATAAACCATACAGATCGTTATTCGTCTTCTCACTTGCAACACCTATTACCTAAAATGGCCTATTATTATGTTATGACTTACACCAATGCAATGTGGCACCGGTGATACCTAGGGACTGAAGTTTAATCAACAATAGTTCATGATTTACCTTGTCGAACGCCTTTGAAAAACCTGTGTATATTGCGTCTACTTGTAGACCCTCATCAACTGCGGATGTTAACTCAGTGATATAAGTGAGTAGATTTGTGTTCGTAGACTTTTTAACCATGAAACCGTGCTGACTTAACGTTAGGTAACTTTTAACCTGGTTGAAAAATATCGGGTACACTAGTGATTCAAAGACCTTAGACAATGTACAAAGAATCGAAATTGGTCGATAGTTAGATATCACATCCCGCTTACCATTTTTGTGAATAGGCCCTATTCTTGCTTGTTTCCATGCATTTGGGAACCCACCCTAGTCCGGGCGTTTGCGTTGCAAATACAAAAGTCATAGTAAGCCGGCTCATGTTGACATGGTTAATTGATCTTGTATGACTGATAAGTGAACCGACCGTCAGCTGCTCAAGTAGCGGTGGGTTTGGGTGTGGGAGGTTACGAAAGTTGTAAAAAAAAAAAAAAAAGTAATAGTACGCCGGCTGAAACCTTTTTACATAAATAGTTGACATCATACTGAACTGAAAAAAAATCATCAGCTGCACTGTGGAGGGGGGAATATGCATCAGCTGCTCGCATGAACTTGTAAAAAAACACGTAAAATAAAGTTATAGTACGCCAGATGAAATTTAACTAGGTGATTGTTTAAATAATTATGAGTATGAAAAATCATATCGACGCGCGGGGCAATCTTCCCCCGTGTAAATCCGAGCTACGCCAGCATTTACTGCACACGTCATACATAGCGCACCTTTGGAGTCATGCTGACCTTGAAGACCCTTCTCAATTGTCACCCACTGACTGGGGAAGGGAAGAAAAAGAAGAGAAATATATCTTCAAATGGTTCGAAGCAGATCAAGTACCCCCATCAGTCACGAGAATAACGGATGATAGCAGCGAAAATATTGCCGGTATGGATTTTTTGTCGGTGACACTTTCTTTAAGCGAGTATACTTCTGAAAGGTACTGTGCATTGCTCGAATAATCTGTATCTTTACTGCGCCAGCTGACGGTCTTTCCACCGCTATGCACGCAGCTGATTGTTGTTTTCGTACTTTAAATTATTTAAACAATCGCCTAGTTAAATTTCATCCGGCGTACTTTATTTGACGTGTTTTTTTACAAGTTCATGTGAGCAGCTGACGCATATTCCCCCTCCACAGTGCAGCTGACGATTTTTTTTCAGTTCAGTATGATGTCAACTATTTATTTAAAAAGGTTTCAGCCGGCGTACTATTACTTTTTTTATTTACAACTTTCGCAACCTCTCACTCCCAAACCCACCGCTACTTGAGCAGCTGACAGTCGGTTTACTTATTAGTCATACAAGATCAACTATCCATGTCAATATCAGCCGGCTTACTAAGACTTTTTTTTATTTTATTTTTTACAACTTTCGCAACCTCTCACTCCCAAACCCACCGCTACTTGAGCAGCTGACAGTCGGTTTACTTATTAGTCATACAAGATCAACTATCCATGTCAATATCAGCCGGCTTACTAAGACTTTTTTTTATTTTATTTTTTACAACTTTCGCAACCTCCCACACCCAAACCCACCGCTACTTGAGCAGCTGACGGTCGGTTTACTTATTAGTCATACAAGATCAACTATCCATGTCAACATCAGCCGGCTTACTATGTCTTTTGTATTTACGTGTTTTTTTACAAGTTCATGTGAGCAGCTGACGTATATTCCCCCTTCCACAGTGCAGCTGACTATTTTTTTTCAGCTCAGTATGATGTCAACTATTTATGTAAAAAGGTTTCAGCCGGGCGTACTATGACTTTTTTTTTTTTTTTTACTACTTTCGCAACCTCCCACACCCAAACCCACCGCGGGTGCGTCAGCTGACGCTTGGTTTACTTATTAGTGATTCGAGAACTACTGAAAAAATAGGCAGTCGATCGGCGTAAAATGAGTACCTGAAATGCAACGGTACCTCCCGGACTACCCGTTTTAAGTGAAACATTATATATATCTGCTAATGGAGAGGACACATAACGAGCACATCGTGACAAAATATTGGGGGTATATTATCAAGTCCTGCACCCTTTGACAGATCAAGTTCGGAAAGTGTTTTAGATACAGCCTCTTGAGATATTGAAAAATCATTAATGGGTGGAGTAGGGATTGATGTAACAGGTAGATCATCGATAGAATTGCCATGGTCAAGACTTTGCGAGTCATATACCGATGAGAATTGATCAGCAAATAAATTCGAGATAGCATTACTTCCAGATGCAGTTACAGTACCTAGGGTCATTTTAGAGGGATATGAAGTATTACTTTTCCTAAGGTTTTTTATATGTGACCAGAAGAATTTGGTATGAGCTTTTGTTTTATTTTCTAATTAGTCTATGTAATTATTGTAACACCTTTGCGCAAGTTTTTGACAGTCTTTTCATAAATAATTAGATTCAATTACATCTAGTGGATTATTATATTTCTTTATTCTGTTATGAATTTATGATATTTTAATTTTTGTTTTTTTGTTGAGCAATTTTATTAATTGGTTAGAATACCACGGCAGGTATTTTCCTCGCGTGAACAAAGTTACTGGCACATATTTTTTAATGATGTCCCTAAATATACTATAGAATTTATCCAGCATATCATTTACATCATCATAACATAATGCAAATTCATTTTCCTAGTTGATATCCGTAAGAGCATGAGTTATCGCTTCGTAGTCTGCTTTGTAATAATTGGGTTTGTTTAATCATTTGAAATCATTTTTAATAATTACAGGTAGAATGTGCATGAATTCTAAAGCAGGGTGAAACTTATCCAACTCTCTTATGGGGTCAAGGCCATTTGGTCGACATCGAAAAGTATTAAGTCTAATATTTTATTTTGGAAGTTTTTGATGTAATTAAACTGTTTTAAATTATTTAAAGCTATGAAATCGAGAAGAAGATTTTTTAAATTGCCTGCCACATGAAGAAGGCAAGCACAAGTCATTGTCAGCATCATGAATCCAATCAACACAGCTCAGTTCAAAATCACCAACTATTAATGTGGGACTGTCGCTGTTGGCATCCATGGCTGAGTTTACAGTAAAATGTTCAAAAACTTCCATGGACACTGGAGGGACGTTACAAACAAAAATAATAAAGAATAATAATAAAGATCGCTTGTAGCGATAAGACGGCCCATTGTGTCACACTATGTAAAATTTCAACATTTATATCTGTAATTTTTATGGTGTGCATAATGAAGAGTATTCTATCTAATAAAAAATAAAAAAACAACTTCATTCAGTCCGCGTGTGAGCGCCCAGGCAGCGCGTTACCACATTAGTTGTCTACGCATAAAGTATCTGTGGCATTACAATACTACATAATTATAATCTTTGTCTGTGTCTTTTTGGGTTGAGTCCTTTCTGCTGAACTACGTCCATTTAGGTAATGAAATATAATACCTACCGCATTTACACATTCGTGCTCGTGATTCGCATCGCCATTCGACGAATTGTTCGGCGAGATATTCTTGTGGCTATAAGCTACTCGAGTGACGGTTTATACATTCGCGAACCATTGTTTACTTATTCGTGCTCGTGTCTAGCGTTGCAAAACTTCGCAAGTTTTCGCAAGTATTCGGAATAATTGCGAAATATTCAAAGGAATACTTCGATTTGAAGGAATACTACTAGTAAGAATGTAGTAGGTAACCTACTTTTTATTATCTATTAAGAATGAAATTATTGCCAGTAGGTACCTAGTTACGAATGTATGCGTACTTGCGTAGGTCGCTTGATGAGACTCGACTCGCCGAATATATTACGCCGTGCCGTTACTTGAATTAACGCCATCTAGCGGGCAATGGTAGAATTGTAAATGAACACCTGCTCTCGTTAGTCGCTCGGCGACGCCAGCGCTCGCCTGGCATTGGCTTGATAGTAAAGTGGCACACCACCGAGCTTCGCAGCCATTCATTCATGAGTCAACGAAGTATTAGCGCTCCTGTACACGTTTTTATGGCGAATCCAGTGCCGGATAAGTGGGGGTTCAAGGGCAAAAATGCAGTGCGCCGACTATTCTATTGTTATCGCAAGAATCCGCAAGATGGCGCCACAGAAGCGTAGCATTAACCAGCGTGATTAGTCGTGTTAATGCGACGCTTTCTGCTGCTGCAGTGACCAAGGTTTGCTGATTAGCTTATGAATGGTGGAAGATTGATTCGTGGGTATTAATGAATGCACTATCACCAATGCGGGACATAATATATGTAATTTGCAATGAGAACTGCGCCCCCATCTAGCGGTCAATAGTCGCATTTAAAAGATAATCCAATAAGTACCCGAAGTTGGTCGGCGCGCGGTGCCAGCAGCGAGCCGGCGGCGTTCACTTGCAGTTGCACACGTGATTTAGGAAGCTCGAGCCCGTTCATTCATAAAATCAACGAGTATTATTCGATGCCTACGTACTAGCGCGAATATTTCCGCGTAAGTAGTTATCTACTAGCGGGAATAATTCCCTGTAAGTAGTTATCTACCAGTGACTCGGTAATTATTGTTTTATTTTTGTATGGTTGAGTTTAAAATGTCTATTTTGTGCGGATATTAGTGCCGATTCTCTTGTACATGGAGGGGCGCTAGGAGGGGGCAGCTGCAACGTGTTCTTTATGGTTTTTTTTTGGTACCTACATGTAGAGGTTTAGGGGTTTATGGGTTTCATAAAGGGGGGCCAAATTTTCATTATTTTTGCGATAGGACACACCGTTTTCGAGATATAAGCAAAAGAAAAAAAATTATGCTGTATTTTATATCTCGAAAACGGTGTGTTTTTGCACTTGAAGTCAAACCTTGACTTCTTTCTTGATACTTACTTTAAACTATTTTATAAACTCAGTAATCTACCTATGTATTTACCTCTCTACCACTTTCACACCTAAACCGCATACAAAAACTTATTACGTAAGTACTTATCTAAGTACATGTAAAGAAATATTCGGAAGTATTGCGAAGTTTTCAAATCGAATATTACTCGGAGTCATGAATGAACGCAACATACTCGTACGACAACAACACACACGACACACACACGACGTAATGTTAGTTTGACTATTGACCGCCAGATGGCGTTAATTAACGCCATCTAGCGGTCAATAGTCAAACTTTAATAGATAAACTTGCGTGACCGCACATGTACTTAGCTCGGGGAATACTTGCGAATACTACTCAAAACTGGCGAATACTTCCGAATACTTCCGAAGGGAATACTTCGGAATATTACTCTCCGGCAACGCTACTCGTGCCTCGACTCGCCGCTCGCCTCGTCACTCGCGCGAGTGTGTAAATGCGGCTTAAGTTATAATACAGGCAGACGAAGTCGCGGGCAACAGCTAGTTAATTAGTTACATAATAATAATAACATTAAATACATTTGACTTTTCGCAGATTTGATTATGAGCAGTTATTAGCCAACTCAACATTTTGCCTTGTGGCACGAGGCCGGCGTTTGGGTTCATATCGCTTTCTTGAGGCATTAGCAGCAGGATGCATACCTGTTTTATTAAGCAATGGTTGGCGGTTACCTTTTGACGAACGCATCGATTGGCGCCGTGCTGTTATTTGGGCAGATGAACGTCTCCTATTGCAGGTAAATGCAATATTTGGCTGCAATATACGGTTGGTCAGTGACGGAGCGATTGGCTGCATGCCGCGGGTTCGATGTTCGCAAGGAACAAATATTTGTACAGCCTAAAGACAAGTAGTTGTTGTGGGTCTGGCTGTTTGTGTATGTATTATTAATTCCGACAGTGGGGCAAGGTTTTTTTTTTTGCGAATTATGAAATATGGGTGCCCTGGATGTCTGAATTAAGATTGTTTTTTGACGGAAATGCGACATCGTAATTTTCCGGGTATTAATTGAGTAATCAGGCAATCAGCTCTTTAGATTTGAATCTTCTAGTTGAGCGCTGAAGCTGAAATGTCTAATTTTTCTTATACCAGCCGACCTATAAAATATTTAAGTATATCACACATTCACACGGCTTATACGTATACCATTCAAACCGTGATTCAAATCACAACACATGATATTTACGTCTGGGGAAGTCCTCCAACGACTTGTTCTGAACTTCAGAAACGAGCTCCTTCACACACAATTAAAGAAATATACTACCTTACATAGGTACTGAGAAAAAAATCAATCTCGGTCATTGTGTTTTTTGTAGCAGGACCCTAACCTTAAATTTTTATTATCTAGGTGCCCGAGCTGGTGCGCTCTGTTCCTCCTGAGCGTATTCTTGCTCTGCGGCAACAAACTCAGTTTCTCTGGGAGCAGTATTTTTCTTCAATAGAGAAAATTGTCTTCACTACAATAGAGGTAGGTAAATATTATATAACCTAAACCTAAACCTTACTTACACTACTTTACACCTACTTACCCTTACTTACCTTACTTTACCTTACCTTAACTAAAATGTAGATGTTTTTCTAAGTTTTTCTATTTGGTAAAGAAAAATTGGCGTAGGTACATAGACCTAGAGATCTCGATGAAAAAAAACGGAAATCTCGATGGAAATGAATGTGTTAAAATGATAATGCGAAGCAGATATTTGAAATAAGTAAATTCATACCGTACGATAGCGTTTCTTACAAATATAAACACGTTTACGTCTTTCTAGTGGTTATAAAATTTGTTGTGTAGGTAAGTAAAATATTACATCATAGGTTCATATTTTTAATGCATTTGTCTGTGTTAATATTTTCTGAGACGACCACACAGTGTCGGTAAGGAGCTCCACACACTAAGACTGCTTTTCCACCAGAGATGTGCTATAAGCATATAACATAGAAGCGTTTGATATCCACCAAGCATATTCATTCGTCCTCATAGCATAGCACTGGTGGAAACAGGAGCAGCTGTGCTATGTTTTAAGGATGCGTGCTATGGATGCGTGGCGTAGATGTGTGCTATGAATGCGCGAGCCGAGTAGTGTAGCTGCCGCTACCTGTGCCTTGGCTCACCTTTTATAAACGGGATGTGCAGTACACTCTTCATTTTTTTTTTGTGCACAGCACTTATTACCTTGAGCAATCTCACGAAGTTTCCAGTTTAGGAAATAAATACTTTCGCAAATAAAAAATATCAAACTTTGCTAAAATAACCTCAATGTTTGCACTATTTTATTGATGTTGACGTAGTTTTGACAGCAGGTGTTGCTACTTTAGGGACTTTTAATAATGCGTTTTGATTTTGCAAATAATAAGTTGACGCTTATTTTATTTTTATTTTGAAAATTCACATTATTTTTCGTTATTTTATTTGGGTTTAACAATTTTATAGTTATTTGAGTTTTTTTAGGTGAGTAACTACGCAAATGTTGATTTATTGACAATTTAAAGTTATTATTATCCTCACGCTAACTGCTAAAGGTGAAACGAAACGCAAAATTACGCTTAATATAGGTCGAATTGGTTCCAAAACCGAATCAGGGCACCCCGACTCCACTTAGTCTTTTGGCTGGCACACTAGAGTGTATTTAAAAATCCGGAGGCGCGGAGGGAGAGCAGCCCCCGCCCGCTGTAACAAAGCATAGGCACCCGTGCGAGCCGCAGCGGCTGAGGCTGGTCGCCGGAGGCGACCAGCAAGCCGAAGCTGCGGAGGTGAGCATGGGTGCCCATGCTTTGTTACGTAAGGGCGAAGGGGCTGCACTTTCCGCAGCGCCGGAGACGATGCAGAAGCAATTTTTGAGTTTCTTGAGGTTAGTTTACAATACCTAATTTGTTTTTCTCAAGAAAAGTGTGTTACATTTTTATGGGAATGGTGCCAGGGGAGAGGAGCATCCCCCCCTTACGTCAAACGATACTAAATTTTCACTCAAAAAACTTAAAGAAATATAACCTCAAAATAAGATTTTAAAAAATTCATTAAAAAAAAACTATGCATTTCCTAAAGTTTTCCCCTGCGGCGGGGGGGTCTACCCCCCTCCCCCCTCCCCCTCCCCCCTCAAATATATACATATATAACTACCCTTATTTAAAAGTCCTTCCATATTTCATTAAATATATTATCTTTCATCAACTTTTGGGGGAGGGTAATGACGGCGCGGCGGTTGAAACGCTCGAAGAATTACCCGCATCGCATAGCTTGAGCTGTGTATCTTCCTCGCACAGCTACCTCGCGGCGCACACAAGCGAAATATTGAAAAATCCTGGCCAAAATTAAAACTGGTGAATTTGTTTACATTTTACTCTCAAACTAGCATAAAAAATGTAAGAATAAAATGAAAATACCATTATTTACAAGTACTTTTATTAAGGGCAAAAAAAAAACTTAACATTTTAACATTAATGCCGCTTGTGGTAATGGCAAATCATTTATTTTATTTGGAAGTTTTCTAATTCCTGTAATAAAAGGGTCAGATGTTGCTAAAACTCTATGGAAAATATATTTCAACGTTAAAAGCCTCGAAAATTTTCGCAAGAAATTCTCTCGATACGAGCGAATGTCTTTATTTCGTGCTTCTTGCGTAGTGCGTAGTATATTGGCGTAGTGCTTCCTTAACTTTGTGTATAAAGTCTTCATATTTGGACTTAACGTTTTTGCATTCCTTGTAATATGCATTAGAGTGGCTCGGCTAATACATATTACGTCCATGTTGGATCCTAGAATAAAAAACGCATTAAGTTGACATTTTTTGACATCAGAATCATGAAACAGTTATCCTGTAATAATTATGTATTATATAAACCTTGTATCAATTTCAAAAAGTCGTTACTATGACAGTTTTGCGTGGATACATATTTTCGATTACTTTACTTACAATGAGTAAAACGATAAAGTTGTTAGAAAGTCGGACGAAGTCGGATACAATTCATTTACTAAATGCTAGCTCATACCATACCCCAGTGGCGTGCACAGAGATTTCAGACAGGGTATGCACGGTTAAAAAAAAATAAAAAACATAAGTACCAGTTTCAGCTTCTTTCGGTCGGAGTCCCACCGACTAGATACCCTACCCAGTAGGTACTTACCTAGTTACCTACATACCCGACTCTACCACACGGCGCCATTGGCTTCGCATGGCGTTTGTTTGCGACCACCAAAAATATCTAAATTATTTAAATCTGAACATCCGTTATATGTAGATCCAAATGTATAATTTTTATGTTGATTTGTAAATAAAATGCAAGGTAAACAATACAATATGTTTGTGTGTACACAACCTTTAGCTGTTAGCCAGTAACAATTTATCATAATATTTTTTATGTAAATAACGAGTAAGTAGCATTAATTAGGTACCTTTTTTTTGTGTTAAACCAAACCCCGGGTACACACGGACCCCTTTGCAATCAATCAACGTTGAAAAAGCGGCAGATTTTAATTTATTTGAACACACTTGGCCAGCACAGGTCTCACGGGTAAAATTTTTAGTTTTTTACAATAATCTTAGTAAATCATTACTTAGACAATCAATCAACAACCCAGAAATACAACCGAACAATGATATTAAATCAATCGAAACAATAAATATGGCGAAAACAAAGCAATTACGAACTAATACGAACAAATAAATTGGTTAACCCGACTAAAAAAAGTCGATCCTCTACAATCAACAAATATGCGGTGCGGTTTTACGGCTTCTCAATTTGGACGGTTTGCAATATAAGCTCTGCTTCTAAAAGTTCAACATGCGCACACATTTTCACGCACACAGTCACACTTTTGCTGTGTACTACACGAGAATTCACGAGATGCGTTGTATGAAAAATAAGCAAGAGGTAGTAGTGCTTTTGCTCACACGGGAGCGCGGGATTACTTTAGGACTATGTGAATTCGAACATAATAAAAAATATTTTGTTATTTCTCTCTTTTGTAAAACGATGCTAAAAACAAGTGTATATTATATAATATCCCTATGTTACAATATAAATTAACAACAAGTACATACCCCCAGGAATATCTTCCATCATAAAACAAACGACACCAAATTAACACCGCGATTTTACGAAGCTGCAAAATATTATTTTTTTAAATGCATTTATACAATGAAAAGCTATGTTCCTCAATCACTCAAGTTCCGACTGACCGTAGACCGGCTCGGCTAGTGCGCCAACGCTGATTTTTTTTTCTATTGTTTGAGTAGATAATCTTGTTGTCTTTGTATTCCAGGTATTTTTTTTCGTGTCAGACGTATTTTATTCTTTCGATTATTGGCCAGGAATATTCTAATTGTCGCCTTTGTGCGGCGGCGCATCTTCATAGCACATCTTACTCGCTCCGCTACACAGCTTAGCATTATAGTGGAAACGGTCACATAGTTTCGTTAGTTCATCCTCGCAGCAGTGTGGTGCGGTGTGGCGGAGAGCGAGGTGCGGCAAGGCTTATATGACGTTTTATTCATAAAAAATGGGACGGAAGGTCAGGAAAATCAAAAGGACAGTAGGAACAGAAATTGTGCCGCACCGCACCGCCTGCCGCATCGCGCTTGGTGTGAAGCTCCTTACAGAAGAACTCCTTAAACAAGAGAATTTAGTTGCATGCAGGTAACAAGAACAACGTCAACGCCACATGACTGATAGCTAGGTTCCTTTAATTAAACCCTGTAGACAGAACTGGGCACCGTCAAATCTGCTTGGTCGATCCGCAGTGGTAGCCCGCGAAATTAAAATTTTTTTGCGTTTTTTGCAATTTGCAGGTCAGTGTCAGGATCATATTTTGATCTAGAGACAACCTTACACTTATCTGCAAATTGCAAAAAACGCAAGAAAATTTGAATTTCGCGGTCTACCACAGCGGATCAACCTGATGACAGTAATTCCTTCAACCGACTTATTAGTCGAAAATCAAGCGAAAATCCTATACCACCAGACTGGCCATTGATTTTGATGAGAGTTTAGCCAGATATAGTGTCTCCACCGCTTGAAGGTACTCGCAACTTATGTACCTATACTGTTGCTGTTTTTACTTAATCTAGCTTTACCACAAGGATGAAGACAGCCCAATACAGAAAGGTAGGTAGGTACCTACTGTAGTTCAGTTCGTGCTACTTTAGCGCAACTGTATTTTCGCGCAAATGAAAATTCGCATTTATGGCCGTTTTCCGCGAATGATTTTTAAATGTAGGTGCTAGCTAAACGTAACGTTCATTTTATTTACAGATTTTATTGGAGCGTGTGTTAGAACACAGATTGTCGAATCAACGAGAAGCTTTAATATGGAATGCATTCCCTGGCGCCCTGGGAACTTTAGCAACTTATGGTGATTCCCGAGTTCATTTCCCTATTGCGGCCCCCATTCTCCAAGCCCCGGTTTGTCCATCCACCCCGCTGTCTCCTCTCCCTGCCCCGTCGGTGCCTCTGGCGGCGCCACCGCCTACACCGGGAAATATGTATACAGCCTTATTATACGTCCAAGCTACATCAGCAGCGTTACATAAGCTACTCGCCAACATAGCGAGCAGTGAATATTGTGAGAAGGTAGGTAATATGGAAATTACCCAGTAGCCTTATTTATGAAATAATATTAAAGTTATGAAATGGCGTAACTTATGAAATGAGGGTGTACCTACTATAGGTACACCTCTGCCTAACCCTTCGGAGAATCAGGCATGTTGTTATCAAACTCAACTTAATTATTTCAAATATAAACCCACAGGCACTATTCAATTGATATGGAATCAGTCGGAAAGATGAAGTTATTGGCCCATTCCAAAGCGTAGTAGGTTTCTATGGAGAATAATAATATACGGGTGTCTCAGAAATCTAACGTCAAGCTGGAAACGAGTAAAATAGGCCAAATCGTGACAGTTGTCAAACAAATATCTTGGTCATGTACTTTTCAAATTATAACTATCAAAAATAAATCGGAAAAACTGACATCCTGTGATGAATAGGATCTTTCAAGTCCGGTGACTACAAATAGTACCTAACTTTTCTTCTATTTTTTTTTCTGTAATTTAACTACCTAGTAATCATGAATAACCCTTCTGTAAACTACAATTTAGAATAAAAACATACCTACTTAAGGGCTCCCACACAAAACCGCGAATTCGCATCGCATCGCAAATATCTGCGAATTCGCACGAACGCACCGCAAGAATTTCCGATCTGCTTCGCATCGCATATTCCTGCGATATTACGTCATCCTTGGTGACGCCATTTTTATTTAGTCCGCTCAGAGACAGCTTTAGACAAAGACGCGAGGCGCCTGCGCCGCCTTCTTTGTTTATAAAAAAATGGCGGAATATGATGTAGATTTTTTAATATCTTTAATTGAGGATCGTCCCGGGTCCTTTTGAGTAAACGCATAGTACTTTTGAGTAAAATACACTCCTTTGCAAAAAAAACGGGCAGTTTAGATTTTTCTACATTATTGGTAATCATTTAGTTCTCATGAGGTTTTAATAGGCAAACTATGTTCCTGGCACATAATAAAGAGTCTGGGTATGAAAAAAAGTTAATTTCAAATTCAGAACTGTTGTTTTTAATAATAATAATCCCTTTTTCAGTTTATGACTTTTTACTTACTATTCGCGGGTTTGCGGTTAAATGGTTATCAGGCAACTAAAACTAACTTCTCGTTATTTTTATTAGAATAATTTATGTTTGTCGCATAATCCTGCCTCATTGTGACTTAAAACAGATATCTTTGTGTCGATTATAATGGCAGAAAAAGCAACAAGAGCTAGTAAAATTATAGTGCTGCTGGAAGTGGGGTGTAGCCAATGTTACGGTTCACAGCCGTTAAACGTGAGTGGTTCCACCGTCCAAAGAACATGGACTCGATACCAAGAGACAGGTTCCGTTCAAAGAAGGCAAGGTTGTGGGAGAAAACGTTGCACACAACCACGAGACGACCGCTTTTTAGTGACTCAGGTATTGAGTAATCGCAAATGCAGTTACATAGACCTCAAAAGAAACCTTGAAGAGGTACGAGGAGCACAAGTTAGCCTATGGACAGTGAGGAGGAGGCTTTTAGCGGTTGATATACGCAGTCGACGACCAGCGCGGGCCCCCAATTTACTCCGTGAGTACCGGATTGCTCGACCGAGGTTCACTAGAAATTGTCTATCTTGGACACTAGGTAACTGGAGTAGCGTACTCTTCTCCGATGAGGCTCGAATTTGCCTGAATGGTGAGGATCGACGTCGGCGAGTGTTACGAAGACCAGGGGAACGCTATGCCGACGTGTGTTTTGAAGAAATCACCCCTTATGGTGGAAGGTCCGTTATGTTTTGGTCGGGCGTAACTTCCAGCTATCGTACCGAGATAGTGTTCATTGCAAATGGCTCAGTAAATGCGCAAAGGTACATAACAGGAATAATTTGTCAACATGCACAGCCCGCACTGACTGTAATTGGTGAAGATGCCATTTCATGAACGATAATGCTCGGGACCACCGTTCTGGCGACGTATATGCTTATATGCAAGAGGTCGGTATTCGTCGTCTGGATTGGCTAGCGCGGAGCCCCGACCTTAACCCCATTGAGCACGTCTGGGACCTCCTAAAACGGCGAGTACGACCTGTCCAACGACCTTCCACAAAACATCAGGTGTGATTTCGGCTGAGTGGGAACACATTCCACAGGACACCATCAAAAACCTGGTGGAAAGCATGCCAAGACGATTACATGCCGTAATCGCTGCAAGGAGAGGTCATACTCGTTATTAATTTTTATTTTTTAATGTCTTTTTTCATTAAAATACCATAAAAATACTCGTAGTCTTAATTTAATTATACCCTAAAAATTTCCATTTTAACACGACTTTCTGTTTACATTGACTAAAACACCGATTCCAGGATTTAAGGGTTAAAAACTATATTCTCAATGATAATAAGAAATTTCTAGTCATTTATGCTAACGACATACTAAAAATATTAATATTATCCATGGAAAAGCCAATAACTGTAAGGTGCCCGTTTTTTTTGCAAAGCAGTTTAGTTCCCATCAGAGTTCATAATTGTAATAAATGGATGAACCCAGAATCTTCTTTTTCTTTTATATCTATTTAACAATAACAGCAGTGCAATAATCTTTTTGCGATCCATCTTACGCTTCCTAAAAACACGTCCAGTACCTACGGCTGAAGGCTGACACTTGAAGGAATGGTCGCCCTACAAATCGCAGAAATTCGCATCGCAAGGTCCTGCGATGCGAATTTGCATCGCATCGAATCGCAGTTTTGTGTGGGAGCCCTAACTGCCTCAGTTTTAAATAAAATGTTAGACTTTTGCCCAACATTGAATTCAAAATAATTACATCACCCAAGTTTAACCGACTGTACCTACTGTAAAAAAATGTACAACCTACGCTATTTTGGCACTATTTAGTGTATTTAGTTTAGCACTGTTTAGTGATGGGAAAACCAAATCGCATGCAGGTAACAAGACGCCGCACAGTGGGCTGAAAATCGGCTTTCATAGACATTCGATTTTTTTTTCGAATTGGTCAAATTTTTTGATTGGAATTGTTTAAAACAATCATGACCTTGAGGTATAATTGGTATGACGTCATAGAACATAGTGGAAGATAGACTTTTGATTTTTTTTCAAAATACTTGTATGGGAATTATCATAAAATCTTCAATATCTCAGCTATCGCATATTTGCGCAAAAGAATTCTTTCACACAAAAAATTTCCTATTTTTTTGCTAATTTTTGATATATTTCACTTTTATGGCAGAGGTGCGATGGAAAAGAAAAAAATTAAAAATAATTTTATTATTTTTATTTCTTCATTTATAACGATTATAAATGAATTGTATTACGCATTAGAATAATATAACAAAGAATATATAGCAAAATAGTCTAGGCCATCGTGAGCCGCTTTTTTAATAATTGATTTTTAAACTACCTAGCAGAAAAACAGCATCTTATACGTAAAAAAACAATTCTTAAATTGTTGACAACAAATACTCGACTTTATCGGAAGCCTAACCCTTTTAGCCTATAACAATTACCGAGAATTATTGCTAATAGGTACCTACCTATTAACTAATAGGTAGGTGATCACTGATCACCAAATTTAAGTTTTATTATGACAATGAAGGGTTTTTAGGCTAATTACTAATCGTTCTCCAGAGGAACTTACAGAATCACTGTGCAGGTGCCTAATGAGTTATAATCATTAGGGTTAATTTAGTTCTGTACAGATATCTCACAGGTATTTAAAGGGCAGTATTGGGAACAATTATTCAGTTCACATTGATTTCCCCTTGTGTTAACAGTGAAATTGTGCTTGCAAAAAATGGAGAGTTTATCTACTTACCTAGATTTCTTCATGATTTTGAAGAATTCGGGGAAGTACAGTGACAGCCTTGCACTATATAATGCTGTAGTTTCTCGTTTGAACTTAAATCTCTCCGATGAAGATAATTTAACATTAAAAGAATATTGCAGAAGGATTACACTAGCTATTACAAGGAAATGGAAGCAAGCCAACAGAAAACTGGAGTGTTTCTTAAAGGAACACAAAAACTGGCTTGAGACTGATATTGATTGGCCTAGTTGCATAAAAGTACCTGCTGCTTCAGGCATTGTGGATTCTGAAGTAAATGCCATATCTCCTCAACCTTCCACATCTACATCAGCAGCAATATCAGTTGGAACAATGACAAAAAGAAAGGCACCAACTCGTAAACCATTTCAAGAAAGAAACAAAAAAGAAGGAGAATTACAGATCAAGAAAATTGTGAGTCCAGTGAGATAGCATATGCTGCTATCATAAAGATGAGACAAGAAGGAAAGGAGAATATTGCTTCAGCACTAGAATTCATGTTGACAAATCCAGGAGCTGCTGATAAGTTCAATAATTTAATTCATCAATCGTCGGCCAAGCAAGTTTTCACACCCGAGAAGGCACTTGGCATATTTCTCTCTTTAAAATTATCTAAGTGGCAATATATAACATTGAGAGAAACAGCCATACGTGAAGGCGTAAAAGATTTGTATCCATCTTATTACAAAGTTCAACAGGCGAAATTACAATGTTATCCTTCCAAACAAACAATAACAGTGACGGATTCATCAGCAAAAATTTCTCTTCAAGGATTATTAGATTTAACAGTCAAAAGAATCTTCGACAGTTTACCTGAGTGCGTAGAATAGAAACAGTTAATATTAATATCGAAGTGGGGATTTGACGGTGCGTCTAGCCAGAGCAGATATAAACAGACAATGGACAGTGAAAATGATGATTCTAGTGTCTTCATGACATCATTAGTTCCGTTGAAACTAATCAATGGCAGTGACACCATATGGAAAAACCCGAAACCCTGTTCTTCATCATTTTGTCGTCCCGTGCGATTTAGCTTCATGAAAGAAAGCAAACTGGTTGTCAATGAGCATTTAGACAGTATGAAAGAAGAAATAAAAGCGTTGAGACCGACAGATAGTGGCAGCAACAAGGTCACCCATGACCTTAAGATGACCATGATCGATGGCAAGGTCTGCACTTACATCTCTGAAGCCAAAGCCAGCTCAGTTTGCTATTTATGTTTGGCAAAACCTTCAGAGATGAACAATTTAACGGAAGTGTTAAAAAGGCCTGTTTCTGAGAATTTATACGAATTTGGGCTGTCTTCGTTACATGCACGCATCAATTGCATGGAATGCCTTTTAAATATTTCTTACAGACAAGATCTTAAAAAATGGATGGCAAAAGGGGAAGAAGATAAAGCTATTCTGCAGGCAAGGAAAAAAACAATCCAAGACGGTTTCAAGCGGGAACTGAACCTGATCATAGGTGTGGTTAAACAAGGCTCAGGAACAACCAACGATGGAAATACAGCACGGAGATTTTTTGAATTTCCGGAAAAAACCGCAGCCATTACGGGTCTGGATGAGAATTTGATTCGGAGATTTGCTGTTATTTTACAGGCTATTACATCAGAAGAAAATATATATATTGAAAAATTTAAAGAGTACTGCCTAAAGACAGCAGAGAGGTATTTGGCACTTTATAACTGGTATTACATGTCGTCAACTGTGCACAAGTTACTTGTACATGGGGCAGATATTATAGCTTGTAATGCAGTAGTACCAATTGGGTGTCTTTCAGAAGAAGCATCAGAGGCTCGTAATAAGGACTTTCGAAGATTTAGATGTCATCATTCAAGAAAAAAGAGCAGACAATGTTCTAATGAAGACATTCTAAACATGCTTCTTCTCACTTCAGACCCTCTCATTTCTTCAGTTAGACCAATTATGGATGTAAAGAACAGGAAAGCTCTCTTCGCTGAAACTCGGGATCTTTTGGATAACCTGCAAGAACCCGATGTCGAATTTTGCGATATAAATCAATTAGATTCCGAATCTGAATCAGAATCAGAATGTAGTGATTGTGACTAACAGTAGGTTAAGATGTTTTTGTTTATTTACTAACTTTTTATTAGTTTTACTTTTGTTAGTATTAATTTAGAGCATGTCTGTAAATAATCAATAAAATTTTATTTTTAGAATGTATTTAGAGTACTATTTTTGTTCTATTTTTTTTTTATATAAAACTATTTAAAATTTAAATGTAAGTCATATTTGTAGTTGTATATTGATTATATGTTTAACTGTTATTATACCCTAATGATAATAACCCATTAGGCACAGTGATTCTGTAAGTTCTACCTCTGGAGAACGATTAGTAATCAGCCTAAAAACCCTTCATTGTCATAATAAAACTTAAATTAGGTGATCAGTGATCACCTACCTATTAGTTAATAGGTAGGTACCTATTAGCAATAATTCTCGGTAATTGTTATAGGCTAAAAGGGTTAGGCTTCCGATAAAGTCGAGTATTTGTGTCAACAATTTAAGAATTGTTTTTTTACGTATAAGATGCTGTTTTTCTGCTAGGTAGTTTAAAAATCAATTATTAAAAAAGCGGCTCACGATGGCCTAGACTATTTTGCTATATATTCTTTGTTATATTATTCTAATGCGTAATACAATTCATTTATAATCGTTATAAATGAAGAAATAAAAATAATAAAATTATTTTTAATTTTTTTCTTTTCCATCGCACCTCTGCCATAAAAGTGAAATATATCAAAAATTAGCAAAAAAATAGGAGATTTTTTGTGTGAAAGAATTCTTTTGCGCAAATATGCGATAGCTGAGATATTGAAGATTTTATGATAATTCCCATACAAGTATTTTGAAAAAAAATCAAAAGTCTATCTCCCACTATGTTCTATGACGTCATACCAATTATACCTCAAGGTCATGATTGTTTTAAACAATTCCAATCAAAAAATTTGACCAATTCGAAAAAAAAATCGAATGTCTATGAAAGCCGATTTTCAGCCCACTGTGCGCCGCCCGCGAGCGTCGCTCTACTCGCCCCACCTCCCGGCTAGCGCCAGCGTTCAATCGACTTGTTAATCTATTTTCTGACAGAGTAATGAGACAGACTAGACAGAGGAATAAGATGCTTTTTCCCTTCAACAAAGCTTGCTTCCTCAAAATGTATCGAACAAATAGTGCTATACTTTGTTGGGCACCAATCTTTATTCCCCGTCGTTCGTCGCCACAAGCCATTTTTTTTTAGGAAGTAGTACTTTCATGTGGAAAACAAAAAATAACGAAACGTTACGATTAAGTATTTATTAAAATTGTCTAATTATTAATCCTAACTATCCTAAATATTATAAATGCGAAAGTACATACGTTTATTGTTACCTTTTCACGCCTAAACCACTGATCCGATCATCCTGAAATACATATACATACGGGCTACGTTTTCAGTGTACAGAAACGGACATAGGGTACCATTCATCCAGAAAAAAGTACTGTTTCCGAGGAAAACAACAAAAACGTTCTTATGATAATATGTAGATGGCGCCACGTGTCTTTCGAATTCACGATTTAATTATAATATTACCAGTAGAGTACAACCCGAATTAATTGTCAAATTCTAAATTAATGCGACCGAAGCCGCGGGCAAAAGCTAGTGTACCTATAAAATATAAAATCATTCCTCTGTTTCCGAAATCGATTTTAGATTCTAGAATCTAGAGAATCGATTTGTGTTGCATAGAATGAACAGCACTATAGTATAGTTAAAATCTCGCTGCAGACTCGGTCATAAATCATTCGAGTGTTTCGCTCTCTTTCCCACTCACGGGCCTTATGGGCAGGCCACGCCCACACGTAGTCCTGTGCATTACTGCAGTCGACGAGTCATATCGATAGTTTTATATATTTATAAATGGGTGATAGAAATAAATACACATTTTTTTTTATCTTATTACCAAATTTACTACAAAGCATATTAAATATATAAACAAAAGAACGTATATATAAAACTAAAAATAGAAAATTAAAATTCTTCGTCTGAGTCATCGTAATGATTATGTTATCGATAATGGCCTTGAGCGCGCGCAACTAGCGCACATCCCTACTCCGATTATGATTTATGACCAAGTCTGCAGCGAGATTTTAACTATGCTATAATCGTTAAAATTGACAGGGAAATTATAAAAGCGCCTGTCAGGTACTAGAAACCGAAGCGATATACAACCCGGTCACATTATCTGGAGACCTGGCGTCGATGACGTCACGTCGCGTCGGCACTCTGATATGGTGCGCAAAACAAGCATCCTCCAGTAGGATATTATTATAAACAATACGATTTCCATCAAAACAAATATTGTGTTAATAATAATAATAATAACCCCACCGCCGTATCTCTACGTTGACGTCGTGGTGGGGCTTGCGCGCTCCGAACTCTGGGCCTGTGCCATTAGAGTTCACTTTGCCGAAACAGGTCTAGGGTGAGGAGCCATACCAAGAGAGATACAGAAACCCGCAGGGCAGTATGTGGCGAGCTGTTGGGCAGTAGCGACCCCACGGACCCTATCTCCCGGGAGAAGTCTTGTTCCTCACCTCTCGCTTGCCTTTATTGGCCGGCTGGAGTGAACAATGACGGGAACAGAGCTCCCACCTCATTCTTGCCTTTATTGGCTGGCTTGAGTGGAGATTCGCAAGAGCAAACGTGCTCGGAGGAAGGAAGTATTCCAGTAAGTGTTTGTAGGGACCTTGACCATCTTCCGGGCTCTGGGATTGTTCTGAGAACCGTGGGATACCTCTCCACTCCTCACAAGCACCTCAGGACATGTTGCTCCCTTGCCGCTACGACACTATGTGCTAGCGACCGTTTTCGGGGGCCCATTATTGAGTGTGCAAGTCACCCCCTGCCATTTTTTTTCCCGTGTATAATAAAACATTGATCAGGCAGGGGCCATAGTCCTTTCATAGTTCTAGGTAACCAGTCCACAGCCACCCAAACCCATAGCCCAATATGTTTTGTTTCCATGTTCTGCAATAGTCCTGCACCAACCGGTGGTTGTCCTTGGGTGCACATAGTGTATACAGGGATAATCGTCGGTTGGTGCCTCCTCATAATTTAAAATTGTCTAAAGGGCCTCTGCGAGTTGGCTTCGGCCCCTCGTACGCCTTCCAAAAGTCCGGGACCCCAGGGTCCCGAGATATGTCAAAGACACTTTAAAAATAATAATAATAACCCCACCGCAGTATCTCTACGTTGACGTCGTGGTGGGGCTTGTGCGCTCCGAATTTTAGGTCTGTGCCGGTAGAGTTCACTTTGCCGGAACAGGTCTAGGATGAGGAGCCAGACCAAGAGAGATACAGAAACCCGCAGGGCAGCATGTGGCGAGCTGTTGGGCAGTAGCGACCCCACGGACCCTATCTCCCGGGAGAAGTCTTGTTCCTCACCTCTCGCTTGCCTTTATTGGCCGGCTGAAGTGAACACTGACGAGGAACAGAGCTCCCACCTCTTTCTTGCCTTTATTGGCCGGTTTGAATGGAGATTCGCAAGAGCAAACGTGCTCGGAGGAAGGAAGTATTCCAGTAACTGTTTGTAGAGATCTTGACCATCTTCCGGGCTCTGGGATTGTTCTGAGAAAGAACCGTGGGATACCTCTCCACTCCTCACAAGCACCTAGGACATGTTGCCCCCTTGCCGCTACGACACTATGTGCTAGCGACCTTTTCGGGGGCCCATTATTGTGTGTGCAAGTCACCCCCTGCCATTTTATCCATGTATTACACAACATTGATCCGGCAGGGGCCATAGTCCTTTCATAGTTCTAGGCAACCACTCCACTTTAGCCACTCAAATCCATAGTCCAATCTCTTTATTTCCATATACTGTAATAGTCCTGCACCAACCCGGGGTTGTCCTTGGGTGCACTTTCATAGTGCGTACAGGGATAATCATCGCTCGGTTGGTGCCTCATTTCATTGAAAGCGTCTAACGGGCCTCTGCGAGTTGTCTTTGGCCCCTCGTACGCCTTCTAAAGGTCCGGGACTCAAGGGTCCCGAGAATTGTCAAGACACATAATAATAATAAAATTTGTTTATCTTTCTCGTGAAAGCCGAGAAAGATAAACAAATCAAGTATCTTGACTTGGGTCGCGAGGTTGTCGACATGTGGGATATGGACTCAGCAATCATTGTGCCGATAGTCGTATCAGCCAATGGCTTAATTGCCAAGAGCCTCGAACAACACCTAAGGAGGCTCTCGTTGGGCAGCTGGATCAAGGGCTTGATTCAGAAAGCGGTGCTTCTGGACACGGCCCGCATTGTTAGGAGGTTCCTCTCTCTGGAGCCCTGACCGCCGGTAGCTTGGACCCTGTTCTCGATATCGGTGGGCTACTATTTTTATATTTTTAAATGTTTTTATATTCTTTTTATTGTAATATTTAAAAATGTAAACAGTATGTGTTAAATGAAATAAAAGAAATAATAATAATAAAATTTATTCAAAAATAAAAATTGGTAAAATACAGTATAAATCTTAGAAATAATGTAGGTATTACAAAGTATGATGCCTGTACTAGGATAAACCTGTATCACAGGCGGCATGAGTTCTTACAATTACTATTTGGACTACTAATTTCTTAACAATATTTAACATAAGTTACGTAAAACAGTGACATAGTTTTTAAATTTATTATTTAAAATTTACTTATACACTAATATTAAGGTCTTAAACTAAAGATAATTTCGATATTATTTACAGAATATAGTTCTTATCACTTAGTTACACGATTATGATTGTGTCTGTAGTATTATTATTTTGTTAGAAACAAATATTGCTGTAAGGCTAAATTAGATTTTTGAAGCGGTCGGCTAATGTGCTTAGACAGCGACAAATCGATGGTAAGTAGGCCAGCGCAGTAGTCAAGTATATTATTGAGTCAGCAACAAGCGAAACGGAAGTCGGGCCTTGGGTATGACGCACTAGGTGCCCTCATAATCGATGGAGTTAATGTATCTGTATTCTGCTATTTTCCTAGCAGGGCATTCAGCGTCTCCCGTTTTGTGATCACTGGGCTTTTTGAAGCGTGCAAGTTGCACATTTCGGAATGTCTGCTTTCTTCGCGCAATCGGACATCGAATGGCCTGCGTCACCACAGTGACCATACGTAATAACGATCTCTCGGCAAGTTTTTGCTGCATGGCCATATTGTTGGCATTTATAACACCTTGTTACCAATGTAAAGTCCCTGACGGGGCAAGACGACCAGTTTATAAAAAGCCTTGATTGAGGGATTAGGGCTTTACGAATATCGGCTGAAACTTCAACAACGTAGTTTCAGGTCGTAGCATCTCTCTTCCCCGATTTGTGGCTTAATTTTATTAAGGTCAAGAAGGATTCCAGGGACATCGCTGGTAACTTGTCGGCTACGTTTTGTTCGAAAATATACCTGAACACCTCATTTTCAGTCAAGGAAGTCGTCACTCCTACAATCACGATCCGTGGTTTGCGCTTCCTGGGTTCGTCGGTGGTAAGTCTAGATGTAGAGAGCTGGACTGCGTGCTTCAGTTTATCAGCGTCGTGTTTTGTCTCCGTACTGATAATTACGCCTCCATTTTTTATTTTTCTGACACCACGAACGTGCAGCTTCATTTGTTCGGGTCGTATGATTTTTTGCACAAGTTCTTTCGTTTCGTCACTAGATTTAAATTTATCATTGGGATAAATGGCAACAGAGCTTAGGTTATTGGGTCGAACGAAATCATTTGATCCCTTTTTCACCATATCGGCAAAAGAAGCATTTCCCGCAGAACCAGAGTCCTTAATCGTCTGCTTGAGCTCCGCAATATGTTCCGTCAGGTCACGCTTTTCTTAAAGGGCGTCAACCATGTTATACGCGTGAATGGCTTTCTGCTTGAGTGACTGATATAGGACTGCCATTTGTGAGGTCCCAGATCCTACTTTACAGGCACAGGGTAGAGATTTTCATTTTCTGCTCCGAGTTCAGTTTTCCATCCGCGGCAATAGAACAAACTTCACTTAGCTGCTGCTCGATGGCTGACATCCATTTTTGTATTTCGGGCGTCGAAACAATATCAGCCGTGGCTGACTCGAGGGCTGGGTTTTGCGTCATCGTCTTCGATGGCGAGGTGGAGGACGGCACTGGGCCCCTTGGGTTAAAGGGGCTATTTTCCATTTTGTTTTATTATAAGTTCACTATTTTGTGTCCATTATTAACAAAACTACACACTAAGCAAAAATTTTACAGATGCATTATTACGATAGTAATGCACTAAAGTAGGTCACTATTATTATATAAATTATTTATTAAATACTGCTGCACGTCTGTGCGCTGCAAGTGTCGCGAAGTATTAATTAATTTAAGTAGGTAATATTATTATAATGATATGATTAAAATTGCGGGAGGTTCGCATTCCAGCGAGGTCTCTAGATAATGTGACCGGGTTATACGATAGTATCACTTATTTCGATATTCAAAAACAGAACGTCGCATCAATCAACCACTCCAAGTAAAAGCCGCAATGTAATACGAATATGTAGCTTATAAATGATTGAGCATTGAGCTTACTTTTGATGACCATGTTTTTCTCTGGTATAAGCAGGTACAGTCAGCAACAGAAGTCGTTGAACATAATTTGTTTCCAATATTTCCTAATCATGATTATTTAGCATAAGTTACTGACTAAAGTAAATTACAAAACAACTTGTCATAATTGAACTACAAAAGTCGCTGAACTCAGTTAAACCATTCATTGCTATACATTACTACAGACTAAATTGTATGATTAGTAATAAATACAAAAGTCGCTGAGCATAGCTAATTTCCTACATTTACTGTTTGTTAATCCCGTTTGCTCCAAGGCACATCTGGCGAAGCGCGTCGCACCGCATTTTTCATAATCAAAACATTGCCGAATAAACACAGCTACTAGTTCAGAATATAAATTAAATATAATTTAGATAATAATAATATTAATACATATTGAAATTAAAAACTAGGACAATATATTTATTTATTTCTAGTATCAATATCAATATCAAGTGCATAGGATCACAGACGTAATAGAAAACGCCCTCGAAGACAAGCGCAAGCGCAAGCGTTTGACAAAGTATGGCATGAAGGCCTTATACATAAATTGAAGAGCCTATTACCGAAGCAGTTTGCAGATATATTAGAATCCTACATTTTGAACAGAGTCTTTAGAATAAGACAAGAAGACGCCTACTCAGAACTGAAACAAATTAACGCTGGCGTACCGCAAGGAAGTGTGTTAGGTCCGGTCCTGTACCTACTATACACTTGCGATATTCCCGAATTAGAGCAAAACACGATTGGGACCTTTGCTGATGATACAGCCATAATGGCTGTAGGAAACAGCTACGAAAAAGCAGTAGAAAAGGTTCAAATGATTGTAAATCAAGTTTATGACTGGACCAAAAAATGGAGGATTAAACTGAATGAATCCAAATCTGTTCACATAGACTTTTCCAACAAAAAACACCAGTATTCTCCAGTTTACATTGACAATAAACAAGTCCCATACGAGAATACAGCCAAGTATCCGGTATGACCCTTGACGCAAAGTTACGCTGGAAAGCCCACGTCAAGAAGAAAAAGATGAACTCGACCACCGATTCAAAAGAATGTATTGGCTGCTTGGAAGAAACTCCATGCTGTCCGTGCAAAATAAATTGTTGCTATACAGACAAGTCCTGATGCCAGTTTGGACTTATGGTATCCAGCTGTGGGGCTGCACCAAACAGACCAATATATTAATTATACAACGATTTCAGAACAAAGTGCTAAGGGAAATTGTAAATGCACCTTGGTACATACGAAATGATGACCTACATGGGGACCTAAAAGTTGAGTTCATCGACAAAGTAATCCAGAAACTTGCAGAAGCTCACGAAAAGAGACTTCATCAGCATGTGAACGTCGAGGCAATCCAGCTTCTAGACCACACAAACATAGTGAGAAGACTAAAAAGAACAAAACCGTTCGAGTTAGAGTTTAGTGATAGTGAATAGTGTAAAGTACAAATGTACCAAACGAACACAAGAACGAAGTGTATTCGCCTTAATAGAGACAATAAGAAAAGTGCTATTGGACACATTCTTAGTAAAGACAATTTAATAGTTTAGGTTATAAATTAATTACTTATTAGCCTATTTATAAGGCTAGATTGTAATAAGTTTAGGGTCCATCCTATTGATGAGCTCTTAGGACAAGGGAAAAAAAAATTCTAGTATAAAACAAATATTAATAATGAGCAGGCACTACATACCTAATAAAATACAGAACATAAAAATGTATTAGACAATAATACATATTACAATACTTATTAAAAAAAAAACCGGTCAAGAGAGTGTCGGACTCGTGCACCGAGGGTTCCGTTCATTTAGAGACATTGTTTTATTTTCCTGTAATCTTTACATAAACTTCTATCACATACAATAATTTCAGATTTTTATCTTTGCAAACTTCGGAGATACGGGGGAGGGCACGGTCTTTTTTGTACATTTTTCATCAAAAGTCGAAAACTATGCGGCCTAAAAAAAAATAAAAAAATGTTTAAGAATGTGCAAGCAGCGTTCTTCCATATGATACCCCACATGCCCTAGTAGCCCTACTTTGAATTTTTAAGACCCCCTTTCAGTCCCTGTTAAAAAAAAACAAATATTTTTAATTCTTTCTTATTTGCAAAATAGTTGGGTAAACGTCATCTAAAACTGTTCCAAAATTCAAGTTGATAGCATTAGTAGTTCTTGAGATATCCAGCTGTGACAGACAGGCAGACAGACTGAGTCACACCATAAGGGTTCCTTTTTTACCATTTTGGTACGGAACCCTAAAAACAATTATGTTTACATGCGATCTTGTGTTTCTAAACAATAAATGAACCGGCGTTGAAACTGAGTAACATTTCTAAGTGAAAAAACTGATAATAATTTTTAGTTTTTTCACTTAGATTATGTTACTTACTCAGTTCATTATAATTTTTCCTTTTTCAAAATTATTATTTTTATTTCCTTTATTTCATTTTACGCATACATTTATAAATATTAGATTAAAAAGAATATAAAAACATTTAAAATATTAAATAAATATACAGGGTGCAATTGAACACATGCGACAAAATTTAAGGGGGTGTTCTACGCATCAATATGAACAACTTTTACTATGGGACCAAACCTAAAATCGCGAAAAAAAAATCAGCTGTTCAGTACATTTATCTACATCAAACTCGTCGAAATGTACTGAACAGCTGATTTTTTTTTTCGCGATTTCAGGTTTGGTCCCATAGTAAAAGTTGTTCATATTGATGCGTAGAACACCCCCTTAAATTTTGTCGCATGTGTTCAATTGCACCCTGTATTTATATTTTTATTTATAATTTTTTTCTACCTTCAAATTATTGAAGGTAGAAGAAAAAATAGTAATTTTTCAAATTCAAATTCTTTATTTCAGACACTAGCTTCTGCCCGCGACTTCGTCCGCGTTAAATTTCTTGTACCCCCCACCCACCAACCCCGACGCATCGCATCGCAATGCCTGCCCGCGCTATTACTTCGTGCTCGGCTCCTAAGGGCCCTCGCGTGATGTTAAATAGACTATATCCTTCCGCATCGCCTGCCTGCGCTATTACTTCGCGCTCGGCTCCTAAGGGCCCTAGCGTGATGTTAAATATACTATATCCTTCCCCATCGCCTGCCCGCGCTATTACTTCGCGCTCGGCTCCTAAGGGCCCTAGCGTGATGTTAAATATCCTGTATCCTTCCGCATCGCCTGCCCGCGCTATTACTTCGCGCTCGGCTCCTAAGGGCCCTAGCGTGATGTCAAATAGCATATATCCTTCCCCATCGCCTGCCCGCGCTATTACTTCGCGCTCGGCTCCTAAGGGCCCTAGCGTGATGTTAAATAGCCTATATGCAAAAAGATTTTTCAAATCCGACTGGGGTAGTTCCAGAGATAGCGCGTCCAAACAAACCAACAAGAAAACAAACTCTTCCGCTGTATTTCACCGACATTTTGCACAACGCCATCTATGGGTAAATTGAGAAAACGTCCGCTCTAAACATGTTTGCTCAAGAGGAACCGGTATCAATTAAAGTTATTTTGCGTTTTAGTAATTTTATATTATCGCCGAAACTGTATGACCAATTGCCATACTGTAAAAAATCCAAGGCCAAATCTTATCTCCATGATGAAAAATGTGATTTGAATTATGTGATCATAAAATATCTTATTTTGATAAGGATTAATGTTTTGTTGTTTAAATAATCATCCAAACGTAAGTATGTCTAAAAAATACTTTTTTAAAACAATAAAAGATAAAATATAAAAGATAGAAATATGGTGTCGCGGACTTTTTTGTAGAATTATTTAAGACGGACCAGACTGCCATACATTGTTCTCAATTATAAACAACCGTTTAGGCAGCGCATGCAAAAAAGTCTGTTTAAAGAGGTATTTCTTTCCGACTTGTTAGACAAAACTTGTGATAGCTCGGCTAATATGCATGATATAAATATAATTTATAGCCTATAGCACTCAGGAATAATGTAGCTTTCTACCAGTGAAAAAAATTTTAGAATTGGATCATTAGTTCCGGAGATTACCCCCTACATACAAACTTACAAACTTACATACAAATTTCACTTCTTTATAATATTAGTATAGATGAGTCCATAGTGTTAGTATAACAAAATTACTTATAGATTAGTGTTAGTAATCTAATAAAAAATAATAATAATAAAAAAGGTAAACATCCTCAACTGGTGTGGATCCTTACCCAATGGCGCAGCAGAGGGGAGTCCCACCGATCTCGAAACACACACAGGATACTATTAGTGGCGGTGCGCAGCCGACCGGCCATGGATGCGGTCCTTTTTCTTATTATGGGGTAAAAATCATCTGCGTGCGCCTCCGCAAACATACTGGACGCACTACAACGCCACGACAGCCCCAATAGTATGTTGAATGCGTTATTGTATTGGACATGCAGATCGCTGTAGGTCCTCTGCGTAAAGGTCCAAAGACTGTACGTGTAAAAAGACTGGCAGAAAGCTTTAAAAAGTGTTGCCTTAACTTGATTTGTACAACGTGCAAATCGAACCAGCATGTTACATCGAACGGCCAGCGACCTGCGCTGCCTCTCTATATCTATATTGTCCCTAAGATCCTCAGTGACCCAGTGACCCAAGTACTTAAACTTAGTCACCCATGTTAAAGGAGCGCCACAGAGCAAAAAAAATATAAATATTTTTATTTCTTTCTTATTTGCAAAATAGTTGGGTAAACGTCATCTAAGACTATTCCAAATTTCAAGTTGATAGCATTAGTAGTTCTTGAGATATCCAGCTGTGACAGACAGACAGACTGACTGAGTCACACCTTAAGGGTTCCTTTTTACCATTTTGGTACGAAACCCTAATTAAGCGACTGCACGATAAGGGCACCCCCTATGGGGTACCTCGGCTTAGGGCGTCGCTGGGGGTATTGCAAGGAGGGACAGACTAACCATGATCCATGGATCATATCTGGATAGTTATTATTATCTGGGGAAATTAAAGCTACAGGCTCAGCTATCCCACCAGCTGGCACTTCTTCACCGAGCAAGGGTCGGTGGGATAGACAGAGCGCGAAAGTTTTTTTTTTTTTTTTGGTATGTACGAACCTTTTCGCAATTGGCCCCGGAAAGCCTTGATTGCTTAACGGGGCGCGGCGGCACCACAGGTTTAATATCTTCGTTTCCCTATCTTTTGTTTCTACGAACTAAACATTTTCTAAATGCACAAACCGTGCGAAGCCAAAAGAAAAAAAATAAAATAAAATAAAGTGACATCCTATTAACGCAAACGATATAACCCTCCTTTTGGGCTTCGCCGCAGTCGGGTAAATATAGGAAGCGCTAGAAATATTTTAGATTGACATAAGCTAACGTAATGTCAAACTTGTGGGTATGGATTCATTTTATAAGGAAAACGTAAGTAAGTAATATTAATGAATACCTACCCCCAAATTATAACATCTGTCGATTTGACAGAGACATAAAGATAAAGTGACTCGGACGATAGCAGATAACAATTCGCGGTAACTTCTATAGATTAGTAAAATGTATGCATAACTACCCTTTATTAACAAGCTATTCATTCACTACGAGATCATTTAAAATTTTAAATGATTACTATGATTAGACAGAGACAGTTATAACTAGAGATCGGATAATCGGATGCATATTAACCTAAACTTAATATTTCGCTAACAAAGTATGGAAGCGGCTTCTTAGCATTTTTTTTCTTACTATAAATACCGGGATTCCAGAAAATGTGGGAATGCACAACTAATCGGATACATGGTATGGAAACGACTTCATAAATAACGTGGTTTTATTTATTTGGAAATACCGGGAAATCGGGATCACATAAATATTCCGTTTGTTACACGTGATCCCCGCGAGAAATACAAAGCTGCCGAATTAAAATAGTTGTCACTGGAAGGTACCGTCACTGTATCGGTGGGGTTGTTTTTATGGGTTTCGAGAATGTTAAAGCTGATACTGACGTTAAAATGTAAATCCAAGATGGCGGCTGCGAACATTTTCGAATTTTTCGTCATGGGTGTCGTTTTCATGGTTTTCGAGGGTTTTAAAGCCGATAGTGATGTTAAAATGTAAATCCAAAATGGCGGCTGTGAACATTTTCTAATTTTTCGTCATGGGTGTCGTTTTCATGTTTTTCGAGGGAGTTAAAGCCGATAGTGATGTTAAAATGTAAATCCAAGATGGCGGCTGCAAAATTTTAAAATTTTTCGTCATGGGTGTCGTTTTCATGCTTTTCGAGGGTGTTAAAGCCGATAGTGATGTTAAAATGTAAATCCAAGATGGCGGCTGCCAACATTTTAAATTTTTTTATCATGGGTGACGTTTTCATGGTTTTCGAGGGTTGTAAAACCGATAGTAGCGTTAAAATGTAAATCCAAGATGGCGGCTGCTAAATTTTCTAACTTTTCGTCATGGGTGTCGTTTTCATAGTTTTTGAGAGTTTTAAAGCCGATAGTGGCGTTAAAATGTAAGTCCAAGATGGCGGCTGCGAAAATTTTCAAATTTTTCGTCATGGGTGTCGTTTTATTGGTTTTCGAGGGTGTTAAAGCCGATAGTGACACTAAAATGTAAATCCAAGATGGCGGATTAGAATATTTTTTAAATTTTTCGTCATGGGTGTCGTTTTCATGGTTTTTGAGAGTTTTAAAGCCGATAATGGCGTTAAAATGTAAATCCAAGATGGCGGCTGTGAAAATTTTCTAACTTTTTGTCATGGGTGTCGTTTTATTGTTTAGAGGCATGAGGAACAGGGTGTAAAGTTCACTCATCCTCCATATAAAAGGGAGGATCCTCCGACCAGATGGGTGTCGTGTCTGGTGGGCTACTGCCCCACGGTTGATGTCAAGACGTTGTATATATGCTAATCGCATGGTAAACTCTAATTGCGCGATGCAGGTTTGCGTGACGTCATGTCATTGATGCGTAGTTCATATGTGGCAATGTAGATGCCGCCGCAATTAGTTTTCGAGGGTGTTAAAGCCGATAGTGACACTAAAATGTAAATCCAAGATGGCGGATGCAAATATTTTTTAATTTTTCGTCATGGGTGTCGTTTTCATGGTTTTCGGGGGTGTTAAAGCTGATAGTGACATTAAAATGTAAATCCAAGATGGCGACAGCAAAAAATTTCAAACTTTTTGTCATGGGTGCCGTTTTCATGGTTTCCGAGGGTTTAAAGCCGATAGTGGCGTTAAAATGTAAATTCAAGATGGCGGCTGCGAAAATTAAAAAAAAATTGTGATGGGTGTCGTTTTCATGGTTTTCGATGGGTACTAAAGCTGCTAGTGACATTAAAATGTAAATCCAAGATGGCGGCTGCAAAAATTTCGGTCGGTTTTACAACCCTCGAAAACCATGAAAACGACACCCATGACGAAAAATAAAAAAAATATTTGCATCCGCCATCTTGGATTTACAATTTAGTGTCACTATCGGCTTTAACACCCTCGAAAACCAATAAAACGACACTCATGACGAAAAATTAGAAAATGTTCGCAGCCGCCATCTTGGATTTACATTTTAATGTCACTATCAGCTTTAACACCCCCCAAAACCATGAAATCGACACCCATGACGAAAAATTAAAAAATATTCGCATCCGCCATCTTGGATTTACATTTAAGTGTCACTATCGGCTTTAGCACCCTCGAAAACCAATAAAACGACACTCATGACGAAAAATTAGAAAATGTTCGCAGCCGCCATCTTGGATTTACATTTTAATGTCACTGTCAGCTTTAACACCCCCCAAAACCATGAAATCGACACCCATGACGAAAAATTAAAAAATATTCGCATCCGCCATCTTGGATTTACATTTTAGTGTCACTATCGGCTTTAGCACCCTCGAAAACCAATAAAACGACACTCATGACGAAAAATTAGAAAATGTTCGCAGCCGCCATCTTGGATTTACATTTTAATGTCACTATCAGCTTTAACACCCCCGAAAACCATGAAATCGACACCCATGACGAAAAATTAAAAAATATTCGCATTCGCCATCTTGGATTTACATTTTAGTGTCACTATCGGCTTTAGCACCCTCGAAAACCAATAAAACGACACCCAAGACGAAAATTAGAAAATGTTCGCAGCCGCCATCTTGGATTTACATTTTAATGTCACTATCAGCTTTAACACCCTCGAAAACCAATAAAACGACACCCATGACGAAAAATTAGAAAATGTTCGCAGCCGCCATCTTGGATTTACATTTTAATGTCACTATCAGCTTTAACACCCCCGAAAACCATGAAATCGACACCCATGACGAAAAATTAAAAAATATTCGCATCCGCCATCTTGGATTTACATTTAAGTGTCACTATCGGCTTTAACACCCTCAAAAACCAATAAAACGACACCCATGACGAAAAATTAGAAAATTTTCGCAGCCGCCATCTTGGATTTACATTTTAATGTCACTAACAGCCTCGAAAACCATAAATAGTACCCATTACGAAAAATTTAAAAATATTTGAAGCCGCCATCTTGGATTTACATTTTCAGAAGTTTTCACTATGGGACCTCTGAAAACACATAAAAACTACTCGACCAAAATGTAAGAAACAGCTGACTTATGTTTCGTGATTTACGGGTTGATCCCATAGTGAAAGTTACTCATGAGTAGAACACCCTATGAAAATTTTGTGATAAAAAAGTTACCCTTTCAAAAAATACTTAATTTATCAATTCCGGAATCGCGATATTTTGACGATCGACACAAAAGTGCATTCCTTAATAGCCAAAACCTAAAGTAAATATACATTCGATTCTATTCCCGGAATCCTGGTATTTTTTTTAATACAAAAATACAATCCATATTAGCCAACACCTGAACGCAAGTACCTAACTAAAACATTCGATTCCAAAATCAGAACTTAAAAATTTTCTTTCCAGAATCCCGGGTTTCTTTTTTTTTTAAGTGCAATCTATATTAACTAACATCTGAACTTAAGTATATTATACATTCGATTCTATAATCAGAAGTCAAAATTGACCGATACCGGAATTCTGGGATTTTTTAATCCAAAAGCCCACTCCATACTTAGCCAACACCTCAACTTTAGGTTAATATGCATCCGATTATCCGATCTCTAGTTATAACGCAAAGTATAGATATTGCAATCCACGAAGACGCGCCCCACTATTCTTCCTAACCGTTTATAGGTTTATAGTATATGTGTGCAACGGTTAGGAGGAGTAGTGGGGTGCGTCTTCGTGGACCGCACTATCTATAGATTGATAATTCATTGATTTATTAACTACCTAACTGTCTTAGTAGGTAAGATAACCAATGATTCGATGGTTCGAATCTCGTCCGGTCATATGAAACACCTTTTGTATTATTGTTAAGGATAAGGAATAAGGATGTATTGTTTGAATTGCAAAGTTGTAGCAAAGTTAATTTTAATATAATTGGGGTACACAATTGATGCAGCCCACTGTACGTGTACCAACCTGTAAGTTGTGGACTAAGCTGCATCACCAACATTTTAACTCAGAATTGTTATGAAATCTGGATTCTTTAATTTTTTTATTAAGAAATAATCTAGCAAGTGTCATACCATTTTGGAATCCCTAAACGTGGCATCTTTTACAGTAGAATTGAATTCAATGTTGGGCAAAAATCTAACATTTTATGTAGGCAGTTATGTTTTAATTTTAATCTACAATTTACAGGAGAGTTATTCATTGTTACATTACAGAAAAGAGGAGCTCCTGGCTAAGTAATATCAGCCGCACGGGTCGATCCATCAGGTTAAGCTAGGCTTGCCGGGGTTGGTCAGTAGATGGTTGACCATCTTTACATACCGAGACTCCTCCGTGCCTCGGAAAGCACATTAAGCCGTTGGTCCGCCTGTCATTCGTGGATCTTTGAAAGTCGTTACGTTACGGGTCGTCAGAAGCCCGAAAGTCTGACAACCAGTCTTACCAAGGGGTATCATGTTACCCAGTTACCTACTGGGTTGTGCAGGTCAGATAGGCAGTCGCTCCATGTAAAATACTGGTATTCAACTGCATCCGGTTAGACTGGAAGCCGACTCCAACATAGCTGGGAAAAGGTTAGGCAGATTGATTGACATTACAGGAAAAAGAAAAGTAATTTGTAGTCACAGGAATTATTTTTTGAGAAGTACATGACCAAGATTATTTTTAATATTTTTCTGATAAGTAACTGTAACGACTTGGCCTATCACCCGTTTCCGGCTGGACGTTGATTTCTGGGAAACCCTGTATATCATGTAGGTAATGTTATGGTAGGTATGTGTAATTGAAGTTTTATTTTTTAATGTTATTTTGTAGGTCGTTTTAGTGTGGGATAGCGAACGTGCCGCGCCTTCGCTAAAGTCATTATCGAGATTAGCTGGTGACACGCGCGATCCGTTACCCGTGCTCGTTGTTGATGCCACTACTCACTATCCTGGGTAATTTGAAAATCCTTCAGACTTGTATTTACTAACCAGACCACTAATCATAATTTCTTAACTAAGTACTTGGAATTTAATTTTAGGGAAGGAGTTTCGGCTAGGTGGCAACCACTGTGGGCAGTTCCAACGGCTGGTGTGTTTTCTCTAGACGGTGATGCTCCTCTACTGGCCGAAGAGCTTGATTTCGCATTTCGCGTATGGCAACATTTTCCGGAGCGGATAGTCGGCTATCCGGCTCGAACTCACTTCTGGGACGAGGCAAAGGTCGGTATTTACCTATTTATAGTTATTTAATAGGATTGATTTTCCTTAATAACTGTTACTTAATGGTTATTTTTTCGACACAGGGGGCTTGGGGTTACAGCAGTAAGTGGGGCGAGTCGTACTCCATGGTGCTGCCGGGCGCGGCGCTAGTGCACCGCGCGGTGCTGGCGCAGTACTCGGCCGCGGCGCCGGCGCTGCGCCAGGCCGTGCGCCGCACGCGCAATTGCGAGGATATTCTACTCAATTGTCTCGCTTCACATCTCACCCGCCGCCCACCACTTAAATTAGCACAGCGTCGACGCTATAAAGCAACGCATCATCGATATAAGTAAGTAAATCCTTATCAGTCTAAAATACGGCTGCACCATGTCAAAAGCCCAGTAATGGAAATTTAAAAAAAAGTTCTTTCACATAATCGTTACCATCAAAATATTAATAACCTGTGTTAAAATTTTAGCCAATACCTAACGGACATAGGTATTAGTACTGCTAAACTTAGTAAGTTTCCCAATATTCTCTCAAAACTATTAAAAACAGCTAGTAAGTAGTACGGTCAGCAACAGAAGTCGGTTAACACTGCTACTTTTTGACATCATATATCTACATAAATTAACTCAAAATGATTCGTTAAACTGCTTTTTTTCGTTTAACTGTTAAGAGTTAATGTTCTGAAAATTTTAAGTACTTCTGTTCCGATTTGAATTAAATATTTCGCTTAATAATTAAGATTAAAAAACTGCAATTGTTAATCAACTTTTGTTGCTGACTGTACCTACTTAAATCACTTTGACCATTTCAAAACCTAGTTATTGTCTGGAACTTACTAGGGTTTAAAATGGTTATTTGTATCGGTTAGGTACATACTATGTTTTCACGAAATCACGTCACTAACCTAACCTAACCAATATTATCATAAAAAGTAATTTTAAAAACTAAAACCCGACTACTGAAAAATCGCGCTCCAAAAAGTATGAGACAAGAAAATATTCTCATCTGAAATTATAAAATGACAGACAAATTAAAAATCCGGAGTTCGATCTGTAGGTATACATCAATGTATGTTTTAGCGCCCTCCTGGACTTTCAAATGAGGTAGCCGAATAATAATTATCTATTTAACATTTTAAATGGATTTTAACTATAGTATAAATACTATTTTAATTACAGATCATCTTGGAGCGACCCCGAGCACTTCGTTCAAAGACAATCCTGTCTCAACACATTCGCTACTGCTTGGGGCTATATGCCACTTATGCGATCCGTATTAAGATTAGATCCAATATTATTTAAAGACCCTGTATCGACACTCAGAAAAAAATATAGAAAAATGGAGTTAGTAACTTCTTGAATTTTTGTAAATTAATTGAATAAGCAAATACCTACCCTAATAAATGAGACTTGATGAACTGACAATGCAATTTTATTAATAGTCCACGTGGGATTTCATATTATTATGTGGGTTTGACAGGACAGTTACTAAAGAAGACAAATTGGTCTATTCCCCGAATTGCCGGGATAAACGTCTAAGCATTGTTTACCTAGGTAGGTACTTAAAAAAAGCCGGTCAAGAGCGAGTCGGACTCGCGCACATTCTGGATCCTTATCTACTATATTCAGGCAAATAAATTATTTGATTTGATTTGAATCTATACTTACATTTATGCATTAGTAGTTCTTGAGATATCCAGCTGTGACAGACAGACAGACAGACTGAGAGAGTTCCTTTTTACCATTTTGGTACGGAACCATAATTAGCACATATATAAAGCTTAATATTTCAGAAATGGATCCCTAAATAGAAAAATTGTTTTAACAAACCCAAATATTTTTGAAAGACCCATCTAACAACACCCCACACCATGGAGTAGACAAGAAAAAAAAACCGGTCAAGAGCGAGTCGGACTCGCACACCGAGGGTTCCGTTCCGATTTTTGAAAAAGTGTGCTATTTAGAGACATCGTTTTATTTTTCCTGTAATCTTTACATAAACTGCTATCACATAGAATAATTTCAGATTTTTCTCTATGCAAACTTCGGAGATAAGGGAGCGAACGGTATTTTTTTTTACATTTTTCATCAAAAGTCGAAAACTATGCGGTCTAAAAAAAAATTTAAAAAAATGTTTGAAAATGTGCAAATAGCGCTCTTTCATATGATACCCCAAATGCCATAATAGTCCCACTTTGAATTTTAAGATACCCTTTCAGTGCCTGTTGCGAAAAAAAAATTGTTTCTTATTTGCAAAATAGTTGGGTAAACGTCGGCTAAAAACAGTTCCAAATTTCAAGTTGATAGCATAGTAGTTCTTGAGATATCCAGCTGTGACAGATAGACATACAGACAGTCGCACCATACCTAAGGGTTCATTTTTACCATTTTGGTACGGAACCCTAAAAACAACCGACTTCAAAAAAAAAAACTACAAATTGAAAAATAACTTTAATTTCGGAGGCGGTCTTTGCACCTTTCATTTAGTTTTTAACCAACTTCAAAAAAAGGAGGAGGTTATCAATTCGTCGCGTACCTATATTTTTTATTTTTTACTAGCTGCGCCATGCGGTGTTAATTAACCGCGGTTTATGAGATAAACTAAAACGTGTATTATTTAATCGGTGAGAAAAATATTCATATTTTTAGGGCAAAAATTGCTCATCGCACACTAAATTTTTCGGGATATAAAATAGCCTATTTGTTAATCTAGGGTGTCAGCTACTTCCATACCAAAGGAGATGGTCCAAAATGTATGGACCAAAAACCCAGAATCGATTGGGAACAAACTGGGTACCAATAAGTTCATTATAATGCACAATTTACCCCACCGAAAGGGCAATGCCGAAATCGATGGGGTATATGAGCTATAGGCTGACAAAGTATATATGAAAAAATCTTAACTAATGGGTGTTTTTACCCGTTTTTACAATATCAATAATATATTAACGATTATAATAACAGTATTACTGTAGTTTTGATTACTATCAACCATTTGGTCTGTGATTACCACTCCAATCACTTTAAAAAAAAATAGGAAAATATTTATTTCAATTTTTTTCAATATCTGCTAAGGTATAATCTAATCTATTAAGAATTATTCTTTCGGGGTGCCTAAAAACTTTGATTGAAAAAACTCCAGTTCCTCTAATGTGTTCGCTACAGTATGCCCTTGCAATTTTTACGTGATAGGTGCCTATTGCGAATACAATCAGCTGATTATAATTAATTCTTGGAAAATCCAATAAGTCAGGGTGTGTTGCCTAGCATCCAATCTGGTAAAAACAATTTGTTAGGTTGGTGGATGATCGTCGACATATGTTCTATGTTAAGGATTTGGTTTCCGCATTTAGTCCTTCATGTGGAACATTGTGTGTGGGGCATGGCGGCCGTCGGGGATTATTCAACCAGCCTACTCGACGGCCCCCCGCTCTAGAAGTTAATCGAATCTCTGGGTCTGTTAAGAACATCTGTGAAAGATCGGGGTATTCCGAGAGTTTCTGTTCTAATCTGGGTGACGCCTGTGCATTCAAAGAGCACATACGCAAAGGTCTCCTCAGCCCCCATGCAGGCCCTGCAAAGAGGACTGTCCGTTATTCCTATTTTGTGGAAGTGTTTGTTTAATGAGCAGTGTCCTGTAAAGGTCCAAGTCACCAGACGCATCCTGTTCCTATCCAGACGTAATAACCACCTGGTAAGCATACCGTCCAGGGATGGCATAGCCTCCCTGGACTGCCTGCAGCCTGCTGTCGAGGACCACCAACTGTCCGCATGTGTGTGGGTGAACTCCTGTAGCCACCTGCGTAACTGGTTGAAGGGAATGGGTACGATTGGCTCAGATCCACAGACAGACGTGCTGGATGCTCTCCTAGTTCGTCAGTTGCGTCGTTACTCGTTACCCATTGATCCGCTGTGTCATTTTATCCATTGCAGTGTCACTGTATTGCGGTTAGCTACCGTTACTCGTTCGAGTATGATGCACTCGAATGACATTCTAGTATTAATCTCGATGTCATGTATTTTTCTGTAAGGATTGGAGCACTGAGGCACTATCTGACTGTCTGAAAGTATACGTATATTGGTATCCGTGACTCTCCAGGCTTCTATGACATAACACGCTTGTACGATGCCCACACACTCCGCCTGGTAGACAGTGTTAAATGCTCCAAGCGGGTTGGACAAACGTAGGTATAATCAGATAACAAATGGTTGATAGTAATCAACACTAATAGTAATCCTGTCATTATTATCGTTAATATATTATTGATATTGTAAAAACTGGTCAAAACATCCGTTAGTTTAGATTTTTTCATATAATTATACTTTATCAGCCTATAGCTCTTATACCCCATCGATTTCGGCATTGCGGTGAAGAGCGTGGATGGTTTTCATGCCATCATGTGGAAGCGTTGTGCGTTTCTTATGAAGCGCATGCGGGCCAGCTCGAACAGCCTTCTGAGCGTGTTCGTGGGCCGCTGGGACTCGCCGATGTGGAGGCACTGGATGCGACTGCACACTGTGGGTGGTCGCGTCCAGGGCTTGCCATAAACTGGTACTCCTGTGCGGTGCCACTTTGTGATTTTTATTTATTTCTGTGGCTTTTTTTGTATGTACTAACAATAGCATTAAGGTTTTTTGTGTTACTAACAATTTATGGACTACTTATGTCTGAAATAAATGTCTTATTCTATTCTATTCTTTTGCCCTTTCGGTGGGGTAAATTGTGAATTATAATGAACCTATTGGTACCCCGTTTGTCCCAATCGATTCTGGGTTTTTTTTGGACCATGTCCTTTCATCAATTTTTTTTATTTGAAAGGGTCTCGACTCTCGAGGTGGACCCATTGTCACGAAGTCAGAATCTGATGAGGGGATCCCATGGAAATCGAGGGAAACACTCTTTTATAGGCACACTTATACAGATTTGGGTATTTTTAGGGTTCCGTACACAAATGGTAAAAAGGAACCCTTATGGTGCGACTCAGTCTGTATGTCTATCTGTCACAGCTGGATATCTCCAGAACTACTATGCTATCAACTTGAAAATTGGAACAGTTTTCCTTTTTTTTAGGCCGCAGTTTTCGACTTTGATGAAAAATTAAAAAAAAACCGTCGCCCCCATTATCCACGAAGTTTGCATAGAGAAAAATCTGAAATTATTCTGTGTGATAGAAGTTTATGTAAAGATTACAGGAAAAATAAAACGATGTCTCTAAATAGCACACTTTTTCAGAAATCGGAACGGAACCCTCGGTGCGCGAGTCCGACTCGCTCTTGACCGGTTTTTTTTATAGTAACTCGTGCATTCGCTCTCACCATTTGGAGAAGTGGAACTGATGATGAAGACCATATTATTACCATCGGATCTACTCAATAATATTTCACGGAGAGCGATTCGATAGCCAATTTATGCTCGTCACAATGCATATGGTGGAGCTGATAGTGACTTCACCAACAGCTCCAGTTCTCCTGGTTCTTACTAGGAGAACTCCTGAACAATTAAAATTGAATTAAAATTAAATTAAATATTTATTTATTAATGGCAGCTAGGCCCAATTGTTAGTAACATTAATCTTAAAAATTATTGTTAGTAAACACAGAAACAAATACAAAAGAAAAAACTGTAAGGTAAGCTGTGGGGTCTTCTGACCAGAACCGCCACAGCGTGCGACAACCAAGGTGCGTCGCACTTTTCAATAAACATACTTAGGATGCCGTTAGAACTAGACCGCGCCCTTGTTAAGATGGAATTTGTTTTTTTGCGCATTATGGCGTAAAAATCATCAGTATGCGTTAAAGCGAACATACCGGAAGCACTACAATAGCGCGGTAGTCCCAAAAGCACCCTGAAGCAGTTATTATATTGAATACGCAGAGCGTCTAGCGAACGTAACGTCCACGCGTCGGGATAAGCAATATTTTGTAAAAGGGGATGAGCAGTTGACAGGCTCTTTTAGGCTATTGTAATTTAAATAAATTACAAACTGATCCGCTAAAAAGTGAAAAATAAAAAACTTTTGACACCGACTTCCGAAATTAAAATTATTTTTCACTTTGCAGTCTTTAGGGTTCCGTACCAAAATGTTAAAAAGGAACCCTTACGGTGCGACTCAGTCTGTCTGTCTGTCTGTCACGGCTGGATAAGTGGATATCTCAAGAACTACTAATGCTATCAACTTGAAATTTGGAACAGTATTAGATGACGTTTGCCCGACTATTTTGCATATAAGAAACAAATCAAAATATTTTTTTTTTTTGCAGCAGTGACTGAAAGTGTGTTAAAAAGTCAAAGTCAAGGCTACTAGGGCATGTGGGGTATCATAATGAAAGAGCGCTAAGCTGTTTGCAAATTCTAAAACATTTTTCTGTTTTTTTTTAGGTCGCATAGTTTTCCACTTTTGATGAAATTTGTAAAAAAAAATACCGTCCCTTACCTCCGAAGTTTGCTTAAAGAAAAATCTAAAATTATTCTATGTGATAGAAGTTTAAGTATAGATTACAGGAAAAATAAAACGATGTCTCTAAATAGCACACTTTTTCATGAATCGGAACGGAACCTCGGTACGCGAGTCCGACTCGCTCTTGACCGGTTTGTAGGGTTCCGTACCAAAATGGTAAAAAAGGAACCCTTATGGTGTCACTCAGTCTGTCTGTCTGTCACAGCTGGATATCTCAAGAACTACTAATGCTATCAACTTTTAGAATAGTTTTAGATGACGTTGACCCAACTATTTTGCAAATAAGAAAGAAATTAAAATATTTATATTTTTTTTTGCAACAGGGACTGAAAGGGGGTCTTAAAAAATCAAAGTGGGGCTACTACGGCATGCGGGGTATCATATAAAAGAGCGCTGTTTGCACATTCTCAAACATTTTTTTTAGGCCGCATAGATTTCGACATCTGATGAAAAATGTAAAAAAAAATACCGTTCCCTTATCTCCAAAGTTTGCAAAGAGAAAAATCTGAAATTATTCAATGTGATAGAAGTTTACAGGAAAAATAAAACGATGTCTCTAAATAGCACACTTTTTCAGAAATCGGAACGGAACCCTCGGTGCGCGTCCGACTCGCTCTTGGCCGTTTTTTTTTTAATTTGAAATTCGGTTGTTTTTTTTATTTTGTAAAAAAGTTTTTTATTTGCCACCGACTTCCGAAATTAAAGTTATTTTTCAATTTGTAGTATTTTTTGGAAGTCTTTTCTTCTCCTTTTAGTGGGTCAGTTACTTACTCAGTTTGTAATTTATCTAAGTTACAATAGCCTAATGTCAACTGCTCATCACCTTTTTACAAAATATTGCTTTTCCCGATGCAGGGACGTTAATACTTCAGGAGTTCTCCAGGAAAACTGGAGTCCTCCAAATGTCCTACCAGGAAAACTGGAGTTTATGGTGAAGTCACCATCAGCTCCACTTCACCTGATATGCATTGTGAAATTGTGTCGAGCATCGAGCAATGTTTGTCAAAGACCAATTCGGGGAATTCTGGCATCCATAAGTCAAAATGGGAAGAATGCACATGTCCATGATTTTTCGCAGGAGACTGAGATTTCCTTTCATAATCTTCCAGCCATAATCAGTCAAAAAATATTAAGGTAGGTATACCAGCTACCAGCCTAAAAAACTAAAGTTAGTCATCTGTAATTAAAAAAAAATTAAAAACCCGACTGCAACTAAAAAGTTCAAATCAACACCGTTGCTGTCGCGCAATCGGTTAGGTAACAATTTAACAAATATGAGAATACCAAAACAATTAGTCCAACTGTTTATAGTAGCACACCTAATATTGCTGAAGAATCATCGGGCCATCGAACTGCACCGTAATGGTAAGTAGTAAGCATTGCATAAGTAGAACACAAGCTGACATAACGAATAACTACTTCGCAATCAGCGCCAGCGATGGCCTTGGCACCGATGCTGGTGCTTGTTCTTGCGCGGGCTTCGCACGCTTAGTGTGAATACCGTGCTATACAGTGCACTCGTCTACTCAGTCCGCGGAGCCGGGGTGCAATCACTTCGATTAAAACCTTGTTCATCATATTGGTAAAAAAAATGTGTTAAGTAATGCTTCAGTGATAAGTAGATTTTTAGAATGTGCTTTACAAAGTTGATTGTTGTGAATGATTGTGTCACCTTTATAAGTGAATTTATCTGCCTGTTTGTGTCTGTGTCTTTTTATTTATATTTTATGGATGGGTTTCAATTCAATACCTTACCATTCATTTTTATATGGGATGGTATAATAACAAATTGTAGAGATTCAAACTTAATGGCGGCTCTGAAGTTAGCTACGAGTGCAGAACTTGCAGGTAGGTACCTATAGTCAAGTCTACAATCATTTAGGCTCCATTTAATTAAGCTCGATTAACGTTTTTTTTAGATTTAAGGTTTGAATCGCAAGATACATGCACTCACAGCTAACTTCCAAGCCGCCATTATGTTTGAATCGAACTAGGTATATCTATCGTGGTATACAGGGTGTAAGGGACAGCCCTCCGCAAACTGATAGGGTGAATTCAGTATGTCTTACTAAGATGACTGGTACATGAATTTTTTTCAGGAACGTTAAGGGAATCCAATAAACCTGATTTGTTTGTGTTTTTGTGCACAAATCGGAACGTCTATTACTGGTTGGGAGGGGTAGGTAATAGGTATGCGGTGAGTTCGATGAACTCTGTAGCTAGACAGAAAGTGAACAGCTGATTACACGCGTCGTTGGTTAGAGTATTTCAACATCCATTGCTGGTTTTTTTTTGTTGTTTTTTTTGCAGTTTTTTTTTACATAAATGGAATGCTGCGAACACACAATGCAATTTTACATTGAAATAATGAAAATGTAACTGAAAAAAAATTGAAAAAATGAAAATTTTCCTGAGAAAATTTCCGGTAGAATATGATTCAAAATGAGGAGCTGAATGCACCCTGTTAGTTTGCGGAGGGCTGTCCCTTACACCCTGTATGTGGGTACATAGGTACATAAAGTTGTATCTATTCATACACGAAATCTCTTAAGCGTCATTGTACTCATCATTATGAACAACTTTTAGTAAGGGACCAAACCTGAAATCGCGAAAAAAAAACCTACTTATTCCCTACATTCTGACGAGTTATGTGAACGTAGGTAAATGTAGGGAGTAGCTAATTTTTTTTTTTTCGCGATTTCAGGTTTGGTCACCTTATAAAATATATTATTATTGTTTGTTACGGCTGACGTCCTCACGTCCACATAGACTTCAGGGGGTAGGTAGCACAGGACCTACACTAAGGTCCGTATTACAGAAGGAAACTCAAGCACTGATCTTTGTTTAAATTTAGTTTAAAACTACTTTCAACCAATCAAATGGCTTGAATCTAGTTTAAGTAATGCTTGAGCATTGAGTGACGTTCGTTCTGTAATACGGACCTAAGTACCTAGTCTCAGTGGCCGTGTGTGTTTACTTTGCGTTCACATAAACTGATCGAAAAACATACGATCAGCAACGTCATTTGGTTAACCCTAGCTAATCATCTGATATGATTTAAAAAAATCGAATCACAGTTTGTCAGGTTCTTAGGTAGGTGTACGGTCTACCTATTTCACATAGGCTTTCATTACGATTAAGTAAGTAGGTAGGTAGGTAATAGTAGGTACATTTTGATGCAACGATGCAAGTGTGCAAGAGTGTACCTAATGCTAATGGTAAATGCTCACGCGTATCAAGCGACGTTTTTCAACACACTTGCGAGAAAAAAAAAATTAACAATGTTTTGTAACAAATACTTATTTGGGAATGGCTCGACGATTTTTTTTTGATCGCCTGGCCTTTTGAATGAGAGCCGCCAATCAGCATAATATAAAAACCGGCCAAGTGCGTGTCGGACCACGCACAATGAAGAGTTCCGTAGTTAAAAAGAATTTACCCCAAAAACAAACTTAACATTGTAATCCCAAAAACATTTTTTTTTAATGTGATACAATTACGAATTAACAATTTTCGGACTGTTTCCTTTACTTGTGCTGTGAGACCTTGCTTCTTGCCAAATTTCATGATTCTAGGTCAACGGAAAGTACCTACCCTATAGGTATTGATTTACTTGCCAGTATCGAAATATGTCGCATGAATGGGCGTATTTTTTTATTGCGTTGATTTAGAAGCTTGATTTTTTTTAAACTCTAAGGGACCATAGACCTACGTGTATGGTATTAATTTCAACTTGATACCTCCACGCGTTCCTGAGAAAAAGAGTCTTATTGACAGACTGACAGACAGACAACGGACAACGAAGTGATCCTATAAGGGTACCGTTTTTCCTTTTTGAGGTACAGAACCCTAAAAAAAACTGGTCAAAAGCGAGTCGGACTCGCGCACCGAGGCACGAGGGTTCCGTTCCGAATTCTGAAAAAGTGTGCTATTTAGAGACATCGTTTTATTTTCCCTGTAATCTTTACATAAACTTCTATCACATAGAATAATTTCAGATTTTTCCTTAAGCAAACTGCGGAGATAAGAGGGGGGAATGGTATTTTTTTTTACATTTTTCATCAAAAGTCGAAAACTATGTGGCCTGAAAAAAAATAAAAAAATGTTGTAGAATATGCAAACAGCGCTCTTATGGTTTAAGAACTTTATTATTCCTCATTAAGAATTAACAATAATTCACTTACTGAGAAACTATGTTTACATAAAAATATTTCTCTCATATGATACCTACCCCATACATGCCCCACTTTGAATTTTTAAGACCACCTTTCAGACCGGAAATATTTAGGTAGGCAGTTTTTGTAAACGGAACGGAAACAAAAAAAATGCTCAATGATCATTTCAAAATTGACGTGTTTCCTTTAGGCTTTCGTTACTTGCTGGCTATGAAAACTGTAGGTAGGTACTGTGAAGGCTCGAACCTCACAGTAGGAGGCTAACTACGTTATAAATAAATAGACAATAGTGCACAGAAGAAAAGGGGCTGAAGCCCGCTATATTAAATCAGAAACAAATTATAATACACTCCCTAGGTCCTACGCGGAGCCCTAGCTACCAGCTATCTGTCAAATCTTATAAAAAAGCGACCATCACTTTTTTATAAGAATATTCGATGTTTGAATGATCGGAATGTCAACCAGTTATCCATACTATGGCTTGTACACAACAAAACCTCTACATGTGATGACCCGGTACTCTCAGGTACTCAACAGTACCTACTCTGTACACTTACACATATGATGGTGACCTTAGGTAAATTGAAATGTGGAAACGCCCAAATATAAAAAAAAAACGCATTCTTACTTTATCCTTGCTTCGAAGACCTTGTACGCAACGCGATAGGTATGTAGCTATTTAATATTATTTTGTGGTGTTGGTAAAACCAAGATAAAATCAGCCCTAAATGGTTGGTATTGGTAAGGTAGGTAGCCGCGAAATTAAAATTTTCTTAAGTTTTTTTTGCAATTAGAGGTCAGGGTCCTGTCAGGTTATAAGGTGAAATATCTACGATTAGCGACCGTAATAAAAATGTAGGTATTTACAAATTATAATCTTTAGAATCATCATTACAATATCGAGGTTGACTCCCGAGCGTAGCGAGGGTGTTAAAAACTTAAATCACGAGCGAAGCGAGGGATTTAAGACGAGTCCTGACTCCTGAGTGTAGCGAGGGATTTAAGTTCACCCAAGACTAAGACAGCTTTATCACCGAGGAAAATACTCTACTTTTCGTACCATTTGCGAAAAAAATTAACACAATATGAGATAAGCATTTATTAAAAATAATGACAATTAAAAGTAAAAGTTAACATTCGAGACAATGGTCCAATTATTGATAGAGAGAGTTACATTTTTGTTTGGTACATTTATTGTTGATGAGTTGATTTGAGTATTTCTCTGTTCTTGCGTCTGAGGAACTTGCGTTTCATTGAAGATAGTATACGTCGGAGATAGTGGTGGTGGTGCATCGTGAGTTAAAAAAAAGAAGTGAGTAGGTACCTAATCACTTAAATCTTTTAGCTCATACGGCCTCGTCGGTTTTCGTAATTTTATTTAATAATCATAACTGCATAATAAATGCGTATTCCTTTTTCAAAAAGATGTATAATGCTTTATATACAAACTCAATGGTGTAAACAAAGATGTAGTTCAGTATAAACGGTAAGTATTCCAAATTTAAATCACATTCTCCCCCTAGAGGATGAATGAAATTCAGTACTTACAATTTTCTTTCCCTGTTTTTAACAGATTAAAAATGACTATTGTTATGTTCGCTTTTTGTGGTATAGAATGTCACTTTTTTGAGCAAGTGGTACGAAAAGCAATATTTTGTCATTTTCTTCAGCTGAAATAGAATTTTATTTACTTCGCTCCGGATAGTCTTTGGAAATACATATTGGTTCCGGAGAGATTTCCGAGGAATGTAGATTTATCGATTTTGTTAATTTACCTACTAGATATTTTAGTCTTATTTTCCACTGATTCTTCTATGTCCGTATCCTTCGGCTATTTTACTCGATTTCCATCATCCGTGTCTTTTAATTGTAGTCACATCTGCGACTGAATCAGCTAACAAAGTACCTAGCTGAAGTTCTGCGGAAGCGTGACCAGAATATAAGTTTTGATTTGGTAAATTAAGATGCACGTGGCTATCTATTTCGGTATACCAGACATTTTGTTTTTGCCAGTCCACCTCGTCTGTCTGTCACAGCTGGATATCTTAAGAACTACTAAGTAGAAAATCAATCTGGAAAAGTTTTAGATGACGTTTGCACAACTATTTTGCAAATAAGAAAGAAATACTTAAAAATATATATTTTTATTTTTGCATCAGAGCCTGAAAGGGGATCTTAAAATTTCGAAGTGGGGCTACTAGGGCATGTGGGGTATCATATATATGAAAGACTGTTTACACATTCTCAAACATTTTTTTTTCTGTTTTTTAGTTTAGTTTTGTTTTTTATAGTTTTCGACTTTTGATGAAAAATGTTAAAAAAAATACCGTTCCCCCCCTAACTCCGAAGTTTGTATAGAGAAAAATCTGAAATTATTCTATGTGGTAGAAGTTTATGTTAAGATTACAGGAAAAATAAAACGATGTCTCTAAATAGCACACTTTTTCATAAATCGGGACGGAACCCTCGGTGCGCGAGTCCGACTCGCTCTTGACCGGTTTTTAGGGATCCGTAGCAAAATAGTAAAAAGGAACCCTTATGGTACGACTCAGTCTGTCTGTCTGTCACATTTGGATATCTCAAAAACTACTAATGCTAAAACTTGACATGTGGAACAGTTTTAGATGACGTTTACCCAACTATTAAAAATTATTTTTTTTTGCAACGGGGACTGAAAGGGGTCTTAAAAATTCAAAGTGGGGCTACTAGGGCATGTATGGGGTTGGTATCATATGAAAGAGCGCTGTTTGCACATTCTCAAACATTCCGTCCGAGTTCAACCTGCTCTTGACCGGATTTTTAGGGTTCCGTACCTCAAAAGGAAAAAACGGAACCCTTATAGGATCACTTCGTTGTCCGTCTGTCTGTCTGTCTGTCTATCCCCTGCCCTTTATACCTCCACCCGTTCCTGAGAAAAATCTCAGGAACGCGTGGAGGTATCAAGTTGAAATTAATATCAAATACATAAGTCTATGGTCGCTTCATGTTATAAAAAAATCAAGCTTTTAAGTCAACGCAATAAAAAAATACGGCCATTTATGCGACATATTTTGATAGTCAAGTAAATCAAAACAGAGTACTTCCCGTTATCCTAGAATCATAAAATTTGGCAGGAAGCAAGGTCTCACAGCAAAAGTAAATTAAAAAGACCGAAAATTGTTAATTTGTAATTTTACTAGGTACCTAAAAAAAATTTTTTTTGGGATTACAATGTTAAGTGCGTTTTTGGGATAAATTCTTCCCAACTACGGAACCCTTCATTGTGCGTGGTCCGACACGCACTTGGCCGGTTTTTTTGCTAGAGTCAAGTGTCGTTGTCGTCCCTGCCAGCTAAACGGTTAGTTTTGGATGGCTGAAAATTTTCACGGTAACTAGTACCGTTGGAATGTATGGGATACCACGTTTTTCAACTGCAGTGTTAAGTTTGTTCTTGGGATAAATTCACCCCCGCTACGGAACCCTTTATTGACACCACCCGACACGCATTGGGCCGGTTTTTCTATATTGGCGGTAAAAGGTTTTTCACTACCTACTGTTTTAACCTCTTCTCTAGTGAAATCAGGCGTTAAATCTATATCTGAATTGGATGAGCTTATTACAAATATCTGTAAGTATTTAGCCAACGTGGAAAAAAAAATTTGAAGAACTAGGGTCAAAGACATAATTAAAACATGATTGTAATTCCGTAGAAAAAGACCTAAAAATAATTTCAAATTTTTAAACTTGTTACTCATTGGGTGGGACACTCTAAAAGACATTCTGTTAAGTAGGTAGGTAGGTACCTAAAAAAATTACGCGAAAATTTTACATTGGGCACGAACTAACTTTCCGTTTGCATCCTCTCATTCAAGCGTGTGGCCCCACCCCCGCCCCTGGCATAATATCGTGCGTGCGAGCCGTACTTGCGCGGGAGGGCGGCAGTTTTAGACGTTTTTCAGGGAAATCGCCAGAGATCGCTTTGTATGGCGGGTAAAAAATTAGACGCGCATTTGTGAATCACTATCACTATCACTACATAGGTCGCTTCCCGCTGTCTGTCCTTATGTATGCTTAGATCTTTAAAACTACGCAACGGATTTTGATGCGGGTTTTTTTTAATAAATAGAGTGATTCAAGAGGAAGGTGTATAATTATGTATAATACTTGCGCGCGCGAAGCCGCGGGCAAAAGCTAGCCTATATTATACAGGGTGTAAGGGACAGCCCTCCGCAAACTAACAGGGTGCATTCAGCTCCTCATTTTGAATCATATTCCACCGGAAATTTTCTCAGGAAAGTTTTCATTTTTTCAAAATTTTTTTCAGTTACATTTTCATTATTTCAATGTAAAATTGCGTTGTGTGTTTGCAGCACTCCATTTATGTAAAAAAAACTGCAAAAACAACAGCAAAAAAAAAAACCAGCAATGGATGTTGAAATACTCTAACCAACGACGCGTGAAATCAGCTGTTCACTTTCTGTCTAGCTACAGAGTTCATCGAACTCACCGCATACCTATTACCTACCCCTCCCAACCAGTAATAGACGTTTCGATTTGTGCACAAAAACACTAACAAATCAGGTTTATTGGATTCCCTTAACGTTCCTGAAAAAATTTCATATACCGGTCATCTTATTATGACATACTGCATTCATCCTATCAGTTTGCGGAGGGCTGTCCCTTACACCCTGTATACCTACATTATATAAGACAGTGTGTAGTGTAGGTACCTAATACTATGACAGTAGGTACTTAGATATTATTGTGCATCAAGATGCCTCGCAATTAAGTGCCAAAACACAAAATTTATAGTGACTCAAAGCTGTAAGAAGTAAGAAAACATTACACTCAAGAGAACCCTGAAAACATTACACTCCTTTTCCGGGCAGTCGTGTAAAAACTAAAGGTGGTCAAGTGGTGGGCAAGAAGCGTGTTTTTTTAAACTGAAGTATTTTTTTTTTAATAAGTAGGTACCTACCTATGTAAGTCTTAGATAGTGTTAAATAACGATTTTAGATAATATAAGTAGATAGTGTTAAATGACCTGAGGAGCTCATGGCTAAGTAATAACAGCCGCACGGGTCGATCTTTCAGGTTAAGCTACGCTTGCCGGGGTTGGTCCGTGGATGGGTGACCATGTTTACATACCGAGACTCCTCCGTGTGTCGCAAAGCACGTTAAGCAGTTGGTACCGGCTCGGCTGTCATTCGTGGATCTTTAACAGTCGTTACGGGTATTACCCAGTAACTGGGTTGTGAGGTCAAATAGGCAGTCGCTCCATGTATAATACTGGTATTCAGCTGCATCCGGTTAGACTGGAAGACCCCAACCTAGTTGGGAAAAGGCTAAGCAGATTGATTGCATTGAGATAATGTTAAATATTGTTCGGTGGTACGGAACCCTTCGTGTACGAGTCCGATTCGCACTTGGCCGGTTTTTTTTATTTTTAAACAGGTATCTTCATTTTTCCGGGCCCTTTTGGCTTTGGATTCCCAAAGCATTTTCTGGTTATCTACTGCTATATCGCTATCGTCCGTCCACATAGTTTGATACTTATTAGTTATCAATCTTAAGTCACTTTGCAATACAGTAGAGCCAAAGCAAACTGTAGGTCAATTCAAATTTAATATTCAATTTTATATCAGTCAGAACATCGAAAAACAAACTTTCCTTGCTAAAGCAGTGTTCACGAGGGCGTTGTGCCTTTAGTTGCGAGAAGGAGCATGAAGAAGAAGCTTGAAGCTTATCCTCCTGATAATACCTACAACTCGTTCAGAGATACTATTCCTTTCAAAATTATTCAGGTGGACCTATGTAATTATGTATTGTACCTGCAGGGTCCGTCTACTCTTACCACCCTTACCCCTTGAACCCTTGCTACGAAAAAAATAAAATTGTTATCAAGGATGTTACGGTTAGCTACCTAGGCTATCTTCTATTATTAAACTTATTAGGAAATTCTGGACCAAGAATAATAAAGTTACAGTAGTAGAAGTAGTACAGTAGTAGTACCTACGTCTGCGCAGTGACCTACGGCTGGCGAAGCGCGGCGGCCGCTCGGTAGATAAATCTGAATACTTATAATGCGTTTCAAATAAGAATAGGATCGACTCAGCGCCATGTTGTGACGTCATAGCTGTCAAATCGACTGAATTGGGTAGGGTGAGCAAAACAAGACATTTTTTAGTTAACATTTATTTACGAATCATGAATGAAGAATTTGAAAAAAATGAAAAAAATTGTTGCCAACAATGACAATATGAAAGAAAGAAGCATAATTTATAAAAAACTAATTGTGAATAATTTTTTGATGTCTGTTTTCACTTTGATTTAACTGAGATAAAACAAAACGTTATTGATACGCAAATAAGTTTTCTTTGTAAACCGTACTTTTCAATCAACATTTGTCAGATAGAGGTCATTGACGTTCCTATTCTTATTTGAAACGCACTGTACAAGGCTTGTCCTCCCTAAAATACGGCGAAAATAAGTAACTTTTTTCCATTTTTTACAGTAACTATAGCACCTTTTTGTTAGAAAAAAATACACAATAATCTAGAATACATAAGAAGTGATTTCATGTGTCCTGAAATCTATTTAAGTTTGTAGAACTAAAGAAAAAAATACACATTAATCTAGAATACATAAGAAGTGATTTCATGTGTCCTGAAATCTATTTAAGTTTGTAGAACTAAAGAAAAAAAACCGGCCAAGTGCGTGTCGGGCTACGCACAATGAAGGGTTCCGTAGTTGGGATGAAATTATACCAAGAAAAAACTTAACATTAAATTAACGTTGAATAACATGTTCTCCCAACAATAAATGTAAGTTTGTACTCACAACATTGAGAGATTTACCATGACATTTTAAGACCACAAACTTCTTATAGATTTTCCTGTAATCTACAGATATAGACCTATTTTCTGTATTTTTTGAAAATTTTAGGCTCAGTAGTTTCGGAGATAAGGGGGGGATGGTCAATTTTCGTCTATTTTTTTAAATAACTCTAAAACTATTTATTTTAAAATTATAAAAAAATGTATATTTGAGATTTTCATAGCAAGCCCTTTTATTTCATACGTCACACGGTACATTTTGCAAAACTTTTTTTTTAATTTTCTAGTTTGCCCCCTAAAAGTGACCCCCATATTCAAAATTCATTTTTTTTTAATTTTTTTTTCATTTCGAACAGCTAAAGTAAATCTTTAGCTGTACGTGTTTGGGTCACAGAAATACATATGTGTACAAAATTTCAACTTAATCGGTCCATTAGATTCGGAGCAAATTGGCTGTGACAGACGGACAGACAGACAGACAGACACACGAGTGATCCTACGCTACTAAACCCAGGTTTATTTCTGTCTATTTTTTCGAGTTTTTACCAGTTTTCATTTAAAAGTGTTCATAAATTTATACAGTTCTTTACAAAATAATAAGGAATGATTTTATGTGATTACTTTTTTATCCAATCCCTAGATTTTTTGTAAATCGGTAATTACTTCATATTTTGCAAGCGTTGTGTCATCGCGCTTCTCTTTCTTTTTTATGCAGTCCGACAGTGACCGATTCCGATTATTGAATATCATGATCATGACTTGGTACCTACTTAGGTAGCTATTAAAAACATTGGGAGATGCCAACCTACTACAGCTAGTAGCTATAGGTACCTACTTTACGTAGCAACCTCAGACGGCCGGCCGTGGCGTTTGCGACAGCAGCTTGCGACATCGTAATGACGGAGGTAATTTTCGCAAGCAATAAGTAAATGTCGCCTTATATATGCGTAACTATACATTCTATCCATGATCGTGGAAGTGAATGGCTCATCTTATCCTATCACAGTATAGGTAGGTACCTCCTACAAGATAGGTTTTTATACTTAGACATTATCTAATAGGTACAAAAATAGGAGGACCTACGAGTATCTACCTACATTAAAAATATTTGCAGTATCCATCTGGCTAAGTAAGTACCTATACAGCCGCCCGGGTCGATCGATCAGGTTACGCTTACCGCTGATGTTGGTCCGTGGATGGGACCATTTTTATTACATACCTCCTACACCAAGACCCCTCCGCGCCTCGGAATTGGTCCCGGCTGAAATTCGTATATCGTTGACACTTCCCAGTCGTTAGTCGTCATTCGTTAGAAGCCCGAAAGGCTGACAAGTATCGCATTACTAGTAGTAGTATAGTATTACCGAGTCAGTAACATGGGTTTTAAAGGTCAGATAGGCAGTTGAACCATGTAAAATACTGGTATTCAGCTGCATCCGGTTTGACTGGAAACCTATCCCAATATAGTTGGGAAAAAGCTAGGCAGATGATGAGTGTCCAGGGTGGAAAGTTGAAGCGGGCCCGGGTGGGGTAAAAAGCTAGGCAGATGATGAGTGTCCAGGGTGGAAAGTTGAAGCGGGCCCGGGTGGTGTAAAAAAACCGGACAAGTGCGTGTCGGACCACGCACAATGAAAGATTTCCGTTATTCCGTGTTAAAAAGACTTTATCCCAATAGCAAACGTTGTAGTTGAAAAACATATTCACCCATAAGTAGGTACATTGATATGTATACGTCACGGTCAATTCTCCAACTGCAAATTTAAGTTTGTAATCCGAAATAGTACATTTTGATATAAGTGGAGAATGTTTCGAGGCGGAATTAACACCGAGCCGTAGGCGAGGTTGTTTTTGAGCCGAGAACTGCAATGGTAACAATATTGTCCAAGTGTATCAAACGACGTTTTTCAATACCTACACTTTTGAAAAAATAAAATGAAGTACTTAACGAAAAATATTTTGTCATGAATTATTAGGAAAATAGGATTTTTTCTTTTTTTTCCGAGCTTTGCTTTCGCCAGGTTGAAGAAGAAGCAAAGGTAATAAAGCCGATAAGCAACCTAATATGAAAAATAGAACACAAATAAATGTTAATTTGTTCATAAACGTTTTTTTTATTATTGTAATAATTATGGTTTTTGATGATATTCTATTTATAAACATTATTTAAATATTAAAAAAATATTAACGCCGTAAAGACTCTTATCTCTTTGCCGAGATAAAAAAAAACATTCACCTCTGAATAGAGAGGACTCTGAATAGAGGCATTGAACCAATTTGGACTAAGTATAGGTATAAGTTACCTGTGGCAATTTTTATTCCCGCACACGTGTTGGAAAATGAAAAATCGCACGCGTGTGAAAGACATTGCATTGTGAACCTAATCGTAGTGCGATATGAACCAGTTTTCGAGGAAGTGTACCTATTGAAAAAATATTTAGAAAAAGGGTCTTGACAGACTGACAGACAAACAGACAGACGGAAAACGAAGTGATCCTATAAGGATTCCGTTTTTTTTTCTTTTGAGGTACGGAACCCTAAAAAACCGGCCAAGTGCGTGTCGGCTACCACGCACAATGAAGGGTTCCGTAGTTGTGCGTGTCGGACCACGCACAATGAAAGGTTCCGTAGTTGAAAAGAAATACCAAAAAAAAAAAATATGTGATAAAATTACAAATTAACCTTTTTAGAACTTTTTCTTTACTTGTGCTGTGAGTTCTTGCTTCTTGCCAAATTTCATGATTCTAGGTCAACGGGAAGTACCTACTTACCCCATAATGTTTTGATCTGTTTTTAGGGTTCCGTACCAAAATGGTAAAAAGGAACCCATAGGGTATGACTCAGTCTGTCTGTCTGTCACAGCTGGATATCTCAAGAACTACTAATGCTATTAACTTGAAATTTGGAACAGTTTTAGATGACGTTTGCCCAAGTATTTTGCAAAAAGAAAAAAAAAATTTTTTTCAACAGGGTCTGAAAGGGGGTCTTAAAAACTCAAAGTGGGGCTACTAGAGCATATGGGGTATCATAAGAAAGAGCGCTGTTTGCACATTCTCAAACATTTTTTTATTTTTTTCAGGCCGCATAGTTTTCGACTTTTGATGAAAAATGTAAAACAAAAACACCGTTATGTTATTATCTCCGAACCACCTTATCTGCGAAGTTTGCATAGAGAAAAATTTTTAATTATTCTATGAGATAGAAGTTTATGTAAAGATTACAGGAAAAATAAAACGATGTCTCTAAATAGCACACTTTTTCAGAAATCGGAACGGAACCCTCGGTCCGCAAGTCCGACTCGCTCTTGACCGGTAAAAAAAAAAAATATTTCTATGGTTTTGATTTACTTGTGAGATGCTTGTGAGTATCAAAATATGTCGCATAAATGGCCGTATTTTTTTATTGTGTTGAGTGAGAAGCTTGATTTTTTTAGGACTCCAAGGGAATGGTCCCTTGGAGTCCTAAAAAAATCAAGCCAGTACAAAATGCTTTCACACAGTTTGTCGAATCTAGATCACGAAAGTTATATCGCAAAGGCATAAATGACCTTCCTATTAGATGGCAGCAATGTATAGATTTGATTAAAATTTTTTGAGTACAAATCGGCAATTTCATACTTTAACCCCTAATATTAATTTCAACTTGATACCTCCACGCGTTCCTGAGAAAAAGGATCTTGACAGACGGACAGACAGACGGACAACGAAGCTTGTGATCCTGTAAGGGTTCCGTTTTTCCTTTTGAGGCACGGAACCCTAAAAATGGCAGATCTGGAAAGAATTTTTTTTTGTAAGGGTTGGTGGGGTTGGTACATTTTGGCAGAAATCTAGGTAGGTATATTTAATTTCAATACTCAATAATTTATTGCATTCCACAATGTAGGTATATTCTTAAGTGATATGTATGTAAACATTTATTTACGGACTTTTGCGTGATAGTTACATAACCACGTAAAGTTTCGTGCATTTGTCTCGTGAAGTCGTGACTGCAGTCACGCGACAAATGCACGAAACTTTCATCCATGGATAATACCAGTTCGGCGTGCACACGGCTACACAACAAGCTATACATTTCCAGTTTACACTGACCTCTCATTGTAAGGAAATCCTATACAATGCGAGATCAGCTTATACTGGAAATGTATAGCTTGATCTGTAGCTATGCGTACCTACTAAAAACAAATTTGAAATTTTGTTGATCGGTACCTACATGTTGCAGAACCAAGTGTACCTATCCCAATTCTCGGTTAAAAGAGAACAGTTAAAAAAAAAATATCTCCAGATAAGGCATCAGCACCACGGCGAGGATTAGCAATGGCGCCAGGAATGCAGCACTACGTCCTAGCCACGATCTTATTCGTCGGCATTATATCACCCTGCTTCAGTGCGCAGCCAGTAAGTACCTACCTAACCATTCATTTACCTTTATCTTTTCTAAATCAATTTTATTGTACCATCGCGCACAGTTGCGGTGAACCACTTTTGAACCTTATTAACTTACTAGCTTTTGCCCGCGGCTTCGCCCGCGTGGATGTCGGAAAATATCCCATGGGAATGTTCATGTGGAAAACATAGGGCCGTCCGATATAACTGTGCAAACTCAAATCGCTACGGTATATCGTTACCGTGTATAGTAGGCATAAAGCTACCAGTCGGCATGATTTTTTCCTACATCTTCAACAGTCGTCGTCATACTTATTTCAGCCAATTTACACAAAACCATAATAAATAACCCTGAATAAATAACTCCGTTCATTGGAGAAAACCGTATGAAAATCCGTTCGGTACTTTTTGACATTATCGCATTCAAACAGACAGACTTACACGGCGGGGGGACTTTGTGAATTACTTAAAATTTATTATGCCAGTCACGCTCTAATAACAAATAACTTTTGTCCGAGTGTCCACTCGTTCAAATAATTTCCTCGCAAAAACGTCGAATGAAATAAAGACCTATATGATATATATATGTAGATGCTATATAAAGCCTTGCCAAATTTTGTCGAAATCCGTGCAGTTTTGTAAATTTTAAAATCAACCCCTATTTTACCCCCTTAGGGGATGATTTTTAAAAAACGCTGAACCGCATATTTCTTAATTTCCTACTAATAGCATAAATTTGTTATCCCTAACTTAAGAAATACTGGGTTTCAATTACAAACTTTCATGCCCTATATCACCCTCTGTAGTATTATTTTTGAAAAAAAAATAGAATAATTTCAGATTTTTCTCTTTGCAAACTTCGGAGATAAGGGGGTGGGAACGATATTTTTTTTACATTTTTCATCAATGTACGATGTCTCTAAATAGCATAGTTTTTGAGAAATCATCAACAAAAATTACATATAAATGATGGTACGGAACCCTCGGTGCGCGAGTCCGACTCGCTCTTGACCGGTTTTATATTTTAGAGATTCAACATCTGTCTGCTAATAAAATCAAATTCCAGTCTCAAAATCAGCCATGAAACCTTTTTATTCAACAACTAAATTAATACTTAAATCACATTCCTTTTCATGAAAATTAGCAACACAAGCGCTTGAGGTACCTAACGCTCGCGCGCTCGCAATAGTACATTTTGATACAAGTGCAGAACGTCGTTTGATACACATGGACATTTGTTATTGCAGTTCTCGGCTCAGAAACAACCTCGCCTACTCGGGTGTTAATAACAAATGTCCACGTGTATCAAACGACGTTTTTCAATACACTTTTGAAGAAATTAAATAAAATAACGGAAAATATTTTTGTCATGAACGATTTAACCCCATGTAGGTTCTATGATTTTTTGTAGTTTTCGAGTTATAATTTTTTTTCAATAAGTATTTTTCCTGATTCAACGAGATGATGGCTTTAAAAAATTATAAGTATCTTTTTTTGGGTCAACTTTAAACAAGAATGTACTAAATAGGGAATTATTTGCTGCAATCGGTCGTTGAAAGTGATATAAGTATCTGAAATCTTGTGATTTTCATATTTTATATTTTTTATTATCTTAGCATATTTTTGTCAATCCTGATATTTACAATTCCTCTACGTTTAAGCTGAGCTCAGTTGATAATAAAAACATGAATTTTATACCTACTACTATCCTTAACCACTACCATTGTTATGAAATGAGGGATCCAAAATAACTCGAAAACTACAGAAAATCGTAGAACATACATGGGTGTTAAATCGATAGGTTTGGTACTCTGCTATCAGCTCGCACTGGCTTGACACCTTAAAAGAAACAATCTGTATAATACAGTCTGTGAATCTCAAAGCGGTAAACTAAGAGCCATTTATCGAGCAAGAAAATATTTTTTTATTGAGTAGGTATTTAAGTAATATCTATTGCGTTGTTTATAAAGTGATTCAAAGTTAACTCTCATTGTTAATTTAATGTTAGGAACAAAACAATGCACCCGTTATGTTTTTTTTCAGCCAACAGCAGATGATGTCATAGAAAAAGATCGTACTGCTAGAGCAGCGGCGATTAGAACTGGTAGACACATAGCTGCAGCTCCAAAATGGGGATTTTTTGGGACAATTTTTCACGTCATATTAGAGGTACGTATAGTATAATACCTACCTACTGTGATTTATGATGTAAATATACGCGAGTAATTATTCCGTGCCGTGTATGCTAGCTACCGTTGATCAGTGAATGGAGACTGTATAACGTTCAAAGGTAAAGGCAACTATGAAGGTCATCGCAATTTATGTATACATAATCCTTTGAAAAGACTGACAATGTTTTAATATTATGAAATGAATGAATAATAAGAAAACGCTTAACTTAATTTTTTTTATGTAAGAAGCTCTACCTAGTATCTACCTACTTGTACTTTGGCAGATAGGTACCTACCTATCGTAAGATTAAAGTTTTTTTTCTTATATTTCTGCAAGTAAGTAGGCAATTGTTATACAGGTTCAAATTAAATTAGCTAGCGAAACTTCGCAGACGTGATGGGTATCGATATCTAAAACCGATAAAAAAAAGTCAATGACCGCTGGTAAAGATGTACCTACACTCTGCAATGACCATGCCATCTTAGTTATTTTGGATATACTTACCTGCGTCTACAACAAGCATACGTGCCTGGCCTGCACGCGGGCGCAAACACGCATGTAGGGTGTAGGGACCATTTTAGTTACCCATTGAAAGGGTTTTTCTAAGCAGTTAATCAAAAACCCATACGATGTAGATAACCCTTTTGAATGGCTTTAAAGGACTATTTTGATTATCCATTGAAAGTTATTTCGATAGGGTTTTTCTCAGCAGTTAAACAGAAACCCATACGATGTGGGTACCTAACACTTTTGAATGGCTTAAATTAAGCCGTTCAAAAGGGTTACATAAGCTTTAACTTTCTTTAAAACGATAACAGCGTAACATTCCGACTCAGAGCAATGTTATTATGATCTCTCGATAATACGTTGCAAATTGCTAATAAATGGTTATCATGTTTAGATTTCAATACCCATCACGGCTGCGGAGTTTCGCTGGTTAATTTAATTAGACCCTGTATTAAGTTACTATGAATTGTTTTTTTGTTTGTGTTTGATTTTTGTTGTTTTGTTGTTATTTTTGCTTTTGTTTTTGTTTGTTTTGTTTTTGTTACCTACCTACTAATCATGCTTCTTTTTTGCAGCAAATCAACGACACAAAAAGCGCATACAGTCAAATATCTGAATTGGTAAACAATCAATTTGCCGATGACAACGTAAGTAATAGGTACTTTTGCTCTTTAAACCTGTCATGGTAATAACAGCCTGATTACTAATTAGTTACATAACAAGAATGTTTGTGTTCGGATCTAATGATAATGAAAAAATTTGGGAGAAAGTGTACCACCTTGTAGGACCCCAATTACCAGACGGACGTTCGCATTCTAGTCTGTCTCAATCTGCCAAAAAATACTTACTTACCTCTAATTTTCCTACAATTATGATATCGATTGTAGCTGAAATGAGATTGATCGCGACTACCTTTTGAACGTTTTTAATTTCGGGAATGAGCTAGCTCATCCTCGTAGAGCAGTATTATTTTAATATATCTACTTTAGTAGTGAGTGTGAGAAAGAGAGGATCTACACAGGACGTAGAGCTCTATTCTTGCCCATTGTGAAAAAATATTAAAATAATACTGAGGTGGTGGTTGGGCCCCCTCAGAGAACCGGGCCAGCACAAGTATATAGGTATACTTACCTACCACTCGCTTGCACAAAGATAATAATGATAATGAACGCCAAGAGATCGACACGCGACGGGATTCCAAATTATGACAGAATAGCCAGAATATTATTATTTAATCAATGTTATTAAAAGTACCTATTCGACAAGTCGCATAATTGCTACTACTACATCCTATCGTTACAAAACAAAACGTATAATTTTTCAATGCGTTTTGTTATTACATACTTAGATGAAATTCATACTTAGATAGGTATATATGATTATATTATCGTTAGCGCGACGAGGCAGAATTTTTTAAATATTTTCCATGCTTAATTAACTAATGAACGAGGGCACAGTCAGGACAAGTTATCGATAACTGCTTCCTAAGAATTAGAAACTACGATTTCATGAAATTAACTATTTGTTAATAAGTCAGGTTGGCTTTATTTGCTGTAATTATGTTAATGTTTTTAAATTAGTCATCTAATCATTGCATCATTGGTTCAAACATAATCACCTAACCTACCTACTTACATCGTTTTGAAGTTAGTCAATGACACAATGAATGAATCAACATTTCTCCAAGCACCGATTGGGCACAGAATAATAAAGCTACAGTAGTTTATTTGGGCAGTGACTAGCGTTGCCGGAGAGTAATATTCCGAAGTATTCCCTTCGGAAGTATTCGGAAGTATTCGCCAGTTTTGAGTAGTATTCGCAAGTATTCCCCGAGCTAAGTACATGTGCGGTCACGCAAGTTTATCTATTAAAGTTTGACTATTGACCGCTAGATGGCGTTAATTAACGCCATCTAGCGGTCAATAGTCAAACTAACATTACGTCGTGTGTGTTGTTGTCGTACGAGTATGTTGCGTTCATTCATGACTCCGAGTAATATTCGATTTGAAAACTTCGCAATACTTCCGAATATTTCTTTACATCTACTTAGATAAGTACTTACGTAATAAGTTTTTGTATGCGGTTTAGGTGTGAAAGTGGTAGAGAGGTAAATACATAGGTAGATTACTGAGTTTATAAAATAGTTTAAAGTAAGTATCAAGAAAGAAGTCAAGGTTTGACTTCAAGTGCAAAAACACGAGATATAAAATACAGTACATTTTTTTTCTTTTGCTTATATCTCGAAAACGGTGTGTCCTATCGCAAAAATAATGAAAATTTGGCCCCCCTTTATAAAACCCATAAACCCCTAAACCTCTACATGTAGGTACCAAAAAAAAACCATAAAGAACACGTTGAAGCTGCCCCCTCCTAGCGCCCCTCCATGTACAGGAGAATCGGCACTAATATCCGCACAAAATAGACATTTTAAACTCAACCATACAAAAATAAAACAATAATTACCGAGTCACTGGTAGATAACTACTTACAGGGAATTATTCCCACTAGTAGATAACTACTTACGCGGAAATATTCGCGCTAGTACGTAGGCATCGAATAATACTCGTTGATTTTATGAATGAACGGGCTCGAGCTTCCTAAATCACGTGTGCAAGTGCAAGTGAACGCCGGCTCGCTGCTGGCACCGCGCGCCGACCAACTTCGGGTACTTATTGGATTATCTTTTAAATGCGACTATTGACCGCTAGATGGGGGCGCAGTTCTCATTGCAAATTACATATATTATGTCCCGCATTCGTGATAGTGCATTCATTAATACCCACGAATCAATCTTTCACCATTCATAAGCTAATCAGCAAACCTTGGTCACTGCAGCAGCAGAAAGCGTCGCATTAACACGACTAATCACGCTAGTTAATGCTACGCTTCTGTGGCACCATCTTGCGGATTCTTGCGATAACAATAGAATAGTCGGCGCACTGCATTTTTGTCCTTGAACCCCCACTTGTCCGGCACTGGATTCACCATAAAAACGTGTACAGGAGCGCTAATACTTCGTTGGTGTGCCACTTTACTATCAAGCCAATGCCAGGCGAACGCTGGCGTCGCTGAGCGACTAACGAGAGCAGGGGTTCATTTACAATTCTACCATTGCCCGCTAGATGGCGTTAATTCAAGTAACGGCACGGCGTAATATATTCGGCGAGTCGAGTCTCATCAAGCGACCTACGCAAGTACGCATACATTCGTAACTAGGTACCTACTGGCAATAATTTTATTCTTAATAGGTAATAAAAAGTAGGTTACCTACTACATTCTTACTAGTAGTATTCCTTCAAATTGAAGTATTCCTTTGAATATTTCGCAATTATTCCGAATACTTGCGAATACTTGCGAAGTTTTGCAACGCTAGCAGTGACCTTGAATTAATTACCTGCGGCCGCTCGGTAGATAAATAGGTACGTGTCCGTCTTTGCGTAACAGCCACGTACTCGCGGTACTCGAACTGTTGCATACTGACTAGTACAGGGGCAGGGGGTCTACTCCCTAAGCACGAAGCCCGTAGTTTCAGCCTTACGGGCGTTTCCTACTTCGTATTACCTACGGATGGATGTTTGCTTCGGGGCCCGAACGAAGTATGAATGACAACACGATTTGACAGTTGTCCCTACTCCCGATGTGTTTTTGCCCGTCCGAAAAAAATAACTTTTTCACTTGTTTTGATGGATCGTCATTTCAGACGGACGGACTGATGGACGGCCGGACGGTCGGACGGCCTTAGGGAGTAGACCCCCTGAGAATTCGAAGCGCGTTCGTTTCAGCTGTTTTCTATGAAGGTAAACTACTGTAACATTATTATTCTGTGGACTGGGTTAGGAAACTAGACGGAAGGTTGAAGGTCACTTGCTGTGCACGGACGGGATGGATCACAAAAGCCAGAGTCCTCAGGTAAGAACCGTTGTCGGGGTCCGGTTTCTGTCTGGCTGCTCGTCACGAACATGTGTCAGACGACGCCAAGAATTAGGAATAAAGATTCTGCATGGATTCTTAGGCCAGCCTAAGATACGCTGGTGGCATGATGGATGACTTAAAGTTGTAGGTACATATTGGATTGAGACACATATCCGAAGAAGTGGCAACACAGGGAAAAGTGGAAGGTAATAGGAGAAACCTTTGTCCAGCATTGGGACAATATAGAGGCTGAACAAAAAAAGGTAGGTACCTAAGCATTTTTGTGGTATCTATCAGTTAGTCGAAGTGCCCGGTAAAAGGACATTACAGACATTACCTACTATAGTTCATTAGATGGCCTCTTTAACCTTTTTGTGACTCCTACTCAAAAAGGACATTTCTTGAAAGAAAATTGCATAATATGAGCCGAGCTATAAGGCCAACTCTTTCGTTGGTTAGTCCCATGATTCACGCGGGCGACTGCGGACATACTGCGGGGGTGGTAAAAAGAGTGCGGGCTGCAGTCACTTCTCCAAAAACAGTTGATGGTATGCTCTTTGTTAAATACTTACTGAAAAAAAAAAACATAAGTAGGTAAGTACACAAGTTTCGCGTAAGACCAATGGTTTTCGAGATATCTACTTATATAGCTTCGAAATGTTGGGGTGACGATGCGTTTTGGGCGCAGAAATGACCGAGTTTTGGGTCACGCATGGTGCAGAAGCATCATTGACATATACGTTACGAAGCATACCTAATTACCTACATGCTATACTTACCTATTATTTATCGCATAGGTAATACGGGTGTACATGGGCGTACCCAGCTTTAGGCCCAGGGGGGGGCAAACCAGAAATTTCTTAAGCCGGGTCCCCCACATGTTTTTTTTTTTCGCCTCATCAGTCTGCTGTCCGCGGTAAAATCTTTGAGAGACTTATTTATAAACGCCTCAAAGATTATGCCGAGGCCTAATTCCTAACGAGCAGTTTGGCTGTCGAACCCAACACTCTTGCGTACCAAGTCCACCACATAAGCGTTGGTTTCTAACGTGGTTCGATGACGGGTGCTGTTTTCTTCGATAAAGCGAATGCGTTTGACAAAGTCTAGATCAACGGTTTATTATAATAAGCTTTACAAACTCGGTGTGCCAGACCTTCTCGTGCTCATCTTACGAAACTTTTTGTCTTTCCGCACTTTTCGCTATCATATCCAAGGAGCGCTGTCGCTCGCACTCTCCAAACCGCAGTCGATAAACTCGGCGCGTGGTTTCGAAAGTGGAGAATCGAAGTCAATCCCGACAAAAGTCAAGCGGTTCTCTTTTTGAAACCGCGTCTCAATCGATCTCCCCCCACCGACCAATCACCATGTTTAGCAAGCCGATCCCTTCTGAGAAGCGATCCAATCCAAAAAAATCAAATATCCAGGTGTGACCTTGATGAGACCTCTAAGCACATAATGAAGTCTCGTTCTGAATGCACGTAGCAAATTGTCACTTCAAGTGCAAGTTGCGCATCTATACAGCGTGTACATTCTCCCAATCATGACCTATGCGGGTTCAGTATTTCCAACCGCAAAGTCCCGAAACATCCATATGATGCAGACCATACAAAATCGTTTCCTCCGAACGGCTACGGGATCCCCTTGGATCGTTCGGAATGAAATCCTCCAACTAGACCTTAAAATCCCAACTATCAATCAATTCTTGAAACGCAATTCCAAGCGTTTCTTCGATACCCCCGCGAAACATCGCACCCCTCTGGTCGTATCCGATAGTTATATCCCCTCTAAAATCAGTAAAATCCGCCGTCCAAGGCATGTTCTCACCGACCCCGATGACCCCTAAACCCTCTTCCAGGAGAAAAATAGGGCCACCAGTACAGTTTACAAACACAAAAATTCATTCCGACCTCGCCGCCGAGGTCCCTTGCGATGACGACCGCCACGTAATTCCCCCGACCCTTGACCGGTGAAGGAGTGCCAGCTGGTGGCGTAGCTGAGCCTGTAGCAAGCACATAATAATTATCCAGCCTGTTCCTCCTTGCTGTACTCCCCCCAGTGAAGCCCTAAGCCGAAGTACGTACCCCACAGGGGGTGCCCTTAGCATGCAGTCGCTTAATTCATAGACGAATAAAGGCAGGTTTATGGCCGCGCAGCGCGGTTTTTTCTAAAATTAATGCTTCATATCGTACTTAATTGTAAAGTAAGTACACGACAACGACGACGACAACGTGACGTGGCTCTAAAATAACTTCTTCTTCTTCTTCTTTTTCGACAACATTACTTAGGCATACAAGATCCAGGGGGGGGCAGCTGCCCTCCCCTGCCCCCCCCTGGGTACGCCCATGCGGGTGTAGACGCAGTTGGTTGGTACACCCATCTTACAGACCCATCCGAGAGTTAAGTCTGGGTCTTCTTAAAGCTACAGTAGAACTGAATTTGAAGGATTCCAACGACAAAGAGGGGAGGGGGAGGTGTGGTACGGGCGGGGCGGTCCGCCCTGGACCAGCCGTCCTTACTATTTAATAAAACCCTAGCCAAGGCTAAAAATATGTTCACTAAAAGCGTCTACACACGCCCCTAAAATCAGAAGCAATATCAGGGAAGTGGTGGGGAGCTTCCTAGATGATAATAATATACAAGGTGTAAAATAAATAACCCACAACCTCTTAAGGGGTCATTGTACTCATCATTATGAACAACTTTTACTATGGGACCAAACCTGAAATCGCGAAAAAAAAATCAGCTGTTCAGTACATTCTGACGAATTATGCGAACATAAATGTATTGAACAGCTGATTTTTTTTTTCGCGATTCCGCGAAAAATTTTTTTTGTAATGTTTGTTTTTCGATGTCGAGTATGTGGACGAAGTTCTTGCAGTTAATTTTTTTACACCTAATATAATGATTACGATTTGCCTACTCACGAGGCGATCAAGGGAGCGCCATCGATATATATGTACTACGCACGCGCCCTTGATCGCCTCGTGAGTAGGCAAATCGTAATCAGTATTATTATTATTACCCCTAACTCAGAAATTGGTTCGGGCGAGCTCACGATTTAGGGCCGATTATCGTATAGGGTGCGTTGTCCGTCCGTGTAGCGAAATCGGAACTGATTTCACCGCAGTGCGCGTGCGACTGTAGTGGCAACAGGACGTGTTTTTGTAAATCAATTATTATTTCGTGCGGAGATATGGCGAAGGAGAAGCGAGAGGCCTGGACGAAAACAATTGATATTTTCAAGGAGTTGTCGTATTTATAGGATACAAAACATAAAGAGTATTTTAACCGCGACATGAGGCAGGAGGCCTTTAAAATGCTATTAGTGTACAATGAAGAGGTCGGTAAAGACACTACGATGGCCGACCTGCGATGTCTATTTTTTTATTTTTTGAGTGTAGGCGGCACTTGTATCGACGAGCGCTTTGCTGCACGGTGGGTTAATTATGTACTAACTGGCAGGGACGTGTGTAGAGTAGTAGCCGATTTCATCCCCACCACAACTCTACCGATATTGCCTCTGATTTTAGGGCCGTGTGTAGGCGCTTTTAGTAAAAGGCAGTTTGCAATCGGAGGCACTCTACGTGTGCAAAATATAAACATAGGACGCCAAAATTTTCGAGCGAGCAAAGTTTCTCATACTTTTCTGCCTAAGTAGACAAAGTAACTCCTATTTCTATAAGAATGGTCAAAAGAAAAACTAACATTTCCGAGGCTCCCGTGCTAATAATAATAATAAATGTAGGTAGGTATACTTAATACTAATATTTAAAATCGAATCGAAATACTTATTTCAGGTCGTAGACTAATCTTTGACTACGCATTACGCAATAGATAAGTATAGGTACCTACCTTCCATAAGCGGTCAGGTGAGCGGGATTTGTAAGATTTACTTTTTACCCACGTCCCCCTTCATCCGCTAGGATCATGGGAGTGTCATCAATGAAAAAGTCGGCCAGTAGTCAGACGCCAGCACATCAAGCTACGACAATCTGTCAAATTTCTTAATAGATTTTCTTCTCTATTGCTAAAGTGTTAGGTTCAAGGTTGATTGGGAAAATTTGACAGTTTCGGGTGACTTGGAGTCTGTACTTAGTCTAAAGTATAGGTAGGCTATAGGCCGACTTTTTCATTGGTGTTGTTTCAGTTGGTATGTATGTACCTAGGTATTAGTATTTAGCGTGCCTAGGTACATAATTGGTGAACTTCATATAGTATGTACTAAATGATATGTTAAGTAATGCTTTTAAATATAATACAGGCCGTAACGACGCCTCCAGATCCATCAAACAATGGTACCACCGAAACGCCGAAAATTACAAGAGCTGAGTTCCTCAAAATACTCGACCGTAATCTTAAAGGATTGAGTCGACTTCGCAATTTAGAGTGGCGGGAAGCGAACAAGGTAACGGTTTTTATTAGTTCATTAATCATTGTGGTTGGTGGCCTGGAGCTTAGGTAAAATGATCTGCTTCAATCGCGAGGACAAAGTTACAACATGGAAAATACGTAGGTAAACCTTGTCAATTTTATACTTTCTAAGTATATCATCTGGAAAACGGTAAAGGCAAACGTTCATCGTGAGAAAACCTAGACTGAAGTATCCAACATACAGTGGGTACCCCTATCTAGACACTTCGCTTTTTCTGTATGAGCCCATTGGATAATGAACAGAAACATGTACCTAACGCTAACTTATCACTAGTAACTTATCAGTTATTTAATAATAACATTTTTTTATAACGGTGATCGCTATTCAATTAATTTGTACAAAAATAATAAGCTCGTGCTCGATAATATTACAAAGCGATGGTGAAACTAATGTATCATTGTATATATTGTTTACCTATTTATTATCATTTTATTTTTAGGATTCAGCAGCAAACAAGAGAATGTACATGGACGAAATATTTCGAGGAAAGAAAGCCAGAAGCACAAGATAACATAGCATATAAATGAATGACATAAGCATGGGAATATTGAGGAATTACTTTTTGTACAGATGTCTCTATTTATTAAGGGGACTACAGGACCTAAAAGCAAGTTTTATAAAGCCTAAAAGTATTATGATCCACTTTATTACCTAACCAAAATCACAAAAATATATGATATTCTTCAGGATATAGGTAGGTACCTATGCTAATTAGATAGTGTGTTGAAAACATAATACTATACGATAGAAAAAATCACGAAGATATCCCTAAAAATTTCTTTAACGATTAAAAACAATACTATACCTACATGCAATCATTCTGATTTTTTGTCAGATTATTCTACAAGCAACATAATTAAAGTAATAGTGTTTTATTTTTTTAGTCTAGTCAATAGATTTTTTGTAAATAGATAAATTGCTTCATATTAATAGCAATAAATTATCAGGGTTGTGTCATCGCGATTCTGTTTCTTTTTTACGCAGTCTGATAGTGACCGCGCTTTAGGTCCTGTAGTCCCCTTATAGGGTGTCACACATATCGAAGAAAATATATATTATGGCGCTTAGTATAAAAATATATCATCATAACCGACCACACACACAAGACACCATAGTACCTATATCGCGAGTGTCATTCGTTCCTTGTAAATACTGTTCAGTTTTTGTAAGGAAGCGCATACAATACTTAATATTGCTAGACCTACTTGACAGCTCATCTGACGAAGATTGGGATAGTGGATTCAATATTGAAGTTGTATCGATTAATAAAAATCGTTAAATCTATAAGACCACATTAGAATCAGGAAATAGTACAGTGAATTTAACCTTTACCAAAATTTCTTCAAAAATTTTACCACGTATTTTAGAAACCCAAGGACTAAATTTGATTAAATCAAAAATTTAATTTTTCACTTTTGAACTTGAATTGACTTTTTTCGTTTTGCTAGCTCCATAGGGTCGTAGCGTGATGTTAGCCTATAACCTTTCTCAAGAATTAGGCTAGCAAATTAATGTACTTAATTTTTTTTCAAATATCTTTGTGTGACGCCCTTAAGACTGTATAATTTAATATTAAGTACTTAGAACACTTGAGTACTTAGTGCGCTAGAACTTTGAATTATAGCGTCGGTAGTCGGTTTGGTACTTGAAATTATTTAAATGTGGTGACAACTTGACAAGTCAATATAATTACTATTTACTACATGTAAGTTATACGGGGTCAAACTAAATTAGCTATCGAATTTAATTTGGCCTTGTTGTTGTTTGTTATTATTGTGCGGATTATCAATGTGGGTGCAGATTTCTGCAAAGTTTACACCGAGTCACTGAGCAACAATAACAGCGTTTACAAAATAATACGATATAATTTCAATGACTTTTTGTCAACTACTTACTCATTAGGTGTTTTTTTTTTCAAATTAAGGTTTTAGTGACTTCAATCCAATAGATTAGCACCCTTAGATTATGAAATGTCCAGATTCCTAGTAGGCTACCGTAAATTGATTCCAAATTTAAGTCACCAATATTGGCAACTCGTTCGATCCCCGCGCCAGACGTCAAGGGACGTTCGCCACGCAAACGTCACGAGCCGGGTGTTTTAATTTAAAAAAAAATGACAGGTTGTGCGATTCATAAATCGTGCAAAAATTACACTAACAAAAAAGAAAAATGCACTAACATCTCATTTCAGAATTAAGTATTCAATTTCAACGTGCACTTCTTAGTTAAAACGAAAAAAGTAACAATGTGTTGCCTAAGGCATGAAATCAATTTTCCCATATTTTTAACAACTCACGACAAAAAACAAGGGATGACAATCGAGTTTTATTAACATGAATGATGATGATTGTTTTTGTGAGTGTTGTTAGTTTGTTTCATAAACTTAGCCCGCAAGTTTATTAATTTACCTTTAAGTATAAAATCCAAGTCTGATTTTGATGACAGTGGTGGTCGAGGCTAAACAAAAATAATTTTCGCAGCTGCCATCTTGGATTTACATTTTAACGTCACTTTAAAACCCTAGAAAAGCATGAAAACGACACCCATGACAAAAAAAAAAAAATCGCAGCCGCCATTTTGGATTTACATTTTGACCTCACTATCGGCTTTAGCATCCTTGAAAAGCATGAAAACGACATAGAAAAATTTTAAATTTTCGCAGCGGCCATCTTGGATTTTCATATTGACCAAATTCACACTTTCTGTCTTTCTTGGATTTTCATTTTGACCAAATTCACACTTTCTGTCTTCATGTTTCGTCTTTCTTGTTTTATTATTTACAAGTACCTTTTCAAATTTCCTTTTATATTTAAATTTTCCCACATTTTTAGGGTAATCTGTATGCGCTGGTATTACTCGCGTGTTGCACACATACGCAAATGCGTTATGTAGTACACGGCGCTCACTCACACACGTGTAAAAATTGGCTTCACGTTTTTATGTTACGTTTTGTATTGAACACGGAATCTGGACAATTCATACCCTAAATTAGCACCAGAAAAATACTTTGTAAACAATAAACCGTACATAAATAATGTATTAATTGATAGAGATGTTTGTTTAATTTATTGATTTTATTCAAAGAAACAGCAAACAATAAATGTATGTTGGAAAAACTAATTGTCTACTATAGTTTCCTCTACTTCAACTTTTTTAACATTCTTTTTCGGGTATATATGTAATATTGCACGACAATACGGATACAGTTCAAATTTCGTCTTATGTATATCACTTTTAAGTCTCTTTTTGACAGATTCCTCATTTAGCATAATTTGTAACGCCTTTTCGTGGCTAAGTTTTAAGAGATCGCTCGCCTTTATTTTAAGTTCACATCTGTCTGCCCCGTCAACCTGAAACAATGGAGTTAATTTACCATATTGTTGTATGTTAAAGATTGTTAGTCACTTATGCATGGAAGTTTGAGATTCCCTTAGAGCGCACAGTCTAAACGTAACAGTTACCTACTTTTCATCCCGACTGCGAAACCCTTCACTGTGCATGGTCCGACACGTAATCTGTGCCGACACGCACTTGGCCGGTGTTTTTTTTTTTTCATATTTCAGAGTTGGTCATATAGTAAAATGTTGTTCTCTTCGTGTGAGTACTACACTCCCTTAAATTAAGTCCCTCGTTAAGAGGAAACGTGGTCACGTGATCGTTAGCGTTCATTCCATCCAATAGACACAGTTACAAGTATGATATTATTATAATACCTACGCCAGCTGAGCTTTAAACTGTGATTTTATTTTTATTTCATAGAGAAAACAAACAGTAGTATATTCAAAATAAACAGAAATAACTTAACATTTAAGTTAAACAATATACTACCTACTACATTTTCCACAGATTACAACTAAAATATTTACAAACTGATAGCAAACGTTAACGTCGTCAGGGTAAAATCGAATAAATGAACAAAAAAATTAAATAGGTAACCAAAAACAAAAAAAAATATATAGTTATATATATATTTTCTTGCTTGTCTATTCGTTCCTCTAATAATAATAATTTGCTTATGCAAACGGAATCTACTGATGTGATGTGACAACATTGCCATCACTATTTACCAGTAAATGGGAAAAAACTAATTGCATAAGATTTGCTTTACCGAATGTTAAAAGTAACGTATAGGTACCTGGTTTCTGCCTGGTTAATGATACTAGAGCAAATATTTTTTGATTAGGATTTGTTTTTTGGCCTAGGTACTTAAATTTACTTAAGCTTCATTTACACGGCGCAAGTTTATTGCCTGTGGCATACCATAAAATTGAAGGGCAAATATCTGGCACCGTCTAAACAACACGTACAATATTGTTGCCCGTATCGTGCAAAATCGCACAGAACATACAATAATTGCTCGTACAATAAAATCGCATTCAATTCTGGCATGATCTGACATTTGTGCTGTCATTGAAATATGAGTGCGGTGAGTGAGGGTGTGGTAATCGTTGTTGCTATTTTGAGGCAAGAAATCAAATCAACAACCAACCACAACAAGAACAACTTGAAAAATATCTTGAGAAGACGTTCAATAAAATTAAATGAAATATAATTTTTAGGAAAACTTGCACGCAATAATCGCCTGTCAATTTTATTGCCTGGTTTAAGTCGCATGCGATTTTATTGAATGGAAAAACTTGCATTCAATTATTGTACATGTCATTTTATGGAATCGCACGCGTGTAAACACTTCATGCAATTCTTGAATGTCAAAAAACTTGAACGAGCTTTATGGCGTGCAATTATTGCTCTTGAACGTTCCAGAAACTTGCACCGTGTAAACGGCGCTCTAGAAAGAAATATATAGAAAAAGAAACCAATGACATGAGATGGCCGTGGTAAAATATAGTATAGACTGAACGCCAATGACCACTTGACCACATTCCCTCATAAACTTAGCACCTGTATAATGCTGATCAAACGAAAATAGATCTTAAGGTGACGAACGTTTTTTACTGTAACTGTACATTGATGTTGGTGGGTATTGGTTAATTAATCTTGAATAAATACTTACTTTACATAAAAATGATAATTCATATTGTTCATCTACTTTCGGCCATGTCTGTTCAAGGACACTTTTCTCCCAATCGACCAAATTAGATGTGTCACACATTCTATGTGGTGCAGACTGGATACCGGCCCAAAGCTCAGAACAAAAATGCGGAGTCACTGGCGCCAGCATTATTATTAAAACTGCTAAGGCTTTTTCAAATTCCTTACTTTTGGCTATTACTTCTGGTGGTATCTTGTTCTAAAATTAAAAAGAGTAATTTTAAATTCATATCAATACAGGGTGTAAGTGTAAACAGTGGCAATCTTTTAAGGGGTCATTGTACTCATCATTATGAACAACTTTTTGTCTAATTATGCGAGCATAAATGTACTGAACTGCTGATTATTTTTTCCGCGATTTCAGGTTTGATCCCATAATAAAAGTTGTTCATAATGATGAATACAATAACCCCTTAAAAAATTGCCATTGTTTACACTTACACCCTGTATAAAGCCGAACTCATAATAATTACTTAATTATTATTATTATTAGGTATAGAGTAAGCTTTTCTTTGTAAATTGCCGCAATCATAATGTAAATAAAACTTTGATACAGAAATATAAACTTTTTGTCTTTACTAATAAGAACTGATATTTATTACCCTTAGCACACTGGTTAAACTCTGTAGTCTCGAAATGCCAACACTTAGTTTTTGAGTGTATTTAAAATGGTATGTTGTGGTAGCAATTAAATAGTTTCTTGAGTCCCATATTTTATATTCATACTTATTAAATTCTTCAGGAGTCAAAGTATTTTTGACGGGAATATTATTTCGGTGTTGCAAAAATTCTCTCATGGTCATCCACAACCGGTGTTGCCAATTTAACACGCCAGGTAATGCTTTAACAAAAGAGACAATACTTAAAATGCTAATTAATTTGTATAGTTTAGAAAATTGGATGTGGTGTGCTTGGGAATAAACCAGTAAATGAGGGGTTAGTGAGAATGATTAGTATGGATGAAGTGAGAATAGCAGTTAATGGGATGAAGAATGGTAAAGCAATAGGTCCGGACGGAATACCAGTAGAAGTATGGAAGTTATTACGGGTAGATGGATGGACGTGGTTAGCTTTATTCTTCAATAAGTTGTTGCTAAAAGAAGCCATACCTGACGAATGGTGTAACAGTTCGCTGGTGCCCATCTTTAAAAACAAAGGTGATGTGCTGGAGTGTAACAACTATAGAGGAATAAAGCTAATGTCACATAGTATGAAGGCTTGGGAGAAAGTTATTGAAAGGCGACTGAGAGAAGAGAGTGAAATTTCGCAAAACCAATTCGGTTTTATGCCTGGTCGAGGAACAGCAGATGCCATTTTTGCTATTCGCCAGCTGTGCGAGAAATACAGAGGTGCTCATAAAAACTTGCACATGGTATTTGTTGACCTCGAAAAGGCATACGACCGAGTGCCTCGTGAAGTTTTGTGGTGGGCACTTAAGGAGAAATGTGTGCCAGGGAAGTATGTGCAGTTGATTCGTACGATGTACAGTCGATGCAGTACCCAAGTCCGGTCTACAGTGGGCACTACTGGCAGCTTCGATGTGGCTGTCGGTTTACACCAGGGGTCTGCACTCAGCCCTTACCTCTTCGTGCTGATAATGGATGCTCTTTCTTCGGACATCCAGGAAGAGGCTCCCTGGTGTATGCTGTTCGCCGATGACATTGTGCTGGTTGCCGAGAGCGGCCTAGAGGTCCAGAGTAGATTGGAGGTGTGGTGGAAAAGACTGGAGACCGTTGGCCTGAGAGTAAGTCGGACCAAAACGGAGTATCTGTTTTGTGATTTTGGCAGCCTCTCGGGTCCGGTGCCCATGTCTCTTGCCGGAACGCCCTTACCGATCTGCTCCGATTTTCGGTACCTCGGGTCGCTTGTCCAAGGGAATGGCGAAGTAGACCGAGACGTAACACACCGGATCAACTCAGGATGGATGAAATGGCGACAGGTTACAGGAACAACTTGCGACCCACGGATGCCCCTCAAGTTAAAGGGGAAAATTTACAAGTCCGTGATAAGGCCTGTCGTACTGTATGGATCGGAATGCTGGGCAGTGAAGAAGACGGATGAAAAAAGATTGCATGCAGCGGAGATGAGAATGTTGAGATGGATGTGTGGAGTGACGAGAATGGATAAAGTAAGAAATGAGTATATAAGAGGAAGTTTGAAAGTGGCGCCTGTGACAGAAAAGTTGAAAGGAAATCGTTTGGGTTGGTATGGGCATGTGATGAGGAGAGACGAAACGCATGTGACTAAAAGAGTGATGAATATACAAGTTGATGGATGGAGAGGCAGAGGAAGGCCAAAGAATTTCTTGGATGGATTGTGTGAGGAATGATATGAAAGAGAAGGGAGTGAATGAGAGCGTGACGGTTGACAGAGGAGAATGGAAGAAGAAAACGTGTTGCGCCGACCCCAAGTAACATGGGATAAGGGCAGGAAGATGATGAGTTTAGAAAATTGGATATATAACATATTTTCTTGCGTTTTTTGCAATTTGCAGGTCAGTGTCCGGTTGTGTCTTGATCAAAATATGATTCGCGACAGTAAGAATTATGTATTTACATCATTTTAACCATAAAAATCATCTGTCATCATCAAACATCTCTTTAAGTTAGATTTCCGCCGGTTTCGTCGGATTTTCGAAATCGGACCAAATCCGGAGCAAATCTAACTTAATAGAGAGATGAATTGATGATTTTTATCGTTAAAATTATGTAAATAGGTACCTACATATTTCTTATGGTCGCGAATCATATTTTGATCAAGATACAACCTTACACTGACCGGGGGGGCTAAAACGGCCACTTTGGCAGAATCATAATAGGATAATAGGTATTATGTCATCATATTATTATTTAAGATCGGAAAACGGTCACAAGCTGACAATTCATAATTTATTTGTTAACACTCAATTCATTTTTTTGACAGTTTTGTATGAAGATTCATAAAATGATCCACAAATTATGAATTGGTTTAATGAAGTTTAATGTCAAATAGCACAATCATAACTGATTGCTGGGAATTCAGGAAATGAATCGCTTTTACAGGAATTGCTTAATGTGGCTGTTTTAGGCCCCCTGCAAATTGCAAAAAAGCAAGTAAATTTGAATTTCGCGGACTACCACAGCGCAATCACCTTAACGTGCTCTCAGATCTCAGACCCACGGAAGGATCATGGTCACTGATTTTATATAGGAATTATTCATAATGTGTGAAAAACAAACGCCCATCTTTGAATTGACAACGGCAAGCACAGCTTTATCCAGTAGATCATGCAGCTAATAGCCGGCTCCTAACAGTACGCGATTTTACGGGTGCATATTTGCATAAGCCTATGTAGGTAACTTACAAGCGATTTTACAAAAAAAAATGAACATCGTAATGATCTAGCAGAAGGAGGAGTCGGGGACACTGGGATATTAAACCACAGAAGAGACGCCGTGCGACTTCGAAATTTATTTTAATTAATATATTCTTGGTTAGCAATACGGTGTAGATATGTAAAATGTGCACTCCCGTAAAGTTGGGCACTGTCGAATTTTTAGGTACTTAAGAAACTCGTAAGTATAAATCTTACTTGCATCGGACCAGCGCCTGGGTGTCGCCGGCGGAACATCGGCGAGAATCAGCAGCCGAGTAGTGTCACATCCATATGTTGCAAGCAACCTTTCAGGATTTTCACCGTTGTATTTAGACTTGCTCATTTTTTCCCATTGGGTCAACACAGTCTCTCCTGTAGCCATATCTTTATACTCTTTTCCATCTTTTTCTACTTGTTCTGATGGTATATACTTTCCAGAACCTTTTAATTTATATGATTGCCCCATAACCATTCCTTGTACTACCAGTTTCTTAAATGGTTCTTTAGTTGGTGTCCAGCCAAGTGAATGTAAGAAATAGCTCATAAATCTAGCATAATATAAATGCAATACGGCATGTTCCTTACCCCCAACATATATGTCAACTGGCATGTGATCAACAATATTTTCTTTTGAAAAAGGCTTTTCTTGGTTGGTTGGATCCAAAAACCGATAGTAATACCATGAAGAATCAACAAATGTGTCCATAGTATCAGTCTCTCTTTTTGCATTGGATTGACATTTAGGACATTTACATTTAATCCAGTCCTCTAATTTGTCTAACGTTTGTATACCTGACTCTAAAGAATGAATTTCAGGCAGCTCAACAGGAAGTTCTCCGTAAGGAACAGGAACTGCACCACAATTCTCGCAATGGATTATTGGTATAGGTGTTCCCCAATACCTCTGCCTGGATATAAGCCAGTCCTTGAGTTTAGAGCTTACAAAATGTCCTCCCACATTTTTGCTAAGAGCCATATCAATTGCCTTACGATTATCGCTTTCAATATCGATTTTATATTGATCACTGCTAATGGGTATATTTAATGACAACGCGATTTTTTTGTCATCCTTATTAATTTGAGAACATGCAATAAACACATCTCTACCCAAAGGATAATTAATGTTATCAGTTATATATACAGGTAATTCACGATTCGTTATTGGATTATAACTTGTTAAAACAACATTTTCATGGCCTTTCAATTCCTGAACCAATGGATGACTAGAATTCATAGTTAAAAAATTACCATGAATAAATTTATAGGGTTCTGAGGTCCAAACATCAAAAGTTTTAATTTCATTTTTTACTTTCACTTTAAAAGTTACAACAATCCCGTCACACTCGCCAATCCAATGTTTTTGTAAATTAATAATATCTTTCCAGTTTTCCAAACCTCCATTATCAAGTCCATCATACAATTCTTTGGCAAACTTCGTAGTTTTTATAAACCACTGGGTAAGATATTTCTTTTCAACTTTAGCACCAGATCTCCAAGAACACCCAAAATCATCAACTTGTTCATCGGCCAGAACAGTCTTATCTACTGGATCCCAGTTCACTTGTGCCTGGAAAGTAAAACAGAGGGAAGCTGACGTAAACACAAATTTTAACATGACTAGGAAAAACGAAAATTTGTCAATTCGACATGTGGCTGTTTGCTCATTAACGCACAACAAAATAGTAAATACTCATATTGTTGAAGTATGTTATTGCTGGTAAAACACTGTCTTATCCGACGCCACCTGACCTGCTGGCGTCGGAAAACCACCCGAAACTGAAAAATTTTCCCAATCAACTTTGAACCTAATGATTAAGCAATAAAGATGAAAATCTATTAAAGAAATTTGACAGATTGTAGTAGCTTGATGTGCTGTCGTCTGTTTAACAAACACCAAGGAGTTTTTGGAATCTCTTTGAAACACTGAAAAGTTGTAAAGAAGTCACAAGCTAGTTCTGTGAAAACCTAGTGTATAGTATAAAGATTATTGAAAAAGCATGGGTTGCTCAAGTCATTAAAAAAAGTGCCTCAAATCTGTGCCCGGCTGCCTGCAACTCCACTCAAGTGACACTTTCCAATTATTATTCTGGATTGACAGAGGAACTTAACTTTGCAGTTGAAAAAAAACTTTTGATAGAGTTTACTCATTTTATTTTAATTAAATAAAGACTAAAGTATGTTACTTCAAAAATACAGCATAAGAATTTCAGATAGAAGGACAAACTGACCGTTAACTTTGTAGTTGAACAAAATATTGCCCCATACATCGTTCCACATGATGGTCAACTGCAGATGTACCTAAGTTGTTAATCGCAAAAAATAATATTATATTTATGTGTCCCTATCCTCTAGTTAACTAGTAGTGCAATAATAAGATTATTAGATGCGCATTTGTTATTTTTGATGATCATTGATTTGTTGTTTTTCTGGTTTGCGATTAATAATTTCCCTTTTTTTTCGTGGCTACTACTTTAAGTTTTCTAAACTTATCACAATACCATAAAATGTTTTCCTCATACTGACGACCCTTAATTTCAACTTGATACTATAACACCTTTTCCTAAGAAAAAAAAAACATGACAGACAGACAAGATAGTGATCCTCTATGGGTTCCATTTTTTCCTTTTGAGGGAGCCCAGGAAGAGCCAGAGTGGCCTAACTGTAATTTTTTTCAATACTAATTATATTTGATAAAAACTGCAAAAGTCATAGTGCCACAGTGGCCTAAAAATTTGTTCAACATTTTTTTTCTAGAAAGATTATTAAAATTACAATTATTTGATATTAGGACTTCTGTTTTTTTCCTTACTACTGAAAAGTAGTTATGGCACTCTGAACTCTGGCTCCCATGGTCTTGTATGTAACACTGAAAATAAATTATGTTTGTTTTTTTAGCCAGTGCAATTGCATTTTAGGGCGAGCGCGCATTGCGGTGCGTTTTTCTACCGCAAAATCTGTGAAGTATGGAATGTCTTTGAAGTGCGCGCACTGCGGTCATGCGTTTTGTTACCGTAGGCCCCGCCCAGTGCGGCAGAACTACCGGAAACGCACCGTAGTGCGCGCTCGCTCTAAGTTAGCTGCTTTTGTAGTCAATTCTCGCTCTAAGTTAGCTGCTTTTGTAGTCAATTCAATGTGATAATGTATGACATGATCAGCTCTTACCTTACTTTGATAAGCTAAACCGTTTTCAAATAACTTTAAGAATATATATTGAGTCCATTTATAATAGTTAGGGTCACATGTAGATATTTCTCTATTCCAATCAAAATTGAACCCCAATTGTTGCAGCTGAATTTTCATTGAATTAATGTTTGATTTTGTCCAATGTTGAGGTGGGATATTACGTTCTATAGCTGCATTTTCTGCTGGTAGACCAAAGGCATCCCACCCTATTGGGTGAATAGAATTCCTTCCATTCAGCTGTTCAAATCTTGCTATAGTATCTGATATAGAGTATACACGTACATGTCCCATATGCAAGTTTCCTGATGGGTAAGGAAACATCGGCAGCACATAATATGGCTTTCTATCACAACTGTTTACTGATCTTTTCACAACATCATTTGACCAATGTTTTTCTATATTTAGTTTGATTTCTGTGCTTACATCTTCTTCCTGTGTACAATAATCGAGATTATCATAACAGTCAGACTGACCGACCACAATAGTAGGGTTATAATTTCAATCTTAAACATAAAATGAAAGCAATATATTGATCATGATCAATTATACTACTAGGTACTGCTGGACATAATATGTCATGCATTATTTATTGCTACCTTACACTTGTCATTCACTTGGCAGATACAATGATCACATATTTATGTTGTTATTGGCAAACATTTTGCTTGGCTTTTAAAACTCCAAGAAAAGTGGAGGCTGGAGGCGGGGAGCTTATCCACTAATCACAAAAAACATTTTAATAATAATTACTGGCAATGCAGTTATTCTATGAGCTGTTTTAAGTTTGGTGAATTGTTACTTTAAAAGTATGATTATACAGAAAGTTAAAAGGTGTTCTGATAAAATGTATTAAATTAACTCTTACCCATAACCTTAAACTACTTTTTTTTCTGAAAACATGACATAGATAATTACGAAATAGACTTGTTCTCGGATAATTGTAAGTTTGAAGTATTTTCAATTGAAGAACTGGCATAATTTTTATCAAAATAAATTGGTCATCAATAAATTTACACTAGAAAGAGCAGTTTGCCAGATTCTACTTTTATTATATGAAAATTGTTATCATAATTCCTTTAAAGCAGCCGGTGAGATAAAATATTATTTTTGCTCAGTTTTCTAGTTCACTTCGTCCATCCAGTTTTGTATAGGATTATTTAGATTCGGCGACACAACATTCATTCAAACAAATCAAACAATACATAAATTAATACAATACAAATGTACTCTGTGAATTCAATATCACTTGATTTGACACTTCCACTTGACGTTGACAGTTGACAACTTGACACATAAATATTAGTCTATGGTTGACACCTATTACCAAGGGTGCGTTCCGTGTTCCGCTGTAATAGATTTGAGCGTGCCCCGTTCCGAATTAGCGTTAGTACGATAACAATGTCCCGTGAATCGACATAGATGACGTCATGACATGCGCCATCTTGCGATGCCCTAAATAAATTATGAAGCGCTCTCAAAAATGACAGATGTCCTGTTTGGTTGTATGTGGTGCTACCTACAGTCGCCACCTTAACCAAAGCTGAAGAAGAAATTTTTGGTGTAATACACAAAGCAATACTGTAATCCCACCATGATTAGAAGTTTTGCCGTTGAGCGAGCACTGTGTATCGATGGGCAACTCGAGTTATCTAACCCGAGTAACTCGGGTCAAGTCGGGTCAGACGGTCAGACCGTAAGCGAGTCAGCCCGAGTCAAAATATCTGCAAACCGAGTTGACCCGGAAAGCGCGCGCGGCGGGCGCGGACGGTGCGGTGGGTTGGCGGCCCGCGAGTCGCTAGTCCCGAACACTCCGAGCGAGCCCGAATCACCCCGACGACCGAACGTCCGAGCGGCGAGTGAAAGAGATAGTTCTCGTTGTTGGTTTCTTACCAGACGGTTAGGTTAGTCAGACAGAACTGATGAGAGAGTTTAAATAAGAGCCTTTAGATTTATAGGTACATACGGTCTATTTCAAAGTTGATTAGTTTGTATTACAGTTATTTTTATAGAGTTACCTACAAGGTATTTTTTGAACTTAAGTTAAGACTGGTATTCATTCAGAAATAAGTGCCATTACTTAGATGTTGATTAGCTTTTTTTATAGGTGTTAGTTGATAGATAGATGACCAAATACCAACGTAATTTTAGTTTCTTATTATTTACTAGGTAAAAATGTTACCATTCTTTTCCATTCACTACATAAGTAGTTCGTTTTGTGATGTGATGTTTGTAAACACTTTTAATAATAATAAACGTCTGATTTTTGAACGGGCTCAATTTTATTTGACTACCATTGACTCGACGCCACTCAGGCCGCCGGACCCGACCCGGCGAACCGTGAAGGTAGCAAACTAGCAACCCGCGGAACGATGTACCGAGTTGAGCATTTACTGACTTGGACGGACGACGCGGCGCGCGGCGCGGTGCGACGGACCTTAGGGCAGACCTAGTCGAGTCAACTCGAGTTGCAACCCGAGTTGGTAAGCGAGTCAACTCGAGCTACTCGAGTTACCAAAAAGTCAACTCGGCCCATCGCTAGCACTGTGAGCGTGTTCACGAGCGTTCCGAATTATTGACAGCTCTCAGCTGTAATAATGAAGAATTTGTATTTATAGTTATTATAATTAAATTAATAATTGTAAACCTTGAATAAATTGAATTGAATTGAATAATCTTAATATCTAAGTCGGAACGCAAATTATTGATGTGAGCGGTGTGAGCGCCTAATTCGGAATGCAGCCCCTGCCCAAAGCTGCCAAATTGCATAAAACGCAAGAAAATTTGAATTTCGCGGGCTAAACAACGCAACTATAAATTATAACAAAACATGTTTATTGTCTGCTAGCGCCACTAGTGGTGAAACTTGGCATGCATATACTTCCACTTTGACTGTAGGCACTAAGAATAAATATTTATTAATAATTCATTGTAGTTTGTTATCAATTTGTTTGTTTGTTGTTTTTTTTTGTTTTACAAACACAAATGATGACATGATGATGACATGTTATACAAATTGTTTATTTTCTTTAACATGGTTTGTACTACATAGCTAGTGATAGAAGTGTCCTTTTAAGCAAATAAATGCCTGTATTAGGACACTCCGCTCTTCCGCAACTTAAAGAACATCGGCCAAATTTCTATAGAAGCTGGACCTCAGTTTTATTTTCAGTGTACAGAAGCAAATTATAGTGAGATTTGATTGTTTTATGTAGTAAACACCATCCCTTTCGAAAATAATATCGAAATAGCCAAGATATTTCAATAATGCAAAAAATACTTTTGAGGTTATCGGTGTCCGGAAATCAAAAGCACAGAATAATCGTCACAAGCGGTACCTAGTTATCAGTCTGTTATCGGTGTCCGGAAATCAAAAGCACAGAATAATCGTCACAAGCGGTACCTAGTTATTAGTCTGTAAAACAATGCCAAGGTCAAACAACAGAAGGAAATCCAAAACAGTACAGTACGTATCACAATATTCACACTAACAACAACAACACAACAATGCGAGATCGCCGGGTGCAAAGACTACACACTACAGTATATTAGTGTCAAATTGACACCCGTTGTAATTGACAGTATTGACACTGTCAATCCATGGCGCGCGTCGATGACATATTATGACGTTCCGTTGTACACAATTGAACAAAATGCTGATACTTACTATGAACCCACATAATTATTTTTATGACAAGAATCCAATACATAATAAAAACAGCACTAGTTGGTTTGATATACAAGTATATAGAATTGAATTACATTTCAGAAAAACGTGAATAATTATAATCTTTGAGTACTAAATCATTTCTTAAGCAAAATGAATCGTCAAAGGTGCGTTCTTAACATGTTATTCTAAATAATTTGCAAATTATGCTATTAAAAAAAAAATGTGTTTGTGCTTTTTTTCTGGCGACTTAAATATCTATTTCTTATGTTTTTTAAGACCTTAAAAAATACTAGATTTTTTCATATACAGTGTGAGTCTTCATAATGTGCACATATCGAAATTAGGGAAACAATGCTTAATTTTATCAATGAAAAAATTTAAAAAAAAAACCCAAAAAAAAATTAAGTGTCTACTTGCTGAAGTATTGTACGTAGCAGTGTGCAGGCCTTTCTTTAACAGTTGATAGGAAATGCTGTGTGACTGAGTTTTAACGTGGAATTTTTACTTTCATGAAGCTAATACGATGTAGAATAATTTAAAGTAATAAAACAAGGTAGGTAGGTAAGGGGGGTTTTATTGAGAAATTTTACAATTATTGTAAAAATTGGGGAAATAATACCAGATTTTTTTTTTAAACACCCTAATTCTCAATTGAGGGCGGTATTTTTTCTTGAATTTTTATTTTATGAGGACGCCCTGTTATTTTCAATCACTTCATCGTGATAGATCGTTTAGTTTAAAAGTTATACTGTTTTGTTTACACAGGGGTCACAGCAGCGAACAAGAAATTAAAAAGTGCTAATAAAAAAAGTTTTTATTTTTAGATTTTTTTAAATATTTTTCCGTCGGTAAAATTTAGCATAGTTTCCCTCATTTCGATATGTGCACATTATGAAGACTCACACTGTATATGGCATATCTGTACACCACCGCCTCGTAGTCAGGTACGATTTGGCCGTCCTTCTTTACGTAATGTACATTCACATACAAAATTAATCTAATGTTTACTATTTATATAATTTTGAAAAACTAAAGTAAAATAAAGTAAATTAAATTAATACAAACAAAGAATTGTAGAAGACTAATATTTTATATCATCTTATTACGAAAGAATTTTTACAGTTATGTAAGTTGGGAATGTGGTTTGTATGTCAACATTTTAAACATATATTATGTGTGTGGGGGTGTGTCTGTGTGTGGGGTGTATGTGTGTGTGAGGGGTGTGTGTGAGAGGTGTATGTCTATGTGTGGTGTGTACGTCAACATTTCGAACATATGAGTAAGTGTACGCGTGAATGAGTGTGCTATGATGTGTGCTACAGGAGGGCCTCCGTGTCCTCATAGTCGAGTGATTTTATCCATTTAGTTATAAGTCTTTTACATTCATAATATTGTTTGGTGGATACATATATTTCCTTATTTATTTTATTGTAGAGTTGAGATGACCGTTTCTCATAATGCCCATTACAAAACCTAGTTTTTGTTTGTGGAATTGGTGCTATAATGTCTTTCCTTCTTTTTGATAAGATAGCGGTATCATGAGGCAGCTCTTTGTGTTTTTTCGACATAGTATGAATTATATACAGTTTTCTAACTGATAGCAAATCACTTATCTGATAAAGTCTCTCGGTGGGGTATCGAATTCTTTTAAAATACATTATTTTTATTAGGGCTGGTTGCACCCGTTCCACTCCAATAAATTTAGACTTAGCTGCACCTCCCCAAATAGGGATGCAGTACACTAAGACAGACTGCACCAAAGCGATATATATATCCTTTAATAGGTTTCTACATGAGTCTTCAGTATTGGTAGCATTTTTAGGAACAATATGTCTCAATGTTTTGAAGATCCAGCTTAGTTTCCGAACCCTGTTAGTGACCTGCTCAAGGTGACGGTACCAGGAAAATCTCTGGTCAATCATGACACCTAAACATTTGGTGTGTGTAACCTTATTAATGGTAGGGCACATACAGTTTTTGTTTTTAGAGTCACCACATTCGTGAACTTTGATTGTGAAGTCCTTACTTGGCTGTGTACGATTACAGATACTAAAGCAGATATAAGCAAAAAATCAGCTGCTCCCTACATTTTGACGAGTTTGATGTAGATAAATGTACTGGTCAGCTGATTTTTTTTTCGCGACTTCAGGTTTGGTGCCATAATAAAAGTTGTTCATAATGATGAGTACAATGACCCCTTAAGAGGTTGTGGGTTATTTATTTTACACCTTGTATAATTTGTTTTTGAGGTGTTCAATGTCAGGTCAGTAGATTATTATTTAGCCATTTAGCAATTTGGACCATGCCACTTGAAGCACTTTGTTCTACGTCGTCCCAGGATCTTCCAGAGAAAACCACAGCCGTGTCGTCGGCATAAGAAAAGACTTGGGCATTATTAATTTTCATATTACAGAGGTCAAAATCAATCAATCTGCCTAGCCTTTTCCCAACTATGTTGGGGTCGGCTTCCAGTCTAACCGGATGCAGCTGAATACCAGTATTTTACATGGAGCGACTGCCTATCTGACCTCAACCCAGTAACTGGGTAATACGATACCCCTTGGTAAGACTGGTTGTCAGACTTTCGGGCTTCTGACGACCCGTAACGACTGTCAAAGATCCACGAATAACAGCCGGGACCAACGGCTTAACGTGCTTTCCGAGGCACGGAGGAATCTCGATATGTAAAGATGGTCACCCATCCACTGACCAACCCCGGCAAGCGTAGCTTAACCTGACGGATCGACCCGTGCGGCTGTTATTACTTAGCCACGAGCTCCTCATTGATGTAAATTAAGAAAAGTGTGGGGCACAAAACACTACCCTGAGGCACACCGTACCATACTTCTGCATCGTCACTGACGTATTGCCCTAACTTAACCCTTTGCTTCCTGTTTGAGAGATTAAGAAGATTGAGTGAAGTTCCTCTAATACCCATTTTTTCCAGTTTGTTCACAAGGATAGAAACAGAGACGGTGTCAAATGCCTTTTTAAGATCCAGGAATAAAGTTGAACATTGAACATTTATTGCCATTATCAAGTTGATTAGCTACAAGGGAGCTTAGAGCAATAACTGCATCTTCGGTAGATATAGTTTTCTTTCTTTTCTACGCACGAGATCAAGCTATACAATTCCAGTATAAGCTGATCTCGATACTTATAGGATTTCCTTACAATGAAAGTTTAGTGTAAACTGGAAATGTATAGCTTGATGTGTAGCCGTGTGTACGATAATTTTGCCCACAAAACGATAATTTCGGCGTGGGAACTCGATAATTTGAACTTTTGGAGTTGGCAACACTACAGCTGCATTCTATCCACAGACTAAGTAGTATCATTCTGTCGACTGTCGAAGTAAGCTACAAAGAGTAAAGTAAGTATAGAGAGAAGCTATTTGGTCTGTGGTCGAAGTGTCGATTCTGTCAATACTACCCTAACCGACCCTAAGGCCACGTCCGCACAGACAGGCGGCTAGCTTAGCGCCTAGTGCCTAGCAGCTAGCATTCTGGCTATTTGCTTGGATATACGGTGTCCGCACTAGAGGTGGTTTGCGTGGTATGGCGCTAGGTTCCTTGGGCATTTGCCTGTCGGCACGTTGACGAGATTTCACTTCCAAAAATAGCTCTTAAACTACTACTCACAGAAAATTCATCTTTAAAATATAGGTATCAGTTCACGGCCTTAGGTATCCATCATATTGGGTTCAAGATATAAATTAAGATTACTACATTTTTATGGAGTTCATGAGCTGGATTTCACAGAGGTTCTCTTTTAAGGCGAAAGCGCCAGGGTAGCCCGCGAAATTCAAAATTTCTTACGTTTTTACCAATTTGTAGGTCAATGTGAGCTTGTATGTTGATTGAAATATGATTCGCGGTGGTAGCTAATATGGCTTTACAGAATGATAATCATTGGAATCAGCAATACAACTCCATAAGTTAGCATTTATCTCAAACCTCATGATTTCATGAAATCGCTAGATTTGAGATAAATGCTAACTTATGGAGTTGTATTACTGATTCTAATGATTATAATTCTGTAAAGCCATATTAGCTACCACCGCGAATCATATTTTAATCAACATACAAGCTCACACTGACTTACAAATTGCAAAAAACGTCAGAAATTTTGAATTTCGCGGGCTACCGTGGCGCATCAACCTTAAAAACTGAAGCAATTAATATTTCATCCATTGTTTTCTTCTAAAATACCTCGCGCCTCGCAATAAAAAACCAACACGTTTGTTTACATGGATGCACGCTAAGCGACTAGCTAGGCGCTAAGCGCGCAGTGCAGCCGGTCTCGTTCATTTTAGAACGTTCGTTTTACTAAGCTACTCGCTAGGTGACGCTCTAGGCTCTAGACGCTAAGCAAGCCGCCTCCTGTCTGTGCGGACGTGGCCTAACCCTACCCCTGTCCCCTACATTCAAAGTACTCTGTAGTGTGAAGTGTGTGTGAATCAGTGTGAATCTGTGGTGTGTGTGAATCATTCATATATATATACTGTACTCTTTGGTGTGAATAGATACTACAATACTACTTGGTCTAGCTCATAGTCTAGCTATCTAATCTGTGGTCTGTGATTCTGTCTAATTCTGTCGTAATACCTGCAGTAATTTATAAAAATAAGGAAAGTAGTAAATTGTTTGTTGTTTTACAACTATGGCACGTCCAGGTAAAGATGACGCTTCTGAAGATGCAAAGAAAATAGTAGATGATGCCAAGAATTTTATCGAAAAAGCGATATCAGATATTGGGAAAACATCAGCAACAAAGCAGTTAATTTTAGGAACTACGTCAGGATGGTAAGTGCATTCGTCTCTAGATCTATTTCGTTTCGTTTAATTGAACGTATAGTAGGTACCGAACGATGTTCCTTTTGTTTGAGGAAATGAAACTCACTTGTAAGTATTACTTACTCAATATACTTGATAATATGGCCTTCTTTAGGTACTATGATTCATACTGTATGAGTATGATCTAATCCTCTTCCCGATTTTTCTATTTGATTGTCGACATAATAGTTATTAATATTTTCAGGATAACTGGTTTTATTTCTATGAAGATTGGAAAAGTTGCTGCAGTTGGGCTGGGTGGCAGTGTTATACTATTACATATTGCCAGCCAGAAAGGATACATTGATATAAATTGGGATAAAATCAACAAAAAAGTTGATAAAATCAGTGACAAAATTGAGAAGGAAGCAACTGGAAAATCACCCGATTGGTTTGAAAAAGTAAGTTACCTTTCTTTTTTTGCTTAGTTTATGCACCCACCATAGAAAGAACAATTATTATGAAGATAAGTCATAATAATTGTTAGTGCATAAACTAAGCACTTATTCTTAAATTGTTTAAACCTTCTCACTAATTCACTGATTGCACTCTATCTGATCTGCTATAGCAATGGTAGACATTAGTTTACTCATTTAAAATTCTAAACCTCTTTTGGTATGGTATTTTTAAGATTTTCATTACTCCATGCTTATTGGGCACACCCAATATCTTAAGGCTCAAGTTGTTATGAGAAGTTGAGAATCTCTTGGAGTAGTCCTGTGGGGTATTTGCATAACACTTATAAAATGGCAATGGATTGCAATGTCTTTCATTTTGACATCCAATACTTCATAGGTTTGAAAAGTTTGTCTACTCAACAACATAAATAACACATTTAACGTGGCTGAACTGACTAAATAAAAAACATTGCAATCAACTGTCATTTTATGTGTGTTACGCAATTACACTGCTGTTCTGCAGTGCTGGGAAGTTGTTAAATAAAATAGGCGCATTTCTGTCAAAACAAGCAAACAATATGCACTGTTAAAATTATCGTAAAATATGCATTGTGTCCTTGTTAAGAGTGTACATTCTGAAAGTTGGCATTGTTGCAAATTGTTGGAGGTTGTATGCATCACAGAGCATAATCTCTATGTAGCGTTGCTATGGAGTTTTTCCTAACAGTCTTGTCATTCCTTGTAACTATCGTATTGTGTAACATCTATTAACTAATATATTATATAACAATATAATGTGTGTTCAATCACGTTCTCATTAGCACCTTATACTGTACCTAACCAGGTACCAAACTATCAATTGGTAGCAGAGCGTGGTTTGTTCGAGGAACGATGTCATCATCGTATCGTATAGAACCACTTAGTAAAACTAACTATGATACCTGGTGCATACAGGCTGAGGCCATCCTAATAAAAAATGAGCTATGGGAATACGCGAGCGGAGCCACAAAATTATCCGTGAGCGCGACTGCAGAAGAGACAGATAAGTTCCTGAAAAGGGACACGATGGCTCGTGCGGAGATCATGCTATTGATGTCTCCACCTCAGCTTAAGCAGATAACTGGCTGTAAAACATCTAAAGAGGTTTGGGACAAGTTAAAGTCTGTTCATCAAAGTTCGGGACCTGCACGAAAAGCAACGTTGCTTAAACAGCTCGTTCTGAAGAAAATGGCTGAAAAAGACGATGTGCAAGATCACTTAAGCAATTTTATGGATGTGGTTGATAAGCTAGCAACAATGGGTGTGGAAATCCATCCAGAACTATTAAGCATTATGATGCTGTATAGCCTGCCACAAAGTTTCGAAAATTTCAGGATTGCCATCGAAACTAGAGACAGTTTGCCAAGTCCAGATAATTTAAAAATTAAAATTGTTGAAGAAAGTGAAGCCAGAAAGAACAGCAACAATACAGATAATACTGAAGATGCTTTTTATAGCAGAAATAAAAGACAAGGAAGTAACAATAACACCGGATCTTTTAAGTTCAGATGCAACAAATGCAAAAGAAAGGGACATAAGGCTTCTGAATGCCAAGCGAGAGCCGGATATAGTGAAAATGATAATTCAAATCATGAAAGTTTTAATGTACAACCAACTTGCTTAACGACTGCGAAGCATTTCAAGAAAAATATTTGGTGCCTCAACAGCGGATGTACATCTCACATGTGCGGTGATGAGGAAAAATTTGACAACATAAATAGTGAGTCTGGAACATTGAAACTAGCATCCGATCAGTATGTTACTGAAGTAAAAGGCAAAGGAAAAATCACGGTTAGAGTGAAGGATGGACACTACGATTTAAATAATGCTCTATATGTACCCGAATTATCCATGAACTTGTTTTCAGTTGGAAATAATGGATATACTGTAGTATTCCAGAAAGATCAGGCATTAATAAAGAACAGTGTCGGCAAGATTATTCTCAAGGCAAATAGAGAGAATGATTTGTACTACATGAGATTTGACGAAGTAGAAAAGGCCAACGCAGTAGAAGAAGATACAAATATCATGAAATGGCACAAGAAACTCGGACATTTAAATGAATCTGACCTGAAAGCAGCATCCAAGAAAGAACTAATAAAAGGATTAGAAATTAAACAAAAGGAAAAGCTGGGAGACTGTGAAATATGTCTGAAAGGAAAGATGACGAGTTTACCATTTAATACCTCAGACGGTATAAAGACAAGAGAACCACTGGAAATTATACATACTGACGTGTGTGGACCCATGCAAGTCGGAACTCATGCTGGATCAAGATACTTCGTGACTTTTATTGATGATTTTACAAGATATTGCTGTGTATATTTCATGAAAAATAAAAGCGAGGTATTCCAGATATTCACAGAATACAAAAACATGGTTGAAAATGCATTAAAGCATAAAATAAAATACCTACAATCGGACAATGGTACCGAGTACATAAACAAAAATTTTAATGATTATTTAATGCAGCATGGAATACAACGCAGATTAACGTCACCCTATACACCTCAAAGTAATGGACTTGCAGAGCGTAAAAATCGAACATTAGTCGAGAAAGCGAGATGTCTAATGCTTGAATCAAGTGTTCCAGAGGAGCTGTGGGCAAATGCCATTCATACAGCAAACTATATAACGAATAGATGCCCAACTAAAGCCCTGAATGGACAGACACCTTTTCAAAAATGGATTGGTCGTGAACCATCTGCAAGACACCTACGTATATTCGGTCAGAAAGCGTTCGTTTTAAGGAAAGGACCTAAAAGAGGATGGAAATTTGCTCCTCGAGCCACCGAAGGCGTATTTGTTGGATATGCAAAATGTGCCAGAGGGTACCGAATCTTCGTCCCTAATTCAAAAGAATTCATAATAAGCAGAGACGTGAAATTTGTAAATACCATGTTTTACGGAAAGGACTATGCAAATTTTGAAGAAACAAGGGAGAATAGAAGAGATATAAATAAAAGAAATTCTGATCAGACAGTAAAACCTAAAAGACAACAAGAAGAAACAACCGAGAATATAAAAATTGACTTCAAAATGAAACATAAATCACCAAAATCTGACGCAGTACCTAGTTCTTCGACGCAGTATGAAACCCCATCATTGACACACCTTGATACTCCACCACACGACGTTTTCGGAGACACGTTCAATGATGCACTTGATGAATTTAATGAAAATGTTGATGAAGCAGTAGTCGAACATCATGAAGAACATGAAGCAACCGAGCGTGAAAAAGTTCATGATGATGCCAATAACAAAAAACAATCTCAAAGAAGAAGACAGTTGCCAGTATGGGCTCAGGATTATGAGATGGAAGGCAGAAACGACAAGGAAAATATTTCTAATAAAATTTATGCGAAGAAGAAGAAGAAGAGGGAGACGAAAGGTACTGGCGTGATGCTATAAAAGCAGATAACAAAAGAGTGTAGTCTTATCAACAGCCGAAGCAGAGTACACGTGTGTAGCTGAAGCTGCTAAGGAAGCAATCCATCTAAGACGTTTAATAAATGACATATCAGAATGGAGGCAACCCATCGTCAAAATATACATATAATGATAATCAGGCTGCTATACAATTGACGAAAAATCCTATGATTGGTTCTAAGACAAAACATATTGATACAAAACTACATTTCATACGACAGTTGAAAGAAGTTGAAATAGAATACCGTCCTAGTACCCACATGGAGGAAGATATGTTGACTAAGAGTTTATCTGGACCAAGACTTAATGGATTGAGATCCTCACTTGGTTTAATATAGCGATCATGCTAGTGATGAGGAGGAGCGTGTTGGAGGTTGTATGCATCACAGAGCATAAATCTCTATGTAGCGTTGCTATGGAGTTTTTTCCTAACAGTCTTGTCATTCCTTGTAACTATCGTATTGTGTAACATCTATTAACTAATATATTATATAACAATACAATGTGTGTTCAATCACGTTCTCATTAGCACCTTATACTGTACCTAACCAGGTACCAAACTATCACAAATAATTGAAAAATATTTAATTGTTTTGATTAAACATTAAACATTCAATAGCAATATTTCATAATTCCATAAACCTAGGTACTTAAATCTTGAATCTTTATCATCATTCTCCTGGTTTAAGGGCAGTATTGCTTTGTAGTGATATAAATAAAATATTTATTATGAATTTGCAATATTATAAATTAATGTCTTAAAACTGAATATTTAGTCTTAGATAACACTTAGATACATTTAATTCAGCATTATTATTGCAATAAACAATCAACATTTCAGTGCATTACAGAGCTGAAAATCAACTTCCATAGACATATAATACTTTTTTCCAAGATGTCCACTTTTGTAACTTGAAAATATTTTGGAAGACTAAATACATTCCTAAAAATATCAACATTATGGAATAGCATTGCAAACAACGCGCACATCATTTTTTTCTTTAAAAATTACTATGGAGCTGGCATGAAAAAGTCATATTTCGGCTATGGAATGCTTTTCAAGCTTCTGGCCATTTCGAGGAGTATGTAAAAAAATTGAAAATAATTGAAGGTTTAATTACCTGAAAAAGAATTAGGGCCAATCATTCCATAGCGGAGATATAAGACTTTTTCATGCCAGCTCCATAGTAATTTTTAAAGAAAAAATTCTGTGTGTGTTGTTTGCAGTGCTATTCCATAATGTTGATATTTTTAGGCATGTATTTAGTCTTCCAAAATATCTTCAAGTCATAAAACTGGACATTTGGGGAAAAGTATTACATGTCTATGAAAGTGGATTTTCAGTAAACCCCACAAAAACTGAGCTGATCCTCTTTACAAAAAAGAGGAAGCTGACGACACTGCAACTACCACGTTTCTTTGGTACTACCCTAAGCCTATCAACTGGAACCAAATATCTGGGCATTTTCTTGGACAAACGGCTGAACTGGGCGAAACATATTAACTACGTCACCACAAAGGCCAGTATATCCCTGTGGCAATGCAAGCGATTGCTCGGCAGGAACTGGGGGATTAGCCCTAGGGTTACCTACTGGCTTTACACCACAGTTATCAGACCAATCATCACATACGGCTCACTAGTCTGGTGGCCCAGGACAGACTTGAGCACAGCCCGAAGAGATCTCGAAAAACTGCAGCGGTTCGCATGTGTAGCAATCACTAGTTCCATGAGAACTGCGCCTACGGCCGCTCTACAGGCAATGCTTGGGCTGCCGCCACTACACCTTATTGTGCGAGAGGAGGCGGCCCTGGCTGCCTTTAGGCTTAATATAGCAGGAACCCTGAGCTCTTTGCTCTAGAATCAAGCACACACGCATAATGCAGGATGCGATTAAGCGACAACCATTGATGGCATCACCATGCGATAGATCACCCAAACAACACTTCTTCTAAAAACATTATGACATAATACTCACAGAAGAACGGTGTGACTACTCAGGCCCGCAAGAGTTGAGAGTATACACCGACGGATCAAAAACCGACTCCGGAACCGGAGCCGGTGTTTTCTCATGCGACCTCAACATAAACATATCCAGCCCGCTGGGAATGTTCAACACTGTCTACCAGGCAGAATGTGTGGGCATCATACAAGCGGCTTGCGCCATAGAAGCCAGGAGAGTCACGGATACCCGAATACGTATACTCTCAGATAGCGCCTCCGTACTCCAATCCCTACAGAGAAAATATATTTCCTCGAGATTAACACTAGAATGTCACATTGCACTAGAACGTATAACGGTATCTAACCGCAATACAGTGACACTACAATGGATAAAAGGACATAGCGAATCACTGGGCAACGACGCAGCTGACGAACTAGCTAGGAAAGCATCCAGCACGTCAGCTTGCGGACCTGAACCTATCGTACCAATCCCCTTCAACCAATTACGCAGGTGGCTACAGGAGGCCACTCATACACAAGCGGAGATGTGGTGGTCCTCGACACCGGGATGCAGGCAGGCCAAGGAGGCTATGCCATCTCTTGATGGTAGGTTAACATAATTGAGTAATATTGACAAATTAATCAACACAGCGAAATATTTTGTTCTTCCGAATAAATAAAATAAAATAAAATATTTGACAGCTATTTGCGTTGCGATATTGCTAACTTTCAGAATGCACCCTCTTGATTTAACATCATAGGTAAGTACTGGCTCTTAAGAGTTTGTAACATCAACATCTCCCATTTCTTTAATATTGATAATCTAGGTAAGTCAGTAGTAGTCTATAATTTTCTAATAATACATAAACAGTGCCTTCCAAAAGTTAATTGAAGTTTATTCAATTTAGCTGTAATGTCACACTATTTATTATTTTAATATCCTAGTTTCATTTGAAACTAGGATAATTATTATAATAATAATAAATCATTTGATTGAACTGTACATACGGCTATATGTATATCAAGCAATACATTTCCAGTTTATGCTGATCTCGCATTGTATAGGATTTCCGTACTATGAGAGGTCAGCTGATTCTGGAAATGTATAGCTTGTTATGTAGCCGTGTGCTGTGTGTACCAATAATACAACACTATAACGTTTTTGTTGACTATTTCCGATTATTGGTTACCTGATATTTTTATTTTATTTGAAAACTGGGTTTTTTAATTGTAAACTAATACAATCTGCCTAGCCTTTTCCCAACTATGTAGGGGTCGGCTTCCAGACTAACCGGATGCAGCTGAATAATTTTACATGGAGCGACTGCCTATCTGACCTCCACAACCCAGTAACTGGGTACCTAATACGATAGCCCTTGGTAAGACTGGTTGTCAGAATTTTGGGCTTCTGACGACCCGTAACGACTTTTAAAGACCCACGAATGACAGCCGGGACTAACGGCTTAACATGCTTTCCAAGGCACGGAGGAGTCTCGGTATGTAAAGTTGGTCACTCATCCACGGACCAACCCCATCAAGCGTAGCTTACCATGATGGATCGACCCGTGCGGCTGTTATTACTTAGCCACGAGCTCCTCTTAATTGTAAACTAATAACATACTTAAATTCTAGACTCCAAAAGTCAGTTGAAGTACCTATATCTAAAAGTTTATGATTCTGTATTGACAATATTTACAGGATAGCCCGCCAAATTAACATTTTCTTACGTTTCTTGAAATTTGCAAGTCAGTATTAGGTTGTATGTTGATCAAAATATGATTTGCGACCGTAACAATTATGTATTTACATAATTATAATCAATGAAGTCATCAATACAACTCTAATCAGGTAATCCTATTATATTAACTGACTATTTAATAAAATCTTGACATCTAAGATTAATATGAATATACTAGCTTATGGAGTTGTTACTGATTCTAATGATTATAATTCTGTAAATACACATTTTTTACGGTTGAAAATCATACATTCTTAATATCGATATTTTTCAAATTAGATTGAGTCATTGCCAGGGCAAAAACAAACCAAATAAAAAATCCGTACACGTGATAAAAGTGGAACTGGATGAGAGAGAGTTGTATCTTCTTTCTTCTCTCTCATGTAACGAAATGTGCCTAAACGTGACTCGTCCTTCAAATTTCACTCACAAATTATTTTCGTCCAATTACCAAATAGCGACCCGCCTAAGAAGTTTCACTTAAAAAAAATTCCAAGTGGAACTTCTTAAAAGTACCCTTCAAATAAAGTCAATAAAAACCTTATTCCCTCCGCGGCGGGTACCAACTTACTGTTCAAACTGGGGTTATAGTTAAAGATGATATTGTGACATTACATCTGAAGTGAATAAACTTCAATTGAAGGGTTCTTTAGGTACAAAAAATACATTTTACTATGGAGAAGTCAGCATTTAAATTAAGTATATATATTTCAAATGGAGTTTATTTGTTACAGGTATTGTTATTTGTCAAAAATAATACCTATTATTCGGCAGGGTTTACTGGAGGATTCTTTTTTGGTATTGCTTCATCATGATTTTATTTAATTAGAATGTGAGTTTGTAAAGCTATAATTTTATATTATATGAGTGCCTGTATTCCTTCTGTATAATTATTTTGATTAAGTCTTTGTAGTCTTTGTATTCATATTTAAATTCCAATAAACTCTAGTTGACCATAAATTAAAGGACATGGAGCGTTAAGAGTAGGATGCTGCTTTTTTTATACATACTTACTTACTATCCTCATATTATTTAATAAACGTAGGTGCAAAATAAACCCAGTTTTATTTACCAACTTCAAAAAGAAGGAGGTTGTCATTCGTCTGGTCCAAAACGATTTTTAGGAGTATCTCGCCAAGGGCTTGGGGGTCGCAAGGGTCCAAAATACCCCCATGTATGTTCAGCGATTATTTTAGTTTAGGAGAAAAGTAAACTCAAAGGAGGGAAATGTTTTGTTGGACAAAATTATTTCCCAGTAGTTTTAAAAACTCATGGACTGTTGGCTTGCAGTTTTTAGTTTCCTACAATTACCAGTAGGAGATCATAGATATTGTCATTCAAACACACTCTACATGCCGAGTTTTTGAGAACCCCCAAACCGAAACTACTGCAGAATCGAATGTGCCGATCCAAACGTGTAGCACATTACATTTACATAACTAAAGTGGCCAACTAATAGTTGCAATAAAAACAGCTTTAATAAAAGCACTTACCTACTTATTAATGTATGTAAGTACTACGTACACAGAATTTTTAAGTATCGCATTGCGACTAAATTACCATCCTGCAAATCTGCCGATCTATTCTGTAAAAATCTCACCGTGAAAAGTTAGGTGAAGTAAGCTGTGACATTGCCTAGCATCAGGTGGAAAGCTCACCTTCGTTTTCACGGTGACATTTTTACAGAATGGACCGGCTGTAGTCCGGAGAAAATCCGACAAGTGACATAAATGGGAGTCCGGTCGTGAAAAGGGTAGTCTGCGGAGTGACGTCAACTTAAGGCGAAAGCGCCAGGGTAGCCCGCGAAATTCTAATCTTAGGTTTTTTTGCCATTTGCTGATCAGGTTCAGGTTCTATGTTGATCAAAATATGATTCGCGATCGAAAACAAAATAACACACAAGGGTGGTTTAAAAAAAATAGAAAAAAAAAATAATTTTGACAGGGTTACGTCTGGCGGGTCAGCTAGTCAATCTGCATAGCCTTTTCCCAATTATGTTGGGGTCGGCCTCCAGTCTAACCGGATGCAGCTGAATACCAGTATTTTACATGGAGCGACTGCCTATCTGACCTCCACAACTCAGTAACTGGGTAATACGATACCCCTTGGTAAGACTGGTTGTCAGACTTTCGGGCTTCTGACGACCCGTACCTAACGACTGTCAAAGATCCACAAATGACAGCCGGGACTAACGGCTTAACTTGCTTTCCGAGGTACGGAGGATTCTCGGTATGTAAAGATGGTCACCCATCCACTGACAAACCCTGGCAAGCGTAGCTTAACCTGATGGATCCACCCTTGCGGCTAATTACTTAGCCACGAGCTCCTCCGTCTGGCAGGTCAGTTAGTATACAGGGTGGAAGGGACATCGACGCGCAAACGGTTACCACGTATTCAGTACATCATTTTGAGTATATAGAAATTCTTGATTGGTTATTGAAAAAAAAATCTGCTCTTCCATACATTTTGACCGAGTAGGTATTGCACTATTGTAGGGAACTGCTGCAGAATAGACTAAAGATTATCTGTACTAATCGATATATTGTAGGTACTTATTTAAAACGTAGCCTGCCAATCCTACCCACTATAAATATTACTTTACTTCTTGTTTGCGCTTTGATAAAGACTGACGTACTTATAACCTTCCTAGTGACTTTTAATTGGCTAATAATAATCTATACATTTTTAAAAAAGCCCATAACTTGTTTTATTAAAGTGTTAGAACCTAGATTTCCTATACGGACATTTGCGTGAACCACTTTTGAACCTTATTGCCATAGTAATAAGGTCAACATTTCAATGTAAAATATGTATCAAATTACTTAATGTGTAAATCAGTGAATCTTTACCTACATACGAAAATGTTTTGTTAAAGGTTGAGAGATTTGTGGACCGTAAACTGGATAAAGCTGAAGACCTACTGAAGAAAAAGGAAGTTAAAGCTAAACGCTGGGTTAAAAACATTGCAGGAGGAGAACACTATCGTGCGACTGAATCTCACGTCTTTCTGGCATCGTTTGTTGCCGGAATGGCTATTGGACTTCTTTGTGGAAAATAGATCCGTCAATAAATAATTTCTAATGTACCGTCGCGGACACTGGCGGTGAACCACTTCAACCTTATTACTAAATTAGGTAATAAGGATGAAAAGTGGCCCACCGCAATTGTAGGTACATCATTCAAATACATCATACTACCTACTTCCTAAATGTTGGCAAAGTTTTGTTCAAAGCATTATATTATTAATCTTGTATTTATACAATTGAATTATAGGTACTTAATACCTAATATATAAAATATAATTATATTATACGTCATATATTATGCGTTCGCAGATTGTATCTCATTAAAAATTTAATATTAATATTTTGAAATCGAGCATATTTATTATATTGTTAGTAGGTACTTAGTAAAGTCTGTAGTGATCTTTTAGAATAGGAATCAACAATTGTAAGATATAACCTTTATTAATAAAATATAATTTATTTTATATAGGCGTTTTACTTCATTAATAGATTTCATCTTTATCGGTTGAAGCATTAGGTTCAATGTTGATTCGGAAAATTTGACAGTTTCGGGTGGCTTGACCTGCTAGCGTCTGTACATTTCAACTTTTTAGTCAAAACTAATGTCACTCGGTAGTCGGAACGAAGAATGGCGAACATCAGTATCGCAACGTAGCATTAACCGTCTGATTACTGCGTCTCTTTGTTTTAAAATAATTGGAATAACTGTTTTAAGTGCGGGCACCGATGTAATGAATGAGAATGAGCTGAGTGTGCTTCACTTCGAGTTCCGAGTTCGCTTCGTAAAAAATAACATCAACTCTCTCTAATTTAAACGTAAAAAAGATACCGTGAAACCTGCTTACTTTGCCACTTTTTCATGTGTCAAAAAGTTTGATTCGCTTTAAAAAAATATAATTATATGAAAACATAATGAGTAACCTACTCCTAGACGTAGTAAATTTCATGAAAATTTATATTATTTTCAAATATTTATCTTATTTTTGTAAATTAAAATAATAAAAGCATAAAAATAAATATGGCAAAGTCAGCTGTCACTTCTGGTTTTGCCATATGAAAATAAAAATGAAATTAGTGGAGTTTACGAGGTTAAAAAGTAATATATTTGCACTCTTCCTATATCCCGTAAAATAAAAGTGAAAACTTTATATCATTTAGCACGGAGAGGTTAACCTAACCTTTTTTTTTTTTTTTTTTTTTGACGCTGAGAAATGCGTTGCGCATCTCCGCTCGTGGGGGACGAGACGGGGTATGTGGGACTCCTGTCGGAATGACAGTATACCCACTAAAACTCAGCGGTGTTCCCACATCGCCGTGATGGGAGGGCCATGGGAAACCGGTTCAACCTTTACTTCCACAACCCTCCCGGCGCATGCCCACCTAGCTGGTGGGCCCCGCATGCCCCCCAGGTTGGGGGGCTACGGGAATGGCCGGGAACACCTGGCCATTCCCGTCCGACACTGGTGGAGGCCTGTGCAATACAGGCAAGGGTGCCCCCACACCTGTTGCCTGCTGGCCTCCACCTGGGAGGAGTCGAAGATGAGTATCATACTGACGTCTTCTTCGACCCCTCCTCCGCCTTCGGAGCGGTGCCGCGTGAGGATTGTCCTCCCGCGCGCGCTCCGCCGCCTGCTTCTGGGACATGACGTGTTCGCAGAAGGAGGCGACTGCTGCCCATGACCTCTCATCCCCCAGCATGGCGTTAACCAAGCCGGGAAGCGACAGGTCCGGTCCGATCGCAGTCACGAGATTGCGTCGCGTCTCGAACCACGACGGGCACACCTCCAGCGTGTGCTGCGCCGTGTCCTCCACCGCGCCACACTCGTGACACGACGGCGTCTCCTCCCGTCCGATCCGGTGCAGGTACGATCCGAAACAACCGTGTCCGGACAGCACCTGCACCAGACGGAAGGAGAGGAACCCCATGCGACCGCTCGAGCCAGTCTCGCAGGACTGGCCCAATCGCGTCGAGGGTTCGGCGGCCGAAAGGTTAACCTAACCTAACCCAACCGCGCCCTACCCTAACGCCGCTACTGCTAGTACTGAAAATAAACGTGGCAAAAAATACTTCAATTTTCAGTTAAAATAATGTTTTATTGTAGTAATCAAATAATTCTCTTGGGGTCAAACTCTCTAAATATACTTTATATTTGGTAATGTAATCCGTTTTCATTAAAGACACTGCACGGCTGTATTGTTGTTTTTCAGATGTTGGTAATGATGTCCAAGGTACACTTTCGGCTCCGCCCGCTGGATTGAGCATATAAAATAAATCTTTGCTAGTCCTGAAATAATGTTATTATTTTGAATTTTTATTGGCCCATTCTTTTTTTTAGACGCAAAAGATGGGGTAACCATTATTATCACCCCTTTTTTTGCGTACGTCTGTGAGGCGGTCTGTGGCATCAAAGCTTTCAAGCTAATGAACAGTTTGAATTCATTTATTTTTAACCCCCCACGCAAAAAGTGGGGTGTTATAAGTTTGACCGCTATGTGTGTGGGTGTGTGTGTGTGTGTCTGTCTGACTGTGGCACCGTAGCGCGTTAAGGCCTCTGCCTCGAATCTTGCGGGCAGCGGGGCGGCGGCGGCGCGGGAGCGGCAGGATCTTATGCGTACATTTTAATGGACCGGTTCTCGAAAACAGCGGCGCGGGAGCGGCGGTGGAGCGGGCAACGAGCGGTGCACTCCAGTCAAGCGGTGACCGCCGGCGCGTCTGCTTTGCAGTGTTGTGCTATTTGTTTTTGTCTAAATCGCCCTTGACAGCTTCAAGAATATAGTGAAATGTTTCTACACTCATTCTGGTGTAGTCGTAGAATTTTTTGGGACATTGTCTCTGTTCTTTGTAATTTCTATAAAACTCGCCTTTTATTTTCCTTGCCCTATAGTAGGTATTCACTTCTTCTTTTGCCCACAATAAATCGAGCGTTAGGAATAAATTGGAATCGAAAATGTGTTTTCGCCGTTGGTCAGACATTTCGTTCGCGAATAAAAACAAATATCTCGACGATACAACCACGAACACAACACTACGCTCCCTATAGTGCCGCGTGATCTGCCCGCTGGTTCCGAGAACGGGTCTGCAATGCCCGCGCCGCCGCCGCTGCCGCACAGTGGGCTGAAAATCGGCTTTCATAGACATTCGATTTTTTTTTCGAATTGGTCAAATTTTTTGATTGGAATTGTTTAAAACAATCATGACCTTGAGGTATAATTGGTATGACGTCATAGAACATAGTGGAAGATAGACTTTTGATTTTTTTTCAAAATACTTGTATGGGAATTATCATAAAATCTTCAATATCTCAGCTATCGCATATTTGCGCAAAAGAATTCTTTCACACAAAAAATCTCCTATTTTTTTGCCAATTTTTGATATATTTCACTTTTATGGCAGAGGTGCGATGAAAAAGAAAAAAAAGAAAAATAATTTTATTATTTTTATTTCTTCATTTATAACGATTATAAATGAATTGAATTACGCATTAGAATAATATAACAAAGAATATATAGCAAAATAGTGTAGGCCATCGTGAGCCGCTTTTTTAATCATTGATTTTTATACTACCTAGCAGAAAAACAGCATCTTATACGTAAAAAAACAATTCTTAAATTGTTGACAACAAATACTCGACTTTATCGGAAGCCTGACCCTTTTAGCCTATAACAATTACCGAGAATTATTGCTAATAGGTACCTACCTATTAACTAATAGGTAGGTGATCACTGATCACCTAATTTAAGTTTTATTATGACAATGAAGGGTTTTTAGGCTAATTACTAATCGTTCTCCAGAGGAACTTACAGAATCACTGTGCAGGTGCCTAATGAGTTATAATCATTAGGGTTAATTTAGTTCTGTACAGATATCTTACAGGTATTTAAAGGGCAGTATTGGGAACAATTATTCAGTTCACATTGATTTCCCCTTGTGTTGCTTGCAAAAAATGGAGAGTTTATCTACTTACCTAGATTTCTTCATGATTTTGAAGAATTCGGGGAAGTACAGTGACAGCCTTGCACTATATAATGCTGTAGTTTCTCGTTTGAACTTAAATTTCTCCGATGAAGATAATTTAACATTAAAAGAATATTGCAGAAGGATTACACTAGCTATTACAAGGAAATGGAAGCAAGCCAACAGAAAACTGGAGTGTTTCTTAAAGGAACACAAAAACTGGCTTGAGACTGATATTGATTGGCCTAGTTGCATAAAAGTACCTGCTGCTTCAGGCATTGTGGATTCTGAAGTAAATGCCATATCTCCTCAACCTTCCACATCTACATCAGCAGCAATATCAGTTGGAACAATGACAAAAAGAAAGGCACCAACTCGTAAACCATTTCAAGATCTAGGAAAGAAACAAAAAAGAAGGAGAATTACAGATCAAGAAAATTGTGAGTCCAGTGAGATAGCATATGCTGCTATCATAAAGATGAGACAAGAAGGAAAGGAGAATATTGCTTCAGCACTAGAATTCATGTTGACAAATCCAGGAGGTGCTGATAAGTTCAATAATTTAATTCATCAATCGTCGGCCAAGCAAGTTTTCACACCCGAGAAGGCACTTGGCATATTTCTCTCTTTAAAATTATCTAAGTGGCAATATATAACATTGAGAGAAACAGCCATACGTGAAGGCGTAAAAGATTTGTATCCATCTTATTACAAAGTTCAACAGGCGAAATTACAATGTTATCCTTCCAAACAAACAATAACAGTGACGGATTCATCAGCAAAAATTTCTCTTCAAGGATTATTAGATTTAACAGTCAAAAGAATCTTCGACAGTTTACCTGAGTGCGTAGAACAGAAACAGTTAACATTAATATCGAAGTGGGGATTTGACGGTGCGTCTAGCCAGAGCAGATATAAACAGACAATGGACAGTGAAATGATGATTCTAGTGTCTTCATGACATCATTAGTTCCATTGAAACTAATCAATGGCAGTGACACCATATGGAAAAACCCGAAACCCTGTTCTTCATCATTTTGTCGTCCCGTGCGATTTAGCTTCATGAAAGAAAGCAAACTGGTTGTCAATGAGCATTTAGACAGTATGAAAGAAGAAATAAAAGCGTTGAGACCGACAGATAGTGGCAGCAACAAGGTCACCCATGACCTTAAGATGACCATGATCGATGGCAAGGTCTGCACTTACATCTCTGAAGCCAAAGCCAGCTCAGTTTGCTATTTATGTTTGGCAAAACCTTCAGAGATGAACAATTTAACGGAAGTGTTAAAAAGGCCTGTTTCTGAGAATTTATACGAATTTGGGCTGTCTTCGTTACATGCACGCATCAATTGCATGGAATGCCTTTTAAATATTTCTTACAGACAAGATCTTAAAAAATGGATGGCAAAAGGGGAAGAAGATAAAGCTATTCTGCAGGCAAGGAAAAAAACAATCCAAGACGGTTTCAAGCGGGAACTGAACCTGATCATAGGTGTGGTTAAACAAGGCTCAGGAACAACCAACGATGGAAATACAGCACGGAGATTTTTTGAATTTCCGGAAAAAACCGCAGCCATTACGGGTCTGGATGAGAATTTGATTCGGAGATTTGCTGTTATTTTACAGGCTATTACATCAGAAGAAAATATATATATTGAAAAATTTAAAGAGTACTGCCTAAAGACAGCAGAGAGGTATTTGGCACTTTATAACTGGTATTACATGTCGTCAACTGTGCACAAGTTACTTGTACATGGGGCAGATATTATAGCTTGTAATGCAGTAGTACCAATTGGGTGTCTTTCAGAAGAAGCATCAGAGGCTCGTAATAAGGACTTTCGAAGATTTAGATGTCATCATTCAAGAAAAAAGAGCCGACAATGTTCTAATGAAAGACATTCTAAACATGCTTCTTCTCACTTCAGACCCTCTCATTTCTTCAGTTAGACCAATTATGGATGTAAAGAACAGGAAAGCTCTCTTCGCTGAAACTCGGGATCTTTTGGATAACCTGCAAGAACCCGATGTCGAATTTTGCGATATAAATCAATTAGATTCCGAATCTGAATCAGAATCAGAATGTAGTGATTGTGACTAACAGTAGGTTAAGATGTTTTTGTTTATTTACTAACTTTTTATTAGTTTTACTTTTGTTAGTATTAATTTAGAGCATGTCTGTAAATAATCAATTAAATTTTATTTTTAGAATGTATTTAGATTTAGGTACTATTTTTGTTCTATTTTTTTTTATATAAAACTATTTAAAATTTAAATGTAAGTCATATTTGTAGTTGTATATTGATTATATGTTTAACTGTTATTATACCCTAATGATAATAACCCATTAGGCACAGTGATTCTGTAAGTTCTACCTCTGGAGAACGATTAGTAATCAGCCTAAAAACCCTTCATTGTCATAATAAAACTTAAATTAGGTGATCAGTGATCACCTACCTATTAGTTAATAGGTAGGTACCTATTAGCAATAATTCTCGGTAATTGTTATAGGCTAAAAGGGTCAGGCTTCCGATAAAGTCGAGTATTTGTTGTCAACAATTTAAGAATTGTTTTTTTACGTATAAGATGCTGTTTTTCTGCTAGGTAGTTTAAAAATCAATTATTAAAAAAGCGGCTCACGATGGCCTAGACTATTTTGCTATATATTCTTTGTTATATTATTCTATGCGTAATACAATTCACTTATAATCGTTATAAATGAAGAAATAAAAATAATAAAATTATTTTTAATTTTTTTCTTTTTCATCGCACCTCTGCCATAAAAGTGAAATATATCAAAAATTAGCAAAAAAATAGGAGATTTTTTGTGTGAAAGAATTCTTTTGCGCAAATATGCGATAGCTGAGATATTGAAGATTTTATGATAATTCCCATACAAGTATTTTGAAAAAAAATCAAAAGTCTATCTTCCACTATGTTCTATGACGTCATACCAATTATACCTCAAGGTCATGATTGTATTAAACAATTCCAATCAAAAAATTTGACTAATTCGAAAAAAAAATCGAATGTCTATGAAAGCCGATTTTCAGCCCACAGTGTGCCGCCCCGCTGCCCGCAAAATTCGAGGCAGAGGCTTTAAAGGCCTAACGGGTGGACTGATTTGGATACGGTTTTTTTTATTTGAAAGCAGGTTTTCCAGCGATGGTTCTTATACATGTTTTTATCAAAATCGGTTCAGCCGTTTCAAAGTTATCCGCTCTTTTGTTAGCTGAGGTAGGGATCTTAGACGCGTAATGGATATTTACTTTACTTTCAAACCTTAGTGTAACCTAAAATTTGAAACATCCATGTATACTATCTATCTATGCAAGATTATGGAATTCTTGGTGTGATGCTGAAGCCAGGATATCCAGCACACTAGTACACTCTTGAAAAAATTATAGCAGAAAATAATGTCGTGTTCGGATTCATTTACATCAGTATTTGATTCTACATACAATGCAATGGTGGCAACACGATGAGCTGATGCTGCAGCCAGGATGTCCAGCACACTAGAACACTCTTGAAAAAGTAATAGCAGATATATTATGTCGTGTTTGGATTCGTTTTGATCAGTATTTTATTCTACATACAATGCAATGGTGGCAACACGATGAGCTGATGCTGCAGCCAGGATATCCAGCACACTAGAATACTCTTGGTAAAATAATATAGTAGATATGTCGTGTTTGGATTCGTTTTGATCAGTATTTGATTCTACATACAATGCAATAGTGGCTACACGATGAGCTGATGCTGCAGTCAGGATATGTAGCACACTAGTACACTCTTGAAAAAAAAAATTGCAGATAGTATTTGTTTTTTATCAGTACTTATCTTATTTAATTCTATTTGCAGTACGACGAGTCGCATCAGGATAAGTTAATGTTATGTGCAGAGAAACTTAACATTCGGCAGTAATAACAATGCATTTCTATTTTGTTAAATTGTTTAAAAAGTTTAAAAATGTTAAAATAAAAATTAAATTTAATATTTAAAAAAATCCCCAAGGAAAAAAAGAAAAGCGAAAATTTAAAAAGTCAAAAATAATACCTATCTTTGAGCCATCTTCGATTGAATAATACCTATAATATTTTAATTACAGAAATTGATGGATGGCACGATAAGGTTTGCTCATTGAAATGGCGCTATAATGTCACGGCGGGGTACCGCATAAGTAAGTCAGCCCCTCCACTTGATTGACTATCTACATACATAAGCGGTACCCAGCCGCGACATTATAGCGCCAATTCATATGCGTCAGAACCGCGGGTGTACTTTTCAGATGCACCTAAAGTTACTGCAATTATTTGGTACCTTCCGTGTACCTTTACGTACCTCTCTTGAAAATCTGTGTACCTACACCCGTACAATGATATTTTAAAAATTAGGTACACCCGCCATCCTGATGTCAGAACCGCGGGTGTACTGCTAACCAATGTATGTTGCTAAGTACACTCTATAAGTAGATTTGGTACCTCTTGTGTACCTGCAGAAACAAGTATTAAAAAAACAAAATACTGTCAGGTTGCTGCGAAAAGTGAAAAAAACAATCTTCTTTCTTTGACGTTGTTATGATTTAAATTAAAAAAAAAACAATCTTCAGTATTAATAACGTAAGTTAAATATTTTAAAAACCTATTAGAAAAACAAACAAGTTTGCCTATTTTAGAATTTTGAACGATTTATAGAATTCAGATATTTGTCAGTGTTTTCAGAATCGAAATGAAACAAGAGAGAGTTTTAAAGGTTTTTTTAATTAATTTTAATGGTACCGAAATAAGTAATGATTAATATAAATAACGCATTGATTCCATGTGCATTTAACTCGGCCAAATAATTTGTTACAAGACTTATATAAGGTAATCTATTAGTAAGTACAAACATTTTAAGGATAGATTCATTAACTTAAGATAAACATTTCTTGAAAAAATCATAAATTTCTATACGCTAGTTTCCAAGAAAAACACCAAAAACCATTTTGTTTAAAAAGTAAAATTCAACACCCCGTGTATAACGGGGAATTCCAGCTAACGTACTTTATGGCAGATAACAAAGGAGTCGCGTTGTTTACCTAAAACCCCGTGGCGGCGCGCATCCCCCGCTTCGCCCCTGCCGCACCCCGTTGCGCGGCCAGCCAGCATTCGACGCGGGAGCGGCTTCTAGTTCGCTAAAATCATTTCACTGATAATGTGCTATCGACGGATGAGTGCACATTTACGCGCGAGGGACTATGTAATGTGCATAATGCGCATGCATTACTGGTGCGATTACAATCGAACGAGTGATTCGGCCGGACCACTTCCAACACCGTTTCAGTGTGAATGTGTGGGCAGGACTGTTGAACGGCCAATTATTAGGACCCGTTTTTCTGGATCGACTGACTGCGGACACGTATCTCCAGTTCCTCCAGCGAGACCTACCAGAGCTACTGCTGGATATACCTGTGTTGTACCGCAGGTACATGTACTACCAGCACGACGGCGCACCGGCGCACTTCAGTGTGCGGGTACGCACCTACTTGGATGAGGCGTTCCAAGGGCGATGGATTGGGCGCGGTAGCGTTATCCGCTGGCCGCCACGCTCACCTGATTTGACGCCAATGGACTTCCACGTGTGGGGTCGGGCCAAAGATCTAGTGTATGGGAACGAACCGTACATTAGATGAATTACGTGCGCGAATTGTGAGTGCATTTGACGCTCCCCGCTTGCTGCACGTGTTGCAAACCGTTATTTATGACTTTCTTTCTTAGTAGGTACCTACCTATTCGTCTAGGATCTTGTCTCCACCTCGAGCAACGCTATTAATATTCCGCTGCAATAAACGAAAGCAACATTTGCGCTTATCTTTGGTAGAGATATTTCCAATAAATCGAAGCAGATCAGTGTGGAGCTATTGTTTTTTTATGACAGATATTAACAATTTTACTAACAGTCATTTAAAATGTTTCTACTGACTGGTGTAAGACTGCCTTTGTAATGCAGGAATCAAATTATAACGTAAACGTTACGTTCAGTACGTTCAGTGGAAATTAATCCTAAGTAATAATACAAATAAATAAAACAAAATAACAAATAAAACTCGCCAATTATTTTTTATTTTTTTAACTTGGCGTGTTTAAAAGTCAAAATTCACTATCAGATTTACACTTATTTACACAATTTACTAGTTATTTACACAATTTACTAGTTATTTACACATATCACATCAATTGTTGGACGTGACGCCCTTGTAGACGCACACACTGTCTAGCGCGATCGAGACAATGCCTCCGCACTTCAGTAAGCACTTGCTGTTCACTGGACATCACGTCAAATGCACTCACAATTCGCGCACGTAATTCATCTAATGTACGGTTCGTTCCCATATACTAGGTCTTTGGCCCGACCCCACACGTGGGTGTTGAATTTTACTTTTTAAACAAAATGGCTTTTGGTGTTTTTCTTGGAAACTAGCGTATAGAAATTTATGATTTTTTCAAGAAATGATTATCTTAAGTTAATGAATCTATCCTTAAAATGTTTGTACTTACTAATAGATTACCTTATATAAGTCTTGTAACAAATTATTTGGCCGAGTTAAATGCACATGGAATCAATGCGTTATTTATATTAATCATTACTTATTTCGTTACCATTAAAATTAATAAAAAAAACCTTTAAAACTCTCTCTTGTTTCATTTCGATTCTGAAAACACTGACAAATATCTGAATTCTATAAATCGTTCAAAATTCTAAAATAGGCAAACTTGTTTGTTTTTCTAATAGGTTTTTAAAATATTTAACTTACGTTATTAATACTGAAGATTGTTTTTTTTTTATTTAAATCATAACAACGTCAAAGAAAGAAGATTGTTCTTTTTACTTTTCGCAGCAACCTGACAGTATTTTGTTTTTTTAATACTTGTTTCTGCAGGTACACAAGAGGTACCAAATCTACTTATAGAGTGTACGTAGCAACATACATTGGTTAGCAGTACACCCGCGGTTCTGACATCAGGATGGCGGGTGTACCTAATTTTTAAAATATCATTGTACGGGTGTAGGTACACAGATTTTCAAGAGAGGTACGTAAAGGTACACGGAAGGTACCAAATAATTGCAATAAATTTAGGTGCATCTGAAAAGTACACCCGCGGTTCTGACGCATATGCCAATTCAATGAGCAAACGTTATCGTGCCATCCATCAGTTTCTGACAAATCATTTTTTTTCGAAGGTCTAAATCAATCTACCTAGCCTTTTCCCAACTATGTTGGGGTCGGCTTCCAGTCTAACCGGATGCAGCTGAATACCAGTATTTTACATGGAGCGACTGCCTATCTGACCTCCACAACCCAATAACTGGGTAATACGATACCCCTTGGTAAGACTGGCTGTCAGACTTTCGGGCTTCTGACGACCCGTAACGACTGTCAAAGATCCACGAATGACAGCCGGGACCAACGGCTTAACGTGCTTTCCGAGGCACGAAGCAACCCCTCCTCTATTAGTGAATAGTTTCAATAATAATAAGACTCTTTCATCTCCAGTTATGCCACTGGATAATCATCGCCTTTTTCTGGTTCCCTATGACTCAGTGATTTACCAACCCAGAGTGATTTTAGATTTGGGTATTCATAAACGGAGTTCCGAGCCCAACAATATTTTTAATAAAATTCTGAAGAAAAAATGGGAAAATTGGATTTTATTATTCACAGACGCATCAAAAATGGATGGATCTCTCATTTAGGTTCAGCGGTATTCATACCTAAGTTTAATGTCGTCTTAAGTTTTAAGAGCCCGCCTGAGTGTTCTATTTTTACAGGAGAATCCCTAGCTATATTAGAGGCAGTAAAATACATTTTAATAAATCCTTGATTCTTACAGACTCTCTTAGCAATCTCCAAGATTTATTGAAAATCCCCTTTCGCAGCAAAGATAACTCTGTAATTATTCAGGAAACTCTATACAAATTAAATCAATCTGGCCTGGATTCCAGGACATACTGGCATATTGGGTAATGAAGCAGCTGATTTCATGCTAAGCAGTCTATCCAGACAGGTTGTTCGTCTTTCCGTAACATACCGGCTCGGGAGGTCCGTTGCCTAGCTAAACCACGTCTCATGAAGTCTTGGGATGATCTGTATCAAAGATCTAGGGTAATTAAATGCAAATATTATGGCAGTATTCAACCCAACATTCCAGCTAAACCCTGGTTTGTCAAAAATAAGAAATCGAATAAATTAATTACATCTATCATTATACGTCTCAGACTAGGACATGTTTACTCCCCAGTGTTTTTGGCTAAACTTCGCATTCGGAATAATTCCCTTTGCGAGTGTGGTATAGAAGAGGGTACACTTGAGCACATATTTTTTTCTTGTCGTGATCTTGCAGTCCCTCTGTATGATATACTCCCCCCTAATTTCCCCAGACCTATTAATATATCCCATTCCTCTTAACACTTGTTGATTCCCCATTAATTAAAACTCTCCAAAAATTTATTATATTAAATAACATCAAGCTCATAGTAATTCATAGTAGTGATTAATACGTCGTCAGTTTCATAATAAAGTTGTGTTGTCTGCTTATTGTGCTTTGTGTTGTTTGTGTTGTCTACTTATTCTTATTAACAAATATATTTTGTTGCCCTTACAGGCTACTCAAACAGATCCAGTTTTAAGTAAACCGTACTATAGGCTGTATAACCGATCAACCTCAGCGAATACTATTTGTTTCCTTCAACCTTGACTTTGGCAGAATCATCGTTAAAACGATGGAGCCACTTATATAAAATTGGAATTGGAGGCACGGAGAAGTCTCGGTATGTAAAGATGGTCACCCATCCACTGACCCGGCAAGCGTAGCTTAACCTGATGGATCGACCCGTGCGGCTGTCATTACTTAGCCACGAGCTCCTCGTCCTCATTTTTTTCGAAGGTATAAGCAAATTATTTAAAGATCTGTACCTAGTCTGTTAGGGTTACTGGGGAATATATTCAAAAAGGAAAAATTATTTCATTTTTAATTTCATCCCCCCTTCCCTTTCATTCCGCGAACTTTTGGACCTCCCCTCGTACAAGAATGTTTTGGCGCCTCAATGACATTGGCAGGGGCACATTGTTGGGAAACATTTGTGATTTTTTTACACGAAATTATTAATCGCACACCAGAAAAAGATTCTTACATCTAATAATCTACATGTACAGTGGGCTGCATCAAATGGGGTACCCCAGTTGTATTATAGTTATTTATGCAACTGACGCATAATAAGGGGTATTATGAGGCGAAACCGAGTGTGATAATATTTCACATGAGTGTTTTAATACCTAATTATGTACAGTTGCATACAAGACTTTATCTGCATCCATGTTATGAATTCTATAGAAAAGGTTCTGAAACAGTTTTTTGCAATACTCGTATCGAACATGGCGGCCGGCGTCATGGCCGACGTGAATTCGAATAAGTTCTTTTTTTAATTACGGCGCTGTTGTAGTGAAACGCGCGTGCATTACAATGTTCTTTTTTTGAAAACGAGTTGCATAATGAAATTCAGTACAACATTAAAACACCCGTTTGGTTGCTACTATGGTTACCATGGTTACTATGACACTGGCTGTTTTAATGTTGGCAATAAGCTAACTGTTTCAGAAAGAGAATTTATACCATACTTACACCAAATCAATGATCATCAAAAATAACAAATGCGCATCTAATAAACTTATTATTGCACTACTATACAGTTAACTAATTGAATATCAAAACTTGTACAAGTTATAATTATTGGGCCACCCCAAGGTTCAGTTTGGTTAGGTTCCTTTAAACCCTGCAGACAGAAATAGGTGCCCAGTGGGGCTCCGTCGACCTGACGTTAGGTATAATTTATTTAGACATGCATGATTTGCAAACAGTATTTTTGATGTATGTATTCTGTTGGGAACAAATGATAATTTTTGAAATTTACCTAACCTTTTTTAGGGTTCCGTAGTCAACAAAGAACCCTTTTAGTTTCGCTATGTCTGTCCGTCTGCAGCTTAGCTGAGAGACCCTTAGTACTAGAAAGCTATAATTTGGCATGGATATACATATTCATAACGCCGACAAAGTGGTAAAATCAAATCATGGAAAAAAATTGTTAGGGTACTTTCTGTACACGTAAACTGGGGAGTTTTTTTTTTCTCGTCTACCCCATGATGTGGGGTGTTGTTTTTCGATTTAGGAATCCGTTTCTGAAATATTAAGCTTTAAAGTGCTAGTTTTTGTTGGTCAAGTGCCCTAAGTGTGAGTCATGTTTGGATAATTATGTAAAAAAAAAATCACGGTATTAGTATATAATACTAGCTGACCCGACAGACGTTGTCCTGTCCCAATTTCAATATTCCCATATTAAATCCACTTTCAGTTTTCCAGAATTTTCCAATTTTCCCGGCAACTTTTCCAATTTTTCTCATCGTTTAAACCTTCCCTGGACTACGTTAAACATTTCAAAACCAAAATCAGCTAAATCGCGTTCTTGAGTTATAAAATTACAACGAAAAGTGGCATTGATTTTTATAGATCAGATACCCGATATACTAATACCGTGATTTTTTTTCGAATTTAAAAGGAAAACTAAGCTAATTAAGCTACCTACGTAGGCTTTTCAAGTTTACGAGTAATAGTCAACCAACTACAGAACCCTTCATTGTGCGTGGTCCGACACGCATTTGGCCGGTTTTTTTTTAATTTTTAACAGAAATGGCAGCGTTAGGTCCGATTTTGACCGCGCGCCAAAAGAACCTTGTAGGTGTACTTAATAAACCTAAGGCATGGATAACCACTGTCATCAACAAATTAGCCATTGAGTTGTTGCCGAATACACTGATTCCGCAAGGAACATATTTGAAATGTGTGTCTGAGTAGGTACTGCCTTCGTGGTCAATCATAGGTAGAAATAAAATTAAATATTTCACCACATCTTGTGAAAACCTGTAGGTACCTACATACCTACCTTTTTTCTTTTTCTCCTCCATTCTGCATTATATCTAACAGTTTCGTTAAACGTAACGCAATAGCAACCCACCGGAACTGTTTTGTAAAACAGCTAACGGTTATGTAAAACACATCGCGATCGACAATCCATCTGCGACATACAGGGTGTAAGGGACAGCCCTCCGCAAACTGATAGGGTGAATTCAGTATGTCATACTAAGATGACCGGTACATGAAATTTTTTCAGGAACTTTAAGGGACTCCAATAAACCTGATTTGTTTTTGTTTTTGTGCACAAATCGGAGCGTCTATTACTGGTTGGGAGGGGTAGGTAGGGGTGAACTCTGTAGCTAGACAGAAAGTGAACAGCTGATTTCGCGCGTCGTTGGTTAGAGTATTTCAACATCCATTGCTGGTTTTTTTTTGCAGTTTTTTTTACATAAATGGAGTGCTGCGAACACACAATGCAATTTTACTTTGAATTAATGAAAATGTAACTGAAAAAAAATTTGAAAAAATGAAAATTTTCCTGACAAAATTCCTGGTGGAATATGATTCAGAATGAGGAGCTGAATGCACCCTGTTAGTTTGCGGAGGGCTGTCCCTTACACCCTGTATGTATTTATTAAATAAAAATGAAATGCTGTTTGTTGGTAAGCGCATCACTTCAGAACGGCTGGGCTTCTTGTGTACCTAGATAACTGGCTATTTTTGATAAAACATACATTGAACTTAAAACTTACTTTAACGTAGGAGGTAATGGCTCTACCAGAAATGTCCTGGGGGTCTCTTCATTGGTATGTTGTATTGGCTCCCTTATAGTTCCATTCTGTTCCTCCTGGTCATGACCAAGCCCACTGCAAATCAAATCATAATAATATTACGTACTACTAGCATATTGGGTTTTTTTTCCCTATTGTTTTTGGCACTCATTACCCGTGCTCCCGGTGGGTCGACCCAGTACCGGGTCCATGGGTAATTTTAATTACCCGTGGTCCCACGGCATTAGGGATTGTTCCCGGACTTCTGACTATATCGATAGAAAATTAATTACAACCAAAGACCACCACCTACTTATGATTAAATACAAAATAATACAAATCCATATAGCAGCATTAATAGGTACGTCAAAATCAAAAAATCTAATCATTTTTATTTCAGGCATTCCAAAAATGGCAAATCCCTAATGCCATGCGCATGTGACTACAGGTAATTAAAATTACCCATGGACCCGGTAATGGGTCGGTCCACCACCGGGACAACGAGTAACGAGTGGTTTTCGGGCCTATTTGGCGCAGCCACTATTTTAAGTTTATTTTATTTTTTTACTTTACTAGTTAAGTAGTTCTTTGTAAAAGAGTTGTCCCAAGTAAAACTATAGGCAGACACAGCTTGCCTGAGCCTGGTGAAACAACAGCATTTATAAATCAATCTGCCTAGCCTTTTCCCAACTATGTTGGGGTCGGCTTCCAGTCTAACCGGATGCAGCTGAATACCAGTATTTTACATGGAGCGACTGCCCATCTGACCTCCACAACCCAGTACTTAACTGGGTAATATGATACCCTTTGGTAAGACTGGTTGTCAGACTTTCGGGCTTCTGACGACCCGTAACGACTGTCAAAAATTCATGAATGACAGCCGGGACCAACGGCTTAACGTGCTTTCCGAGGTACGGAGGAGTCTCGGTATGTAAAGATGGTCACCCATCCACTGACAAACCCTGGCAAGCGTAGCTTAACCTGATGGATCCACCCTTGCGGCTAATTACTTAGCCACGAGCTCCTCCGTCTGGCAGGTCAGTTAGTATACAGGGTGGAAGAGACATCGACGCGCAAACGGTTACCACGTATTCAGTACATCATTCTGAGTATATAGACACTTTTCATCGGTTATTGAAAAAAAAATCTGCTCTTCCATACATTTTGACCGTGTATGTATTGCACTATTGTAGGAAACTGCTGCAGAATAGACTAAAGATTATATTCTGTACCTACTAATCGATATAATTATTGTAGGTACTTATTTAAAACGTAGCCTGCCAATCCTACCCACTATAAATATTACTTTACTTCTTGTTTGCGCTTTGATAAAGACTGACGTAGGCACGGAGGAGTCTCGATATGTAAAGACCCATCCACTGACCAACCCCGGCAAGCGTTGCTTAACCTGATGGATCGAACCGTGCGGCTGTTATTACTTAGCCACAAGCTCCTCAACAGCGGCGGCGTAAGGCGTGGGCGACCGCCTACGGCCTCGCGATCCGAGGGGCCTCGCGTCTCGAAGCTTTATGCATTAGGTACTTAAAAGCCGTGAAAAAATTTTACTCGTCATAAAACGATAAAAATATTGACATACCAAATTCTTTTATTTTTTTTAGTCTAACAACATTTGCTGGCGTTGCGTTTCTTTCGCGTGTAATCCCCGAAAGATTTTTGCAAGTTATTAAAAGTTTAATTATTCGTGTTTATATCCCCCTCGGCCCCCGGTCCCTGGGTCCCCCCAAATCTCGAGAAGTAGGTACTTTTTAATCAAATCTCAAACAAGGTCAAAACATGTTCAGTAACAAAGAGGCAGTTTGTAGTTGGAGGCCCCCCTACATGTTAAAATATTATTAACATGCAAAAATTGTCGAGCTCGCTTCGCTCGCTCTTCCATCGTAAATTTTATACGTTTTCAAACTTTTCTGCATAGGTCGACCAAATAACTTCTATTTTCCTAATAATGTTCAAAAGAAGAACATCTGAGACTGGGTGCTAAAATTTTCGAGCTCGCTTCGCTCGCTCCATATTCTTCTCATACTCAAACCCTTCTGCATAAGTCATAACCGACAAAGTATCTCCCATTTGTGTATGATCAAAAGAAAACCTTAATTGCCTTTCCGAGACGGGGTGCTAAAATTTTCGAGCTGGCTACACTCACTCTTGCGTCCTGCATAGCGTTGCCGGAGAGTAATATTCCGAAGTATTCCCTTCGGAAGTATTCGGAAGTATTCGCCAGTTTTGAGTAGTATTCGCAAGTATTCCCCGAGCTAAGTACATGTGCGGTCACGCAAGTTTATCTATTAAAGTTTGACTATTGACCGCTAGATGGCGTTAATTAACGCCATCTAGCGGTCAATAGTCAAACTAACATTACGTCGTGTGTGTGTCGTGTGTGTTGTTGTCGTACGAGTATGTTGCGTTCATTCATGACTCCGAGTAATATTCGATTTGAAAACTTCGCAATACTTCCGAATATTTCTTTACATCTACTTAGATAAGTACTTACGTAATAAGTTTTTGTATGCGGTTTAGGTGTGAAAGTGGTAGAGAGGTAAATACATAGGTAGATTACTGAGTTTATAAAATAGTTTAAAGTAAGTATCAAGAAAGAAGTCAAGGTTTGACTTCAAGTGCAAAAACACACCGTTTTCGAGATATAAAATACAGTACATTTTTTTTCTTTTGCTTATATCTCGAAAACGGTGTGTCCTATTGCAAAAATAATGAAAATTTGGCCCCCCTTTATAAAACCCATAAACCCCTAAACCTCTACATGTAGGTACCAAAAAAAAAACCATAAAGAACACGTTGAAGCTGCCCCCTCCTAGCGCCCCTCCATGTACAAGAGAATCGGCACTAATATCCGCACAAAATAGACATTTTAAACTCAACCATACAAAAATAAAACAATAATTACCGAGTCACTGGTAGATAACTACTTACAGGGAATTATTCCCGCTAGTAGATAACTACTTACGTGGAAATATTCGCGCTAGTACGTAGGCATCGAATAATACTCGTCGATTTTATGAATGAACGGGCTCGAGCTTCCTATCACGTGTGCAAGTGCAAGTGAACGCCGGCTCGCTGCTGGCATCGCGCGCCTACCAACTTCGGGTACTTATTGGATTATCTTTTAAATGCGACTATTGACCGCTAGATGGGGGCGCAGGTCTCATTGCAAATTACATATATTATGTCCCGCATTCGTGATAGTGCATTCATTAATACCCACGAATCAATCTTCCACCATTCATAAGCTAATCAGCAAATCTTGGTCACTGCAGCAGCAGAAAGCGTCGCATTAACACGACTAATCACGCTAGTTAATGCTACGCTTCTGTGGCACCATCTTGCGGATTCTTGCGATAACAATAGAATAGTCGGCGCACTGCATTTTTGTCCTTGAACCCCCACTTGTCCGGCACTGGATTCACCATAAAAACGTGTACAGGAGCGCTAATACTTCGTTGACTCATGAATGAATGGCTGCGAAGCTCGGTGGTGTGCCACTTTACTATCAAGCCAATGCCAGGCGAGCGCTGGCGTCGCTGAGCGACTAACGAGAGCAGGTGTTCATTTACAATTCTACCATTGCCCGCTAGATGGCGTTAATTCAAGTAACGGCACGGCGTAATATATTCGGCGAGTCGAGTCTCATCAAGCGACCTACGCAAGTACGCATACATTCGTAACTAGGTACCTACTGGCAATAACTTTATTCTTAATAGGTAATAAAAAGTAGGTTACCTACTACATTCTTACTAGTAGTATTCCTTCAAATTGAAGTATTCCTTTGAATATTTCGCAATTATTCCGAATACTTGCGAATACTTGCGAAGTTTTGCAACGCTAGTCCTGCATTCTTCTAATTCTCAAACTTTTCTGTGTAACTTAATAAAATGTCTCCTATTTCTGTAAGAATGTTGAAAAGACAACCTAATTTTAACCATCCGAGGCGGCGTGATAAAATTTTCGAGCTCGCTTCGCTCGCTCCTGCATCCTACTTCGCAAACTTTTCTGCATTAGAAATAGCGGCTGGTGTTCGAATAATATATAATCTTGAAAAAATTCTGTGAAACTAAAAGCCGAAAAGTTCGTCTATTTTATTTAATTTGTGTTTGATGCATTTTTGTCATCATTTGATTAGCAATAAAACTCAAATACTTACCTACTGATACATTTGTATCAGCTCAGATTGTAAGATTGAGAGATTGTGTGTTTTTGTATTCAGCTCCATAGACTTATAAAAAAAGATGATATCGAAAGTGAAGCACAGTAAGTATGCCGGACCGTTTGTACAAACACGCCTCGCGCACACATTTACATCATAGTATACCGACCGGCCGCCATTACGTGACACGAGCGACGGACGGCGCGGCGTCTTTGCAGGTACTCAAATCATGCACACATAGATCGGTACGGTGCTTCACTTTCGATATGCGCGGCGCGGAGTCCATCTTTTTTTATAAGTCTATGTTCAGCTCATTGAAATTAACGTTTTTCTTTCGACTGGGAAATTAAAGAGGCCTCGCAAAGCTGATGTCGCCCACGTCCAAATTTGGTCTAGCGCCGCCACTACTCCTCAACAGCAATTATATGAAACTTATACACTACTATTTTTTAATAACCTAGTACAAAAAAATGGGGCTTTATCCGTACCCGTTACTGATCATATTTGTGTAGGTAGGTAGTCAAAAGTAAAAAAAAAAAAAAAACAAAAAAAAAATTGACCACGAAAATTCGTCATAATTATTGGTAAGTAAATTCATAATTGAATCAATCATTCATAACAATTGCTACTAGAAAAAATACTACGCGCAGTGCTTTTCCATGATTAATGAATACTACTGTGAAGCCTGTACCTACTACAATATTTCCATTTTTCCATGAACTGAGTGACATTTTAGGATTTATACAAACGCTAATAACTTGGCTGATTATGAATAGGTATTATTTATTGAAAATTAGTGGTGTATTTACATACATACCTACCTACTAGAGCAATACTTACATATCAGTTACTAATTCTCCATCATAGCTTAAATTCATGTCCTCATCATTTAACATTTGATTTGCATGTTCTGTCTCTGTTTGTAACCTTATGTCTTTAATATGCTCTTCAGGCTCCTGAATTACTGAACTGCTGCTGTTCAAGCCCACATTTTTCGATCTGCAATCAGTAATAGTACTTAGATGATAAAATATTCTTGAAAGCAAAGTTAGAGGGATTATGTGATTGTAAGATTCATGGAACAATATTATTAGGTAGGTACCTACCTAGCCTACTAACATAGATTGTTTCATGTAGGTACCTTAAAATCGCTATCTTAATCCTAGATCACTGTAGAGGCCAGGGTCAGAATCAAGGCCAAGTGGACCTTGATAAAAGTTGGGAGTTGAGTGAACACCATACACACCATATACATACTACAGGTACCGAAAAGCACTTGGCCAGTTTTTTTATGATGTCACTAATTGGACCACCCTTTATAATGATTATTACATGTGTGACAAGTGATATATGCTGCAGATAAAGTAAGCATGAGCATTTTTTTCTATGCAAGACTGTTGTCCAGGTTCAGGATTTAGGTAAGTATAGTACAATTAATAAAATTAGGTATTGAATTGATGCTCTAATTATTGTCAAAAGTGCCTATAGTAGGGAATTTTGGCCTTCAAACTACTGTCTTAAAATCATAATTAGTGAATGTTTTCTTTACCCAGTTTGATCCTTAACTTTCATAAAAGGTTCAGCATTTTTCAACTGATCAAAACATTGTAGTTTAAATTCATGCTCTTTTTCCTTGTATGATTCATGAACTTCTTGTTTTTCTTCTTCAGTCAAAGACAGCCAAGATTTGGTTGCTTCAATTAGGTTACTTTGATACTGGAATTATATATTTAAAATGTTTGATTTGGAATTTAGACTGATGTTTTATCCTAAAAACTCAGTTTGGAGGACTCTTGACTATTGTGTTACAGATGGCACTACGCTTTTTTGCTTAGGTCAGCATTAGCTAGAGGAAAAATGTTGCATCACAAGTTTTGTCCTTTTGAGGGACACCATCATCATCATTTCAGCAGAAAGACTTCCACTACTGGAGATAGGGCTCCCCAAGCACCACCACTTCAACCAGTTCTGTGCTTCTCGAATCTAGCAGATTCCTGCGACCTTCATCAGTTCATTGGTCCACCTTGTGAATTAAAATTAAATATTGGACATTTTGCGCACATCAATACTTGAACCATAATTACCAGTATTCAGTAACTTGACAGTTGAAGGGATAAGAAAAAATCACAACAACAAAAAACAAAAAAAAAGGAACAACAAACAAAACAATAAAAAAGGAATGAAGTGAAAAAAATAATTACTTAACGAAACTACCTTGATTTGCTTATTTTTAATTGAAACACTGATCAAGATCGAAGTTCAAACACATTATATTTGTTTATAGCTACCTTAATTAATTTAAAAATGAACATTATTTTGCTTCAAACTGTCAAGTTACTGATTATGATTAAAAGTCCAAGTATATATCCCAGTCTCAGACCAAATAAAAAGAGGTCTATGATCCCAGTGCTCACATAGCTCCTTGACACAAAAACAGGACACTAATCTGCCCATTCTGCTGCTCTGAAAATATTGGATAATGGTACTTCTGTGCAAACCGCACTCTGTAACAAAAAAAAGATAGAAGCCATGCGCTATTGCACTCGATGTCAGAGAAAACCATTCATTTTGAAAACCATTTACTTTGTACATTATGCTTATTATTGTACCCAGGGATTAGTGGTGAGTGTTGCTGGTTGCCCAATCCTCAAGATGACCCACTGACCAAGGAATGCTCAGTACCGACTGAGTTTAATGCAGTACCCTTTAAATGTCTTTCGTATTTTAACTTTAAAGTATTGAAAACAAACTATCTTAACCTTGGTTTCAGATGAGCCTTTTTGTTTACAGTATAGTTTGATATAAAAAGCAAATGCAGTTTCGGGAAATTTATTAGGTTTTGGTTTATTCCTCTTCGATTCCATTATCATACCAGTTTAAGAAAACAAAATCTGTTTGTTTTTATTTAAGTATTGATTGAAAATAGAAAATGCTATGCTCCTCTTTTTATGACTTAAAATTATAATTAATAATTCACTCAGTATATATAATAGTAGTCTATGAATTCACTGGAGTAAACTGACAGATGCTAATGTCACTTTGTATGTAATCACAGATTAAGTAGTATTTTAAATAATGGTGCCATATTTATTGTAATGAATGATGCGTTCAGTTTCTTGTGCTTCAGTTCATTCCAAGGAAGTACTATTATAATAGTACTTCCATGGTTCATTCACACAAAGTCAATAGTAGGAACATTTATTATAAAAAGTAATTAATTATAATACATTCAGGGTGTAAGTGTAAACAGTGGCAATCTTTTAAGGGGTCATTGTACTCATCATTATGACAACTTTAATATAGGACCAAACATAAAATCGCGAAAAAAAAATCAGCTGTTCAGTACATTTAGGTATATTTGCCAAATAGGGAACAGCAGTTTTTTTTTTCGCGATTTCAGGTTGGTCCCATAGTAAAAGTTGTTCATAAGGATGAGTACAATGACTCTTTAAAATATTGCCAATGTTTACACTTACACCCTGTAAGTATACCTACATAAATTCAATGCATTTTTATTTTATTTTATATAATTTGCTTTTTGAAAGTCATCATGAATCGGCCTTTAAAGGTACTACAAATATTTTTATATCGATTAAACAAAACTAGGCTGGGAGATTTCATAATAAAATAAATAAAATAATGTGATTTGATTTAGAACGTAACAAGAATGAATGAGCGAGTGATTGATGTCAATAGAAGATTGACATCATTTGACATCAATCACTCGATCATTCATTCTCACAACACTATTTTCCATGGACCTAATATACAAACTGGACTGAGCTCTCATACCAAAAACACGAGCAGAGAAAGATATGTCACATGAGGCAGTTATCTCCTTCTAATAGGGTGACCAAACATTTTTATGACAAACAGGAAAATTCGTTTATACAGAGATAATTTGCGTCCGGTTGACCATAAGTGATTTCAAATTATTGTTTGTATTACAAACATATTGTAATTAAATAATATAAAGAAATAGACCTTTTTCGAAAGCTCCTTTATGAAACTGAACATTATTGTGTTCTGTGTCGGTGTTGAATCGTGTACCTACCCATGTTTTGAGGCAAGAAGGAAGGACTACAATATTGGTGAGATTCGTCTTGTGGCGAATCATCAAATTTGATCACGTAGGTATACGTGGCTTATGATGAAGTAGGCATGTAGAATCTCGTTCTGGGACCATGGTACTTTCTTGCTCTTTTTTCGTTTACTCTACAGAGCTGGTTTGGGTAAGTATGTAATTGAAGCAAAGGGAACTAAAATGATTCTGGAATTACATCCAACCATATTTGTTGAATTTCTTCTTTGGATGGAAAGCTGTAAACTACTTAAAAATAATGCTATTTCAATCATGCGATACATAAGTACAAATTGTATTTATTATACGCCTAATATTAATAGTTTTAATCAGAAATACACTACTTATAGCTTTTGTAGACAGAAGACGCTAAGTCTTCTGTCTACAAAACGTCTAGAGCATGGTTACACTACTTATACTCAAAATTGTTATTATTTAGTACCTAACAATTTTAAGTCTTTTATCGAGATTTATTTAAATCTTTGTTATTCCTTACAAGTTCCTTACCTGTGAAATTAAATGCCACAACCAGCATAACATTCACTTTTACATTTCTTGATGCAACACTTTCTCACCATTTTCGCTATATAAATTGAAAAAAAACCGCCATGAAACCATTGATGTCAGATTTCAGTGTTACCAGAGTAATTATATGATAGCTACCAAACATTAATCAAAATTATATTATTTTGATTATTTTACTCATGGAGCTTACTTATAAAATTATTGACTATGATATACAGATTGTAAACCTATAAATAAAATTATTTAAAACTAATCTAAATGCTAAAAAAAAATATACGTAACTTATTTTACCTACTTGTAGTTGGTAAAATTTTCTACCATCTTTATCATTTTTATCTGTTGGCAATTGAGCAAAAGGGACACACTCCACAACTCGGGGCCTCTCTCTCGGCTCGTTTTGCCTCAGCTAAGATATCCTATCAAAAGTAAACCTAAACTGCAGTCATTAAGGTTAATTTTTGTATGATACGATTTTTGGAGAGCTCAGTCCTGTTTATATAGTATATTAGGTCCATGCTATTTTCTTTTCATCAGAAAATAAACACCGTAAAACACCGTAAACGTCAGATTCCTCCAGTGAAGTCTGAATTAACTGCAGTCTTAGAAAATGACAGTGACACTTCTTAACTGTCATTTCACCCTCAAGTGTCTGAGTTTGGCTAATTTTAGACCCAAAACACCAGCGAGTGGGGAGGGTTGGGGGTTAGTTGCGAACCCCATAGGTTCACAACTACTTATAATGATATTTTTTCCATCGAATGATGTTTTTTTACGTTTATTTATATGTGATCTAAGCTTATATACCTATTATATAAAGTTTTGTCCTTTTGCACACTTTGGGTGCATTTGACACGCGGGGGGAGAGGGGGGGTTAGCTACGAACTCCATAGGTTCACAACTAATGATGATGATTGGTTTTCCATCGGATGATGTTTTTTTACATTTATATATATGTGATATAAGCTTATATACCTAACAAAAAAAGAGTTTTTCTTATGCACACATGGGGTGCATTCGACACTTGAGGGGTTAAAAAAATGTTCCCATTTCCAACCACGGTCACGACTCACGCGCCACAATTATACAATTGTACAATTTACTATTGCACAATTGCAATTTATTACTGCACGCTATTGTACAATTTGTACAGTGTCACGCGCCCATTGCCCGAAACCTTCCGAAACCAAAGGGTAGAGTAATAGGGTTAGAATAGAGTTTAAATTGTGCCGTTGAGGTCAATAGTAATAAATGTGAGTTTAAACCATCTACCCAAATAATTTAAATAAAAGTCTTAGGGGCGCCTAAGACGACCCACTAAAGTGGTTAAGTGGTTAAGTGTTATGCAGTAACGGCCTAAAATCTCGGACTAAATAAAAAACCCAGACATAGCGCTGCGAACAATGCACTGAAGCATGCTGCGCAAAACTACTCCTCGCTCTGTCCATACACGCTCACACGCACACATTTACACCAAACTACAATTAAATTACACCTCATTACGTGCACATGTTTTCGAAACTCAAAATGTGCGGCTTCACGTTACTGTTGACAGCGCCATGTCTTGATTTTTAATTTAGTCTGATCCTAAAATTATTTAAATATACTTGGATATAAGCAGCGGTCAAAACAATAATAAAACTTTACATACCTACATTATGTACTTAAATACTTCATAAAATGCTTAAATAACTATGTTTATAAACAATATTTATTATTCGATATCACTTCCGACAGCAAATACCTGCTAAGCTTCATACCGTATGTAATGGGCATTTTTTTTTAAACTGCTACGTACTTTGAAAACAGCTTACTAATAGTGTTTTGGATATTTTAGCAAATTCTTGATTTAGTCGAATGATAAATTTTACAAATTTTGCTAGGTATGTATTTTTTTTTATTATATGGAGCTTGTTTCAAATAATATATGTAAATAAATAGTAACTTAGATACGTTTTGGTCATGACCGTTACCAAATAATAAGGACAGTACTGCAAGACGTAAGATGCCACATTTCAGGATTTAATTTTGTTCCTTTTTTTTTTAAATTTCTGTTGGCAATTTAAGTAAAAAAGAATACTGGTCTTTTGGAACTATTTAATAATTACTCGACACTTCTATGTTATAAAAATGTTAATTATTTGCAACTTGTATGTATGGGACATCCCATAAGTGGGTTGGTAGACATTTTGACGAAAATGCCCGTCGAACTGTCAAAATTGTACGGTTGCGGATTTGTGAATAGCGTTTAGCGGACTTCGTCGATATCAATGGCGTTCGTTGTGAATAGGTATGCGGGTGGAGAAAAAGTAAACGTATGGATTATGGATTATTGGTATTATTTTTCGTGATAGTGACAACACTGAATTGAATCTGACAAGTGACAGTGACTCTGTCTGTCACACTGGCTGGGCTGCTAGAGTTCATGAAGTGCATATTTCTTAAAAATTGTGTATAATTTTTAAAAAAATTGTAAATACCTGCATCTTGCGGCCCACTGTTGCCGAGTTTGGTCTAGCTTGAAGGACTGTGAAGATAAAACTTGGACGAAATGTCGAATAAAAAGTGTGTACCTATCAATATCTCTAGTGTAATTAATAAATAATCCATGGCGAAACAAGATCATAATCTAATTCTGTTATGATATTACATCCGCCCCTAAGACGTCCCACTGACCGACCATCGTGTTCCATGTTTTAATAAACAAAAATATTGTATTCTTTACTTAAAATTTTTTATATTTTGTAAATTTACATAATACAGCTTGCGGCCTCATATCCTCATATACGTTTTTAAGGGGGATGCACAGTAGTAGCCCGCGAAATTCTTTTTTTTTTGGGTTTTTTGCAATTTTCAACTCAGTAACTGTGTAATACGATACCTACCCCTTGGTAAGACTGGTTGTCCGACTTTCAAAAGATCCACAAATGACAGCCGGTACCAACGGCTTGACGTGCTTTCCGAGGCACGGAGGAGTCTCGGTATGTAAAGATGGTCACCCATCCACTGACCAACCCCGGCAAGCGTAGCTTAACCTGATGGATCGACCCGTGCGGCTGTTATTACGTAGCCACAAGCCACAAGCTCCTCCTAATATAACAATAATTATAAAAAAAACAACAACAATAACAAGAGCGATGCAGGAATCTGTGCCTCATTTATGGGGGATGCGCTGTGGTAGCCTGCGAAATATTTTTTTTTGGGTTTATTGCAATTTGCAGGCCCGTGTCAGGTTGTATAATAAAATAATGAATACGATACACGGAAATAAAACATATGTATTTACGTAATTTTAACCATAAAAATCATCAATACATCATCATCTAAGTTAGATTTCGTGCAGATTCCTTGCGACGAATTCTTCGAAATCAAGATACAACCTGACACGGCCCTGCAAATTGCAAAAAACACAAAAAAAAAATGATTTTCGCGGGCTACCACTGCACATAAGCTTGATTTAGCTTGAAGAACTGTGAAGATACAACTTGGAATAATTTCAAATTACAATTTAAAACACACTGTATTTAGCTAAATTAGTTTCTTTTTGGCGTGAGTTAAATTTGTTGTATGTATGTAGTAAAACCTTAAACCTTATGTTCTACATGTGTTACAGATATGGTCTTATATTATCTGACGTGGGTAAACAAAAACCAACATTCCAAGCATCGAGGAATGTTTTTGGAAATGATTCTGATTCTGAAGATGAATCCAAGAAAAAACCAGCTTTGCTTCGACCTAGTGATAATACAACGAGACAGGTATGTCAAACTCTGATACAAACAATAAATATAAGATACTAGCTGTTTGTGCCCAACGTCGCCAGGTGATCTTCAAATTTTTCTTTTCATTTATTTATTTATTGTATACATACGAACCTTATTCTGACAATTAGAACAATAAAAAAATCTGCCAAATCAGTCAAGCCATTCTCAAGTGATGATCTTGCATACAAGTGGCAATTGATGTTTATATTAGATTTAAATAAAATACCATGCAATGTGCGCCTTAAACCCGTCCACCATACATAACATCAGCACCACCAGCGTTAGGCTGGTTATCTGGTGCCTGCAGATTACAGACTGTGCCTATATGTTCTGAGCTGTCCAGTAGTGGCGGACTTTTGGGAGACAGCGGAGGCGTCGGGCAGTATCAGGTTTCAGGTTATATGTACTTTTTTACAACACATATTTTAGAGTATTTAGTTAATTCTTATCAAAGTTAATACCTTCATCTCTTTTTGTATTTAATGTAAATAAAATTTGTCTTTTTACCCAACTGCGGTGAAGCAAAAGGGAGGGTTATGATTTTGTTTTGTTTTGATTTTGACCTGTATGTATGTATGTATTATGTTCGTCTGTTCCCTCATAACTTCTAAACTACACATAATTTGATAAATGAGGTATTGTTGGAAGCGTCTTGGTCTTCCGCTGGTTATAGGCTATGTGACTTCACAATACATTAATATGGTGCCATAAAGTCATGAAGTTTTAACATTTTTTTTATTGTGCTGTGTTGGGTATCAAAAGAAAGGTCTTAATTTGTACAGTGGGCTGCATCAATGGGGTACCCCTCAAGAGACATGTGGGTTCAAATCTACGATATCCCGAAATTGGTTTTTGTATTTTGAAACATTTTTTAACCAGGCGTGGGGTCATAACCTGGTCAAAAGGGGGAGGATATAACGCGAACCCTTTTAAGTCAAAAACGTCAGAAAATTCATTAATTATATTGGCCACTTGTATCTTCTGTGACTCTGACAGCAAAGAAGCCTCATCGTCACGCAGAAGGCCCATAGCAGAGCAATCTGTCGCAGATCGCAAAGGTTCACACCAAAGAGGGTGAATGACCTGAGGGTGGTCGGCTGTATACCAATTCATACGATAAAAGTCAAGAACCAACTTAGCCTTAGTAATAAAATCAATGCCTAACAACGTTTCGTTATTGGTTGCGTCCGGAAAAATAATCAACTCGATTGGTATACCTACTTAAGTTTCCAAGTGAAATATTTACATTGGTTAATGATACCCTAACATCTCTAAGAATACCATCCGCGAGTTTAATACTCATAGTAGAACTAGGCGTGAATGGCTGATTACGCTGTTAGAGCAACGCGTAGAGTGAGGATCCAGCGATAGTTCCCTTAGCCGCGGTATCGATTAAACCCCTTCCTTGAATTCCTAAAATCTCAATATATAAAATGGGTCGTCGCGGTAGGCTATTATGTGGAGCTTCGACTCGACCTTATTGGACGAGCGGATTGTGGCGGGAGCGGTTAGATAAGGGTTCACGTTATATCCTCCCCCTTTTAACCAGGCATGGGGTCATAACCTGGTCAAAAGGGGGAGGATATAACGTGAACCCTTATCTAACCGCTCCCGCCACAATCCGCTCGTCCGATAAGGTCGAGTCGAAGCTTCTAGAAGGTTCTAGAAGCTTCGAAATAAATGACGCGCAGCCTTGTCGTTGACTTTTAGTGAGACGTATGTCAACAGTCAACTAGGCTGCGCACATTTTTTAGATACTTCTATTAGATTTTACAAAATTAGGTCTTCGCCCCCGACTATTTATGTTAAACTGGCGCCCAAGTTTAACATAAATAGTCGGGGGCGAAGACCTAATTTTGTAAAATCTAATAGAAGTATCTAAAAAATGTGCGCAGCCTAGTTGACTGTTGACATACGTCCACAGATTAAGTAGCATACGTCTCTCTAAAAGTCAACGACAAGGCTGCGCGTCATTTATTTCGAAGCTTCTAGAACCTTTTAGAAGCTTTGACTCGACCTTATTGGACGAGCGGATTGTGGCGGGAGCGGTTAGAAAAGGGTTCGCGTTACAATTTTATTATAATTAATGTATTGTTTTTGTGAATAAATAAGTTTATGTTAGTATTTATTTTTACTTAAGTCTGTTTTTATTATTGTCTTTTTCAATAAAACGTTAATACTTCCAATATTGCGTATAACGACAAGCAATAATAGGGTTGACATTTATGAAGAGTTAGTCAACGTCTAAATAGACCAGAGGTTTTCAAGCCCGCTTGCCGTGCATAAGATTGGAGGTTCAAATCTTAGGCACGAATTGTGTTTTTTGTTATGCATTATATATTTTTTAATATATTGTATTTTTCTATTTTAAGTAAGTTTTTTTTTTGTATTTTATAATTGTATTTTTTGATTTTGTTTTTTTTTTATTTCTTTTTATTTTATAGTAATATTTATAAAGAATTTAAAAATCAATAAAAATAAAATACTTTAATAATCATTTAATAATATTTTTTATTGATATTATGTAACAAAACTACAAAGATTTATATTTTAAAATAATTTGATTTGAATATTTACAGTTACCTACCATAATAAAGATATTTTGCCAACTGAGACAAACGAGTTCCTAGACGAATGCGAAAGGTGAAGCATAACTAGACTCATCAGACGGTAACTTCATTATAGATTAGTAAAATGTATGCACAACTACCCTCTAATAACAAACTATTCATTCACAGCGATTTCATAGACAGAGACAGAGTTATAACGCCAAGTATATTGAAAATTCATTGAGTTATTAACTACCTAACTGGCTTAGTTGGTAAGAGCTCGCGGTAATCATTGTATAACCAATGATTCGATGGTTCGAATCTCGTCCGGGCTAAGAAACACTTTTTGTGTTATTCTTAAGGATGTATTGTTTGAATTGCAAAGTTGTAGCAAAGTTAATTTTAATACAACTGGGGTACCCAATTGGTGCAGCCCACTGTTCATTTAAAAAATGTATACCTATATTGTTAGCTATTGCTCGCGGCTATGCTTGCAGGCACCCGATAATTGGGAATAATTTCTAAAATCACATCTCAGATGTGAGCCAAACATATTTTCTCTCCAAACCTACCCAAAATACTTAATAATATACAGCGTGGCGCTGCTTTGACAACATTAACTTGACACGTGTTTACAGTTCCGCGTTTTCGTTTTGTAAAGATATTATAATTTAATTAAACGTTATTATTTATTGATTTATTTACAATTTTCTAAAATAGCATCTTGGAGCAACCTGTAGCGCAGAGATGAAATTTAAACGAATAAAAAAGAAATGGTCACGACACTTGAATTTTTTGCTGGGGGTTATGCAAAAAAAATCATTCATGAAGCTACTCACAGCACAGCTGCGTCAGAACAATAGACAAACGATGAACAAAAAAAAAAGGGTCAAAGTCAAAGACCTTACCAGCTGACATAACTATAACAATAGCTTCATGCACGAGTCATTTGCATAGAGTGATCCTAATTTTGGTTATTATTTTATTATTTAGTTTGTTTGAAAAAATTTTTTTTTTTCATTTTATTCATTATTTTATCTTATTATATTTTTTATGATTACTGGCCACTAGCACTACCCGTGTCTTTAGTTAATGTCGCTATAGCAGCGGCACGTTGTATAATAACTAGAGATCGGAGTCATTTGCATAGAGTGATCCTAATTTTGTTTATTATTTTATTATTTAGTTTGTTTGTAAAAATTTTTTTTTTTCATTTTATTCATTATTTTATCTTATTATATTTTTTATCATTACTGCCCACTAGCACTACCCGTGTCTTTAGTTAATGTCGCTATAGCAGCGGCAGGTTGTATTATAACTAGAGATCGGATAATCGGATGCATATTAACTTAGAGTTAAGGTGTTGTATAAGTATGGAGTGGGCTTTTGGATTATAAAATCCCAGAATTCCGGTATCGGCCAATTTTGACTTCTGAAAATTTTTAAGTTTGATTTTGGAATCGAATGTTTTAGTTCGGTACTTGCGTTCAGGTGTTGACAAATATGGATTGTACTTTTGTATTAAAAAAATCCCTGGTCATAATGTCGCGATTCCGGAATTGATAAATTAAGTATTTTTTGAAAGGGTAAATTTTTTATCACTAAATTTTCATGGGGTGTTCTACTCATGAGCAACTTTCACTATGGGATCAACCCGTAAATCACGAGACATAAGTCAGCTGTTTCATACATTTTGGTCGAGTAGGTATTGAACTTTTGTATTTTTTCCAACATCGTATTTTTGTTCGTGATTCAGAGTTGGTCCCTTAGTGAAAGCTGCTGAAAATGTAAACATATGCAAGATGGCGGCTTCAAATATTTTCAAATTTTTCGTCATGGGTACTATTCATGGTTTTCGAGGCTGTTACAGCTGATAGTGACATTAAAATGTAAATCCAAGATGGCGGCTGCGAAAGTTTTCTAATTTTTCGTCATGGATGTCGTTTTATTGGTTTTCGAGGGTGTTAAAGCCGATAGTGACACTAAAATGTAAATCCAAGATGGCGGATGCAATTTTTTTTTATTTTTCGTCATGGGTGTCGTTTTCATGGTTTTCGGGGCTACTAAAGCTGATAGTGACATTAAAATGTAAATCCAAGATAGCGGCTGCGAAAATTTTCGTCATGGGTGTCGTTTTATTGGTTTTCGAGGGTGTTAAAGCCGATAGTGACACTAAATTGTAAATCCAAGATGGCGGATGCAATTTTTTTTTATTTTTCTTCATGGGTGTCGTTTTCATGGTTTTCGGGGCTACTAAAGCTGATAGTGACATTAAAATGTAAATCCAAATGGCGGCTGCGAACATTTTCTAATTTTTCGTCATGGGTGTCGTTTTTATGGTTTTTGAGGGTTTTAAAGCCGATAGTAACATTTAAATGTAAATCCAAGATGGCGGCTGCGAAAATTTTTTAATTTTTCGTCATGGGTGTCGTTTTCATGGTTTTCGAGGGTTGTAAAACCGACCGAAATGTTCGCAGCCGCCATCTTGGATTTACATTTTAATGTCACTATCAGCTTTAATACCCCCCAAAACCATGAAACGATACCCATCACATTTTTTTTTAATTTTCGTATCCGCCATCTTGGATTTACATTTTAACGCCACTATCGGCTTTAAAACTCTCAAAAACTATGAAAACGACACCCATGACGAAAAATTTGAAAATGTTCGGAGCCGCCATCTTGGATTTACATTTTAACATCACTATAGGCTTTAAAACGCTCCAAAACCATGAAAACGAAACCCATGAATGAAAACGACACCCATGACGAAAAATTTGAAAATGTTCGGAGCCGCCATCTTGGATTTACATTTTAACATCACTATAGGCTTTAAAACGCTCCAAAACCATGAAAACGAAACCCATGACGAAAAATTTTAAAATGCTCGCAGCCGCCATCTTGGATTTACATTTTAACATCACTATCGGCTTTAAAACCCTCGAAAACCATGAAAACGATACCCATGACGAAAATTTTGAAAATGTTCGCAGCCGTCATCTTGGATTTATATTTTCACGTCACTGTCGGCTTTAACATTCTCGAAATCCATGAAAACAACCCCACCGATATAGTGACGGTACCTTCTGGGGCCAACCATTTCAATTCGGCAGCTTTGTATTTCTCGCAGGGATAACGTGTAACAAACGGATTATTTATGTGATCCCGATTTCCCGGTATTTCCATTATTTGGAAATACCGGGAAATCGGGATCACCACGTTATTTATGAAGTCGTTTCCATACCATGTATCCGATTAGTTGTGCATTTCCACATTTTCTGGAATCTCGGGATTTATAGTAAGAAAAAAAAATGCTAAGAAGGCGCTCCCATACTTTGTTAGCGAAATATTAACTTTAGGTTAATATGCATCCGATTATCCGATCTCTAATAATAACTATTCTGCTTTAAAAAAGTGGCTCTGCAAATACTTTAACACGAAATTACTGGCCACTAGCACTACCTGTGTCTTTAGTTAATGTCGCTATAGCAGCGGCACGTTGTATAATAATTATTCTACTTTAAAAAAAGTGGCTCTGCAAATACTTTATCACGAAATTATAACCCCAAAAAAATTTAAATAAAAAGTAAGTAAGTACGCACGGCTACAGATCAAGCTATACATTTCCAGTATAAGCTGATCTTGTATTGTATATGATTTCCCTACAGTGAGAGGTCAGTGTAAACTGGAAATGTACAAGGTGATTGGAAGATGGGTGCAAAGCTTTAAGGCGAAGATAGTACAGACAGTTTAGAACAATTTAAGCCATGGTTGTCTTAGACGTCTTACCATTTTTTTTAACCTAATTTTTAAGATTTTTTTCGAAAATTGCCAAAATTTTAACTAAACTGGTTATTTATAACTAAATTGAATGATAAATGAATTCATTTTTATTTTATTTAATTAAAGTAATGTGTAAGCAATCTAGCAAAACATGTTTTAGGCCTCTTAGTCGTTAGACATTTTTTTTACAGACATTTAAAGTTCATATAAATTTAACCCTTTAACCGCTTACGTCGGATTAATCCGACAAATATTTTCGTGTCCATTTCGCCAAGGTCGTATATTTACGACCAAATACCACAGCTCCTATAATCTGTTTTTTTAATTTCGATAAGCTGTATTCTATCAAAAAGATTTTTTAATTTTCTGTGCTTGGCGCTGGGGGCACAACAACTGATATGAAGTCTGGCGGTTGAAAGGTTAAAAAAATCATAAATCATTTTTGAAAACCTTATTTTAAAAAAAAACGAAGGGTGCTTTTTTTGTTCAAATATTTTTGAAAACATGCGTGATAATCGCTCTTTCCTTTGAGGTATCATTTACGAGGATATTTTACAAATTATTGAAATTAGGATCTACAAACCATTTTGAGCGAGAAATTTTAAATTTTAGGCAGACTAATTAAAACAAAATTTTTGCTTAAAACATTTCACAATAAAAGGTGTGGCATACAATGCACCAAAATGACAAATATCCGTTCCATGGTAGGGGTGTGCAAGGTCTGGAAGAGCAAGATCCCCAAAGAAGAATACAGTTCTGCCGTTTCCTCCTCAACAGAGACATCGAAGATGCGTGGTTTCTGAAATCAATCTTGTGGACGGATGAAAGCAAATTTTCTAGGGAGGGCATTACAAACTCATAACCTCCATGAATGGGCCGACAGAGACAATAATCCACATTAATAATAATAATAATAACCCCACCGCAGTATCTCTACGTTGACGTCGTGGTGGGGCTTGCGTGCTCCGAATTCTAGGTCTGTGCCTGTAGAGTATACTCGGCCGGAACAGGTCTAGGATGAGGAGCCAGACCAAGAGAGATACAGAAACCCGCAGGGCAGCATGTGGCGAGCTGTTGGGCAGTAGCGACCCCACGGACCCTATCTCCCGGGAGAAGTCTTGTTCCTCACCTCTCGCTTGCCTTTATTGGCCGCCTGGAGTGAACAATGACGGGAACAGAGCTCCCACCTCATTCTTGCCTTTATTGGCTGGCTTGAGTGGAGATTCGCAAGAGCAAACGTGCTCGGAGGAAGGAAGTATTCCAGTAAGTGTTTGTAGGGATCTTGACCATCTTCCGGGCTCTGGGATTGTTCTGAGAACCGTGGAATACCTCTCCACTCCTCACAAGCACTTCAGGACATGTTGCTCCCTTGCCGCTACGACACTATGTGCTAGCGACCGTTTTCGGGGGCCCATTATTGAGTGTGCAAGTCACCCCCTGCCATTTTTTTTTTCCGTGTATAATAAAACATTGATCAGGCAGGGGCCGTAGTCCTTTCATAGTTCTAGGTAACCAGTCCACAGCCACCCAAACCCATAGCCCAATATGTTTTGTTTCCATGTTCTGCAATAGTCCTGCACCAACCGGGGGTTGTCCTTGGGTGCACTTGCATAGTGTATACAGGGATAATCGTCGGTTGGTGCCTCCTCATAATTTAAAATGGTCTAAGGGGCCTCTGCGAGTTGGCTTCGGCCCCTCGTACGCCTTCCAAAAGTCCGGGACCCCAGGGTCCCGAGATATGTCAAAGACACTTTAAAAATAATAATAATAATAAAATCTTTATTTTCAAAACTTTGAGTACAGGTTAACTTAAATACTACATCACGAGTGAGAGTTAGGAACGTCATAATGGATAGCGAAGCAAAACCCAGTTCCGTGCTAGGAATTAACCTGTGTTACGGACACTAGGGCCCAATAATCCACATTTTAAGAAGCGAGTGTCGTTTCAGGGAAAATTCTCTGTCAATGTATGGGCTGAAGTAATGGGTTGGATCTAGAATCGTTTGGCAGGAGGAGGGGGGTGAATGGGGTGAAAGTTGGTAGGGGTTGGGTCCCTGATTATAACGCTACCACTCTCATTACAAGGTAATGCATATTTTGTGAGAAATTAATAAAAAATATTTCTAACCTCAATCAGATAAACAGTGAAACGAAATGTCAAAATGGGCGATTGACAACCAAATTTTGTATCAATATATTGTCTGCGGTGTAAAATGTCGTGTAAAATTCGTGAAACGAAACTCAAAAAAAAAAAGTCAGTGTCATTCAACCTAGAAATTCTGCTCAGAAGGAAGTTAGTGTGCACCCCACTTTATAGTTAAAATAGGTCGAATCTGTCCCAAAACCGAATCGGGGCACCCCGACTTTACGTAGTCTTTTGGCTGGCATACTAGAGTGTATATAAAAACCCGGAGGTGCGGAGGGAGAGCAGCCCCCGCCCGCTGTAACAAAGGTTAGGCACCTCCGCAGCTTCGGTTTGCTGGTCGCCTCCGGCGACCAACCTCAGCCGCTGCGGCTCGCATGGGTACCTGTCCTTTGTTACGTAAGGGCGAAGGGGCTGCACTTCCCGCAGCGCCGGAGACGTTGCAGAAGCAACTTAAGTGTTTAGAGGTTACGTTACAATAATTAGTTTTTTTTTCAAGAATGGTGCTTACCTTTACATGGGAGTGGTGGGGGAGGGTGCGTTAGGGTACCCCCCCACCCCCCTCAACCCCTACTTCTGCCATAGGTACGATACTAAAAGTAACTTTAAAGTGTTTTGAGGTTAGGTTACAATAATTAGTTTTTCTCAAGAACGGTGCATTACCTTTTCAAGGAAGTGGTGGGGGGGGCTCAGGGTACCACCCTCCACCCCCCACACCGCCCCCACCCCCCTCCTCCTGCCAAACGATTCTAGATTTTAACCAATAATTGCTTCCCTGACAGCTGGATCGGCAGAGATGGACCCATCCCTTGGCCCGCTCGCTCACCAGATCTGACCCCGCTGGACTTTTTCGTGTGGGGCCGGGCCAAAGAACTGGTGTATACGAATGTTGAAATAAACACGAGAGAAGAATTGATGGAGAGAATTAATTCAGCGTTTGAAACGATGAAACTGGAGATGATGTTGAAAATAACAACAGAAGTGAGAAGACGTAGCCGTGCTTGTATTAGGAATCATGGCAGACATTTTGAACATGAACAATAAATAATTTAGATTCAAATGTTGTTTTAATTACTCCGCCTAAAATTTTAAAATTTGTCGCTCAAATTGGTTTGTAGTTCTTAATTTCAATAATTAGTAAAATATCCTCGTAAATGATACCTCAAAGGAAAGAGCGATTATCACGCATGTTTTCAAAAATATTTGAACAAAAAAAGCACCCTTCGTTTTTTTTTTGAATAAGGTTTTCAAAAATGATTTATGATTTTTTTAAATTTATATGAACTTTAAATGTCTGTAAAAAAAATGTCTAACGACACAGAGGCCTATAAACATGTTTTGCTAGATTGCTTACACATTACTTTAATTAAATAAAATAAAAATGAATTCATTTATCATTCAATTAAGCTATAAATAACCAGTTTAGTTAAAATTTTGGCAATTTTCGAAAAAAATCTTAAAAATTAGGTTAAAAAAAAATGGTAAGACTTCGTCTAAGACAACCATGGCTTAAATTGTTCTAAACTGTCTGAACTATCTTCGCCTTAAAGCTTTGCACCCATCTTCCAATCACCTTGTATAGCTTGATGTGTAGCCGTGTGTACTTATGTTTAAAAACTAAAACCCAACTTTATAGAAAAATCGCGCTCTAAAATGTATGAAACCAGAAAATATTCTCATCTGAAATTAGAAAAAGACAGATAAATTAAAATTATTTTAACTAAATTCTGGCAGTAGCATCGACGAGCACTGCGAGGCTACAGAACTCTTGAGTTACTTGAGTATTAATGTTCTGACTTCTGTGCCACAGAATCGGTGACTGCGCATGCGCGGCGCGCTGCTGGCTAAAGACGCCGAACTGCCGCGTTCCGCGCTCAATTTAACAGTTGTCTATGACAAAAGGGGTTGATCGAATGGACTCGGAAAAAAATTCCTGATTTATAGTATACATTCAAGAAAGTTCTGACGGGCGCTACACGCAAAAAACTAAGAGCCTTAATCTCAGGCTCTATTGGTCCTACAATAACCTTTTTTTTAATTCATGAAAATTCAGCGCAATTGAATGCACTTTATTGCAAATCTCTAAGTTTACGATTGGCGAAAAACTGTCCATAATTACGGTTTTTTTTTTAAACTTTGTTTAAAGTAGTTTTCGACTTGATTGATGAAAAATGTAAAAAAAATACCGTCCCCCCCTCCCCCACACCCCCTCCTCTTATCTCCGAAGTTTGCATAGAGAAAATCCTGCCAGCTAAATGGTTGTTTTTGCATTTGTGAAAAAAATCACGTCAATAGTAACGGAGTTAAAAGAAAAACTATCACAGGTAAGTGGCTTTACTATTTAATGAGTAATAGTCGACCAACTTAAATTTGCAGTTGGAATGTACGGGAGAACATGTTTTTCAACTATACTGTTAAGTTTGTTCTTGGGATAAAATCGAACTGCTCTTGTATGGTTGGTACATTATTAGTAATGTCATTATCAGAAGAATATAGTTCGGAGGGCTGCGCAGTTGTAGAGTTGATGGGCTCGCTACTAGGAGTTTTGAACTTTAGCTGACGTAGTAAATCGACAATAATCTCAGAAATTTCTCCATTACTTATTAGGACACGTATCATCCTCTGCTTATGCAAAGAAGTCGGCGGCGGCTTGGAAAGTTCCACAGACGTTAGATTGGGTGTGTTCAGAAAAAATAATAATCAAAGTATGAACAAATTATAAATATCGGAATTACGATATTACTCCTCCCAATTCCGGAATTGAAATAATAGAAAAATTGTTACGGAATTCCGGAATTACGAAATTCCGGAATGCATGCCCTAGTAGGTACTCATCATTATGAACAACTTTTACAATGGGACCAAACCTGAAATCGCGAAAAAAAAATTAGTAACTAACTAGCAGACTATATTAAAGTTATCTGAACAGCAGTGCAAGTACGGACTTTGCATCGATAAGACATCGAGATCGCTAAGGTTCGCATTTTTATCGAATTTGGAAGTACGTAACAAACGTACATAATTAAAATCAGCAATACAACTCCATAAGTTAGCATTTATCTACCTCAAACATCATGATTTCATGAAATCGCTAGATTTGAGGTAAATGCTAACTTATGGAGTTGTATTGCTGATTCTAATTCTGTAAAGCCATATTAGCTACGGCCGCGAATCATATTTTCAACGTACAAGCTCACACTGGCCTACTTTGAATTTCGCGGGCTACCCTGGCGCTTTCGCCATAAACAATAAAAACTTTTTTTTTTTTAAATACATAATCCTCATAGCTAGCTACTAATATAGTAATCTGTGAATCCTCATACAGAATGCACCGTTCATCACCTGTACAACTTTTACTTGAAACATTTTTCTCTAGGAACAATACTATCGTGGTGCTTTTGCCTTACAGGGAAATATTTTGTTTGACAAAATTTGTTCCAGATTCAGTCTTCAAAAATTCAAAAAATTAATTAAGTATGGCAAAGACTTCCCAGCAGGGTCGTCCAGGAATTATTATTATCGTAACTTTATCGACTTATGCAGAAAAGTTTGAGGGTGAAGAGAATATAGGATGTAAGAGCGAGCGTAACGAGCTCAAAATTTTAGCACCCCGCTTCGAATAAGTTCGATTTTCTTTGACTATTCATACAGAAATAGAAGTAGGTGAAATCGACTTATGCAGAAAAGTTTGAGAATTAAGAGAAAGTAGGATGCAAGTGCGAGCGAAGAGAGCTCGAAAAGTTTTGCATACCACCTGGGATAGGTTAGACTCGGAGAATGCTGAAATTGTAGGAATTCGTTAAATTCAAAGTCAGCAGGGTCAATAAAAATAGAGTACGTACTTATTGCTTTTGTTGATTATAAAGTTCCTACGCCTGAGTACAATTCTCTATATTAGAGGACGGAGTACCCTAGGTAGGACCTAGCTTGACCCGAGCTCTGGACCAGGGACAATAAGGAACCCTGTTTACGTCCCTGCTTTCCAGTACTTACTTGTTAACCTTTTGACCGCTTGTGGCGCAATACCTAAGCGACACATATTTCCGTGCCCCTACCGCTCGTATCATATTTCTGCGACGGAGACATGCATGACTTTTTCGTTCTATTGTCGTCCTATTAACTGCGTGGTACAACTAAAACCATTATTAAATAGATATATTGCTCCTCCTTATTTATTGTAGGTACTTATTATTTTATTGATTTGTAGCCGCGCGCTAGGGGCACGGCAATTGATATTTAGCCAAGCGGTCAAAAGCTTAAAATGTTTAATTGATCCAAATTTTGAACCTTGCAGGCCAAAATAACACAGGAAAAAGCATTGACAGAAGATCCAACAGTTTATCAGTATGATGAAATATATGAAGAAATGGCTAACAAAAAGGAAAAGGTTAAGGTTAAGACTAAAGAAGAAAAAAAACCACAGTATATAGAAAATTTAATGAAGGCTGCTAACAAACGGAAAATTGAGAATGAGCGCCGTATTGAAAGACAAGTAAGTTACTTACTATTATATATAGGTATATAGCTTTCATTGTTGCAAGTAGAACAAAAGTATTTAGGTCGGTACTTATTCTAAAATGTATGTATTTTTATTTATTTATTTAACCATTTAGGTACACAGAAATAAACAGACAAACAGAAAGAAACAGGAAAATACCTAATTATTTTTCTTCTAACTTCTAACTAGGTACTAAAGAAAAAAACCGGGCAAGTGCGTGTTAGCGTCAGAATGGCTGGTTGCCTATGGCAAACGCCTCTCAAAGTATATTCAAGAATTGCTACATAATTGCTTATATTTGCTACATTTCTTCAATAATTGCTACATACGATGCATTCAGAGAAAAATGAAAATTTTTTTGACCAGCCATTCTGACGTCAGGATGGCTGGTCAAAAAAATATCGCCTCCGTGTTCAGCATGAAGGACGCAGAATTTCTAAAAGTTTGTTGTATCAATAATTGCTACCTAATTGCTTCATTCACGAATTTAAGTTTGAGCTTCATACATACATTAGGTAAAAAGATATAGCTTTTATTAATTTTTTTACGAAGAAGTGCCTAATAATTTGGAAAGGCAACACATTTTTTTACTACAACGCAGCGCGCGTCTTGTTTAAATCTTGCAGGCGTTCGCTTAGAGTGATGTTGTATAATGAATAGCTTTTAAAACGTACCTACCCTCAAAAACACAATACATTTACTACTTATACCTTGAAAACTGTTTGATAAGTACATCAAAAGCAAAATATTGCAATAAGTAGTGAAAGAACAAAGGCGAAATCGTAGCTGAATTTAATTTGAGCGACTAAAAGTGACTTATATACGAAGGCAGCTCTATTATTTTTGTACGTTTTTTCAAAATATCACCTTAACTAGTTAAAAATACTAGTTTTAATGAAAAGTTATTTGTGTGAAAAGTGTTCAGTGTTGCCATTTTGTATTTATTCTTCCAAGTGACAGTAAGTACAGCATTATTGTATTATAATCAGTTTTAGTTTGTTATTGTAATAAAACGGAGTACTTAAATGAATTAACAATAATCTTTATTTCTAAGTGGTCGTTGCAGGGAGGCAACATATTTTTTTACTACAGCGCGCGTCTTGTTTAAATCTTGCAGGCGTTCACAACGGGTATGGGTTACCCACCCCAGATCTGTTGACGCGGAATCATTTGCGTGTGGTGTGAGGGTCACTTTATTAAAACTCTTTGAAAATATGCTTAGGATTTAGTGAACATTCCCAAAGAATTGTGAAAGTTGGAATCAGATTTTGTGAAAGTCAACTTTGCGAGATATGGACTGTAAAGTGGGGCCCTCAGTTCTCACATAGAGGATTGAGGGCCCACCTGTACCTGATAAACTATGGACACTACAGATAGTCTTTATGCCAAAATCTAAGCTTTTAGCAAACAAAATTTGTGAAAACAAGATATTATCGCAAAACACTGTCCTACTTGGTATATCTTCGTTCAAAATGGGCCCTCAATCCTCACACACGTAAAAGTTTATCACGCAAATAAAACGAAATCTATATAGCTACTGTTTGTAATCCTATAAGATACTAAATAAATTGTGAAAATTTGTGATAGCAAGAGCAGGTCACCATTTCTTGTTGTTTGAAAGTTATGACCTTGACAAAATTCGGGCCCTCAATCCTCCATTTATTTTGTTTTCCGTTTTAATACACCTATCGTATGAAAGATTAGACAAATACAAAATAGTCTGTCTCTTTTTGTGAAAAAAATTGTGTTACAAATTCGATACTAGAAAGAAATTAAAAGACCCTTTATTGTAAATAAAAATCGAGTTTTATTTTTGTTCCCTGAATTAGGAAATAGGGTGACCACAATACGGTATTTTACTCTATATGAGAAAAAATCTAAAAATATATTATTTAGATAGATTAGGCCAAAAGCAGTCGGAAAATATTAGTTTTAGTTCAATAACAATATAAATATTAAAATTAAATTCAAAGTTTTCAGGTATTTTTAATGTTTTCTCAAACCATGAAATCATCAAGCCGCCATTTTATGACGTCATTCGGCTGTGTAAATTAAAAAAGTGTCAAATTATTAATTGATCAGCGTATCTCTTACAGCAGGTATAGCTTTCACTTAAAAATCAAAATCTTTACCGTCCATACGTATTGTGCGTATAGAGTCATGAGGAACAGAGTGTAAAGTTCACACATCCTCTATTGAAAAGGGAGGACCCTCCGACCAGATGGGTGTTGTCTGTTAGGCAACTGCCCCACGGTTAATGTCGGGTTGTTGTATACCTATATGCTAGTCGCGCGGTAAACTCTCATTGCGCAATGCAGGTTGCGGGACGTCATGTCCTTGTGATGCTTAGTTTGTATGTGGCGATGTAGATGCCACCACATGTGTATTACAAAAAGTAACAGGCTAGAATGGAGATGTTACAAGGATTAAAACAACAAATGTGAAAATGAAACTTTTTAATCGCTATTTATAAATTACCAGATAAAAAAAAATAAAATCCTAAAACCCTAATAAAAAAATAACATTCTTTTTTTGGGCACTCGTGGTAACACGTTAAGGTAATTGCGCTGTGGTAGCCCGCGAAATTCATATTTTCTTGCGTTTTTTACAATTTACAGGTCAGTGTAAGGTTGTATCTTAATCAAAATATGATTCGCGACATTAATAATTATGTATTTACATAATTTTAACAATAAAATCATTAATTACCTATGTAACGCGGCCTTTTAGAATGTGTGAGAACGTGCCCTTAAGCGCGGCAACGGGAGTATACACGCCCGCCCGCGCCTGAGGACCTGCGTCAGGCGGAATATGAGGACGCCGTGGCGCCTCTCTAACCACTCCTCAAAGAAGGGGCTTATCGTCGCAATTGTGGCGTGCCCAGCGCTGGGTTGCGATAGTCGCACTCTCCATGTCGCCATGATCCCGCCGGAGCTCTGTCCACCGTGCCATGATTTCTCGCGGCAGCGGAGTTACGCCCCGCCGTTTCGCCTCCTCGCGCCACTCCCACACGGCACGGCAGTGCGCGCAGGGCCTTACCAGTGTCTGCGGTAAAATCTAGGGTTTACCGACTGAATGCCGGTAAAAGTCCGAAATTAAAGACAGTTTTAGAATAATTCGGGGTTTTACCGGTGAGATTTGGTAAATATTAGAATTTACGGGTAAATCCTAATATTTACCGCAGTTCGGGCTTTTACAGTAACATATAGGTAGATGAGTATGTATCAACACAAACTTACATGTACTTATTTGTATGACTATAATAATATTTCAGTAACTATTTTCGTAGTTTTCTCAATCAATTGACATGACATATTATTGTAATACAAAGAACATCACTGTACTTTTTCTTTGTAGTAGTCGCATAGACAAACTAATGAGGTTGAACTCCAAAACTCCTCCTCGATTTTATGTGAAAATGTTTGGAACATAATAATCGTTAAATAAAATTAAATATCAACATTCACTACTCCAAGATGATTACCCATACAACTATGTGTATTATAATATATGCTTTACATTGTTCTCTGAGCATCTTATGTCAAAAATTATTGTCACCCTACCCTACTACACCATTCAAAAATAGTCGATTTCGGTATATATTAAGATTTTTAGTTTAATCGTTATTCTTATTAGTAACAAATAACACCAATTTGTTGCACAATTTTTTTCACAAAAAGAGACTATTTTGTATTTGTCTAATCTTTCATACGATAGGCGTATTAAAACGGAAAACAAAATAAATGGAGGATTGAGGGCCCGAATTTAGTCAAGGTCATAACTTTCAAACAACAAGAAATGGTGACCTGCTCTTGCTATCACAAATTTTCACAATTTATTTAGTATCTTATAGGATTACAAACAGTAGCTATATAGATTTCGTTTTATTTGCGTGATAAACTTTTACGTGTGTGAGGATTGAGGGCCCATTTTGAACGAAGATATACCAAGTAGGACAGTGTTTTGCGATAATATCTTGTTTTCACAAATTTTGTTTGCTAAAAGCTTAGATTTTGGCATAAAGACTATCTGTAGTGTCCATAGTTTATCAGGTACAGGTGGGCCCTCAATCCTCTATGTGAGAACTGAGGGCCCCACTTTACAGTCCATATCTCGCAAAGTTGACTTTCACAAAATCTGATTCCAACTTTCACAATTCTTTGGGAATGTTCACTAAATCCTAAGCATATTTTCAAAGAGTTTTAATAAAGTGACCCTCACACCACACGCAAATGATTCCGCGTCAACAGATCTGGGGTGGGTAACCCATACCCGTTGTGAACGCCTGCAAGATTTAAACAAGACGCGCGCTGTAGTAAAAAAATATGTTGCCTCCCTGCAACGACCACTTAGAAATAAAGATTATTGTTAATTCATTTAAGTACTCCGTTTTATTACAATAACAAACTAGAACTGATTATAATACAATAATGCTGTACTTACTGTCACTTGGAAGAATAAATACAAAATGGCAACACTAAACACTTTTCACACAAATAACTTTTCATTTAAACTAGTATTTTTAACTAGTTAAGGTGATATTTTGAAAAAACGTAGAAAAATAATAGAGCTGCCTTCGTATATAAGTCACTTTTAGTCGCTCAAATTAAATTCAGCTACGATTTCGCCTTTGTTCTTTCACTACTTATTGCAATATTTTGCTTTTGATGTACTTATTAAATAAGTTAAAACAGTTTTCAAGGTATAAGTAGTAAATGTATTGTGTTTTTGAGGGTAGGTACGTTTTAAATCATTATACAACATCACTCTAAGCGAACGCCTGCAAGATTTAAACAAGACGCGCGCTGCGTTGTAGTAAAAAAATGTGTTGCCTTTCCAAATTATTAGGCACTTCGTCGTAAAAAAATTAATAAAAGCTATATCTTTTTACCTAATGTATGTATGAAGCTCAAACTTAAATTCGTGAATGAAGCAATTAGGTAGCAATTATTGATACAACAAACTTTTAGAAATTCTGCGTCCTTCATGCTGAACACGGAGGCGATATTTTTTTGACCAGCCATCCTGACGTCAGAATGGCTGGTCAAAAAAATATTCATTTTTCTCTGAATGCATCGTATGTAGCAATTATTGAAGAAATGTAGCAAATATAAGCAATTATGTAGCAATTCTTGAATATACTTTGAGAGGCGTTTGCCATAGGCAACCAGCCATTCTGACGCTAACAAGTGCGTGTCGGACCACGCACAATGAAGGGTTCCGTAGTTGAAAAGAATTTATCCCAAAATTTATGTACCGAAGTAGGATGTAGATTAAGTTTTTTGACTATCGAGTAAATTTTTGTTTGTTTTAATAAATTAAAAATAATGATTTATATAAATAAGTACTTATATTTAATATAGAAAGAAATAAAACAAATCATTTTTAATAAGTACAAATATTTATTCTTCATCATCTTCTATAATAATAACGTCATCTAAAAACTGCGCTGGGGCTAAAATACATTCTTCATGGCTGGGCTAGGCAAACGAACCCATAGCATAGACCACAGATACCATACATAAGCGTCATGACATGAGCGCAACACCCGACTGTTCGCTGACCCATCAGACAATTACAGCAGTATTCAGTTAAGTATACCATTACGACTAGGAATATTATTTTCAATAATTATAAAACAAAATAAGTTCGCCTGGTTTTATGTCGCGACTTAATTCTACCCCTTATTAATGTCATATTGCCCTAAGATTATATTGCTCTGTGTTGATGGATTCACTACACACCTCAATGGTATGCCGCCATGGGAACGTACATGCATGCCATAATAAACAGTCCGGGTCAAATTAAATCTGAAAATAAAAAACCAATCTAAAACAGCAGAGAGAATCTGTCACTGTCAGTCAGTGTTGCTGATAACGCAAAGTCTGAGTCGCCATTTTTATCATTCTTTCGGGCGAATAAAACAAAAAAATGTTAAATCTTTCAAACGACAAACTATTAAAAGTAAATAGGTAAGTATGTTGTTTATGTCAATTTATTTAACATACTAGGTATTTCTCAGACATATAAGTGCGCTGTACAGCAAAAAAAGTGCTAGATCTGGCGCGAAAAGCATTCAGTTGGCAACATTGTTGTGATTACTCTTATTAGTTGTTTTAAAATTCATAATTACCGCTAAAAACCCAAAGAATGAAACTCCCAATATTTATTAACCATTGAGTTTTTGTTTTTAATATCTTTTCTCTAATATATTTAGGAATTAGTAACGAACATTTTAAAATATTTTTTATATATAGGGTGACTGGTAATTAGTGACCGATACCTAAACACATGATTGTGCTCATGATAACAAACAACTTTTACTATGGTACCAAACCTGAAATCGCGAAAAAAAAATCAGCTTCCCCATACATTCATGTTCGCATAACTCGTCAAAATGTAGGGAGCAGCTGATTTTTTTTTCATGTTTTCAGGTTTGGTCCCATAGTAAAAGTTGTTTGTTATCATGACACAATCATGTGTTTAGGTATCGGTCACTAATTACCAGTCACCCTATATATAAGTAACAAGCTTTTTTGGTCAAAAAAATTCCGCCATTGTTCCTCCATGATTCTAGGACAACGGGAAGTACCCCATAGGTTTTGATTTACTTGCGAATATCAAAATATGTCGCATAAATAGCCGTATTTTTTTATTGCGTTGACTTAGAAGCTTGATTTTTTTAGAACTCCAAGGGGCCATAGACCTACGTATTTGATATTAATTTCAACTTGATACCTCCACGCGTTTCTGAGAAAAAGGGTCTTGACAGATTGACAGACAGACAGAAGGGATTTTGAACCGCATTGTCACTTGCGAAGAAAATGGATTCTTTTTGATAATCGTAAGCGGTCATCATGTTGGTTAGACCCTGGTTGAGCGCCTAGGCAATGTCCCAAACGAAAACTTACCCCTAAAAAGTCATGGTCACTGTTTGGGGGTCTAGTGCCGGTATAATCACAGCTTCTTATCAAATGGCACCAGCATTACTGCGGATGTGTACTGTGAGGAACTGGACACAATGATGGAGAACCTCGCAAATCTCCGGCCAGCCTTGGTTAATCGCTCGTCCCCGCTACTCCTGCACGACAACGCTCGACCTCATACGACGGTCTCTAAGCTCCAAGAGCTAGGGCTGGAAGTTTTGCGTCATCCACCGTACTTACCAGACCTTGCGCCGCCAGACTTCTACTTTTACAAAATTTGGACAACTTCTTGACAGGGAAAAAATTAAATACCCGAGTACCCATACCACTGCGCTGTCAGAGATGCATCGATAGCATGGGTGCATATTTTGATTGATATGACTTTAACTTTCTGTATACTAAACGGAAATTTCTTAGGTAAAGACCTAATATATAATTTCATTACTTATGTAAGATGAGGATCTTGGATAAAGTTTCTTTTTAATCAGAACCTTATATTTTTTGTATCATATTTACAGGTACAAAAGGAAAGAGAAAAGGAAGGTGATGAGTTCCAGGATAAAGAAGTATTTGTAACATCCGCTTATAAAAAGAAATTGGAGGAAATGCGCTTAGAAGAAGAGAAAGAAAAACGTGAAGAGTATTTGGAAAATATTGGAGATGTTACGAAACAAAAGGATTTAGGTGACTTACAAAATAATATTATTATCTAATCAGCCTATAATGTTCCCATTGCTAGGACACAGGCATCCTCTCTGTAAGAGAGAGTGGAGGAGGGGTCGTAAATCTAATACGCGGGCTCAGTGCGGGTTGGTAGATGTCACATGTTTTTATTTTTTCGGTTCTATGGCCCGTATTGCAGAAGCTCACTCAATACTCAAGCATTACTTAAGAAACCGGTCAAGAGCGAGTCGGACTCGCGCACCGAGGGTTCGTTTTTTTTTTTAATTTGCAAACAATTAAGTTGCACGTCCTTTACATACAACTTATCGCGTTGATTCAAGTATTGCCAGTATTTGCGCTGCCAAATATTTCATTCAATTGTATTGAACGTCTTCTCAAGTTTTTTTTTAGCTTTCTTCCTTTTTATCAAAGCACTTTCTGCCACCTGATTGAGCGTAAACTTGGCATACCTATGTAAATTCGGTGACATTACAATACCTCTGATTGTACAAATCCTCGGAAATCCTATACAATGCGAGATCAGCTTATACTGGAAATGTGTAGCTTGATATGTAGCCGTGTGTATCATGTGGATGGTCTGATCATGCAGCCAGAAGTTGACCATAGGAACACCTCAACTAAACAAGATAGTCTCGTCGTGTTTGTTCTCGTTGGATTTGTGCTAAAGTATACAAGTGCTAAAGTACAAGGTGGAGTCTGATCTGATGACGGAGCAAGGTGGCCATAGAAATTCCTCAACTATGCACGACTTTATCTAGCACATAGTAAAACTGGTATCTATTAATTCACACGAGACATGTCTTTATATCCATTTTTTGACCCAATACCTTTTCTTTACGATGTTGTCTCAGGATTTCTTGCCTCAAAAGAGCAGCAACGATTAACACACCCTCACTCACCGCATTCATGTTCGTATGATAGAAAATTTTAAGTGCGATTTTATTGTATGTGCTGGTACTAGTTTTGAACGGTAAACTTGCCCGTATCGTGCAACAATTGTACGTGTTGCGTGTTGTGTGTGTTGTTGATGGTGCCAGTCAATTGCTGCTTCAATTTTATGGTATGCCACAGGCAATAAACTTGCACCATGTAAATGGGACTTAATATGCTAAAGTAAAGGAATTTCCCGTGAACAAGTAACATATCAAGCTCAAGAAAAGTATCAACCTCCCTTATTTTCTGGTAATTTCCTTTTAAATAACTACACTACACTACACTAGTCTTGTGGTTGACGTTTTGAGTAAGTAAGAGAAATAGAATATTAGTTCTTTTTGGATAATCTTAACTAATCGAATCTTCCTGTGCGAGTCACAATAAATGCTTTTTTTTTCTTTCTTTTAACGTTGTAGATGCGAAAGTGAGTTTGTTTGTTTGTTACGCTTTCACGCTAAACGGATTTTATGAAATTTTACAGATCTAGTATGTAATAATTTAGTCACTTACCTAGGAAAGGTTATTTCCGTTTATTTTTTCCGTGTAAATTACTAGTTATTTCGCAAGCAGTTTTTAAACAAGACTTTGTTTGAGTTACTACAACGATTTGTTACGTAGGTAATGGCTGCCGATTGTCTTACTAGGCGAGTGAACGTGTGCCTACCGCTCGTACTGGTCTGTTCTAAAAGTATCTGAAGAAAGTGTAAATAAACCCTCTTCAGGTAAAATTCTTACAAAATCCCTCACTAACGGGAATTAGAACACATTCATCTGAATTAGAAGGTTTCAACTTTATATCTCGCCACTTTTACCAACAATTATTTTTAAAATAACTCAATAAATTGAGGTTAAACACTGTTTTTGGGCAGTCGTGTAAAAAATATAATCTCAATTGTCAAAGAATCACGTAAATCGGCGTAAATACATATAAATAAGATACTCGCCGAATACATACTTCCGTTTTTGAAATCGGTAAAAAATAAAAAAACCGGCCAAGTTCGTGTCGGACCACGCACAATGAAGGGTTCCCGTAGTTGGGATGAATTTATCCCAAAAACAAACTTGACATTCTAGTTGAAATACATGTTCTCCCATACATTCCAACTGTAAATGTAAGTTTGTACTCACAACATTGAGAGATTTACCATGTTATTTTGAGACCACAGACTTCTTATAGGTTTTCCTGTAATCTACAAGTAAAGAACTATTTTCTGTATTTTTTTCAAAATTTTAGGCTCAGTAGTTTCTGAGCTAAGGGGTATATGGTAAATTTTCGTCTATTTTCTTAAATAACTTTAAAACAATTTATTTTAAAATTATAAAAAAAATATATTTGAGACCCTCATAGTAAGCCCTTTCATTGATTTGTCACACAGTACAGTTTGCAAAACTTTTTTTTTAAATTTTCTTATTTGCCCTCTAAAACTGACCCCCATATTCAAAATTCATTTATTTACAGTGTACGTGTTTGGGTCACAGTAATACATATGTGTACCAAATTTCAACTTAATCGGTCTATTAGATTCGGATCAAATTGGCTTTGACAGACGGACAGACAGACACACGAGTGATCCTGTAAGGGTTCCGTTTTTTCCTTTTGAGGTACGGAACCCTAAAAAGCGCATATTTCTTGACTAGTATACAAGATAAGTTTTTAAGCAGTGTGCAAATTTTCACAGAATTAATATGAACAACTTTTACTATGGGACCAAACCTGAAATCGCGAAAAAAATCAGCTGCGCCTTACATTTTGACGAGTTTGGTGTAGATAAATGTACTGATTTTTATTTTTGTTTTTCATCTGATTTTTATTTTCGCGATTTCAGAGTTAGTCCCATAGTGAAAGTTGTTCATATTCATATTCATGGGTAAAACACCCTGTGAAAATTTGCGCACTGCTTCTCTTAAAAACTTATCATGTATACCTGTCCACACTTTGAGTTAAAGTACGTGTGTTAAATACACTGCACTGTGAGCCTAAAAGTGGCGCAATAAGAGTCACTTTACGAGCAAGTGTATTAATTTTTTTAAGACTTTTCCTTTAATCCGCAGGTGGTTTCTACCGTCACCTGTATGAACAGAAGCTAGGAAAAGATGATGAGGTAATAAAACGTGAATTGCCAGAAGACAATGAGACGGAAGACTCATCTAAAAAAACTACATCTGATTCTATTGATCCACAAAAGAAGAGAAATTACAGAAAGAGAAAATCATCAGATAGGGCTCGTTTATCTGAAGGAGAAATAGAGGACTCTGATGAAGAAATTAATCGCGTAAATTTAGACGATATCAGAATGGCTAAAAAGCATAAGCAAGAAAATATCGATGCCGACTCTGACTTTTCAATAGATGAGTCAAGTGACGAAGACAAGGATGGTAAAAATGAAGATAAAAAACAATTGAAAAGTAAGAGCAAAAATAGTGACACTGGTAGTCCATTAGAAAAGGAAAGTAATCTTAAACACGATAAAAAAGCACCAAATGAAAATAAAGAAGATCACATTGAAGAACCTAAAGAAAAAATTGATATTTGGAAGAAGAGAACCGTTGGAACAATTTTTGAAGAAGCTCTAAAGAGATATTATGAAAGGAAAGCTGCAAGGGGCTGTTAGCACGAATGCATAGAAAGAACCGTGGATTTAATTACTAAGTGAAATTTATTTCATAAATGATTACGGTCCAACATAATGCGCCTTGCAGTGAACTGAAAGAAGAAAACATTAGTTGACAAACAAACAAAAACAATAAACTTTTAATGGTAGGCATGTGTTTTAATAAATGATTGTTACCTATGAATTCAGAAACTGGATCATTTTCTCCTTCTGCTCTCATTGTTCCAGTAATTTCCTCATTCTCAACCATTGGTAGCACTAACTGGACGAATTCTGGTGTATATGGTGGAGCTATCGCATCTAAAACCTGTTATTAAAAATGACAAATAAAATAAAAAGCCGGCCAAGTGCGAGACGGACTCGCACGCGGGTTCCGTACCACCGTATAATAATATCCTTCGGTTTCGGAACCCTAGAAAAAAATCCTCCTGTGCCATACTGGAACTAGAATCATTAACCACTATAATAATTTTAATTCCAGTATGGCACAGAATTTTTTGTACTTCGTGGCATGACCTTGGATACTTTCTTATATTCTTGATGGTAATAAAATAGTAGTAGAAGTAGTAAAATAGCTCGAAAATGTTTGCGCCCTGTCGAGAATATCACGCCGCGCGTGGCGACCGCGGGCGGTAGCTGCGGTCGCGGAGGGGCCCTCGAGCAGCGGGTGCGCATCGGCCGCCACTTCACTGCGTCATCGTCCGCGATACTGAGCGGCAAAGAGTAAAGTACGGCCTTACATTGATTTCTCGCCAGTTTTCAATTTAATCAGTTTGCTATCCTTGTACAATTTGGTAATACAGTCCATTATAAAAAGTCACCGGTTTTATTAGTCCTCTCCTCGTACCACGAGGAGGATACTCCCAATCTTCTCCACGCCTCTTTTTAGATAGGTTAGTTTTTTTTGATCGTTCAAACATTACGAAAACCTCAAGAATTACGAGAACGCATAACGAGCGTAGCGAATTCGAAAATGTTTGTTTGTACTATCTCGGGATATAGATTAGATTTTTTTTTATCGAGTTGGGCAATCTTTATATATAAAAGAAAGTCGTGTTAGTTACACTATTTATAACTCAAGAACGGCTGAACCGATTTGGCTGAAAATTGTATCAAAAAAAGTCATTAATAAAATCAATCAAAATTCTTTTGTTAAGATGTATTTCTATAGCTCTTAGCGTTTTTAATTTATGATGAAAATAAGTTAAATACATGTTTTTTTTTGGCCTCCATTTTTTATCTTTACGTATTAGAAAAGTTTGGCTCCCTCAAGATTATTTAGGTACAGCCTAAAGAATAGTTACTATCATGCAGCCAAACTTTATCATGCCTTGTAGCTCACACTGAAGCATTCATACGTACACAACACATTAAGCTATTAATTTTTATTTATATAGATTATTGCACCATGTCGGATAGGTTTGGTTTTCTTTTGCCATTCATACAGAAATGGGGCAGGCAGTGGGTTTGCAAAGTGCGCCCCTGGTAGCCGCCCGAAAGGTTAGCCCCTACCCCAAGCTACGGCCCTGACGGCCCTGGCCCTGCAAAATAGTACCTATTTCTAATAGTTATTTATGCAACTAAGGGGTTAAGGGGTATTAGCCGAGTGTGATAATATCACATGAGTGTTTTAATACCTAATTTTGTACAGTTGCATACAAGACTTTATCTACACCCATCACTATCCTCTATAAAAGGTTCTGAAACCACAGGGTAGGTATTGTACAATGTTGTAAAAACTTTATGTATTTTAATGGAAAGTTTAATAGTTGAGTATCTAATACAAACAAAGTATGTATAGGTAATAATAGAATTTTGTTTAAACGCACAACCCTTTAATAAGGGGTCATTGTACTCATCATTATGAACAACTTTTACTATGTGACCAAACCTGAAATCGCGAAAACCACTCACTGACTTCACCACCACTCACCACTTCACCAACACACACAAAACAATATCGGCTGTTCCCTACGTTTTGATGAGATAGAAATTCATAAAGATACCACGTGAATAAGTAAGGGATCGAAAAAGCAAAGGACTTGCATAATGAAACTTAGTACAACATTATAACACCCGTTTGGATGATTTATAGCATGGGTGTAGATAAACTATTTTATCTACACCCATGCTATAAACCCTCTATAAAAGTTAGCTTATTGCCAACATTAAAACAGCCAGTGTCATAGTAACCATAATAGCATCCAAACGGGTGTTATAATGTTGTACAGAATTTAATTATGCAACTCCTTTGCTTTTTCGATCCCTTCCTTAGTCACGTGGTATCTTTATGAATTTCTATCTTGTCAAGATGTAGGGAACAGCCGATATTGTTTTGTTTGTGTGAAGTGGTGAGTGGTTGTGAAGTGAGTGAGTGGCGAGTGGGTGAAGTGAGTGAGTTAAGTGAAGTGAGTGTAAGTGAGTGAGTGTGGTGAGTGAGTGTGGTGGTGAGTGAGTAGTGACTTAGTGAGCTGAGTGAAGTGAGTGAGTGAAGTGAGTGAGTTGAGTGAAGTGAGTGTAAGTGAGAGAGTGTGGTGAGTGAGTGAAGTGAGTGTGGTGGTGAGTGGTTTTCGCGATTTCAGGTTTGGTCACAGTAAAAGTTGATCATAACGATGAGTACAATGACCCCTTATTAAAGGGTTGTGCGTTTAAATAAAATTATATTATTACCTATACCTACATACTTTGTTTGTATTAGATACTCAACAATTAAACTTTCCATGAAAATGCATAGAGTTCTTACAACATTGTACAATACCTACCCTGTGGTTTCTGAACCTTTTATAGAGGATTCATGATGGGTGTAGATAAAGTCTTGTATGCAACTGTACATAATTAGGTATTAAAACACTCATGTGATACTACTATCACACTCGGCTTCGTCTCGTGTGATAAACCCACACTCGTGTTTTAATGCCTCTTATTATACAACAGTTGCTTATATAACTATTATACCATTAGAAATAAAAGAAAAACATTCATGGACGTGCCACGCAGTACCACACTTTTGGTATTTCTCACCAGTCCAATTATTAGACTGGTGAGAAATACCAATAGTCGTATACAAAGTAGATATATATACATATATTTTATACATTCACTTACTAACGCAATAAGCTCTTTAGTGAAAATATTTTTTTCGTTAATAATATTGAATGACGTTGTGAACACGACCAACTCACCGCTGTCCTCATTTATGCGGAGGCGTTATCTGTCTGTTGACTTTACGCCGTAATTTTGTGTAAAGTTTAAGTACCTACCTACTACATTGTCTTATTTTTATTAAAATCGTGTCAGTAAAATCATTTAGCTCCGATATTATCAATATCCCATTTAAAAAAAAAGGTGATAAAGGGGCCAAAGTTAAAGACGATGCAGCGATGGTTTCATCTATTAACTAACTTACCTCTGTAATAAAGTATCTAATTAAGGAAATGTCGGTGTCATCACGTCGCCAGCACTCTTTTATATAACGCAAGACAGGCACAACACATCCTCGGCTTAGTAAGTTCACCATCCTATCAAGTAACATTTTCTTCAATTCCAACTGAAAATAAATAGTTGTAGGTTAATATGTGTTTATTTATACATTTTTTTTGTGTGGGAAAATCCTCATGGACGTCGTCGGGCGGAAGCGTCTGTCAGACTCCTGCTGCCTTAAAATTAAAACCACACTGTGTTCTTCAACCACCTTTGGGTGGGGTGTTGGAAGACATGCGCAGTTGACAGTTGGTCACGCGTCACAGTTAGCTATTGGCCCGCATCTTCGACTTCGACTTCCATGCGGATCCCGTCACCCTCTGCGGCCGCAGTTCCGCCTGAGAGGCGTGCGCGGATCACGCCTCGGGCCTGTCTCTGTTACAGACTGCCCGTAGACCACCCCAAGGCGGCCGGAGATTATTGCGCGCCCTCCTCGCCCGTAGCGTCTGCTGCGGATAGGGAGAGGTTGTATCCTCGTGCCCCCTCCTTTGCGACCATCACGACCCCGCAAAAGGAAGAGAAGGCGTCCCACGCGCTCTCGTTCTCGACCATGGACGGAAGCGAGAGATTATCCGCAGCGGTTTATTCAGACCTACACATAATGATATAACACACCGATTGCATTATATGTACACAGTTATACCTGAACTAAAATTTCTAATTCATCTTGTGGAGATTCAAATAACTGCACAAGTAATCTCAGGAGCCGGTGATGCAGTAATTGGTGACAGGATGCAACTTCATCTAGGAGAGCCAAATGTACGGGACAGTGTTCTGTGCACAACTTGAAGTATGAAGGCTCTGTCACAACACATTCTACCCAAACTAGGACGCCCATTCCAACGACCGGAAACCTGAAAGTATGAAGATGTTACTGGGCATACCTTCCATTTAATTCTACAAACGCTGTTTGCTTCGATACTAATGATAAAGTCTATTTAATTCAGCAATTACCTTATGCAATGATACAATGTAGGTAATTCCGCAATCAGTTCACTAGAACTAGCAGAACTGCAACATACGGCATGTACTTTTTCAATAGCTTGAACTGTAGCCTTTAATTCATCCTTGACAGGCCTGCCGGGAGTGAGCCCTTCGCACACACTTGCAGCATATGCCAACAAATACATGTATTTTGATTTGTGTTCCGGATTTAGTTTGCTTCCTAATTTAAACAATGCATCGACCAGGAGCTCTGTGAAGTTGAAAATGTGGTTTGGTAACAGACACACAGCACGCCTATTTACATAATTTTAACCATAAAAATCATCAACACACATCTCTCTAAGTTAGATTTCGTGCAGATTCTCAGGACCACCATAGAAAGGGATTTTGTCGACGGAAGAATAGACAAAAATGACGACAGTAAGACGGCAACAAAGTAGAAAGAGTCAACTGCACTTTTTAAGGAATTCACTTTTTTACATAATTCGACTCTAGCTAGAGTTCTTTCTTTTTCTGTTTGGTTCTCAATTTTTGCTTATATTAAGTCACGTTAATTTTTCACAAAGTGACGAACAACCGTATTTTGGGAAGAAAAAATATATTACAGTAATATTGGCCTTAACTTCCTTGGTAATGCCCTGTTAACTAAATGATGTAAAATAGAAGGGGATAGCTTTGTTCTTCTATTAATTATCACAGTTTTGTGATCAAAACTCTCCTGTAAAATCATGATTTTGTAGATAACCGTATATACGGTTATCTACCGTTTAGTATATACTTAGCGGTCGTCGAGTAGAAAGTTTTCTACTGTCTTTAGCATGGCGATTACAAAGTCAAATTGTCTTCACACCCTAGAGTCCTAGACAATTTTATTGTAAGTTGTCAGTTTGAATAGAAAACTTTCTTCCGAAAAAGTCTACATAAACCTAGACAAAGATTGTTTGAAAAAAAAAGGCAAAATGACAGATTGTGGAAGGATTTCTACGGTGCCATGTCAAAAATGGAAAAACGAAATGTCACTTTATATAGAAAGAGAAGTGTCTATTCTTCCTAGACATAGAAGTGGTCATGCTAAGCGTGATGGTACAAGCTTTTTCTCATATAATTATCTAGACAGGTCAGCCTTAAACAGAATGGTTATGCATAATCGATGACAATCCGACCGACTGCAGTGTTAAACACTGGACAATGAACAAATAGAAATAAATCCAAGTAACATACCTAAAAACTGAGGAATTCTTAATAAGTGTACTGGTGGTGGTTCTGGTTGTGTGTAAGCTCGGAATAATACTGAAATATCAGCAGGGTTGAGTGCACCGCGTGACAACATGGCTGCCAATGCCGTACGAGCATTGCGCCAGGATTCGCCTGATGTAAGGGCCAGTGTGATGGGAGTCACATCATGTCCACTGCAAGAACAAACATAGTTACAACATAGAACGAGGAAGTGACTGCAAATCCAAATGGGTCTTTGTAGATTGTTAATACAGCTTTTACAGTTTTTCATGTGTAGGTATGTACAGACGCCAGCACATCAAGCTACTACAATCTGTCAAATTTCTTTAATACTTTACTCTTTATCGCTAAAGCATTAGGTTCAAGGTTGATTAGGAAAATTTTACAGTTTGGAGTGGCTGGACCTGCTGTTGGTCTGGTCTGTCTGTAAATGAAATAAGGAAGAAGTACATACATTGAAAAAACATGAAGTTTGCAATGGCAAAAACAAAACTACGTTTTTGGGAATCGAACCACCAGTCCTATCCGCTTCAAGCGATCTTAAAACCTCCAAGCTAACTAGACGAATACAAACATTACTTAGATGTTCTTCTGTATAGTTGTTTGTCGATATACTCATTATAAAATATTTAAAAAATACAAAAAGCTGTTATTCAGCTGTGTCAAATTTGAACTTGCATGTTGTCTTGCAACCTAGCTTATGTTTTATTTTTCCTTTAACAATAGTTAGTAGCAAAGAATTAAAGATGAAGGACGAGTGAACGTCCATGAAATGGCATTTTAGTACACCACCTGGGAAAACAGAGTCGAATACCGAACACCGACGTAAATCCGAAAATCATCCTCCGCGACTTGTGAAAACTATTCTACCTACATACTTGTACTGCCTTGTGATTTTTATGTGTGCTTTGACTGAATTATAATAATTATTGACAACAGTATTTGGGTGTACTATGGGTACAACTTCTGCCGAACCCTTTGGGGAAAATAGGCAAGTACATGATTGTGTTTTAGCATAATACAATCATTAAGTTAATAGCTTAATGTCTGGCTAGAACCTCTTTTCCCCTGCATATTATGCATTTGTCACAAGTTTTAACATTGATTTAAGATAGGTTTAAGAATAACCTAAAGCTGGTGTTTAATATTCTTTTTAATGAATCTATGCATAGTTAAAACTTGTTTACGACCTTCAGCCTGATTTTTCAATCGTCAAATTGGCATTTTTTTTTAAACTGCTACCTACTTTGAAAACAGCTTACTAATATTGTTTTGGATATTTTAGCAAATTCTTGGTTTAGTCGAATGATAAATTTTACGAATTTTGCTAGGTATGTATTTTTTTTTATTATATGGAGCTTATTTCAAATAATATATGTAAATAAATAGTAACTTAGATACGTTTTGGTCATGACCGTTACCAAATAATAAGGACAGTACTGCAAGACGTAAGATGACACATTTCAGGATTTAATTTAGTTAGGTACTTTTTTTTTTAATTTCTGTTGGCAATTTAAGTAAAAAAGAAAACTAGTCTTTTGGAACTATTTAATAATTACTCGACACTTCTATGTTATAAAAATGTTAATTATTTGCAACTTGTATGTATGGGACATCCCATAAGTGGGTTGGTAGACATTTTGAGGAAAATGCCCAATTAACTTCTGAGGCATAAACTGGTAGTTTGGCAGCTTTTGTAGAGAAAATATGCTATACCACCCTATTTATTATTCAGATAAAAAAATATCACTTAAAAAATACATACTAGTCCCGGTCCATAATATGTACTTACTTACTAAATCATATTATTTTTTGCCAAGTGAATGTGAAATGATTTATTCCTCAGTGGTACCACACACAGTTTATTCATATTTGCCTTGCTCTTTCATGATCAACTTACTAGCCAGAGTTTAGGTACCTACCTATATCATATCAATGAACATTCAGATTGATCATGTCTAGCTTCTGTTGCACATCTATGAGATACTGCTATAATAGGTGTCTTCTAAATGTGATGATTGGTTTATTTACTTGAATAGATGGTGGCAGGTTCACACTTTGGAAGCCGCAAAACGAAAACTACCTCTGAAAGCTGCTACTAAGCGACTGAGTCAAGTACTACTTTTCAATTTAGCATATTATGTACTGTGTGAATTATTTATAGCCACTACTGACCATATCATTAGGAAACATGAAGTGGGTTGATTTACATTGTTGAGATCCGTATGAGGAAGCCTTTGGTTTTTTAAAAGAGACAGCTGCAGTGCAGGCTGATGTTATAGTTAGCAGTTTAAAAAAAAAAAAATAATTACCTTTGTTGTGCACAACGAGTTATTTCTTGGCCAAGTCTTTTCATGATGGCACCTCCTCTAGGCTCTTGAGAAAGTATATGCACAATGACTTGACTGTACACATATGTGTGGGCACCATGGCAGACCATTTTCTGTAATGTTATGAATCTTGCTACATAGTGAAGGGACCTATTATTCTTTGTAAAAGTAAAGTTTTCTTCTTAGTTAAGTATATTAAGTGGCAAGAGCAAAGAGCCACGGAGAGGAGTATTTTGGGGTACACAGAAAGGGATAGAAAAAGAGCTGTAGTTATAAGACACATTACGAAAATTGAAGATGTTGTAGTCCACACCAAAAAACTCAAATACCCACCTCGGTAGGCCACATGATGAGAGAGAACTGTAATAAGTGGACAGAAGATATGACAGAATGGACCCCTAGATTTCAAACAAAAAGAAAAAGAGGAGACAAAGGAAACATTGGTTGGATGAAATCAGAAAGATTGCGGGTCCACTGTGGCACAGAAGAACTCAAACTAGAGTGGACTGGAAAGAGCTGGAGGAGGTCTTCGTGTCGTAAAGACACGGTAACGCCCAATAATATTATAATTTTAAACGTATTATGAGATTGTTAACAGTGGCGGCGCTAGACCAAACGTGGACGTGGGCGACATTAGCTTTGCGAGGCCTCTTTAACTTCCCAGTCGAAAGAAAAACGTTAATTTGAATGAGCTGAATACAAAAACACGCAATCTCACAATCTGAGCTGATACAAATGTATCAGTAGGTAGTTTTAACAGTTTTTTTGGTAATCAAATGATGACAAAAATGCATAACCATAAACAAACACAAATTAAAATAGACGAACTTTTCAGCTTTTAGACTCACAGAATTTTTTCAAGATTATGTCTTATCTAACACCAGCCGCTATTTGTAATGCAGAAAAGTTTGTGAAAGAGGATACAAGAGCGAGCGAAGCGAGCTTGAATATTTTATTACGCCGCCTCGGATGGTTAAAATTAGGTTGTCTTTTCAACATTCCTACAGAAATAGGAGATGTTTTATTAAGTTGTACAGAAAAGTTTGAGAATTAGAAGAATGCAGGACGCAAGAGTGAGCGTATCCCGCCTCGGAAAGGTAATTAAGGTTTTCTTTTGACCATATATGTATACATAAATAGGAGATACTTTGTCTTTGATGACTTATGCAGAAGGGTCTGAGTGTGAGAAGAATATGGAGCGAGCGAAGCGAGCTCGAAAATTTTAGCACCCAGTCTCAGATGTTCTTCTTTTGAACATTATTAGGAAAATAGAAGTTATTTGGTCGACCTATGCAGAAAAGTAAAGTTTGAAAACGAAGAAAAATTTACGATGGAAAAGCGAGCTCGAAAATTTTTGCATGTTACGTTGATAATAATATTTGGGGGCCTCCAACTACAAACTGCCTCTTTGTTACTGAACATGTTTTTGACCTTGTTTAAGATTTGATTAAAAAGTACTTACCTACTTTTCGAGATTTGGAGGGCCTCCAGAGACTGGGGGCCGAGGGGTATATAAACACGAATAATTAAACTTTTAATAACTAGCAAAAATCTTTCGGGAATTCTCCGCGAAAAAAAACGCAACGCCAGCAAATGTTGCTAGACTAAAAAAAAATAATCGAATTTGGTATGTCAATTCGTTTTATGACGAGTAAAATTTTTTCACGGCTTTTAAGTAATGCATAAAGCTTCAAGGCGGGAGGCCCCTCAGACCGCGAGGCCGTAGGCGGTCGCCCACGCCTTACGCCGCCTCTGATTGCTAAATAAGTACCTATTATGAATTAATAATGTTAAATTAAAAAATTAATTAATTATGAATTGCGGAAATGTTAGCAATAAAGGCTTAATAATAATAATAATAAAAAAGTATATTAAGGTTGATGCGCCAGGGTAGCCCGCGAAATTCAAAATTTCTTAGGTTTTTTGCAATTTGTAGGTCAGTGGGAGCTTGTATGTTGATTAAAATATGATTCGCGGCCGTAGCTAATATGGCTTTACAGAATTATAATCATTAGAATCAGCAATACAACTCCATAAGTTAGCATTTATCTCAAATCTAGCGATTTCATGAAATCATGAGGTTTGAGGTAAATGCTAACTTATGAAGTTGTATTGCTGATTCTAATGATTATAATTCTGTAAAGCCATATTAGCTACAGCCGCGAATCATATTTTAATCAACATACAAGCTCACATTGACCTACAAATTGCAAAAAACGTAAGAAATTTTGAATTTCGCGGGCTAGCCTGGCGCTTTCGCCTTAAGTACATTTTATCAACATATCATTTATTAGATGGTATAAGTTAATTTTCATATTGCCTCTTTTGCGTAGCCTTTTCCCAACTATGTTGCGGTCGGCTTCTAATCTTACCGGATGCAGCTGAATCCCAGTATTTCAGACCTCCACGACCCAGTTACTGGGTATGTTACCGCTTGGTAAGCCTGGTTGTCAGACTTTCAGGCTTCTGGCGACCCATAACGACTGTCAAAAATCCATGAATGACAGCTGGTAACAACAGCTTCACGTGCTTTCCGAGGCACGCACAGCTCTTGGTATGTAAAGATAGTCGCCTATCCACGGGTCTAGTTCATAATATCCACGGTCACTACATCGACGGTCGCTGTATCGAAAACGTTCCATCGACGGGTTAATGAATCGACAGTACCCCAAATCGATGGTACGCTACATCGACAGTACACCAAATCGATAGTACGCTATATCGACAGTACACCAAATCGATAGTGCACCGTATTAACAGTATACCATATCGATAATACGTTGTATCGACAGTACACCATATCGATGGTACGCTGCATCGCCTGCCGGACCCAAGACAGATTTAAATAAAAAACATGCTTTTTTAAAGTTTTTAATCACAATTTGTTAAAGGAGAATGTTCTCAATTATAGGGCGCCCTGTACCAAGCGAAAAATCCGGTGTCACAACCAAACCCAGTGTATTTGGAGGAGAATTTAATGCTGTTCCTATATTGTTAACTGTTTTTTTCATGGATTCCCGCAGTTTGTATTTATTTGCCATTTACCTACTTAATATTTTGAGGTTAGGTTCGTGAGAATGACTGATTCGAAATAGTGGAGTTAGTGAGAATTAAGGTAGTAATATCGGTCATGTTTTTTATTCTTGATTTTATGCTAGTTTTTCCTGATGGGTGAATAAACAATACATTCATAGTCAATAATAATATTCTTGTTGTCATATTTACATAATGTATCGAGGAGCTCGTGGCTAAGTAATAACAGCGGTACGGGTCGAATCATCAGGTTAAGCTACGCTTGCCGGGGTTGGTCCGTGATGGGTGACCATCATTACATACCGAGACTCCTCCGTGCCTCGGAAAGCACGTTAAGCCGTTGGCCCTAGCTGTCATTCGTGGATCTTTGGCAGCCGTTACGGGTCGTCAGAAGCCCCAAAGTCTGACAACCAGTCTTACCAAGGGGTATCGTATTACCCAGTTACTGGGTTGTGGAGGTCAGATAGGCAGTCGCTCCATGTAAAATACTGGTATTCAGCTGCATCCGGTTAGACTGGAAGCCGACCCCAACATAGTTGGGAAAAGGCTAGGCAGATTGACATAATGTATCGACCACAATTAAAAATGTACAATTGAAACTATATCCGCCCTACACAAATATTGTTACTACTAGTTAATACTTATCATGACCAGTTAGAGGGAAGTGCAAATACCAATACTCAGTATTGATTCTGGTGATATTATGTTCATAGAGAAACCAGTAGGTGTCGGTGCGTCACCCATGAATTGCGGTCGAGCGGCACTGCTGTTGCCGGCGCCAGCAAGACTACGTTAAGAAAAAGCACTTGAACCCCCGTTTTCGTTATTTTAATTATATTAAAATAGTTCATAAATGAAATCAACATTGAAAGTAACGTCATTTAGTGACGGCGCCAAAGAATTACAGATAATAATATAAATCAACCAAAAAACAAATGCATTACGTCACAATAAAAACGTCATTTTCTATTTTTGAATCGGTCCTCTTTTAATAAAATTAAAGCCATAAAATGTATTCCAAAATAATAATTTAAATTTTTATGACGCGACGCGTGACCTAAAGATTTTATTTTTATCACACATAACATACAATACCTAATATCACGTAGGTCCTAAAAAGCAAATCGGTATGGTACTTACATAAATTATCTTCATCATTTAAATGTTTGTTGGTTGATGGTGATAGTTGGTTGTTTGTTGGTGTATATTGCTATATTTTTTTACGTAGTAGCTACATTGGGAAATGTGTATTGTAATATTACGTTTGTTATAATCCATCTATGTATCCGACTGAAATACATGTGTCTATGGTCATGAATAAAAAATATTAAAAAAGTGCAATGGCAGTGACATTGACATAATTATACGTGGAAAATACATAAGTATGTACAAAGTAAAAATAATACTTTTATTTTTGATGTCCGAAATCCGGGACTCTTTCTCATAACAAAAACGTAAATCTGATTTAAAAAATAGGAGTAATTTTATGAACTAAATTTGGTTGTGACACGCTCCCCCGCAAGTTGGTACTGCCCCTCGGCATTCTCTTTGTATATTTATAAATTCTTTTAAATTACGGAACCCTTCATTGTGCGTGGTCCGATACGCACTTGGCCGGTTTTCAATGTTAAAGTTATTGTAACTAAGGGTTCTGAATACGAATTTATGATTTTTAACCGTTTTATATGGTTTAATTTACCTACATCAAAAACAAGCAATATACAAATTGTCATTAAAAACTTTTATCTATCTTATTTTTTTTTTACCCATGCTATAAATCCTCTATAAAAGTTTCTGAAACAGTTAGCTTATTGCCAACATTAAAACAGCCAGTGTCATAGAAACCATAATAGCATCCAAGCGGGTGTTATAATGTTGTACTGAATTTCATAATGCAACTCGTTTTCAAAAAAAGAACATTGTAATGCACGCACGTTTCACTACAATAGCACCGTAATTTAAAAAAAGAACTTATTCGAATTCACGTTATATACTATGACGCCGGCCGCCATGTTCGATACGAGTATTAGTATTGCAAAAAACAGGGGGTCTACTCCCTAAGAACGAAGTTCGCAGTTTCGGCCTTCGTTACGGGTGTTTCCTACTCCGTATCACCTACGGACGTATGATTGGTTCGGGGCCCGAACGAAGTATGAATGGCAACACGATACGACAGTTGTCCCTACTCCCGATGTGTTTTAGCACGTCCGAAAAATTTAACTTTTACACTTGTTTTATGGATCGTTATGTCAGACGGACGGATAAACGGACGGACGGATGAACGGACGGTGATACTATCATCACACGAGGCGAACACTCGTGTTTTAATACCCCTTATTATACGTCAGTTGCATAAATAACTATAAAAAGCATGTTTTTTATTTAAATCTGTCTTGGGTCGGGCAGGCGATGCAGCGTACCATCGATATGGTGTACTGTCGATACAACGTAGTATCGATATGGTATACTGTCGATACGGCGCACTATCGATTTGATGTACTGTCGATGTAGCGTACCGACGATTTAGTGTACTGTCGATATAGCGTACTATCGATTTGGTGTACTGTTGATGTAGCGTACCATCGATTTGGGGTACTGTCGATTCATTAACCCGTCGATGGAACGTTTTCGATACAGCGACCGTTGATGTAGTGACTGTCGATATTATGAACTAGACCACCTATCCACGGACCAACCACGGCAAGCATAGCTTAACCTGATCGATCAACCAGTGCGGCTGTTAGTACTTAGCCAAGCCAAGCCCAAAAACAGTGCTCTTTCAGTTCTTGTTACTAAGGAAGATAAAAAAGTTGATACGTACTGCACATTCATTTACACTATTTTGCCAATCATCAGAACTTTGTAAGAATCCAACAATAGCCGATTTCAGGACCCTTGAAAATACTTCAATTTGCTGTGCTGCTGTAGATATGCTTGTAATTTCTCCTTGAAACCCAGCATCTGATATCAACTGGAATTCATAGATATTTTAAAATTAAGTATTGCCTTAGATTTGACCAAGTCTGATCCTGCATTAAAAAAATCTTTTTTAATCTAAAAGCTCTAGCTCTAGTAATTGTAAAGAGTAAAAAGTGATTTTATTTCAGGATAAAAGAGTTTAAATTGAAGAAACAATATTTTGTATTTAATTGTGTTTAGACAGCTCACCTTAATAGTAAAGTTAAGCATAAGACAATCAGGATACTCTTCAGCCAATCTATAAATTAAAGACCGCCATGTTGGGTGCTCTATCATTTCTGTTAACCAAGCTGGAGTCTGAAATTTTTTTAAATATTTTGTATCACTTATAAAACACAAGTTCAAAATATTACAGTGTTGACCACACTTACTTCACCCTCCTCAGTGAATATAGTGTCAGCTTTTTTGGGATCAAATGTTTTCAAAATCATATCTTTCAAATGGTTTTCAACCATTGCTTGTACCTCTGTCACTTTGACCCCTGGAAATTTAGATATTTTCAACATTTAATGTCTTTTTTGGAATTCAGATTGATTGTAATTACAATATGTAAGAATATAAATAAAGGCTCCACTGTACTTTAACACCCGCGCGTCTGAAACTTCACATTGGTGAATCATTTGGATTAGGTTAGAATAGTGACCATTAATCGGCCTCCAACCACCAGATCCACTCTATTGTTGGTGAATCATTTGGGTTAGATGAGGCGGTGAATGTCTCGTATATTAGACGATGAAAGCTTGACCTCAGGGTCAAGCTTTCATCGTTTCATTCTTTTCAAAAACTACTGTAACAAGGCGACTTTTTTTCTCGGTGTCTATTATTTTGCACACTTTGGGGTTTTCAAAAATACACTAAAAAGTAGACCCTTTTTAGTGTATTTTTGAAAACCCCAGTCTTTCAGACTTTCTTTTCTTAAGTTCAGACCCCAAAATTCTACCTTTTTCTAAAAAAAAAAATAGTTCTGATATAAAAGCGGCGGGTGCGATTGTACAGTGGTTCCGAAATAAATGAAGAGGGTTATTAACTGTTTATTTTTAATAAACAGAAAAAATCCTAAAATTTATAATCTAACCTCCAAGTATTAGCCATTCTGCTAGTAAATTAGCCATTTGGGCAACTGCATTGTAGTTTATCGATAATTGCTCAATCACTTGTTCAGGATTGCCTCCGGCTTGAAAGTATCGCTTCAGTTGACCAAATATTCCTGGTTCCATAATATAATCAGGTGTTTTAAATTTTTCGAGACATTCATGTAAGACTTCTTCAGGATTTTCAATGACATCTTCATTCCCTTCTTCCTAAATTATAGAAAAATGCATTAAGAGTATAACAGTATGCCTCTCATAGGTTCTTAGGAACGCCTGTAGTATTTTGAGACTTCTGCGCGATATTCGCATTACATGTAGTGAAAGTGGCTTGGCTGATTGGCTGATCTAATTAAATAGATATCACGGTTACCGTGAATTTGATCTTAATTATACAAATAAAATACTAGTCATTTATAAATTAATCAAGAAATAAATTTCAACATACTTCATATTGATTGTGATTTGGGGCTTCCCACGTACGCTCTTCTTCATATTGGCTAGGCATAATTCGACACGGTATGTAAGATATAAATTAGCTAAAAGATGTTTTTAATTTACCGAAGAAACAATAGTGAAAATAAAATATGAAATATTTGTAATCAAGACAAGCAAGACGCCTCCGGACCGGGCAGACAAAATTGACTTTGACATTTGTTTGAATTTGACTATTTTGACTGACGTCATTGCTGTCATCGTTCTCTTATCACACAGATTATATAGAGATCCTAGTTCTCTTTGGTAATTTCCTTGAAGTGTTACTAGTTTATTGGTACTTTTAAAAGTGTTCATTTTATTTCAATATACTTAAAAATGAGCTAAAATAACTTAAAAATATAATATCTTTTAACTAAAACTAATAAAAAACTAAAATATGGCGTCGAAAAATTCCTCCGCATCGCTGTCGACTGGTAAAGTACCCAAGAGACTGGCGGCATTGCCACGTTGTATGGCAATGCTAATCCTCTGGCCAAGGTAAAAGCCAGCCCTTGGGTCACGGGAAGTGTCAACAAGCCGTTTGAAGATTTCCTTAAGGCGAAAGCGCCAGGGTAGCCCGCGAAATTCAAAATTTCTTACGTTTTTTGAAATTTGTAGGTCAGTGTGAGCTTGTATGTTGATTAAAATATGATTCGCGGCCGTAGCTAATATGGCTTTACAGAATTATAATCATTAGAACCAGCAGTACAAGTCTATAAGTTAGCATTTATCTCAAATCTAGCGATTTCATGAAATCATGAGGTTTGAGGTAAATGCTAACTTATGGAGTTGTATTGCTGATTCTAATGATTATAATTCTGTAAAGCCATATTAGCTACGGCCGCGAATCATATTTTAATCAAGATACAAGCTCACACACTGACCTACAAATTGCAGAAAACGTAAGAAATTTTTAATTTCGCGGGCTACCCTGGCGCATCAACCTTAAGTGCTTGCACATTTCGTCACGCTCCCCAGGCTAGGTGTTGGACCGCATGAATTCATGCGGATCCCGTCACCCTCAACGGTTATATATGTGTAAGGTGGCAATTTCTCTAGAGAGAGGCGCGCGTGGAGCACGGCGCGCCGCCGAGGTAGATTACAGCAGCCCACTCATTCTCGAGGAGCGGAGGCCTGTGTCGCAGCAACATTTAACGGTGATTATTAACTTAATAAAACATTATATCAACGAACAGTCACTAGTTTTTACTTATTCAAAAAAATCCTGCTGTGTGGTCACCTCTATCTGAATATTTCTTCCCAGGTATTTGATTATTATTAGAAATAAAACGGTAAATATTTTGATACTGTTTAATAAAGTAATCGTTAGTAAAAAAAAAAATACTAAAGGATAGACTAGCATTCGTCAATTTATCTTCCGAATGCTATGTAAATTGATTTTTCTTATAATAAACATTTAAATTGAGGAGACCACCTTAAATCGATTGTAACTTTTGAATGGCTTCTTTTACAAACTAGAGTTGAATTCACAATCGTTCAAGTACTTTTACTAACGCTAGACCCATGTAAATTTCAAATTCCATTGTGGTCTCCACTCAAGGTGAAGCTTATGGTGGTCGGTTGAGGGACCACCTTCCGCATGCTAGTTCATTTTATTCTGTGAAAAGGAAGGGTTGATATTCAATAAATTAGTTTTACAAATCTTTTACTAAGAGTAGTCATTTATAGCAGTAGTAAATTTTAACTAGGTTTTGAGATATGGATGCCTGTCAGTCACCGACTTTAACCGTTTGCAAGTTTTGAGGGGCTACTTTTACAAAGTAAAGGCTGAATTTATTTATTTATTGTTTGTTTGAGAACTTTTACTAAAAGCTGACGCATTCAAAAGCTCAAAATTCAAATGTGGTCCCTCAATGGGAACGCCAACCCTTTGCCCTGCAGTGGGACAGTAAGTAATTATTGTTTATAAAAATGCGAAAAAACTAACTCGAATCTGTCTGTCACTTTCTCACGCCTAAACCACTGAACCAATCGTTATGTTTGAAAAATAGGTGAACTGGGACCTGCTGGTCGATTCTGTAAAAATCCAGTGTTGCCAGATGACCATCTCGCGTTCCCCCCAAACCTTCTCCGAAATCCCCCCAAAATTCAGGTCTTGAAGGAAAAATCCCCCACAAAAGGTAAAAAAAAAAACCATTTGTAATTTGCATTTTTGCATATTTGTCATAAGGGGTTATTTGGTTGCAAGTGACCTTTCCTACATCTCCTTAATTGATTGTCGACATTATTACCAATAAACTCTATAGACATACCTACATGGTGTGTAAATCGTTGGTCCAAGTCCAAGCGGTACCATAATCAGAGCTACAATTAAGTAAATAAAACTTGAGACATGCTTTCATCTATGTTAGAATAACTACAATAACTTTATACTGTTAATATTGGGTCACTTTCTCTCTTCTTTCTATGCCTTTGTTGTTTTTATTTTTGTTGTGATAGTGCAAGGCGCAAAGACCAAGTTATTACAAGTTATTCTATTATTATTTTCTATGATTTAATCACTTCGTTCTAACCACCGAGTAAAGAAAAAAGTGGTTCTAACAGACCATAATGGCGATTGACGGTAAAAACCTGTTTGTCCGACCAAGCGAGCGACCGACTGACTTTTCTCAGATTACAGATTGGTTACTAAAAATCCCCCCATTCCCTCCATTCCCGGTTTTTTCCCTCCAACTATCCCCCCAAAAATATTGTCCCCCCAATTTTCCCCCCATGACTATAAAAAACCCCCACATTTGGGGGGAATACCCCCAATCTGGCATCACTGTAAAAATCTCACCGTGAAAACTTGCGTGGAGTGAGCTGTCAGTGTCATCCCACGGATGCTAGGGATTGACCAAATTACATTTACAATCATAATCGAGATTTTATCTACCTATATTTTTCATGCTAATTTTATAACACAATCATTTTATATTATTTCTAAGCTAGAGGGTGTCTAAACATTACTATTTAGGGGGTTTTAAAATAAAATAGTCAAATAGAAATTCAGACAAAACTAAATTTCTTTTTTGCAATTTTATTTAAAAACCGCCTAGATAGTATTGTTTAGACACTTAGATACTAGCTTTGAAATAATATAAAATGATCACTAGAATAGCATAAAAATGTTATTAAAATCTCGATTATGACTGTAAAAATGTGCTACCGGCTCAGAATAGCATTGCTGGGCCGGTAGTCTCGACATTATTAACGTTGCTCTAACGACAGCAATCATTCGCTAAGTTGTAATGGGGTCCCTAGACGGTCAAAATGGTTTGACAAACATGAAAAAATCATTTACAGTTTCAAACCAGTTGCGACGAGGACCGTTTTAACGACTAGTTTTCGTTTTATAGAAAACTGTTGCGTTTCGTCGTCAAAATAATTGACTACGACCCATAACAAAAATCACGTCCACAGTCCAAAGTCCAAACGATCCGGATGTGACGATTTTTGGTAGTCTCGACACTCAAAGATGTGGTGACATTTAGTACAGTTTAGATACATTTTATTCTTCGTACACCACTGAGATAAGCTATCTAAGTCCGTTTGTAGCAACTGAATATCAGATTCAGTCCGAATTATTATGCGTATCAACTTCAGATCATCCGCAAATAAGTACGGCGTAGTATATTTAAATACGTTTGAAATATCATTCACAAATATAATGAAGAACAATGGCCCCACATTGGATCCCTGTGATACACCTGAAGTTGCAAAATAAGGTTCTGACTCATCACCCTCTATGACAACTAAAGATGGCCTATTATTAAGGTATGACTTACACCAATCCAATGTGGCACCGGTGATCCCTAGGGACTGAAGTTTAATCAACAATAGTTCATGGTTTACCTTGTCGAACGCCTTTAAAAAATCTGTGTATATTGCGTCTACTTGTAGACCCTCATCAACTGCGGATGTTAATTCAGTGATATAAGTGAGTAGATTTACAAAAAAAAAATGTTTATAAGTAGTTTATCAGCCATCTCGTTACCATAAAACAAGCATTAGGTTGCTTAGCTTGGGACTAGATGGCGTTGTGTGAAATGTCCAAGGATTTATTTATTTGTGTTCGTAGACTTTTTAACCATGAAACCGTGCTGACTTAAGGTTAGGTAACTTTTAACCTGGTTGAAAAATATCGGGTACACTAGTGATTCAAAGACCTTAGACAATGTACAAAGAATCGAAATTGGTTGATCGTTAGATATCACATAACGCTTACCATTTTTGTGAATAGGCACTATTCTTGCCCGTTTCCATGCATTCGGGAACACACCCGTTCTAAGTGAAATATTATAAATATCTGCTAATGGAGAGGACACATAACGAGCACATCGTGACCAAAATATTGGGGGTATATTATGAGGTCCTGCACCCTTTGACAGATCAAGTCTGGAAAGTCTTTTAGATACAGCCTCTTGAGATATTGAAAAATCATGAATGTGTGGAGTAGGGATTGATGTAACACGTAGATCATTGATAGTATTGCCATGGTCAAGACTTTGCGAGTCATATACCGATGAGAATTGATCAGCAAATAAATTAGAGATAGCTTTACTTCCAGATGCAGTTACAGTACCTAGGGTAATTTTAGAAGGATTTGAAGTGTTACTTTTCCGAACGTTTTTTTATATGTGACCAGAAGAATTTGGGATGAGCTTTTATTTTATTTTCTAATTCGTCTATGTAATTATTGTAACATCTTTGCGCAAGTTTTTGACAGTCTTTTCTTAGATAATTAAATTCAATTACATCTAGTGGATTATTATATTTCTTTATTCTGTTATGATATTTTAATTTTTGTTTGAGCAATTTTATTAGTTGGTTTGAATACCACGGTGGGTATTTTCCTCGCATGAACAAAGTTACTGGCACATATTTTTTAATGATGTCCCTAACTATACTATAGAATTTATCCAGCATATCATTTACATCATCATAACATAATGCAAATTCATTTTCCCAGTTGATATCCTTAAGTGCTTCGTAGTCTGCTTTGTAATAATTGGGTTTGTTTAATAATATGAAATCATTTTTAATAATTACAGTTAGAATGGGCATGAATTCTAAAGCAGGGTGAAACTTATCCAACTCTCTTGATGATGTGAGGCTTATAGGCCTATTAGCCTTGTGTTGTGTATAGTCGGGTTTTCAGGTTTGGGTATAAAAAGGACTTTCACTTCACGCCATGCGAGAGGTATGTATCTGAGTGCTATGCAGGCTCGAGAGATCTCCAGCAACCATGGTGACAAATGAACCACTCCCACTGTAGTAGGGCTCGGAAGATGCCATCCAGTCCTGCGGACTTATATGGCTGGAAGGAGTCTATAGCCCACTTTATCCGGTCTTCTGTTACTATATTGTGTGCTCTAGACTAGTCTTGATCAGTTTGGGGTCCATCCTGGTTCAGCCGCCCACCTACTGTCCTCTGGGAGTTTACAATGTACGGTTTTTAACTACCTGATTGAGGCCGGACCATTGTTAAATAGCCGTCCGTGTGTAATACCTATATTTATTTTACAAAATAAATAGATTTTATATTCAGTAAGCGTTACTTTAAATAATACTTTTTATATGTTATTATTAACCTAGTAGAGTAGTTCTTCAAAAAGTATTCTCCGCGTAGCTTTCGTGGCGAATTTTTTTTTTAGAGTAATCCTCAAATAAATGGACACACATTTAAGATGCTCTAAAAATAATAAGTGCAATTTTGAGTATATGTAAATCGGTGCATAAACTACAGAGATATTCTATTTTGAAATTTCGGTTCCCACGAAAGTTACGAAAGACGCCACAAAAGTTACAAACGTATTTTCTATAAGCAAAATACAGTTTTAAATCCTTATTTTTTCATAAATTTCCTGTGGATTGAAGTTTATAAAATGAAATACTTATTATTTATGAATCAAAACTTGTATTTGAGATCAACATAGTGTTTTGAGATCAGCTTATTATTACTTATTAGTAATTTTGGTTGCTAATTTAGCTTTGGTCCAGTAATTAAACTGTAAAATTTACATGATTATCATCATCATCATTTCAGCCGAAAGACGTCCACTGCTGGACATAGGCCTCCCCTAAGTACCGCCATTTCGACCGGTTCTGTGCTTCCCGAATCCAGCAGATTCCTGCGGCCTTTTCAAGGTCATCTGTCCACCTTGTGGGAAGCCTTCCAACGTTACGTCTTCCAGTACGCGGCCGCCACTCTAGAACATTTTGGCCCCATCGGCCACCTGTTCTTCGAGCAATGTGCCCTGCCTACTGCCACTTAAGTTTAGCTATTCTTCGGGCTATGTCGGTTACCTTCGTTCTACTGCGTCTCTCTTAATTTCTGATCACATAGGAAAATTCCAAGTATAGTCCTCGACATTGCCCTTTGGCTGACTTTCAGCCTTCTCATAAGGCCCATTGTGAGCGACTCCGTTTCAGTGCCGTAGGTCTTTATTGGCAACACGTACTAGTCGAAGACTTTCGTCTTAAGATACTATGGTATGTGAGACGAGAAGATATTGTGAAGCTTCCTGAACGCTGCCCAGCCGAGTCGGATTCAACGATTGACCTCTTTCTTCAAGTTGGACCTACCTAACTGGACAGTTTGTCCTAGATACTCGTCCACAACCTACAGTGTAGTGTCTCCGATCTTCATGAGAGTGGGTGCTATATGGGCATTTGAGATGCCATTTTTCTTATCCATTTTCATTTTAAGACCGACTCTTTCGGAAGCTCTACTGAGGTCATCGAGCAGTGTACTGAGCTCCTCCATAGTCTCAGCCATGACTACTATATCGTCTGCAAACCGAAGGTGAATGACGTACTCGCCATTGATCCCTAGCCCTTTCCAGTCCAGAACCTTGAAGACATCCTCCAGTGCAGTGATGAACAGTTTCGGAGAGATAACCTCTCTCTGTCTCCCCCTCGCCAGAAGGATAGGTTTCGAGGTCCGTTCCTGGAGTCGGACTGATATAGTGCGTTTTCGTACAGGCACTTCAGCACCTCAATATACCGATAGTTGAGACTGCAGTACAGCCCATGCCTTAATCGAATCGGAGGCTTCAGTCTTCTGTATAACATGTCGCAGCGTATACTTATGTAGTCTATGGTGCTATAGCCTTTACGGAGGCCGGCTTGTTCGGGAGGCTGGAAGTCATCAAACCTGCGTGCCAGACAGATCGTGATGACTCTTGAAATGACATGGCTCAGAAGTGAGACGGGTCTGTAATTCTTAAGAAGAACATTATCGCCCTTCTTAAAGAATAATACCACCACAGCTCTGTACCATGCCTGCGGCGTTTTGCCCTCGAGTATGACGGAATCAAACAGCTTCTGGAGGGCCTTAATAACGGGTTTTTTTATACTTTTGTCGGACAAGCACTCTACATAATAAAATTCATAAGGTATTTTCTTACTGTCAATTAGCCAATTGGCTAAACAGCAGAGGTTGAGGTGAAGTAAGCTATTAATTTGGCTACGAGAAAACATACAAACAGAAACACATACTACGAGTCGTTACAAGAAAAAAATTGAAGCACATACTCGTACACGCATAAATACTTATACAAATACATAACACCTTTATTTTGAGATTCGCGACAATCGAGTAAATGCATCAGCGGCGTCACAAAACATCTGAAGTCATTATTTAATGGAGATATAAAACTTTCATGGTGCACTAGCTGACTTTCGTGGACAAATAACCACGAAAGTTGTGCCACGATAGTTACGAAAATTTCTCATTTTTGAGAATTACTATTAAAGTTACAGGTAAATTAACGAACGGTAAACAAACGAAACTTGGGAATAATCTCGAAGATCTATCTTATTCCTTCATTCAAAATGAGTTGGAAAATTGTAAACATTATCCTTCAAAATTTGCGCATGAAAGTTTCGTGACCAAGGCTACTTGAAAATATTCAAAGGTTAACTTATCTCATATTTTTTTTGTTTGTAAACAATGAATGTATTTGTCTCCCCCACTGATGCCGGGACACTACTGAGCGTCCGCGCAACTAAAAAGTGTAGCGACAAGTTGCCCCTCTTGGAAGATAGGTGCAGCTTTGTTACGCCCTCGCGAAAGTAGGAAAATCGTGTGACAGAGACATAATGCCTATTAACTATTGTACATTAAGAGATACAATTAATATTCTTTGATCATTATGATGCCTAATTAAATACGATCAATTTGATGTATTACATTATATGCTTATGAATAGAATACAAAAGTTATCAAAGTTTGCCGTGAGCGCGAACAGAGTGTGACGCGCGAAGAACACCGATTTTGCTCCCGTTTTGGACACATATTATTTAAAATAAATATTATTAATAATTTTAGATGTTTATTGTTGAAATTGTACACATAAATAATCAAAGAGTAATCTGTATTTGGTCCTAAGACTGAATATTTAATAGGTTAGGAATTAAGACCGTGGGACCGCGTTTTGAGGGACCTCGAAGAACTACCCAGTATAATAACTATTATCAAACAATCGCAAATGAGTTAATTCAGTGTTTAATTGCTTTTTAATCATATTGTAAAACTAAAATCAGAAGTTAGTATATTACAAGTATTCTGCCCCTGAATAATATTCACAGCAATTTTTTAATGTGCTAGCCAGTAAGGATGATCACCGGAAGTATATCATTTTTTTATACTAATTTTTAGCAATTTTTTGAGATACTTATCTTTGCAGTCGGAAGTGGGGCATTGTTGCTACTTCTTCTTTCTAAATCCTTAGATATCTAACAAAAGTTATTGCTACTTATTAGTTTGAACTAGAGATGTGCTAGAAATTACTTTTCTGTTACCAAATACCTAGTAACTGCAGCTTAACAGATAACCTAGGAACTGAATTCACAGTTCCCTGTTACCATTTCACCGTTTACCATACCATGGCGTTCGTTTGTTCATCGTTAATTTATCAGTTATTTATTTTATTTTATTAATTTTAGGAAAGCTTATAGCTAATATAATTTCCATATATATAGTAGGTACAATGTGTAAAAGATGGCCAATTACAAGCTTCCACCAACGATTATAATGAGTAACATTAACAAATACGAGAAAACAGCGACGTGAGAAATAACTAAAGTCTCACGCTCAAATAATACAGTAAAAAAAAAACAAAAAAAAATGGTTATCGAAAAAACAATTATTCAAACTTTTCCTTACTTCCTACCAGCTGAAGCCGTTTGACACTTGAAACGTCACATACGTCAAGCCGTGGGCGGAATTCCCACTGCGCGACATATTTATGACCCTGCTTAAGGTTGATGCGCCAGGGTAGCCCGCGAAATTCAAAATTTCTTAGGTTTTTTGCAATTTGTAGGTCAGTGTGAGCTTGTATGTTGATTAAAATATGATTCGCGGCCATAGCTAATGGTTATAATTCTGTAAAGCCATATTAGCTACGGCCGCGAAGGGTCATAAATATGTCGCGCAGCGGGAATTCCGCCCACGGCTTGACGGATGTGACGTTTCAAGTGTCAAACGGCTTCAGCTGCTAGGAAGTAAGGAAAAGTTTGAATAATTGTTTTTTCGATAACAATTTTTTTTTTGTTTTTAACTTTTTTATTGTATTCTTTGAGCGTGCGACTTTAGTTATTTCTCACGTCGCTGTTGTAATTTTAGAGCCTAGGAACAAGTTACCTGTTAGCAGTATTATCCTGTTAAATCCCATCTCTAGTTTGAACCATGAAAAATAGTGTTTTCAAGATAAGGTAAACATATTCACTACAATTTTCAAGAAAAAACAATTATTTTTATTAAATCTTGAGCTCCAATTTTCCCCGTTATTCAAGGAGATTTTGAAGTGGCAATAATTGTATTTGATGAAACCGAACTATTACCATTTGCCCGTCTAGAGGTGCCATTTGGACCATAGAGCATGTAAGTAGGTCCGACCGAGCGATTTCAGGATCGTTTTTATCCTGGAAATTTGAAATTTTCGATTTTGGTCACACATCAAAACACCCTTGTCCCTTGCCAAATTTTTACATAGGTGTGATTTTTTGAACGTTTGCTGAACTGCCCCTATGTTATTTTTATTAAAGTAATAACTTTAGGCGAGCGTAATCACGTAGATGCAAGTACACGGTAATTCCTTTTATTTAAATATAGGTAGGTACTTATGAGGATAATCTTACAAAATTGTTGTACGAGGAAGCTAGGATTTTTTATCGAACTTCGTACAGTCGAGCTCTTGGAGAAAAGCGAGGGATTTTTAGGAAGGTAGGGTACACGCAGTAGCGAGGGATGAGACGAGCGGTGTCTCGGCGAGGTAGCGAAGCAAAGCTAAGTAAGTACCTACCTAATACTTACCTAACTATGTCGCGTAGCAATTAATGCAGGTGTCTGTTGCCTTTCATTGCACCCTGTTTCAAGGTTGAACCACGACATCCTCGCACATATCATATTACACCTGTATAAGTACCTACCTACTTTAGGTAAGTACTATCTTTCTTTACTTAGGTACATTTTTTTTTTTAAATTTTTTACTTAGGTAAGTAGGTATCTACTTTTTTCCATCAAGACTCATAGATAACTCTTATTACTTAAGTCTTGATGGAAAAAGTAGGTATCGTGTCTTACAGCTTAGCTTTGCTCCCTTGGCCTCGCATAACACAAGTCGTTAGTGGAGAGTTAAGAGCAAGAAACGTCTAAAGGAGTAAAAAACAGAGAAAACTCAAATGTTGTCTGTGATGAATTTATTTGTGCTGGCTTGTTGCTACTTGAGTCGATTAAAACGATTCAATCGGTTTCGACCATTGTATTTGACAAGCGAAGGGTTAGTATGTGCTTTAAGTCTAGATATGGATTTTAAGGTATGATTTAGGCCATAAACCCTGCAACAAGCTTTTCTATTAAGTATTGGCCTATGTAGGTATATTACTGTGAAAGCCCAAACAAACATCTAGTAGGTTGGTCTGAGGTAGTAGGTAGGTAGTGCATTTTTATGAACATAGGTCCTTGGCAATAATTTAGGATCCATCGAAAGGTAACTTCAGTTTTGATTAGGTACAGTGTAAACCAACCAAAGTCAAGTAATTTCGACATTTTAGGGAGTTCCCTAAAATGTCGAAATTACTTGACTTTGGTTGGTTTACCCTGTTGTCCATACAATGGTAGCTATAAGTAGCATCACACTCACTATCGACAACAATACGTCATTATTAAGCAATACCTAAACAGTAGGTACTTTCTAAGTTGCTGAAATTAATAAGAACTGTTGCGCTGTGTACCTACGTTCTTTTATTTGGTATTTTGTTGCTTGTCTATCACGTATTTACATCGACTGTCGGCATCATACGTAGTTACCTAGGTACCGAAGATTCTAAGAAATTCGTACTTTTGTTTTTTGTGGTAACAATTAATAACTATTTTGTTGTAACTTTGAATTTCGTTGTGCCATTTGCTACAACTACCAAGATACAGCAATACCTAATGCTGCTTGAAATTGAAATACCAATTGCTATAAATACTTACCTACTATAAAACGCATGTTAGACTAACTTTAGAATGCTAAATGCTATCATTAGTGGCATCTGATAAATTTAATTTTGAAATAGGTAGGTACGTGTTCCAAAAATGACTTCTCTGATTCAGCTAGTTTACGAGATTGAATTTATGAAATAGTTTTTTGGCTCTGGTGTAAAGTTCAACTTTTCGAGATACTACAAGATTGCTTTCTTGCGTCGAATTGCTAAGTTTATAGTAAAATAATATTGATTTTCTCTCAATAACTCCTTAAAATGCGCAGTCCCTTAGGTGTCGTTATTAGCATTAGCAGTGAGTAATATCAAACCGAGCCTGAATACCATACAATTGATACAGGCTGGTCAAAGTTTCGCACTATACGGGGTGGAAGGGACATCGACGCGCAAACGGTTACCACGTATTCAGTACATCATTCTGAGCCCCACTATACAGAAATTTTTAATCGGTTATTTAAAAAAAATCTGCTTTTCCGTACATTTTGACCGTGTAGGTATTGCACTATTGTAGGAAACTGCAGATTTTTTTTCAATAACCGATGAAAAATTTCTACACGGGGGGCTCAGAATGATGTACTGATTACGTGGTAACCGTTTGCGCGTCGATGTCCCTTTCACCCTGTATACTGTCTGTAAAAACTGTAATGTGACATGCATTTTCGGACGGCTGTCGTCTAGTCTAGACAGAGAGCAATTTGGTGATTGTAAATAACCTTTATCGTGTTTGTCGAATGGTTAGAATCTGTTGATGCCTGAACGTTCACAGTAATATACACACATGTATATAGGTACAGTACATTGCTAGTACCTAGTAGTCATTATTTTGATTTATATACAGTGTAAATTGACTTAGGTAAGTAATTCATAAACATATCACAATTTATAGATCTAACAGTTAGGCAATAGTAGGTCCCATTGTATTTATTATTTTACTGAACTGATGAATTAGGTATCTTGCCTACAAATAAATGCGCTTTCGAATAGTAAAGGGTCCTCGAAACGATCAATTATTTTGTAATTGTCAATTTTTACGTGATTGATACACAATTGATAGTCTACCTACCAAATGCAATTGAAGCAATTGACAATATTACCTACTACAATAAAAAATTATGGCATTTGATCAATTGCAATTGATCGTTTCGGGGACCCCTTATTTACAATCGTATTCTGACGTCATTATTAAAATACTGATAAAGCCGCATCAGATAAGAGTGGAAGCCTACTTCGATGTAGTTAGGCATACAATAAGAAATAATTATGGAGTAGGTACAACTTTAGTAGGTTTTATTTACGGCGATGATGATTTCTGCTGACATTATTGTGCATACAGCATCAGTCACGACATTTTAAAGTCTGATACACCGTTCTAAACATGAATGTCTTTTTTAATATATATATATTATATGTACCTATACATATATATGCCAATATTTATAATCTTATTAATTATTTATATTGTTTTACAGGCAATAGTTTACCCTGCTTTTATTATGAAACATGTCCAAAATTTTAAAATTGGTTCAAGAATAGGACTTTAGTGATAAATAAAATAAATAGATAGATTTGGTATGTACTGGTAGTCAATCTAGATAATGCCTACCTAACTTACCTATTACTGAAGTCTGATGTAGTGGATACTGATACTATCACCTTAATATAGTCTGCTTTGTTCGGCGTGATGGGAAAACTGAATGTCTATCACAGTTTCTTTGTCAATTATTTTATCTTTATGTTACCTATTCGTATAGAAACAATATAATTACATATAATACCTACATTATTTGCAAACGTCATAGTCATACCTAATCCTGGATGTTCCACATATAAAATGTCTAGGTAGTACCTAGGTATAAATTGTTAGTTTTAGGCATTTTTTTATATCTAGCCTATCTATCTTTCAGGATTATTTATTTATCCGGTTTTCGTTCACTGCTAACAACATTTCCTAAATAACTTTACAATATAATAGATCTATAATAATTATTAAACAACTTATTACAAAAATATGTACACCTTATCAAGTATGGTACAGTTTTTATAGGTAAAGAAAAGATTTATATTTATTTATTGGTAAATCTCATAATCTTTTAAAGCAATAAGTAATTATGTAATGTAAGCGTAATAATAATATTAATAGGTACGTACTACTCGCATCGAGTCCTTGGTCTTTATACATACTATTACATACCTACCTAAACGAGTGGAAGTGATCATCACAACATCAACTCGTTGTATAGGTACTTTATTTATTGGAGTTGCACAAGACACCTTATCGACTACCTATCTACTCGTTTTACCTAAACTATGATTGCTCATTTTCTCATTACAAGCACCTATCAATAAGGAAATTATGTGAATGGACAGCATTGTGTCAAGTCAATATTGTGCGAACACGTAGTAGGTATTTACAATCATATGTCATAACGGTGGTAATTAGGTGTTTCGATGGAAAGCCTATTTCCTTTGGCCGATCTGAAGATACTGAAAAGTATGTGTTAGACGTCTGGTCGTAGCAGATGGAGATCGACTGCGACGTCCCGGCGCGGGTTGCGCACCGCGCGCGCCTGCGAGGCGTGCGCGGCGCCGCCCAGCAACGCGGCGTCCTCGGCCAGCGAGTCCCCGGAGCCGTAGCCGCGCTCCTCAGCCGCGTCGCCCTCGCACCACGACGCGGAGCCCGAGCTCATCGACCGGGGCTCTGTTTCCGCGCCCGCGGAACCGCTGCCGCAAACTTCTGCAATCATGTCTGAATTTAAATATTTTCTGAAAACTATATTTGTTTCAAGTTTATGTTTAAATTCTTGAGATCTGAATTTCCGGCCTATTTACCTCGATTGACAAGTATTTTATAGTGTCCTTGTTTAGTTGGATAATCTGATTTGTGAGATGGGTTGGTTGATAAGGCCGGAGCGCCGGGCACTGTGGTGCCACACATTTGTGAGACAAGGGACAAACAGAATGTAAATCCAGAAATAAACTGCTTAACCTTATATCAATGACGAATAAGTCGCTCATCGTGTCTGTCAAAGATGTGGATTAAGTACATTGATTGTATTAGGAAGGTATATTGTGTTGCAGTTTTCATAATAATTATGTCTATACGGTTTATGCTGGGACATCGACGCGCAAACTGTTACCATGAATTCAACACATAATTCTAGACATTTTTTGTAAAAAAATCTGCTGTTTCATACCAAAGTGTATGGAACAGCCTATTTTTTTTCTAACAGAGGAAAGTTTCAATACTGGTGGGTCTAGAATCAGGTAGGTATTACTGAATTCATGATTACAGTTTGCGCGTCGATGTCTCTTACACCCAGTAAATGGTTCCACATTACCACATAATTATATATTGTGGAGTAGGTATACTTAGATCTGTACACCTAGGTACCTAAGATCTCAAAAATCGGAGCATTCTTGATCGGGATGGGTTCTTTTTTCATTGTAATTTTACCTAGAGAATGCAATAACGAGCGATGCGCGCTAGGATATTGGAACATTCTGGCTCGTATAGGTTGTACTCGCTGTCGTTGTGATTTTACGAAGAGAACGCAAGAGCGAGCGAAGCGACGGGAACATATCTAGATTGTCTAATAAAGTTAATACCTAACTAATTAACGTAATTTTCAAGCTGTTGCATTCATTTAGTAAAATCACATAGACAATTATTATCTATGTGATTTTACTAAATGATCGTATTAATTAATTACGGATCGAATCTGAATTTTAGTATACAAATATTGTCCAAAGCCAAATATTAGCAAATTATTATTCTTACGAATTTTTGCTTACACCCGTCGGGGGGCTTCGTATATATATTTTTGATACCGCTAATACGGAGGTAGCTACTAGATACCGTTAAAAATAAGGAAAATAGTTATATAATACGCTGTTGGATTAATGAAATAACTTAAAATAAAATAAATCATATTTACCACATTTATCATTCGATACACTTGTATAATTATTATACATATAAATATAACACAATGTCTAAATAAATACATATGAAAACTACATTACAGACACATGCTGAAATTGATAGGAGGTGTTGTAAATAAAAATAATGTAGAGGTATGTTTGCAGTTTTTTTGATATTATAAAGAAAGTAGGTACTTAGTTACTTAGGCTGAAATCTTGCGTGCAGTATTTAATATGTTTAGTAACGTTTGTGATGATTTATTTCAATCTTGGCTTTAATTTTCTGTCGTTGTTTCCATTTGTTCAGACATTCTTTTGCTTTTAAAGTTTTATCCAAGTTCACCAACCAAGACAAATAAAAAAAAAAACTGACCAAGTGCGTGTCGGGCCACGCGCAGTAATAGGGTTCCGTAGTTGCACAATAATGCGGACTAAGAAGAGGGCTTTTTATTGTTTTATGAATAAATGACTATTACTCGTAAACTTGAAAAGCCTACTTAGCTGTGATAGTTTTCCTTTTAACTTCGTTATATATACTACTACCGTGACAGTCCCCTCTTTGAGGAGTGGTTGGAGAGGCGCCACGGCGTCCTCACCTTTCGCCTGACGCAGGTCCTCACCGGACACTGTTGTTTCGGAAGGTTCCTGTTCCGCATAAGGCGGGAGGAAACGCCCGGGTCGGGGCCGGATCGGGTAGATCGCCCGGAGGACACGGTGGAGCATACAGTCTGCCCGGCTTGGGCGGAGCATCACCGTGTTCTCACGGAGGCGATCAGCGGCGGCGATCTCTCGCGTCCGAACCTGGTCCAGGCCATGGTGCGGAGCTAGAGTGCATGGGAAGCCGTCACCTCCTTCTGCAAAGCAGTAATGCTCGCAAAGGAGGAGGCGGAACGCGTGAGGGAGAGACAACCACATACCCTCTGTCGCCGCAGGAGACGCCCTGGGCGGCGGGAATCGAGAGCCGATTCCCGGCCACCGTATGTGCGGGCTTGCGGACGGCGAGTAATGGGTAGTTCGCCGTCCGGTAAGGACCAGGCCCGGGTCGACGCCGAGTTGTGTTCCACGCGCGCCTCGAAAGAGATGTCTGCAAAAATATGGGGTCCGATAGCGCCGATGCCGCCAGGGTTGTGGGTTGTTCGAAAGAGATACCGTGGCCCTGGCATAGCCAACTGAAGGAACACGCGTGGGTTTTAGTCAGTAAAAGTCTGACACGCCCTTCCGCTCCACCCAGAGCCGGAGAGTCATTTGATGATATCCCATCCACAAAAAAAAACCAAAACTAACCGTTTAGCTGGCAGGGGGGGGGGACACTTGACTCTAACAAAAATTTGCACTTTAAAGTTTAATATTTCAGAAATGGATCCCTAAATCGAAAAAATGTTTTTACAAACCCGCAATATTTTTGAAAGCCCATCCAATAACACCCCACACCATGGGGTAGACGAGAAAAAAAAAACATCCCCACTTTACGTGTAAGTACAGTTTTTTTCATGATTTTATTTTATTTTGTCGACGTAATGACATATTCATTACGTCGACAAAATAAAATAAAATCAGCTTTCGCCTGACGCAGGTCCTCACCGGACACTGTTGTTTCGGAAGGTTCCTGTTCCGCATAAGGCGGGAGGAAACGCCCGGGTGGGGGCCGGATCGGGTAGATCGCCCGGAGGACACGGTGGAGCATACAGTCTGCCCGGCTTGGGCGGAGCATCACCGTGTTCTCACGGAGGCGATCAGCGGCGGCGATCTCTCGCGTCCGAACCTGGTCCAGGCCATGGTGCGGAGCGAGAGTGCATGGGAAGCCGTCACCTCCTTCTGCAGTCGACGTAATGAATATGTATATCCATGCCAAATTATAGCTTTCTAGTACTAACAGCCTATGAGCTAAGCTGCGGACGGACGGCCAGACAGACGTTGTTGACTACGGAACCCCAATAAATTAATGGCAAATAATAAGTGTAGGTAGAAGGGTACTTATCAATATCCATAGTAGGAACCTACTAAGAAGTTCTGGCGGTATTTTAATTTAGAGTCATCTCTTTTATTGATTAAAATCATTCTTTAGGTCGTAGTGTCGCACCACCTTTATAAATGGTTGATTTGCTCTAGACTCGACACAGATTAATCTTTTCTGCGGACACCTTGTTAAGTTGCTTTACAGATTTCAGCCTAGTTGTTGTATTTTTTGACACGAAGTCTCAAACATGCCACAAGTTTTACGAATTGGCTCATCATTTTTACCTGACTCCACGACAGCAAGAGTTGTTTTTTTTACGCGTATCTATGTGTATTTATCTTTGTATGTGGGAGGGTTGCTTTATACCCTCGAAGCATACAAACCGCTCTTGCCAAACCGATGGATTTTAAATCATATCTCTCATATCGGAGTCGACACTCCAATCTAGGTCTCGATTCGGTCTAGGTCGTGCGACCTACACGAGTGTCTAGGTCGCACGACCTAGACTAGTCGATAGGTGTGTTGGTGGTTAGGTATAGGCTAGGTTTTGATCTGCATTCGAGTTTTTTGATTTTTTAAATTTTATGATAGGTACCTATTATTGTGCCCCGGTGCTATTGAGGATTGATGAAGTAAGTAGTTAATTCGTTATAGAATAATACTTACTCGTATTACCCACGACTTTTTTGCGTGTATTTTGTATCTCATTATTTTTAATACAAATATCCAGGATGAAAAGTCCTTCTCCAGATCTCAGGCTACCTGGCTATGTGTCAAATTTCATACCGCTGGTTTCAGCGGTTTAGGCGTGAAAACCGAGAGACAGACAGACAGAGTTCCTACATGTACCCGCGCATGTATTATACATACAAACCTTCCTCTTGAATCACTCTATCTATTAAAAAAACCGGTCAAGTGCGAGTCGGACTCGCGCACGAAGGGTTCCGTACCATATTGTATGTTTAACAATCGCAAAGATAACTTTTTACTTATTTTATAATGATACTGTGAATTACAAGGTTATTTTTTGCAGTTGCAGAAAATCACCCATGTTTAAACAATGAATGAATGAATCGCCGTTTTCAGTATTTTTATTAATTTTCTTGCGCGGAACCCTAATTATTTTTCTAAAATAAAAATAGCCTAAGTTACTCCTTAAAACATCAGCTATATGCCGTCAAAATCGGTGAAAATTCGTTTGGCAAGTTTCCTAACTTGACTCAAAGTACCATTTTTTTAATCGGACTGCGCTTTAAAATTCTTCTATACAAACTTTAACATCCCTAAACCTCATTTGAGGCGTAGTTTTGAAAAACTAATAATGACAAACATTATTACCCTACTTATGCAAGTATTTGTGCTAAGTTTCAAGTTCATTAACCAAATTAATAAGATTTTTCATATAAACTGTATCTGTGTTTTCACGAACACAGATACCTAAAGAATTTCAAAAATCGTCTGGTATGTTTCCATAACTTGACTCAAACATTATTTACACCAATTTTAGAGTTAATCAAGCCCCCAATAAAATCGTCCACTGTAAAATTAACTTTTCACCCCTTAGGGGTAGATTTTTGGAAAACCCTAATACACGTTAGTCTTAATTTTTGGTCTCAAGTATAAAAACTGAGTTTTGAGTTAATCGGACCGCGTGTTAAAGTTCCTCCATACAAACTTTGACACCCCCCCAATCCCTCCTTAGGAGGTAGTTTAGGAAAACTAAAAATGATAAACTTTATAATTTACTTAGATGAATATTCGTGCTAAGTTTCAAGTCTATTAACTCAAGGGATAGGATTTTTCATACAAACTTTCATCCCCTGTTTTACCCCCTTAGGGATGGAACTTCCAAAAATCCTTCCTTAGTGGATGTTCACACTATATAAGGTATCTATGTGCAAAATTTCAAGTCTCTAGGTCCATTGGTTTGGGCTGTGCGTTGGTATATTAGTCAGTGACTCAGTCAGGACTTTGATTTTTTTATATATATATATTTACCATGTTATTTTAAGACCACAGACTTCTTATAGGTTTTCCTGTAATGTACAGGTATAGAACTAATTTCTATATTTCTTTCAAAATTGTAGGCTCAGTAGTTTCGGAGATAAGGGGGGGGGGGAATGGTCAATTTTCGTCTATTTTCTTAAATAACTTTAAAACAATAAATTTTAAAAATAAAAAATAAATATATTTGAGACCCTCATAGTAAGCCCTTTCATTTGATATGTCACTCGGTACAGTTTACAAAACTTTTTTTTTTAATTTTCTTATTTTCCCCCTAAAAGTGACTCTCATATTCAAAATTCATATATTTACTTTAGCTGTACGTGTTTGGGTTACAGAAATCCATATGTGTACCAAATTTTAACTTAATCGGTCCATTAGATTCGGAGCAAATTGTCTGTGACAGACGGACCAGACAGACAGACAGACACACGAGTGATCCTATAAGGGTTCCGTTTTTTCCTTTTGAGGTACGGAACCCTAAAAACGCATCAAAATCCGTTGCGTAGTTTTAAAGATCTAAGCATACATAGGGACAGACAGACAGCGGGAAGTGACTTTGTTTTATACTATGTACGATTATATGAATATATGGATGGATTATTTGTCACTAAATAATCCATCCATATATTCATATAATCGTAACTTATAATATAATATAATATATATATGAAAAGAGAAATAAATAAAAAGAGAAGTTCTGACTGACTGATGACTGAGTCATTAACGCCCAGCCCAAACCCTTGAACTTAGAAAGCTGAAATTTTGCACAAAGGTTCCTTTTATAATGTAGACAAGGAATAAGAAAAGATATCCCGGTAGTACGTTCTCGTGGGATATCTTTCAACATCCATGCGGGCGAAGCCGCGGGCAGAAGCTAGTACCTCTAAAATAATTCTAATCCTAACTACATAATACTATAAATGCGAAAGTGAGTTCGTTTGTTTGTTAGGTACGCTTTAACGCTAAAACGGCTGAACGGATTTGGCACATGGGTAGACGGACCTGGATTAGGACATTTATACCGGTAGTACGTTCCGTGTGTATTTCCGACCTCCACACAGGCGAAGCCGCGGGCAAAAGCTAGTAATTACTATAACGACTCCTTTGTAGTTTATATATATTTTAGATATAAGTATTATTGTGAATTCTTAATTAGATACATAAATCACTCACATGTCCCGCGGGACTATGTTTCCTTAATTCTTATGCATTGTGCGTCAGTCGGCATTGGTCAAAGCCACGTTCAGCAGTAACTTGTCAGAGAAATAGATCGTAACAGTAGTATCGTGTGTGATCATCTGATCATAAACAGCTGAGACAATCGTTTTCATTCGTCTATAGATAGGTACTGTATACTTATGGTGTCGTTAGAGCTGATATAAAATTTGTTGCATGTTTTTTGGGTACAAAAACATTGAAACCTTCGGTTGGCGAATCAATTTTTTTTTGACGTGTGTGTTTTAAAAAGGTAGGTACATAACTTTTGATAAAGTAGCAAATTAATAAATGTTCAGATAAAAAATAAGATCAGATAAAGATAAGTCTAAATCTACGACACCTTCATTAGTACATTCATGTGATAGGAGTAAGTTGTAGGAGGGTCTAGGAGGACACAGAGAGACACTATTAAATGATAAACATTCCACACATCGATAGGGGTAGGGTGTAGGACTCACTGAGCCGGCGGCGGCCGGTTACTATGGGGCTCTCCCATGTCATCGGTCAGAGAGAAGTCGACGACGAATAATCTTCATAAGATGCTGCAATTTTGTAATATTCGCATATTTATACCTATGGCAACGACGTTTAATTGGTTAAGTTAGCATCACATTAACTACAGCAATCTAAGCACTCGAGTGTGACTCTACGTGGCGACTAATGTGTTAGTGGTTCCATAGGGCGCAGTGAACAATGTAGACATTGATTAGAGCATCTGGAACAGTTAATTCAAACGACAGTATTTATATAGTATAATAGAACATCAAAACCATGATTGGTAGGATGATTACTTGATTAGGAACCTACCAACTCTGCGTCAAATACTCCAAACAATTTCTAGCAATCTGCTAATTTGTGACTGTTTCGGAATCGTAGGTATAGTAAGGTAGTAAATATAGGTTTGTGTGGGCAGTTAGATGAGCTAATGTTCCAGTATATACATGTATAGGTACGTGGGACAGACACCGACCTGAGCTGTCGGTGACGAGCCGGAGAGGTGTGACCTCGTGGTCCGGCACTACGATGACTACTTCATCGTCTCTTGGGGAATCACCGTTGCGACTTGTACTTGCTGTCCTGTTAACATTTATTATTCAGCTATGCACCTACACTTTAGCAAAATTTACAAGATTACAAGAAGCACCTAACTATTCTTATGTAGGTACATTATTATAATTAATGGTGTCAGGTGGGTATTTAGTTCTTGCTAAGTATAAAGAAATAAAAAATTGGGAATATGCTGCTAAATTATGAAGAGATAAACATAAAGCAAACATCAGACATGGTATTTGACGGTGTAGAATCTTATAATGGGTATAATATTAGTTTCGTACTTTACAATAACTTTTTTTTTCATGAATCTGGTTCCGAGGTCAGAGTAGCCCCGGTTCATGGGCCGCTTGTACGGCACGAGCGGCGCGGCGGCCGGCGGGGACGGCTCGAAGGTGCGCGACACGGGCGAGTTGGGCTCCGAGCACTGCTTGTCGGACAGCGCCGGTCGGTGCCGCACCACCAACCCCAACTCACCGGACGGGCCACCCGAGCCCTCTCCTCCGTTGGAACCACCTCCTAGTAGTCTTCGTGACACCCCTCTGTCTTCCTTATACATTTCTAACAAATGATCCAACTTACTTTCTATATCATCTACCTGAAACAAATTATATTGACTTGAGATTTAAGAATACTAATATGTAAATTGATGAGGTGATTCTATCATAAATTCATAATCTATCAATTAATTAATATCAAAATTATTCCTTCTCATTTAATGCAAATAATGCACGTAATACCTACTTATGATCCAATGGGAAAGTGATTATCTACTCGTGTTGTGACTGTTGTGTAGGTATATACAATATAGGTAGGTAGTTTGCGAATATGTAATGTGCACGGAGTACTGTACTCCGTGGTAATGTGTCATTGCCTAACTTGTAACTTAGCCGATATCAGACGTTTTACTTTTTGTTCATTTTTTTTTTACTTTCATTGCATCTGTGCTCGCCAACCAACTGAATGATAAAATGAAATGAAAGGAGCAGATGAACGTTTATTCATACAGGGTGTAAGGGACAGCCCTCCGCAAACTGATAGGGTGAATTCAGTATGTCTTACTAAGATGACTGGTAGGCATGAAATTTTTTCAGGAACGTTAAGGGAATCCAATAAACCTGATTTGTTTGTGTTTTTGTTCACAATAATCGGAACGTCTATTACTGGTTGGGAGGGGTAGGTAATAGGTATGCGGTGAGTTCGATGAACTCTGTAGCTAGACAGAAAGTGAACAGCTGATTACTCGCGTCGTTGGTTAGAGTATTTCAACATCCATTGCTGGTTTTTTTTTTCTGCTGTTTTTTTTCCAGTTTTTTTTTTTACATAAATGGAATGCTGCGAACACACAATGCAATTTTACATTGAAATAATGAAAATGTAACTGAAAAAAAAATGAAAAAATGAAAATTTTCCTGAGAAAATTTCCGGTAGAATATGATTCAAAATGAGGAGCTGAATGCACCCTGTTAGTTTGCGGAGGGCTGTCCCTTACACCCTGTATATAATTTTGTAAGTGTCGTGTAAACGTGGAATGAAACAAAAATGAACCATAACTTGAGTGAATCATTCACTCGAATGAAGCGTCTGATATCGGTTTTAGCCAAACTATACAAACGTAAGACCAAACGTAAGGAGTTACAAAAACACTTACTTGTCTTTCAATTTTAACTACTCTGGAAGCTAGGCTGATTTTTGATGCGTAGACATCTTTAGCTTTAGATCCTTGTTTTCCAAGTATTTGGTCTAACCTGTTGGCGTATTTAAAAAAGTATAAGTACTTAATATTAATTTTATATTTAAAAAGACACAACAACTATTAATTACGGAAGTAGGTACTACGACTTTCATTAATAGATATGTTTCTCATCAGTCGAATGGCCAATAGGAAGAAAAACCAATGAACATTATAGAGATAAACTTTACCTATATTTGCATTGAATTTAAAAATAAAATACGTTCTGAAAATTCAACGCTGAAGGACTGCAACAAGCGTAGCATGACCAGTTCTTTAACTACGACGAAGAATAGTCATATAAATATTTCTATAATAATGACACATTTCTTTTATTTTTTTTAATTTTTAACATCACGTCCGTCCTATAAATCTTTTTACAATCTGTCATTTGATCTTTCATTACTTCCGTTTGTACGTGGTTTCTACGGTGGTCATGCTATGCGTGCTAACAATTTTTAAAGAAAGTAGATAACTAAAACTCAGAAAAACAAAACAGGTAGGTAGGTAGAATAATATTGTATTGTAGATAATAATATAGTGTTGCATTGGAACGACAATAACAAGAATATTTTATTGAAATAAAAGAAATTAAATTAGATTCCGACATCTAAGTCAAAATCTATCTACGTATCTATCTTCAAACACAGGTTCACACACCGCGAAAGGAGTAAAATAATATACTTACCTTACTAAACCTACCGTAATAAAAGCATGCAGTTTCAACTATGGAATTAAAAGAAGTAGGTAAGTATTTATTATTTTACTCTCCTCGCGGAATAAAGGTTTAGGTAGCCGACACAAACACACAAATGTCTATAAAATCGAAAATGTGTGTGTAAACTAAAAATGAAATGATGGACAACAAAGCTATATCAAGGGAATATAAATTGCTTGCATCTGAACTATGTCCAACTATAGGTACTATTGATAAATAACTTCGAAAGCTGGTTGAAGTGGAATTATAGGCATAAGAAAATGCTATATCTATTTTGTTTATTATTGCTTGCGTTCAGACACAATAACAAACATTATAAGCAAGAGTAAGCACATAAAGCGCTATGTTGGTATGTTACTTACACAAGGTTTCTGAATTGAGACTTTTAAATTGAGATCTTGTCAAAATCTACTTTCGCATGAAGTGTGCATTGTGAAAGTTGGCAACGTCGCAAATAGCTGTCAAATATATCGCTGTTTTGATTAATTTATGAATATTATGTACTAAATTAAATTATGTAATATCGTGTGCTAAAATATTAATTTTGAATTGCAAGAATACCTACTCGTAACAGTGAATTAGGTGTTGTAGCAGTTTTAGATATAAAAATTGCATTTGGAAAGTCTTCAAGTGCTTTTTAGGATTCCGTACCTCAAAAGGAAAAAACGGAATCCATATAGGATCAATCGTGTGTCTGTCTGTCTGTCCGTCTGTCCGTCTGTCCGTCTGTCACAGCCACTTTGCTCCGAATCTAATGGACCGAATAAGTTGAAATTTGGTACACATATGGATTTCTGTGACCCAAACACGTACGCCTAAAGTAAATAAATTAATTTTGAATATGGATGTCACTTTTAGGGGGCAAATAAGAAAATTTAAAAAAAAGTTTTGCAAACTGTACCGTGTGACATATCAAATGAAAGGGCTTACTATGAGGGTCTCAAATATATTTTTTTATATAAAAAAAATCGTTTTAAAGTTATTTAAGAAAATAGACGAAAATTGACCATTCCCCACTATCTCCGAAACTACGGAGCCTAAAATTTTGAAAAAAAAAAACAAAAAATAGTTCTATACCTGTAGATTACAGGAAAACCTATAAGAAGTTTGTGGTCTTAAAATAACATGGTGAATCTCTCAATATTGTGAGTACAAACTTACATTTACTGTTGGAATGTATGGGAGAACATGTTTTTCAACTATAATGTTCTTGGGATAATTTCATACCAACTAGGTACCGAACCCTTCATTGTGCGTAGTCCGACACGCACTTGCCCGGTTTTTTTAAAATCTAGGTTTTAGTGTCACGATATTAGTTATTGCAATAACTTAGGTATAACTTAATATTTATGAAACATCGCTCTTTATAGCGATATTTCATAAATTAATGTAGTAATACTAATAAATATACTTAATTTAATTTAATTAGCGAAATATTTGACAGCTATTTGAGACGTTGCCAACTTTCAGAAGCGACTCCTTCAATGCAGCCCGAGAAATTCAAAATATCATTGCAAAAAGCGTAAGAAATTTTGGATTTCTTGAGCTACATTGAAGGATCACCTTAGTAGGTAATGATAAAGTAGAGGTTGAAAAGTTCTCAACTTCAAATGTCAATTTAGAAACTGTGTGTTAGAAAATAGATGTCACGTAAGTATCCTATACCCAAAAATAAGGTTTTTTTGATCGTTACTCAAGTCAAGTGTTGCTCAACTTTACCTACAAAGGAAACTAACGGGTGTAATAATACTCTGTTCCGAAACAATTTGATGACAATTTAAATAAATGGTAAAAGTACCTTTGGATGCCAACTTGCAGTGCCACTTACAAATTGAGTGATTTGATTTGTGATTAGATGCTTATTGGAATACATCATCTGTAATTCTAATTTTATGTTAGGTACCCTAAAGATGTTTTTATTTGACAATAAAATTAAGATTCTTTTTAATTTTCGTCGATGGTTACTTAAACATTTGCTCTGTTGGAAAAAAGTGATGAGATACAAAGTGGTAACCTTCTAAATACAGATGACTGTGTTACTAACTCACTTTTTAGGGTTCCGTAGCCAAATGGAAAAACGGAACCCTTATAATTTCATCATGGATGACGGCCATGATGAAATTAAAAGGGTTCCGTTTGGTTTTTTTCTGTTGCTCGTCCGTGCGAACGTCATTTTACTGTTCAGACTATGTACTACGAGTATATCGATTAATATTGGAAAAAACTGGTAAAACTGGCCCTCATACATGTTAATACAAATTTATAAGAGCCAGTCTATAATAGTAGGTATGTATTGTAAACACGAACCTACACATAGTTTTTGGACAAGTTGGAAAAGAACATAATATCTATTCATTAACAACAGCATCCACGAAAGCTCACTCAATCCTTTTAACGTGTAGGTACTTAAGTTTAGAACAATCAGCCGTGTTTATTGTTGACATTCCTTTACATGGGGACAGCCAATCTCTTTTACGGATTGTAGACATGATGCAACACAGATATAAGTTTTGATGCAGCGGCTGCAGAACACGACTTGAACCTCTTTGTGAGTGTTCGTTTCTACCGCGCGGCCCTGGCGTTAAAAAAAATAAAACTATGCCAACATTTTGTAACAATTTGTAAAAGTTGACTCCCAAAACCACAAATTTGTCAAAGCTATGGTTAAAAAGTTAGAAGGGTTTGAACGTGGCCGCGCCATCGAAACGCGGAGAAATTTTGGTAAATAACAGATTCAATTTGTAAATAATTTGTAAAAATATAGAAAAAAATCCTAGTTTAATATTTTAGGAGCTGTGAGACTAAAACCCCGTGGCCGCGCCATCGAAACGCGGAGAACCGCGCGGCCACGGAGATCTCAGAAACTAAGCGTTGCACAGACCTGAAATTTTGGTAATTAACAGATTCAATTTGTAAATAATTTGTAAAAATATAGAAAAAAATCCTAGGTTAATATTTTAGGAGCTGTGAGACTAAAACCCCGTGGGCGCGCCATCGAAACGGTGAAAAAAACGTGATAGCCGATATCTCGCTGAAAAAGCATCGCAGACGTCTACAGTTTTTTGTAAAACCCAGATTTGAATTTGTCAAAACTTACAAAAATGCAACAAAAAATCCTAGGTTCATATTTCAGGAGCTGTAAGACTAGAACCTCACGGCCGCGCCATCGAAACGGTGAAAAATACGTTATCACCGATATCTCGCTGAAAAAGCATCGCAGAGGTCTGAAGTTTTTTGTAAAACCTAGATTTGAATTTGTCAAAACTTGTAAAAATACAACAAAAAATCCTAGTTCCGTCAAACCCTTCTAACTTTTTAACCATAGCTTTGACAAATTTGTGGTTTTTGGAGTCAACTTTTACAAATTGTTACAAAATGTTGGCATAGTTTTTTTTTTTTAACGCCATGGCCGCGCGGTTGAAACGAACACCTTTCTGAAGTAGATAAAACTCAGCATTATACTTTTAACGAACAACAAACGATGTTGGGCGCATGCGGCTGCTGCGCGGTCCCACCGAAGGGATATTACCGCTTCTTTAGAACGAAAAATTAAAGTGGTGAATGAATTTAGAAAATGTGCAAACATGAATAATATTTAGCAATACATGCGTAAATGTTATTGCCTATATCAAATGATGAATCTTTTCATGCATAATATTCGAATGAGTGATCTTTAACTTGTAGGTTCTGCAGAGGGCAATTTTATTAACTAAACAATAAGTACATAATTTAAGCATGCAAATGGTAGATATATAGGTACACCAGGCTCTGTAGTCTTACAATAAACATAATATTTGAAAATAGTTTTCATTTAATATTTTACTTTTTTAGTAACAAAGAAAGTAGTGTTGAACATTGTGATCGTCTACGCAATAGGCAACCGGACATAATCAGAAATCTAAAATGTAGCCTTACGAAATAACAAAGACTTATAATTTTAAAATAAAAAAAAAAACAAATATTTCCAACATTCAATCTGTACTTCGCCTCAAATTAAACACTACAGGGCAGTTATGTTATTCGTGTGTAAACAAACATTATTGTAGGGGATATAAAAGTAGAACTTGTGAGAACTTCCTAGTATTATGTGCTAGCAATTGTTACAACAGAAGTTCATTTCATAGGAATAGTATGATCTTACGGAAGAGTTGAAGCATAATGCAAGAGCTACGTGGTGAGCATGGCCGATAATGGGCTGAACTCGAATGGTAGCCAATTTTTCTTAACCTATGGAGAGCAACCACATTTAGATTTGGAGTATACACCATTTGGCAGAATCATGGACGGATTTGAAGCACTTGATGATTTAGAAAAAATTGGTCAACCCAAAAACATACCGGCCACTTACAGAAGCAAAAATAACTTCAGTTACAATACATGCTAATCCATTAGCTGGATAACAATAAATAATATCGTACCTACGTGATAACTTGGTGTTTTTTCTACGATTAGGTATTCCTTTTCTAAATAAAACTATAAAAGTATTATAACAAGAATAATATTCGATCAAAACTTATAATAAGTGCACATGTCTCGTAAAAACTATAACCTAAATAGGTACCTTTGTACTTAACGTAACACACCGCTTAAATCTATGTTTAACCGACATCAAAAAAGGACGAGGTGTATGCTCGTCTGTAAGTTTTTTTTTTCGATATTATCGTCAATTGTATACCGATTTTGAAAATTTTTTACTCATTTGGTAGAGGAAGCTTTCGCGGTTTTTTTGAGTTAGCTTCGATAATACGTATTTAATCCACTTTTTTCTTTATGATGTCTTCTTGTCACTGTTAGTAAGTCCTAGGTACTGCTGTGGGTGTGGGGTAGGCAGGTACCACTAAAAAGTGAAAAATAACTTTAATTTCGGAAGTCGGTGGCAAAAATCTAAAATACAGATTCAAAGACACCGACTTTCGAAACTAAAGTTATTTTTCACTTTGTAGTGTGTTTTTTTGGAAGTCGTTTGTTTTTTTTTGGAAAGAAGTTTTTCGCTGGCTATTATATTATTGCATCGAAATGATCCTTACAAAACTAAATCGGTGAAATAACATTTTTCAATCACTTTTTTGTAAGCTAATATCAGACGCTTCACTCGAGTGAATGTTCATTTTTGTTTCATTCCACGTTCACACGACACCCACAAGATTATATTAGAGGAATGAAATCCATCTGCACATTTCATGTCATTTTTCGATCATTCGCGTAAGCTTTAATAGTAAATGATGCCGAAGTGCCGAAATCCAACATAGTTGGATCGGTTCATTAGTGAGAAGCCATGTTGCGCCATTATGGCGCATGTACCCGGTGCGTCAGGTGAGTGCAACCGGTACATGAATTAATTTTTTCATTTTCATTTTTATTACATTTGTTACTAACATAGCTTATAAGTAGTGTGTATTACTAACATCATATGGATCAAGGTCCGAAATAAAGTATTTTTTTTTAATTTTTTATTTATTAATTCAGTTTTTACTTGTTCATATTGTGTTCATACGTTTCTCTTCGAGTGAAACGTTAATGAAACACATAAAAATGAACAAAAAGTGGAACGTTTGAAATTTACTTACAGCTGATGTCACCTGAGTTTACATCATTTTGTTTCGTTTGATCGGCACTTTTTAGAAAATAACATTTACATAGGTATATAAAGCTTTATACAAAATAAACAATTTCGTGATATATATATCCATTGTGGTTAATTATAAACACTTTCTGAAAAATTGTCCGGTCCCTTGGGATTGTCCCTATAACTATTGTACACACATGTAAGTGCGTTACGTAGGTACGCCATAAAGCCTCAAAGTAACATTTAGTAACATTAGCTTTGTAAATTACTCATATACGTACCCTACGTTTAAAATCTTTTATTCATGACGGAGCCAGGTTTCCCTACAACTGAGAACCTATTTTACTTTATTTTAAACTTTGAAATAGCCCTCGGTCTGAATCTACGTCTAAGTGTAAACTTGCCAATCATCGTCTACTATGTAGACACTACCTGTTTGTTCAACACGAAATACGTTTTTAATTTATCCAACCATTTATTTTACTTTAGCGTCCACGAAGTATTGCATTTTTTCGTCTATGGTTGACAACATGGTTGAGTGTCTATAAATAAGGAACTTCATAGGCATGCTTATGTCAAAAGTAAAATAAATGGTTGGAAAGAGTATAGCTAAGTCCCTACATCGTCCACGACGCTATTCAAAAGTAAAACGTGTTACAAACTTAAATCACCAATGACAGCCAGAATGTCTCTGCACTTCAATGGTGGTCCGTCCGTACATAACGCAACCAATTGCAAACTAATTAATAACTCGTTAGTACCTAAATCGCGTAGTGAGGGGCTCGTGGCTAAGTAACAACAGCCGTACGGGTCGATCGATCAGGTTAAGCTACGCTTGCCGCGTTCAGTCCGTGGATAGGTGACCATCTTAACATAATGAGACCCCCGCGTGACTCGGAAAGCACATTAAGCCGTTGGTCCCGGCTGTCGTTCTTGGATCTTTGACAGTCGTTACGGGTCATCAGAAGTCCGAAAGTCTGGCAACCAGTCTTACCAAGGGGTATCGTGTTACCCAGTAACTGGGTTGTGGAGGTCAGATAGGCAGTCGCTCGATGTAAAACATTGGTATTCAGTTGCGTCCGGTTAGACTGGAAGTCGACCCCAACATGTAGTTGGGAAAAGGCTAGGCTTAAGTCGCGTATAGTGTATGGACTGTCATTGAAATACTAGTGCTATGACATTCTGGCTACTCGTTGGTGATTTGAGTTTGTAACACGTTACTTTTGAGTATCGTCGTAGACGATGGGCCATTAGTGAATTTATTGATATGACAAAAAGTATAAAACAAACTGTACCTAAACATCAAAACCAGTGAAGGAATATAATATTACTATAAATTAAATTAATCTAACCGAATTTATGAAGTATAACTACTTACAACACATAAACAAGGATGTGATTACATAATGCAGATACAGAAAAATTATAATTATAAATTCAAACCACGTAAAAAATACATCATAATGTTAAAGGTCGCACTTCCTTATAAGTAGTGGTATACCTACCTACATGGATGGGCGGTCGTGTTAGTTAGGGAGAAATGTCTTGGTTACTGGAGACCCGTACGGTCAGCATTCGGACAAGTTTGGTTAGCGAGTGGCTGTACAAGGCGGTCGAGCTGATGATGATCAGTGAAAGAAGCGGCGGCGGTAACCGACGACAGTGCTTGTGCGCCAGGCGCATGGCTCTCTCATCTCACCTGTACTGCAGGTTCTTGGTCCTGTTTAGCAGGTCCGCGTGCCCCGACGAATATTGCTCTATCACATCTTTGACGTCGTACGGTTTCAATGCTTCTCTAAATCTCTTGCGTGCGACAAAATACTTGAGCTACACCAAAATAAAACATCCTGATAGCTAAAGTTGCAAATGTTAGGTTTGCATAAATTAAAATACGAGAAATTTATGAGCGAACTGACTTGTATAACACCTACACATACATAGTTATATGAAAACCGTCTGTTTTCCTAATACTTGTAATACTAGAAATGTAGAGAGTTTAGCTCTTCGTAGTATATAGGTGATCAGTATATGTAAACTGTTTTCTTAGTATATAGGTACTATGCACGAAGTAAATATTATGTATAGGTACTATGTAATTAACAGGGTTTATTTTATTATACATACTTAGTCGCTGGGTGGTACCTACTACTTATATAAAGAGAAGATCATGTCAAGTACTTTAGGATTATAAATATATCATGTATCAATTAAGACTCTACCTTAACTCAAATAGGTGGTCATGCAGTAGGCTTAGGTACCGAGCAACTATTTGTTAATAAAGTCTAACTGTTGAAACAGTTAAAATCTTTAGTTTTAACTTTACTTCTGTCAGTTAAAGCACTGAAAAATTCCTTGAAGTTGGCCAGTAAGGCTCATTGATTTGGTGTAAGACTTGACATAAACTATAAGGCATCTGGACTAAGAGGCAGGGAGTAGTTTTCATTTGAAGTTTTCAGTGTAGAGACCGCTTCAAAATCGCTATCGCATTTTCAATGGGGAAGTCGATCATGCTTCTGCAATACATTCAAACATTTGCAAATGTTTGTAAATTAATTGAAGAACGCAACCGACCTATACTTAAAAAACATTATATTGGCATTTATATTTTTTATTACTACCTCATCTGGAATAAATCACAATAACACCAAAGAATTTCAGGAGCTTAATATTTTTGTAAGAAAATGTTATTATCACTCAAACGAATAACATACACTGGAAATACGTGTGTTCTTTGAAGTGGTAAGGAAAAAGATTTTAGCGATTTCGAGGCAGCCAGGTAATGTACTGTAGTTATGCATTATGTATAGCGTTGCACACACTAACTACTGAGGTAGTATAAAGGTATTAGATTCAATGCCAAATTTGACTACGAAGATTACAAGACACAGTCGGTACACAGTCCAGACGAAAAGTACAGTAGGTAGGTATGTAGAAAGTAAATGGTAGGTGCATGGTGTGGATGGTTGGCTGGTGGCTGCAGTACCTAGTCTGGACGTTTTTCACCCGGCCCAGCAGGTCCACGTGTCCCGCGGAATACTGTTCGATTACGTCCTTGACGTCGTAAGGCTTTAGCGCTTCTTTAAACTTACGTCGGGCCACAAAATACTTCATCTGTTAGAATTTAACAAGTCAGTAAGTTACGAATTAATATTTATCACAAAACTCTCACTAACAAAGTTTAGCTTTATTCTCAGATTTAAATTTAACTTTTACGCTATTTTGAGTGCTCAAATTAAGTCTAAGATTTCGTCATTAAAAGCTTGTTATTCAGGTACCGAAACAAGTGACGCTGAAGAACTACTTAATCAAATTTTGAACTTCAATGTTCTGTAGTACCACCACTGGTACCTACTTCCTCTTGTGAATAGTTAGATTGGTGCTTGGTATAGTGAGAAACATCTTTCTCAATTCTTTATTTTATAGAAGTAGTAATAATATTTTTTTAAAACTTGTTAAGTACCTACATACATATTAGTTCTTTAACTGCAAAAGTAAAACTGTTCCCTAATTGAATGTACCTATCTACTTCCTATGATGACTTTGTAGTCACATTTATTTTCAGTGTAATTAAGATATATTATGTGAAAATGTTTACAAACTTTGTCAGACTGGATTGGGAGTTTCAAATTGGCCATGAATTTATAATAGATGCCATTAGTCTCTTACAGACGAGACGTCAAAAGAGGAAAAGGCTGGCAAAAAAATATTGTTTTTAACATAAGAATAATTTTAGATTGTTAAAAGCATTGTGTAGTTATTTACTGCAGCGCCAGAAATCATGGACCTTGAACTAAAATTTTATTAAAAATAGTCGGCAATTTTGTTTGCCTCTAGTACGTTAATTTGCGAACGTAGGTATTCGTGATCATAAACTGTGTTATTTCATGACAACACGCTGCTAGTATTACCTACCTAATAATTAACATTTTGAATGTACTATGTACTTATTAAGGCGTCGTCAGTCATTTATTATGCTTTATAGCTATTATAAAGACATTGAACATTTCAGCAGAACGTTACGTACCTTTCTTATAAATCGTATGGCAGCTTTGTGGCGCGGCGTCAACGTCACGCAGCGCGGCTCCTCGTCCTCGTCTGCACAAAAAGCTCGGTTTTAGATAAATGTGTCGAATGAAACTATCAGCTGTGACTGCCATTCGAAGCGAGTATGTGTTTACGGCGAAATTTTAATGAAAGCTTATTTAGATATGACCTTTTCACACTTTTTGATAATGATGTGGCAGCTGTTTTGCTAAATAGAATGATTGGATATGGTATGATGGTGATAGATATTTTATTTCATTAATTGGTAAGGGCAATTAACATGTTCTTGTTTTCATTATACGTAACATCAAAAGGCAAGCCCTAATTACAATTTGTAGGGAAACGGGTACCCAATTAATTGAGTGGCAACGCTATGTTTCTCACGACATCACAGAGTAGTAAATTGGTGAACCGCATAATTGACCACACGATGTAACATGTACTACCAACACATTATGTACTAGCGGCCCAGTCGATCGCAATGCGGTTTAAAGTTGGTTTTGGGTTTTAGAGTCAATACTTGGATCGTAGAACAAAGTATTATTTTAATTGGCTACGCTCATGTTGAACGATTTGCGCGTAACTGAACTCATTTATTCGATTTAATGAAAATAACACTTCAAATGTACTAACAGGATATAAGTGACGGGCGGTTTCAGCCCGGTTCCCATATAATTCGACCCGAAGTCCGATGATTTCGATATAATTTGTAATAGAACCAGAGTTGAACCGCCCCTCGGCGTCGTGCAATCGGGCCTAAATATTGTTTTATGCTCTGGACCTTAATAGCAACCGGCGTTGCCCCATAACAATGGAGCTCCAGTCAAACAATAACGGTCAATGATGTCATAAAACAACACAGACACATAAATTCTTTCGCAGAAAATAACATTCGGTACTTATAATATGTATTAATTTCTTTACTTGTAGTTAATTACTGTAAGTTGTTTTGTTACACAATAACACTGTCCAAATTCTCGAGATTTAGACCAATAGGTAAAAAATAGGTAGAAACTTCTCAGTTGGAATCAATTAGGAATTGAGATATTTGAACATACATTCTTAAAAATGAGGTGGAATTCTTTTATTTCTGTTTCACTATGCGCAAACTATGAGGCCCCGTTCACACGGCGATGAGCAGTACGATATTTTACTGTATAATATAAGGAACCTGAGTGGGTAATATAAAATACATAAGTTTGGCATTACTGTAGGCTATAAGTTTATGAATTAATGAAGGCAAATGGCGACGACTATACTAAATAGCAAGCTCATTTAGTTTGTTATCAGCTGTCATAAAAACGAAGCCGTTTGCAAGCCATTCCCTCCTATGAGCAAGAAGGAAATCAAGTCTTCAACGGGATAACACGGAGAGCGTTAGTTGTGCGCTCTATTTCGCTTTAAACTGGTCCAAGCTACGCAGCGCTGTATGTACCTACTGTGTCTAATGGATAAGTAACACTATTTGTGTACCCTACATATATAATAGGCATCTATTTATTAATTGTCAACTGGTCAGGAGTGCCACGTATTGACAGGTGGTTATTATTGAAAACTAACGGGGCTAGTAGAGCTTGGCCCAAAAAGTAGTAGTTATAATAATAAATAAAACACTATAATCAATCTTCACCCTGATATTATCTTGGCCAATTGTCAAGAGTCTATCGTATAGTGGTAAAAATATACCGATCCTATAGGTGATGTGTTTTCTTATGACATCTACGGGATAAGAAGGTAGGGACATGCTTTATATTTATTTGGGCACCTCAATAAATAATAATAAAAATCAGGTCAACAACCATGTGATGATCAACTTAGAAAAAAGAGGGCTGTGGTAGCTGCTTTTTACTCCGCGCTTCATTTAAATTTAGCCATGGGAAATGGATTTGTGAGTCGATGACAAGTTGGAATGCGCTCCATACCTTCCTGATATTCAAGTTCTTTTCACTTTATGGCGTCAAGATGGTATCAAAATAAGTAGGTAATTATATAATATATAAATAAGTTGTTTACTATCTAATATAGTACACACCGCGTTTATACAGTAATGTGCTCCGGTTCCTAAACCAGGGCAAATTGTTCGTAAGAGTCAGGAGCAAACAAACTTTTTTAATGTAAACACATTAATGAGCATCGTGGTGAAGAAAATATATTGGATAAAGAAATGTTATGACACATGGATTAGAAAATACTCGTTGCACGAAAATGTTACTCGCAGCGGTCGAAAGGATTTAGCTTTGAAGAAAAACGAGGAACTCTTCCCTTGTCTCGAGAACGAAAGCCCTTGAGCATAGCTTATCCCACGTCCAACTGTGTATATAATATATGTAGGTACCTACTTGTACCCAAATAACTCAGTCTTCGTGAAACAGCTATGAGAAAAAATAGTTAAGAGACTACAACACAAGTTTATCCCAACAAAATAACGTGATACATGGACCATACTTTATGACTGATTTCGTAATCAAATACAGTAAGAGCGGTTTCGCACTACGTCCGATCCGAATCCGAGAAATTTCGGTCCGAAGTAGCCACAGTACTATTTGTATGAAGGGTTGCGTACTAGATCTGAACTCTGTCCGTCCGAATTTAGAACATTCCCAATTCGGATTGAACTCGGATCTTGAATTCGGATTCGGATCAGACGTAGTGCGAAACCGCTCTAAGGGAGGGAAGAAAAGTAAAAGATACACAATACACATGTATTATAAATATACATACTGGAGTTATACATACTATATCTATCGTAAGTTTCTCTTTCATACTATTTTAACAAACATCATAAGCTCAGCAGCTCAATAATGTATACCTAATATAAGTACAGAAATAAAATAAAATAGATTACAATTTCTAATATTAAATAAGATTAATTCTTATCGAATATACGTAACACTCTTTATTTTAATTTTTTAGTAGGTACTTGTTATCGTATACATAATCAGGATTTTCGTCGGAAAATTATCATGGCGAGCACAATACCTACGCCCCCTACATGTAGAGTGCGTTTGTTAGCAAAGTGCCTGTTCACGAACTTTGTTATGTACATAAATGTACCTACCACATGTGCGCCATATTATGTAAATATGTATTACGCAATTTCTACCCATTCATATTTACCCTTTCATTTTTCCTTACAATAGAATTCGTATTTTGAAACCTGCAGTGTGAGTTTTTTTCTTTAATTAAATAGTTACGTTGTAGAAATAAAAGTTTTGATAGTAATTTTACGACCAGATATACGAAATTAACTTAAACGATGATGATAATTTCTCTTTCAATAAAATAAATAGTGAAAATTTTAAAGAAAAGCTGGCTATTTTCACTCGTCGTCATTCTTCGTAGCTTAACCACAGTACACATGGTTCAGATAGGTAGGTTACGGTGATAATAGGTTACATTAAGCTTAATAATACGATCATACCTATTTCTCAGACTTTGAATAAGAGAGATAACGTTTTTTTTCTCATGCTAGCGTCGACGGTCGATGGTTTATATGCTGTGTAGGCACGAATGCCGTAAAGATGAATGCAATACGGATAAAAGGATATTTTATTAGTTTGGCTTGGTTGGTATAAGTAACGTACAACTATACAGAAATGGGTTAATGTAATCAACGACTGAAGGTTTTTCCGCGTGCACGAATTATTGTTCATTACAAGGAGGAAACTAAAGATTTTCATATAAGATTACTACAGTTTTGGTTATTACGGAAATTAATGGTTTTGAATGTACACGTTCACAGTCCACACATTGCATTTCCATATTTATTGTAGCATGCGTTATTGTGCCTAGGAAGATCATCGAACCATGCTTTTATATATAGATTTTAATATCTAATATTTAAAGTAAAACATATTAATATACATTTTAACAACAGAAAAACTATACAATTACTGGTTCAACATTTTACAGGAATAAATGAAATAAAAAAGTGTTTGCCAGTTAAATCATAATAATATTATAAAATGTTGTTTTAATGCAATGAGCTACATAACTACATACGACTAAGTACACTCATGAACATTGTTGTGGATGTTTTGTACTCATAAACTAACTGGAACAGGTGCATCCGATATAGTTGACATTACTTTTTATATACCAATACATAGTTTCCAATGGCGATAATGTCAAGATATATATATAAAGCGCGTGTTAATAGCGAATTAGTTAGTTTATATTTTGTACAGAATAACAGATCTAAGTGGAAACTTTAGTGATACATTACTCATTAATCTAGGTGTCGGAAAGTAGTGAATATGTTTCAAATGTACACAATCTCATCAAACCACATACACTACGTATGTACATATACCTAGTGAAGAAATGTTATTCTACTCGAAAGCGACAGGAAGAGCATCTCAACAGACAAACAGTCTTGTCTAACACGAAATACAGCTATTTGTAGATATTTGTTGCTTTTCCACTTCTTACCATCAGAGTTTTTCTTGGAGAGCGGTGTCTCTGCGACCGAGTCCTCGCTGTGCGCCGCGGGCGCAGGCGGCGCGCGCGCAGGCCGGCCCGCCGTCGCGCCTGCCGACCCACACACACGCTCACTTCAACACTGCACCCACACTCATCTACCTCGTCCAGCCGCCTCTGTGGCCTACCCCCGCAGCCCCGTGCCGATGATACCCGAACACATTCTTGTAATAACCATAACTCATGTAATATTTATAAGACACCAAGTGATTGATTGTAATTACTGCGTATCTACGCCCTCTACTGTCAGCCTTTTCCCCGGCCATAAACATCAAACTGCCTGCCTACCCGCTCGCTGCGTGTTTTTGTAATGTAAATTTGTCTGTTGGGACGATATTGACCGGTTTTATGTATACCTATGATATTGTTTATACATATTATGTCTATTTTCTGAACTTACTATCACTTTGGTAGTGTTTAGGCACAAGGGCACGTGTCTTTAGGTTACAACTGGATAATTATAACAATATGCTTCCTATAATTTCCTTATTATTTGTATTCTGTTCTTAGGTAGAGGATTCTTCATACGGAATCTTGATAGCCGAGTATAAGGTGGGGCGTGATGAGAGAATGCCGAAGGAAAGGCCTATCTGAAGCTATTCAAATAATGGCTGCTGACAGATAAAAAAAACCGGCCAGGACCTGTCGTACCACGCACAATGAAGGGTTCCGTAGTTGAAAGGAATTTAACCCAAAAACAAACTTAACATTGTAATCCCAAAACAATTTTTTTTTATGTGATAAAATTTCAAATCAACAATTTTCGGACTTTTTCCTTTACATATGCTGTGAGAACTTGCTTCTTGCTAAATTTCATTATTCCAGTTCAACGGGAAGTATACCCTATATTTACTTGCGAGTATCAAAATATGACGCATAAATGGCCGTATTTTTTTATTGTGTTGACTTAGAACCTTGATTTTTTTAGAACTCTAAGGGGCCACACACTTACGTATTTCATATTAATTTCAACTTGATACCTCCACGCGTTCTTGAAATAAAGGGTTTTGACAGACTGACAGACAGACGGACAACGAAGTGATCCTATTATTGTTCCGTTTTTTCCTTTTGAGGTACGGAACCCTAAAAATACAAAAATCAACGTTTTGTTCAGCTCCGTTGATTTTCATCTCATCGTACGGGGCCTGACACAAAACGACTTAAATAGGCAAATCAAACTGTACTCTACTCTCTCTACCTACTATAAGAAACTCTCCTTTCTGAAACTTTTCAAATACATTTTCGCGTTCTCTCATCACACCCCACCTACTTAGCGATCAAGTTTTAGAGCTGAATATGCTTGCTGAAAAACCCTCTGGGTTCCCCCTACCATAAGTACTAAAACTGATGAATATTTATAGCAGATTAGAAATGTAGTAGGTAGGTATAAAACTGACGCTTTCTAGCTTGATTATTAAAATTCCCCTATTTAGGTTAATTAAGATAATACATACATTTTACAAAACTAGAACGTTTTGTTTTGCATTATCCTATTTCTTCTTTTTGAAATGTCAACTAATGCAAAATGGTCTTAAATATCTAATATCTTTTAAATGAAATTTTCCGCACCGTATAGCTTATGCTAAGTAGGATTCGTCTTTCATCTTGTTTTATATTACAGGGTTGTGGAAACGTCTCGGATGGGAATCCTTTTATACCTTCTTTGAAGGGGAGGCTTGTCATTAATACTGAGCATCAGTATAACGATACAGTGACTGACATAAGAGGATTCATATTTAGGATTCAATTAACGCATGTAAATGCATGCATTAAGTTATTTCTGTAAGATAAGGGCTGTACTTTTTTAATAATTTGCATATTTGTTAAAGCTGCATCAAAGAAACACCTAAATAATGAGGTCAATGCAGCGGTTGCTATTTAATGTCTCGGGTAAAATATTGATCCATACTTCGTCTCTTTCTGACTAATATGCAAACGCTTTATGAATGTAGCTCATTGTACCTTAAAATTATACCTACAGCAATATTCCAAATTACATATTATCATTACTGTACGGAGCTACTGAACCCGAAGTTGTGATTGACGGTTATGAGCAGGTCACTTCCTATTAGTTGCTACCTACTTGTAGTAGCGAGTTGTATGTACCTATTGTAATTATTTTATAGGTACTAGTCAATGAACTTGCATAGTAAGTGGCATGAAGGACTGTTATCTGTTCTCTGACACGGGCTTGAACTTTGATAAATAAATAAGTGCTACAAACTTACTTCAACATAGAAGTAGGTATGTATATGTTCAACAAATAAAACGTGCGGGAATTTGTAGGGGGAATGGAAATACAGAAACTGACTGTTTTTATGACAGCAAAAGTTGTTTACTTACACTAGGCGCTTCATGTTTTTGTGATCACCGAATGGCCACTAGGAGTTGGTTATCTAAGTTTTATTACGAATTAACTTCACAAGTAACACAAACACGTCAGAATCTTTTAGTTGTTGACACCGCTCATGTCTTATTAAGTGCCCTTCGAATGAGAACAGTGATTAAGTGTTTTTATTTAACCTACTTAAAAAGACCGAAATGTATACTAAGTAATAGAAACATCAGACAAAATGTCACTAAGATGTTTCAATTTATTCAGGATTCACAAACGGTGCTACGATAAAGTTTTCTAAACAGCGACGGCTTTAGATCCCGCAGTCAGAAGCTTAGTAATTTTATCTACGTTTCGTTACTAACAGAATGCGATTGTAAATTCCCACAAAATTAACTTGAATTGAATCCACTAGAGAGTACAGTACCTACCTATTGATAATATTTGCGGTTGCCGATGAACTGAGTTCCCAAAAGACACCATTAAGTACAATTATTGGGTACTAACTTTTTCCCGCGGCTTCGCCCGCGTGAATGGCCCCAGCCTTGGATCCCCGTTTTACGCCCGTATTTTGAAAAATCCTTTCTTAGTGCACCTCTATACCTCATAAGGAACCTACGTGCCCAATTTGGAATCTCTAGACCCAGCGGTTTGGGCTGTGCGTTGATACACCAGTCAATCACTTTTGCCTTTTATATATATATATAGATATAGCATGGTGGAAAGACTAATATAATAGGTAAGCGATAAGAAATGAGTTTCGTATAATTTCGTTCTCTGCGTGGATATATTAAAGATCAACTCTAGTTTGATGGATATTATCGCAAAGGTTATTTATTGACAACATAGTGTTAAACGCCGGTCAGTAATGTCGTTATTCGAAACATTTCCAATTTTGCTTGTACCAAATAAAACTAAATATTTTTCTCACTTTTAAGACCTAAGTAAATCTGGTCATATTTAGTGCCTAGAAGAATATCACAATCTTTAACATAAAACAGAGTAGATAAACATGAAGAGAAATATTTGAAATCATGACAAGAGAAGGCGGATGTCGACATAAAGAAGTCTGCAACATGCCTACAGTTGTTACTCTGATAGTAAAAGATATCCCACAATTTTGAATTCTATTAAGAAAGTCTCACCAATCATCACCCACGTACTTAGAATATTGTGATGATAAAATACCTATAAATATTTTACAGGATTCCTATGAACTATCTGGCATGCATAATAAAAAATGCAAAGCAGTGTAAATACTTAGTTATTATTTATTTAAGATACGTAACCGAACTTAAAATTACAAGCTCATAAGGAAGCCATTCCAGTAACATGAGGTCGCTTGTATAATCTGGAAATTCATTGTGTGAACCGCGATCTATGATGCTAAATGAACGCAAGTCTTGCAGTCGGTAGAAATTAACGAAATTAACATTTCATGTTTTCATCTCTCTAACTTTAGCAGTTAAAATACGCTGAAGCAATTGTTATTTAGAAGCCACTCCGTCAAATGTAGGTATATAAAGCTTCTGATTGCGATACAAGTACAAGTAAGTACTGTAAAGTTTTCGAAGCGATATTTTAATCTACGCGGGTGCATTCTGATTCCAAAAAAAGTGAAAAATAATAGAAAGAAGTAGAAGGTAAGTAGGATGTCAGCAATCGTGTCTGGAGCTAAGAGACGTAGCCATTATCGCCGGAAGGTTGACATTTAGTCCGGGCTGAAAGCTACGTCAACATGTTCGCTTTTCGTGTATTCACATATTCTGGAAAGTATTTACTAATAAGAATCAACAAGAAACGCAGCGGAAGTTTATCGACTGTAATATTGTCATGCCATAGTGCCGTCTAAAATATTTATAACAGAACCTTTAAAGCAGCTTTTCCAACAATGTAGTAGACAACACGCACGGTCCCCTCCCGACGTATGATTATCTACGGAACAGGGCAATAAATGACATCACACTCCATTCCACGAAACTCTTCACATGTCACACACACTGCACATCACTGCGCTAATTAAAACGGCTCGTCAATCTACAGAGTGTTGATGAATATTTGTCCTTTTTGTTGTGTTAGCAATTGAAATAAGTTGCGATTCGAGTGCACCACGTTAATGGCTTATGTACGAGTACATGATGGATGTGGCGGCGAACATTTTACTATGTATTCAATTGATTTTTTTTATCCTCAACTTGTCTTATTTAGCGATTCCCTCGCTTTATTTATTAGCCGATGCGTTGTCTTTTGTTTGTTGTTCGAATTTCCTCTTCTTTTGTTTTCTTTCGTTTTGTTTATTGTCTCATAGTTACAGCCAATTGGATTCTTGTTGGTAATATTATAATCTTGTTTATCTGAACATTGTCTGCATTAATAGTATCATTTATTTTAGTGATTAACTTATATTATATTATGATCATCATCCATGCTGTGTGTTGATTCTAGTAAAAATGAGTGAGATCGTCCGGTGCCTAGTTAGGGTTTCCCGTGTTTTTCATAAATGAAATGAAAAAAAAAAGATCTGTTAATCGCAATTATATCATGTATGTTTAAATGTACCTAGATAGAATAGTAAAAGATAATTTTAAATTATTTTGTAAAATTTGGAGTCATAATCATTGCTTAAAATGTAGTTATGTAAGATGAAGTCAAACTTTAAGGAAGAGAATGAGAATAATAATTATGCCACAAATAATCTTACCAAGATTTTCAGCGCTGGCATTGACATCGTATCTGTGCGCGGGCTTGGAGTGCGGCGCCGGGGAGTGCAGGGAGGTGCTCTTGTGGCGACGGATCGTCGGCAGCCGCGACACAAAGGATGCATTGTTCTTGAACGACGCACTCATCACTCGGCTGTCAAATATACATACACTCGTCACTGCTCGCTGTTAAGTTTTCCTCCAGCACGTTTTATGGCAAGTGGGAGCGTACACTTGAATGTCTGAATTTATTTTATGTTTTCATCGAGGAAATTTAGAATAACTCTTTATTTTCACCATTAACATCGGCTCTTACACCTTAATACCGACGAAAACTTTTGATTGTAGAGTTTAAGGAAAAAGTGAAAGTAATTAACTTCGTGGAAACGCGTTTGAGTTGTTGCTTGGAAAGCTATTAACGTTGACCACAGGCGAACAATTACCTAGCTTGTGGACTGGGAAGTGGCACTTGGTGTATTTTCCAAGTGGCTATACTCATGGAGTGCTCGTCGGCAGCGTAGCAGCGCCACAGCGCCTGGATGAGCGTGGCGGCAGGCTGCCGGCGCCGGATCATGTGCTTCTGACGTTGTTGCTGCTGAACTTTGAGCGCAAAACCAGAGCCCAGTATTCCCTGTTTATAAAATATACCTATATGGATTACATCAAATGATTTCCTACACAATTGCTAAATATGGTAGTGACACTATATTTTATGTAGAAGAAATCGAATCAATACTGAGGAAAATTTGCTTTAGTATCATTATAAGGCATGGCATTAGCAATTATTATAATTAAATGAATGGGTTAGGTAGTGTAAGTGGTTCTCACGGCGGGCAGCGCAAAGAAGGAGATCCCCAGCAGTGCGCAGAAGGACGCGATGAACTTCCCCTGCCAGGTCTGCGGCACCATGTCGCCATACCCCACCGTGCACAGCGTGATCTACAGCGTGACAACATCTTGACGCATACGCTATAACATATACTTGTCTATGATTGTATCGAAACAACACACAGCCGTATTGCTGAATCATGATCAATACTGAACTTTTTCTTTAAACATCATGTAAAAAAAAAGCAATAAAGAAAGAACACCAATGGTTTCAAGATATATTATAATCTAATTTGGTAGATCCTTTGATGAGAGTATAAAAACACTTACAACACCCCACCACAAAGCTTCGGCGAAATTTTTGAACTTTGTGTCCGCGACGTCTTTCTCTGCTAAGTACACCAAAAACGAGGCGAATATCAGCCCGAGGAACCCAATGTATAATGTAGTTATTAATTCCTGGAACAAAAATATACTTTTACAAGTGTTAGCAATTACTTCTTCTGTTGCCTGTAACCGTAGTCAATTACAAGTGGACAATCTTAAATGATTTCTTACATTTTCTAACATCAAGAGGAAATTAAAGTTTAATTGAAGAAGCGTAGCGTGACGTAGTATCGCAGCTCCGTAGCAATGCCAGTCGGGGATGTTCTTCGCAAAGGTCATGGGTCAAAGATTCCATCCCGTTTGCAAACTTATTGATATCATTGTACTAATGATTTCAACAACTCAGTAAGTCGAATTTATTTAAGCTTTCAAGTCTAAAATTCGATGTTCATTTATCCGAAAGCAACCATTCCGAAAGGGCTTTTGATCTGAAATAGGTTTCCCCATCTGATTTTTTTATTATGAAGTTTACTCAAACGGAAGTTAAATTTCGAAGTGTATTGCTCTAGCTGTCTAGCACCTCTTTAACTACTGGATATTAGGCTAATCGCTGTTATTTGACAATCTGCTTCTCAAGTCTGTAAAACTCCGACAGGCCTAAGGGTCATCAATGTTTCAGGACTATGCTTCTAAAGTCCGGCTGAAAGTGGCTATATATTGTACATTTTCGAGGATCCGATTCAGGTTGTGAAAACATTTTCTTTAATATTACATGTAGTACAAAATCTTTGTTGAACTTTTCTGCCTTCATTCCGAACCATTATCTGCATAGTGTAGGAGTATTCTGATTAGATTTCTAGATCGTGCACACTCGTGTCTAGGAAGTCGCTGTTTTAGCAGAAACCAACATACTCAGAATATTTATCACTTTTTCTTCGGCGAAGAAAACATTACGAGTTTGCACGTCTTAGAAGAAATTCTGGAGCACGTAAAATATGTACCGGAGAATGTGTCATTGTGCTGCCGATGTCAGGAGGGATACGAAATATGAGGAATTGTAAATACCAAGCATATCCTTTTTCGTTTGTTATTTAATCGTTTCACATATATTTATCTCATATTTACTTTTTATTACTCTGTTCCATTTATTTGTTTGCAAACTTTGTTTATACTTTTTGTTCTGTAAACCCAGACCCTTTATTTACAAAACAAGCACAAATTTCTGCTTGTGACAAGATATTATTCACAATAGACCGAGTAAAAATGTTGACCAACTTAGTCAATCTTAAGTAACAAAAGCTTTTGTTCATTAATCTGACATGGCTGTTATAAATTTTCATCGCTGCTACGAAGGTACGCTGACTAAGCAAGTTTGTGCTAAAAAAATATTTTCGGTAACTACATTTTCCGCAAAAGTAATAGATGTAGTCTGAACATTTTATAGATATGTAGTAAGTCAATTTTATGATGAAAACAAAATTGGAAATAAAACCTAGTATTTATATCCTTTTCCTGACCGCACACCTTTAGAGCTATAAAGTCAGAAAGGCGAAATTTTGCGGCTGAAATTGATACTCACACTAAAATATAGTACGAGCAGCGTGGTACCGGCGCGTCCCCCGTGGGTTAACTCCGCGCAAGTATAAACTATGCATGACGTAAACAGGCGAATAAAAGTCGTTCGTATTAAAGCTGATATTAGATATTAAATTAGCACCCGCCTGCATTGAAACGAGAAGCCAGCTTTTGTGTTTACTTTAGAACGAAGCGGTCCAAAGTCAATATTGTAGGAGCAGCGAGGAACGCGCCAGTTGCTCCGGCTTATTTGCTCTGCATTGTGATCATGCAACTTTAACCTGAAGTGATTGTGAGTAGATATTGAGACCGCCACCTAACTACCTACACACAACTTGGACGGAGGAAATTGCGACCCACGTCGGCAATGCTTACTCAGCAAGGCTTTATACACCACTTTAATTACCTACACCGGGTAGGTCTGGGTGGCCTTAGTTTTGATAACATTACTTCGAGAGGTGGGTTTTTATATTAGACTTCGTGCAAAAAAGACAGGATTATGTTTTTATAAAATATTGAAAAACTTTACCTATAAAATATTCCCATAAAGATTACTATTAGATTAAACAAACGTTAAAACTGCGTTACTAATTAAAGAAAACTGCATGAATAATGTATTTTAATAATTACGTCATGTTCTACGGATCCTCTGCGCCGCGCTTGCTACGACCGCTACGACTGCTACGGATCCTCTACGCCGCGCTTGCCACGACCGCTACGACTGCTACGGATCCTTACGCCGCGCTTGCTACGACCGCTACGACTGCTACGGATCCTCTACGCCGCGCTTGCTACGACCGCTACGACTGCTACGGATTCTCTACGCCGCGCTTGCTATGCTACGAGCGGGCGCTACGAATACGGACCGCTACGTTGACTACGCCTGCGAGTACAGTCAGCCACAGCATTAGCTGACCCACCCTTGCATAAATGGATGAGATTTTTTAGAAAACGAATCGATAGAATTTTATAATTCTTTGATATTTTATTTAAATACCTTTAATAAATAAAATGTAAAAGAATTATAAAATTCTATCGATTCTTTTTCAAAAAAATCTCAACCATTTATGCAAGTGTGGGTCCGCTAATGCTGTAGCTGACTGTACTGTACATAGTAAGCGTGAAGTATGTTCCTAACTTAATTAACGGTGTGTTTTGTGTATTTTATCTATCTATCTATCTATCTATATAAATAAAAAGAGAAGTCCTGACTGACTGACTGATTGACTGACTGACTCATCAACGCCCGCCTTAAAAAGAAAAAACAGAAAAAAAAGAAAAAAAAAACAAACAGCCTTTAAACCCTTGAACCTAGAAAGCTGAAATTTTTCACAGAGGTTCCCTTTATAATGTAGACAAGGAATAAGGAAGGATTTACCGGTAGTACGTTCCTGTGGGATATTTTCCGACATCTACGCGGGCGAAGCCGCGCGGGAAATGCTAGAAGATATAAGATATACAGGGTGGTGATGTTATTCTTATTTAAAATCATATCCTATCTTATGCTTCTTCTGTTATGCTTCTAGCAAGTCTAAACGTTCTAAATTGGAAGTCATTGTCATTGTTGTCATTTTTCTCTTATCAATAGCTGTCCAATTATGCACTTAATGTAAAATTCACAACACACTCAGAGCTTTTCTGACGCAACAAACTATCTTATCTTTTTATTCAGTCAACAAAAAGATCTCAACCGTCACTAAAAAAGCTTTTGCGTAAAATTTTCATACAAAATGTACGGGAAAAGTTTTTTGCAATTTGTGACTTTTTGAGTACTCCAACGATGGTTGGTCTCATAGAAGTTTTTGATCAGTATTAGAAACAGGATCGATTGGCATCAAAAAATGTTTTTGTGTAAAATGGCTATATTTTCTTGCTAACTGTAATTTTTTTTAAATCTGTGAATGGGGATCAAAATTCCATAAAAAATTATGGATAGTCTCCTAAGGCCATTTTCGTGTAGCTGCAATGGATAAGGTACTTCGCCTTACTGCCCCGCTGAAAGTTTCCACCCTGTATATGTATATAAGACTAGCTTTTTCCAGCGGCTTCGCCCGCGTGGATGTCGGAGAGTATCCCACAAGAACAAAAATCCGTCTGAAAATGGGCTGTCAAAAATGGGCTGGGCGTTGATGAGTCAGTCAGTCAGTCAGGACTTTTCTTTTTATGTATTGAGATAGCTTCTGCTTGCGACTTCGTCCGCGTAAAATTTCTTGTTCCCCGACCCACCCCATCGCGTCGCATCGCCTGCCCATGCTATTACTTCGTTTTCGCTTAGCGTTCTTTCTGACTTTTTTCTTTTTGCTGGCCATCTAGGAGTTCTACAGTGATGTTAAATATGCCTATAGCCTTCCTTAAGAATTAGGCTATCAAATGCAAAAATAACTATTATAGTCCGACTGGTAGTTCCAGAGATTAGCGCGTTCAAACAAATATAAAAACTGTGTCAGCTCCGACGCACGGCTTGAGTTAACTTCTGTTTTTTGCGCAGTTCCGAGTTTCCGATTTTCTATTTTTCGGTAATTTCTGTCGGGCTGGGTTTCTTCAATGAATCAGTGCTAAACAAAAGCAACTTGAATGTGTAAAGGCACTCGTCCTCCCATCTCCCTCTAACCCCCTCTCACCCCTCCTCTTCTCCCTCTAACATCTCCTCCTCTCCCTTTAAGGTCCAAGGGTTTGGGTTGGACGTTGATGAGTCAGTCAGTCAGTCAGGACTTTTCTTTTTACGTACTGAGATAGCTTCTGCCCGCGACTTCATTCGCGTGAAATTTCTTGTTCCCCCGTCCCACCCCGTCGCATCGCATTGCCTGCCCACGCTATTACTTCGTTTTCTCTTAGCGTTCTTTCTGACTTTTTTTTTTTTGCTCTGTACCTAAAATTTCTAGAGTGATGTATAGCCGTCTTTAAGAATTGGGCTACCAAATGCAAAAATAACTATTTAAGTCCGTCTCACCCTCCCCTATCATCCCCCTCACCGCCTCATCTCACCCCCTTCTCACTCACTACACCCTCCTATCCCTCTCCCCGTCTCCCGCTCCCTCCATCATGATCCCCCTCTGCTTCCTCACCACCCTCCCCACCTTCTACCCCTCACCTTCCCCTTTCCCTCCTCACCACACCCTCCCCTTCCCCCTTTCCCTCCTTACCACTCCTGCTCTTCCCCCCCCTCTACCCTTCCCTCTAGAAGAACTATAACCGACAAACTTTATTACTTGCTTAGGCAAGTATTTGTGCCAAGTTTCAAGTTAATTAACCGAAAGAATAAGGTTTTCCATATTTAAAAAACTATATTCCCTGTTTTCACCCCCACAGGGGTGGAATTTAAAAAAATCGTTCGGATATTTCCGTAGCTTGACTGAAATATTATTTACACCAATTTTCGAGTTAATCAAGCCCCGCAGTAAAACCTGCCCTGTAAAATTGACTACCCCTTTTCACCCCTTTAGGGGTAGGGTTTCGAAAAACCCTGATACATGTTATTCTTCATTTTTGGTCTCAAGTATAAATACTGAGTTTCGAGTTAATCGGACCGCGCGTTAAAAATTCCTCCATACAAACTTTGACACCCCCCAATCCCTCCTTAGCGGGTAGTTTAGGAAAACTAAAAATGGCAAACTTTATAATTACTTAGACAAATATTCATGCCAAGTTTCAAGTGTATTAACTCAAGGAATAAGATTTTTCATACAAACTTTGGACCCCCGTTTCACCCTCTTAGAGGGTTAATTTTGAAAAATCCTTTCTTAGTGCACCCCTAGATCTCATAAGGAACCTACGTGTCAAATTTGGAATCTCTAGACCCAGCAGTTTGGGATGTGCATTGATATGTCAGTCAGTCAGTCAGTCAATCAGTCAGTCAGTCAGTTTCTTCTTTTACATATTTAGATAACACAAAAATTTTGAAAGTATGAAATCAATAAAGTTGTGTGACTTTTTTTTTTCAGTTAAGCTAGTGTAACTTGATGGAAAGGGCAAGACAACTTGGATGTTTTTCTGAATAAGTTACTATCGGCAAAAAATTATGAAAAAGCAGAGAGGGTTTTTTTTTTTAAAGTATTTACTAGTATTTAGATATAATTTCTAAGAATAAAAATCTCTACTGAGTTTAACAAAATAAAACTTACTAAACAAGTTATTTTTGGAACCATACTCATTACCGTTCATAATATTTTTTCTTTTGAGGATGTTGACATATTAAAAACCATCCTTATTTTAATAATTTTAAAAATAAGCTAAAATAACTTAAAAATATAATATCTTAAACTAAAACTAATAAAAAACTAAAATATAGCGTCGAAAAACTCCTCCGCATCGCTGTCGACTGGTATCGTACCCAAGAGACTGGCGACATTGCCACGTTGTATGGCAATTCTAATCCTCTGGCCAAGGTAAAAGCCAGCCCTTGGGTCACGGGAAGTGTCAACAAGCCGTTTGGAGATTTCCTTAAACATATAATAAATTAGTAAATGAGGCTTTTGTGCGAAACATTTTGCTTTGACGTGGTCGTTGCAATATCATTTCACAAGGGGATAATTTTGTGACGAGCTAAATACTTGTAACACGGAAATAAAAAAAAAGTGGGGACTTCATTTACACCATTCTTCTTTTTAGCGTTATGCCAGCTAAACTCTCAACTTTTCAACATGCTTTTTCACTTTGGTTTATTAACTGAATGCATTCAATGTTGACGGATACCATTACTTCGGAGTGGACATTACCGTCGAGGAGTGGTGAGCAACGAACTGATGTGAAGCTTTTGTGACTGTCCCCGTTCCAGATCCACTTTCAGCAGACATAAATGTATGTAAAGCACAACATATCTACATATTTTACATTCAGTTATTCCATCACTACTCAAAGTCGAGAAGTATAAAGAAAAACCGGCCAAGTCCGATTCGGACCCGCCGCGCAGTAAGGGTTCCGTACCACCAAAATTATTGTTGATTTGTTATTCACGTGATATTAATACGTATTGGGTGCAAACTTCAACTGGATACCTATTGCGTTTAACTGACTGATACAACCATGAGACAGACAGATGGTAAGCTTAATAATAGTGTCCAAACTCAACCATTTATTTCAAACTAGCTTTCACCAACGAGCATTTCGGAAATTATCCCACGGGAACATACTACCGGGACAAAAGAAGTATCCTATGTTCTATTCCAGGCCATGGTCTACCCGTGTACCAAATTTCATGCAAATCCGTTCAGGCGTTTTAGCGTGAAAGCGTAACAAACAAACAAACTCACTTTCGCATTTATAATATTAGTTCTTTAGGATAAACCAATTACAGGCATTTTTGAATTGCCAAGGGGTCCGTCAGTCAGAAAGATGAAGTTAGTTGCCCGTTTCACAGCGTAGTAGGTACTTATGGAGAAGAACGGGCAAGAAACTCCACGGACACTCTTTTAAATCAAAATCATCATCATCTCATCTGCCTAGACTTTTGCCAACTACATATGTTGGGGTCGGCTTCCAGTCAAACCGGATGCAGCTGAGTACCAGTATTTTACATGGAGCGACTGAAAAGGATTTCTCAGGGGACACACGGTACCCCGCACACCACAAAATCAAAATATGGTTACAAATTATTGGTTACATCATTCTTGTTGAAATTATACATGTGAGAACGATGCAGATCGGTAAAAGCGTCCGTGATAAAAAGATAAAAGAAAAAATTAAATCTAAATAAATCAAAATGAGTTTGCCGAAATAAATAAAAATCAAGTACGCGCATCAACTTCCGAACGGTTGCATCTATTTGGCTAATTCTTTTTTTGTTGTGTTTGTAACTGTCAACGCAAGGCTTGTATGAAGGAAAATGTTTGAAAAATTGCCGGGAAAGTTGGAAAATTCGGGAAAACTGAAAGTGTATTTTCTATGGGAGTCTTGTATGAATTATTGAAATTTTGACAGGACAACGTTTGTCGGGTCAGGTAGTAAATAATAATTGTTAATCAGCTAAGAGATGATCAGTCCCTAATGACAGCGCCCGTTCAAGAACCTGACGCATTGATTACCACCATTCAGCTCAAACATTTTGAAGGGAGCTAAATGATCCAACACACGCGCCACCATCAGCGAGATATTAGAGTGAGATGACATACTCTCAGCCTCCAGGGCACATTCAAGTCAAAGAAAGACATACCCAGTAAATGATAGTACATAGTAATACTCACAGTCTCACACATGTGCTTTTCAATTATACAATACAATCAAAATAAAATATTGGTGGGTGTCCATCAGCGACACGCATCAATATTAATGAAAACTTAACAACGTAATCACTGCAAGATGACTGCAAGTAAGCAATGAGAACGTAATATTGATGACCTTTCAAAGTGAGGTAAAAGGTTAGGTGCGCCATATTTGCAAGCGCCGTTCGTTTATGAAATATGCATGAATATAGAAGAAGCGAAAATAGTATGTTTCTCATGGGAAAAGCGCGTGGTGCTATGTATGTTCATACTTATATTCATTATGTATACCACTTACCAGTGAAACAACTCGCTTAAAACGGAATTATGATTAAAAACGTTTTGTTGGTCAGGTTTTTTAAATATTCACTCATACGCTAGTTTTGTAATGGCGTAGGTATCGGTTAATGAATTTTCCGCGGCCCCACGAGTTTTACGGTCGTCCTGACGTCACGGCACCTGCATCATACGTGTAGTATGTCGTCGAATGACGCTTTTATGCCTGCAGGAGTTAAACTTTAATAATAGCAAAGTTATTCGTAGAATCAGACGCATCAGAAAAACATGGGTAAGGGAAAATATACCTATTATTATAGACCAAGTTTCCGCTGCAAAATTACAAGGTGAGCTCTGCGACAACTGACAAGATAAGGTGAGCTCTGTGACAACTGACAAGATGGAACTATTTATTTTTTTCTTTAGTAGTTTTCTTATACACGTTCGCTATTTTTTAGAATTATTATTTTAAAATGAAATAAATGTAGCTTTTGTACTTCGAAATATAGAAATGATTTATAAATAGTAATTTATTTAATGGAACTTGAAAGATAATCAAATAACTGAAACTATATGCTGAATACTGTATGTATCTTAATTGAGATGCACGAAGTGTATTACCCCGCTCTCATAATGGAAACGCTGAGGAAACATATTATGTAGCAAAATTAATTTAGTGAAGTAAGTTGTTACGATCAAATATCAGCAGTAAAATCACGTTGGCACTTTTAATGCTTTTCCTTACATTATGTTTATTTATATTTAGTGAAGTAAGTTGTTACGATCAAATATCAGCAGTAAAATCACGTTGGCACTTTTAATGCTTTTCCTTACATTATGTTTATTTATATTTAGTGAAGTAAGTTGTTACGATCAAATATCAGCAGTAAAATCACGTTGGCACTTTTAATGCTTTTCCTTACATTATGTTTATTTATATTTAGTGAAGTAAGTTGTTACGATCAAATATCAGCAGTAAAATCACGTTGGCACTTTTAATGCTTTTCCTTACAATATGTTTATTTATATTTAGTGAAGTAAGTTGTTACGATCAAATATCAGCAGTAAAATCACGTTGGCACTTTTAATGCTTTTCCTTACAATATGTTTATTTATATTTAGTGAAGTAAGTTGTTACGATCAAATATCAGCAGTAAAATCACGTTGGCACTTTTAATGCTTTTCCTTACATTATGTTTATTTATATTTAGTGAAGTAAGTTGTTACGATCAAATATCAGCAGTAAAATCACGTTGGCACTTTTAATGCTTTTCCTTACATTATGTTTATTTATATTTAGTGAAGTAAGTTGTTACGATCAATTATCAGCAGTAAAATCACGTTGGCACTTTTAATGCTTTTCCTTACATTATGTTTATTTATATTTAGTGAAGTAAGTTGTTACGATCAAATATCAGCAGTAAAATCACGTTGGCACTTTTAATGCTTTTCCTTACAATATGTTTATTTATATTTAGGATCTGGATCACTACAGCTCATTAGTATCTCGTTAAATATGCGTTACGTAAATTCATATAAAAGTGCTCCACTCAGAAATCAATTTACGATTACTCACGAATAGAAAAACAGTTTTTACGCGAGTGTAAGAATATCGGGAATGGTGTTGGCGTACTTATATTTTACGTCTGATAATCAAAGTAATTACGTTCGTAAAGTCGTATAAATCTTGTTAGAAGTAATATAGTTTTGTTCGATGTTGTACGTGGATATTAATCTGCTTTTAATTAGTTAGTACAGTCAGCAACAAAATTCGACTAACACTTGTGTTTTCTAAATCTTAATTATTGAGAAAAATAATTAATTAAAATCGGGACAGGTGTAAATTTTAAAGAAAATTAACTCTTATCTAGTAAATGAAATGCTAAAAAGCAGGTTATCGGATCATTTTGTGTTAATTTTGATGATGTCAAAAAGTAGCAGTGTTATCCGACTTCTGTTGCTGACCGTACCTACTTCAATAAATTAAGCAAAGTTAATCTCTAATAATTAAGAGTTTTGTGATAAACGATCGCCCAGCATCTGAGCTATTAGGACTGGTGAATTCTGAATATGTTTATTTTTAGATGTGGATCCTAAATCCTAACTAATATAAATGCGAAAGTGAGTTTGTTTGTTTGTTACGCTTTCACGCTAAAACGGTTGATGAAATAATTGAATAAGTAGATAGTGATGTTAAACGTACGGGGCTGTGAGTAATAGCAAAATTAGAATGTATGATATTGGGCGCTTATCATAATGGAACATGTCGTAAAATTCGGGTAAGGGAATAGGCTTTCGCTGTAGGTAAGCGATAACTTGGGCTGCCTGTCACTCAATCATGCAAATTTTTCGAGCGGATCAACATCGCAATTAGTACTACAAGTATCTGTAGTACGTTTTCTTGAACTATAATCTAAACTCTAAAGTTGTTTTACATAATTATTAAGAAACAACGAACTTTAAATGTTAAAGGTCAAGCTAAGCAAAGATGAATAAAAAATTCTGAATATTTTGTTTATAGTGTTTAAAGTAGGTAGTGTTTAATGGATTATGTGCATAACAATCTAAGTAGTTTTATTTTAGTGTTGTCAGGAACGGACGAGCGAGACCGAGCTCAGCCGGATCTACTCAGTCCAAAGCGGTCCTCGGTTTTTGTCGGCTAGCGAGGAAAATGAAGATTAATTAAAAAGGAGACCCATTTGTAAATATACAAGTGTACCTACACAGTTTTTGGGGCAGATTATTATGATAGTGAATTCATAATCCCAAGAACATTGAAAATATGGAACATATACGTGGGGTATTTAAAATTGAACATGAAATACCGTAGATACCTAATTATTATTTGTTGCGAAGTCGAAAAAAGTTAGGTAAAATAAAAAGGGTTCCTGTTGGATACAGAAATACCTATATAATCCGTTGTATTTGTATATTTATGTTAGAACCCGAAACCTGCGCACAACACGTGTCGAGGTTGTGTATCGTTGCTCGCCCTACCTTCGTCACGGCGAAACTTATAAATGTAACCTATTGTACGCCGAGCAGACTAAATTACGGTTCCGTTCGTTTTTCCGCAGTCGGTCGTGGCCTAGCTATGCAAATTTCTTGAAAAATGTTCCGCTTCCACAAAGAACGCTGCCTACATACGTATAACTATAGTCCCTTAATAGCTACACGTTTTGTGCTTTAGTGTACAGCTCTATAGATCCCCTCGATTGACTGACATTTTATTTTATGGTTTTGTTGTTGTTCGAAGCGACGGGGTTGATTATGATACTTGCTTTTTTACGCCTCTTCGGAATGAAAAATTTCTTCATCTAATATAACCAGCTTGATCAATTTCTCAATATTGTCTACCCTCTACCCTACGGAAAGGGTACATATGGAACTAGTTTGCAGTGAGATTCGTGTAGTCCAAATCCGCTTGAATCAGTTCTATTAGATTACGAGTATTGATGGGTGGACTGTGTGCCCAGCGGGGGTTTCATCAAACCTAGAGCTGTGCCTGTAGCGCTTTGTATACCAGTATTTTGTGCAGAGATACTTTCACTCATTCAATGTGTTTTGTTTTTTGGATTTTCGGGGCTTTCAATGTTTTAGCATCAGTATACGGATATCTATGCAAACTTTTTCTTAGAGTGGCTCATTAACTCATTTCGTATTCCGGGCTTTACAACACAATGTCTTCGCACTACCAAATGTGGCATAAAACCGAGACAAACCGTCTAGTCAGATAATGTCATCGCTCGCTCGCTCTCAAATTATGACATAAAAGAGAAAAGATCTGCGTTCAGGGGAGAACAATTGATAGAGAAAGTGGCTAATCCAATTTTATTATACCCACTGTGTTATTCGACAAAGAGCTTCATTTTTTCATTGTTATTCGTGACTCACTCCATTATCTCTTTGTGTGTACTGTGACCTGTCATTATGGTTAGGGAATTAATGTAAGCTATTTGGTGTCATGATCGTATCGGTTAATGAATTACCTGTCGATGTGCGTACACGACGGAGCCGAGTAGTTTCCAAGTGCCGCCGCGTCGGTCCATGCGCACCATGCGCAGGATTTGGAAGAAGCGCAGTCCGCGTAGCGCAGACGCAGCGAACACCTGCCCCGACGAGCCCATGCCCAGCACCACCACAGATGCGAGTATTGTGGTCACATCTACATACAATAGGAACAGTTTAATTTTCTCTTCTTTTGTCGTTTTTTTTAATACTGGAAATGTGTTTACATAACCACAATCACAATTTCAATTTGCATTATTTAAACTGTGGAACCAAAGAAGTGAAATCGATACCAAAATAAATACGAAATCACCAAATAAATCGTTGTATTGGTAGGCCATTCGAAAAGCCACATACAACCTGTGCCCAAAAGTAAAGCCTAGTACAGTAGGTATATGCTATTTTACTTCACTAAACACTTTTTGGAGGTCATTCTCAATCATTCTGCTAAAGCATGACATAAACATTTTATAGCTTGACCGTACATAAATAAAAGAAAAATCAAACAAAGTAAAGTTACACAGTGTTTTAATATTTATACAGGGGGCCGGGAGGTATCGTTCGTATCTACCTACCTACTTGCATGCTCGAAAAAGCACAACACTTTACAAAGCACTTTAACTCCTTTCTCCTTTCAAGTAATAAATTGGTGGAATCCAGAAAAAAAACTATCCCATCAAAAGTTTATTTATTATTGGCGGTGGTTACGTCTACCAAACCTCATTTTTTTTAGTAAAGTGGTTCGCCTTTTATAATATTAAGATTGACTATTAAGCCTCCATAAATTTATCAAAGACCCATTCTCCGTTAATTGGCTTTGCAACAGAAATCAAGTTTTTAATTTTATATTTGGAGCGAGCGGCAATGGTTCACCACGCGAATGTTGGTGCTGCAACATTAATAAATAATTAGGGGACGATGGCAGCGTCCATTTTATTGTCCTCGGCAGTGCGGCGTGCGGCTATGTGTGGCGGTTACTACAGTCTCGAGCGGCCGCCTCCCCAGAGAGCGCAAAGCGGTCGCACGAAACTAGTGTCAAGGGAGCGCAGGCCGAAAATGCGAAGGTCATAGCGGATTGCTCGCACCTGATATAGGGTCACTTCGTCACGGTTTATAGACAAAACGTGACTTTTACTTGGAAATGTTGAAGATGAAAGTACATAGAACGCAGAACTAAGGCATTTTTTACAACTCCCTTCTTTTATGATATTTGTTTGGCATTCTCAAGACATTTTCCTTGACGATTCTTGGAGGTCGTTGAAAATTATGTTTCTCTTGTTTTGTTCTTTGTGTGCTGTCTTTGTTTATTTCATACCGTCACCTTAAGTTTTGTCAGGGGTATTGTTTGTCTTTTTACACTCCACTGGAGCACTTTTGAGTAGTGAAAACAAAACCAAAAATGTTTTCTAAACTCAACATTAATGTTAGCTACGTAATATAAATATCATTTCAAATATGTGAAGCAGCACAACGCAAGGTGTAGGTATGTGTATTTTGTTAAAAAATCCTAATACAGCTCGCTGAGTATCAGCTTAGATAATGGAGAATTCCCGGAGGACATCTAGTTACAATTACAATAAATGGTTCTACATTCCACATTACTCGCTGAAATAATACCTAGTTGTAAAGCATCTACATATTTTTTGCGCTTTATTATTTTTTAATAAACTATAATATGTAGGTACTTATATTATTTATTATACAACTAACTATTTACAGTGGGTACTAAATTAAATAACTGACATCTAATATGTCCATTTTGATTTTGTATATTATACAAATTCAAAATGGACACTAGCCATCAAAGTACGACGAGTAACATAGCAACATAGCTTTACATTTTAGGTTTTGGTTGGCTATTCTGATACTTTGTATAATTTATCTTTAGCATGGATTTAATTAAAAGGCTTACTTTACCTTCTAGGTTAATACATAATTATAATTTAACTCACCTATAATACAAAACGGACGCCTCAAAAATTTGAGGCGACCTATTGAGCCTTGATATCGGGACCTGCATCCTGAGGACCACAACCTACAGAAACAGACAAAATATCAGAAAGACATAATACAAGTTGCGGTAAATAAACAGTCAATTACACATTATAAAAATTCAATCATAAAAACATGAGTATGCCAATAAATTAACAACGGAAGGAAGTCAACGAGTGAAACATGGAAATAAAGAATTTAAATAATTAGCAACAGCTTAAATTACTTAATATTTTACGTAATATTCAATATAATAATGTATTTTAATGAAGTTCTGGCCACACCTCTAGATATATGTAAAACTATTAACATCGTGCCTAAAATAAAAAGATAGTAGGTACTTTTCTTTTCGAAGCAAATAGCTGATCAAAAAGAAAAACTATGTTCGAGCTCATTGACGTGTCACTGTCATTCTGCAGCTGACCCGTGTTACACTTGCGCTTGATAGATAGATAAAATAAATAAAACAAAAGAAAATAATGGACTGGGAGCCCACTGTAGGCAGAGTAATCCGTCTACATTGAGTGACGAATTACCTACTTCACGCGCGCAAAGCTCTCAGAACTTATCTATGAGAGTGTTGTTTGCTGTGTGTATCTCCTCAAACAACACACAGCCGCTGTAAAACGATAGGGGAATTGAAATTAGAGATTGGCAGCTCTTTGTGCACCGTTTATAGTACTGAAAGAGAACTTGCCTACAGAGAGATTTGACCTTCGAAGTCAGTTTCGTAGCCAACATTCGCAATCCACAATATGTATCACATTCAGACAATAGCAGACAATGTATTATTACTTACCTTAAAAAGAATTCGATGGCGAACCAAATTACAACTACTGTCTCCATATAGAAAAGGACAATTCCTGCTTTTGCTTCGTACTCTTCAATTGTTGAGAAAACTGACAGCGATAAACACATGAACACCATCAGAAACCTGAACAGAGAAAATAATGTGACTTTAAAACGAATGTGAACTATGACCTTATCACCTACCTATGTGCGTAGGTAGGTATAGAACGCTAGATTGCTGGTGAAGCTATCAGAATCTGACGTAATCGAATTTCGACACTGAATATGTTAGTTGATTGTCGAATAGGATTACGAATGTTCCTATTTAACTCGTGCGATTTAATTCGCAGCTGTAGTGTTTAACTGCATGAATGTGATTACATGGAAAGATGCCGAATCTATTATTAAGGTGTTGTTACTAGTACTCATAACTGTATTTCCGGAATTCTACGCGAATAAAAATACTAGGTAGGTATGCTTATACTAATTAAACGTGAGTTATTTTAAGCTAAACGTTAAGTAAAATAATTTCTGCTTTAAAAATGATTTTAGTACCATCTATAAGCGCCATATTTTCGTACCTTGCTATATTTTTGTGATTTATTACAAACTAATAGGTAATTACCTACACGATTTTTCTTTTATAAGGCCTGAATGCAAAACTGCTTACTAAAATGTTGTAAATTTATATTCATAACACATGTTGTAATTGTCTGTCTATTAATTCTTTCATGTTCATTGTCCAATCCTTATCTTCTTACAATTTCTGAGATTTAATCTGTGCTGCCGCTATTTTGAGTTTGTATCTATCTACCTTAGATAATAGACATCTAGATCGAGTCACCGCGTGGCCGGTCATGAGACAGCAATATAACACTTTTTCTAGGTTATGTGGTATGAGAAATGAAGTTTAACGTAAGAAATCTTCCATTTTTGGACTGTAACCCATGTCATTACATACGCACAATGCAAAAACTGTCCAAAAAGTTAAATTAATCGACGCAAGATAAATTTTGTACCAGTGAAAGCACTTTGTTTGACTAACTTTCAAAAGTTCACCAAGCAAAAATACGGCAGGCCGTAAGAGACAGAAGATACGATGCTTTGTCTCAATTTTCCTTTTAAATTCGTATATATGTGTCTCACTTCCACACTTCACACTGTAATCATGGCAACGTCTAGAGGTTCAATGTCTTTGATCTATACCTATCTATTCTATAATTTATACCATAGAATATGTTAAAAATTAAAGTCGCTTTTCGAGACGGTATGTGTGACCGCGTTGTTCTTTTAACTATACCTACGCAACGGATTCTAATGCGGTTTTCACCATCATAATTATGTATAAAGAATTTATTCCGGAAGATGTATGTGTTAATATATAATAAATATACAGGTAATAATATCGCTTACATTAATATTAAACTAAAAATAGTTGGGCAATCCCCGTAAACAACGTTCTCATCAATCTCATCTCAGTCTCAATAAGTCAAAAATTGTATAGTGTTTACTGAAATTTTTGATACCTACTTATTTGATTGTCACTGGCATGAGATCGCGACTTGAATTTGAACGTTTTTAGGGTACGAGAGTAATAATAATAATAACCCCACCGCAGTATGTCTACGTTGACGTCGTGGTGGGGCATGCGCGCTCCGAATTCTAAGGTCTGCGGCAGTAGAGTTTACTTTGCCGGAACAGGTCTAGGATGAGGAGCCAGACCAAGAGAGATACAGAAACCCGCAGGGCAGCATGTGGCGAGCTGTTGGGCAGTAGCGACCCCGCGGACCCTATCTCCCGGGAGAAGTCTTGTTCCTCACCTCTCGCTTGCCTTTATTGGCCGGCTGGAGTCAACACTGACGAGGAACAGAGCTCCCACCTCTATCTTGCCTTTATTGGTCGGTTTGAGTGGAGATTCGCAAGAGCAAACGTGCTCGGAGGAAGGTAGTATTCCAGTAAGATGCTGGTAGGGATCTTGACCGTACTTCCGGGATTGTCCTGATATCCGTGGGATACCTCTCCACACAAGTACCTCTGGACATGTTGCCCCCTTGCCGCTACGACACTATGTGCTAGCGACCGTTTTCGGGGGCCTATTATTGAGTGTGCAAGTTACGCCCTGCCATTTTATCTGTGTATTGTATACAAAACATTAGTCAGGCAGGGGCCATAGCGTTTCCATAGCTCATATGTAACCAGTCCACAGCCACCCAAACCCATAGCCTAATAAGTTTTACAAGACATCTGTGTCTGAACTAGATAATTTAATATCTGTATCTCAGACAACAGCGATCCTCGGGGTAAATATAAACATTAATACTAATGGCAATGTGGCTCTAACATTACAAAAATTAATGCAAAAAAAAAAAGAAAGAAAAACAAAAGAGAAATTATAAAAAGAGTGTGATATTTAAAGGCCTCCTATCCGTTTGTGTAGAATGTATAGGTGGATGAGTGTGTGTGGGAGGGTAAGTGCGAAGTTTTAATCTAGTGTGGTAATCTATGAGTTGACCTTGAAATCTTGATATTCTGTCATGTTGTAAAAACCGTGCGAAACAGGGGCGGGTCGCTAGTAAACAGGGTGTTTGGTGCATGGCATCGTTAGCCAAATGAAAATTGGGGATGGGAGGGGTCATGTGCTATAACCTCAGATCCGAAAAAAAATTCTTGGCCCGGACGGGACAAGATGGGATTTTTATGTCAATGTTTTGTTATTATTTTGAAAAATCCCAAAAGTCAGCCTTTGAACTTGAATTTAAAAAAAAAAGTAATTTGTATACTTGGCCTCCTAATTTTATTTTATTGTAATGTGTAAAGTTGAACGGTTCTATCAAAATCAAAATGACTTGCAAGTAACGTCTAGTATTTTTTTTATTGACTCACAAAGGTTTTGCAAGAAGTAAAAATTAAGTTATAGGTCAACTTTAAATTTGCAATTCAAAAAAAACTAAAAGAGTTTAAAAAGTTTTCTAGTCTATCTTCTTTCTAACGATATGCAACAATGCCATAAAAACCTTTTACTAAGTTCACTAATTTGCTAATTTAAGTATCGGGATGCGTTAGGAAGATTGCAGGATAAAAACCTGTTTTTTGTAAATAACATGCGCAAAGCAGTAGAAGTGTATCATTTGTCTCTTTCTTTCATCAGGTAAAAAGCAATCCGTCTCAGCAAACGCGCTCTGTGGGTTCTGTTTTTTAGTCGTGATTTGACGGTCTCTAGTGATTGGAGCGATTGTTACTCCATCACAGCAAATGGCGAATGTTTTAATTCAGATAATGTTATTTGTTTTGTATGGACCAAGAGGCGGTGATGCGACACAATGTTGATGTCAAACAGTGCCAAAATCTGCTCATCGACTTATCGCTCCAATCACCAGAGACCGTCAAACCTCGACTAATAAAAGGTACCCACGGAGCGCGTTTGCTGAACCGATTTGCTGTTTACCTGATGAAAAAGAGAGACAGACGATGCACTTCTACTGTGAAAGATCCAGATAACAGTTTTTATCCTGCAATTCCTGCAATTGCTAATGCGTCCCGATACACATATTAGCAATGTAGTGAAGTTAGTAAAAGGTTTTTATGGCATTATTGCATATCATTAGAAAGAAGATAGACTAGAAATCTTTGTAAAAGAATATGATCTCATTTAGTTTTTTTTTAATAGCAAGTCATAGTTGACCTTTAACTTAAATTTTTCATGAGATGTTCAATGCCTGAATTTTGGGAATTTTCAAAAATGATAATAAAAAATTAAAATAAAAAATCCCGTGGGCGCCAAGAATCTTTCTCGGGGCCTGAGGTGATAGTATATTACCCCTCCTATCCGCCATTTCCATTTGGCTAACGATGTACCAAACACTCTGTATAACAAAGTCGCTTTTCGAGTCTGTCTGTGTAACCGCGTTGTTCATCTTAACTACGCAACGGATTTTGATGCGGTTTTCATCATCATTTACAGAATTAATTCCCGAAGGTTTATGTGTATAAAATATTCAAATTAAACTTTCATAAGGTAATAAAGAAATTTTGATGTCTGTAATAGAAATGTGGTTCAGCGTCGTCTCAACTCGAGCCATCCGCGCTTTCAGGATTCTTTCTATGAGACTCCATACCGCGCAGTGATTATATAGGGTGACTGGTAATTAGTGACCGATACCTAAACACATGATTGTGCTCATGATAACAAACAACTTTTACTATGGGACCAAACCTGAAATCGCGAAAATCAGCTGCTCCATACATTCATGTTCGCATAACTCGTCAAAATGTAGGGAGCAGCTGATTTTTTTTTCGCGATTTCAGGTTTGGTTCCATAGTAAAAGTTGTTTGTTATCATGAGCACAATCATGTGTTTAGGTATCGGTCACTAATTACCAGTCACCTTATATATGATACGTTGACCTGTAGACTGTATTTCGTTTGTTTGAAGTATGTTGATGCTAATAAAACATTGATATTCGCTGAATTTCCGGCTTTCGTCGAACCCAGGCTTTATTGTCTGTAACCGATTGGAACGTTTTGATTCAGTGCTTTTTCCCTAAAAATGGGAGAGTAGGTACTAAGGTACCTACTATTTAACAGTGTGCTTCATAGTATTGGCAATTTTAATCAAAATAATACGGCGGTATAGTGGCATCAAATACGATATTTCTTTAGCATAACTTTAATTTGAAAAACAAATAAAATGTCTGGTCATGTAATCAAATCAGTTTAAAACATCTCACGCTTAATTTCTATAAACGACATTTGTGATTTGGTCGCTTTAGGAACGTAGCTTGACATACGGATATGGTAGGACTTACACGATCATATGATACAGAACAGCCTTAACACCTCGAGGCCGTTCAAGAAAATTGTAGAACTTGGACTGAAGGCGGCGGTAACGCGCGTCGCGTCGCGTGGCGCGGTAGCTGAGCGGTTTGCCAAGCAGCGACATCCGCGGCGTCGCCAGCCGGTCGCCGCCACTCTTACACTCACTGCAACCAACCACACCGCAACTACGCTCAACCGAGCCACATCACACTTCATCTAAAATGGCAATTGTCATTAAATCAATTGCTGCCGGTATTGCACCACTGCAACGATACCGCAGCACACTGTGCCAAGCCACATCACACTTTCACTAAAATGGAATTTGAATCAATTGCAAGTATTTACTGGCAATTTATTCAAATTCATATCACAGAGCACGAATAGATCGATTTCGCTGGCGACCTCAGATGGATTGCACCTATCGCAAGTTATTTTTAGTTTCTGTATTCTATTGCTCTGTAACTTAACAGCAAACGTGCAAACCGTCAAAATGCGTGCAGTAGGTACCTAAGGTCAGTCTGTCGGTGTCCTTACCTTTTCACTACTCAAAGACTCAGGTATAAGTATTTGGAAGGGCAACTGTGGGCTAAAATGGCGGCAATTAAAATAATTTTAACGTCGGTAATTTATTGAGTACAACCGTGTTCCCCCAGGATTATAAGCTATAGCAGTCTCTCGGAAAGGTCCTTATTCAGCAGTGCTGGATACTAGATAATTTACTGAAACACATTTGTGTCATGTAACCATGTAAGTACTTACTTATATTTTATTTTGAAGTACATTAAGTTTTGTTTTTGGAAACTGTGGGCTTTCTACTTCTTTAACGTTTTTCTTGTACATAAAATAAAAAAAACACATACCTACAATAATAATAACAGTTTAGGTAAATAAATAATGGTGCCTTTTTGTCATTTAAAATTGTATAAGGGGCCTCTGCGTCGTTAGATAGTGTAGGGATTGTATAGGTACGCACACAAGACTTGCATCAAAATATACTATTAATTAATATACGTAAGTACCTATTTTAACTAAAACATTAATCATCTATTGTTATCGTACGAGTAGAAATACATTTATATTATGTATTTTGCAGAGAAATTTAATACCTAGGTACAGTTTTTTATCAGAGTTCAGACTAGGTATCTCTACCTACTTAATATTTTTAACGGTTGTCCCACATTACGACAGTAAGTTAATTAGCATTTTATTTTTATTAATATTATCACATTATCTGAGCAGTTTCCCTGAATTCCCTTGTCAAAAATACAGAAATAATAAAGTTGCCTGTGCAGAGCAAACAGTTTTTTTTGCAGAGTAAAATTCAATAAAATCGCGTGCCATGGAGTCCCAGTGCTTTGTTCAAAACAATTCCGCTGCCTCGGCGTCCGATGTACGACTCAAATATAAACCACAAAACTAAGCAAACCACCCCTACAGTAATTTTATAGCTATAAAGATAATTACCACCACACCGACCCAAACTTAATGCTTTTCTAGCATGTACTAAGAATACAACAATATTTACCACCACATTATGCATCGTTTAGAAGGAAAACTGACAGAAAGCGGTTGTTAATGTTATACAAAGCTTTAGGATTATGTTTTACGTTAAAATATGAAATTAAATTTTGCTGGTCTAGCAAAAAATAATGTTGATTCGTTAATGCAGTGAGCCATACGAGACCTAGCAGTTGCTTGCGTTATGCTTAGTAAACGCTCCTCGTTGGCGCGACTACAGTTCAGTTTATCAACACGACGGAAACGCGATGAAATCGCGACGATAAACTTGCCTTCTCGCCGGTGGAGACGGTCCTTTCCACAAACATCGTATAACTTCTATGTACCAACCGCTACGCGTCAGCTTTCATTTTATGAAATTGGATAGTTGCTACCCTTTACGAAGCGTAACGTAACATACGTGTATATAATACATAGCTGTACTAAAATACTTTCTCGTCTGAATATTGCAGGATACTTTTTCAGCAAAAATGTCTATAGGTATTGGTTCCATAAAAGTTTTTGCATAATTTAATTTGATACATTACGCTACGCTTCATACAGGAATTATATCTACACAGATATTAAGAACAAAAATTGGCACTAATATACAGCTTTACGATCACAATCAGGCCTATGAAGCAAGAACAAAGGATACTCAACCCACATAATATTAATGAACTATTCGATACCGCACCCTATTAAAATTAAAATATACTCTAATTACATAGGTACTATAGCACAAAATACGAAAATAATTACAATGAGAGTTCTTGCACAGTTGCAACGTGTTATGTGACCTTTGTATCAGCTTTTCGTTCGATTTCAGATTCAATCTTTAGGAATATATTAATGGATGTAAACATCCCAACCAGTGTTTAAAAAAACAGCTTTTTTAACTACCTCAAGTAGTTTTTTTTGTTTCGTTCTCCATAGGATATCTTATTGTGTAAATATTTAGTAGTGAAAGTACATATAACGTGACCTCAATGTCAAATTAAGCATACAAAATTAGGCACAATTTTGTGTTAAGTAAAAGCTGTTTTCGTGACATTTTATGGCAGGAATTTATTCAGTGGGTGCTTACGAAAATTTAGGTACCTGCTGCTTTGGCCCGTTTGTAGATAAATGGGCTCTTTGGTGATTTAATTACATAGTTGATATATTTATTAAACGGATATCTATTGAAACTTTCTGGTGACAGTTATAGGAGGTAAGCCCTCTTCGAGAATGGCATCCTAATACTTAAACAAGACGTTATAAGACGAAGACGGTATAGGTACTTACTTAAGCCGACATCAAAGTCCGTGTCAAAGTTTTGCCCTTAATTCAGCTCACGATGAATATAATATCGTGTATACCTAGCAAGTTAATTACGTTGGCGTGAAAATTAGCCATGCTGCTAAATGAGTTTTGGTGATGGCGTGCATATGTTGAAGTTTATTGCAGATGTCAATAGTACGTGCGTGAGTGTTATTTATTGACATTTTTGTTATTGTTTATGAAGGGCATTAAGATTAGCGCAATCGTTTACATTACCAACATTTCAAAGATTACTTCGACGGTCTTAATAGTAAAGTAAATATAGATTTCGGAATAAATGTTGTAGGTATGAGAGAATAGAATTAAGTAAACTTATTTTGGTTAATTGATGTGAGATATGCATTCTCTAGGGCTTGTTTGCAACTGATGGTAATTACTGTAAGTCATATTCGCTTCCAATTAGCTCATTAATGGTCTAGGAGTAACATTTCATTTTTTTTAAACTACTTTTATTTACGTAGATTCTGGTCTTGTGGCAGCGAGCAGGGCTGCAGTTTCTGATCCTGAGTTTGACTCCAAGGACTGGCAAAAGTATAATTGCATTGTCTGTAAGAAAAAATCTTATTTATAGCCGGTGTATTGGAATGTTGGCTTATAAATGGCACTAGGTTGACGAGCTAATATTATTATGGAGAACTATAGAATTATAGATGGACCTTAACACATTTCTGCCAAAACCTTCGGGACTGGTATTGGTGCCTGTCGTGCTGTTTTTGCTACATCAAAATTATAATTTCACGCACCTCGCAGTGTTAATGCATTTTATTGGCAAGATTATCCGTTTCAATGGAGCGCGTGTGTTTATTTCCGCTCGATGTGGTAACATTTACTTTGGAAAATACTTTATTGTATTACAACAAATTGATTCTATCTATAATAACGCCTTCAATAAAATTTAAATCATTAGTCGAAACGAAACTACATATAAAGAGAGGTGAAATAATTTATTATTTCCCGATATACTTGAGGGAACAGAGTTAAAGCGTAGGTAGTGATAAAACAGACACGACTCAATGGTTGAAATGACCTCGTGCCGGTGCGATCCCCGGGGATCACGTTTTGATCCAATCTTATTTTTACTATCCATAAATTATATTGGATAGCATCTTGTGCTTACCCGCAGTAATTGTTTGCAGATGGTCACGCTATTATTACGAGGTGATCTAGGTCACCTGAGAACACCTATTAAGCAGGCACTGAGAAATAGATCATTTCGTAGCAATCGTTTTTATGAGTAGTCAAAACTGGTCAAGTGCGTGTTGGACCACGCACGTTGCGGGTTCCGTAGTCGGGATAAATTTATCCCAAGAAAAAATGTAGGTAACATTGTAGTTGAAAAACTTGTTCTCCCTTATATTCCAACTGCGACAGCTGCTGTGAAAATACGCACAATATTGAGAGATTTACCATGTCATTTTAAGAAACTTTTTTTAAATATTCCTGTGTAATCTCTAAGTATAGAACTATTTTCTGTATTTTTTTACAAAATGTTAGGCTCAGTAGCCTCGGAGATAGGTGGCCCACCAATGGTCAATTTTCATCTATTTTCTTAAATAACTTTGAAACAATTTATTTTAAAATTTGATATTATAAAAAAATCTATTTGACTGACTGACTCACGGTAAGTTCCTTCATTTGATATGTCACATTCACAGTTTGCAAAACTCTTTTTTAAAATTTCTTATTTGCCACCCAAAACTGATATATTCACGTATTTGGGTCACAGAAATTCATATGTGTACCAAATTTCAACTTAATCGGTCTAAATTTGGATCAAATTGGCTGTGACAGACAGACAGATACACGAGTGATCGTTAAGGGTTCTGTTTTTAGGGTTCCGTACCAAAATGGTAAAAAAAGGAACCCTTATGGTGTGACACAGTCTGTCTGTCTGTCTGTCACAGCTGAATATCTCAAGAACTACTATAATGCTATCAACCTAAAATTTGTAACAGTTTTAGATAACGTTTACCCAACTATTTTGCAAATAAGAAAGAAATAAAAATATTTATATTTTTTTTGCAACAGGGACTGAAAGGGGTCTTAAAAATTCAAAGTGCCCCTACTAGGGCATGTGTGGTATCGTATGAAAGAACGCTGTTTGCGCATTCCCGAACATTTTTTTAGGCCGCATAATCGACATCGCATTTTCGACTAATGATGAAAAATGTAAAAAAAAAATACCGTTCCCCCCCTGATCTCCGAAGTTTGCAAAGAGAAAAATCTGAAATTATTCTATGTGATAAAAGTTTATGTAAAAATTACGGGAAAAATAAAACGATGTCTCTAAATAGCACATTTTTTCAGAAATCGGAACGGGACCCTCGGTGCGCGAGTCCGACTCGCTCTTGACCGGTTTTTTCCTTTTGAGGTACGAAACCCTAAAAATCAATCTGAATGGACACTACAATCAATCCATCTGCTTGTAAATGACAATAATTAGTTCACCGAATTGAATTAAAATAGTGTGTGATGTTTTCTCGCAGTCGAGAACCTAAAATATGTTACTTAATAAGACACTTACGCTTGTTCTCTTCTTCTAACTATTTACACGTTTATATTACAAAAATATCAATCTAAATATGAAATTGTTAAAGAGCATCTAAAAGTATTGTTGCATCAAGAACGTTTGATTGTCACAATAGCTGTTTATATCTCAACTGGCCTAAGCATCGATTGCTCGAGAAACGAGAAAGTTTTTACTGAAAGAGTAATTTTGCAATGGACGACTTGTCGAGTGCTGACGACGGGTCGCCATTCAACGGTTCCTACAATTCTAGAGCACCCCTTTTTATGAGTGAAATATCGTCAGAAACAAACTTCGCTAGACCCCCCCCCCGGATTGGCCAGTGAGGATATTATTTCCATGAACTCGTCATATTGCTGCGCAAGGAAAATCAATTCGGTTTTACACTTCACTACATGAAGAAACAGATTTATCGGTAAAACGATCTTTTCGGAGGAACGAACGTCAACAAATTATATACCTGTGACAAATCGTTTGTTGCCTAATTGAATTTCGATAAAGCGTTCACTTCAGTTAATTATTTACAAATAAGATGGCGGTGTATTGGTTAACAGGTCTGAAATACTTACTTACGTATGTGTATTAAAGATGATTGTGTATAAGTATGTATGTACAACAAGCAATACTGTTAGCTGTGATGATAATTATGGCAAACGTTTATAATTTTCTAATTGCTACAAACACTACGTCACGTCATAATTATTTATTGTCAGTTTAGTTTTTATGCATATTAAATTTATTAATTATTATATTTTCTATATTAACACAGAATATCCAAAGAACTCCTTAGGTACTCCATAAATAGCCCAGAGACCTCTCAGTAATAACTTACAGCACTCGTAACCAATATTTATGAGGTACATGTCATGTACAGCGCAGTGGTGCCCAGTTCCGAATAAGCCTGTTCCCATGGGAGCTTTAAGAAATTACCGACACGTACAATGTTAGTAGGATTGGCAGCTGCTATCACTGGCAATTAGGAACAAATTGTATCAAACAGCGATCACATCTATGTCTGTTATGCAGCAGGAATAATCGTTACGGCAATATCCTGTACTGACGGAGAGCTTCCGAGTGCTACGAGAGGGGACTTGGAACATTACGAAAGTACGTATAATAATCGTTACGGCAATATCCTGTACTGACGGAGAGCTTCCGAGTGCTACGAGAGGGGACTTGGAACATTACGAAAGTACGTATAATAATCGTTACGGCAATATCCTGTACTGACGGAGAGCTTCCGAGTGCTACGAGAGGGGACTTGGAACATTACGAAAGTACGTATAATAATCGTTACGGCAATATCCTGTACTGACGGAGAGCTTCCGAGTGCTACGAGAGGGGACTTGGAACATTACGAAAGTACGTATAATAATCGTTACGGCAATATCCTGTACTGACGGAGAGCTTCCGAGTGCTACGAGAGGGGACTTGGAACATTACGAAAGTACGTATAATAATCGTTACGGCAATATCCTGTACTGACGGAGAGCTTCCGAGTGCTACGAGAGGGGACTTGGAACATTACGAAAGTACGTATAATAATCGTTACGGCAATATCCTGTACTGACGGAGAGCTTCCGAGTGCTACGAGAGGGGACTTGGAACATTACGAAAGTACGTATAATAATCGTTACGGCAATATCCTGTACTGACGGAGAGCTTCCGAGTGCTACGAGAGGGGACTTGGAACATTACGAAAGTACGTATAATAATCGTTACGGCAATATCCTGTACTGACGGAGAGCTTCCGGGTGCTACGAGAGGGGACTTGGAACATTACGAAAGTACGTATAATAATCGTTACGGCAATATCCTGTACTGACGGAGAGCTTCCGAGTGCTACGAGAGGGGACTTGGAACATTACGAAAGTACGTATAATAATCGTTACGGCAATATCCTGTACTGACGGAGAGCTTCCGAGTGCTACGAGAGGGGACTTGGAACATTACGAAAGTACGTATAATAATCGTTACGGCAATATCCTGTACTGACGGAGAGCTTCCGAGTGCTACGAGAGGGGACTTGGAACATTACGAAAGTACGTATAAAACGGTATTATTTTTAACCGACTAAATCTGAAGCTGATTTTCTATTCAAAGCCTATGTTATTTTTTGTATTGTTTAAAACTAAACCCTATACTTATGCAGGTACCTATGTAAAGGTATATAAATACATTTTGACCGCTGAATCTCAACGCTGTATTTTTATTGAGTCTGTTTCATTTTGCTTAATTAAAGCGCTGAAAATTACAATCGCATCCTATAAAAGTCCGTTGATAGTGGGTTTCGGCCATAAAACGCATCCACAACGGTCTTGGGGGTATAATGCCGTAATCACGGTGCTTGGCAGGCAGATTGGTAATCGCAAAAAGATATAATCAGATGGGGCTTTCGTTCTTTCATCTGATAAAAACCGTTAGTCGTTTTTGCGGCATCCATGGACAGACAGAGCTTGGACTATTCTTAACTGGAAACCAGCGCACATGGAACACTACATTATACCTTAGCGTTAGAGCCTTAGATTGTGTCAATTTTCTACAAATAATTTAACTGTTTTTGGACCTAACCAAAGTAGTAGCTGATGTAGATAGTTGTGGTTAAAACAGAGTAAACCCGACGCAAAAATAGTGATGCTTCGTCACAGTTGTCACTCTGTTTGTCACCGTAGTAAACATTGTAGCATCGTAGCGCCCAAATGGTTTAAACCGATTTTGATAAGGTTTTAAATCTCTTGAAAGTGGAATTATTTAATTCAATTAAGAAATGGGGTCTGTTCCATCTTTCGCTTATGAAGTCCCTTAATGTCATCTAGGATCACATTCATACTTTACTTTAATTCGTTTTACCGCAGCGCTTGAAACAAAGCGAGGAGCCAAATGGTTTAATTTGTTTGGATGGCAAAAGTGAAATCGAATCAACAAGCACTACAACAAGCTTTGCTCAGTCTCTAATAACTAATTGTTATAAGGAAAAATTTCTATCCTGATATTTCGCGAATGGTGAAACAAACCCTCATGGTAGATACCCATACATATTTATAAGGATAGTAGCCTCCTCGCCAATAAATTATGTAACTATTACAGTGCTGTATATGTCTACTATGTATACTTGAGGGCCACGAATTTATGTAGTATTTGCGTTAATAAATCGTTTAATAAATTAATTGGTTGAAAGTGCCTACGTGATATTTCCAGTATTGGGAACGTGTGCTATAGTTTACGTAGGTACCTACCTAATATTAGTTAACATGTGCTATGACTGAAGTGAGTTTGATTGATATTGTAAAGAAAATATACAACAAGACATTTTGTTTAGTTTCAGGTTACACTAGTTGTTTTTGTTTTTCGGTTAATTTATTATTTTTTGTTAAGTACCTACCTATTTATAAACTAGGAAGTGGAAACACACTGTGAAGAAGTATTGGGTTAAGTGATTGATAGCTTCGAAATAGTTATAGTTTTTATATACAACAGTGATTAGGTAAATAGTATATTGATGCAGAAACTTTATTAAACTAGATGTGAAGAATTTTATTACAAAAAAAAAAAAATATTACTACTTTTCACACTTTGTTGTAGGTAATTTTTCATGGGTATTATGTAAAGTGTTTCTAATCAGTAGTTTTTATAATGGACTTTACACTAACTACTACAGCAAATAAAAGTAGGTAAGTAGAAGTTAAGTAAGAAGAATTATTTTCAAGTTAAAATGTTTCAGCTAAGGGCAAAAATAATTCAGGTGTGGTAAATAAAATGGTAGGAGGTATTATCTTGGCTACGCAAGGACTACTATTAGAAAAAAATAAAATTAAGTTATATATTACCTATGGCGTATAGCATCTTCATGTACCCGAACACGCCTTGTCGATTTCATTTTCACCTAAACATTTTATGCCAATAAATACGTTATTTTAAATAATAATGTTGGTTTTATTTTATTAGCTGGTTTTGCAATTGAAGTAACTTTTAGTTTGGATGTGACAAAAAGTACATGGGATTGTAGTAGTGTGTGATTATGTAGGTATATAGAGTTTAGTATGTATTGTTTGTACCTGCCACTAACTCGTAAACTTGGCTGTGCACGTAAAGTAACAACGTGAACGTAGTGATGTGACAACTGACGGTGATAGAACACTTGGAAGACTAAATTTAATCAAATTACTTTAAGAAATTAAAAAAAAATTAAAAAGTTTTACTTTTATAATGTTGTGCATATAGCGTGAGAAAATTGCTGAAGAAAGTTATGCAAAAGCTAGTAAATAATAAAAAATCAACTGGTGAGGCTATTATATATATTGATATTCATTAAAGTTTACTTGGAAAGCTTTTCAATTGTTATGAATATCAATTTGGCATGTTCGCGGCGGCGCACTGTCGCATGCCGCCGTCATATTTTAATCACGTAATGTAATGCGAAAAATCTGTTCGACTAATGCCACCAACGTTTAATGGTAAACTATCGATCCAAACATAGAAGGGTATAGGTACTCCGAACGCCATTAATATCGAAGTCATAGTCAGCAATTATGTACAAAGGCACAAAGCACAATGCGATATTGAACAGACATGCTATTTATTTATTTTTTTAATCGACCCATTTAGTCTATTCAATCGACACAATCGTTGTCTAAATAATGTCGTGCAAAAATCGAAACACCAGACATTAGTTACGTACCTTAAAATTCACAGCCAATCTAAACAACTGAAAACTGACATCCATAAATATTTACATTCCGGTAGACGTGAGACGTGTAATAGCGTGCGTTATGTTGTCGGCGCTGCGATCGCTGTAGACGGTGGTGGCGTGCACTGTGTGCGGGCGCGCGGCACACGCGGCGGCGGCCGGCGAGCGGGCGGAGCGGGGCTGCGGCGCCGGCATAGTACGCGGCGCTCATCTGACAGCGGCGCGCGCGGCCACCTGACGCGGGACGCGGACGCCGACTGCCGCGCGCCAGGCCGCGCCACCCGCCCGCGCCACGCCACGCCACGCCGCCACCGCCGCCGCCCGCCCAAAGCACCCGCCCGCACTCCTCTAATTCTAATTGTTGGCCACCTCTGACGATCCAGGTCATCGTACCTGCATGTGAATTCTTTCCTAAACGGAAAACCCAGTTTGTACCTGCATATTTAATATTGTGATTCGATTCAAGTCGAGATTACGTAGCGTAGGCACTTTCAGTTTCATAAAAAGTTACTAGCGAATAAGTTAAGCCGGCAGATTTTTTATTTAGAGGAGTTGGCCGGGCTACCAAGAATTAAAACCAATTGTAAGACTTTTTATATCGATCTAAGGTTCTTACTAAATTATAAAACTGTGCACAAAAGTAAACAAAGGTATGTGTAACGTACGAACTTTGTGTGCTTCAAAAACGTGTTAATGGAGCAAGGGAAACCCCATGGGACGTGCCCCGTTCTGATGTGTGGGTTGCGAGTTCAAATATTTTACTCTACTTTTTCGTAACTGTAAATGGATTTTTTGGTGGGTGGTATTTATGGTTTCTGGAACGTTCAAGAGCAATAATCGCATGCCATAAAGCACGTTAATTTTTTTGCCATTCAAGAATTGCATGCAAGTGTACGATTCCATAAAATGGCATAAAAATTAATATAAAATGCAAGTTTTGCCATTCAATAAAATCACATGCGACTTAATTGTACGTGTTGTTTAGACGATGCCAATTAATTGTCCTTCAATTTTATAGTATGCAGGCAATAAACTTGTACCATGTGAATGGAGCTCTAGACTTTACAGTGATATCTACCTAATGGATACATGAACACTAACTTTATAAGTACATAGCTATAATTTTGGAAAACTATAAAGTGCCTATGTGTCTATAGTTAAAAACCGTGGTTATAGCTATCGATCTACATATAACATCGTACAGTCAGGTTGGGTAAAGTTTGTTCAGAGTGTGTATTTAGTGGTTGTGGAGTTATTGTATTATACCGGGTTGAATCCACACGTGGGAGCTTTTCAAACCCCTTATGATTCAATGAGGCGTTTTAAAATTATAATTGGACTTTACAAGTAAAAGGCCACACGAAGTCTATAGATACAGATAGTCCTTGTACATAATGCTGGTTTACCACGGACGAGGTACGTAGTTATAAACTCATTTTTTATTGATCTAATCACTAAACTTTCCATGCATGCTAATGTGTAGCATTAGACGTGACTGTCATGATTGCGTTACAGGTTGCATGAGCTCCGTTGTAATTATCTACGAGTACCTACTACGGTCATAATGGTATTCAAATTGCTACATTATATTGATTTCTTTGTTACAAATGTCAGCAGTTCAATGAAAATTTGCTGCTTTTTTATAAAATAACTGCAAATGCTTCTTAGATACAGTACTAACAGTAAAAATTATCATGCTATCTCAACACTGACAATGCTACTGGTTTGGTGGGTGTGTGACCATGTTTTCACAGTTTTTATTGTATGATTTTATTTACAGGCTGCTGCTACATTTCCACCTGATACAGCACTTACCAACTCGGTAATCTTATACACGTTCAGATGCCTCTTACAATATAATGGGAAAATAAGAAAACTCATGACTGAAATACAAAGTTTTACAGAAGTGCCTACACGTCAAGTGAATGCCTGGATCGATATCCAAAATTAAATACTTGAGATAACTTTATTTAATTAAATGAGTCTGTTGACCCAGTGGTAACGACCGCGACTTGCGGGTTGTAGGTCGTAGGTTGGAACCCAGACCGGCGCATTACTTTCTGTAAATTACATCACCACTGCTCTCAAAACGGTAAAAGAAAAAATCGTGAGGAAACTGGCATGTCCTAGAATCAATAATTCGAAGACATGTGACATCAACCAACCCGCACTAAGCCCGCGTGGTGGATTAGGCCCACTCCCTCCCACCGAGATGAGGCCTGTGTCCCAGCATTGGGAACATTATAGGCTGAGTATGGGTCTATTAATATCGACTGACAAGTATCTGCATGTTGTGATTTTATGGAAATTGCCATCACCTGCATGGTTGCGTTTACGTCAGACCGTTTGGTGATGATATTTCATAAAGCATTAGATATTGGCGTAAAATCAGCTTGTATTTAGTGGTTCAGACACTTCCCGGCTAGTTGACCCGTGGAATAAATATGGTGCGTTAAAGGTTCATAAAACGCACGATGTACAAGATTGCCATCCCATACACTATCTACGACACAACGGCAACCCTTCCTCCGAGTTTACGACTTGCGCCGAATGATAAGTTGCCGACACATTCTATACTCTACTAGCTTCCAAGTAGGTAACTATGCTTCTATAAATATCTAAGTTATATTCGCTTGTACGAGTACCTATATTTTAGGTACATTACTAGGACTTCCACGTAGGTAGGTGCTGTTTTCATCTTCATCCGAAGAATGTTTATAAATAGTGAATGTTGTGCAAGAATGAATAACATAAGCTGACTATTAGCTATTTTTAACTAAACCCAGCAAGCGTGATGATAATTACTATAAACTAGTACCTAGTTCTGCGATCAGTAGACCTCGCGAGCACAGACTTTTTTGCAACAGTTATTATAGACTACACATTATTACACTTACTACCAAAGTTAATTTTATTTTAGAGGATTCTGATAATTATTTTCAGAATTCTCTAGTTTTGTGATGAGAGCCTAACCTTAGCTAAAAGGCCGAATCCACTGGTAGAAATCTAAAAGTGAGCAAATGACTGCATTTTGAGGAGCTATTCTGCTCATCACGCCGAAGATCCTCATCAAATCTTCACAATTGTTTTATAAGACCAACTTAAAGTTACTGCCTTTCAAATAAAAAAAACCGGCCAAGTGCGTGTTGGACCACGCACAATGAGGGTTCCGTAGTTGAAAAGAATTTATCCCAAAGACAAACTTAACATTGTGTTGAAAAACATGTTCTCCCATACATTATACGTCACGGACAATTCTCCAACTGCATATTTAAGTTTGTATTCGCAAAAAAACTATTCTTAAACATAACATCACGCCTTGTTACCCGAAGGGTTGGGCAGAGGTGTAAAAAAAACTAAAAACTATTTTTTTTATGTGATAAAACTACAAATAATAAATTTTCGGACTTTTTCTTTTACTTGTGCTGTGAGACCTATTGCTTCTTACCAGATTTCATGATTCTAGGTCAACGGGAAGTACCCTATAGGTTTTGATTTACTTGCGAGTATCAAAATATGTCGCATAATGGCCCTATTTTTTATTGCGTTGATTTAGAAGCTTGATTTTTTTAGAGCTCTAAGGGACCATAAACTTACGTACTTGGTATTAATTTCAACTTGATACCTTTACGCGTTCCTGAGAAAAAAGGCCTTGACAGATGATATACTTGAAATATTATTTTATGTGATAAAATTATAAATTAACAATTTTCGGACTTTTTCCATTATTGTAAAACCTTGCTTCTTGCCAAATTTCATGATTTTAGGTCAACGAGAAGTACCCTATAGGTTTTGATTTACTTGCGATTATCAAAATATGTCGCATAAATGGCCGTATTTTTTTATTGCGTTGACTTAGAAGCTTGATTTTTTTACAAGTCTAAGGCTTAGGTACGTATTTGATATTAATTTCAACTTAATACTCCACGCGTTCCTGTGGAAAAGGGTCTTGACAGACAGACAGACAGACGGACAACGTAGTGATCCTATAAGGGTTCCGTTTTTTCCTTTTGAGGTACGGAACCCTAAAAAGAACCATCGAAATCGGATCTCATAAGGCGGTGATATGCAGTAGCTCCCTTTTTGCTCGTTTTTGGAGGAAGTATCTCTACAGTCAAAATACCTCGAAGACAAAAAAATCGATAAAGTCGTAAAACTTATAATATACTAAGTTTCGTCCAGATCAATTGTAAAATACGATCTGTAGAGGAGTAGGTACCAACAAACTGTCAGACGAAAACAAATTTTGCTAGACTTGAAGTATAGAGACGCTTCGCTCTCTCGGCCAATACCCAACGAATTAAGAATGACCAATACCTATAAGTAATATTACTTATATTTAGCTAGTAGGTACTTATATATTATATATGATGTGTGGTGTGGTCAGTCTTTTAACGTTCCCTAACGCAGTTAGATATTTATAAGAAGTTATTGTTTACCTACGTTAAGTAATGAATAGGTATACTAAAATATGTGATGGCGTAGTTACAATTTGTATTGGAGTGGTACTAATTTACGGCTTGTATTTGTAAACAATGAAGCGCACATGACTGATTTGCTTACATTAACGCCTACGCGCGTGCCGTGTATTAGTTACCTACCTATTAGTTGTTACGTGTAGTCTGTGTTGCACTTTGATAAATACTTACCGATAATCACCTAACGATTAATTATGGTTTCTCCTGCAAAGCAATTATATTAATGAAGGAAGGGTTAACGTTACCTTTTTACACGCTATCATGCGATCAGTGTTCGAGGGGTTAAGTGTAGAAATATTAAATCGTAGTTAGTGATGGTAGGTACCTACTTACATTTCGTGTTTCAAACAAAAATATATTACTTCCTATAATGACGGTGTGAATTTTTAATTGGTCGCGAAGTAGGTACCTTTATACGTAAGTAAGAAGGTACAAGGTAGTCATTAGGGAGGGACACGATTTGTTTTGCAGTAAGTAAAGATCGCAATTTATTGAACGGGTTATCCATCACTGTTATCGAGTAAGTTTCCGTTCGTTGTTGTACATATATGACGTAGTACTTATATGATGTAGGTATTACAGTCAACATTATGTGGTTGGTAAGTACTTGAACCTGATGAGCATTTTGGAATTCCTTGAAACAGTTATCACTGGAGTGGAGCTCATTAGGTATGAGTGAGTAACCTGGGGCCATGACTCTGTCCGCCGTTGAAATCCGAAAATAATTGCTTTTCGAAATCCGTTACCTACTAATAATCTAAGACTGGAAGTGGAATTTGAGATTAGCAAACATACCATTGTCACCGTCTCCAACTCATTTGGTGTAGCAGAGACACTTCGCTTGGTCAAGTAAGTTTTTGCCGCCACATGACTCGATACGACGAGTCATGTGTACGACCACTCTATTCTGGTACGCACGGCTACAGATCAAGCTATACATTTCCAGTTTAAGCTGATTTATTATTTATTTATTCATTCAAAACATAAGTATACAGTGCTTACAACCGAATCACTTATATTCTAGTACGGAAAAAAATACAACAAAAAAACTTATACTAACTTACATAGAAACAAATATATAAACTCCTTTGCAAAAAAAACGGGCACCTTACAGTCATTGGCTTTTCTATTGTTACTATTAATATTTTTAGTATGTAATTAGCATAAATGATTAGAAATTTCTTATTATCATTGAGAATATAGTTTTTAACCCTTAAATCCTGGAATAATAAATAAACAATCGGTGTTTTAGTCAATGTAAACAGAGAGTCGTGTTAAAATTGAAATTTTTAGGGTATAATTAAATTAAGACTACGAGTATGTATATGGTATTTGAATAAAAAAAAGACATTCAAAAATAAAAATTAATAACGAGTATGACCTCCCCTTGCAGCGATTATGGCATGTAATCGTCTTGGCATGCTTTCCACCAGGTTTTTGATGGTGTCCTGTGGAATGTGTTCCCACTCAGCCGAAATCACACGTTTAAGCTCCCTGATGTTTTGTGGAAGGGGTTGGACAGATCGTAATCGCCTTTTTAGGAGGTCCCAGACGAGCTCAATGGGGTTAAGGTCGGGGCTCCGCGCTAGCCAATCTAGACGACGAATACCGACCTCTTGCATATAAGCATCTACGTCGCCAGAACGGTGGTCCCGAGCATTATCGTCCATGTAAATGGCATCTTCACCAATTACAGTCAGTGCGGGCTGTGCATGTTGACAAATTATTCCTGTTATGTACCTTTGCGCATTTAGTGATCCATTTTCAATGAACACTATCTCGGTACGATAGCTGGAAGTTCGATCGCCCAAAACATAACGGACCTTCCACCATAAGGGGTGATTTCTTCAAAACACACGTCGGCATAGCGTACCGCTGGTCTTCATAACACTCGCCGACGTCGGTCCTCACCATTCAGACAAATTCGGGCCTCATTGGAGAAGAGTGCGCTACTCCAGTTACCTAGTGTCCAAGATAGACAATTTCTAGTGAACCTCAGTCGAGCAATCCGGTGCTCACGGAGTAACTTGGGCGCCCGCGCTGGTCGTCGACTGCGTACATCAACCGCTAAAAGCTTCCTCCTCACTGTCCATAGGCTAACTTGTGCTCCTCGTACCTCTTCAAGGTTTCTTTTGAGGTCTATGTAACTGCATTTGCGGTTCCTCAGCGCCTGAGTCACTAAAAAGCGGTCGTCTCGTGGTTGTGTGCAACGTTTTCTCCCAGAACCTTGCCTTCTTTGAACAGAACCTGTCTCTTGGTATCGAGTCCAGGTTCTTTGGACGGTTGAACGACTCACGTTTAACCGCTGTGAGCCGTAACATTGGCTGCACCCCACTTCCAGCAGTGCTATAATTTTACTAGCTTTTATTGCTTTGTCTGCCATTAAAATCGGCACAAAGATATCAGGTGGCCAATTCTCGTACCTAAAAACGTTCACAATCTCATGTCAGCGTCAATCAAATGTCAAAAATGTAGGTAAACGCTATACAATTTTTGACAGATTGAGACTGAGATGAGATTGGGAACGTTGTTAAAAATACGAGAATTGCCCCTCTGTTTTAAGTCACAACAAGGCAGGATTATGCGACAAACATAAATTATTCAAATAAAAATAACGAGAAGTTAGTTTTAGTTGCCTGATAACCTTTTAACCGCAAACGCGCTAATAGTGGCTAATAGTAAGTAGAAAGTCATAAACTGAAAAGGGATTATTATTTTTAAAACAACAGTTTCTAATTTGAAATTAACATTTTTTTCATACCCAGACTCTTTAATAAGGGCCACTAACATAGTTTGGCTATTAAAACCTCTTTAGAACTAAATGATTACCAATAATGTAGAAAAATCCAAACCGCTCGTTTTTTTTTGCAAAGGAGTGTATATTTACAAACTTGGTGCGGCTTGTCATGGAAGATATCCAGACTTATGTGCTGGGTTGTATGCTGATCTCGCATTGTATAGGATTTCCTTACAATGAGAGGTCAGTGTAAACTGGAAATGTATAGCTTGATGTGTAGCCGTGTGTACCTATACTACAGTACAGATTCTTCAGTTTTACGAGATAGTGGGCCTTTGTTCGGGGGTTGGCGAGGAGAGTCCGCTATGCTATAAATAAAAACTATCCACTTGTAAAAGTTTCACTTTATTCCATTTGGTCATTCCGAAAATACGGTTTATTGTCTATCCCGTGGGAACACTTTGCTTTTCCGGTACATAAAAAAGTATTTTTCAACACACGTGCTCGTAAAGTTTATTAGACACTTATTACACCGCTTATAAGTTCACAATGCAGTGTGTTTAACACGCGTGGCGGGTTCGAGTCAGTGCATATCCTTCAAACTTCAAGACACGAAAAAAATATTCGCGAACCAATTTTCACAAATTGTTACTTATTTAAATTTTATTGAAATTTTATTAATTTTTCCTCGCAAGTGTGCTGAAAGACGTCGTTAAAATTTGATACGCGTGAGTATTTGTCGATTTGTACCAAAATGTAAACACCTCTTATACCTGACCTCGAAAAATGCTACGCCGAATAACGCAGTTCCGAAGGTTTGCAGCAACAAATAACATAATGACGAAAGCACGTAGCAACGAATATCATTACAAAGAAAGCATATAATGATAACGAATCATCTGCCTAGCCTTTTCCCAATCTATGTTTGGGTCGGCTTCCAGTGTAACCGGGTGCAGTTGAATACCAGTATTTGACATGGAGCTACCTGCCTAACTGACCTCCACTACCCCAGTTCCTCAGTAACATGATACCCCTTTGTAAAACTGGTTGTCAGACTTTCGTGCTTCTAACTGCTTCTAACCAACCGTATCGACTGTCAAAGACCTATAAATGACAGCCGGGACCAATAGTTTAACGTGCATTCCGAGGCATAGAGGGGGTCTTGATATGTAATGGATGGTCAGCCACTCCATCCACGAACCAACCGCGGAAGCGTAGCTTAACCCTCGGTCGACCCGTACTGCTGTTATTATTTAGCCACGAATCGCACACCCTCATGCACCCATGCTGATCATTTTACTTCACAGTAGGTATTACTGAAATTACCTAATACTAGTTTATCTATAGCTCTACATAGCTATAACTTACAGGTACCTACGTAAGTACATCCAAGGAGCGTTGGCACATGTAGCGGTGTAAGTAATCCCCGACCCCGGCTTAGGATATGCCACTCCTTTCCTCCCATAGGAATTATTTAAAGTGACTATGGGGAAATCAGGCGGTATGGCTTACCTACCTACAACACCTACCCCTATGATGAAACTATTACAGAACTAGATTCTACCAGTGGTTTTGTTCGCAAATAAACTAACAATCGACTTCATCGACACACTGGGGTGGAGTTTCGAAAAAACATTTCTTAGCAACTGATAAATGTTTAGATTTAAAATTATAAACACATGACAAACATTGTATCTTTGGTGTATGCTTAGTTGGTTTTCCTTAAATAAATAAATAGCGACAAATTCATTATTTGTCAAAATAGCAAGAATCGCACATTTCACTATTATCACGACTACGATTGCCTCATCCAAGAAGTTTCTTCCCGCACAAATCACCAATATAGCAATATAGTGGCCATGAGGAGTTTCCAATCCAAATCATAGGTTAGTGCTACGTCAAAAAGGGTTGCCGCCAAAGGAGATGGCCCACATTGCTCTAGAGGACTTCACTCCAAGGTAGGCTAGCGTGCCTATTGCACAGCATCAGGGTTGGCTGATTCGGCACTGTAACAGATTTTTAACCTGATGGCCAATTCTCGTACTTAAAAACGTTCACAATCTCATGCCAGCTTCAATCAAATGTCAAAAATGTAGGTAAACGCTATACAATTTTTGACAGATTGAGTCTTGAGATGATATTGCGAACGTTGTTAAAAATACGGGAATTGCCCCTCAGATCTCTCATATTCTGAGTTAAATAAGCACCTTCAATTATTCAGTTTTGCAACTTAACCTGGCCTGCCTATCTTATAGGATGGTTGTGACTTTATTTTCAAAACTAACCCAACTTTTCCTAAATGGATAAGTAGTACAAAGTAATAGGTATAACCTACCCAGGTTTTATATCATAAAAACCTATTTTTGTGATTATTACATTAACTATAATTTTCAGAATGTGGGTGCTACGCCGTAGTAAATTTTGCAAGGTTTTTAGTTTATTATTTGAATATTGTTAGAGTTTTAGTGCTATGGTTACTCTTGAATACCATCTAGTATTATTGAATGGTATATATTAAATCTACTATTTTATGAAATCATTGAAACTTGATCGAGGCTTCTGAGAAATTCAGGTGCTACGCCAAAGTAAGAAATTCGTAGCAAATTGCTACGAATTTCTTACTTGACGTATTCGTTATTTTTTATCGTTATATAAAATTATTGTTTTTTTATTATTTATTTACGACTATTTATATTTTTTAGAGTAGCCACTAAGACTCATGTTGGTAGGCCCCTATTCAACATTTACATCAAAAATATGGGTCCAAGATGTTGATTCCTATGAACTGATCTGATACAGCATGTTTTTATGAAATAGTCACAGGACTCTTTATTAATCGTAGACAAATGAAACATCGACTCACCTATCCAAATAAATGTTGTGGCAAAAATGTTTCATCATCAAGCTAACGTTTTTGGCACGTCAAAAATGATCAAAACGACTGAACCCAAACTTCCGAATGTGTGACTTTGAAGCGATTATGCCAAACAAGACAATAAAAAAATACGAGGACGTCCAACGTATAGAGAACTAGCTGCGCCCCGCGGTTGCACCCGCGTACACCGATATAAAAAGTAGCCTATGTATTAATCCAGGGTATAGGTAAGCTATTTATATACTAAATTTCATTTAAATCGGTCCATACGTTTGAGCGTGAAGGAGTAACAAACATGCAAACACAAACACACTTACAAACTTTCGCCTTTATAATATTAGTGCGAAGATGCAAACGTACTCGCTAGGAGATATAGCATTCCAGTCCATGACTTCTGCGCTAACTGACTCCTCACCCTCACTCCTCAGTCCGGATTTCTTCTGTAATTTCAAGTATTACGTAAAAAGAAGTTCTCCCTCTATCTCTCTCATCCAGGAAATAAAATCAACTAAATGTCAGTAAGTTACGTAAATCAATTAAGAGTTTGTCAACTCACCACCTATTCAGTCACCTCAATTTGTTGTATGGAGGAAGTTATAAGGATAATTAGGATAGTTGTAAGGTTGTTCAAAAAGCAGTTGTTTTCGAGTTGTAGAAGAAAAAAACCAGCCAAGTGCGTGTCGGACCACGCACAATGAAGGGTTCCGTAGTTGGGATGAATTTACACCAAGAACAAACTTAACATTTTAGTTGAAAAACATGTTCTCCCATACATTCCAACTGTAAATGTAAGTTTGTACTCACAATATTCAGATATTTACCATGCTATTTTAAGACCACAGACTTCTTACAGCTTTTCCTGGATCGGGTAAAGAACAATTTTATGAATTTATATCAAAATTTTAGGCTCAGTAGTTTCGGAGATAAGGGAGGAAATGGTCAATTTTCGTCAATTTTCTTAAATAACTGTAAAACAAATTATTTTAAAATTATATAAAACATATTTGAGACTTTCCTATTATGCCCTTTCATTTGATATGTCACACGAATTCACACGATACAGTTTGCAAAACTATTTTTTTAATTTTCTTATTTGCCCCTCAAAGGTGAACTCCATAGTCAAAAATTTTTTTTTTCTTTACTGTGTCACAGAAATTAATGTGTAAGTACCAAATTTCAACTTAATCGGTCAATTAGATTCGGAGCAAATTGGCTGTGACAGACGGACAGACAGACAAACACACGAGTGATCCTCTAGGGGTTCCGTTTTTTGCTTTTGAGTTACGCAGCCCTAAAAAGGAGAGGGTCTCATTTCATCGGATTTTTTATATACTATATATACCTAAAATCGCGAAAAAAAAATCAGCTGTTCAGTACATTTATGTTCGCATAATTCGTCAAAATGTACTGAACAGCTGATTTTTTTTTCGCGATTTCAGGTTTGGTCCCATAGTAAAAGTTGTTCATAATGATGGGTAGAACACCCCTTTAAATTTTGTCGCATGTTTTCAAAGTCACCCTGTATAAATGGTCCTCGATTACTCGAAGACGGCTGGACCGATTTGGAAAATTAATTTTTTGTTTGAAAGGGTTTACTTCCCGGTGGTCTCATCGTCATCTGGTCAGGATCTGATGACGGGATCCTGTAGAAATCGAGGAAACTCTTCAAATATTATAAAAAATAAATACAAAATTAAATATCTTTATTTCAGACCTCCGTAATGTTAGTGGTTAGTAACAGATTGCGCTTATATGCTACATTATGTTAGTGTTAATAGTACTTAATTTCATTTAATTACTTTCATGATCCTTTACCCAGTGCCTTTGGATGGGGCCGTCCGCTCTGCCAACAATCATTTTCGGGATGCCGCGCCGTTACGAGTGTTAGGTACCTACGCAAGCGTTGCAGTAAGGAAGCCGCTTTTTCTAGGCACACATCGTCGCTAATTTAATCTAAGGTCCGTATTACAGAAGGAAACTCAAGCACTGATCTTTGTTTAAATTAAGTTTAAAACTAGTTTCAACCAATCAATCTAGTTTTAAGTCATGCTTGAGTATTGAGTGACGTTCTGTAATACGGACCTAGTTAGTAGTAGACCCTTAAAGTAGTAGTAATAACTTCTGCATTTGCACCATTTGGTGAAGCACCATTTGGTGAAAGCACCATTTGGTGAAGTGAAACTACTCAATAATACATAAGTCATAGGTTTGGGTTTGTTTTTGGGATTCGATTACTTTATATGGTTGCTAAGCAATTTATGCTCAACACAATGCATAATGGTGACGTGTGCTGATGGTGAAGTACCAGGAGAACTCCTCAACAATGAACGTCCCTGCATCGGGAAAAGCAATATTTTGTAAAAGGTGAAGAGCAGTTGATATTAGGCTATTTGTAACTTAGATTTTATTACAAACGGACCCAATAAAAAGTGAAAAGTATAATTTCGGAAGTCGGTGGCAAAAAACTAAAATACAGATCCAAAGACACCGACTTCCGAAATTAAAAGGTTATTTTTTACTTTGTAGTGTTTTTTTTTGGAAGTCAGTTGTTTTTTTTATAAAAAAAGTTTTTTGAGTTTGCATTTTCCAGATTTTCGTTTATTTTACCTACATTTTCCTTGCGCTGGCTATGTTGAGATGATTATGAGGCAGTATTTAACTTAACATCACGCCTATTTTTCCCGAAGGGTTAGGCAGAATGTATGTTTAGAGCACCCATCGAGGCGAGCTTGTCATCAACCGGGCACAAATACAGACTCCGTGTTGCTACTGACAAATTCCCGATAGAAAAACCCAATATCCTTTTGCCCGACCTGGAAATCGAACCTGGGTCCACATGCTCAGCAGTAGCGCTTGTGACTAGACCAACGAAGCAGTATTTGTTTTGGTATATTTATGTATATTTATTTGTGCTTATATTTATATACTAGCTTTTGCCCGCGGCTTCGCCCGCGTGGATGTCGGAAAATATCGCACGGGAACGTATGCTACCGGGAAATCCTTCCTTATCCCTTGTCTAAATTATAAAGGGAACTTCTGTGCAAAATTTCAGCTTTTTAGGTTCAAGGGTTTGGGCTGGGCGTTGATGAGTCAGTCAGTCAGTCAGTCAGGACTTCTCTTTTTAATTCACTCAATCTGCCTATCCTTTTCCCAACTATGTTGGGGTCGGCTTCCAGTCTGACCGGATGCAGCTGAATACCAGTATTTTACATGGAGTGACTGCCTATCTGACCTCCACAACCCAGTAACTGGGTAGTAGATACCCCTTGGTAAGACTGGTTGTCAGACTTTCGGGATTCTGACGACCCGTAACGACTGCCAAAGATCCACGAATGACAGCTGGGACCAACGGTTTAGCGTGCTTTCCGAGGCACGGAGGAGTCTCGGTATGTAAAGATGGTCACCCATCCACTGACGCCGACGACAGCCGTCCTTAAGAATTGGGCTATCAAATGCAAACATAACTATTTAAGTCTGAGACTCTCCCCCTCTCCCTCTCACCCCCTCACCACATCCCTTTCCCGCTGACCTCCCACCCTCTCACACCCCCTTCACCACCTTTCCTCCCCCTACCCTCACCAACTCCTCGCCTCCCCCTATTCCCCGCCTCCACACCCTCCGCCCTCACTACACCCTCCTATCCCTCTCCCCGTCTCCCCCTCCCTCCATCATCCTCCCCCTCTCCTTCCTCACCACCCCTCCTCACCTTCCCCCTTTCCCTCCTCACCACACCTTCCCCTTCCCCCTTTCCTTCCTTACCACCCCTCCCCTTCACCCCTCCCCCGCTACCCTTGCCTCTGGAGGAAAAACTATTATTGACAAACTTTATTACTTGCTTAGGCAAGTAGTTTCAAGGTAATTAACCGAATGAATAAGATTTTCCCTATAAACTGTATTCCCTGTGTGGAATTTTAAAAAATCGTTCGGATATTTCCGTAGCTTGATTGAAAGTTTATTTACACCAATTTCCGAGTTAATCAAGCCCCGCAGTAAAACCTGCTCTGTAAAATTGACTACCCCTTTTCACCCCTTTAGGGGTAGATTTTCGAAAAACCCTGATACATGTTATTCTTCATTTTCTCAAGTATAAATACTAAGTTTCGAGTTAATCGGACCGCGCGTTGAAATTCCTCCATACAAACTTTGACACCCAGGGGCTAGTTTAGGAAAACTAAAAATGGCAAACTTTATAATTTACTTAGATGTATATTTATGCCAAGTTTCAAGCCTATTAACTCAAGGAATATGATTTTTCGTGCAAACTTTGGACCCCCGTTTCACCCCCTTAGAGGGTGAATTTTGAAAAATCCTTTCTTAGTGCACCCCTAGACCTCATAAGGAACCTACGTGCCAAATTTGGAATCTCTATATAGATATGTCAGTCAGTCAATCAGTCAGTTTCTTCTTTTATATATTTAGATGTATGTCCCTCGGCAAACATCGTGTTTCGTCAGTCCTGGCAGCTTTTCTCCCATTTTTTAAATAAATTGCATTATGTTAAAAAAGTATTACCAACTCTATATACTTCCAAGCAGATTGAGAGCTTCCGGTCTGCACCAATCCGACCGACGACTGACAAAACACGAAGTTTCCCGAGGGACTTAAGAAAATAGTTGTACTATAACCTCACTATAACAGTCTTCGCCACGCAAGGTGGCTAAAAAGTGCGCAGTACGGAACCCTGTTGCTTGATTGGTCGCGTCAACTCGGGTCAGGGACGCGGCAGGATTCACAGGAGGATTCGGGAGGCAGGAACAGGATTCTTTACGGCGCATCCCCATTTTTCTGCCAACTTGTTTGGTAGTCACCATATCAGATGAGAATATTTTCTTGTTTCATACTTTTTAGAGCGTGACTTTTCAGTACCTAGTCGGGTTTTAGTTATTAAACTTATTTTTTTTCTAATTTCAGATGAAAATATTTTCTTGTTTATACTTTTTAGAGCGTGATTTTTCAGTAGTCGCGGATTTTAGTTTTGAAATTTTTTTTTTCTAATTTCAGATGACAAAATTTTCTTGTTTCATACTTTTTAGAGCGTGATTTTTCAGTAGTCGGGTTTTAGTTTTTAAACTTATTTTTTTTCTAATTTCAGATGAAAATATTTTCTTGTTTATACTTTTTAGAGCGTGATTTTTCAGTAGTCGCGGATTTTAGTTTTGAAATTTTTTTTTTTTCTAATTTCAGATGACAATATTTTCTTGTTTCATACTTTTTAGAGCGTGATTTTTCAGTAGTCGGGTTTTAGTTTTTAAACTTATTTTTTCTAATTTCAGGTGACAATATTTTTTTGTTTCATACTTTTTAGAGCGTGATTTTTCAGTAGTCGGGTTTTAGTTTTTAAACTTATTTTTTCTAATTTCAGGTGACAATATTTTTTTGTTTCATACTTTTTAGAGCGTGATTTTTCAGTAGTCGGGTTTTAGTTTTTAAACTTATTTTTTCTAATTTCAGGTGACAATATTTTCTTGTTTCATACTTTTTAGAGCGTGATTTTTCAGTAGTCGGGTTTTAGTTTTTAAACTTATTTTTTTTTCTAATTTCAGATGACAATATTTTCTTATTTCATAGGTACTTTTTGAGCGTGATTTTTCAGTAGTCGGGTTTTAGTTTTTAAAGTTACTTTTTATTATAGTGTGCGCGGAACTAGTTGGCCGCGCCTTATAGTCCGGGCGTTTGCGTTGCAAATACAAAAGTCATAGTAAGCCGGCTCATGTTGACATGGTTAATTGATCTTGTATGACTGATAAGTGAACCGACCGTCAGCTGCTCAAGTAGCGGTGGGTTTGGCTGTGGGAGGATGCGAAAGTTGTAAAAAAAAAAGCTAATGAGAATGAATATAATAAAGATGATGATAATTAGGTTTAATGGTGGTGCACACATACATGGTGGTGCATGCATGTGTTTAATGTTTTTTTCATTAATTATTCATTATAATTATCATTATTATCACCCCTGTCGCCACCTAAGGCGCGGCCAACTAGTTCCGCGCGCACTATAGTTGTTGCGATAGAGATCGTACAAAACTGGTCTAAAACTGACAACGCCCTATTTCTTCATTTTTGAAGATGAAAAAAATAAAAATTATAAGTATAAAACTCTACTCAATGAATTCTAGACAATGACACCCCCACATGCCAGAGTAAGAATTTTTTTTTCAAAATCAAGAGTTTATTTTATTGTATGGGGACCCGGGGACGGGGACCCCCTTTAATTTTTAACTCTACTTTTATTTTTTGTTATAGCGGCCATAGAAATACATACCTACCTACCTAATCTGTCAACTATCTAGCTAATAAGGTTCATGAGATACAGCTCGCTGGCAGACAGACGGAAGCGACGGACGGACAGCAGTAGGGTTCCGTTTGGCACCCTTCGGGTACGGAACCCTAAAAACGAGTCTCATATTTGAAAAACAGCTGCGTAGGTACCTATTTTACTTTCAACAGTACACTTTTGAAGAAATAAAATAAAATAACGGAAAATATTTTTGTACTGAATTATTAAGAAACTATGATTTAAATTTCCTTTTTTTTTTCGCGCTTTGTTTTCGCCAGGTTGAAGGAGAAGCAAAGCCGCTAAACAGCCTAGTATGAAAAAAAAATTTAAAAAATTCAAATATTTTTGAGTTTAGAACACATTAAATGTTAATTTGTCCATAAACGTTTTTTTATTGTAATAATCATGGTTTTTGATGATATTACAATAAAAAATTGTTATCTATAAACATAATTTAAATATTCAAAAAATATTAACGCCGTAAAGACGCATATCTCTTTGCCGAGATTAAAAAAAACATTTACCTCTGAATAGAGAGTTGTGTATTATAGAGGCATTGAACCAATTTGGACTAAGTAAGGTACCTATAAGTTATCCTGTGGCAATTTTTATTCCCGCACACGTGTTGGAAAACAAAAAATCGCACGCGTGTGAAATACATTGCATTATGTAACACAATGCAATGATTCGGAAATTAAATCTTAGGTATAAAAGCTTGTAAAAACAAGCTTTTATTTAACTTGCCTTGTTTTTCTTCTTATTATTATAGGTACACCCTAGAGCCTAGCTAGAGGTATGCTGTAGAGATACCTTTAGGGTTCCGTATTTCTTAGGGAAAAAAACGGAATCCTTGTAGCATCATTTCGTTATCCTTCTGTCTGTCAGTCTGTTAAGTAGACCCTCTTTCTCAGAAACGCGTGGAGGTATCAAGTTGAAATTAATATCAAATAGGTAGGTACGAAGGTCTTCGGTCCCTTCAAGCTCTTATGTAAGTCAACGCAATAAAAAATAAAAACTGGTCAAGAGCGAGTCGGACTCGCGCACCGAGGGTTCCGTTCCGATTTCTTAAAAACTGTGGTATTTAGAGACATCATTTTATTTTTCCTGTACCTAATCTATAGGTCCTGTACATAAACTTCTATCACATTTCAGATTTTTCTGTATGCAAACTTCGGAGATAAGGGGCGGTTTTTTCTTACATTTTTCATCAAAAGTCGAAAACAATGCGGCCTAAAAAAAAAATATTTGAGAATGTGCAAGCAGCGCTCTTTCATATGATACATGCCCTAGTAGCCCCACTTTGAATGTTTAAGACGCCCTTTCAGTCCCTGTTGCACAAAAAAAAAATCTTTCTAATTTGCAAAATAGTCATCTAAAACTGTTCCAAATTTCAAGTTGATAGCATTAGTGACGACATTAGGACGACATGGTGCTGCTGAGTCGATTGATGCACTCAGGCGATTGCTTGAGGTTTGTGAGGGTTACGCCATAACCCACGGCCTCTTGTACAATGTGAAGAAGACTGTATTCATGGTGTTTGGGGTTGTTACAAAAAAACATAGAGCAGTGCCGCCAGTACACTTGTAGCTCTCAACAGAGTGCAATGTTTTAGGTATCTTGGCCACGTTGTGGCTGAGGATCTGAATAATGACCAGGATATGGAACGGGAGCGAAGGGCGTTGTCGGTCCGATGCAATATGTTGGCACGTAGGTTTGCAAGGTGTACGAGACCGGTTAAGATAACTCTTTTCAAGGCATGTTGTCAGCCTTTTTACACATGCAGCCTGTGGGTTAGACATACGCAGCGGGCCTACAACGCTCTTCGTATCCAATATAACAACGCTTTCCAGATGTTGTTGGGGCTGCCGCGGTTCTGTAGCGCATCAGGCATGTTTGCTGAATCGGCTACCGATAGTTTTTCAGCAATTATGCGAAAAAGAACAGCATCATTGTTGCACAGGATTCGGGGGAGTGCCAATGGCATCCTGAAGGTGATTGGGGATAGGCCAAACGGCGTTTTCCTGGAGTATTGGACCCGTATGCATAGCTGCGGGTCTGATGCTGCAGGAAGATATACCTATGAATTAGAAGAAATAAGTAATTAATTATAAGTACTAACACAGTTTCGTAAGTTGTAATACTAACAAAGATCTATGGACCAATTAATGTCTGAAATAAATGATGATTATTATTATTATTAGCAGTTCTTGAGATATCCAGCTGTGATAGACAGACAGACTGAGTCGCACCCTGTGGGTTCCTTTTTACCATTTTGGTACGGAACCCTAAATACGGCCAGCGACATATTTTGATACTTGCAAATAAATCAGAACCTATTTATAGGGTACTTCCCGTTGACCTAGAATCATGAAATTTGACAAGAAGCAAGGTCTCACAGCACAAAGAAAAACGTCCGAAAATAGTTAATTTGTAATTTCATCACATAAAAAAATGCGATTACACTGTAGCTAGGCAGACAGTGAACAGCTGATTTCACGCGTCGTTTGTTAGAGTATTTCAACATTAATTGCTGGTTTTTTTTGTTTGCTGTTTTATTTACATAAATAGAGTGCTGCGTACAGAGAATGTAATTTTACATTAAAATAAAGGAATTGTAACTGAAAAAACGATAAAAAAATTAAAATTTTCCTGAGAATTTTTCTGGTGGAATATGACTCAAAATAAGTAGCTGAATGCACCCTGTTAGTTTGCGGAGGGCTGTCCCTTACACTTGCCAACATACTATAGTAGTCTTTGCCTTACACCCTGTAGGTATACATTAGTTTTTGTTTAGGTAGGTACACTAAACCTCTTAAGGGGTCATTGTCTCATCATTTTGAACAACTTTTGCTATGGGACCAAAACTGAAATCGCGAAAAAAAAATCCGCTGTTCAGTACATTTATCTACATCAAACTCGTCAAAATGTACTGAACAGCTGATTTTTTTTTCGCGATGTCAGGTTTGGTCCCATAGTAAAAGTTGTTCAAAATGATGAGTAATGGTAATAGTTGTAATAGTTCGACACAGATACATCTTCGAGCCCGTTCCTTAAAATTTATCAGACCACAGAGCATGTAATTAGGATTGAACGTAACGAATGTCGAGACTGCCGGCCCTGGTCGACTACAATAAACAAACTATATAAATAAAAAGAAAAGTCCTGACTGACTGACTCATCAACGCCCAGCCCAAACCCTTGAACCTAGAAATCTGAAATTTTACACAGAGGTTGCCTTTATATTGCAGACAAGGAATATGGAAGGAATTCCCGGTAGTAAGTTCCCGTGGGATATTTTTCGACATCCACGCGGGCGAAGCCGCTACAGAGTAGCAACAGCAACAGAAAAGGGAAAATAAAAGTTGTTAAATAGCTGTATGTTATTTATAACGCAAATTCATAAGCATAAACACAGTATCTTCACAATTTCAAATGTTTGTACAACTAACACCTCCACTTTTTGTACATTTAGTCACAAATTTTGATTTTATTTATATCTACGAATTACAGAAAGTTGTTTAGGATAAAATATGTCTAACTTATACTAAATTTGCAGCATGTATTATCCACCTTTCTTCCACTTTTCTCCTGGTGTATACTCTGTCATGGGTTTCCCTGATATTCCACATGTCCCGATGCCAACTCTTCCAGTCAAATTGTCAGGAGAAGCAAATATGCTTTTTGTTCTTACGCCAGGTTTTTTTGCAGCTTTAGTGTGAAAATTCAGCCATTTGTTCTTTTCACTTTCTCTTTCTTCTTCAATTTGTTTAAATCTCTGTTGTTTCTTTTGTTTTTTCTTTTTCAGGTATTCTCTGTTGTAACCCTTACCATGTCTGTAACAATAAAATATGCTTAGTTAACACTCGCACGCGCTTGACGTCTATAGACATCATAACAATAAAACTTCTGTTGTTTACAGTCCATGAATTGATTAAGTACCATGCCTAGCAGTAGGATGATACTGGTTAACACTAACAGTTATTAAATATATGAAATATTGCTATAGTTATAATATATTAGTTTCTCAATCTTATCAATTTCCTGATGTAGTTATAGGAACTCCTTTCTTTTTATATAATTTTATGTAAAACTAATGAGAAATCTGTTGCTCACTTGCTTTCATCACCACTGTGAGGTCTCTTCAGTGCTGAGCCAGGTATGATCTTCACATCATTAATAGATACTACTTCTGCAGTTGCATAGCCATCAAACTTTATCTTTAGATTATCTTCAGTAACATCTTCAATGAGGCCTTCATAAAATCTGTAACAGACGAATTTTGCTTTAGTTGATCAATAATAATTGCAATTATACTATTATTATGCATAAAAATACAAAGCCTCCTTGGCAAATAATTCATACTTAAAAATATTTCAACCAGTCATTTTGAAAAGGGCACGAGTCACACTGAAAAATGCAGTAATCCAATTTTTTTTTAGAAAATTTACTCTTTTTTAATAAATACATATCCCAAAATATCATGTATGTTTTTTTATTTATCAACCTCTCCCATATTCAATTTTTCCAACACAAACTACTTTTTTTACAAGAAACATTATTTTTGTTGATTCTGAAAAGTTTTAATTATTTATTGAGTCATGCCCTTCTCGAAATTACAGGTTTATTCAATCCATCACTATTAAAAAGTTACTTGTGTGTATTTCAGGGTATGTTTATGTTTTAGAAATAATTTTTATAAAAATTGCAAGTAAGAGGAATAAAGTACACATATAGCAGCACACAAAATCTTGAAATTATGTGGTGGGGCAGTCACAAATCACATGTGATGTGACACTAAAACAGCACACATAAATGGATGCTACTTACTAATCATAATACATACATAATAAACGCTTGTGAATATTCACTTGAGGCTTCTGTTTCAGACTGACCACTCTTTTATTCCTTCAGCGGGCCCTAAAGCAGAACCAGAAGAAGAAAGAAGCACTAGTACTACCCTATGACTGCAACTTACAAAGTCTGGAAGCTTTTTGAATAGTGCAGCAGGAAACTCTATACTGGATAAGAATTGTAAAAATATACATTTACATTTTTAATTTTATGAATGCAGTATGTTTTCAGCAAATGTTTATATGTAATATAATAATGTGTGTATCATTTGAATCCAAAGAAACAGCTGGGACATTGATAACAATACAAAGGTAAATATAACTCACTGTCCATCTGATCTCCATTTAGCCATGCACCTCTCCCCAACTTGCCAATTTGAAGGGTATTTGCTAGCGTTTTCTTCTTCCTCGGCCGCCAACAGGGACGCTGTAACATCATGATCATTACTAGAACCATGAATATTGGGCACTTTGGAATCACCATCTTGAGTTTTTATAAGATCTTGTGTCAACTCTATTACTTCCTCCAAGTCAGCCTTTAGTTTCAGCAACTCCTCATTCTCACCATCGGTGAGCAACGCTGCTTCTACCTAAGAAAGAAAACACACCACATGAATAATAGCAGACTATCTCATGGCAAAACACTAATCGATAAAACATAAAATGACCTGTTGAAGTTGCAATTTATAATTCCTTAAATCATCGGCCATTGTAGAAATAATTACTGCAACCACTTCAATTTGCTAAATCGAATTCATTCAGAGAATATGTATTCTATTAATTCTATTGAATCCAATTTGACTCATTACAATAATATCGTTTTCTTTCTGTCAAACCAACCAAGAGGATGCCATTGTTTTTTATATAATTATCTGTGGTAGTTACGCATAAACAACAAGCACTACATTGCTTACATGGAATTAGTAAGTACTATATAACATTGGATTCCCATTATTTTACAATCGGAAATCAGAAAAAATCTCAGAGAATTCTATAGACCGCTGGATATCTTCCTTTGCATTCACACAAGAAAAAGAAGAACATATTAACGTCACTAGCATAGAAAAGAGACAGAGTAAAAATATTTCTGTCCTTTATCGCGTGCCGGCTATGACCATCGATGTGCGCAACAAGTTTGACGTTTATAGCGGTTGCAGATTGAAATACAATTGTTTAATATTGAATACATCGAGATTATACACAAAATATTACCTTTTCGTGCTCAATTCTGTATTATTACATTTGTGCAAATGTGCGAAATGGTAAAGTGCAGTGCAATATACTCTAAAAGTGATAGTTTGATGAAGATTTCCGGATTTTCCTTTCACTCGTAAGTATTCGATCTTTTTATGTATTCGATCGCTTTGTGTTCTGCTATTTCTAATCAAATAGTCGCAGTAATGTACAAACACTACAAACTAATTTGTATATTGTGTTAAATCTCATAAAATCGTGATTTGCGCAATATTTTTATTTTCTTACCTCGAAATTCAGTGTTGCCATTTTTTGACGGGGAATTTACCCTTTAATATGGGTAAAATTAATTTTGAAAGCAATGTCTATAAAAAAATATTTTATTTCAGACCTTGATCCATTGATATTAGTACTACACATTCTTATAAGCTATGTTAGTAACAAACGTAATAAAAGTTTTTAATTCATCTGCATTCACCATTACGCCCCTCATTGGGTACATGTTGTGCATGTATAATGCGTCATAATGGTGCAGCACGGCTGTTCATTGATGATCTTCTGAATGTCGTTGATGCTCCCACGTACTCTGCGCACCATAGAAGCATTCTTTTTACGCAATATGGTATTGAAACCATCAGTATGTACTTCGGCAAACATACCTGATGCACTGCAGTAACGTGGAGGCCTCAACAACATCCTGAAAGTATTGTTATACTGAACTCTGAAGACGTCGTATGCCGTCTGCGTCTATCGTACCCACAGAGTGCACATGTACAAAGATTGGCAATATCGATTTATTGTTACTTCTGGTGTACAACGTGCAAACCTGCGGGCCAACATATTGCATACTATATGTATAGCTACTACTACAGGTACTATAAATCACTTAAAAATCTTGAAACTAAGCAAGATCACTGGTAAAAATTAAAGGTAATGAAAAAAATCTTATTAAACTTGCAGATTTCCAAATAAACTCGAAGTAAGAAACATGTGGATTGCTGCTACTAGGAGTTCCAGGATTGAGGTGTGAGCACTATGTAGCTACTATAAAACTTCCTTTTGCTGGGTACGTCTCTCAATGACTTGAATGTGCCCTGGCGGCTGAGAGTAGGTCACTCAAATGTCTCGCTGGTGGTGGCGGGCGTAAGTGCCGGATCATCAAAATGGTTGAGCTAATTGGTGCTGATCTATGCGTCATGTTCGTGAACGGGCGCCGTCAGTTGGGACTGGCTTCTTAGCTGCCACGGCTTATTTTTAATTTAGTTGTTTTTAGTTTTTATATTTTTATTACGGACGCTTTTAACGTGCACGTCTGTCTACATTGTCTTCACATGTATATTTTCAAAATGAACGATAGGTATAGCCAATATTTTGTAAAATATTTTGATTTATAAGAGTGTCCGTGGAGTTTCTTGACCATTCATCTCCATAGGGACCTACTACGCTTTTATGGGCAACTAGCTTCATCTTTCTGACTGATCGGCCCCTTGACAATTCAGAAGTGCCTGTAATTGGTTTATTTGAAATAAATGCTTTAAGTTTGAGTTTGAATAAAACATTGCAGTCGCATCATTACTCATATTTTTTATTTCTCATCATGGAAACATGAAATACAAACCTCAATTAAAAAATCTTATTTTATGAAGAATATTGGGTAAAATGTACATCACTTGGTAACCCTAAACAAAAGATGTACTTTTTTTTCTGTCCTTTTCGACGGCACGGATTCCATGAGTCTATAGAATTCACTGTCTTCGGAAAAAATACTGCGTCGGCCGACCGACGTTTTCCTACAATGTTTAAAAAATAGTATATTATGCAATTAGTGAATAAAGGACGGATTTAAAGCGAGGGCCATAGATGAATCACGAGCTAGTGAAGGATTCTAACGATTGAATCACGACCGTAGGAAGTGATTCATGATGATTGAATCACGAGCGTAGCGAGTGATTCAAGTGTTAGAATCCTGAGCGACGCGAGTGATTCATGGCCCTCGATATAAATCCATTTTATTCAAGAGTTGCATACTATACTTTATACCATGACTACGAGAAAAAGAAAGATTTAAGTGAAAATAGACATATAATGAAGAAAAAGGAAAGATAAATTGGCTTTGATGTACCTAAACCAGCCGTGATTTTTTGGGTAGCAAGGTTTCCACTATATCGGCCGCCGTCTCTTTCATAAACTCAGGTGTTAACACATCTTGTTGATTTATTTGATTTACTTATTTACAAAAATCAATCTTTAGTCGATCCTGTACTAATCGATATATTGTAGGTACTTATTTAAAAAGTAAAACGGTAGCCCGCCAGCGCCAATCCTACCCACTACAACTTACTTCTCGTTTGCGCTCTGATCAATACGGACGTATAAACTTCCTAGTGACTTTCAATTGGCTAATAATAATCTTTATATTTTAAAAAGCCCATAACTCGTTTTATTAAAGTGTTAGAACCAAGATTTCCTACAGGTTATGGGACCAGGTTACGTTTTTACTGCATTATAAGTGGTTAAAATTTAAATAAAAATACGGGCTTTGTCAAGTGAAATGGACGTGATAAAAGGTGCAAAAAGTGTTCATCATCGAATTGTTAGCCGGCACCAAAGACTACAGTATATTATAGGGTACGGCAAGACGACACGCCGCCACCACGCCACGCCACGCGTAGCTCATCTGTTGCTCAACCTACCCTCAACTTATGATGGCGTGATAACTGCGATCGAAACTTTATCGGAGGATAATTTATTGCTAGCATTCGTTAAACCAAGGCTTTTGGATCATGAAGTAAAATTTAGAAATGAATATAGTGATACTAGCGTCAGTTTTGCAAGTTGAGAGGAAAAATGGACAGGAATTTCGAAAAAGAAAATTTTATAATTGTCAAAATAATAAAGGGAATAATAGCTTCAACTAGAACGTTAACAAGCAGAAGAATAAGTCTCAGTTCATGAAGTGTTGTCACTGTGGCCGCAAGGAGCATGTTAAAAACGACAGCAGCAGAAAATACGGATATGAGAAGGACGGTCCAGGCAGTTGAGATCAGTGAACCATCCACGTCGAGCAATTTTTCTGGCTTTGCTTTTATAATGGCAGACTATCAAGCGGATCATTATGGAAGCAAAGTTACTTTTCTATTGGTTTCTGGAGCATCGGACCATATTATAAACAGGGAAGATCTTTTCATTAGTCACACCGTCTTGCAAACGCCATTAAAATTTCTATTGCTTAAAATGATGAATTTATTTCAGGGAACGATGTATGTGACCAGCAACATGGGCGTTCAAGAAGTTTTGGAGTACGTGTTCTTCTATGCTGCGGTACCACCGGTGCGGTGCGGTGCGGTGCGGTGCGGTTCTTAACGAAAATGCAACGTGCTGGGTTGACAGTCATTTTCGACCAGCAAGGAGCACAATACGTAAGGTTAATAAAACTATCATGCAAGGTATGTTGAAAAAAATAATTTAATTGCTGTAGTCTTAATGGCATCTGTAAATAAGTGTCAATCTGTTTCTCAAGTATGCAGTAATAAAAATATGTACAAACTATGGCTTTGGTCATAATAAGAAAAAAATTAATTCATCGAAATTAAAAAAAATAATAAAATGGTTGATGACACCAGCCAAATCGAAACTGTTATGCGAGCCTGGATGATAAATTGTGTGAGGCCCACGGAGGTGAGGCCTGTATAAATAGGAAACAAAGGCGATTTCCGTTCATATCAGGTCAAAAATAAAAGTCATGTTAAACAGCTATTATTTATTGTGCACTCAGATATTTGTGGACTATTGTTACTGTTTATACCCCCAACTAACGACAAATAAAAAAACTACTTTGTACTTTTTGTTAATGAGTATACGCATTAGGTACTTTGTTACGTACTGTTTAACCCACCTATAAATCAGACGTGTTTTCTGTTTTTAAAGATTTCGTGGCTAAAAGCGAGACTAAGTTTAGTTTAAAATTAGTCAACTTATGCTGCGATAATGGCGGCGAATATCTATCGATTGAAATGAAAGGTTATTGTGTAGAGAGAGGGATATCATAACATTTAAAAATTCCGAGAATACCACAGTTGAATGGCGTTTCTGAACGTATGGTCGGAAGCATTACTTACTGGAACAGTTCGTTTCATGATAAGCGGTGCTAAATTAGACAAAGTGTTTTGGGGCGATACGCAGTATCAACTGTTGTTTATTTGATTCATTTGACCCCAATTAAAACTTTGAAAGTTTTCAAAAACACCATTCGAAATGTGGCATGATACAAAACCTCGAATAAAAAAATATATATTTGAAGGTTGGTTCAACTGTTTACGTTCATATAATAAAAGCAGTAAGACCAAGTTTGATGAAAAATCATGGAAAGGGATACTTGTGGGTTATGAACCAAACGCTATAAAGTTGGGAACCCAGAGTGCGAAAAATTACATAGTAGTCAGGGATGTTATTATTAATGAGACTGGATTTCTTCAATCCAGGCCAGACCTCAAGTCTGAAGGGAATATTAAAAAAATTCTCTCGGCAAAGCTGATGATGTAATATCCAAGTCAGTGCCGGTCAAGTCTCATAACTCTGACAGTTCTAAATCAGATACGTCTATGGTCTAAATCTGATGAGCACGAGTGTCCTAGTAAAGTTCGCAAATTAAACCATGATAATATAAAATTGAATCGGAGGAAATAAATGATAAACTTTTTGATAACCCATCTTCACCAAAAGAAAACACAAATAAAATCCTGACGTTAGATGATGCAATAGGTTCAAAAGTCGTCCACCTATGTCGTATAATGAAGACGATGATCGCCATTTTGTGTGCTCAGTCTATTCTATATAAAATACCTAATTCATTAGAAGACATCAAAACTCGAGCTCAGTGGGAAAGTGCAATTAGGGACAAACTAAATTCTCTAAAACTAAATAATACGGACTTGAGTACCAAGACCTGAAAATAAAAACATTGTCAATTTATTGTAAATGGATGTTTCCTATAAAACATGATGAATTTGGAAAACCTTTACGATAAAAAAAGGCACAACTTGTTGCAAGGTGTTTCAGTCAAGAATACCTCACGGACTATACCTAATGAAACTTTCGCACCAGTATAAGCATGAATAGCTAGTTTCAGATGTATCTTACTTTTGCGAATCAATTTAATTTCCTAGTTCGTCTTAGGGATGTCAAAACTACCTTCCTAAAAGGAAGATATTTATACGATTTATATAAAAGTCCCTGAGGGTACCTCTTGTTTAGATAATTATGTGTGTACTGTACATTAAATAAAGTATTTTACGGGCTGAAAAATGCAGGCAGCTAAATGTTGGTTTGAAGTTTTCGATCTATCTCATAAAGAAGAAGGTTTTCAAAATTCTTCACTTGAATAGGTGTCAAGATATGCTAGACAATGAAGATGTACATAAAAATATTTGTCGTTTTATATATAGGTGATTTAGATATAGTTAGTATGCGCTGATATTGAAATAATTATTTAAAAAAAAAGGAATTTAATGAGTAAATTGAAAATGATGAAATAATTATAATTTTAAGAAATAGCATTAAATCAAAGTGCATATAAACGGTATTAAATAAATTTAATATGCACGATTGTAAACCTGTCAATACACCAATGGAAAATAAACTTAATTATGACGCATTAAACTCTGAAGAAAAATATAATAGTTTATCAGCCATCTCGTTACCATAACACAAGCATTAGGTTGCTTAGCTTGGGACTAGATGGCGTTGTGTGAAATGTCCAAGGATATTTATTTATATTTTATCTATAATGATCCATGTTGAAACGTTATAGAATGTTTAATGTATGTCATGTTATGCACTCGTCCAGATTTAATTACTTACAAGCGTTAATATACTGAGTAGGTATACGAACAAAAATAGTAAAGAACTCTGGCAGTGTCTAAAGAGAGTGCTGCGGTACTTGAAAGGTACTGTTGATTTAATATTAAGTTATAGGTAAAAGATGTGCCTACACTAACATTATATGTGGCTACGTAGATTCAGATTGGGGTGGCAGTGATTCAAATGACGGGAAAAGTACAACTGGGTATTTCAAGCTGCAAGCAAACCTGGAGTACAAAGAAACAAATGTCAGTTGCTGCCTCTTCAACTGAGGCAGATTGTATGGCATTGTATGAAACTGTCATAGGAGGCTTTAGTGCTTAAATCACTAGCAGTTAGTATTAGGATAGATATAATTAAATCTATCATATTCTGTGAGGATAACAATGGCTGCATTGCAAATAATCCAACCAATCACAAACGTACAATACACATAGAAATAAAGTATAATTTTTCTAAGGAACAGATTAAGAAAAATGTAATAAAATAAAATTACATTCTAACAGTTCAGCAGTTGGCAGATGTTCTGACCAAGGCATTACCCGCTATCACTTTTCAAGAGATGAGAAGTAAAATGGGCTTAGAATAAGATACTCATTGAATGTTTAGTGATTCTACATAATAATTTGATTTATGATTAATTTAATTATTATTAAGAATAATTTAATGAAATGGTTTGATTAAGGTTTTCTGGGTTTTCCTTAATCCTTGGCAGCAAATGTTGGACCATGTGTATTTCCCAGCAAACACTAGGAAGTGAATATGTTCCGGTTAATTAGGTATTACTTAGATTTATTTTGTTTGTATAATTGGTAGATTAATTTTTGAGGGGGCGTGTTGATTTATTTGATTTACTTATTTACAAAAATCAATCTTTACTCGATCCTGTACTAATCGATATATTGTAGGTACTTATTTAAAAAGTAAAACGGTAGCCCGCCAGCGCCAATCCTACCCACTACAACTTACTTCTCGTTTGCGCTCTGATCAATACGGACGTATAAACTTCCTAGTGACTTTCAATTGGCTAATAATAATCTTTATATTTTAAAAAGCCCATAACTCGTTTTATTAAAGTGTTAGAACCGAGATTTCCTACACATCTTCATCACTAGAATGCATTTTTAATCGATTAGAACAACACTAAACAAACACAAAATTAAAGATTAAAGTAACACTAAACTTTGTGTTCGTACAACTTACAGTATTCAAAATAGCGCCAATTTACTAAGGACAGCAAAGAACATAAAACAGTTTTTATTCTAATGCTAAACTCCTTGTCGAAAATGTCGACCAATCAAATTTAATTTAGAACACATCAATATAGGTCGAATACACAGATTACACTTACACTAGATACGGCAAGCAATCCGACCAAGCGTGCCCTGCATGTTCGACTGTTCGTACTAAAAAAAGTCTGTTAGCTCAGTGACGCTTAGCGATTGAAACAATTCTGTTTACTTTGAGCATATCGCTAAATGGCTGGGTTGAAGTTATCGTAGGTATAAAAAAGATGACACGTTCGGTTTTCATACTATCTAATAACAAGCCGTATCTAGCCTAGGTACTCTAAATCTGTGGTCGAATACATTGATGTGTTCCATTTTCAAACATCAAAACAGTGAGTAAAAGTGCTTTTTATTCACTGTTTTCAGTGAATAAAATAAGCTTTTTAGAGGGGGAATGGTATAAAAACATTTGTAGGAAAACGTTGGTCGTCCGGCGCAGTATTTTTTTTAATGACTTTTCTAAACTTTTTTAACAAAATGTATTTCAAAATGCTTTAAATAGGTACCATAAAATTAACTATTGTTAAATGTTTTATACAGGGTGCAATTGAACACATGCGACAAAATTTAAGGGGGTGTTCTACGCATCAATATGAACAACTTTTACTATGGGACCAAACCTGAAATCGCGTAAAAAAAATCAGATAGATAGATAGATAGATAGATAGATAGAATACTCTTTATTATGCACACCATAAAAATTACAGATATAAATGTTGAAATTTAAAAAAAAAAAAAATCAGCTGTTCAGTACATTTCGACGAGTTTGATGTAGGTAGATAAATGTACTGAACAGCTGATTTTTTTTTCGCGATTTCAGGTTTGGTCCCATAGTAAAAGTTGTCCATATTGATGCGTAGAACACCCCCTTAAATTTTGTCGCATACATGTGTTCAATTTCAATTGCAACCTGTAGATATTGAGTATTGAGTATTGAGTATTGAGATACAGCAAAATCAACGACCACAAAAAATTTATTTACGATTTAGTTGTAACTTGCTATTTCGCTGTGCCATTATGTTACAACTACCAAGATCCAAGATACAGCAATATTGCTGCTCGCAATTGAAATATCAATTGCTGTAACTACTCTTTATCGCATGTTAGACTAACTTTAGGATGCTATCATTTGTGGCATCTGATAAATTTCATTATAGTGTTCCAAAAATGACCTCTCTGATTCAGCTACTTTACGAGATGCATATGAATTTTTGAAAATCTAGAACGAATCTTGTCGAGCAAAAATTTTGCGTTTGAGTTAAACTTTAGTCACTTTGGGTGATGTTTAGACAGATAGTATTTTTTACCTAGGTAGGTACTAACGAAGACAGAAGTGCATGGAGAATTCCAAACCAAAATCGTTTGTACAGGGTTTCAGAATTTTATTAGGTTGAGATGGCTTAGGGCTGGTTTCTTATTGTTTAGTAATTTATTATCAAAATTTAAAATCTTATAATGCTGTTATATTAACAGCTTTAAGAAATCGAATTGGAGATGTTCTTATTTTGATAGTCTCTTGAAAAGTAATGAAACGTAATGCAAAACCTCACAGTCAAAAGTCGACCTTAGGCTCTCCATGCACTTTTGTCTTCAATAGTACCTATCGTACTTTATTCAAATAAAATATTTACAAAAAATGCTCACAAAAAGAGAAAAAATAAAAAGTAAAGTGAGAATTTCCCTAAAAAATTCAAAAACTGTCTAGCTCCTAAACTATAAATTCTCGCTGAACGTTTTAAGGGGCTGTTTCGGGGGGAAGCCCTTGGAATACTTATACAGGGTGTAGGTACAAGAAAGCTGTGGCCAAAAAGGGTGTGGTTGTGGTACAGACCATCAAACTGAACGACTTTCTCCATGGGACCAACATCGCGCGAAAAAATCATCAGCTGTCCCATACATTTGCTTCGAGTAGGTATTGAAGTTTTCTATGGGACAGTTGATAATTTTTTCGCGATTACGTTGTTGGTTCCATGGAGAAAGTTGTTCGGTATGATGGTCTGTACCGCACCCTTAAAGACCACAATTTTCTGGTACACGCTGTCTAAAGGAATTTCGAGAGGCCAGCCACTGCCGCGACACCACTTGCTTCACTCGCACGCTGTTAGTTACAGTTCAGTTTTTTTTGTCGGGGTGGAAATCCTCATGGATGTTCTCCACCCTGGCAGAGGGTTCTGTCAGACTTACTGACTAAAACCACCCCGGTGTTCCCTCGGACACCTGCGTCGGGGTCCGCGGGTGCGAATGTGACTACCACCGGCTCGACTGGTGGTGGCCCGCGCCATGCGGGCCACGTCCAATAGGGGGGAGTGAGGTGTTGAACTACCCCGTTGTCTTAGAGAGGCGCGCGTGGAACACTACGCGCCATCATCTCGGCATGATCATCATATCCGCCCTTTCATTCACTCAGCATTCGTGATCACAGTGCTAACCTAACCTAACCCATTTGGTCGAGGTGCCATGGCTTAGTTACTGCGATCAATTCAGCTGGCGCGTGGTTGGTAACATTTCCAACCTAACCTATAATTGAATATCAGTCAGGCCGCTAGTTGAACGGCGCCGTTTAGTTAACTCCTCACGCGTCGATTGCACACATTTAAAGCAAATTTTATTGAACACTAAGGAACTGTTTACGTAGTTACGTGTGTCGTATAAGTACATAAAACAGAAAATAGACGGTGCTACCACAGTCATGTTTTTATACTGTGGTGCTACTTTTTCTAGCGAAAAAATTTCAACTACGTAAGTAATCATATCGGTTTTAACTAGTTCAATGCCGTAATTACAGACACAATTAAAAAGCCATTGTGTCTCGTGTGTTTCCATGTTAATAGAGAAGTAGACAATAATTATAGTCAAATAACAGCTTAAGGAAAATCCAAATGATTTAACTATATTTTGGTTTTATAGGAATTTTAAAAACACAAAATTATCGACGTATCCCCTTATGCCGTAATTACAGACACAATTAAAAAGCCATTGTGTCTCGTGTTTATCCATGTTAATAGAGAAGTAGACAATATAGTCAAATAACAGCTTAAGGAAAATCCAAATGATTTAACTATATTTTGGTTTTATAGGAATTTTAAAAACACAAAATTATCGACGTATCCCCTTATGCCGTAATTACAGACACAATTAAAAAGCCATTGTGTCTCGTGTGTATCCATGTTAATAGAGAAGTAGACAATATAGTCAAATAACAGCTTAAGGAAAATCCAAATGATTTAACTATATTTTGGTTTTATAGGAATTTTAAAAACACAAAATTATCGACGTATCCCCTTATGCCGTAATTACAGACACAATTAAAAAGCCATTGTGTCTCGTGTGTATCCATGTTAATAGAGAAGTAGACAATATAGTCAAATAATAGCTTAAGGAAAATCCAAATGATTTAACTATATTTTGGTTTTATAGGAATTTTAAAAACGCATAATTATCGACGTATCCCCTTATAGGTTGTAACGGAAATTAAAATACTAATTTAATATAAAAATATTTGATTATTTATAAAGTCCAATTAGTTTTTAATTTATCTTACAAAACAGGTATGACTGAAATATATAATTTTATTAATAATTTCTTAATGTTAAATCTTAATACATACTGTCTACCAAAGACGTAAACGTTACATATTTAAGAATGTACATACATTTAGTTAAAAATCAGTCAAAAATGCTACAAATTAGTTAATGATTCTCAAATAAGTAATTAGATATTAATGTCATCACTGAAATAATTATAATCTCTTTAGGACAGATTTTTCAATAATTCGATAACATTAATTTATCGAGGACTATTATAATCTATTATAATGTGTTGCCAGATCAGCTATAATAGCTGACCCGGCAGATGTTGTCCTGTTCAAACAGTAATTCATAAGTACAAAAATCCTATAGAAAAAAGGATGTTCCGTTTTTCCTGAATTTGAAAATTTTCCGGGATGCAATTTTTCTGTTCATATAATCCAATTCGGACTATTACGAACAGTTTAAAACGAGAAAAAGCCAAATAGGTCCAGCCGCTCCTAGTGGTGTGCTAACGAACAGCATTTCATTTTTATTTTACCCGATTACGGCGAAGCAAGGAGGGTTATATTTTAGAGATAGATAGATAGACAGATTAAATATTGTGGTTTGACTTTTGTATAGCAAATATTATGTCAAACTGTCATATTTATTCATCAGATAAAAGTTATCTGACCATTGAAAAATCAGCCCTTGAAAATAATGTTGAAACTCTTAGGTTAGTCTCATTGGAGAGTATAATCTTCGACAATGTATTACATAAAGTTATTTTGTGTTATTATCAGAAGCGTGTCTCAAAAAGTAATCCAGTGCAAAATTGTTTGTATTTTTCAGAACACTATCATGGTATTTAATTGTTTATCAGTTTAGGAGATATTTAAAATTAACCGTGATTTAAGTATGTATTATTTTATCTACATTTCACCGGCCACCTTAGCGCGTCCCCCATAACGTTGTCGTGTATGACGTTGTCAATGATGTAAATAAAACAGTAGGTACCTCAACGAATTAAGAATGTTCTTAATTCGTTGAGGTACCTACATAAAACACGACGAACTAAAGTATCATTCAAACTGATAAACCATTTTATATACCTACGTTGATGAACGGTGGTACATTGTCGAAATTCAAATTCGTAGTCGAAAAATAAATGCAAGAATAAAAAAGATCACAGAATGAATCCTATTCTATGTTTCAAAGATTCAATACAAAGATTACCTATTGCTGGGTCTGATATAATTACCAGAAAAAATCACAACATTTTTGATGCTGGATTATTACGTGTTGATTAGACTAATGGTAATTTATGTGATGTATTTGATCAATCTAAAGTTTTACGTAGCCAAATTTTGATTTATCATTACTTAAGTTCATTTTATCATAATAATAATAATGTCGTGTCTTAATTGTACGGGGCATATTAGGGTCGATCTCCACAGGCATTTTTTTTCGTGTCGGGCTGGATAAACCCATTTTAAAATCGAAAAACGTTTTCAAAATATTTTTTTATATACAGTTCGGTGTCTAATCTACGTGATACAAGGCTAATATTATGAATAAATTTATTTTAAATATTTAAAAAAAAATCTTAAACCTTAAAATCCTGATCGCTCTGGGTTGACCCAACTCCCGATTGAATGAAAAAAATATTCCTTAACTTTTTAATGAGAAGGTTCTTAAGAAACAACTTATTTAGATTAAATAACAAATAGTTAATCTTCACAGTAATAAAATATTTTTAGTTATATTAACAATACTTTTTCCACAATTTGAATTTAAAGTCGTGACCGGGCATTTCATCTCATCGCTCTGCGCTGAGGTAAAACATCGCGCTCATCCCTAGTTACGCGTTATAGACACTCTATTCCGATACCACGGGGCAACGCCAGCAGGGGTCTAACCGCCGAAGAGGATACCTGTGTTCCACGTTCCCGCTCTCCAACATTACGAAGGTAAGTTTATGATTGCTCTGGATTTGGCTCTCGAATTTTATGATTGCTATGGCACGTTATTTAAATTAAATAGTAAGCTTGTGAATGTGTTTGTTATGTGAATTAAGTGATCGTTATGATGTTTTTTATGAGACGTAATCACAACTTTCTACTGTATTTAAATTCGGCTATATTTATGTTTTTGTGACTTTTTCTGATCGCTATGGCTGTGATTGCTCTGTCCAAAAAGACCAGAGCGATGATATTTTGCATTAATTGTACGTTATAAATCTATTTTTAGTAGTAGTACCGGACTGTAACAATGACAAACAATAAACTATGCATATAACCTTTAATTTATAACCTTTCCTGGGTTTCTTTGGGTAACCTAAACCCATAAACAGATTTTGACGTATTTTACCTTGATAATATTATTATATTGGCATTTAGCTAACCACAACTGTAACCCTTTCTTCTCTAAAATTAATGGCAACTATTGTTGCAGATTGAAATCATGCCTCGAAATAAATTATCTATTGAAGAAAACGTCTTAGGAAGAAATTGGCTGAGCGTCGTAGAATAGCCAAGTTAAAAAATAATCCAGATCTATACGCACAATGCAGGCTTGTAAAGTCAAGAGAGAGTTACCAAAGGAAAAAAGCTCGGGGCATAGTATTACTACCAATGAGTGATTTGACTCTAAGCCAGCAAAAGGTTCGTAGGAAGAAAAGTAGGCAGAGTTCTCGACGATATTATTTAAAGAAAAAAGTGGATAAGTTACCAGCAACTGATGAGCTCCCAATAAATGAAGAACCTATCTATATATCTGAGAACCGTGATCCTCTTTCAAATGTTCCTCAATCATCTCCAACCTTAAGCACCAATAATGTAACAAAACATAGAGATACTGCAAACTGTAACACAAGATGTTGAAAATGAGTTTAACATTAATAATCGTGTAAAAGATCATTCTCAGACAAGTTCCTGTCTTCCAGAGACCTTTAAAGAATACGAAAATTTGTCTTATTTTGATTCACCCGCGTCACCGGTTTGTAGACTAAGAAGAATAACTAGATAGCAGCGGCTATCGCAAGATACTGAACGAACGATACTGAACGAACGAACTAACATGCACTGGCAGTGCTTCTTCCAGCATCTGTCCCGGTAGTCCACAAAGCTCAAATAGCTCCAAAGAACCTGGACTCGACACCAAGAGAACGACCGCTTTTTAGTTACTCAGGTGCTGAGGAACCGCAAATTCAGTTACATAGACCTCAAAAGAAACTTGAAGAGGTACGAGGAGCACAATTTAGGCTATGGACAGTGAGGAGGAGGTTTTTAGCGCTTGATATACGCAGTCGACAACCACCACGGGCCCCCAAGTTACTCCGTGAGCACCGGATTGCTCGACTGAGGTTCACTAGAAATTGTCTATCTTGGACACTAGGTAACTGGCGTAGCGTACTCTTCTCCGATGAGGCTCGAATTTGTCTGAATGGTGAATACCGACGTCGGCGAGTATTACGAAGACCAGGGGAACGCTATGCCGACGTGTGTTTTGAAGAAATCACCCCTTATGGTGGAAGGTCCGCTATGTTCTGGGCGGGCGTAACTTCTAGCTATCGTACAGAGATAGAATTAATTGAAAATGTACCTGTGTGTGACCTTTTTCTAAAATAATACATTTCTCTTACATATAATCTTGTTACAAGTACACTGAATACGACTGAAAACGGCTAAATAAATAATATTTTATCAATATTTTTTTTTTGTTTCACTGATTTCACCATTTATGATCGCTCTGTCACCAATTATGATTGCTCTGGTCACGAAATTTTTTGAACTTAAATATTTCCATAACTGTTTGTGTAAATTGAAGGCCAATAGTAAAAATGTACTATTTGAACATCATTATTTTTAATGAGATACATAATTACCATTAAATATCAATATCTGAAAAGCACCAGAGCGATCACACGAATACGCCCGTTTTGGAGATCTACCCATTAACTGTCAACGCTGACAAGATGGCTCTGCAGCGCGGTAGACTGATGGTACCGCCGACGTGACGCGAAGTCTTCGTTGTCATCATTCAATCTTTCTTGTTCTACAGATATGTCCCCATGCACCGGTGTCACAACCAACTGTTCATATTCTAAGGGCCGTTTCCTGAGTAGAAAGCAGAGAAAAATTACTTTAGGACACTACCCCAAGCAACCTTACGATAGTGGGTTATTCAGAGCCTATTAGCTCATTAATTAAGAGAAATAAACTACATCTAAAACCTCATTAATAATGTTCGATATCCTAATATATACTAAGATCACAATGCACGTTCTTATTTGTTTTTATCTGATAGAAATACATTTAAAATTTCCTTGTAAAAAAAATACTAAAATTATTGACATGCATGATGCAGGCATCTTTTGCTAAAGAAGACGTTCTATTAATTTGAGGATTACACTAATTGATAGATCATTTAAAAATCTAAATAAATCACATTTTATTTTATTTCAAAAGATCGCTTTTCTTTTTTTAATAAAAAAAACCAAAATTGTGTAAATTCTATGATAAAGGGGCGTGCGGAGGGAGGGGGTCAGAGCGGCGCGGCGGGACAGAGAAAGACCGAACGCGCAAGGTCGTTCGCTCGGGGAAGCGCCTTAACTCCTACACGTACAATAAAAATATGTCCAATAATGTATTGCGATATCTGAATTGTTTTACCAATATCAGTAAGTAGATAACAAAGGCTTACCCAATTAACTGTAGGAAAGAAATCTTTAACCAATGGAAGAAACGGAACTCCGACGCGCGGCCAGGCTTGAGCGCAGGATTTGCTGCGCCAATGTAAAGCCAGAATAGCCACAAGATACTGAGGCAGCCAAGAGCATACCCCCAGTGTACGAGAAACATGAGCAACAATTTTATTGCTACCTGAAACAAGTCACATACAATATCTTATGAGTTTCATTTACACTTTTACATTTCAATGTCGAGAGGCATTATTATCATCGATTCTCTAATAGCAGTATCTCGAGCAAACTGCCAATTGCCGAATGCATGTAAGCGCATCACTTCTGAATGGTTGCACCTATTTGGGCAACTCTTTTTTTTGTTGTGTTTGAAATTGTCAGGACAAGGTTTGTATGACAGATTTTTTTTTGAAAAATTCATCGGAAAAGTCGGAAAGGGTGGTATTTTTGTATGAAAACAGATAACACAGCCTAAACCACTGGAGATTCAGATATGAAATTCACCCGGGCGACGCAGGGCACGAACAGCTTGTCGATTCTGTAAAAATCTCATCGTGAAAACTTGCGTGGAGTGAGCTGTCAGTGTCATCCCACGGATGCTAGGGATTGACCAAATTACATTGACAATCATAATCGAGATTTTATCTATATTTTTTATGCTAATTTTATAACATAATCATTTTATATTATTTTTAAGCTAGAGGGTGTCTAAACATTACTATTTAGGAGGTTTTAAAATAAAATAGTCAAATAGACAAAACTCAATTTCTGTTTTGCAATTTTATTTAAAAACCCTTAAATAGTATTGTTTAGACACTTAAATACTAGCTTTGAAATAATATAAAATGATCACTAGAATAGCATAAAAATGATATTAAAATCTCGATTATGACTGTAAAAATGTGCTTGGTCCATCCCTAGCTATAGGTGGAATGACACTGACAGCTCACTACACGCTCACTTCACTTAAGTTTTCACGGTGAAATGATTACAGAATAGCACTGCAGCTTATAAGTAATAATCATTCATTGAATTAAATGTTGTTTAACTATTAATTTAATGCAGTATTTTAGTACTCACCCCAACCAGCGACAGCCATCTGTTGCACAGATGCGAGTACCAGTTCTTGTTTTTAGAGTGGACGCTAATGCTAGGGCGTCGAACATCCCCGTTAGACGCCCGTCCGTTCATTATGGCAGAATCAGTCGGAGAGGGAGTGAAGTCCTGAAAAAAAATGTTTTATTTTACTTGTAGGCAATGATATTATACACAAGATATGTTACGTTCCTAGTAACCGACGCGACGTTCAAAATCTGGTCGTGACACGTGACTACAGAGCGTTTATCTTTGAAGCGCAGACTAAAGGCAAAACGTCCTAATTAGGACGTTTTCGAGTCCTCACGACGACGCGGGCGCTAGATACATATCGGTGTCTTTTTAGGGTTCCGTACCAAAATGGTAAAAAAGGAACCCTTATGGTGTGACTCAGTCTGTCTGTCTGTCTGTCACAGCTGGATATCTCAAGAACTACTAATGCTATCAACTTGAAATTAAGAACAGTTTTAGATGACGTTTGCCCAACTATTTTGCAAATAAGAAAGAAATAAAAATACATATGTTTTGTTTTGCAACAGGGACTGAAAACTCGGTCTTAAAAATTCGAAGTTGGGTTACTAGGGCATGTGGGGTATCATATGAAAGAGCGCTGTTTGCAAATTCTCAAACATTTTTTTTTCTTTTTTTAGGCCGCATAGTTTTCGACTTTTGATGAAAAATGTTAAAAAAATATACCGTTCCCCGCCCCTTATTTCCAAACTTTGCTTAGAGAAAAAATGTGATAGAAGTTTATGTAAGTACTTATAGATTAAAGGAAATTTTATTTTTCCGATGTCTCTAAATAGCACACTTTTTCAGAAATCGGAACGGAACCGTCGTCGGTGTGCGAGTCCCGCTCGCTTGTTACCGGTTTTTTTATGCAACGTGTAACGTTAAATGCGCAAAACCTCTTAAGGGGTCATTGTACTCATCATTATGAACAACTTTTACTAAGTGGACCAAACCTGAAATCGCGAAAAAAAAATCAGCTGTTCAGTACATTTTGACGAATTAAGCGAACATAAATGTACTGAACAGCTGATTTTTTTTTCGCGATTTCAGGTTTGGTCCCATAGTAAAAGTTGTTCATAATGATGAGTACAATGACCCCTTAAGAGGTTTTGCGCATTTAACGTTACACGTTGTATAATATATAATGTCATTGTTTGTTTTTTCCGTAGGATCCAGTAAGAACATCATAACGGGTGTGTAAAATTACCCTTAACTAAGCAGTCGTTTGTTCTTCCAAAAATAAAAGTTTTTTCTCAGCAATTATTTTTGAACAGGTTAGAGCTTGTGTAGTTACTCTAAAATGAGGCGCCCCACTACCGCATTTACCACAGTGTAGGTACGCATACAAATTTAAGTAGTGGGGCGCGTCATTTCAGAGTAGACACGCTCTACTTAGTTTGATGTACAGAATGCGTTAATGACGACTTCGAAATGGGTCTTTTTTTACATATTTGGGTAGACTAGAAGCAGATGTAATAATGGTTGTTGCACTTACCCCAACATTTTTATGTCTGATCCGTTCCGGGAATAGCAAATCAAGGTCGCTACCAGTAGCGCCGTAAACTTGCGGATCACGTTGAGAATGACCTTGATATCTGAAGACAAACATTAATTTATACAAAGTTTAGAGCAATATTCATGAATGCGAAACAACATGACGAGGTTGATTCTAATGTGGGGTAAATAAGAAGTAAAAAATAAATAATTATATAAAAATAGTAACTCCATTGAAAAATGCTGGAATACTCATACACAAAATAAATACTGAGCTTGGCAAGTCTACAATTCGAAATAGAATCGGGACAATTATGTTACTTCCTGGCAACATCAGGGAATTCGTAAACAAAAAACTATTTTCGCGTTCACAAATTAATGTCGGATAAAAGTATATTCTTCAAAACATGATTAAGATTAAGAATATCTAAACCTTTATGAGAAAGATGTTATTTTTAACCGACTTTTAAAAAAAAAAGAGGATGTTATCAATTCGTCGCGTAAGTATATATATATATATATATTTTATGTGTGTAAGTACACCGATTTCTCCGTCAATTGTGGACCGATTTTTGTCGCACTCTTCGAGATAACTAGTACATTAGCGATTGTGGTGCCTTCCGTTCTATTGTCGTTTGCCACGCTGCAGCATGCAGTGTAACTAAATGAAAAAAATAAAAATCATAAGTACCTCATTTCACGTCTATGTTGCAAATCAAAAGTTTGGGCGAGAGCAAAGTAGGAGTAATCAATGCAAGCATAAGTGATGAGAAACGGCATAGTGACAATGGGTGCAAGTTGGTTGATGTCACCAATGATGATAAATGTGACGGTGACCACGGCTACTACCACCATCGAGTATATCGGTACCTTGTTGGGACCTCTCTGGAAACAATAACAGTATGATAAGGGTATTATAGGCTAGATTGCTACTCAGCTAGCAAAAAATATAAAAAAATTAAACTGTGATTACAAGTCAAACAACAATTATAATGGGCGCAAGCAAAGTTAGCACTTGGTATCGCTGACATAGTTCTTCCTCACAATTGTTTTGTTTAAAGCGCAGGCCATACTGGGAACGAAGATAAGTTCGTTTAGCTTCGCTCATGTAGCTGCCGCGTGTTTGTGGTGTGAACCGAAGCATGCAAACACGCGGTAGCTACATGAGTGAAACGAAAAGAACTTGGCTTCGTTCCCAGTGTGGCCTGCGCTTAACACAATTAAATATCTTGGAAAGGATTTTTTGGAACGAAGTTCTTTAACGCGGCTGGTAGGTAGGAGTAAAATGGCAGAAATTGTGACGTAAAGAAAAAACGTTATGCCGTCAGTTTCTAGTGTCAAAAGTTTTGGTTTTTTATTTTCAATACAGACCCATCTAGTATAGAATTGTAGTATAGTATTGGCTCTGTAAAAAGCAAACTTTTAACAATATTGAACCTTGAGACCATATTAGATATAAGGAACTTCGTTCCAACCGGGTGTCCCACGACACTTCCCGACTTTTCTTTTGCTAGTGCTAACTTAGCGTGTATGCATAGACAACTAGTTATTTGTGAATATCATCAAACACTAACCCCATTTCCAAGAAACTCAAGTCCTGGTATAACTTTTTCATTTGCAATGCTTTGTAAAACCCTGGGTGTTCCATACATGGCGCCCAAACATGAGCTCATTGAACTGACGTATAGACCAGCAAGCAATAGGATTGTCACAGCAGAGATGTCAGCTGTAATGGAGAGGTTTTGCAGCAGGCCTTCCCTGGTCACTGTCGCTGCTAATGTTATTATGAACATCAGGTACAAAAATGTTCTGGAAATAATGACTGAAGATGAATAAATTGTTGCTTATAATATGGACTTTGTTGTAAAATTTTCCAAATTATCAGGATTACCTTACCCAGTGCCAATAGCTGCTAATGAGCCATTAGGTATATTCACAGAGGGATTCTTCAAATCTCCGCTCATGTTAATTCCTGCTAATATACCAGTGATGGTGGGGAAGAATATTCCAAAACATTTGAACCATGTGTAACCATCTTGGTAAGCTGGCCATGTATTATTTGCTGCTACTCCACTAAGCCACCCTTTAAATTCCAGCTGAACTGAAAAATGAGCAAGAGGAAGCAATTATTTACTATCCAGACGAGTGAGTCTTGCAAGGAATTACGAATCATTCCACTTTGCCTCATCGAGCTGCCCCACTGGTGGAGCAAAGTGGAGTACCTAAAATTTTGCAGTGGATTCCGCCCCACTAATTTTGATTTGGCGGGGCAGATTCCACTACTATAAAATATTGATGGATTCTGCCCCACAAGGGTTGGCACTTTAGAATAAAAGTACAAAAATAATTGTTCGGAAATTTTTATCTCCTATTTGTTTCTGGAAGGAAACGGATTGTAAATCACAGATATTATCACACGATATATTACACAGATTAATTTATACGTGCTTAGTATGAAAAGCATTAAGAGCAAATCGTACATAGCTGTGATTTCAAAAATTTTATGTATTTAGTTATATTTTATTTTTAACAAATCGTGTAATTTACAAGTGACTTACAGCCTGTTTCCTTCCAGAAACAATTAGGATATAAAAATTTCCAAACAATTATTTTTGTACTTTTATTCCAAGGTGCTAACAGAATCCAGTAAGATTTTAGAGTAGTGGAATCTGCCCCACCAAATCGAATTAGTTGGGCGGATTCCACTGCAAAATTTTAGGCATTCCACTTTGCCCCACCAGTGGGGCGGCTCGCTGGGGCAAAGTGGAATGATTCAATAGAAACAAGTATTATATTAAAAATAGATTATGGATTTATAATTATTTTAATTTTACGTTAATAATACTCACGTTTTTCGTCAGTTGGTATAGTTGTGAATGATCCTACAAAGAAGTCAAGTGCTGCCAACATGATGATCATTAGCAGTAGAAATTGTAACTTCACCACCCATTTCACCCCAGCTACATTGATAGTGCCAAGCAGTAATACTGCGGCTATAGCAAACCCTCTAGATGCCCACTTGTGGGTGTCACTAAGTGGGTCTTCAACTACAAACCCAGCCATTGATTCACCGAAACCAAACACATTTAAGGCACAGCCCACAGCCTGAAAAATATTTTTAGGGAATTGTTATAAGTACTTAGTTATAAATACTGAATTTATACGTGAGTTATTACAGATTTCGCAGCCAATCAACCTGCCTAGCCTTTTCCTAACTATGTTGGGGTCGGCTTCTTAGCCGCATCCAATTAGCTTATTTAGCCTAACAGCCTAGTGTTTTAACTAAAAGGCCGTTCAACGTTTAGGTTGGAACTGTGACCAACCAAGCGCAAACCGAATTGGTCGCACGCAGTAACTAAGCCGCGGCACCCCGACCAAATTGGTTAAGTTAGGTTAGAACTGTGACCAACCGCGCGGGAGCTGACCGAGCGCTACTTCCAAAGGCTAGGCTGTTAACTAAACGGCTGATTTTATTAAGCTAATTGGCTGTGACACAGCTTAACAATTTCTAACCTTACTTAATTATTTTACATCTTGTTGGAAATGGCACTACATTTTGATGAGATGATCATACAATGTATATTGTTGCAAATAAAACTTAATTTAAAGTTAGATTAAGATTTTCAGGATATTCAGGGTTACCAGTACCTACAGGGTATGAGGAAAAGGGTGTAAAGTTCCTCATCCTCCATAGAAAAGAATCCTCTGACCAAAAGGATACCTATTATGTCTGGTGGGCTTTGCCCGACGGTGACGATCGTTGTAGGGACATTGTACGCACGGCTACAGATCAAGCTATACACTTCCAGTATAAGCTGATCTCGCATTGTGTAGAATTTCCTTACAATGAGAGGTCAGTGTAAACTGGATGAATGTATAGCTTGATGTGTAGCCGTGTGTACCTCTATGTAATATTATGCTAGTCGCGCGTCGAACTTTGCTTCGCGATGCAGGATTTTGCGTGACATCAGTGTGATGCGTAGTTCGCATGTGGCTTTGCAGATGCCGCTACAATTATAATCACAGTAGGATACATAAAAGTTGAACAATTACTCATTTGTGGAAGGTCATTAAATCAGTTCAGACATCCTCTGTTTTAACAATGACATGTTATTTAGGTAGGTACCAGGGTACTTATGTTAGTTTACTAGTAGGTAGGTATGTTTAGTCATAATAGTTTTTTTTTTATATAAGCCACACCACAATGGGTAGGTATCATATACTGTAAGTATAAATGTTATACTTAGTTTAATTTACCAATTACCTACGGTAAATAAGGTTAAGCATTTGATTTATTTTCGATCACAATCTTATATGTGTAGTTATTTCAAGTATGAATAATGAACATTAAAACGTGACGCAGTTATGTTCAGAGCGGCAACGTGTGCTGTCACACAGTTAGCGTACTACAACGAACACACATATAGTATTTTTATCTCACGAAGCGACACGCGCTTTACTTGTGTTTAACAAGTGTACAAACACGCTGTGAATGTGTGCGTTAAGGCGAGTAGCGTCAGCACATAACACACACACTCTTCCAAGTTCGCGTAGTCTCGGACGGTACCGCTCTAGCTCCCGCTTACACACACATTAACAGCGTGTTTGTACACTTGATTAACACAAGTAAAACGCGTGTCGTCAGATAAAAATACTGTAATGTTTTGCATTTGTCCTGCATTCTCGCTTTCTTCTCCCAAAATTGTTAAAAATTTGATACAAGTTGTGTAATCATTGCGTTTTACTTTACGCTAAGAACCATTGTTACAAGTTGCAGCTGTGTGTGCATAATATTTAGTCAAGTCATAGACTTATAAAAAAGGAGGACTCCGCGCCACACATATCGAAAGCAAAGCACACTAAGGCGGGACCGTTTGTACAAACACGCCTCGCGCACACGTTTACATCATAGTATGCCGACCGGCCGCCATTACGTGATACGAGCGACGGCGTCTTTGCAGGTACTCAAATCACGCACACATAGATCGGCACGGTGCTCCACTTTCGATATGCGTGGCGCGGAGCGGAGTCCTCCTTTTTTATGCGTGGCGCGGAGCGGAGTCCTCCTTTTTTTATATGTTTATGAGTCAAGCATACTGTTTTTGTACCATGAACATAAAGTTTTTACACTGATTCTATCCCACGCCATTATAATTACTATTCAATTCATCATGTGTCTTACCTGACCAAAACAATAAATCATGCCAAGAGCTCCTCCCATTCTGGATCCTAAAGTGTGTGCGAGCAAAAAGTACACTCCACCACTTTCTATTCTGCATCTTTCACATATTCCCACTGCCGACAACACTGAGATCAGAGCTACAAAAACTGAAAATGAAATAAAGTAGTAAGTGGGTGTTTGATAATTTATTGATATCAATATCAAGGCATAAAATTATTTACATTAAATTAATTCCACAATAATAGGTAATAAATCTTTGGATTAGACTGCATAATATGTTTAGATAACAAATACCACCAACACATATTTTATGAAAATTATAATTGATACATTGCTGATATTATGATCAAATTAAAGACATTTGAAGAGACAATAATGTTTATAAGTGTAATAGTGTCTTATTTACATAAACATACCTGTAAAAAGTACTATAAATATTGCATTAACTAATCCAGCTTGTCCAACAATCCATCCAGATCTTAGAAATACAATAACTCCAAAAATATTGATAAGGCATGATGTGAACACTCCATCCCAAGTACCAAACAGCACGGGTTGGGATATAAAAAAGTTTGATTTCCACCATGGTACATCACCCTGAAATTATATTTGAAAAAATTACATAGACAATGGCTATTTATCAATCATTGTTAATCTTGAGATATTAGTTGATGATAAGATAAATAAGGCATTACAGATATTATCTTGTATGAAAATGATTATCACAACTTGGAAATAGCATACCAAATTCAATCATATTTCTTTACAAATGATTCAGTCAAAGAATGTGAATGAGGATCCGGATAGGTACCTACTAAATAATAATAAAAGTCTTGAAATAAGGCTGGCCATACAGTTTCTTTCCTGATCAGGAATTCAGATTTGGAGACCCAAATGCTTGCAAACATTCTTATATTTTCCAAACGGTATTGAGTTTTCGGCTCTTCAAATCTGAATTCCTGATTGAAAAACTATATGTATACAGCCAGCCTAAAGGTTAATTTATAGAAGTTTGAATTAGTTCTTTTTTAGTTTTGAATTAGTTGGGATGGTGACAAAATAGAAACTGAATACTGTAGACTCGGCCTCAATTAAAGTTGACTGAGTTCAAATAAGTACAATAATAATACAATTATTTGTTTTACACCTGTTAGAACAAACAATGAAAACAATGCTTGTGGTAGTAGATCGAATCTAGGACGCCTGTGCTTTTAAAAAATGTAGAGCAGCACAGCCACAATAGGTAGGTAGACTAAATATGAATGCTACTTGAGAAAGTGTGCCACTGTGGGTAATATATCTGATAATGTTAGCTCTAAGGAAATGTTTACCTGTATATCTGCAAATATTTCATTAGCCCCTGAAGCTTGGTGACCACCTGATCCATATTGTGATTCATTGCCTAAATCCACGAATCCACCTGATTGTCTTCGCATTCGAGCCCTGTCAAACCCTGGCTCTTCGCTCCGAAAACTGTCTATATCTAAATCATTTCTCCTTTGGCGATTACTTTGATCCATTTTTGATTGATTTATAATAATTACGTATTAATAGAAAACATCGGAACACATCGCAGACTGTTTACCTATCTCGGAAAGTGACTGCTGAAGCGCGTTCTCAAGTGTTGTGAAACGAAATAATCTAAATCTGAAGTTTGGTTTTTTTCTTTGTTTCACACATGAAAGTAGTTAAAAACATGCTAGAAATATTAAATTCGCTGTTTAACTGCGAAATATTCTTCTGACGTTTACTGTTTACAACACAACTGACTCTGACAGCTGACTGCCAAGCGTCAACTTGTCAAGTCAAGTGTCGTCAACAGACAGAATGTCAATGTCAACTGTATTAAAAAAAAAACAATATTTGGTATAGATAGAAGCCTTTTGGCTTTAGTGAGAGTGACACATAAATTAATTAACAATGAAAAAACCACAAATTAAAGATTGGGTTCCGTACCTATTAAGTGCTCTGTGCATAGATACGTGTACCGCAACGGGTGCAGTTGTGTCACTTGATAATATAGTATGAACGTGGAACAAAGACATTAATAGACGGGACATAGCGACAAAATCGTAATCCGATACTTATGTCCTAGTGGTCAAAAGTCACTCAGTCTTGTGTGGTACGCCTCAACGCCTGCATGTCACGTCACATTCGTGTCCACCAAATGGAAATTATTTTCGAAGAAAATATGCCCACTAGTTGTAGATACACACGGCTACACATCAAGCTATACATTTCCAGCTTACACTGACCTCTCATTGTAAGGAAATCCTATACAATGCGAGATCAGCTTACTGGAAATGTATGTATATCTGTGTATATTTTCGTTACTATTTTATAATTTATCGAGTATCGAGATCGTAGATAATTAAATAATTTTCTTAAATAAATGTCAAACTATCTGACGGTTGCTAAATCAAAGGTTGGGTGTATTGGTTGGTGTCGGTAAAAGTGTATCGGATTCATGTCATACTTGGCTATTATGTAGGCAATTTGGTTGGAGTGTAGGTAACGGGGCACTATGAAAAAAAGACTTAAAAAAATTCGTGATCGGGTGGGACGTGGGAGTAATAGGGTGGGGGAACATCATGGGACACCTCAAGGTCACTGACCTTGGGTCATTGAACTTGAGGTCAAGGTCAAAATTCTGAAATAATAGGTAATTTTGCTATATTATGCTAGATAGCTTCATCTACAGGGATAACAGTTTTTGTTTTACATTATACTAAATACATAGTGTCTTAAATCTCTTTGACGTGGAATAAGCACAAGGAGTAAGGTACACACGGCTACACATAAAGATAAACATTTCCAGTTTGTACTGACCTCTCATTGTAAGGAAATCCTATACAATGCGAGATCAGGTTACACTGGAAATGTGTAGCTTGATCTGTAGCCGTGCGTACCTATTTTTGAAAATCCTACAATAGCAGGCTAGCAGGCGAGTTTATCTTAGCATGGCAAGCTTAGGGTATCCATAAATAAGCGGAAGCACTGTACTTTAAACCTCGCGTTTTTTTTATAGTAGCAATTTTTTAATGGTAGAATAGACAATTTGAAAACCCCAAAGTGCGTAAAGCGCAAAACCATAGTGCCGAGAAAAAAATCGCCATTATACTTAATCTTAGCCAGTTTCATTCGGGATTGGTGGGTAGTCGGATTTTTTAAAGATTTTTTTGCGTAATTTATATACAATTAGTACCTAGTCTGTACTGACACCGTTACCGATGCTCTAAGCGTTACCGCGTACATAACACAAATCACAATCACGAAAGCCCGGAAACATTTTTTTTCGCGCGGCGGCGTTCGCGTTCCCGGGCACTTAAATTCGGTTTTTAGACAAAAGTTTCTATGAACTGATAGTACACTTATATGACTGTTGCCTCAAGTGGACAGATCAGGGTACATTACACAACTTGTTTTGTAACATAAATAACTTTAATAAAAAACTAAGCTACACCCCGCGTAGACCGGGATAAAAAGTAGCCTATGTATAAACTATCTAGCCAGGGTATAAGCGTACTACATACAAAAATATAACCCAAGTCAGTTTGCATCAAATGACACCATAATATTCATCAATAAAAACACCAAAAAGTAACAATAAAAAATTGTCTAAGGCCTCTGCGAGTTGGCTTCGGCCCCTCGACGCCTTCCAAAGGTCCGGGACCCCCGGGTCCCGAGACATGTCAAAGACATTTTAAAATAAAAAAAATATATATACCTAGCCTACAGGATTTAAGTTTTTAAGCAGTGCGCTCACAGAGTGTTCTACCCATGATTAGGAACAACTTTTACTATGGGACCAAACCTGAAATCGCGAAAAAAAATCAGCTGCTCCCTACATTTTGGCGAATTTGGTGTAAGGTACTGAACAGCTGATTTTTTTTTCGCTAAAAAAAATAGTGAAAGAAATAGTGTAAGTATGTTTTTTGTCCCATAGTGAAATTTTTTCATGGGAAGAACACCCTGTGAAAATTTGCGCATTGCTTATCCTGTAAATCAGGTGAATTTTTCAGGAAACGAACCCGTTGATTTTGAAAAAAAAACACTGATACACACCATTACACTGATCGCCACCTATTCGATAGTGTCGCTACACGGCAAATTAAAGGAAAGGGCTAATTTTTAACAAAATACTTTTTTTTATTTTTCTTATGTTACCTACTGTAATTACAAGCTAACATTAAAATACAGGGTATCTCACGGCAGAGTTAGGATTTTGAAATTAAATTTAAAAAAACCTTAATGTTTACCAAAAATATTTTTAATGTATTTGAAAAAGCATATATATTATTATGTTTGAGCCGTTGGGGTTGAAACAGCCTTGGGGTCTGTGTGCTCATCGAGTTTTTCGGGACATCGGCATCGCCAAGCGGTTGGTTGACTCTACACGGCACCAGAGGGCTGGCCTTTTTTTAGGCCAAAGAATTAGCATTGCCATCCAAAGTGGCAATGCTGCCAGCTTTTTGCGCACGTTTCCCGTTGATAGTGATGTGGACGAATTTTTTGATGCCCTAATGAGCTCTTTCCCTTTTTATTTTGTATTATATACTTTTTGTACGAGTCATGTATCGTACATGGCACGCGCCATAGCATCAGCACTTTCCGTCGCCTTGCACAAATTATAGTGCAGCGCGACAGTGCAGGAGGGGCCGGATTTGGCGGAGACCCAGTTTGGTTTCCGCAAGGGGCGCTCTACGGTGGACGCCATCATGCGCGTGCGAGCCCTCACGACGGGGGATGCAGTGGCCCGGGGTGGGGTCGTCTTGGCGGTGTCCCTAGACATCGCCAACGCCTTTAATACCCTGCCCTGAAGTTGCATCAGGGAGGCATTGCGGTATCACCGGTATCACCGACCTACCTCTGTCGAGTGGTCGAGGCCTATCTGACGGACAGGGCCGTCATCTACCCCGGTCATCAGGGAGAGTGGAACCGGCGAGAGATGTCGTGCGGTGTCCCTCAGGGATCGGTCTTGGGGCCGCATTTGTGGGACATCGGCTACGACTGGGTGCTGCGCGCCGACCTCCCTGGCGGCGTCAGCGTAGTATGTTACGCTGACGACACGCTGGTCCTGGCGCAAGGGAGGTCGCACCAGGCGGCGGCGGACTTAGCGACACGCGGGGTTGCGATAGTCGTGGAGAGGATCCGGCAGTTGGGACTCGAGGTGGCCTTGCACAAGTCCGAGGCCATGTGTTTTCATGGTCCTCGGAATGCGCCACCGTCGGGTTCCGAAATAACGGTGGGAGGGGTTCACATCGGAGTCGGGTCGACGATGAAGTACCTGGGACTCGTCCTCGACAGCCGGTGGAACTTCGTGGAGCACTTTCGACGTTTGGCTCCCAGACTGGCACGGGCTGGGGCTGCCTTGAGGCGGCTCCTGCCCAATCTGGGGGGTCCAAACGCCTCCTGCCGGAGGCTCTACGCGGGGGTCGTGCGGTCCATGGCCCTTTACGGAGCACCGGTGTGGGCGCGTTCCCTAAGGCTGGGACCAGCCGGCAGGTTGAACGCGTCCCAGAGGGTCATGGCCATCCGGCTAGTCCGGGGATACCGCACGGTCTCCCGGGAGGCGGCGAGCCTCCTTGCCGGATTGCCGCCGTGGGATCTGGAGGCAAAGGTCCTCGCGCACGTGTGGGAGTGGCGCGAGGAGGCGAAACGCCGGGGCGTAACTCCGCTGCCGCGAGAAATCACGGTACAGCGGACAGAGCTCCGGCGGGATCTCATGGCGGCATGGAGAGCGCGACTGTCGCAACCCAGCGCTGGGCACGCCACAATAGCGGCGATAAGTCCGCTCTTTGAGGAGTGGCTAGAGAGGCGCCACGGCGTCCTCACCTTCCGCCTGACGCAGGTCCTCACCGGACACGGTTGTTTCGGGAGGTTCCTGTTTCGCATAAGGCGGGAGGAAACGCCCGGGTGTTTCCACTGTGTGGATCGCCCGGAGGACACGGTGGAGCATACAGTGGAGGTCTGCCCGGCTTGGGCAGAACACCGCCGTGTTCTCACGGAGGCGATCGGCGGCGGCGATCTCTCGCGTCCGAGCCTGGTCCAGGCCTGGTGCGGAGCGAGAGTGCATGGGAGGCCGTCACCTCCTTCTGCGAAGCAGTGATGCTCGCGAAGGAGGAGGCGGAACGCGTGAGGGAGAGGCAGCCTCACGCCCTCAGTCGCCGCAGGAGACGCCCTGGGCGGCGGGAATCGCGGGGCGATTTCCGGCCACCGTAGGCGCGGGCCTGCGGACGGTGAGCAGCGGGTAGCTCGCCGTCCGGTAAGGACCAGGCCCGAGTCGACGGCGCGTTGTGTTCCACGCGCGCCTCAAAGAGATGTCAGCAAGTGACGGGGCCCAATAGGGCCGACGCCGCTGGGGTCGCGGGTTGTCTGAAAGGGTTACCGCGGCCCTGGCATAGGCAACTGAAGGAACACGGGTGGGTTTTAGTCAGTAAAAGTCTGACACGCCCTCACGCTCCACCCAGAGCGGGAGAAGTTATTTGATGATTTCCCACCCTCAAAAAAAAAAAAAAAAAAAAAAGCGCGACAGTACTCAATCAGCCTTCATATTCAGCTGTACTCATTTCACATAGCAACAATATTCATAATTAGCATTAGTTACGTGTTAGTTAAATATACACAATAAACCATCATCTTTGACTATCCGTGACTCATTCAGTTAACATCCAAGGTGTGTGCGACCAATCAGCAGCGCATACATCTTTTTGGTACTTCGAGCATCTCGTCGTAGGCCAAAAACATCTTTTTGGTCCTTCGAACTTCAAGATTATAAGTGATCAGCGATCCTTTGCGCGGTGGCGATTCGGTTGGGTTGGCCGACCAGAAGCAGCATCTCACCAGCTCAACAGAAGAAGCATCACCTGGACAGAGGGTACGGGCCGCGGAGATCATTGCACCAGCAGCAGCAGCAGCAAATACAAGAAATCACCGAAGCACATCAACAGTATCGTCAGAATCAGAGTTGGTGAATCGAAGTATTTCTCATTAATTTTTCCATCATGGAGGGAGTTATTCAAACTAGTATATCAATACCACATCAACATGGAAACACTACAGTCGCCGTGGTGCCGATATCAGATTACATCGCGATTAACTTACGCAAAGATACCTATCTGGCAATGACGGCGAGAGACATACAGCAATGTGTCCAGTACGACGAGTCTACTCGCCTCTGTCATTCCCGAAAACCCATTTTCCAGTTTAAGTCAGAAGACAGCATGTGTACCAAAGATAAGGGCACAAACAGATGTCTTACAAACATAGCAGCATGCCGCAATAATTGGATAGAATTGAACAAAATAAATACTTATCTTTATTATTTTTACGGTCAGTATGCACTACGTATCATATGCGAGCATCAGATTACCGCAATACAAATCGCTAAGGCCGGGGTCATAGCACTGGATTCAGATTGCGTAATTAAAGGAGAAGACTTTACCGTTTTTACACACAAACTGACACACAAACTCAGAAATTAAAACTACTGTTGACCTGGGATCACAGCAAATCGCACCTATCAATCATATCATCAACGTCACCTTGCCACAAGTTGAGATCAACATCACTGATCACGAAACCTCATTGCGGCACATCAAAGAACAGATCGAGCAGATGAAATCAGAAAACGCCTTGTACTCGGGAATTTCAAGCCACGATATCCATCAATATTCAGTAATCTACGTGTTGGTGGCGGGCGCTGCACTAGTAGTTGCAGTTTATCTGTGTCGGTGGATTTGTCATCGTCGGCTGAGGAGCGCCAACTTACATTCGGACCCCGAGGCACAGCCTCCGGCGCCGCCGGCGCGTAGACAGCACGTGGCCCCCGTCGTCGATCCAACGCCACGCACTAGAGGTTCAAATCAGCCACGAGAATAGGCCGTTGAATTAAGAAACTTTTCTAACTTACTCAGCAGCATCAAGCGCCACAAGAAGGCAGCTGCTTTCGTCACACCGGTGTCTGGTGACAGTGACTAATTCAAGTTATAGCTAAGAATAGATTTAAGTCATGTATTGTAACTTGGGTGAAATTTATAAGTTTAGCATTTAAGTACTCTGTAAACTCATTCTCATCATCCACTCACATCTCTCTCGCCTGGGAATATGTACGAGTCATGTATCGTACATAAATCTGCCTAGCCTTTTCCCAACTATGTTGGGGTCGGCTTCCAGTCTAACCGGATGCAGCTGAATACCAGTATTTTACATGGAGCGACTGCCTACCTGACCTCCACAACCCAGTTACTGGGTAATACGATACCCCTTGGTAAGACTGGTTGTCAGACTTTCGTGTTTCTGACGACCCGTAACGACTGTCAAAGATTCACGAATAACAGCGGGTTAACGTGCTTTCCGAGGCACGGAGGAATCTCGTTATGTAAAGATGGTCACCCATCCACTGACAAAACCCCGGCAAGCGTAGCTTAACCTGACGGATCGACCCGTGCGGCTGTTATTTCTTAGCCACGAGCTCCAGTCATATATCGTACATGGCACGCGCCATAGCGTCAGCATTTTCCGTCGCCTTGCACAAATTATAGTGCAGCGCGACAGTACTCAATCAGCCTTCATATTCAGCTGTATTTATATATATTTATTTATTATATTTAAATGACGGCGGGAACGTGGGCACAGAGATAGGTGGTTCATCTCTCCGACCCTGTGGTAAGGGTTCCATTGCGTGGGTTACTCAGGCAAACCAATATGATGCTGTGGCAAGACTATTACTGAAGAGTATACAGAAGTAATGACTAGGAGTAGGTACTGTGAACTTGATAGGTTCGATGGTAGCGTGTGCCTCTTTCGAGCTCTCGATCCAGTCTCTCCACAGAGAATGCTCGCACAGCCCCAACGACCCCGTCCACATGCGGCGACCAAACGATACTGGCGCCACACATCGCTAAACTATCGTTCGCGACGACACGGCCAGAACTGACAGTCACAAGTCCTCGTGTGTACTTGTAACAAAATAAGGTTACTGTATACTACAAGCTCGGCCTCTCCTGACTAAAGCCAGGCTAATTACAGACAGGATTAGAACAGATGCCTCAAAGTCAAGATAACCAGACCATAGTATAGTAAACACAATTAACTTCACACACACGCACAACATGGCCCAGCTGCTCGGCAGCGTATTCAACATTAATTGCAGCATTGCAAAGTAGTCTCCACGAGACCCAGCCCTCAACCCTACACCTTCAGCCGCGCATCGCGCCCTGAACGACCCACCAGTGAATCGCAGTTACGACTACGACTGAAGCGTGCAGTGCGGCCGAATACGTAGCCATGGCGTGTGTGTCTAGCGTGCCTTCACCAGCGCTTTCTACATCAGACTCGGTCACAAATAAGGTCAGATGGTACTTTGCTCTGAGACATCCCCCCAATTCGATCATGAGCGTATTTATAGTACGCTTGTTAACTAGAGATTTCAAAACATAACGATCGCCATCTAACACTTCAAAAATTTGAAATGGCCTTACAGACAACACTAATATGACCCGGCTGCTCGGCAGCGTAGTCTCATTGAGACCCAAACAGTAGTCTTATTCAGACCCAAACAATAGACTTACAGACCCGAACAGTAGTCTCACAGAGAACCATTGGTAGTCTAATTCAGACCCGAACAATAGTCTTACAGACCCAAACAGTAGTCTCACAGAGACCTATTAGTAGTTTTATTCAGACCCAAATAATAGTCTTACAGACTCAAACAATAGTCTCACAGAGACCCATTAGTAGTCTTATTCAGACCCAAACAATAGTCTTACAGACCCAAACAGTAGTCTCACAGAGACCCATTAGTAGTCTTATTCAGATCCAAACAATAGTCTTACAGACCCAAACAGTAGTCTCACAGAGACCCATTAGTAGTCTTATTCAGACCCAAACAATAGTCTTACAGACCCAAACAGTAGTCTCACAGAGACCCATTAGTAGTCTTATTCAGACCCAAACAATAGTCTTACAGACCCAAACAGTAGTCTCACAGAGACCCAGCCACCATACATCTAGCCGCGCATTGCACCCTGAACGACTCATAGAATCGCAGTTACAACTACGACCAGACTGTACAGTTTGATTAAAAAAAGGTGTCGTGAAAAGGTGGTGTGTGTCGTGTCGTCATTGTTGTTAAATGAAGTGGATGTGCTACCTTACCTAACAACAGTTCTAATGGACTCAGCGGTAACGGATAACGATCTGGCACTGTATTATTATTATTAAGCTCTCTATAATCTATGCACATACGATCTGATCCATCATACCTAAAAGGGCCGGACTAGGAAAAGGCGAACTACAGGGTTTAATTATCTTAGCTTGCAACAATTCGTTAACCGTATCGCGCATGATTCGACGTTCGTACGGAGACAGTTTGTAAGGATGTCTTTGCACTGTATTATTAGGGTCGATCAATCTTATCTCCAACTCACCAGTGTTAACACACGTTATAGGAAAACCGTTAATCAAAAAGTCAAGACTATAATTATTCTAAGATGTTTACAAGGTCACGTCTTGTATCAAGTGGTAAAATTGAGAATAATCGAAAATACAACAATCACTACAGTGGGCCATGTACCATAGTCGTTCGAATCAACCTTTAAAACTCTACTGCAACCAAAACTGCCAAGCTTACAGAAACCTCGAGTAAAACCTCTAACGCCACGGCTCTCCAGCCGACTAGCAATCGCATTGCTCTCACACATCCAGCGCATGGATAAAAACTTCTGTGTGCATATCCATCAAGTGGATCGCCCGTGTGCATCACCCACTGACTACACACTATGGTCTCTCCAGACTTCGACCTCCGTCAGAACTACTGGTACGGTCGCACACACTACGGCCGAAAGAAACCCGTACTCGATTTTCTACCACTACTTAAGCTTGCTACATCACCACTGTAATCACTAGGTATCTACTTGGACTGGTACATGACCTACTGGCACTATCATTACGCTAAATAAGATTTGTTCTGAATACACGTGTTTGACCAATAGCAGTCCGTCGGCAGAGTGACCCATACGCAGAGGCTATAACCATCTCAGCTGCGTAAGTACTACCCCTCGCAAAGGGCATGCTGCACATAAAAAGCAGCCCACATGTACATCTTACATGCTCCGGCGCAACTACATATGGACACAATAAAAATGTGAAGAAAAAGGAACCCCACAATCTACTGACTATCAATACCACCGAAGACCATTTTAATCTTAAAATAAAAACATGTTTCAGAAACAACAGAATCCCAATGAACTGAGTCTCGTTTAATCTAACTGTAGTAGAAATTCAATAGTCAGGGACGACACGCAGTAATAACTTGCAACGGAGACCCTTGCATCAGAGAGCTGTAGACAGAATTTAAAAATTGCATTAATTGTAAACGAGGTTAGGCTATACCTAACATTGTAACCGTTTTTGCTGTTATTTACCAGGTAACCTACTAGCTATACTTCCCATGATCAGAGGGCACTCAGTACCTGAGTCCAAACAAATTGAAAACGACTCACCAGATTCGCCACAGAAGAAACAGGTCACCGGCGGCGATGCTTTCTCCAACATACTGTCCTTGGCTGGTTGCGATACACTATTTCCTTAATGAGGGTAGCCGCAAAAGTTTCGACGCACACGAATCTGACCATCATGATCGCGCATCGGAATCGGGTTTATTGTAACTACTTAGTTTGTAAAAAAAAAGTAACCGCCACTGATTTTATTGTCACTATCACCGCTTGTGATCTCATTAGCACGATATGATAACAGTTCATCGTCATCGGTTAAATCGGGATTGAATTCAGGCAACGTAATTGCAGCACTTGTTTTTGACGGTACTTGCATAGCCTGAATCAGTCGTTCCATGTTCTGGTTCTGGTGTTCCAGTAGCTTACGCCAATATGTATCAGACGTAGATGGTGCCTGAGCTGATCCCAGTTCTAATGACGGCGGGAACGTGGGCACAGAGATAGGTGGTTCATCTCTCCGACCCTGTGGTAAGGGTTCCATTGCGTGGGTTACTCAGGCAAACCAATATGATGCTGTGGCAAGACTATTACTGAAGAGTATACAGAAGTAATGACTAGGAGTAGGTACTGTGAACTTGATAGGTTCGATGGTAGCGTGTGCCTCTTTCGAGCTCTCGATCCAGTCTCTCCACAGAGAATGCTCGCACAGCCCCAACGACCCCGTCCACATGCGGCGACCAAACGATATTGGCGCCACACAGCGTTCACCGTACGTACTAAACGAACAACCAATCAGAGCTAAGCTTGACTTGTACTAAGAAATCAACTGAGTGACGTACTATCGCTAAACTATCGTTCGCGACGACATATATATATATTTATTTATTATTATTTCTATATTTATTCTCATTTCACATAGCAACAATATTCATAATTAGCATTAGTTACGTGTTAGTTAAATATACACAATAAACCATCATCTGACTATCCGTGACTCATGTGGTTAACATCCAAGGTGTGTGCGACCCTATCAGCAGCGCATACACTTTTACATAATAGGTACTAGCTGACCCGACAGACGTTGTCCTGTCTTAGCTATGAATATTCGAATGTAAACTCGCGAAGTTCCCGAAGGCGCAAGCTGAGAACATTTTGAATTGTGTAGGAAAACTTAATTTATATTTAATTTTATTTATATCTGGCCGGATGGCACGGCTCGCCAGCATTAACGACATCATCCGTCGGGCTCTTGTCCCATCACCTTGGGTGCCAGCTGTTTTAGAACCCAATGGCTTGACGCGCGACGATGGGAAGAGACCAGACGGAATGACCATAATGCCTTGGAAGTTGGGTAGGCCTTTGGTGTGGGATGCAACGTGTGTCGACACCCTCGCGACATCCCATCTTCCTAGCACGGCGTGTTGTGTTGGAGCGGCTGCTGCAGGTGCAGAAAACCTCAAACGGCGCAAATATAACAACCTTGTTGGGAGATAGATAGATAGATACTCTTTATTATGCACACCATCAAAATTACAGATATAAATGTTGAAATTTTACATAGGGTGACACAATGGGCGGTCTTTTGGGCGGTTTTTTTCTTTTGGGCGGTCGGCTAAAAGCGATCTTTGACAGACAACCTTTGGATGGATTATGGGGAGAAAGGAGAGAATACTGTAGGTAGTCTGTGGTCAGTGGAATAACTACAGGGTGGCAAGTCGGCAAAATGCCACGGGCCCCCAGCCGGAAGGGGCCCGTGGTCAGAGGAGAATCCCAACTCCCAACATTTATTATTACCCATTTAGTAAAAAAACCGATGAATTTGCCACGGCCCTCGAACGGTATAGTTACGCCACTGTCTGTGGTGTACCATATATACATACAATTTATACATACATAAATACAGATACTTATATAAATATATACTTATATATCCTACTTGAAAAAGAGCAAGGAACTATACACGTAATGACGATGTTATGTTGGGAGCTATATGTTTGAGCCGTTTGGGGTTGAAACACTAGGGCCTTGGGGTTCGAGTGCTCATCGAGTATTTCGGGACATCGCCACCATCGGTTGGTCGACTCCACACTGGACCAGAGGGCTGGCCTATTTTTAGCCCAAAGAATTAGCATTGCCATCCGGCGTGGCAATGCCGCCAGCCTTTTGGGCACTTTTCCCACTGACAGCGATGCGGACGAATTTTTTGATGCCCTATGAGTTCTTCCACTCCCTTTTTTTTAAGTTATTTTTTTTTATACCCACTTGTACATAGTATAAATAATTTAGTATTAACTTGTATATAATTTTAATTAAATTTTGAAAATAAATGTTGCAATATATTTATATTTTAAGAATTGAACTACGATTTTTTGCTGAAAAGTATAATACCGGAAGAAAAAGAAAAAAGGTCAAAATTATGAAAAAGACTTACAAAATAAAGGACAATGGGCATGGCCCATGGGGCGGAGACGAATACCTAGAGTTAGCGCATTTCCAGGCGTTAAACAAACGTAAATGTTAGTATTCAGTAGCATTTACGCGGAATTAGCATTTACTAGCATTTACGTGTGTTTAACGCCTGGAAATGACTCTATCGTCTCCGCCTGAGGGGACGTACTGAAGTAGCATTTCTATATACGCGCCCCGTACTAAAAACAAAATTTGACTGTATTATGAAGTATGTCTGTCTTTTATGTCCTTATGGAGTAGTTTAATTAATCCTAAGACAGCATGTCGGAATTCCATGGGAGAAAAAAGATATGTGAAGAAAATAAGTTGATTTAACAAATAGAATAAAATAATTAAATAAAAGAATAGCAAAGTTCTTTACATACAATACAGACATGCATCATACATAAATCGCGTCTTCTTCCCATAGGGGTAGACAGAAACTACAGAACGCCACCTTCTACGATCCTTACATACATCTTTTGCTTCGTTTCCACCTGACCTTTCTGAAGAACATCAATACACTAAATGTCCCCTTCCGGCGTTTCGGCTTATAAGTAAATTGCGCACCGTTGCCTTATCACATCATTCAAATCTGCCTTGCCTTTTCCAACTATGTTGGGGTGGGCTTAAAGTTTTGCTTGCTCCACATTCGTTTCATCTTATATGCTTCATCCGTCACAGTCACCATGACTTGCAACTATGCAGCTGACGATGCCAGTAGAACTTGATCATCTGCGTAGATAAGGCATTTGACAGGCAACACATTCATCCTGAATCACACTCACCCTTTTTCAAATCTGTCAGAAAACTATCTTTGTACAAGTTGAACAGCCACGGTGACAATACAAAACCCTATCTAACACCCCTTGAGATTCAGAACCAGTCCGTGTATGCCTTACCTATCCTAACAAAAGCACTGCATTCCTTGTCTATAGATTTAAGTGCCCGTATCAAGCGCCAGTCCACACCATAAGTGGATAGTGTCGACGAAAGTTCTTTATTTTTTATTCTTATAATTAATTAACATACACATGTCATTTACATTTTTAAATATTTTCATAAAAACATAAAATAAAAAAAAACATTTAAAAATATAAATACAAAGTAGTAGCCCACCGATATCGGAAACAGGGTCCAAGCCAGCGGTGGTCAGGGCTCTAGAGAGAGGTACCTCATCATTATGCGTGCCGTATCCAGGAGTACTGCTTTCTGAATCAAGCCCTTGACCCAGCCACGCAATGAGAGCCTTCTGAGGTGTTGGTCGAGCGTTTCCGCTATTACGCGGTTAACTGTAACTATTATCGGTACAATGATTGCAGAGTCCATGTCCCATACATCGACAACCTCGTGTGCTAAGTCAAAATACTTGTTTTTTTATATTTCTCGGCTTTTACGAGATCCTCGCCATGATAGACAGCGATATCAACAACCTTAAACGGCGCTCTCGTCGCTCTATCAGCACAATATTAGGATTACTGGCTACAACATTCAGTGATGATAGATCGATATTAGTACAATTTGGCGTGACCATTCTCGAGAACCATACCAGTAATATGTTACTTTGGACTCTACAAGGTTGTACTGCAAGGCAAGTTGCTGGTGGATAATCCCAGCCACTAGTCGTGTCTGTGCAAGTAATCGCTGTTAGCAAGACGAGAAGAACTGGAAACAATACGTCAGATTGATTCACCGGGACAGTGGCATGCCCAAAAGATGTTAACCGTACCGTCATTGACAATGTACCTATTTCCGATGGTAAAATTATTCGTCATGATAACTTCATTCATAATTATCGCACAAAACCTTCGCTTTCCCCAACAACCAGAAACGCAGCCCGAATACAGACGCTAAAAAGTCTACTAGTGATATGGTCACGGTGGACAAGATCCTCACCCCGCTCTCCTTAGCGAAAGAGAACGGGTGCAAACCTGCAGTACTTGATACTAACGATCCTCAGGAAGTATGGCAAGGCAAAGAGTTTCACGGACGCTTTTTCCGGGCCCTTCATGGGCCTGATGCATCCCTACGTCGGCTTCTAGAAAATATTCCCTGAGACTGCATATCTCGCGATTGTGGAGGGTCTTAGCTCTAAAAATCCTCGGCCTCCACACTTTTGCGGGATATTCTCACTACCTACCGATGACCATGGGTACGCATTTGATATGCAGTCAGCAGCATATGGACCACCCTGTTCAGGGCGTCGAGTTTGGTCTGAATCCATTTGAGTATGCCGTAAGTGTACATCAAAACCATTATTATAAATATTAATTATAAATTTATTATTAGGTATTACCTACCCTTATGGGAAGAAGACGTGATTTATGTATGTAAATGTAGGTCTGTATTGTATAATATGAGGAAAATGTCGTGAGGAAAGTTTTCAGTATGAATGTCGATGGCGATGTCGATGGTTTTGGTTATGGTGATGAAGACCAAAGAAACGATGCATGGACTGTGTGAAAGATGACATGGCTAGAAAGGGCGTGACTACCGAGATAACGACTAATAGAGAAGTATGGAAAAAAGGACATGTTGCGCCGACCCCAAATAGATTGGGATAAGGGCAGGAGAATGATGTCTGTATTGTATACAAGTAAAAAACTTTCCTATTAAATTAACTTATTTTCTTCACATAAATTTTTTCTCCTATGGAATTCAGACATGCTGTCTTAGGATTAATTAAACGACTCGATGAGGGCACCAATGACCGACATAGTTCATATTGCTACAACGATAGCACGAAATCATACATTTAGTGCAAATTTATTGTCAAAAAAAAAATGTAATAAAAATGATTGTGAACTAGGCTATCGAATTGTAGAGGTCAGTAGGGGCGGCAAAATATGAATAGCCTACTGGCGGCAAATGTGTAAATCCGCCACTGATCAGAAAGGAGAATGGGTAAGACCGTACCTAGACACAAAGTTTTTTTTTTTGATTTTTTTTTTTCTTAAAAAAAAAGAAAAAAAAACAACCTTTTTTTTTTGATTTTTTTTTGCGTTTTTTTTGTTTGATTTTTTTTTCTTAAAAAAAAAAAAACAACCTTTGTGTCTAGGTACGGTCTTACCCATTCTCCTTTCTGATCAGTGGCGGATTTACACATTTGCCGCCAGTAGGCTATTCATATTTTGCCGCCCCTACTGACCTCTACAATTCGATAGCCTAGTTCACAATCATTTTTATTACATTTTTTTTTGACAATTTTGCACCAAATGTATGATTTTGTGCTATCGTCCTCATTACATCAGCTTTTTCCCATTAATAGTATGATTGTGTTGTGAACTAGGGGATCGATGTGCCAGCTCCTAGATATTTTTTTAACCGACAAAAAAAGGGAGGAGGTTCTCATTCAAAACATATTTTTTTAAATTTATTTTTATTTATGACCACGCATAACTTTTTACAGAGTCGTCCCATTTGAATCTTTTTTTGTTTCATTCGAGAGGGTATACTTCAAGTTTGGTCACACAATAAATAGTTTTTGGATATATTTCTGAGCTAAGAAACCCTCAATCGTGTACTTCTAAGTTGAGGTAATGTATGCCTTAAAGCTACTTACACAATATGAACATAACTTACACAAAATAGGTATTTATTTTATTTATTTATTTTATTTTATTTGTATTAGGAAAACTTACCTACATTCGTATGTACCTACATTCGGTAAACGTTAAATATTTTTTATTGGATAATAATTTTCCAGGTGACTAACAACTTAAAGGGCGACTAACTTACGGCGCGGCGGCGGGGGCGGCTTTTTTTGCTACTAAAAAGTAACTTGGCAGCGATTAAATATTTTAGCAATAATTATACATGGTGTAAGGGACAGCCCTCCGCAAACTGATAGGGTGAATTCAGTATGTCATACTAAGATGACTGGTACATGAAATTTTTTCAGGAACGTTAAAGGACTCCAATAAACCTGATTTGTTTGTGTTTTTGTGCACAAATCGGAGCGTCTATTACTGGTTGGGAAGGGTAGGTAATAGGTATGCGGTGAGTTCGATGAACTCTGTAGCTAGACAGAAAGTGAACAGCTGATTTCACGCGTCGTTGGTTAGAGTATTTCAACATCCAACGCTGGTTTTTTTTTGCTGTTTTTTTTGCAGTTTTTTTTACATAAATGGAGTGCTGCGAACACACAATGCAATTTTACATTGAAATAATGAAAATGTGACTAAAAAAATTTTTGAAAAAATGAAAATTTTCCGGAGCAAATTTCCGGTGGAATATCATTCAGAATGAGGAACTGAATGCACCCTGTTAGTTTGCGGAGGGCTGTCCCTTACACCCTGTATTATATGAGCTTCAAAAGCTTTTTGTTTTGACTTTTATTATTCCTTTAATAGTTTAGACAATATCTTCGGATGCAAGAGCGAAGCAAAGCGAGCTCGGGACTTGGGCCACTCCGACTCGGACAGGTTAGGTTAGATGGGGATGGCGGGCGGGGTCGAGAGAGAGAACTTCATGGTTATTATTTTAAACCCTTGACTGGGGCACCGCCGACTGCGACCTTTAAATTAAAACATAGCTAACAACTGATTATGAAGCTGCTACTTTCTACTTAAAATTATCCTTCGCTGTAGCTGCCAACCTAACTACTATTTTTGCTACCGGCTTTAATTATTTTTTAATCCCAAATTCAGATTAATTTGTGGCCGCTATAAAGACATGCCTTTTTTATTGCACTTACAGTTTAAAAACAACACGAACAATATATATTATCTATTAAATTATCTGTTAACAATCCAGTTGATGATGATGATGATAAGTTTTGGGCATGTCGTCACGCTCCCCGGCTAGGTGTTGGCCCGCATGAATTCATGCAGACCACGTCACCCTCAGCGGTCATAATATACGGCCGCAAGTCCTCTAGTAGAGAAAGGCGCACGCGGAACACGGCGCGCCACCGTCTCGGGCCTTTCACTGTTCAGGCAACAAACTCCCCAAGTCTGTTGACTGCAGGCTTGACCATAAGGCGGCCGGAGATCATTCCTCGCCCTCCGGTGGCGGCGACCGGTGCATCTGCTATGGATTGGTACTTGGAAGGGAGGCTGTGTCCTCCCTCTCCCTTTCCACCGCTTTCTTCGCGACCATCAATTCCTCGCAGAAGGAGGCGACGGCATACCACGCGCTATCACTTCCGACCATGGACTGGACCATGTTCGGAAGCGATAGAGTATCCGCAGCACCAACCGCCACGACGAGGTCACGCCGTTGCACTGCCCAAGAGGGCCATTCCTCAAGGTAGCAGCGTATACCTATAACAGGACCCCGCTTCCGCTTCGGCTCCCGCGCTCGTGCTATCAATTTGGCGAGACACTCTTAGCGAATGGTCATGTCATTCGTACCCACAGTGCAACCTACAGCTACTACGTAGATACGGAGTGTAAAGCAGTGGTGGCCCCATGGTAACGGCCCCGACTTACGAGTTGTAGATCGTCAGTTCGAACCCATGCAGGCAGGCGCTTTAGGGTAGTTCTTCGAGGTCCCTCAAAACGCGGTCACACGGTCTTAATTCCTAAACTATTAAATATTCAGTCTTAGGACCAAATACAGATTACTCTTTGTTTATTTATGTGTACAATTTCAACAATAAACATCTAAAATGATTAATAATATTTATTTAAAAAAATATCTAGTGTCCAAAACGGGAGCAAAATCGGTGTTCTCCGCGCGTCACACTCTGTTCGCGCTCACGGCAAACTTTGATAACTTTTGTATTCTATTCATAAGCATATAATGTAATACATCAAATTGATCGTATTTAATTAGGCATCATAATGATCAAAGAATATTAATTGTATCTCTTAATGTACAATAGTTAATAGGCATTATGGCTCTGTCACACGATTTTCCTACTTTCGCGAGGGCGCAACAAAACTGCATCTATCTTCCAAGAGGGGCAACTTGTCGCTACACTTTTTAGTTGCGCGGACGCTCAGTACTGTCCCGGCATCAGTGGGGGAGACAAATACATTCATTGCTTATAAACAAAAAAAATATGAGATAAGTTAACCTTTGAATATTTTCAAGTAGCCTTGGTCAAGAAACTTTCATGCACAAATTTTGAAGGATAATGTTTACAATTTTCCAACTCATTTTGAATGAAGGAATAAGATAGATCTTCGAGATTATTCCCAAGCACTTTTTTCGTTAATTTACCTGTAACTTTAATAGTAATTCTCAAAAATGTGAAATTTTCGTAACTATCGTGGCACAACTTTCGTGGTTATTTGTCCACGAAAGTCATCTTGCGCACCATGAAAGTTTTTTATCTCCATTAAATAATGACTTCAGATGTTTTGTGACGCCGCTGATGCATTTACTCGATTGTCGCGAATCTCAAAATACAGGTGTTATGTATTTGTATAAGTATTTCTGCGTGTACGAGTATGTGCTTCAAATTTTTTCTTGTTCTCGTAGTATGTGTTTCTGTTTGTATGTTTTCTCGTAGCCAAATTAACAGCTTACTTCACCTCAACCTGTGCTGTTTAGCCAATGGGCTAATTGACAGTAAGAAAATACCTTATGAATTTTATTATGTAGAGTGCTTGTCAGACAAAAGTATAAAAAAAACCCGTTGTTAAGGCCCTCCAGAAGCTGTTTGATTCCGTCATACTCGAGGGTAAAACGTTGCAGGCATGGTACAGAGCTGTGGTGGTATTATTCTTTAAGAAGGCGATAATGTTCTTCTTAAGAATTACAGACCCGTCTCACTTCTGAGCCATGTCTACAAGCTGCTTTCGAGAGTCATCACGATCTGTCTCGCACGCAGGTTTGATGACTTCCAGCCTCCCGAACAAGCCGGATTCCGTAAAGGCTATAGCACCGTAGACTACATACGTATACGCTGCGCCATGTTATACAGAATACTGAAGCCTCCGATTCGATTAAGGCATGGACTGTACTGCAGTCTCGACTATCGGTATATTGAGGTGCTGAAGTGCCTGTACGAAAACGCCACTATGTCAGTCCGACTCCAGGAACGGACCTCGAAACCTATCCTTCTGCAGCAAGGAGGAGACAGAGAGAGGTTATCTCTCCGAAACTGTTCACCGCTGCATTGGGGGATGTCTTCAAGGTTCTGGACTGGAAAGGGCTAGGTATCAACATCAATGGCGAGTACGTCACTCACCTTCGGTTTGCTGACGATATAGTAGTCATAGCTGAGACTATGGAGGAGCTCAGTACACTGCTCGATGACCTCAGTAGAGCTTCCGAAAGAGGTCTTAAAATGAACATGGATAAGACAAATGGCATCTCAAATGCCCATGGAGCAATCACTCTCATGAAGATTGGAGACACTACACTGTAGGTTGTGGACGAGTATCTAGGACAAACTGTCCAGTTAGGTACGTCCAACTTGAAGAAAGAGGTCAATCGTTGAATCCGACTTGGCTGGGCAGCATTCAGGAAGCTTCGCAATATCTTCTCGTCTCACATACCGTAGTATCTCAAGACGAAAGTCTTCGACCAGTACGTGTTGCCAGTAAAGACCTGCGGCACTGAAACGTAGTCGCTCACAATGGGCCTTATGAGAAGGCTAAAAGTCACCCAAAGGGCAATGGAGAGGGCTATGCTTGGAATTTTCCTATGTGATCAAATCAGAAATGAAGAGAGCCGCAGTAGAACGAAGGTAACCGACATAGCCCGAAACATTGCTAAACTTAAGTGGCAGTAGGCAGGGCACATTGCTCGAAGAACAGATGGCCGATGGGGCCAAAATGTTCTGGAGTGGCGGCCGCGTACTGGAAGACGTAACGTTGGAAGGCTTCCCACAAGGTGGACAGATGACCTTGTAAAGGCTGCAGGAATCTGCTGGATTCGGGAAGCACAGAACCGGTCGAAATGGCGGTGCTTAGGGGAGACCTATGTCCAGCACTGGACGTCTTTCGGCTGAAATGATGATGATGATAATGATGTAAATTTTATAGTTTAATTACTGGACCAAAGCTAAATTAGCAACCAAAGTTACTAATAAGTAATAATAAGCTGATCTCAAAACACTATGTTGATCTCAAATACAAGTTGATTCATAAATAATAAGTATTTCATTTTATAAACTTCAATCCACAGGAAATTTATGAAAAAATAAAGTTTTTAAACTGTATTTTGCTTATAGAAAATAAGTTTGTAACTTTTGTGGCGTCTTTCGTAACTTTCGTGGGAACCGAAATTTCAAAATAGAATATCTCTGTAGTTTATGCACCGATTTACATATAATCAAAATTGCACTTATTATTTATAAAGTATCTTAAATGTGTGTCCATTTATTTGAAGATTACTCTAAAAAAAAAATTCGCCACGAAAGCTACGCGGAGAATACTTTTTGAAGAACTACCCTTTACTTTGTGTAAATATTTTCATCACCCCTGCTCTCAAACGGTGAAAAAACATCGTGAGGAAACCGGCATGTCCAAGAACCAAAATATCGAAGACTTGTGACATCTACAGCCCACTCCCTCTCGAGGAAAGGAGACCTGTGTCCCAGCAACATTATAGGCTGATTATGTTAAATACGTATTACAAAAAAAATATTTAATATTTATATTTTATTACACGTTGATTGAATAGTATGAGTGGACCTAATAACATTTAGGTATTTAATAATGTATTTTTTTATTTTCTGTAAGATAAAAAAAAATTGCGCCAAATTTGCCGCCCCCTAAAATCTGCCGCCCTAGGCTCCAGCCTACTCGTACTCAGCCTACTGGTAAATCCGCCACTGTTTCTGATCGCACGCATAATAAAGTATGATACGCGGCAGTAAAACATATGTATTTAAATCATTTTAATCATAAAAATCATCAATACATCTCTCAAAGTTATATTTCGTGCAGATTGGTCAAACGAACGAAATCTAACGAATCTGCACGAAATCTAACTTAGTTAAAATTATATAAATACAAATGTTTTATTGCCGCGTGTCATACTTTGATCAAGATACAACCTGACATTGACCTGCATATTGCAAAAAACTCAAAAAAAAAAAATTGAATTTCGCGGGCTACCACTGCGCATCATCCTTAAGCTTTAAAGTGCTAATTTTTGTTAGAGTCAAGTATCCCCCCCCCTGCCAGCTACACGGTTAGTTTTGGATGGGTGAAAAAATTCGGTAACGGTAGTACCTAGTAGGTATAAATAACGAAGTTAAAAGGAAAACTATCACAGCTAAGTAAGCTTTTCAAGTTTACGAGTACCTAATCGTCAAATATTCATGAAACAACAAAAAGCTGTCTTCTTAGTCCGTATTATTGTGCAAATGCGGAACCCTATTACTGCGCGTGGCCCGACACGCACTTGGCCGGTTTTTCGTATCTCTTTGTCTAGTCTGTGATCGGAGCCATTATTGTGTTTGTTTACTTTTTGCTAACTTCAAGTAATCATGTTTCGGTTTTATTACGGCAGTTAGACAATATAGTCAAATAACACTTAACCACATTTGGTTATAGGGAAATTTAAAAACACAAAATTTATCGATGTACCTATCCCCTGAACTAACTAATCATAAATGTATTTTATTTGCTGATGACATCTCTATATTGGTAACATCTGATAAGAAAATTGACGGAATAAAAAATCATGAAATTGACATTAATAATACAATTGACATACTTATGAAATGGCTAAATATTAATAATTTAAAAATTAATTTAAATAAATCTAAATACGTACAATTTAATCAATCTCATATCACTAAATACAATTTTAAACTTAAAATATTGAAAATTTACGAAGTGAATCAAACAAAATTTTTAGGAGTTATTATAGACCAACACTTAAATTGGAAAGCACATGTAGAAAATGTATGTAATAGGATCAATAGGTTTGTATATGCCCTAAGACAAGTTAAAAATAAAACTGACATAAAAACAGCCATAACATGCTACCACGCGTATGTAGAATCGATTCTAAGATACAGGCTTATAATGTGGGGAAATAGTACTGAACGGAATAGAGCGTTTGTTGCGCAAAAAAAATGCATCAGAGCAATTTATGGGCTAGCGCCTGATGAGTCCTGCGAGCCAATATTCAAAAAACTTGGTTTGTTACCGCTACCATCTCTATATATATATGAAATTTGCATGTTTGTATGGAAATATAAAGAATATTTTGTAAAAGTGTCTGACGTAAGCTCTCGAAATCCCAGAGACCAAAATAGATTAGTTTATTTTGACACTCCCAGATTGTCCGCATCTAGCAAAAGTTGTCTAACTATGTGTGTAAGAATTTATAATAAAATACCTAGAGAACTTAAAACTCAAAATAATATATTGTTTAAGAATAAATTGTTGGAATGGCTGAAAGCCCACAACATTCCTTGAAAATAAATTATGACTCGGTTTAAGCTAAGACTCGATTTTGCATGCTAATAGTTCCAATAGCTAAACATGTTTGTACTTCTGTTTCAATTGTAAGACCTATAAACACCATGTTTTAAGCAAATAAAGAATTTGAATTTGAATTTGAAACGGTCGCTAATCATAACTTAAGGGCGAGAATACACACGTCTGTAACTTGCACAAAAGTAAGCAAGTAGCTTGCATGTCATGTCCCTTAGCAAATTCTGATAGGTGAATGTCACAATGGCATGCCAGCTACTTGCATAGTTTTGCACAAGCTGCAGGCATGTGTAGTCCCGCCCTAACTTTCAACTAAGTTTATAAATAAACCTCATTATGTGAATCTTCATAATGTAAGAACTATTTTTCGAAGTGAAAAATTCTCTATGCGCGTTGAGCGATTTTTAGGGTTCCGTACCTCAAAAGGAAAAAACGGAACCCTTATAGGATCACTTGTTTGTCTGTCTGTCTGTCAGTTTGTCAAGACCGTTTTTCTCAGGAACGCGTAGAGGTATCAAGTTGAAATTAATATCAAATACGTAGGCCTGTGATCTCTTGAAGTCCTAAAAAACTCAAGTTTCTAAGTCAATGCAATAAAAACATAAGGCCATTTATGCGACATATTTTGGTACTCGCAAGTAAATCAACCTATAGGGTACTTCCCGTTGTTCTAGAATCATGAAATTTGGTACGAAGCAAGGTCATACAACACAAATGAAGGAAAAAGTCCGAAAATTGTTAATTTGTAATTATATCACATAAAAAAAAATTCAAGTCTGTCAGTCTGTCAAGACCTTTTTTCTCAAGGACGCGTGGAGGTATCAAGTTGAAATTAATATTAAATACGTAAGTCTATTGTCCCTTAGAGTTCTAGAAAAATCAAGCGTTAAAGTCAACGCAATAAAAAATACGTCCATTTTGCGACACATTTTGATACTCGCAACTGTCGCAAGTAAATCAGAACTTAAAGGGTACTTCCCGTTGACCTAGAATATTGCAAGGTCTCCCAGCACAAATAAAGGAAAAAGTCCGAGAATTGTGAATTTTTAATTTTTTGACATAAAAATTTTTTTTTTGGGATCCAATGTTAATTAGGTTTGTTTTTGGGATAAATTCTTGTCAACTACGGAACCCTTCATTGTGCGTGGTCCGACACGCACTTGGCCGGTTTTTCGTAAGAGGAAATCTTACGGGTTCTTGACACTGCGATTACTGCGACATGATATATGCATAAGTAGTTTTACGTTTAAGTTTTGACTTCTGTGGGCAGTCCTTAGGGACTGCCAATTTTTTCAATTACTTATCCCTTTTCCTACCACGTTCATACATGAACCGTATTACCACAAAACTGTGTTTATCAGTTGTTTAAGCTAAGCAACTAGTCCTAGAGCTGATGAACAATTTTGGGTAGGTTCTTGAGGTAGGTTCTGTTAAAAATTTTGTAATTATCATTGAAGGACGCCTGAATATCAAAGTGGAGGTCTGGTTGAAGGGTAGCGGCCCTTTACCGACCCTTGATTTTTTTAGAAGGGTTTTTTTTTACTAAATAAAGTTTTTGAGGCATTTTGAAAATTTTAAATCTTGTATTTTATGTAATTGAAAAATAAAAAACCCAGATCATTTAGTCCGCGGTATTAAAAGTTATCCAGACGCTTGAAAAGTGATTTTTTAAACAAATCCAAAAATGTTTTTGAGGCACTTTGAGATTATGGGAGAGTAATAATAGGTACCTAAGTAAAAACAAATAATCCCGAAAAAGCCAGATCAATTTTGTGGAATTTTATACCTGCCAGATGATCGAGAAATTTTTATGCAGGGGGCCCGAACTAGAGATTGCAACCCGGTATGTTTCTCAACCCGGCCGGGCCCGGCTGCATTCGTCGCCAACCGTGTTGTGTGTTAGCGATGAAACCTTTAAAGTATTTTACGAAAAGTTTATAGAAACTTTTCGTAAAATACTTTAAAGGTTTCATTCAAGCCAGTTTGAAATAAATATTGTCTTTTTTAAATATTGTCTTTTTCCATTCATTGTATAGACAATGAATGGAAAAAGACAATATTTATTTCAAACTGGCTTATGAACAATTATCACAATAATCGGTCTCACTCAAGTCTCAAAATCACACTTAATAAAGAATTTATTACTTTTACTTAAGGACGGAAAAGTAACATTAGTATTAGTAATTATTCATTTTTATAAGTTTAAACAAGCAGAGGGGCAATTACCATATTTTTAACAACGTTCACAATTTGAAAACATAGTATTATAATAAGAAACTAATAACGCAGCCTAAAGTACTAAACGTGTCATAACAACTTAGATTAGATAGATAGATAAACTTTGGTAGCTTTGGTATAAACAAAACAAATTCTTATTTGCTAAAAGTAAAGTATTATGTTTTTTCTTAAACTTTGGCTATTAAGACTAGTGAGTGTTACTATTACTAATTGAGCAAATAGTGAAATAATAGGCTAGCCTGTACTGTACCGGGTCCGGTGGCCGGGCCCGGTGGGTGCCTATAAGGGCACCGGGCCCGGCCGGACCCGGTTTGCAATGTCTAGCCCGAACATTGATGTCAAAAAAAATGTAGGTCTCTCGTATCGTGGGGTATCCGAATCACCGCTATGACCGCGACTTTTCATAGTTTTCGAGATATGTTTTTTTTTCTGAATTTTTGAGAATTTTCGACCTGACCAACTTAAAAAAATTCTAAGAAAGAAAGTAGAAGACTGTCTAGATTTTTTGTTTTGTAACTGAATCTTCATGAGTAGTACTAAATAGTACTTTTATGTACTTATAAAATAATCAGCGTCGTAACTGTGATGAAAGTTAAACCTATAAATTCATAACTGGAACAGAATTTGTATGAAATTATCTGCCAAGTAAGTTAGGTGGTGAAACAGGCCCTTAGATTTTCAACTTTATATTAAAAAAATCTAAACAAGTGACTTCATGGTTCCTAAGTACCTGTTTAGATTTTTAATTTAAAGTTGAAAATCTAAGTCATAATTCACCGAATGTAAAGGACTGGAGTTTTTGTTCTACGCTAAGAAGAATTATGATAAAATTAATTATCTAAATAAGTAGCAGGTACAATGACGGGGTAGTCATAAGTAGTCAATTAATCAAAATTAGTCAGTAGCTCAGTAGCAACTACGTACATACAATTTTGTTATTCTCTACGTAGATATATTTTTTTAATATTTCATTCTAAGAAGGTATCATAGTATAAATCACTGAACAGCTACGGTACCGAAAACAGTTCTTTAATTATTATGATGAAAATTTCCTGTGAGTATATTTGTCACAGTTTTTCGTGGGAAATCATTTAAGTGCTACAGTACCTACGAATGTAAGTAATTGTATAGAGTTCTTGTCGTCTTCCACTAAAATATTCATAAGAATTATACCCAACCGCTGCTTAAGCTTTTGGTAGGTATCGCTAGAGGGCACCAGCTTACTGTCGAGGGATACCTAGACCTACTAGTACAGTAGTACCCAACTGATATGGCTTACCGAGGTACCTGCGCAGAAGATGAATTTTCAAAGCTCGGGAAATGCGCCAATCGGCCCGCTCCACGCACCGTGCTTCTTTTTCCCGTACCGCTATTGGTCGACACCTGCCGCCATGATGTTAGTCAGCCGCCATACTTGCGAGTGAGACGGAACTAACAGATGCAGAATATTATGAACCTTATAGTAGTGATCTAAGGTTGATTGTAAGTTTTAAGCAATCTCGTTAATCTTCGGGGCCATACTTTCTATTCTGCGCGAACGAAGATTCACGACGCGCCTTATTAGTTGGGTACTACTGTATCAAAGTATTCTACAAAGAAGAGTGTTATTACACTCAATGGGCAATTCTCGTAAAGCAAGCTTAACATAAGACAGGAGAAAATAATGCGATGATAACTTTACAATGTTTTATTTTTTTAGGGTCTTTGTTACATACTGTAGTACGGTTCTTTTTGTTCTGTATTGATTCTTCATATTTCTCTTCTTTTAGTTTTCATTCATTCATTTAGTTGTACCTACCTACTATAAGTTCTATTTTAACAATATTGTGCAGGGATCTTCATTTAATCGTACCTACCTACTATAAATTCTATTTTAACAATATTTTGCAGAGATCTTCATTTAGTTGTACCTACCTAGTACAAGTTCTATTTGAATAATATTTGCGGAGATCTTCATTTCGTGAGTTCTCGTTTTAGCTCTACTCTGTAAGGCGAAGTCATTTATTGTTGATATATGGGCCGGTTAGACTCGAAGCCGACCTCAACATAATTATATTTGGGAAAAGGCTAGGCAAATGATGATGCTGATATGGGCCTCGGTACAGTCTATCAGATTATTTATTAATCAGTCTACCATCATGCCAGCCACTATAACTTAACAAAAGAGACAAATTAAAAAAAAAACTGATGCCATTGCCAGCAATGCAGCTCATCATCCTACGACAAGTGAATAGGATAACCAATCAACTCAGGCCATTGTATACAGATGAACAATAAAATTAAAAAAATAATTAAGAGTTATCTTAATGATACTTACAATTTAAAGCTATCAACTACATACAAAGTATAGAGAATTCACTTCAGCCACATTTTACAAGTTAAGCTGACTCTTACAGCAGTATCTTAAAATTTATTCAGGAATATTACAATTTACCCTAAAGTACATAACATTGCAGAAAGGTAAATTGGCAGGTAAAACAGCCGGGAGTCGAGGGTGGGTACTTCGACATGGTTTCGGGCGCTATCTTAATCGTCCAGCGTTTAAGCATATTTATGTAGCAATAAGTTATCAGAAGCCTAATTACGGCCGCGAAACCACCTGTCCGCTATCATCTGTACATAGGCCTTCGCATATACTTCCGTGCGTCTTACGCGCGGTCCCACCCCCGCGGCGCCATTGGTTGTCGAGGTGGTTGCGCGCGCAGCGGCCCTCCTCGCGGCCGAGTGTGAGACGCCGCGACTCCGAAGGAGCCGGTCGCGACCGCGATGTGCCGCCGCGGCCAGTTCTGCCGCGACCACGTCGCCACGCTGCCGTCGCACGCCCCGCAAGCTACGCCGCCGCCGCTGCCGATACGGCCGTGCGGCACTTATTTTTCACGAATCTGCCCTCATATTTCGAACTTTCCCTATGAATGCAATAGTTAAAAGTTACTTTTGAATGCCCGAACTAAAGTTAAATTAGTTTTGAAAACTTTAAAAAACTTTGTAGCTTAGTTTATTAGTGGTAGTAAGAATTTAAAAACAGATTTATTTGGTGATGTGATATGGCTAGGCGGCGCCAGCACACTATTTGCGCACGGCTGGTGGTGGCCAGCTGCGCGTGGGCATGCGCGCTGCTCGCCTCGGTCGCAGCGGAAGCACATGCGGATGTTGATACGTCTACTGGACTTGGTGATAATACGCTCACTAATTCAGGTAACTACATCAGTTTTCTTATAGAATAAATTAAGTGAAAAAAATGAAAATACATAATTATATTCAAACCAATGCAACTGATCAAAAGTTTTCTCGAAGGTAGGAAATTGCGTCTAAGTAAATAAAATAAGCTGATGTAATGATAAAATTAAAAAACTGCGTTATTAATAAATAACACAACTAGAAATACTTTAAAACTGGGTAGGTACTCAGAGAACCTACTTATACAAGTTAAAACATATCGTATTCTTAATTTTTAAAAAATAAACTAATTATCACTTTCAAGAATACTTGGTTACAGTAAAAACAACATAAGTACATTAAAATGAGAGTTACACACATGCTTGTTGAGTTATTTATAAATATAAACTACTTAATTATCAGGACATAATATATTACTTATATACTTGTTTATATTACTTAGATATTTAGAAAGTAGGTAAACAGATAACATCTCCTTAACCTCTCCTCTGTAATAAAGTTTGTTTATGATCAACTAATAGAGCGGCATATTTTGCTCGTCACAAGTTAATTTTTTGAGTAGTTTACCTATTTCTTTGTATATTTAATATTGAAACAAAGTTTGTAATACCTAAGTACCTATGTACTGAAAAATCTGCCCGTTTCATAAAAATATGAAAAAAAGTTGTAAGTAACATTAAATGTAGCGCAAATATTTAAATGTTTCTTATGACTAGGTGTTGTAGAATTATATTGATTAAATGTAAAAACCCAAAAAGGTTACTTATTTAAAAAATAAAATACTTATTAAGTATTAGCACTGGTTTCCCTTAAACTTACTAAAATGTTATTAGGATGATAAGGAGTAATACAATTATGGTATCATTGTTTATTATTAACAGGTGTGGTTGGTTCTTTAACGAGTATTCTGTCCATTTACAACTCCCTGAATTAAAAATTTAAGTTGCTCCCTGAATTAAAGCACAAATGTGTCGTATTTAAGATAACGCAACTCGGGCCACCAAGATACAGGCGCTGCCTAGTTTGGTTTGTGGTTTACCTACCTATTCTTCCGTACGTGTGTTTGGCACCTAAGCCTTCTAAATGGCTAGACCCATTTAGATGAAATTTTGTGTGTATATTTCAATGGGTTCCTGGATGGTTTGAAAACACAATTGGACCCGTTAGGTGGCGCTGTAGTCGGATTCTAGGATCGTTTAGACAGGACAACGTCTGTCGGGTCCGCTAGTAATAATATTTATTAAAGACACGTAAAAATTTAAATCCATAATATTGCATTGTTTTCCCTGGATATATACATCATAGTCACGCTTTACAAATATATATTTTTGACGCATAAATTGTCACGAGTTTATGAAGTTACAAATCATATCTGGCAGGCGTAAAAGGTTTTTAAATCAGACATTTATATAATAAAAACAACTGAAATATCCATGATTTTAACGAAAATGTGTTTTTTTTTATAAATAATTATAATTTTGGTGTTTCAAATTTAAGTTGGTACTTTATAGTGTGCTATTTATAAAAACAACTGAAATATCCATGATTTTAACGAAAATGTGTTTTTTTTTATACAAAATTATAATTTTGATGTTTTAAATTTAAGTTGGTACTTAATAGTGTGCTAATAGTTTGCTAATTTCTTCTTTTTTTTTGTTTTGCTGTTTCGTGTCTATGTTAGGGGCTGGTAAAACTATTGCTTTACTAGCTTATGCCTCCAGAATCGCCCGCGTGGAGATTGGAAGTTATCTCACGAAAACATAATACCGGTACCCTATGTCCTAACCCAGGTCATGATCTACCAATTCTCCTTTCTGTCCCAAATTTAATCGAAATCTGTTCAGCCGTTAAGGTAACAGATAAACAAACAGAAAGAGTAATCTACTTTTGCATTATATAATATAAAGTATGGAAGTATGGATTGGGATGTATTGTGTTTGATAAAAAGGATGTTTTAGAAAAAAATCTCGTGTTCTTAGATAATAATTTATGATAGCAGTAGTTATGAAAGTTTATTTGACCCATTTCTGGCTTCAGAATTGGATGTTCTACATATTTATTGACATACTTATGTGACTAAAATACATATTAATTACATGAATACATACCTACATTTTTGAGAGTAGGTACACACGTAAGATACATTTTTGAGCTTTTCATAAAATTGTAAAGGTGATTTGTGGATTATTATAAAACTAGCGATCCTCCCCAGCTTCGCACGGTTTTTACGACAAGACAAAATGTCGAGATTTGTTTATTATGATATACACGTAAACCTTCCGAAATACATTCTCTAAATTATGGTGAAAACCACATTAAAATCCGTTGCGTAGTTTAGAAGAACAGCGTGGTCACATAAACAGACACGAAGAGTGACTTTATTTATAATATTTAAACGTATTTATATAGAAATTTTTATGATAAAATAGAACAATTCAGGCAGTGTAGTTAAGTTTCAATTAGAATAGGTATGAATTAAACTGTCTTAGAACTAAAAACTGGCCAAGTGCGTATCGGACCACGCACAATGATGGGTTCTGTAGTTGAAAATAATTTATCCCAAAAACAAACTTAACATTGTAATCCAAAAAAAAATGTTTTTATCTGATGTAATTACAAATTAACAATTTTCGGACTTTTTCCTTTAATTGTGCTGTGAGAACTTGCTTCATGCCGAATTTCATGATTTTAAGTCAACGGGAAGTAGGTACCCTATAGGTTTTGATTTATTTGCGAGTATCAAAATATGTCGCATAAATGACCGTATTTTTTTATTGCGTTGACATAGACGTTTGATTTTTTTAGAACTCCAAGGGACTATAGACGTACGTATTTTATATTAATTTCAACTTGATACCTCCATGAGTTCCTGAAAAAAAGGGTCTTGACAGACTGACAGACAGACAGACAGATAGACAGACAGACAGACGGACAACGAAGTGATCCTATAAGGGTTCCGTTTTTTCCTTTTGAGGTACGGAACCCTAAAAATTAAAGAAAAGTGATATCCATGCACCAACCCGCACCAAGCCCGCGTGGTGGATTACGGCCCCTTTCACAGAGTCCCAGAAGTGGGAACATTATAATAGGGTTATTATGCATGCACGTATTAAATATCGTTAAAATGGTATGAAAACCAAATTACCAGTCGTACCAAATAGACAATTTTATTACCAAATCTACTTAAATAAAAAATAAAAAAAATCATTTCTTCAGTATTCATAAACGGAATTGCAATATCAAGTGTTCTATATAGTTAAAATAAACAGAAAGTTGATTAAAAATACAGATTTAGAGGCTTCTTGTTGCTTTCGAATTCTTCAATTACATCATTCCAATGTTGTAAGACTGACGGTGGGCGGTGTCTAAATAGAACAACACCTATTATGTACTTCTTACTTATGTACGTTTTTATCATTAAATGAATGTTGCTTGGAAGAAAATTCATATGATTTTGTTTTTTTTTCACGATTTTTTTTTTTTGTTAATGCATACTACTGCAATGGTTCTTTCTTTATTTTGTTCTTTCGTTCGATTCCCGCACGGGACAAATATTTGTACGACCTACAAGTATTTGTTCCGAGTCTGGGTGTTTTTCTATCTATAATATGTATGTATTTACAAAAAAAAATGTATATAAGTAGTTTATCAGCCATCTTGTTACCATAACACAAGCATTAGGTTGCTTAGCTTGGGACTAGATGGCGTTGTGTGAAATGTCCAAGGATATTTATTTATTTATTTAAAGTTAGATAAAATATATTGCAGTTTACTTTACTTACACAAAACTAAATGTATTGAGTATTAAATAAATTATTTATTTAAAAAACATTTAAAACGAGGGTACTTCTGTAAAAGTATACAATAACCATCATAAAAATAGTAAATAAATAACGTTTAAAGAATGATAGAACCGTGAGTGTTAGAAATTCATAAGTTATTAAACTTTATGATGTTGTGGCTAATATTGAATGAAGTTATTGATTTTAATTTTTTTATGTAAATTCGTGTCATAATAAGTTAGTCGTGTCTGTGAGTCATAGATTAGAATGATTATAATTCGGCCACGTATTTAAAGTTACATTTTCTTACCTACTTTAGATATCAAACAATACTTAGGTTTATTTCGGTTATATTTGCGTTAGTTAACTATCAAGTCCTTTGACGTGACACTTCTCAATGAAAAATTGACACTTTTGGACGGAAGTTTGGACACATACGCCCGGTTTCTCGACGGCTATTCAAATCTAAAATTAAATAATCGTGTGTAAAATCTCTTGTTAAGTCGAAAACGAGTTGCACGAACGTTGATTAAGTACTTTGATTTGAATCTTTGATCACTTGACACAGCAATCAAATTAGTACCTACTAAACTCTCTTGTTAATTCAGAATTTGGGTTTCTGAACAAACGATTAAGCTCGAATGTCATGTCAAGCCAAAGTCAAATGTTGTGTTAGCTAATCTGTCGAGCTTGGGCGATTATCTTTGCGTTCCCCGTGATTTTCTGTTTTCTTTGGATATTTTCTAGTTATAATTAATAAAACAACTTCTGCACGGGGGCACGGAGGAGTCTCGGTATGTAAAGATGGTCTCCCATCCACTGACCAATCCCGGCAAGCGTAGCTTAACCTGATAGATCGACTCGTGCGGCTGTTATTACTTAGCCACGAGCTCCTCCTAAAAATCTAAAACCAAACAATAAAAATTCTATAAGTAGGTACTTTAACTACGGTACATATTTTTGTTAATAGATATATTTTTTTTTTATACCTACGTGTTGAGGTTTAGGGGTTTAAGCGTTTTATAAAGGGGGGCCAAATTTTCATTATTTTTGCGATTGGACACACCGTTTTCGAGATATAAGGAAAAGAAAAAAAAAAACCAAACATTCAAATTTTCAATAAAATGGCGCCTTGGTCAACGAATTATTTGTCAAAATTAATGAAGAATACGATGTTGCCATACACATAATCTATTTTCTTTAATCGTTGACATTGATCGTTGATTAATTAATTTTGTCGTAATCGCCAATTCAGCAACCCAATTTGATTTGACTGGTCTGTTAATTTAACCAGTTTGTTAGTTGATTTTAGATTTGAATAGCCGTCGAGAAACCGGGCGATACCTAACTTGCTATTTGAATTATACCTACTCGCTACTGACCGTATGCAATTAATGTAAATCAGCCATAACAGACAGTTTAAGATGGGCTACTAAGATAAAAATTGTGTCCGACGGAAACACGTTTTTTAGCCTAAACCGAAACCGTAACCTTTTGAATTCGGCTCCCATTCTCAGCTTTTTAGCCGTAATCAAAGCCGAAACTTCACTACTAAAAATTAAATAAACTTCTTCATATTTGTGTTTTTTTTTGTATATACATCTTGTAGCATTATAACACAGAGCTTACCTAACATATTAGAACCCGAGCAGTCGCAGCTTGCTCAGTGAAGCACGATGGTACAAGAACCTTGGTAACGGTAGCAGCCTAGGGACCGTTTCTTGTCTTCGTAGCTTAGTGCTACGAGCCTCTACGAGCCGCTACGAGCCTCTACGAGTGCTACGAGACGATAGTGTTTTTAATAATAATTACTGATACGTCCTGTAAGCATAAATTGTGCTGTATGGCATACTTAATAATACGCAATACTTCTCTGTGTTGTGTAGGAGCCAAAATTATAAGAGTAGGATACCTCCTTCTTTCATAAAATTAAAACTTGTTGTTACATTTTGACGAAACTGCAGTTGCTTAAAATAATTATGTTGTAAAATTTTAAAGCGTTGTGATTTTATTTAAAAAAATACATTATTCACAGAAGAGACTACAAATAACAGAAATCCGGCCACAGCTTATACTGATATCATGAAACTTTACATTCGTATAATTAAAATTCACGTTTCAGCAACACATTTACAATGACATTACATAAAATCGCGTTAATAGTGGGGCTCCTGCGTCAGATAGTCGGACATGGTGATGCCAGTAATTTGGCCAGTCATAAATTACTCGTTTAACTGAATTACGCGAGTTGAAAGCATTCCGCCGCTGTCGAATGCGGACCGTTTCCATTCCCATGCTACTCGTGCGGCCACTGATATGCAGGCTTCCAGTGTACTTCACAAATGAGCTTTGAATCAACGAAATTTCATTTGCGAGTCATTTGCCATCGATAACTTGTCAATCTTAATAACAATCCCGTCAGTTTGTTGGCACGCAATTCGGTTATTATGATTCGGTGGGTACATGGACTGGACTGTCGCTCTATGCGTGGCGCAACTTGTGCGAGTTAACTTGAGCATGTTGTCACATTACCGCTAAAACAAACAAATGTGCAACAGCAACAAGGTATGTATCGAGATGTGTGTTTTGACCTGAGAGTAAAATGAAGTTAAAAACTGTCTTCTGTGATTGATTTGTTTGCATCTCTATTCGGCGATGATACCATTGTTATTCAGGAAACGTTGCGCACGTATGGTATGATTAATTAATTTAATTATTAAATTGGTAATTACAAATGCATGTTGGGAAAGAACATATTTTACAACAGATCGCTCATTACGAAAACTTTGTAATTAAAATGTGCTTGCTTAAATACTGTTTGTTTATTCGACTTTTAACGTCGAATAAACATAAGAAGGACATAAGGAATAGGTTAGTTTCTGTACAGTCACGAGCATAAATATGTTTACCAGTGAGAACCTGTAATTGGCGCTATATTTTATATTAAATTGTTATCTCTCTGTTATAGCTGTTGGTTCTCCTAAAAATAAATAAATAAACAGCTCGGCAGTAATATCTGGTTGCATGATTCATCCATGATTGTGTGACTGCAAATATATGTGATAATTTATGGAAGGCATATACAAGTGGCAGCATAAATATGTGATATCGAAGGAACACCAAAACTATCTGGCGAAACAAGCAATGCCAAAGGACGCTGAATCGGCTTCAAAAACACGTGCAAATGCACTGTTAACGGACTTGTCTTGCGTCAGAAATATCTGCCTACTCAGTTAAATTAAGAAGAATGTGATACTGCGTTGTGATCGAAAATATCGTACATCACTTTAGTAGCATAAAAACTTGACAAAATAATGTTCCGAGTTTTCTTCTATATCGCAAAATCATTGCCTTATATGTGATAAACTGGAAGCATAAATATCCGATTGTCATGTTTGAAAGTAGAAATGACAATAATATGCAATTTTTTTTCTTTTCGGCAACTGAGCCGATGTCAACTATTATCAATTTAAATATACTGTTAGGTTTTTATGCTGCCAAAATGCTGTCAGATATTTCGATCACAACGAGGTATAACATTCTTCTGAATTTATGACACAAGACATGTCCGTTAATATTGCATTGACACATACTTTTGATGCCGATGCAGCGACCTATATTTTCAAGCTGCCTTCTCGTCGAAGACACTTGCTTCAGTAAATACCTACTTGTTGTTTGTCTAAGTGTACCCGGCATCAACTTTACCTCGGTGTCACCCTTTTGGTAACACATCTTATAACACTTACCAGCTCATGGTAATCAGTTGCTGAACATATGCATGTTCAGCTCAGTCATAAGTGCATGTTCGCTTCTACAATGAACATTGCTAGGTATGGATAACAGACTGTTTATGACGTTGTTATGGCGCACAGGCGAGTGTTTCAGTCCATTTTTTCGTTCCGACGGCTGCGTTTCACATTTGTCACGATGAGCATAGTGCTGGCATATCATTCGGATGCTCCACGAGATGTTTGTCATTGATATATTTAAATAATGATAAAAACAATTCTTAAGAAGAATTAGTCAAGTTCCATGTTCTAAGAGTCAATGATAGTCATTCGCTGGACATAGTATTAATACTGATCAGACCTTGTTAACAACTTAAATCTGCAAATTATTTATCAAGATAATTTTGTTAAAACTACTGCAAGTCAGTGGTTTAAAGGTTCACAAAGGTCCACATCGACTAAGTCTGGCTGATTGAGCAAGTGGGATTTTGGTTTGTAATCGAGACAAACGTGAATATAAGTTTAGGGTACAAAAAGTCAGTTAGGGTACACAGTGACCCTTTAAGTATTTCAGTGTCATTTGTATGTCTATTTGATATCACGACGATTTCTACTCATATTATATATACTCGGTACTAGATTAGATAGGTGTGGCATGTAATCTCCTAGTGTCCTCTTGTCACATCAGTTTGTCTACAAACTTGTGATGACCAATTTTGATGATTGATAAACAGAACTGGATGATGATCGACCTAACGCTAACTACTTTCGGCTAGAACGGTATTATTCCAAACTCCCCGAAGGTATCATTGCATAGTGCCCGTCACACAAATTCACAGACTCTCACATGCATGTAATTTCACCGGCATCCGTACCCTTCAAACCGGAACATTGCAATCCTGCTTGGCGAAATGGTAATTGTGGTAGATACACAACTAGAGATTGCAAACTGGGCCCGCCAACCGGGCCCGGTAGCCTTTCAGGCGCCCACCGGGCCCGGCCATTCTTACCGGGCCCGGTCACCGGACCCGGTGCAGTACAGGCTAGCCTATAAGATTTCGATATTTGCTCAATTAGTAATAGTAACACTCACTAGTCTTAATAGCCAAAGTTTAAGAAAAAACATAATACTTTACTTTTAGCAAATAAGAATTTGTTTTGTTTATACCAAAGCTACCAAAGTTTATCTATCTATCTAATCTAAATTGTTATAACACGTTTAGTACTATATGCTGCGTTATTAGTTTCTTATTTTAATACTATGTTTTCAAATAGACACTATAAAGAGCAAAGAGAAAGACCTGCCTGTTTAAACTTATAAAAAATAAATAATTACTAATACTAATGTTACTATTCCGTCCATAAGTAAAAGTAATCAATTCTGTATTACATAAGTGTGATTTTGAGACTTGAGTGAAACTGATTATTGTGATAATTGTTCATAAGCCCGTTTCAAAAAAAAAGTATCTGCACAGAGCAATCAATAACCTAATTTTACAGGAATTCAATAACAATATGATGATGATAATAGTGAGTCGAATTCACCACCTTCACTAAAGCATAACCAACAACCATTTATTCTCGCCTTGCAAAGTAATATTGGGTAAGCATTCTATTTTCTAGAGAAGAACGTCTGTTTTTATACCCACAAGTTAAATAATAACCGTTTATTTAAAATATATAATTATTTTACATGGAAAAGACAATGATTCACATTGTCTTTTCCATTGTTTTCATAAAATACTTTAAAAGGTTTCATCGCTAACACACAACCCGGCCGGGCCCGGCGGACCCGGCCGGGTTGGCGACGAATGCAACCGGGTCCGGCCGGGTTGAGAAACATACCGGGTTGCAAAGACACAACACCACGTACCATTCCTTTCGTATAAGTTTTACCACTAACATATCCTATAATTCTTAGGCTAAGAATAGAATTTCGTAGCAATTAGAATTAAGTTTTGAGTGCTGTGACAGAGGTTTAGATGGTATGCAGAAAATAAACCCTTGTAGGAAACTGTGGATCTATATTTTAAAACAAAAGTTGTAGAAAATACTTATGTGAAGGTAACGGTTTCTTTGAATTAATTATGGTAGCTAGTCAGTTAGGGCTGGAAAGCTTTCCGAATAAAAACTTGAAGCGTGCACTAAATATCTCGACGTCATGCAGTAACGACGTTTCAAACTAACCAGATGCAATTATTCCACAGCTCAGAGCGCCCATTCACTGAAGTTCCTCGGCCTGAACTACCGATAACAGAGAATAGTGTAACGAATTAATCAAAATTTCACCTCGGGGCCTAATATGAGTCATGATTTCTGGTGAACAATGGAGGTGGAGGAGCACTCGAACCGAAGTTGAATCACTACGTACATTCGGAGAGTTCCTTTGTTACGGAACCGAGTAATGAAAGCGCTAGCTGATAATAATTTACGAACAGCAGAAGTGTCGCTGTTTAATGGCGAAAATAAGGGTCCGAGGAGCATTCCAGCGCGGGGCGAGTGCCGGCGCCGACTGACAACCGCGCCGACAGCAAACTAAAATAATTATCATCATTGTCCCTGGCCACGGCGAGCGCTTTAATTGTTCATTTACATTTGCAACGATGATACCAGTTCCGAACTATTTCGCTCGGTGTTTATTTTACTCTAGCCCGTTCCGCTGCCGTGTTATTGTTCAGAGTTAATGGTCTGAAAAATAGAAATGATTCGCAATTTGTATGATGTTATTGTTGTATGTAACTTATAGCTTTATCTGGATTTCCCTGTATGAGTTGATTTATGATTATTTCTGTTATGAGCAAATTGGTATTCTAGAATTAAGTTCCTACTTGTAATTTTAGTTATATTGTTCTTCAAGCTTACGTACAGGCAACCTCTAGCGACTAGTCGATAGCGACCTCTAGCGACTAGTGTCAGCTTGTACTTAATAAGTAGGTAATGACCTACTTATTAAGTACAAGCTGACAGTTATTTATCTAAGTTTTCTACTGCTGTACAGATTATAGATTCTTATATAATATAGAGCTCTATATTATATCAGAATCAACAATCTGTCGCTACAAGCAGCTGCTTGTAGGCATCCTAACTTTAATGCAGGTCATGCAGGTTATCTTCCTGCTCGGCTGTTGTGTTAGTGTTTATTACAAAATGTAATATTCTTAAACTCAAAGACAAATCTTATCGTTGTTTCTATTGAAACAATATAATTAAGTCAAGATCTTGAGGGAACTCTTAAATTAGATAAAGCTACCACATCAACTATTAAGCGTGTTGAACATCTCACATACTGAATGTTTTCACTGTGTCTAAGGGGCACATTTCTAATACAAAATGAAATTACAAGAGATGCTCGCGGAGTCCTCCCACGGCATTAATTTGTATCAAGAATTTGTAGAGATTTAGCTTGAGCCGGGACGGAGTGTTCATCGCAGCCGGCGAGCGTTAACACTTATTAAGGGGGTGCATCCCTGCGACAGATGTAGGGGAGGGCCCGCCATTTGCGTAATGTCAGGAATGGTTACACTCGATTTAATAAAACTCCGACAGCATTTCATTCTGAAGAATTTAAGAGTCAATTCGTTTTAAACGCCACAGTAGCATAGCGAGAAAAAACCGTGAGCCGAAACGTGCCTCGAATACATCGCCAAGGCTTGGATTTCTTATCGGTAGCAATTGAGATGAGTACTTATGGCTTTTCGAGTGGCTCGGCTTCGTTTAATTTGTTGTTTCAGCGTGGAATTTTTATTAACGTCTCCCCTCACTTTACATTTTTAGGGACGTGTTCCTTATTGGCAAGTCAAGGTGAAGACAAAGTTTGGCTTCGTATTTTTTGTTTTCCTTTGAGCATCTCTGCACGAAGGTTGTGAATAGTAAATAGATCGATGACCACAAGGTTGTATTGGTTGTAGCACGCAGTTTGCGGTTAACCTGTTGACTCGTTGTGGTTACATTGTGTATACTATACGTACGTGTATATGGTAGCGACCGATTAGTTATACCAGCTGTGGATAACTAGGCCCATTCATTAATCAAGTCAGTTAGTTTCTGGTGTGTAGTGTATCTCGAGTTGCGTGATTCTGTTTAACATATAAACCGTAACGTTCAATCAGGCTCAGCTCAGACATAACGTCGTGGTTTTATATCTCGGCTATCTTGATCAGACGCGTTCATCAACGTTCACACAGGGATTTTTCCTCAGGCATGATAATACGACTGCATAAAATTATAGTGCTATACTCATTTTACTTGCTAATATAATCACATTATGTCCAAGCTTTGTGACTGGGTTCAGAAATTAATAGCAACACAGAGCGTGTGTCGATCGGAAAACACAAGGGGGACCACTCAGCAGATGCTTATCTGCACGCGCTCTGCTCGGAGGCCAAATACTGTTTCTACGTACCTATAGGTAATAGGTAATAGGTAATACGGGCTGGTATCCGCAACTCCACGACAATGCGCGTATTTTGCGTATGGGTGGGAAAATCGGTTATTCGATCCACCCCAGCTCCTCAAAGAAGGCCAGCAGCGCCTTGACATTACTGACAACTTCCCGGATGGTACCTGGGTTACCGAAGTACTTTGCCCTGTATGCGGCGACAACCGGGCAGTTTAGAAGCACATGAGCTGCTGTCTCGTCGTCCTCCATGCAGGCCCTGCACAGCGGACTGTCTGTGACTCCTATGACAAAGAGGTGTTTATTAAATGACCCATGGCCAGTTAAAGCAGCAGTAACTGTACGCAGCTGTTGTTTAGTTAGTCGAAGAAACTGTTTCGTGAGGCGGCCATCAATTGTAGGGAGTGCTTCCCTAGCCTGCCTACACTCACCTTGGTCCGACCATAGCTTATGATGCTGGTCCCTGGTACGTTTCCTTACCAGAGTGCGCAAGTACCCGAAGGGGAGCGGCACTATGGGTTCAGGTCCCACTGGTGCCATGCTCGACCCCCTTCTGGCAAGTTCGTCGGCTGCGTCGTTGCCTAGCGAGCCGCTGTGTCCCTTGATCCATTGAATGGTTATATTATTGAGTTTACCCACCTGGTTGAGACGCTGGTGGCACTCGTATATTAGCCCAGAGTCCACTGTGTGACTACTTAGCGCTTGCAGAACTGCCATGCTATCTGAGAGTATGCGGATCGAGTGGTCCTTAACTTCCCTGGCCATGATGGCAGTAGCGGCCAGAGAAATGCCCATGCACTCGGCCTGGAACACCGTGTTATGGACCCCCAATGGTGTAGCTATGTGTATGTTGAAGTCCTCCGAGAAGATTCCAGCACCTGTGCCACTACCTGTTTTAGATCCATCCGTGAAGATGCGTAGCTCTGCGGGTCGCAACCCCTCGCATCGACGATCCTCGTGGAGCTGGATCTTGTATTTTTTATTAAAAATAAATTGTTTGGGTACCCGGTCATTTACAGCTTTCGTAATAGGGAACTCTTTGTTGAGTCCCTCAAGCAGCACGGTGTGTGGTGAGTTAGTCTTACCCCAGAGATCTAGTGCATTAAGACGTACCGCTGCCATCGTTGCTTCCTGCTGTATGAACAGGTGGAGCGGTGGCAAACCCAGCATGGCTTCAACTGCTGCAGTCGGAGTAGTCCTCATGCAGCCCGTAGTCGCCGTGCAGGCTAGTCTTTGCATATGTTGTAGTTTATTGGAAGCTGTAACAAGTTTGGTGCGGGGCCACCAGACCACAGCCCCGTAGGTGATCATGGGGCGGATCACTGCGGTGTACAGCCATAGTATAATTTTCGGGGATAGGCCCCACTTCTTACCTATCATTTTCCTGCACTGCCAGAAGGTGATACAGGCCCTGTTTAGTTTGTTGTCTAAATGACTACTCCAGTTTAACTTACTGTCTAGAATGACCCCGAGATACTTGACTTCGTTGGTAAGCTGGAGTTCTGTATCGAACAGTTTTGGTAGGCGGAAAGGGCCTAATGCTCGTTTATGGGTAAACATGACTAGTTCAGTTTTAGTGGGATTCACTGATAGGTCAAATTCCCTGCACCATCTTTCTACAATACGTAGCGCTTGCTGAGTGAGGTTGCAGATCGTTCCTGTCACCTTCCCCGACACAAGGATTGCGAGGTCGTCTGCATAACCTATTGTATAATAGCGGCTGGCGTTGAGTTTGGTGATAAGGTCGTTAATCACTAAATTCCATAGCAGGGGCGACAAAACCCCTCCCTGGGGGCAGCCTTTGGCTATCATGGCCAAATGCTGCTCACCCTCAAGGCGAACCACTCGTTTACTTAACATGTTTGTAATCCAGTCCGTTAGTACCTGTTCTACTCCATGTCTGGAGAGGGCGCTGCTGATGCTGGAGAAGTTGGTTTTGTCGAAGGCTCCTTCGATGTCTATGAACGTGCCCAGGCAGGTGCCTTTCTGGTAAATCGCTTCCTCTATCTGTCCGACCACTAGATGAAGAGCGGACTCGGTCGACTTACCCGAGCTGTATGCGTGTTGATTACCGTGTAGCGGTACCGTTTTCAAAGCGCCGTCCCTCAGCTCCCTGTCACACAGCCTTTCCATAGTCTTTAAGAGAAAGGAGGTCAGACTGATCGGTCGGTGGGATTTGGCGTTTGTGTAGTCACCCTTACCTGGCTTAGGGATGAATATAACTTTCACTTCCCTCCATCCTTTAGGAATGTATCTGAAGGCCAGGCACGCTCTCATTAAAGGCACTAGTCTTATTGCAATAGAGGTCCCACCCCACTGTAGTAAGGCGGGGAAAACTCCATCAGGACCAGCTGCCTTAAAAGGATGGAAACTACGAATGGCCCATTGGATCTTTTCCAACGTGATCACCCTGTTCGCGTAAAGCCAATCATTGTCTGATGGTGTTTGAATTACATCTAGCCAGTCGATTACCTGCGTAAAGACACATCCAGGGAAGTGAGTTTCAATAAGGACGCGTCTCGTTTCTTCTGGCGAGGAAGTGAGTGTATTATCAGACTTACGAATGGTAGCGGGCCCAGATATCTGCTGTTGCGCCAGTACCTTCCTTACCCTGTTCGCTTGCTGACAAGATTCAATGCTTCCACAGAATTTGCGCCATCCCGTAGTACTCCTGAATCTGATGCATTTTTTGTAGCTGGATTTGGCTGCGTAATAGTTATCCCAGTCCTCATCCGCACATGTGTTCATGGCTCTATTCAGAGCTTGCCTTACCTTACTGCGCTTGCGCTCCAGCTCAGCGCCCCACCAGGGTTGTTTGCCCGGTGTGCTACGCGGGGTGGTCTCTGGGCAAGCAGTTTGGTAGCTGTCAATCATTGATTTAGTGAGGTGACCTACCAAAACCTCAATCTGCGTCGTGTCCACAACTGTCGTCGGATCGCTTAGTGTCGCCAGCTTGGATTCTAGGCTGCGTGTATAGGTGGCACGATCCGTATTACGCGGATTACGCCGTGGTGGTGTAGGTGGAACACAGACCTGGATGTCGAAGCGGATCCACCTGTGATCAGAGCAGGACGCCTCCTTGGAGACCTGCCACCCAGTGGTAATCTCCGCCGCGCCCTCTGTAGCCAGAGTGAGATCTATGATTGTCCGGCTACGCCTGGTTACGAATGTTGGTTCGGAGCCAGTGTTTAGTAAGGATAGGTTAGTCGAAAACAAATAGTCAACCAAGGCCTTACCCCTCTCGTTTTGCGTGTCCATTCCCCACAGTTGGTGGTGAGCATTGGCGTCGGCACCCACGACGAGCTGAAACCCGCAACTCTCGCAATGGCTCACGAGGCGGGCGAGGCCGTGGGGAGGCGGCGCCTCCGCCTCGGGCATGTAGACCGAGGCGAACACGATCTCCAACTCTGTGGCGTCGACACGCTGTATTAGCAGCTTAACTGCAGAGACATCTCTGCAACAGAAGTCCGTTAAGAGATGTGTTTTAAGGTTACCTGTGACATAGATGCACGATCTGGGGTGATCGTGACCCGTGGTGACCAGGAGCTTACCATTAAGATTGGAGAGTCCTTGAATGCGGCCCGCCCTTATCCACGGCTCTTGGATCAGGGCAATGGCCGTGTGTTGAACCTCCAGCCACTTGCGAAGCTGAGCCGTCGCGGTCTGACTGTGGTGGAGGTTTGCCTGGAGGACTTTACATGTTGACGAAAGGGACGCCATCGCTGGTCGAACCCTCATCGTCCCCCCCTAGTCTGAGCCCGGCAAACAGGTCGCCCTCGTCGAAGCCGTCCCCTCCCCCGGCCGAAGCTGGCGACAAAATCATGTCATCCAGCTCCTCACCAGACGAGGGGACGGCGTCCACGGCGGCGACAGCAGAGGCAGCCGACTCTGCTACAGCAGGTTCGGCCGCGGATGCTACCGGGTTGTTTGATGGGGGAGTGACCTCCCCTCCAGGTGTCTGTGGCAGCGCCTCGCAGCCGGCGTCCATGGCGGAGTCCCATCCGTCGGGGACGTCTGTGAACCTACCGTTCCGACCCCGGAATTTTAAGTAGACCGCCCCCAAACCAAATGAGAGACGGCGCCCAGCCTCCATCAGGGTCGGGATTTGGTCCACCGGAACATCGACCACCACAAACCATGCTGCGTCTTGTTTGTCGGCATGCAGAAGTACCCACCTCTTTATGTCGACCCAGGGGTTCTGATACCAGAGAGCACGCCCAATATCGGTCGACTCCCCAAAGACCCCCTGCTCGTCTGGGATCACGACACCACATCGTGCTCGCTTCTGGATCTCCGACTGGCTCTTGACGACTAGCGAGTTGCTAGCTTGGAGAGTTAGTTCGGAGACTGTCTTCCTTAGCCAGGCTAAGGTGTGGTCGTCACTGCACCACAGCTTGAGGACACCCCCGGCGAACACCGGCTTGGCATTGAAGGTCGGCCTTGGAGTGTCTTGCTTTGCGGACCAGGCCTCGAGAAGGATCTGCTTCTGGATAGCAGCGAGTACCTGATCCGATACGTCCTTGCTGAGGATCCCCGTGCTGTCGCAGGTGATCGCGACGTCAAGGGTAGCGCTGGCAGCTTGGGCGTAGCTTCGTTGTGCAACCCGTTTGGATTGATCAAGACGCGGCCGCTTCTGATCTCCACGAGGTGTCAAAGACTCGTTGAGAGCTCGCTTGGCCGCGGCCTGATCCTTCCAATCAGGTTGCTGCATTTTACCTTGTGCAGGTGTCTCCATAGCACTGGTTGGCGGTTGACTGGGCGCTGGTTGACTTGTGCCGGCCTTTGCCTGCGACCGCTTACCGTTGGAGAAGTTTACCTGGTCGCCTGTCGGTTTGTCCGAACTAGCGGCAGTGACCTGTTTATTGCAGGAGCTTTTGCGTAGCAACCTGCGTGCTTGACGGCGCTCCTTCCTCGTCAACCTATCCCCCCGGTTGCCTTGCTCAGCAACGGATGGACCTGAAGGGTCAATGCAAGGGCGTTGGGTTAATTGAGTGGATTTTTTACCCTTGCCCTTGCGTTTCTGCACAATCTGCCAGGTGCGTGAGAACGCATCCTCAGTGCATCTGGCCGTCTCCGCGTGACTGGTGACGGCCGTCGGATGGGAGGAGGCTGGAAGAGCCTCAGGAGGAGGAGGGTGTTTGGTTAGACACCCGGTACCGGTGTTAACCAGCACTGGTGTCTGTGTAGCTAGGGTCGGACCGGCAGTGGTATTAGTCGTCGCCTTGGTCTTCGCCTGAGTTATGGAAGGGTCGGTACTGGTCCCAATCAGCGCCGACGTCCTTTGTTTATACTGGGACTTTTTATTTTTGGTCTTAGCTGTGGTTCTCGCCACAGAAGGACCGGCGCCCGCGCTAGTACCCGCAGCGTTAGCCGCATGGGCACCAGGGGCAAGGGAAGTGCTAGCACCTCCCTTAGGAGTGTTGTTGGCCTTCGCCACCACTCCGGTAATTTTAACAGGCCTTGATTTATCCATGTTAAATTTATTTTTAAAATTCATCTCTCTGGCTCCCACCCTCCATGGAGCCCGCACCTGGGAACGTCTCACTATAAATAAAAGTTCGAACGTTAGGACTACCAGAGAGATATAGGGGCGCGAGGCTGGTTTACAGTGCGACATCGGGCGCTCGATCGGGTTGGCGTAGGGGGTCGTAAGGCCTACCCCCAACGAACTGATCAACCCTCACTTACACCGTCAGCATGACCTTTACCTACCGCTTCAGCCGTCCGAGGACAGCCTCAGCGGACCTCACGCACCTCGCCTGTGGCCCTCTGACGGGACACTATGGCCATTTCCCTACCCCTGGCTAATGGGTAGGGCCACCGTTTCGCTTGAAATCCAGACCAAAGGGGGCGTGTTGCCTTACGGACACATTACCGCCAGCGCCGCTCGGCTCAACCCCCCAGGACTCCTTCATCCCCGCTCACGGCGCTCAACTGCGCAGGTCCTAGCGCAGGTGACTACTTACTCCTACCCGCCATCAGCTGAATTTAGTGATAGTCGAGCCCGCCACCACCCAGTCACAGGGAGTGACGGTTAGGAGTGGAAATTGGAAGGGTGGAGGAGGGAGGAATGTGGATATAGATGGGATGGGGTGGGGAGGGATCGTGAGATTTGGGGTAGGAAGGCATAAGACGGGAATGACCAAGGTTATGGGAATTGGGGACGGGATGTGATGACGCCTGGTGGTTTTTGTTACGTCTATTTCTTAAGGAATTAGACCAAGAACGGGGTGGCAACCTCGGGAAGGTGCATCCGCCAGACTTGCCTTGAGGATCTACACGACTGTAGCGCTCTCCCTCAAGACCTCGCCACCCTGCCACCTCTGAAGGAGGCAGCAAGGTAGGCCTGCATCTATACTACCAAGCAAAGCAAAGCAAAGCATGTCGTTGTGCAACCGCAAAAGCATAAATCCAGACCCCCCCCCCCCCCCCTACGTACCTATGTAAATATAATCTACTTATTGTGCTCAGTTTATACCACACAATAATATTAAGTCTTTCTATTGAGAAACGTTATAACTGATCTTGTGGAAATTTCTGTTGTATATACTCCCATTTATTTTTATTTTGAAACGTAACATGCCCTATTCGAAGCATCTAGGTACCTATTAAGAATAACTTTACACTGTTCACTACTTGTCGTAGTGTAATTTGTCAAGTGTAAATATACTGCAACAAAAAAAAAGCAATTATTGCTAAATATGTATAAGTAGGGGTCTCTACAAGGACGTTACACGAAAGCTTACAGTAACATGTGGCGCGTAAATGTGACTAAACGTAATTAATGATCGATTGTACGTCCGACCATAGAGAATGGCCCGCACCCTCCGCAAATCTTTACCGCTTCAAAATGGGTGTCCCTGGAGACTACAGCGCCTTTTAATTTGCCGGTATTAGGGGTGTACCCTGTATTGCTACCGTCCTTGTATTATTTTTTAAATTACTTATTTGAGTGATAGATCGATTTTTTGCCGTTTTTTGTGCGAATCAGAAAGGTCAATACTTATTTTGTTTTGTTGTTTTTGCAATACAAATTTTTGTTTTTTTGAATATACGAAGATTAGGTCTGCATTTACGTGTTGTAAAAATATAATTATGTATCCTAATAATTATCCTATCATATTCAACTCCTTTCTATTTTGTCCTGGAACATTTGAAACCGTTAAATAAATTCTCGTGCAAAATCCATAAATTATTTGACGAATTACTTTTACGTTCTTAGCCCTTATTGTGGCTGAGTGAATCGGGTCTCAAGTTTCCACGACACCCTTGTATCTTTTAGTTCGTGCGTAATGTAATAGATGGCACTGTGTGTAGCTTAATTTGATAAATGATTGGATGTATTCTTCCAAAGAATTTTGACATTTACTAATTTCATACTAAGCAATTTAGTTTTTTATCGAAATTGAGTGTCGGTGCAGAAAAATATAAAATTTTAAAAACGTTTCAAACAATTTATGAACATGAACTTGAAACAGAACTTTAGCCCAGTGGTACTGGTAGCGGCCCCGAATTATGTGTCGTAGGTCATGGGGTCGAACCCAGGCTGATACTTTACTTTGTCTAAATTACCAGTAATTTCTTTAATTACCAGTGCTCTCAAAAGGGTGAAGGAAAACATCGTGAGGAAATCGAAGGTTCTAGAACCAATTTGAAAACAAAAATGTAGGTGAATATAGGTAATCTAGGTGTGTGAATGTCACACTCCTCATTGCACGTGATGGATTATGTATGACCAATCCCTTTCACAAAGAGAAGGCCTGTTTCCCAGCAGTGGGAACGTTGTAAACTGATTATGCTAAAAGCTATATATAAAAAAACTTTCACAGTAAATAAAACTACACTTTGTTGTGTAGGTAGGTACTATCGACCAAACGGACTCCTTTACACATTAAAATTGCTTTTTGTACACACTGATTCATTGAAAAAACTCTGCCCCTATGGTCCTTTGTTTTGAAAAAAAAGTTTCAAAATTAGAAAGGTTTAGCATTTGTTGATGGTACTTACCTCACATACAATACTGGTAATCACGTAAAATACTGGTATTCAGCTGCATCCGGTTAGACTGGAAGCCAACCCCAACTTAGTTGTGAAAAGGCTAAGCAGATTTAACTTACCTCACATACATACTTTGTCAACCAAACAAAAAAAAAACTCGGCTACATTTAGTTTTAAATATACGCTATTCACGAACACGCTGCGCGTGGATGCGTGGTTTATGACATCACGGGGGCTGAACCCGACCCGTGGTGCGGGCGAAAATGAACCCACGAAGAGAACAAATACACACCACATGTGTTTTTGTCTTTTGAAAGTGAAATGCATGCATGTTTTAGGGTGTTAAATAAATGAATTCTACATAATATGGAAGTCACTTTTGAGGGCAAAAAATTATAGGCAACCTAATATAGACCCCGTCCCCAATTTTTTTCTGATCCAACAGACATCACGTTTATCTCATATTTTTCCTAACGGGCTACAAAATAACAAACCGTTTGTTTCAAGTCTTAAATTTAAGGGGTTTCCTGATAAAATCATCTTTCACTTTCATTTATCTAACGAAAATATATTAGATGTTCGTTTTATATTTTTCATCACAATCACATTTCATACTTCGTCATATCATACTTCATACTAATATACTAATATCACACTAATATTATAAAGGCGAAAGTTTGTGAGTGTGTGTGTGTGTGTGTATGTTTGTTACTTCTTCAAGCTCAAACGGCTGGACCGATTTGGATAAAATTTGGTATGTAGATAGGCTATACCCTGGATTAACACATAGGCTACTTTTTATCCCGGTCTACGCGAGTGAAACCGCGGGGCGCAGCTAGTAAAATAGATAAAACATAATAATTGCTGACTTATATAATTTGGAACATAAAACAACAAAACATCACGTCTACATTTAACGAAGGAGTAGGCAGCATTGTGTGGAACATTCACATTTCACAATTTAATGTCACTTACACCACACACACACACACACCCTCACACACACACTAGTATTCCTCGTAGGGAGAGGTAGGCAGAGGTACACATCTGTAATAGGTTGCTACATAGTTTGGTACTGCATTGTATTTTTCGTCAAAATGGAACGAGAACAAACTCAATGATAGCCAACTAATATAAAATTAAACTTAAAACATAACATATCCTTTCGCCTGTAATCCTCTTACGGATAGGCTGAGATATGTAAGACTCCCAGACTTTTCGCAAGTTAGGTATTTAATGACTCCCCACATAGACGTGGAATACGTAACATCACACCATTATTACCCGGTGGGGTAGACACAGGTACACTTCTAAGCTAAGGTGTACGAACTTGCTTGTATTTTCCTCCACAATGAAAGAGGTCAAACATATCCGAAAAGTCTGAACTTGTAAGTATTAGTGACAATCATCATATTACGCCTGTATTCTAATGTTATAGACAGAGGTACGGCTCTATTTTATAGTACAACAAACTTATTCTGCTACTCAAAAAGAAGATCCACATTTCACCAGTAACATCATACCTTACAACACACACATTTCGTAAGTACGAAAACTACTCTTCGCCTAAGGTTTTTTACTTCAGCATAATGTTGAAGAAGATGTTGGTATAGTAATCAGCCTATAATGTACCCACTACCGGGAAAAAGGCCTCCTGTCGGTGAGAGGGAGTGGGCCGTAATCGTAAGTGTCGTGTCAGTGCGGGTTGGTTGATGTCACATGTCTTCGACTTTTTGGTTCTAGCACATGCCGATTTCCTCACGATATTTTCCTTCACCGTTTTGAGAGCCAGTGGTGATGAAATAATTTACACAAAGTAAAGCGCCTGTCTGGGTTCGAACCTACGACCTACAACTCGTAAGTCGCGGCGGTTACCACTGGGCCACCACTTGCACTGCTCTTATCAATCAATCTGCCTAGCTTTTTCCCAACTATGTTGTGGTCGGCTTCCAGTCTAACCGGACACAGCTGAATACCAGTATTTTACATGGAGCGACTGCCTGTCTGACCTCCACAACCTAGTAACTGGGTAATACGATACCCTTTGGTAAGACTGGTTGGCAGACTTTCGGGCTTCTGACGACCTGTAACGATGGTCAAAGATCCACGAATTACAGACGAGACCAACGGCTTAACGTGCTTTCCTAGGCACGGAGGAGGCCCGGCAAGCGTAGCTTACCCTTACTTAACCTGATGGATCGACCCGTGCGGCTGTTATTACTTAGCCACGAGCTCATCTGTTGCACTGCTCTTATATGAGTATGAATTACATCTAGGATTAAACAAGCGTATCTATTGTCAACAGCGACACGATATATTCGTATAAGAATGCAGCCGCAATACGAAAATCTGATAACATATAATATGTTCACAGATTTTCGTATTGCGGCTGCATTTCAATGTGCTGTTGAAATAGTTTTGCGTTAAAAGTTTAAATCTATTTTTGAATTACCGTTGACCACTTCCATTACACAACTGCAAATCGTTACCAACCGAGCCTCATTTGCCTGCTCGGTGGATAATTGGGTAGCAGACCGATCTTTCTTTTTTAGGTGGCATATGGTATTCGTAGCCCAATGACAGAATATCATCGACGATATTGTCCCTAAATCCTCGATCCAAAATATTTGCGTCTCCAGATATTAAAAACCAATGTAGTGGATTCTCTTCATTATTTACGATGGATTTTATAATTGACGCATCGGAAGTTGTTGCAGAGATAGGACCCAATACGTTAATTCCGTGCATGTAACCGTCGCAGTTTTTTTGTTTTTCAACTAAAATGTTAAGTTTGTTCTTGGGATAAACATGCATAATCATGGTCCGGTAGCCTCTCCACGCGGCTGCATCCTATTTAAAAGCGATCATCACACGAATACGCGATCGTCGCGTCCATATGTAATTTTTGGTTCGGAAAATCCACTGACCCCTAGTATACAAGTACGTTGGACTAAATATACCTACTATAAAAAACGACAGTTGAGTTTTGTGCCGATTCAAAGTGCTCCGCTAGAGCGTTTCAGGAACTACGTTTCGTTTTGGTACGTCTCTGATGTTTTGGGTCTAAATCGTGAAAAAAGACTTGTTTTGTGAATTTTGTATTTGAGTAGTTCTTCAAAAAGTATTCTCCGCGTAGCTTTCGTGGCGAATTTTTTTTTTAGAGTAATCTTCAAAAAAATTAACACACATTTAAGATGCTCTAAAAATAATAAGTGTAATTTTGATTATATTTGTAAATCGGTGCATAAACTACAGAGATATTCTATTTTGAAATTTCGGTTCCCACGAAAGTTACGAAAGACGCCACAAAAGTTACAAACGTATTTTCTATAAGCAAAATACAGTTTTAAATCCTTATTTTTTCATGAATTTCCTGTGGATTGAAGTTTATAAAATGAAATACTTATTATTTATGAATCAAAACTTGTATTTGCGATCAACATAGTGTTTCGAGATCAGCTTATTATTACTTATTAGTAACTTTGGTTGCTAATTTAGCTTTGGTCCAGTAATTAAACTGTAAAATTTACATGATTATCATCATCATCATTTCAGCCGAAAGACGTCCACTGCTGGACATAGGCCTCCCCTAAGCACCGCCATTTCGACCGGTTCTGTGCTTCCCGAATCCAGCAGATTCCTGCGGCCTTTACAAGGTCATCTGTCCACCTTGTGGGAAGCCTTCCAACGTTTCGTCTTCCAGTACGCGGCCGCCACTCCAGAATATTTTGGCCCCATCGGCCATCTGTTCTTCGAGCAATGTGCCCTGCCTACTGCCACTTAAGTTTAGCAATTCTTCGGCCTATGTCGGTTACCTTCGTTCTACTGCGGCTCTCTTCATTTCTGATTTGATCACATAGGAAAATTCCAACATTGCCCTTTGGGTGACTTTCAGCCTCCTCATGAGGGCCATTGTGAGCGACTACGTTTCAGTGCCGTAGGTCTTTACTGGCAACACGTACTGGTCGAAGACTTTCGTCTTGAGATACTATGGTATGTGAGACGAGAAGATATTGCGAAGCTTCCTGAACGCTGCCCAGCCGAGTCGGATTCAACGATTGACCTCTTTTTTCAAGTTGGATCTACCTAACTGGACAGTTTGTCCTAGATACTCGTCCACAACCTACAGTGTAGTGTCTCCGATCTTCATGAGAGTGGGTGCTACATGGGCATTTGAGATGCCATTTGTCTTATCCATTTTCATTTTAAGACCGACTCTTTCGGAAGCTCTACTGATGTCATCGAGCAGTGTACTGAGCTCCTCCATAGTCTCAGCCATGACTACTATATCGTCTGCAAACTGAAGGTGAGTGACGTAGTCGCCATTGATCCCTAGCCGTTTCCAATCCAGAACCTTGAAGACATCCTCCAGTGCAGCGGTGAACAGTTTCGGAGAGATAACCTGTCTCTGTCTCGCCCTCGCCAGAAGGATAGGTTTCGAGGTCCGTTCCTGGAGTCGGACTGACATAGTGGCGTTTTCGTACAGGCACTTCAGCACCTCAATATACCGATAGTCGAGACTGCAGTACAGCCCGTGCCTTAATCGAATCGGAGGCTTCAGTCTTCTGTATAATATGTCGCAGCGTATACGTATGTAGTCTATGGTGCTATAGCCTTTACGGAATCCGGCTTGTTCGGGAGGCTGGAAGTCATCAAACCTGCGTGCGAGATAGATCGTGATGACTCTTGAAAGCAGCTTGTAGACATGGCTCAGAAGTGAGACGGGTCTGTAATTCTTAAGAAGAATATTATCGCCCTTCTTAAAGAATAATACCACCACAGCTCTGTACCATGCCTGCGGCGTTTTGCCCTCGAGTATGACGGAATAAAACAGCTTCTGGAGGGCCTTAAGAACGGGTTTTTTATACTTTTGTCCGACAAGCACTCTACATAATAAAATTCATAAGGTATTTTCTTACTGTGAATTAGCCCATTGGCTAAACACATACTACGAGTCGTTACAAGAAAAAAATTGAAGCACATACTCGTACACGCATAAATACTTATTCAAATACATAACACCTTTAGATTCACGACAATCGAGTAAATGCATCAGCGGCGTCACAAAACATCTGAAGTCATTATTTAATGGAGATATAAAACTTTCATGGTGCGCTAGCTGACTTTCGTGGACAAATAACCACGAAAGTTGTGCCACGATAGTTACGAAAATTTCACATTTTTGAGAATTACTATTGAAGTTACAGGTAAATTAACGAAGTACTTGGGAATAATCTCGAAGATCTATCTTATTCCTTCATTCAAAATGAGTTGAAAAATTGTAAACATTATCCTTCAAAATTTGCGCATGAAAGTTTCGTGACCAAGGCTACTTGAAAATATTCAAAGGTTAACTTATCTCATATTTTTTTTGTTTATAAGCAATTAATGTATTTGTCTCCCCCACTAATGCTTGGACACTACTGAGCGTCCGCGCAACTAAAAAGTGTAGCGACAAGTTGCACCTCTTGGAAGATAGGTGCAGTTTTGTTGCGCCCTCGCGAAAGTAGGAAAATCGTGTGACAGAGACATAATGCCTATTAACTATTGTACATTAAGAGATACAATTAATATTCTTTGATCATTATGATGCCTAATTAAATACGATCAATTTGATGTATTACATTATATGCTTATGAATAGAATACAAAAGTTATCAAAGTTTGCCGTGAGCGCGAACAGAGTGTGACGCGCGAAGAACACCGATTTTGCTCCCGTTTTGGACACTAGATATTTTTTAAAATAAATATTATTAATAATTTTAGATGTTTATTGTTCAAATTGTACATATAAATAAACAAAGAGTAATCTGTATTTGGTCCTAAGACTGAATATTTAATAGGTTAGGAATTAAGACCGTGTGACCGCGTTTTGAGGGACCTCGAAGAACTACCCATTTACTACGTGATATTTAGAAAAAAATTATCACGAGAGTATGCGCATTTTATGAAATTCGCTAATTTAAAGCAGCGCAATAACCTTCCACAAGTAAGTGGATTTCAATGTCCCATCTCTAATATTAGTTCCATGGACGCTCATTCGTCTTCATTTTGGCATCGATATTATGAAGTCCAGCGAACTTGTTTATAAGAGGTAGTGGGACATCCGGAAGGCGCCCTCCGTCGGCGCGAAAACGCGTTCAGGTTTACCAAACAAAAAGTGACATAAGGACGCGACGATCACGTAATTGCGCGACGTTCGCTTTTAAATAGGATGCGGGGTGCGAGTTCAACTCGCACTGGTCCAGTTGCTTTCCTCAAAATCCCAATGGGGTCTACTTGTAAAAGGGTCACCAGTTGGCGCCATTAGCACGGAAGGTATATCTATGAAACATCAAACAAAAGTTTGTAGGCATAGAACTTCTGCCCTCAATTAAAAAAACCTGTCAAGAGCGAATCGGACTCGCGCACCGAGGGTTCCGTTCTGATTTCTGAAAAAGTGTGCTATTTAGAGACATCGTTTTATTTTTCCTGTAATCTGTACCTACATGAACTTCTATCACATAGAATAATTTAATATTTTTCTTTTTTCTGTATGCAAACACGCAACGATAGGAGAAAGATAGGTAAGGGGGGGAACACTTATGATACCCTACACGTCCTAGTAGCCTCATTTTGAATTTTAAGACCCCTTTCAGTCCTTGTTGCAAAAAAAAAAAAATATTTCTTTCTTATTTGCAAAATATGTAGTTGGGCAAACGTCATCTAAAACTCTTCCAAATTGATATCATTAGTAGTTCTTCAGATATCCAACTGTGACAGACTGAGTCGCACCATAAGGGTTCCTTTTTACCATTTTGGTACGGAACCCTAAAAACATATTTATCGCTACTGCATCGCTACAAAAAGTCGCCGTGGGCGAGGGCCCTTAGAACTGGTTTTCAATAGTTCTTTGGTTTTTGAGATACCTTACTTACCTTTGGACAAGTTTTTCTTTGGTTTCACTGGTTTAGCCCCTCTTTTTATAATAATAATAATAATTAATGTTAATTATTTTATTATTATTATTTCGTTTATTTATATTTTTTCCTTATAAAATACATTTTTAAATATTTCTTAAAAAATAAATAAAAAACATTTAAAAATATAAAAAATAGTGGTCCGCCGGCGTCAGGACAAGGGTCCAAGCTACCGGTGGTTAGGGCTGCAGAGATAGGAACCTCCTCACAATACGAGCCGTATCGAGGAGTACTGTCTTCTGAATCTGGCCCTCGATCCAACCGCCTAACGAGAGCCTCGAAAGATGTTGGTCGAGGCTATCGGCTATCAGGCCGTTGGCCGTTACTACAATCGGCACAATGACAGCCGAGTCCACATTCCACATGTCAACAACCTCGTGAGCTAAGTCGAGATATTTTATTTGTTTCTCTTTCTCAGCTTTCACGAGGTTCCCGTCATGTGGAATGGTAACATCAACAATCATTGCGCGGCGCGCTAATCGATCTATCACCACTATATCAGGCTTATTGGCTACAATCTACAATAGTACTGTCAGTAATGATAGATCGATCCCAGTACAACGTGACATGGTCATTTTCGAGAACTGGGTCGGGCACATACTTGTAATACGGTACCTCAGAGTCCACAAGCTTATATTTCAAAGCAAGTTGCTGGTGAATAATCCTGGCCACTTGGTTATGTCTGCAAGTACTTGCCGTTAGCCAGACGAGAACAACCCGATATAATATGTCTGATGGACTCACCCGGACGGTGGCATGCCCGACACACGTCAACCGTCCCGTCCTTCATAATATATCTCCGGTAGTTATTCGTTATTATTATTATTATTAGTTCTAATCCTAATTCATTAACTTTCATTGCACCGTATGTACCTTGAATCGTCCATAGTAATTAGTTATAACAATGAGTTTATTTCGACAAAAACACAAATAACTAACAAAAGCCATAGGTTTCGCGGTCATTTGACATTTCTTTAGACCTGTCGTGTTAGTGACGCCACCTGGCGTCGATTTTTACTGTGGTAGTCCTTTTCTTTACTTCGTGGGTTGCCCCAATAATCCCACTTTAATTCAAAGCTTTCTTCTCCATTTAAAAAAATATAAGAAAAGATAAAATAAATTATTCTGAGCATATCTTGCAAACCAGACACTACTTCCTAAATCTTGCCCTCGGCTCCTGGCCCCAAAACGTTTTTGCTTCGATAACATCGTACACAGCCCCCCATCGAATTTTTAATCGAGCCCCGCTGATGTTTTTTCTCTGTCGCTGCAGCCCTGGGGCTCTTGATGTCGACTCGTGACTCTGTACTGCACCACACCGTCCGAACCCCTACGCCAATTATTTAAAATTCATATCATTCTGCAACCGTAAATTAGTTTTCTCTTCGTTCTATCACTGACGATTCTAAAAAGTGGATTACCATACATCCCGGTGTTCGTCATAACTACGGCATTCCGGTGTAGGTTTTTGAGCTTTTATTACACGACTGCCGCAAAAAGGAGTGTAATGTTTTCATGGTTTATGTATGTTTGTGAGTTTCTTTATTCCACCATAACTTTTGAATGCCTGGACAGATTTAGATGTACGAGGTTTCGTTAGAATCTTTATATCATCCCACGAAAAAAAAAATGGCGGCAGTATGACTATATTTTTAAATAAGAAAAAAAAATCGTCAAAAAAAAATTACAATATTGGTGTTAAATGAAAGGCCTTGATGAGCAAATTCCAAAAAGAAGCTACCTACTTTTATAATTTATTAGCATAAATTTTACATAGGTAGGGTGTTCATGCAAAACAAACATTTCGTCTGGTTGCAAACGATTTAATCAGACTTCAGGTAAGACTGACAATGTCTGAATTGCCACTAAAATGTATAAAATAAAAATAAATCATTTAAAAAATTCAAAAACAGGACTGCCATGCTAAAAAGCGAACTAAAAAGTAAATAAGAAACAAGTTGTATTCCCTGACTAAGAGGTCCCCCGACAGCAATGATAATTTTATTTATATGTTTAGTCAGGGAATACAACTTGTTTTTAATTTACTTTTTAGTTCGCTTTTTGGCATGGCAGTCGTGTTTTTGAATTTTTTTAATGATTTATTTTTTTATTTATTTATTTAGGATCTTCAAAAAAAGATGTACACAATATATGACAATAAGTTAAAATTATTAGTATAATTACTTAGGTATATTATTATTTTAGAATTTGGAAAAGATTAATAAAATTATTAAAGGACATCAAAAAGAATAACATGAGATTCTTAAATTAAATCTATCAAACATTTCTTATATTTAGACAGAGACTCATCACAGGTGTCTAAATTCGTAGTTTTAGTTACTTTAACACGTTATATTGCCTACAAAGTTTTAGCACAGCGACAGCAGCGTAATGACCGAGGTTAATTCAGCCAGGGATGTAAAATAAATTGTATGTGTACAAATTAAAACTACACAAACACATACATAAACTCATGCAGAACGCCACCAAATAAAAAAAACCGGTCAAGAGCGAGTCGGACTCGCGCACCGAGGGTTCCGTTCCGATTTCTGAAAAAGTATGCTATTTAGAGACATCGTTTTATTTTTCCTGTAATATTTACAAAACCTCAAACACATAGAATAATTTCAGATTTTTATCTTTGCAAACTTCGGAGAAAAGGGGGGGGAACGGTATTTTTTTTACATTTTTCATCAGAAGTCCAAAACTATGCGGCTTAAAAAAAAGAAAAAAAAATGTTTGAGAAAGTGCAAACAGCGTTCTTTCATATGATACCCCACATGCCCTAGTAGCCCCACTTTGATTTTTTAAGACCCTGTTGCAAAAAAAAATATAAATATTTTAATTTCTTTCTTGTTTGCAAAATAGTGGGGTACACGTCATCTAAAACTATTCTAAATTTAAAGTTGATAGCATTAGTAGTTCTTGAGATATCCAGCTGTGACAGACTGAGTGACACCATAAGGGTTCCTGTTTTACCATTTTGGTACGGAACCCTAACTAGTTCGTCAAAACAGTGTAGAGAGACCGCCTGTACGTACATATCTACAGGGTCAAATTAAATTAGTTAGTGAAACTCCGCAGACGTGATGGGTATCGATATCAGACATGATAAAACAAAAATTATGATATTATGATATTTTGTTTGGAACGACCGAGGATTGTGTTAATGTTACTTGGAATAGCATTTTATAAACTTAGTTAATTTTTGTGTACTTCGCAGACATGAATGGATATCAAAATCAAAACACGATAACGCAAAATGAAATTGTTTTTCTCAACTCACACTTCAAGTAACCACAATACCAGCGGTGGTTGACCCAAAAAAAAAAATCATCAAAACTTTTTGTTTTGTCTTGTTTAAATACCAATACCCATCACATCTGCGGAGTTTCACTAGTTAATTTAATTTGACTTTGTATATGTGTTAGTATAGTGTAGTGTAGTGTAGTAGTGTAATATGAGTACCTAAGTATGTAATGATTGGTAGATGAATGCAATCATAAATCTATTTGTTCCCGAAAAAGAAAGATATCGATATTGGTAAAGCGGCACGCGTACTCTGGGAATATGAGAAGGCAAGTCCGGCGTAATGTTTATTTGATACAAGTAATCGCCACATGATGTATGGACGCGACCGGGCGCGCTCGCCAACCGCGCCGCGCCGCTCACTCACCGACGACGTAAGGTTTATGATGATTATTCGATCTAAATGATGATTTATTACAGGATTAGGCAGGCACACGGTCCATTTTGTGGGGAGATTGGCTTTATTTATATTATAATACCATCCCCACATTAAATCGGAAAGAAATCGGCTTTGTTGAATATTAATCACCGAGTTATTTGTAAAATGTTTGTAGGGATATTTTACTCATGAAAAATTGAATGGTAGAATATTTTGTGAAACAGTGTCGCTTACAAAGTATTTGTGCTAAAATAATAAAATTGACTATAATCTGCATCATACGAAATACTTACTAGAAAAGATTTTCTTTAATTACCTACACTGTAAATGTGCTTCTTAAAACCTCCAATAATAACTTAAGTTAAATGTTCAATTTTAACCTATAAAATATTCAGATGAAAAATTAAACATCAGGTGCTTTCAGGTGCACTTTTAACTCGCTTAATTTATTTTTGTTAAAAACAAAACTTTGTTATCTTGATATCGTTACTCCAAAAAGCAATTTAATAAACCATCTTCCCAAGATTTAAGAATTTAATATTGGCAGCAGCTTGTTTAAATGGACGGATGCTTTTTTCGTTACCATAATTTTAAAGCCCGAGATAATCAAATTATGATTTCATAAAATGTGTTCTGAGATACTCTGTACAATATTGTCTCTGGCGGCCACCGCAGTAAATAACAATTATTGCAAAAGACTTCCTCCCTCTTCTATCCAGCACAAAGCTAATCAAATTATAATTTCAAATTAACCTTGGTTGCAGGCGACTTTATGACACAAGACACAGCAACATAATTTAAAGTATTACTTTTAATTTGTCGACAAAAACGTTGCTTTAGAACAAATTTTCTTTTGTGAAACTCTGTGGTTAACTGTTTATCTGGTGAGTTGTGACATACATTTTTACGTAACCATATCGACCGTGATGATCCTGTGGTTAAGGCCTCACCTCTCATGAACGAGGTTGTGGGTTCTAATCCGGACAAGTACCAATGTGACTTTTTCAATTCATATGTACTTTCTAAGTTTATCTTGGACATGACTGACATCGATGAAGGAAAAACATCGTCAGGAAACTTGGACTTCCAGTTAATATAAGTCTGAAATCGTCAACCCATCTTGAACAAGCGTAGTGATTAATGCTCACGCCTTCTCTGTATGAGAACAGGCCATTGCCCACCAGTGGGACAGACAACAGGCTGATTTTATTATTATTATACACTAGCTGAACTTCGTACCGCGTGAGAAAAATTTCAATGTTTTCGATTTTTCGGCTGTTCCTTTGGGTTTTTCTTGATTTTCTATTTTCCTAAACCACCACATTAGTGAGGCAATTAAAACAAAAAAAAAATATTCAAATCGGTCGAGCCATTTTCGAGTTTTGGCGAAGACTATTACCTAATGCACAATTGATTTATAATTATGTTATACCTATATATAAAAGATATTGACCAGAAGAACCAGAACCGTGTTTTTGTGTTAGATATTTATTAACACTTATAGGTAGGTGTACGTGTGTTGCAGTTTTATCGATTCGAAGTACAACAATAATCATGTTTTCCATTCGCTTTGCGCAAAAATACAAAATGCATAACTTCTAACTTTGGACGAAGAATAACAAAGACGCCTTTTAAATTACTTTAATATAACTTTGTTTCTTTGAATCGCAATGTTGAGGGGAAATTTTTGGAATTCGTCTTAAAACATTTCTTGCAAAGAAGAAGCTTCCGACGTTGGCAGGAGTTAGACGGGCCTCAACATGTAGAAAGTAAAATATGAGGCTACAAATAAACTTGCAACAAACCGCACTAAATATTGTGACCGTACACTGTTCATTGAATGTTCTAGAAATAAATCGAAATAACTTCTACAGTAGCATTGAACACGTGGGCTATATTATTATATGTAAGGTTGTAAATAATATGTAAATACCTACCTATGACAAGAGAATTGAGAATTCATAATGCATGACGTTTCGTACGCATTTTAAGTTGAAGATTCTTAAAAATAAAACAAGCTTAGAACTAGAAAATAGTCAAAAGTCACGAAGTAAATGTATCTACCTAGCACATGTTTATTATAAAATAAAAAAAAAGTAACCGTAACCTTAAAAAATAGGTTAGGTATATCCGAATCATAAAACGATTACTATAAACGTTCCAGACGTATTCATAAAGGATCAAAAGTGCAATCGTCGATAATATAGGTAACATGGCCCAGAGCGGAGCAACCGTTGATTCAAAAGAAAGACAAGTAGAAAGTTTCCCGCCGAAGACATGAAATCATAGAACGATTTCTTTTACGACTTCGGTTTCAACTTCATAGCGATGAATTATGCAGAAAGGAGAGAGATTTCCTGCGATAAAAGTCGTAACACCCAAGAGTGTTCTAAAAAGAACTCTTAGAATATGATAAGGGAACCAACATAAAATATTTAAATTCGGATTTTTTGTTACAATTTCAGATTACCCTAAATATTGACATGAATTTGGGAAAACTAAATAAGCGGAACCTAGGTCTATTTGATTTTGCTTTGCTCTTTAGTAAATTACTTTTGAAAGCAGCATAATTTATATGTTAATAACTTAATGATTTTTAATTTAGTTTCATCTAAAAATACGTATATAGGTATACACATTATGTGGGCGATCTAAAGAAATTCTTCGACAGAACCAGCAGGAGTTCGCAACATTAGCTAACATGGCTCGGTATTTTTTTAATTGGCATTGCAGCGTGGAATAGAAGCGAAAGCGAGCCGCAGCTAGACGCAGGCGGCAGGAGCGAGCGGGGTGCGCCGCGCGCGTCCTGAATACCTAATTGACTAATATTAGTTGCTCCGAGGGGGAACTTCCTTAGAGGTGAGCACAAAACTTGAGACAAAGAACACGTACGAGTCTTGTAAGGGCTAGTTTTTAACTTTTAATACACGAACTTGATCCATTACTAACGGGCCAATATTAAAAAGCTACAGCCTACAGGGATTAAAAATTTAAGACGGGTCCTTTTTGTATCAGCACTGTGTATGACATTAAAGCGGCTAAACAGCCTGTACAACATTCAAACATGTGTCTTGATTGGACATTGAAGAACTTCAATATCCAATCAGACAAATGCACAAAAAATCTGAAAATAGAGTTAGTTGACCACCAACAACGAATAAAGCTCACATACTTAAAGATGAATGTCTCTACATTTTAAATCCATAAATCTTTCATTCACTATTAATTAAACTATCTTGGCTGCACTAAAACATTAAGAACATATAAAGAAGTTCTACGTTCACGGCAACTAGTACTTACGACTTAAATTAAGTTTACAAAAGGAATATTGTATCCATTTGAAGTTGCAATAAAGCACCTAGAGCGCATAGTACGGACTTCAGCGGCAACGTGGGTTTGAAATGAAATAAATTCCATTAGCGTAATTGGTAGCGAAAGCGAGTTATAGGCCTGTGTCTAGTGCCGTGCTGCACGCTCGCCCTCGGCTTTTTTAGTCGTCTGATGCAGCTTTTTAATACAACAGTAACAATAGAATCATACAGATATGAATCTTTATCTTAATTCTTCACAATATTGTCGTAACTTTAGAAATAAATACAGCACCAGATTCGTGAGTTGCAAAAGGCGACGCATTCTCTGAGAAGTCTCAGGTTACTTTGTTATGCTAATCTTCATAATTCTTTAGGCGGAGGAAGTTTTGGGCAACTTACTTTTTTGAAAATAACTTGTAATTCAGTCGTAATTTGTTACGCCGTTGAATGTTTACTTACTCGGATAAAGTTAAAACCCACAGGTTTACCAGTATCTTTTTTATTCGTAGTATTTTATTTTTACATTAATATTTAGACACGTGTGGCAAAAAGGAATTTCTGCAGAAAGTAGATACATAATTTGGTTAAACCTAAAGCTATTAATACCGAGTACATATTGTTATCATGGTAATTATAAACTCGACAATCAGGGCACCTTGCTCCTGTAACTATCCTGACAGTTTTGTAAAGCTCCTCCTTGTTCAAATTAACGAAGAAAACTTCTCGATCAAGTCCGTCTACCTGAAAACACAAAGTAAACTCCGTGCCTTCGCAACTTATCCATTAACTTAAGTAGAATCTGTAGACAGCATGGAGAGAACAGTGGCTCCGCCCGCCACCGTCGTGTTACAGATAGTTTGAGCGTTAAACGAAATTTATGATATTAGATTGATTGGTTGGCAGGTATCTGTTTACTTACAAGCTCTTTGTTCTCCTTTGCAAATGTTCAGCTATTTAATATAATAATTTTGCCTTCTTGTAATTTATCATGCGAAAAGTCGATGAGAAAAGAATCGCTATATGACAGCGCAGAATCACGAGTCACCCTTTACATTATGGTGCTGTCACGCGGTGCCCGATCAAGCGTGAATGTTTCAAATTGTTAATGTATTCCTCGTTAAATTTTATATGCTATTTTTACAATAGATTTCTTATAAAATCATTGTAGAGTTTTCTTTTCGCGCAGTTAACTCGGCTTCGAAAGCCGCACCGCGTTCTCTATGAAATCTTCATTAATTTACGAAACTTCCGACAATTTCCTTTTGACTCGGGACCCGAAAATGAAAAATTATTTCTTGAATTTTTACTTCACTTAAAATCTGCACAACGTTGTAGTCGACGACCGCTTTATTATTTATGACAAGGAACACGAAACTCATCTCGAGTTATAAACTTCTTGGAATTTCTCCTGAAGTAATACAGAGCTATTATTATGATGTCCCCACAAAAAATATTCGCTGTAGCGGGGCCAGGGTCGGCACGGGGGTGACTCCGGCCGGGCGTCGGGCGTCGCGAACGCGATGTAGTCTCGCACAGGAGACCAAGGGGGACAGTCGTCTCCGACACGTTTTATGTCGACCGTCATCCCCATGAAATGTTATCGGAATCCTTGTTGTTATCTAATTAGGCAAATTGCTATCAGAAATGTTTACATTTAAATATCCAGGTATTTTATAAAGGAGATTCCGATTATTATTGTTTCATGTATATAAACAATGAATTAAACATTTTGTCTCTTGGTTTAGTTTAGATTGCTGTTTAAAATAAGCATGATCACAATAAAAACAAAAAATAAACAATCGCCAAGGCAAAATCGATTTGCTTAGATCACTCGTGAGTCGTGTGGCAACCGAGGATTTGGAAAAGCGCTCTCTGTGCGGTGATCTTTTTACGACTATTCGGCAACCGTAAACTTTTATCGCATTCCTTATCCGGGAAACACTGCATTCTAAGTTACAACACTTCTTCGAGTTCCCCTAATTTTTAATAGCTTTTTGTAAGTTAGGGTAAAAATATGTGATTTGTGATTTTAGTTTATGGTAGTATGATTAATGTGGCTTAATGTAGAATAATGTAGTTCAAATTATTTCAGGCCCTGGCCATAGGTACATGTAACACAAGAACAAAGTGCTCTCATTAATTATCCCAAGAAATTGTTTCGAAATTGTGTAAAAGTGCAAATTGATACTATTCTTAGTTATAAGATAACATAATATAACAATAAAAAAAACAAAAAACACAATATTTAAACAAAATAATAACAAGTTTAACTCTTACTTAATAAGTTAGAGTTAAACTGCATATTAGTTAGTCTATTATTTATAAATTATTAAGAACAAACATTAACATTAACATGCATTCATATTATAACAGAAATAAATCAACATATTTGCTCGTAAAGTGGCAATTTTTTCTCTTTTGGGTTTTTGGTTTCAGTGTATTTAACACGCGTGCTCCTTGCATTGCTGCACTAGTGCGCAAAAGTCCGTCACAGATCACTTTCTATAGAGTCAGAGATGTGCGCTTTTTTAATTTTAAAGCCTCTCCTCCTTGCCTTTTAATGCCCATATTTTTGTCAATATACATAAACTGATTAAATAAATAAAATATGAAAAAAAAAATAATATGAATGCCACCAAATTATTTATTTTTACCAAACAAATTAACTTCATTTGTTTTCTATATTTATCAATATTCAAGTTTTACATTTTTAACAATAGGCAATGGGAGTCAGTGCCTCTTCTTAAATTCTTCTTCTTCTTCAAAATACGAAGGCAAGCCACACACAAACAAACAAGTTTATAAAATACTATGTTTTTTTATCTCGGTTGTTGAAAAACGTCGTTTGATACGCGTGAGCATACAGACAGACATTCCTTGATAAAAACGTATGTTGCAATTCTGCCCCTAGTAGTAAAATTAATATCATTTCGGCAATACCCTTAATATAAACCCTTTAAACACCTCCAATTTGTCAGAACATCTTATTAGTCGGATTAAGATTAGGAGGATACTCCCTTGCACTGATAGCACTAGGCTAAGAAGGTCGGGTGGCAGTCGCGCCGTGGGGAACGAAAGTCACAAGTTAAGGAGCAGGTCCGTTTTAATGAAGGCGACCTTACCCTTTAAGGAAACGAAACTTAGGAATAAGCAAGCAACAACTAAGTCGGAATAAAGAAGAAACTCGTTCAAATTTATTAGAGCAGATGTTATTATCCTCAAAATACTAAACTTACTTCAACTGATAAAAACATATTTTTATGTGTCTCAACTCTGTATAGAACAGTTACCTATACAAAAGGAATACATACGGCTTAAATGGCTTACGACAATAAAAAAAGTTTTTGTGATGTTTTTCTTCCAAACCACTTAACAAGCTTGGCGCACGTAGACATGTTTGTGTCTTGCTTGCATTATGACACCGTGGTGCTATACGATTTAGAGGGGGCACAAGTGAGGAGACGCGCCGGCGCCAGACACGTTGCCTACTTTGTCATAACTACCGTACACAGTTAACTGTAAGTGTTCTAATGTGTAATGGATGTCTATCGGATTCGTTTACAGATAAAAAACCGGTCAAGTGCGAGTCGGACTCGCGCACGAAGGGTTCCGTACCATATTATATGTTTAACAATCGCAAAGATAACTTTTTACTTATTTTATAATGATACTGTGAATTACAAGGTTATTTTTGCAGTTGCAGAAAATCACCCATGTTTAAACAAAATACCTTATGAATCGCCGTTTTCAGTATTGCTGCTTAAATACAGTATTTATGGTACCTACATGGTATAAAGAAGTTTCAAATTCCTAATTTGTTGAATTGTTGCGCTAGAGCTCGTACAAAAATGGTCTAAAATTTACAACTTATTTCTTAATTTTAGAAGTTAGAAGATAAAAAAAATATGTTTGAACTCTACTCAATGAGTTCTAGACGATGACACCCCACATGCTAGATTATTTTTTATTTTTTTCAAAATGAAAAGTTTATTGTCTGGGGACCGACCCCTTAAATTTTTAGCTTTGCTTTATTTTTATTATTTGTTGTTATAGCCGTAATAGACAGCGGATGCTTAGTAAGTTTGTACTGGACTGTACGTGGTTGTCTGATTTCATGGATTTTAATTTTCTTGCGCGGAACCCTAATTATTTTTCTAAAATAAAAATAGCCTTAGTTACTCCTTAAAACATCAGCTATATGCCGTCAAAATCGGTGAAAATTCGTTTGGCAAGTTTCCTAACTTGACTCAAAGTACCATTTTTTTAATCGGACTGCGCTTTAAAATTCTTCTATACAAACTTTAACATCCCTAAACCTCATTTGAGGCGTAGTTTTGATAAACATTATTACTTACTTATGCAAGTATTTGTGCTAAGTTTAAGTTCATTAACCAAATTAACAAGATTTTTCATATAAACTGTATCTCTGTTTTCACGAACACAGATAAAGAATTTCAAAAATCGTCTGGTATGTTTCCTTAACTTGACTCAAACATTATTTACACCAATTTTAGAGTTAATCAAGCCCCCAATAAAATCCTCCGCTATAAAATTAACTTTTCACCCCTTAGGGGTAGATTTTTGGAAAACCCTGATAAACGTTAGTCTTCATTTTTGGTCTCAAGTATAAAAACTGAGTTTTGAGTTAATCGGACCGCGTGTTAAAATTCCTCCATAAAAACTTTGACACCCCCAATACCTATTTAGGGGGTAGTTTAGGAAAACTCAAAATGATAAACTTTATAATTTACTTAGATGAATATTCGTGCTAAGTTTCAAGTCTATTAACTCAAGGGATAGGATTTTTCATACAAACTTTCATCCCCTATTTTACCTCCTTAGGGATGGAATTTCCAAAAATCCTTCCGTAGTGGATGTTTACACTATATAAGATATCTATGTGCAAAATTTCAAGTCTCTAGGTCCATTGGTTTGGGCTGTACGTTGATATATTAGTCAGTGACTCAGTCAGGACTTTGATTTTTTTATATATATAGATTTACCATGTTATTTTAAGACCACAGACTTCTTATAGGTTTTCCTGTAATCTGCAGGTATAGAACTATTTTCTATATTTTTTTCAAAATTTTAGGCTCAGTAGTTTCTGAGATAAGGGGGGGGGAATGGTCAATTTTCGTCTATTTTCTTAAATAACTTTAAAACAATAAATTTTAAAATTATAAAAAAAATATATTTGAGACCCTCATAGTAAGCCCTTTCATTTGATATGTCACACGGTACAGTTTACAAAACTTTTTTTAAAAATTTTCTTATTTTCCCCCTAAAAGTGACTCTCATATTCAAAATTCATATATTTATTTTAGCTGTACGTGTTTGGGTCACAGAAATCCATATGTGTACCAAATTTCAACTTAATCGGTCCATTAGATTCGGAGCAAATTGGCTGTGACAGACGGACAGACGGACAGACAGACAGACAGACAGACAGACACACGAGTGATCCTATAAGGGTTCCGTTTTTTCCTTTTGAGGTACGGAACCCTAAAAATATGCTGCGTGAAAATGGACTATTTTGTGATTGTATAAAAAAATATGTTGAGCATCTCATTTAGCAGAATAGCACTTACTATATGGCATTTGAGGTACCATACCGGTACGATATCAGTTACATTGGTCTCGTGGCCTTACAGTGAGTTATATCTGAATGGGCTACATTTCGTTACTAAAACGTTCGTTTCGTTTTCGTTTCATTTTCTGTTTCGTTTCGTTTTCGTTGGTTTTTGCCAGGGTTTCTGGCACCTGCGACCCAAAATTTGGGGTGCATTACCAAGATATAATGGACTAAGCACCTACTGTTATCACTAGAACGTTGATGTTAAACACTCCCAATTCTTCTTACTCCTTCGGGAAATACTCGCGTGTCGTGTATCTCCGTCATGTTTCGCGACTCCATATATTTGGCTTAAGGTAGTGTGGTGTCCTTACGTGACCCAGTGTACTCCTATATTAAAAATGTGTAGTGCAAAACATTTTGAACTTGGAACTCGTTGAGTTTTATATTAAGTTTCCACATTTATCTAAGAATCAAAGAAAAACACGTAGTAGGTGATGCTATATGTGAGCTACTCTAGCTCAGGAGACTGAGATATAATAAAACTAAGAGAAACTGCTGTGTTACAAAATGTATTTTATTAGCTTTAATTTAATCTTGAATCAAGGTTCGAACAGTTTGGACTAACTATTAATTAGAGCGATTCTATTGTTTTAAAGAAACCTTATATCAATTGAATATAGTTTGAATAATAAAGTATCGGTAGAGACGTCAACTCGGGGAAGTTGGTGCCGAACTTCGGCTATTCACTCATTACGGCGGGAGCTCTTGTTGCAGGTTGTTGTCATAAAGTTGACTTACTTCTTCTGTTTGAAAAATAAACTTTTAATAAGCTCCGACGACATAACATGCTTTGTTTAAGCTCTCCACAGAAACTGTAAGTACGTACTTATATTTTAAGTTAGTTGGTTGGCGTAATTATGATAAGAGCTTTAAAGTTTGTGATATTACAGAAGTTGTTTGTGTTAATTTAACAACTCTGACTAATTTTTGTGTAACGATGAAAAACGCACAAGTTAACATAGTGAAACTGAGTTAAGAAGCACGCAGCAGGCGATGTCTCAGGCGGCGTAATATACGCTAACGGTCCGGGACAAGACAAATGTGTTTTCTCTCGCTTGCTATTAGAAGCTTTCCGCTGGCTCCGCTCTCATGCGCCCCCTGGATCTTGATTGAAAACGGTAGCTTATTATTGGATTTTTAGACGATGTGACAACAACGTTTATGTCGAATTATTTGCTTTTGTGGTTATGTGTCGTTCGTTGTACTGTTACTAATATCATCCGTATTAAAATAGCTCTTTGTACATTTTCAAGAACCAGGCATTAACATTGAATGTACCTACATACGTTTTATGTCCACTAATGTTTGATTCTGTAGATTTCCTACATCAAAAAATATTCAATACTAGCGGACCCGACAGACGTTGTCCTGTCTGAACGATCCTAGAACCCGACTGCAGCGCCACCTACCGGGTCCAATTGTATTTTTAAACCATCCATAAACCCATTGAAATATACACACAAAATTTCATCTAAATCGGTACAGCCGTTTAGGAGGAGTTAGGTGACACACGTACTGAAGAATTATATATAGGGTGACTGGTAATTAGTGACCGATACATAAACACATTATTGTACTCGCGAAAAAAAAGTCAGATGCTCCCTACATTTTGACGAGTTATGCGATCATAAATATAGGGAACAGCTGTTTTTTTTTCGCGATTTCAGGTTTGGTCCCATAGTAAAAGTTGTTTGTTGTCATGAGCACAATCATGTGTTTAAGTATTGGTCACTAATTATCAGTCACCCTATTTAGTAAGATAAGTATGTCTGATCTAGTAGAAAGTAGTAAAAACGTCTAAGGACCTGGAAGTGCATAGTTTAATCTCTAAAGATTTAAAAACTTGGTGCCATTATCAACGAAGTTATTTTTCGTCGTCGATATCGCGAAGTCCATTTGAAATACTAACTTAATATAAAGTAGTTGTGATCAGCGAGGGTGAACAGGTACGCTAGTATTTCAGGAACCGGTAACTAAAATGGTTAGACAGATATAATATAAAGACAAGGGTGGCAGCATTCACGTCGCAGCTAGTTAGCAGCGCAAACTGGCTCGTCGTCGGCGTTCGCGCAAATTCAATTTGTCTCGAATGCTCTGTGAGTGTGGAGCCGAAGCGCGCCGTGCGACCGGCGACCGGCGACCGACGACCAACTCGGTGTATACGCTCCCTTCCATTACTGTCACACTATTTGTCTATAGACGTAAGTTGGTAAATTACGACCATCTGACAAGATAAAACCTTAGGAAAATGTGAAAAAGTTTTCGCTTTCGAGATTGTGCTGCGCTGTTGGCGACGACGACGACGTTTACGTAAATATTAAAATACTTTATTATTCTTCTTGGTTTTTTCGTAATTAGCGAAGGTAAATTTAATGTTGGGTTTTTCTCATACGATAGTGAAGTGGGTAAACATTGTTGGTTAATACTTACTTTATATTTGCTGCGAATGACATCCTTTGAAGATATACGACCTAGAATGTTCTCTAAATACTGATACAGAAGACATTCTAGGTTAGTTCAGCACTGCCACCAGGTAACCAAAAAGTTTTCATTTCGTGTTCATTCATTACTGTAATACTGTGGCTGTACAATTTACAATAACATTACATAACAAAATGCTCGCTCGGGAGGGGTGTGACTATAACATTGTAGCATGACTTGTGCGTTTTATCGAGTGTTGGCGAGATTAATGGCGGCTCGTCGCACGCCCGCGGCAATTACACGCGCAATGTGGCAGCCCGGCTCGCATCATGGTTTTGTTGCGTTCATCAGCCGAATGAACGTCGCGTCGCCGAAATGACGCAGCCGACACAACCGCGCCACATTTGCTTTACGATACTCAATAACGCGACAAATTCTCTGCGGACGATGAGCAGATTGTCTCCCAGCAAATTCAGAGTTAATTCGTGTTCGCCGTGTCTGGTTTTTGCCCTTTATTTATTCAACGAAATGACTTCCTATTTGATATTTGGCTGCGACTCAAATATTTTGAATGTTAATACAAACACAATTTTATCTTGAACACCCACTCTTACCAGCTTGTTCTAATATTTCGGCAAAAACTGAACATGTCGGTATGACTTGATAAATGTATTCATTAGGAATGCAAATTTATATAATTTCCTTCTAGTAGCCACGCTCTCATACATATGAAATACTCATTCATAAAATATTCAAAATGGTTTCACGCTCCTTAATTATCTGTGTTTGTACGTCGTCGGCGAAAAGTTTCATATGTTTTATATTAAATATGTTAGGCCATGGTGCTTCTGTCTTTACATAGTTTCACGATATTTTGAACGAGCCATAACTTGTTTTTATTCAAGTTATTAAAAATACAAACGCATGTCACATTATTAAAACTGTGTAAAGTAAACAAAAGCTAAAAGCAGTGAACGGCACCGTAAAGTAAATAATTGTTACACGTACGTTTTTAGTACAAAATGAAATGTTAACACAATTAACACGTACTAAAATACCAAGAGACAACAGACTACTATAACTTTTTGTACTGTTTGCTCAGTGCAACAGCAATTTTCCGTGGACACATAGCGAATGTTTGCTCCACCGTAATGCAGCGGCGGCGTGTTCCACGACAACGCTCTTTACCCGCACAGCGAGGCCACACAATGATCGTAGCCTTTACAACCCACTGCTAATACCCCGCGATTTCCAGGTACAATTAAAACCAGGTCACATAGCGTGCAGCTTTATAATAGCTAAAGTGAATATTAAACGTTTTGTAATGGTGGACATAATGTTTTTTTATTTATTTTTTCCTACTATACATAGTTTAAGTTTAATACGAAGTACGCTATACGTAGTTTAGTTTACATGGAAAAATTATAATTTGATAACATAATTATTTGTTTTTAATGGTATAACGTCGTGTTTAATCGGTGGCTTAGAGCTACGAGCTATCTGCTACGTAGTCACGTGATAGTATCGGTGGCGTAGCGGTCTGTAGCTCGTAGCCTCGTAGCCTCGTAGCCTCGTAGCCCGTAGCACGTGTCGGTCGCGACAGTTGTGTGTTGCAACTATGCGTTAAATGACGTACAACTAGTAAACTTGTGTACAATTTGTACATTTTGTAAACTGTAATCTGTCTCGCATATCCGGCTCCTGGGACCAGTTATTTGACTGTTTATTGGCGTTTACCAATACGTCAATGAATGTAATTATTTTTGTAGGCTATTAACAAAATCACCGTAAATCGAATTAGAGACTTGTAATTTTTTTTTTTTATGCTTTATTAAAAAGGACCAGGTTCTTAATAGTTCATTACAGGGCTAATAAGCAATTTTAATCTAACTTAATTTTTTACGTGATAATTATTTTAAAACTTAGAATAGTGTTCATTGTACTTTACACAAGTCCGTTCCACTTTCTTAGAGTCTAATATAATAATATAAACACTTTGTTCATGTTTTATATGAGTGTCATTGTCACTATTATTTCTACATTTTTACCCCACACTAACTCAAAAGGTTTTGTTCGTTTTAGTCTTCGCACTATATTAGTCTGGTCTAACAGCTGAATTGCCTCGATGTTCACATGTAGGTGGAGTCGGTGTTCATGGCCCTCAGCAAATTTTTGAATTATGTTGGTAACGGGTTCCATTTTTAAGTCACGATGGAGGTCGTCATTTCTTATATACCAGGGCGCATTAACAATACTCCTGAGTACCTTATTCTGGAATGTTTGTATGATTTTGATGTTGGTCGGTTTAGTACAGCCCCACAATTGTATGCCATATGTCCATATTGGCATAAGAATATGCTTATATAATAGAATTTTATTATGAATCGATAGGCAGGAATTCCGTCCAATCAACCAATACATGTTTTTAAAACGCATGTCTAGTTCCTGTTTTTTCTTTTAAACATGCGCTTTCCAGTGCAGTTTCGCGTCAAGCGTTATGCCAAGATATTTGGCTGTATTTGCGTATGGCACTTGTTGACCATTTATGAATATTGGGTGGTAATCACAATTCCTGTTGGTGAAATCAATGTGAAGTGACTTCGATTCATTCAACTTGATTCTCCATTTTTGTGCCCAATTATAAACTTCATTTACAGCGATTTGTACCTTTTTGGTTGCTTCTGTATGGCATGACCCTGTAGCCATAATAGCAGTGTCATCCGCAAAGGTTGCAATTGTATTATTTTCCAACTCTGGGATATCATATGTGTACAACAGGTAGAGGACTGGACCCACTACCTTGGGCACACTACCTTGAGGCACGCCAGCTTTAATAATTTTTAACTCGGAAAAGGCATCCTCGTGCCTTACTTGAAACATTCTATCTGTGATGTACGATTGCAAGATATCGGCAAAATCATTGGGCAGCATTAGTCTTAGCTTGTATATCAAACCCTTATGCCAAACTCTATCAAAAGCTTGTGCTACATTTAAAAACACGGTGGAGCAGACTTTTTTATCTTCAAACGTTCTCTCAATGATGTTGGTAATTCTATGTACTTGGTCTATTGTTGAGTGTTTCTCTCTGAAACCAAACTGATGGTCAGGGATCAGGTTTTTCTCGTTTATGATTGGTTTTAGGCGTTTTAAAAATAATTTTTCAAACAGCTTTGACAGTATAGGCAACAGAGAAATGGGCCTGTATTATGACGCTCCGTGAGGTGGTTTACCTGGTTTTGCAATCATTATCACTTCAGCAACTTTCCATGGCTCAGGAACATGCTTTAGCACGAATGCAGCATTTATGAGCCTAGTAAGCTTAATTATGGCTTTACGCGGGAGCTGTTTTAGAATTTCTCCCGTAATAAGGTCATACCCAGGGGTTTTCTTAAGGCTAATGATTTGAATTTCCTTAGCAACTTCTTTCGGGGTCACAAGCTTAATTCTTTGATCTTGCAGAATATTGGCAAACTGTAGGTTGTCTTCAGGCCCGTCATTTGGCTAAAAGGTTTCTTCTAAATGACGTGCAAATCTTAGAGCTTTCTGGTCATTGCTTATGGCTCACTTTCCGTTTTCATCTCTGATAGGGGGAATTGGTACAATTGGACTTGTAATATGCATAAAACATAGGTTATGTCAATTTTTACAATGATAGACACTTTAGTACCCATTTAAATATTTCTTTTAATAACCTACAGGTTTTAGGTACTATCATCACAGCCCAAAAATAGTATTTGTATTATTATTAAAATTAATCGTTAAATACGCATACTCTCCTAATTTTTCTTCTTACTATTTAATGCTAACTAATATCTATATAAATAAAAAGAGAAGTGCTGACTGACTGACTGATTGACTGACTCATCAACGCCCAGCCCAAACCCTTGGACCTAGAAAGCTGAAATTTTGCACAGAGGTTCCCTCTATAATGTAGACAAGGAATAAGGAAGGAATTCCCGGTAGCGGGTTCCCTTGGGATATTTTCCGACATCCACGCGGGTGCAGCCGCGGGCAAAGGCTAGTTATACATAAATGCGAAAGTGAGATTGTTTGTTGGTTTGTTTGTTACGCTTTGACGCTGTGACGGCTGAACGGATATGGATGAAATTTGGCACACGGGTAGACCATGTCTTGGAAATTAACAGAGGCTTCTTTTTATCGACATACCACGCGGGCGAAGCCGCGGGCAGAAGCTCTAGTATTAAAATAAAATAGACTTGTCAAATAAAGCGTACAAAAAAATAAGTACCTAATATTGGGCCCAGGGTTGCACAACATATTTTCAATCCCATTCAATAAACAATTCGGCGAAATCTAAACATACGTTTACCAAATCTGCTAAGAGGCCCATCTCGCCGCTACGTGACTGAATCGAAACGAATTTGTCCCACTAAAGCCGCAGCCTTTTTCTCACATTCGATGGACAGATAGAGATAGTAGTCCCTTCCAACGAATGGCCACACTAAATCCTTAACACTCAACTTCACAGTGACTTGCAGCACTTTTCGTATCTTTCAATGTTTACAAAAGCGATCTGATAAAGTAAAACCTTAAAATGTTTCGCTTTTCGTTTATTTAGAAATAGTTTTCGCAACGAACTGCGACTTATTGGAAACGTGGAATTGTATTTTCAAAGAGAAAATAACACAAACGTCCAAAATAAATTGTTACATAAAGATGAAATAAGAAAATCACTAATAAAATAACAAGACTAGTATATTTCCTTGCAGTTTTATGAAATCAGAGAAAGAATAATGGAAAAGATTCGTCAGTCAGCGAGCGAAGCAAACGCGCCTCGCGAGGCTTCCACCAGGTGCAAAGATGTTTCATGATTTAATTTGGGACCAAGGGATCTGCTCTATTGAATCTATTGAACCGAACAATCTTTTTATCTCAGTCACATCCCACAAGCGTTCACTTTACGTCTCCACTTTATCGGGACTATTATTAAGTAAGCTTTGTATTGAATCATCAAACAACGTTGATTATTTACTGCAGCAAAAAGTCAATTTTAATACAATTCTGAGCAGTAATTGCCTTCAGGTATATCGTAGTGCGACTCGATTCAATCGCTTTATATACTATAAATTGCTAATCAAATATGAGAAAGTTTCATTTCAGGACTAATGGTTTTGGAAATATTCAAATAACCGCAAGCTCACAGACACTGAACAAACGCACAAAAACAAAATCACGCATGGGTGGGCGCGCCGCGCCGCGAGCCTCCGGAAAAATGAATGGACATTTTGCTATAATGGCGACCTCAGACAATGCGTGTTTACTTTATGCGCATTTTATACAAATTTTAAATGAACATTTGTAGCAATTGAATTAATAGTGGCATTTGTCATTTGGCTGTTGTTGAAAATGATGATATAACATTATTACCTACAAAGCACTAAATATCAGCTACTAACTTTGATTCATTGAAACGATTTAGTTATGACGATATCAAAATTTCATATCTCAATTAGGTACTTCTCTAACCAGTGTCACGCTGAACACAGTTTCAGAGTTAACGAAATAGCTTTTAATAACATATTTTTGTGTGAGATGATCGTAGAATGTTATTGCACCGTGTACAGCTACGGCCCGCACCGGGCGGGAGCGGCGCGGGAGGAATACCAAACAGTGGCCGCACTTCCCGACAGGCCTCAGCTAATATTGTGCTGACTCACATACCGTCTACTAATGTACACGCTTTATCGTTTTATTTCCTTTTTACGTCAACGCTGTCGTGATGCGTCTTAATTACCTTGAAAAGATGGCATCTACTTATTCAGCTTAACACATTTAATTAAAACACACTGTATCTATTTGTGGGGAAATCGGTTGCCATGGTATCGGGGAGAAAAATGTTGTCAGGAAAGTTTTGAGTTTGGACGTGGACAGCTATACAAGTACCTACGGGAATACCAAAGAAACGATGGATGGACTGTGAAAGATGATATGGCTAGAAAGGGAGTGTCTACCGAGATAACGACTAATGATGACGATAACGATGAGAGAACAACTATGGGGGTAGGCAGAAACTAAAGAACGCCACCTGCTACGATCCCTACATACTCCTTTTGCCTCGTTTACGTTCATACACCTGGTCATACATGTACGACGGTTGTGAGTACTACGCACTAACACTGACTAATAGAGAAGTATGGAAGAAAAAGACATGTTGCGCCAACCTCAAATAAATTGGGATAAGGGTAGGAGAATGAGAATGCCGCCGGGGTCACGGGTTGTTCGAAAGAGATGCAGTGGCCCTAGCATAGGCAACTGAAGGAACATGGGTGGGTTTTAGTCAGTAAAAGTTTGACACGACCCCCGCTCCGCCCAGAGCGAGAGAAGTCATTTGATGATTTCCCATCCACAAAAAAAAGGAAAATGAGAGTGATGACAGTATCTCTTTGTTATTTCATCACAGTAACAGCATAAACCAACACACGGGATGGTAATGAATCTGACATTCAAACCCACAAAATGAGATGAGATTCATTTAGAATGTACGACAACATAGAGACACTGTCACTACTTAGGTATACATTATTTAAATTGTAGCAAATATTATTGAAGTAAGATGTCTACTCCAGTACTACATCACAGCTCTTCAGTACTGATATTATTATAACAAAAACCTTTATCTAGATAAATGTATTTACTTCGGTTGTAAGTAACTATAAGGCTTCTGATTTTTTCCTTTTTAGTTTTATATTATTTTTTCCTCGAAAGTGTTTTGAGAAACGTTGTTGGATGCGCGTGAGCATTTGTCTCACTTCACGTCAAAATTACTTTTGAAGTAAAAATAAATAAATAATTATATTAAATAATAAATTAAAAATTTAAAGTTAAATTAGTTAGTTACAGTATTGTTTTCAGCAAGTGGTGACTAAATGGCGATGCGACGTGCGAATTTACATTAAAATTTGGCAAACGGATTCCTTTGATTGAAAAGTTATCACTAAATGAAAACTATTTTAGAGTTGCACGAACCACATTTTCACTAATCAATAGTAAATAGCTGTGCCTGGTTCACTAACTTCGAATACATGTTCGATCAAGTTTGCTATTAGAATTGAAATTGTATTCAAATAGGATGTGATGACGTATAAACAGTAGGTATGTGATGATATCCAAATTATGTGATTATAACTGAATGCATGACGCGTGCAGTAATAACATTGTCTGTAGGTATTTAGAGGGATGTGTGGCGTGACTTCGTTGTTATTGCATCCCTGCTGCCGCGATGACATACGTAGCATGAATGAAAACAATGTCATATTAGACATTGTGTTTACGTTTACATATTAATAATATGCATATTTTTGTATGAGTTTGAGGGCTATAGTTACTTATACTCATTTTATGTTGGAAGAAAAAGATTAGGTATGTTTGTGAACATAATAATTTTTAATTTTTAACCGACTTCAATAAAGAGGAGGTTTTCTATTTAGCTGTGTTTATTTTTGTATGTCTGTTACGCGATTACTCGGCCAAATATGAAGTGATTTTGATGGTTTTTTTTTTGTTTGGTAGGTCATACCTACTTCAGATATGGTCCCATATAAATTTTATTAATTTTGCTTCGGTAGTTTTTGAGATCCACTTTGTGTATCTTGATGATGTTATAATATTTCTTGTCACTGTTGTTTACATAGCAAGTAGTGGTAGACGAATTGGTGTAAGGTAATATAACTAAAAATAAAACTGAAAAATAAAAAAAAACTTTTTTACAAAAACAAACAACCGACTTCCAAAAAAACAATACAAAGTGAAAGATTTGGAAGTCGGCGGCAACAAATTAAATGCAGATCCAAAGACACCGACATCCGAAATTAAAGTTATTTTTCACTTTGTAGTGTTTTTTTTTGGAAGTCGGTTGTTTTTTTTTATAAAAGTTTTGTTTTATAGAGTTGATAATCTTTCCTCGCAGTAAGATCATATGTATTGGTAGGTAGGTGCATTGGTTTAAGAGTGCTGCGATAACTTGAGTGTCCCTACTACTATCTTAAGAACCCTTCAACCTCCTACCTTCCTGCCTTCTTCCTATCTTGAGGAACATTTACTCCTGGTCGATATTATCGTGTTGAATCAATATTGCCTTAAAGTAAGTATATAAAAGAAACGCGCCTAACCGTGCGTTAATCCCGGGGAGAATATAGCCAGTGTGTAACTTCTCGCCCCTTTATCGTACCGTTGAAATCGTACTTCTTTGTGAGTAATCCCTCCACGTCCCAGCCATGTCGCCGACGAAGATAGAGCACGATCTTCACAAATAATGTCACATGCGATTCGTTTCAGACGACGTGACTCGCATCACCGTGGCTACCCGCCGTGCCGTGCATAATGGGATAAATATGCTGCGGTTATGTGCCCACACATGGCCCTCAAATTAAGTGAGCGCTATTTACTGCACGCGGTGGAACTTCCTTCCCCACTTGCTCAACTAGATGGTGTTTACCTGTACATCTACCTTATTAAATGCAAGATGTTTGTCCGCGACGCGAGCTGCGCTTAGCACGCCCGTCGCCTGCATGTATTACTAACAACGTCAAAGTTCACGTTTTATGAGGACCGAATTAAAGCCACATTTATATAGAATATGTTATGATAGTCACCTCGCGACATAAAACCTTGTACAATAAAACAGTATGACAGGTTGTTTTATTTTATTATGTGTTGTTGCTTTCTTCATTGCAATAACATAAAAGTATAATACTTACACTTTCTGTCTTCTACGTCAGATCACGTACAATCGCGTTCACCGATTGTAAGATTATTCGTAGCCCGAGGCAGTAGCAGAGTTACTAATTTTCTTTTAAACTCGTACTAATACTTCGAAAAAAGTATGCAATTCCAGGAACGTCTCAAGTAAAATATGTAATTTGAGATAAAGCGGCATCCCATTCCAGATAAGACGCAGCACGACCCACGTCGAGAGCCATCCGACTCGTTACGAGCCGCCCGAAGCGAGGTGTGATACAAAATCATCAATCTTTCCCGAGATTGTACTATTAAATGCCTCTTCGCTCTTTTCCCTCGAACTCGAGACCAGAAACAAATGTAAAAAGTTGTGTGATAAGTTCAATTTGAATTTGTAAAGCCCCTTTCAGCGTTTCTCGCCTGTTTATCTCGGCGAGGAAAGAACGGAAAATACAAAAGTAAGAGATAGGAAATGAAGAGGCGGAAAAAAGTGTCGGGCGAGGAACAAACGCGGAAAAGTTGGCGTTATCCGGGAGACAAGTTAAATCGCAATTTATTAGGGCGTACCAGTGGGCTTAGAACGGCCGGCGTGGAGCGATTCCTGGCCGGAGCCGCCTTGCCCGGTCACACGACACGTGGCACGGGTCGCGGCCTGCAGATACGAATTAACGGGAACTTAAGTGGCGCAAACTCGATATCTTACAGGATATCGTATAATATTATTTCTCTGACTTTTCTGATGCAAAAACCCAATAACACTTTGCCAGACCTGGGAACCCAGGACTTCATGCGCAGTAGTAGGGCTTGTGACCACTAGACCAACGAGGCAGTATTATTAAGACTTTATAATCTAAGCGACTTGACCGGGGTTGGTCCGTGGATGGGTGACCATCTTTACATATCGAGACTCCTCCGTGCCTCGGAAGGCACGCTAAGCCGTTGGTCCCGGCTGTCATTCGTGGATCTTTAAGAGTCGTTACGGGTCTTCAGAAGCCCAAAAGCCTGAAAACCAGTCTTGCCAAGGGGTACCGTATTACGCAGTTACTGGGTTGTGGAGGTCAGATAAGCAGTCGCTCCATGGTAAAATACTGGTATTCAGCTGCATCTGGTTTTTTATTTTTATTTCATTTATTTATTTTATTTATACCTCCAACTTGTAAAACTCGCACATGAGGCTAATACAGCAAACCCCGCTGCACTTGCACCGGGCCGCGCGTGCTCATGTCGCGGTCCTACTATCGCGCGTCTCCAGCCTCATTCACAAATCTTTATTCATGCCCCATATTTACTTGCAGCGTGCGAGAGTGCGCCGCGGAATATTTTAACATACTTTCAATCTGAATTATTGAGGCCGTATCAACATGTTGCTCTATAAAACAACGAGCTTAGAGATTTTGTTAGACTCGAGAATTTTGAAAGGAGATCATTCATTTTGGTCTAAATACTGGGTGTAAGGGACAGCCCTCCGCAGACTGATGGGGTGAATTCAGTATATCATACTAAGACCTGACCGGTACATGAAATTATTTCAGGAACGTTATGGTAATCCAATAAACCTGATTTGTTTTTGTTTTTGTGCACAAATCGGAGCGTCTGTTACGGGTTGGGAGGGGTAGGTAACAGGTATGCGGTGAGTTCGATGAACTCTGTAGCTAGACAGAAAGTGAACAGCTGATTTCACGCGTCGTTCGTTAGAGTATTTCAACAACCATTGCTGGTTTTTTTTTGCTGTTTTTTCTGCTGTTTTTTTTACATAAATAGAGCGCTGCGAACACACAATGTAATTTTACATTGAAATAAAGAAAATGTAACTGAAACTATTAAAAAAATGAAAATTTTCCTGAGAAATTTTCCGGTGGTCCTTTCAGTTTGCGGAGGGCTGTCCCTTACACCCTGTATATGAAAGTGCCGGCCAAAAAAAAAAAGTTATAATCCGTTAGAACATTTAGTTATTCTCTTCACTTTTCACGAAGAGACCAAATCTGTAGGGCCATTCCCCTGCGCTATTATACGAATTTGAAAAATACTGTTTTCAGTATGTATTATCTAAAAGAAAAATAGTAAAAAAATCATTAAGAAAAACAGAAATAAATAGAGAAAAATGTATTCTTTCGGAAAATAGATTTTCTTTTGTTTGGCCGGCATTTCACATTTAGCCCAAAACTGTATGGACGGTGAATGATCTCCTTTTCCATGTGATGATCTCCATTTCCACATTTCATAGAAAATTCCTACGCCAACTCTATTCAAGTATTATTTATCAAAGTACGAATTTTGTTTTTGGTGAAGTACCCAGTGATCCGATGATTGAGTTAGTAAAAACTTTTTTTATAATGACTTACTTTTAGTTCTAATATATTCTAGCGACATAAATAAAAATAATAAAAAATATTGGCTAAAAAACTAACACGCGTTAATTGAAGTGAAGCCTTGCACACTCATAATGGAATTATGTTGTCTGATAAATAAATGAATTAAAATGAAAGAGTAAGCGTCCAACTAAGTTGGCTTATTCTTTCAAATTTACGTCAAGATAAACAGGTATGTAGATACTCGGTAAGCAATTTAAAGGGGATATTAACAATTTCCAATAACATAAAAATACAATCAATGTCGCTTAACTGTATTCATGGTCAAATGATTTATTTCCCAACATTTAAGTTTTTTACAGCATTCCAGCTAATTGTGGTAGCGACTAATCGGATCCGTGTGCAGATTCCATTATCTGTAGGATCGTGTCCACCGGCCCATACATATTCATACCGGCCGACGAGTCTCGCGCTTGCACGACTAAATCACCGTCGTTATGATCTCATTTTTATAATCGCATTCCCTTTTTATGTTCTCAACGTCAGGATTTACTATTCTCGTATCGGTCTCTGAATCTATTTCTCCACCGAATCAACGCTGCTCACTTCGGCGCTACTTCCGTCCGGAAGTTGTAGAAACAAACTTTTTAATTAGTCTGCGAGGACAAACAAGCTGTGTCTCTTAGTTTCTTCGATACACTGCGACGACCTACCTACTTGTATTTACAAATAGGATAGCTGCCTCCGTCCTCTCGGTTATTTTAAGTGATTTATCGAACAATCAACCACGTGAATATTTGAAGCAGCTTATTTATAACATTAATTAACGAAGTTCAGGTATATTTCACAGCGAACTTGTAAATTAATTAACCACATAATTATGTGCCTGTATCTGAATCGCTCCAACTATGCAGGAAATCTAATAACATAACAGGATTGTTTGTCTTACGGCGAGATGCTTTAATGAATAGTCAACACACCGGCAACGTCGCATTGTGAGCAGGTCGTCATTGTTTTATTAGCTCTATCGCAGCATCATGCTACACCATGTCGAAGCGTATTGTAATAACAACTCCAGGAGTGACGTACAGCGGCGTGGGACGGTGGGACCTTGAGTATGATGTGTTCAGGACGAGCAATTTTTAATAAAGTTGCGCTAAGTGATAATTAATTGGTCTTGAAAGCATTGTAATTATAGTGTTAATTTGCGCGTGTCGGCACGGACTAGGAGGCGGCTCGAGTGGCGCAGCCGCGCGACGTCACACGGCGGTGTGGCGATGTGGGCGCATGCCGCGACTGCCAGGCGCCACAATTACACAAGCCTCCGTAAATCATAAACATCAACCCTCCATTTAATCCAAATAGTCCGTCGTTAGTCGAGCAAGCTGCGTCTAATTTGTCTCCTGTAACTGTAGATTAATTTATTAACATTAATTACATGACAATACGTATTACCTTGTTAGTAATGAATTTTGCAAGTAAGATTACGGCTGGTTCAGATATATACATTATTTTTTCAAATTAGATACTGAGGTGAAACCTGGGAACCAATAGGAATAACTTTGATCTTGCCTGGGTCCTATAAAACGCGCGTCGCTGATTAAACACGCGCCTAAGCATAAACGTCATAATTATTATCATCACAATCACTTTTTCATCCTGTGTATAAAACTATTAGGCTAAAGATATTTCCGCGGTATTTTTACTAAAACTCGAAAGGAGATCACAATTAAGCATTTATTGTACATTTTTGAAGATTTCGTTATTTTTATCAGAGCCATTATTGTTTCTACTCTTGAAATAGACAGTAGGTTCGGCTATTAGATCTGGATTGTTTACATTAATCTAAATATATAAAATATGAAACTGACTGACTGACTGACATATCAACGCACAGCCCAAACCGCTGGGTCTAGAGATTACAAATTTGGCACGTAGGTTCCTTATGAGGTCTTTTTTTTTTGAGGGTGGGAAATCATCAAATAACTTCTCCCGCTCTGGGTGGAGCGGAAGGGCGTGTCAGACTTTTACTGACTAAAACCCACCCGTGTTCCTTCAGTTGCCTATGCCAGGGCCGCGGTATCTTCTTAAAACTACCCGCGACCCCAGCGGCGTCGGCCCTATTGGACCCCATCACTTGCTGACATCTCTTTGAGGCGCGCGTGGAACAGAACGCGCCGTCGACTCGGGCCTGGTCCTTACCGGACGGCGAGCTACCCGCTACTCACCGTCCGCAGGCCCGCGCCTACGGTGGCCGGAAATCGCCCCGCGATTCTCGCCGCCCAGGGCGTCTCCTGCGGCGACTGAGGGCGTGAGGCTGCCTCTCCCTCACGCGTTCCGCCTCCTCCTTCGCGAGCATTACTGCTTCGCAGAAGGAGGTGACGGCCTCCCATGCACTCTCGCTCCGCACCATGGCCTGGACCAGGCTCGGACGCGAGAGATCGCCGCCGCCGATCGCCTTCGTGAGAACACGGCGGTGCTCTGCCCAAGCCGGGCAGACCTCCACTGTATGCTCCACCGTGTCCTCCGGGCGATCCACACAATGGTGACACCCGGGCGTTTCCTCCCGCCTTATGCGAAACAGGAACCTCCCGAAACAACCGTGTCCGGTGAGGACCTGCGTCAGGCGGAAGGTGAGGACGCCGTGGCGCCTCTCTAACCACTCCTCAAAGAGGGGACTTATCGCCGCAAGTGTGGCGTGCCCAGCGCTGGGTTGCGACAGTCGCGCTCTCCATGTCGCCATGAGATCCCGCCGGAGCTCTGTCCGTTGTACCGTGATTTCTCGCGGCAGCGGAGTTACGCCCCGGTGTTTCGCCTCCTCGCGCACCTCCCACACGTACGCGAGGACCTTTGCCTCCAGATCCCACGGCGGCAATCCGGCAAGGAGGCTCGCCGCCTCCCGGGAGACCGTGCGGTATCCCCGGACTAGCCGGATGGCCATGACCCTCTGGGACGCGTTCAACCGTTGGGCTGGCCGCAGCCTTAGGGAACGCGCCCACACCGGTGCTTCGTAAAGGGCCATGGACCGCACGACCCCCGCGTAGAGTCTCCGGCAGGAGGCGTTTGGACCTCCCAGATTGGGCAGGAGCCGCCTCAAAGCAGCCCCAGCCCGCGCCAGTCTGGGAGCCAAACGTCGGAAATGCTCCACGAAGTTCCACCGGCTGTCGAGGACGAGTCCCAGGTACTTCATCGTCGACCCGACTCCGATGTGAACCCCTCCCACCGTTATTTGGGAACCCGACGGTGGCGCATTCCGAGGACCATGAAAACACATGGCCTCGGACTTGTGCAGGGCCACCTCGAGTCCCAACTGCCGGATCCTCTCCACGACTATCGCAACCCCGCGTGTCGCTAAATCAGCCGCCGCCTGGTGCGACCTCCCCTGCGCCAGGACCAACGTGTCGTCAGCGTAACATACCACGCTGACGCCGCTAGGGAGGTCGGCGTCCTTATGAGATATACGGGTGCAGTAAGAAAGGATTTTTCAAAATTCACCCTCTAAGGGTGTGAAACGGGGGTCCAAAGTTTGTGTTGAACCTAGATGAACCTAGTGCGTCTAAATACAATAAAAATGATGACTTAGGATAAATGATACAATTTTTCGTTGAAAGCTGATACAAGGTGATTTCAAAAATGTCTACTCTAAGTACACCTAACACTAAATTGTCTGATTTTGTCCTAGTTAATATTTCACCATAGGAGAGGTCCCTTTATTTACACTTTCGGTTGTCTTACTTATATCACTGAACTCACTGATCACTGAAACTGGCACTGTTTCACGCGCGCACTCAGTAGATCCTGGTCCTGTGCGGTTGGCTTGCGCCTCCGCCCCCGAGGCTCGCTCGCCTCGTACACGTACCTCCAACATCTCACGCTGCTGCAGCGCAGGTGCGGCTTGGCACTTTCTTCTTATAATTATGTATAAGCATAAGCCGCCTATGACTAGAACCAAGGCCAAGGTAATGTACACGACGGAATAATGGTGGATGTCGTGGACGTTTAGTTGTGTAGTAGATTGTTCCTTTATATTGGCTATTTGGTCTCTAAGCTGATTCCACATATGGGTGTGGTTTTCCGGTACGTCGTAATCGTTGGGGAAGGTTGAGTGTTTAATTTGGAAACCTGTGGGACTTCGATATTTGATCGCATGTTTAAATAGCGTAAATAGTTGTTGTGGGAGTGAATACTGTACGAATCTGATTTCAGTGTGCATCCATAACCTAGGTCAATGATACCACTGCCTCGTATAACCGTCGTTGTCGTGTCAGCAATACAGGAAATACGGAGTTCGCATGACTCACAACAGGTGTAAAACCATGAGTTCGAATTATGTAACTTGACCCAATAATTGTGGCACGTGGATACGTCTTGTTTACAAGCGCTCCTCATATTACTTACAGTCTGGATATCACATAACGATTGTTTTATTCTCAGATTGTAAACAGGTTTGTCAATGGAGCACAGTAGCCGATTGTTACTGATGATATGAAAGCATGCTTGCAGATCGCTATCTGATAAGAGAAGAGCGTGGTCCTTTTGAATATTGTAGGCGATATATGGTGAGCTTGGGACTGTGCGAATGTGATTCGACCCCCTTTTCTGAGGGATAGGTATGATTCTATCTAACTCGAAGATATCGTTACTTACAAGCGGAATCTTTATCTCTATAATAAGATAACCTTCATACAGCCTTGCAGACGCCTTCATAATTTTGTACAGCTCGGATAAGTTTGATGACTCGATTGGGGTCATTAGATTTCCCTGCAATTGCCCGGAAATTATGTTGATCTGACGAGCCAGCTGTTCGGGAGTCAAAAGGTACGGGTCGATGCGACCGTGGCTGATGTCTGTCACGGTATTGATAAGTGTGTGTTGGATTCGCATTAAGTTTGACAATATGATACTCGCAGCTAGGGCGGATGATGTTACATATATGACGTTTCTGTTGTCCAGACGCACCGTATTGATTTCGTCGGTGACGTTTTGAAGATGTTGTTTTATAAATTTGAACTGTTTGTTCATAGTCTCCTCGCTGCGTCGCAAAATGTTGTATTCCGATTCCAAGACCATGGTTTGATTTTTCAGTAACTTTTGGAGATGATTTTCATTATTAGTTATTTTTTCTATGTCCTGCTTATACTGTTGAGCGAAGTTTTCATCTAATACTCCAAACAAAGTGTTTGCCAGGTATCCTACTCCGTTGATTAAACCACGTTTTTGCCTTCTTGCATTTGGGTTTTCAAGGAGGTTTTGATAATGCCCAAGTTCCTTTACTTCGTGCTCTAATTGTAGGATGACGCTGTCGTATTGCGATCCCATGCAATCGGCTGTTTGTTTTAAATGCTTGACATAGTTTTTAATGTCCGATACTCCGTGATAGAACGTGGACATGTTATAAAACACGATGAGTTTCCAGTCGTCCTTGATAACTTGGAGGTTGCACATCTTGTCGAAGTAAAGTCCTTGGTTTGTAGGAATTTGCGTAACGTTGTATGTCGTCACTTTCTGCTGTAGACTAGGAGATGCAAACAAAAGCATTATTAAAACACTGATCAAAAAGGCTTGCAATGTTTTTTTCTTTCGTGGTCGTGGAGGCCGCTTGCCTTCAACTTGATCTGATGATGGAGTGGAAGACTCATTCTCACACTGGTTCATGGGTTTTGGTGGGGATACCTCCTCATTTACAGGCAAGTATACAAGCTTGTTGACTGGACGCTGTATGGTGTTACTGCTTGTCTTGACAGTAACTACTCTCACATACCCGTCCTTTCCAGGATGAAGTAGGTGCACTCGTCCCATTGCCCATTTACCCGGAGGTACGTTCTCTTCACGGATGAGGACGAAGTCATCGACTTCAAGATTACGTCGTGCCTGTTGCCACTTGGTTCTGGTTTGTAGCTGTTGAAGATACTCCGATGACCACCGTTGCCAGATATTCTTTGTCATAGCTTGGACGAGTTGCCATCGCGCCTTTAGCGTTGATGATTCCGGTTCAGTTTGAGGCCGTGATAAAATGGGTCCCCCAGTCAGGAAGTGTCCCGGAGTAAGGCAGTCGTCGTCAGAATTTTCCGTGAGTTGACATAAAGGTCTGGAATTCAGGCACGCCTCTATTTGGCAAAATAACGTCGAAAACTCTTCGTACGTAAGACGTTGATCGCCTATGACCCTTTTTAAATGGTATTTCAGGCTCTTCACAGCCGCCTCCCAAAGTCCACCAGCATTTGGCCAGGCTGGTGCATTAAAGTGCCACTGGATGTCCTGCTCACTGATTTTGTTAAAGAAGTCCGGATTGATATTCTGGATAATCTCCTTAAACTCCTTTTTCATGAGGCGATTAGCGCCTACAAAGTTTGTACCGTTGTCACTATACATGTGGCCTGGTGATCCACGTCGGGAGCAGAATCGACGAAACGCTGCTAGAAAGGCGGCCGTACTCAGGTCTGAAACCAGTTCCAGATGGACCGCTTTCGTTGATAGGCAGACAAAGACTGCTACGTATCCTTTCGTTGTTTTGATCCCGCGTCCTTTATTGATTTTCAGCTCTATGTGGCCCGTGAAATCGACACCAGTATGCGTGAATGGCCTTGACGGAGTGACTCTAGCTCGTGGTAAATCTGCCATAATTTGCTGTTGAACTTCGTTGTTAAATCGGCGACACTTAACGCACAGTCTTAACTGCCGTTTTACCGTCCTGATTCCGCTGATGATCCAGTATCTATCCCTTATCTAACTCTTTCCTACATAAGGGATAGCCTTATGTAGGAAAGAGTTAGTCGGGGACCACCATGCAAAGTTGTTATGTGTGCCTGGCTAGTGATAAGATCAGTAAGTCGACCGTGGCTTGGTAGGATGATGGGATGCTTCGCCGATTTGCTTATACTGGCGTGTTTTAAACGTCCACCAACTCTTAATAAGCCATTTTCATCTAGCCAAGGGTTTAGACTGCAAATCTTGCTTTTTGAGCTCACGTGTTGTTTACACTTAATTTGTTGCAATTCTTGTTGAAATTCCTGTAATTGCACTTCTTTAATAATTAAATTGTAAGCGTCGTTTATTTCTGATGAGTCCAGAAAACCATGTGTTGCACTTTGTTTATCGCGAATTCGCTTGATGAAACGTAACACCCAGCCAATAATCCGCACAATTCGTGTCAACGAACTGTAATTTTGCAGTAAGTCAGTAATAAATGTAGCATTATTTTCCATTAAGGCTGTGTTCACACAAACCGCTTTTGTTTCTATTGTTGGGCTGTGAATTTGTTTTCGAGGAACGTCATAAATTCTGTCAAGGATGGTTCCCTGGGTGAGGTACGCGACTCTTTGTAGTCACAGTAAGTCTCCTGGTCCAGTTTCTTACTGAGAAGATGTACTAACAACGGATCCCATGTATTTGTGTTCACACCAAGGTTGTGTATAGCGTGGATGCACTCCGTGGTGGTATCACAAACCGCTTTTGTTTCTATTGTTGGGGACTGGTATACGATCTTAACTGAATGTTTACTCTCGCAACCTTTTAGCCATTCAGGGCCTTCCCACCACAAAGTTTGGTTGAACAGTTGATGAGACGTTATGCCTCGTGTAGCACAGTCAGCAGCGTTTTCTTCCGAGCTGACATGACTCCAGTATTCTGCCGGGACTGTGTTGGTTATCTGCTTAACTCTGTTAGCTACAAATGACTTCCATCTGGATATATCTCCGTGTAGCCAACCCAAAACTATCATGGAATCTGTCCATGCATGAAGCGTCATACTTATATTTGGTAAGGACTCAATGACCTTCTTTACAAGTTGGGATAGAAGTAGCGCACCGCACAGTTCCAGTCTAGGGAGCGATGTTTTCTTTGCGACCGGTGCCAGCTTTGTTTTTGCAGCAACAATTGTCGATGTGTACTCGCCCTTATTGTTCTTGGTGACGAGGTAAATAACGCAGGCGTAAGCTTTGTCCGATGCATCGCAAAATGCATGTAATTGACAGGTTTTTTCTGTGTTACCTAAGTATCTTGGTATGCGGAATTTGTCGATACAGTTGATATCCTCTTTTAATTTAAGCCAATTTTCTTGCATATCCTTTGGTAGTTCTTGATCCCAGTTGGTTTCAATGGACCACGTTTGTTGAAACAGTAGCTTCGCTCTGATTGTAAGCGGTGATAACCAACCAAGAGGATCGAATAGCTTTGATACTTCTGACAATAATTGCCGCTTTGTAATTACTGCATTGCTCTTAGGAATTACATGACTTTGAAACATGAATGTATCAGATGACGGGTTCCATTTTAATCCAAGAGTCTTTCTGGATTCGAGACACTTAAATTCGTAGGGACTGTTCAATTGGTCGGTAGTTAAATTCTGCAGGAGTTCTGGCTTGTTACTTGACCATTTTCGCAGGTTCATACCAGCGCCCTGGAGCATTTGAATAAGTTGTTTTTGTAGCTCATTTGCTTGATCGGCGGTATTCTGTCCAGTCAGCAAATCATCCATGTAGAAGGAGTTCTGAACAGCTGCTGCTGGTAGTGGATATTTCTCGGCGTCATCTGCCGCGAGTTGTTTTAGAGTCCGCATGGCTAAAAATGGAGCTGCTTTGGTCCCGTACGTTACAGTGGTTAATTGATATTGATTCAATTGATCATCCATTGAATGTCTCCAAATGATCGTTTGCAGAGGCTGGTCTTGCTCTCTAACAAGTATCTGACGAAACATTTTTTCAATGTCCGCAGTGATTACATATTGATATTGCCTCCAATTTATGACAAGTGCTAATAGGTCTTGTTGTAAGTTTGGTCCACTGTACATTAAGTCGTTCAGACTGTTACCCGATGTAGTCTTGGATGAGGCATTAAAAACTACTCTCAACTTTGTTGTTGTGGAATCAAGTTTCCATACACCATGATGTGGTAAGTAGTACGCCTGATCGGTTGTACTTTCGACTTGCCGCATGTGACCTAATTCTTGGTATTCGTTCATAAATTGTTTGTATTGACAAGAAAATGATTTATTTTTAGACATTTTTGACTCTAATTGTTTAAATTGCGCTGTAGCCTTAAACTTTGATGATCCGAGTTGCTGCTCGAAGCCTGGCATCATGGGTATCCCAACTTCATACATTCCATTATTTAAGCGTGTCGTGGTGGTTTTGTAGAAATCTTCACAAAATTGATCACCAATAGTCACGTTCGATGATGATGAGTCGTGAATGTCCTCCAACTCCCAAAACTTGACTATTTCTTCAATGTTATTGATGGCGACATGACAGTTGAACCTTTTGACATTTCCTGATAAGATCCAACCCATTTTGGTTTGTTGAGCTATTGGGGCCTGCGCTGGGCCCTTGATAAGACCGCTTAATATGATTTCTGAATATACACTGGCATCCAGAAGAAGATCGATTGGTCTTGATACGTTGTACTCCGGGTCTGCTAACTGAAGATGTTGCAAGTGAGACCAGGGTTGTTTGCGGAACGATGAGTTCGGTAGGCTGTTTATGACCTTTGATACTACTAAAGCTTGAGTCTTCAGGGTGTAATCTCCGTAGATGGACTTGCAGTCTAGTGTTACAATTCCTTTGCTTTGTTTGGAGACTGGACCTACTCCTGAAATGGAGGCATGATATTGTCGACGTTGCAAGCCTAGCATTTGCGTCGCATTTTCTGAAATCAGTGAAATTTGGGACCCCTGATCTAGAAGCGCTCGTAATGTGACATATGTACCGTTTTCAGATAATACAGTTATCGATAACGTGGTTAACAGTATTTCTTCATTATCAGCTGCGACGTGGTTGACATTATGCTGCACCGGTGATGGCTGCACGGTAGCGCTCGTCGTCGCTGCGGTTTGTTGATGTGGTACACACACATCATGCAGTAAAGTGTTGTGTTCACTGTTACACTTTTTGCAACGTTTCGTGCTGTTGCACTCACTGTCAGGATGATAATTAAGGCAATTTTTGCAAAATTGACTCTTTGTTACCAAGGTCAATTTATCACCCGGGGTCATTTTCATAAATTTCCTGCAACGGTAAATAGAGTGACGTGTATTACAAATCGGACAGTCTGGCCCTTGAGTAGCGACGACTTGATACTGTTTCTTGTAGTGGTTCCCATGATTTGCAGGTTTGTCACGCTGTTGTCCAGACTCCCGTTTAAAGGCAGGCTTCGTTGTTTCTCTCTCTCTTCGGTGTAAGGGTTCCAGGGCTGTGAATTTGTTTTCGAGGAACGTCATAAATTCTGTCAAGGATGGGAGTTCCCTGGGTGAGGTACGCGACTCTTTGTAGTCACAGTAAGTCTCCTGGTCCAGTTTCTTACTGAGAAGATGTACTAACAACGGATCCCATGTATTTGTGTTCACACCAAGGTTGTGTATAGCGTGGATGCACTCCGTGGTGGTATCACAAACCGCTTTTGTTTCTATTGTTGGGGACTGGTATACGATCTTAACTGAATGTTTACTCTCGCAACCTTTTAGCCATTCAGGGCCTTCCCACCACAAAGTTTGGTTGAACAGTTGATGAGACGTTATGCCTCCTTCCTCACCAGCTCCGGCTCGAAGGACCAAAAAACATGTACGACTTGGTGTGGTCTATACACTTTGTTCAAGAGTACGATGATTGTTCTGTACACTTGTGATGATAGAAACCCGGGGAAGAAGAATTAAACCGCCCGTGTTGAGTGTGGTAAAATCACTGATTTATTTTACTTAGCCAGTACACTAAATGATCGCGCGTATGCAAACGCTGATGTAGCTTAACCTACTTAATTAATATTATGAAATGTGCGGGTTCACCGTACAGTTTGTATGAAAAATCTTATTCCTTGAGTTAATAGGTTTGAAACTTAGCATGAATATTTATCTAAGTAAATTATAAAGTTTCTCATTTTTAGTTTTCCTAAACTACCCCCTAAGGAGGGATTGTGGGGTGTCAAAATTTGTATTGGAGAATTTTATCGCGCGGTCCGATTAATTAACTTGAAACTTTGCACAAATACTTGCCTAAGCAAGTAATAAAGTTTGTTATTAATAGTTGTCCCGCAGAGGGAGGGAGGAAGGGGAGGGGTGATAAGGAGGGAAAGGGGGAAGGGGAGGGGTGGTTAGGAGGTAAAGGAGGAAAGGAGGGTGTGGTGAGGAGGGAAAGGGGGAAGGTGTGAGGGAGAGGGTAGGAAGGGGTGGTGAGGAAGGAGAGGGGGAGGATGATGGAGAGAGGGGTAGACGGGGAGAGGGATAGGAGGGGGGAGCGTGTGGAGAGGGGGAAGAGGGGGAGGGGAGGAGTTGGTGAGGGGGGTAGGGAAAGTGGTGAAGGGTGTGTGAGAGGGGGAGGGGTAGGTTAGCGGCAAAAGGATGTGGTAAGGGGAGAGGGGATGGGTAGGATGAGGGGGGTGAGTCGGGGGTGAGAGAGCGCGGTGAGAGGGACGATAGGGGAGGGTGAGAGTCTCGGACTTTAATAGTTATTTTTGCATTTGATAGCCCAATTCTTAAGGAAAGCTAGAGGCATATTATTTAACATCACTCTAGAACTTTTAGGTGCCGAACAAAAAGAAAAAAAATCAGAAAGAACGCTAAGCGAAAACAAAGTAATTGCGTGGGCCATAGACTTATAAAAAAAGATGGACTCCGCACCACGCATATCGAAAGTGAAGCACCCTACCGATCTATGTGTGCGTGATTTGAGTACCTGCAAAGACGCCGTCGCTCGTGTAACGTAATGGCGGCCGGTAGACTTACTATGGTGTGAATGTGTGCGTGCTGGCTTGTAGACATTAGCGCACTGACTTACTTATGGGTGCTTCAGTTATTGTTAAAGGAGACGGCGTCCGCCTTTTTTTTTAGGTCCATGGCGTGGGCAGGCAATTCGACAGGGTGGGTCAGAAGCTATCTCAATACTTAAAAAGAAAAGTCCTGACTGACTGACTAACTCATCAACGCCCAGTCCAAACACTTGGACCTATAAAGCTGAAATTTTGCACAGAGGATTCCATTATAATGTAGGCAAGGAATAAGGACGGATTTTTGTTCCCGTGGGATAATTTCCGACATCCACGCTAGCGAAGCCGCGGGAAAAAGCTAGTTAAATATGAAAAGAAGTAGGGGGCACCTTATTCCGATGTAAAAATCCTTATTGCGATGTATTTGGTTCCTAATTCCTAGTATACAAAATGTTAAGGAAAATGGAAGAAAGATTATTACATGGTGTTCAAAAAATCAACTCATTCTTTTAGGTTTGATCGTTCGTAAATCTCAGCCTACATAAATGAGGTTATAATATTAAAAAATGCAAGATTTTTTAATAATTTATGTAATATAGAATACTTAATTGCAAAGTCTTTGTAAATATAATAATGTAATACTTGCTAAAAATTACATGGAATTGTGAAAAATTTTCCTTCTTAGCTTTCCCTTACAATGAATTAACAAAATACCTAAGTATCACCTTTGATATGCTATAATTAGTGAATGAAACGCAAAAATATACCTCGGGAATAGATTTTAATATTCATGGTTTTTTTAAGCTGTCGAACAATAAAAACAACTCTGAAAATTAAAAAAGAAATCAATTAGGTATCTGAAATCGCTATTCATCATTCATACATCGGAATAAGGAACTGGCTGAAATATTTGGCACCTAACGCCGCGGTATTTTGAAGACGTATTTTCACCTTGATTAATTCAGAAAACATACAAAAGTTAAGTGTTTTCGATTGAAGAAATAATACTTGAAATAGTATAACTCAAAGAATTACACATACGGTACAAAAACAATAAAAAAACACTATTTAAAAAAACATCCTACTCACGTGCACAAGGTCCAAAATGTATGAAGTGTGCGTTTGGACCAGCTGCTGACGCAAAATGAACCAATTATTTTAAAGGTATAGGTACACATTACTCCAGACCTTTGATGATATAACGCATAGTTACATTATCAATTGAATGAGAGATCTTGTAGTTATAAATAGCTTGTAAATTGCTCGTAAACGCAGTTTTTCTAAATACCTCGGAATATGGTGCCAAGTTTAGAACAACTCGGAATAAGATGTCTTTACCTTAAATATACTGTTTTTAATTCATCATTATTAGCGAAAATCTGGGATGATTTTTAAATTCATACAAAATGTGAAACGACTGGCACCTTTTGTGTCACGTCGAAAATTTTTGTCATTGAAATATGAGAAAAAACAATAATTTCGTAAATGTAACCGGATCACTATTTTAACGTCTGGAAAAAATAGGGTACCTACCTAATAAAAGCGCGGCCTCTGCGGTAATTTTTTTTATAAATAAAGTATAAGTACTCCAGAAGAACTCGTGGCTAAGTAATAACAGCCGCACGGGTCTGTACATCACGATAAGCTACGCTTGCCCCGGGGTTGGTCCGTGGATGGGTGACCATCTTTACATACCGAGACTCCTCCATGCCTCGTGAAATTCGTTAAGCCGGTGGTCCCGGCTGTCATTCGTGGATCTTTGACAGTCGTTACGGGTAGTCAGAAGCCCGAAAGTCTTACCAAGGGGTATCGTATTACCCAGTAACTGGGTTGCGGAGGTCAGGCAGTCGCTCCATGTAAAATATTCGTATTCAGCTGCATCCGGTTAGACTGGAAGCCAACCCCAACGTAGTTGGGAAAAGGCTAGGCAGATGATGAAATACCTATAAAGTATACTCTATCAATGAAACTACTAATTTGAAGGTAAACTTTTCGAAATTAAATAATAAATACAAACGGAAAATATTAAAATTCAAATCATTTAATCTAATATATGCGCGGATAAAATTCAAAGTCCTGACTGACTGATTGACTGACTGACTGATATATCAACGCACAGCCGAAACCGCTGGACCTAGAGACTTGAAATTTTGCACACAGATACCTTATACAGTGTAGGCATCCACTAAGGAAGGATTTTTGGAAATTCCATCCCTAAAGGGGTAAAATAAGGGATGGAAGTTTGTATGAAAAATCTTATTCCTTGAGGTAATAAACTTGAAACTTGGCATGAATATTTATCTACAGAAATTATAAAGATTGTCATTTTTAGTTTTCCTAAACTACCCCCTCAGGAGGGATTGGGGGGTGTCAAAGTTTGTATCAACGCACAGCCCAAACCGCTGTCTAGAGATTCCAAATTTGGCACGTATGTTCCTTGTGAGGTGTAGGGGTGTACTAAAAAAGGATTTTTCAAAATTCAACCCCTAAAGGTGTGAAACAGGGGTCCAAAGTTTGTATGAAAAATCTAAGTCCTTGAGTTAATAGACTTGAAACTTGGCATTTTTAGTTTTTTTAAACTATACCCCCTCAGGAGGGATTGGGGGGTCTCAAAGTTTGTATGTAGGAATTTTAAAATGATAAACTGACTGACTGACTGGGTGATATATCAACGCACAGGCCAAACCGCTGGGTCTAGAGATTCCAAATTTGGAACGTAGGTTCCTTATGATGTGTAAAGGTGCGTTAAGAAACGATTTTTCAAAATTCACCCTCTAAAGGGGTGAAACGGGGGTCCAAAGTTTGTATGAAAAATCTTATTCCTTGAGTTAATAGACTTAAAACTTGGCATGAATATTTATCTAAGTAAATTATAAAGTTTGACATTTTTAGTTTTTTTAAACTACCCGCTCAGGAGGTATGGGGGTGTGTCACAGTTTGTATCAACGCACAGCCCAAATCGCTGTGTCTAGAGATTCCAAATTTGGCACGTAGGTTCCTTGTGAGGTCTAAGGGTGCACTAAGAAAGGATTTTTCAAAATTCAACCCCTTAGGTGATGAAACGGGGGTCCAAAGTTTGTATGAAAAATCTTATTCCTTGAGTTAATAGACTTGAATCTTGGCACAAATATTTATCTAAGTAAATTATAAAGTTTTTAATTTTTAGTTTTTCTAGACTACCCCTCAGGAGGGATTGGGGGTTGTCAAAGTTTGTATCAACGCACCGCCCAAATCGCTGCGCCTAGAGATTCCAAATTTGACACGTAGGTTTCTTATGAGGTCTAAGGGTGCACTAAGAAAGGATTTTTCAAAATTCAACCCCTAAGGGGGTGAAACGGGGGTCCAAAGTTTGTATGAAAAATCTTATTCCTTGAGTTAATAGACTTGAAACTTGGCATGAATATTTATCTAAGTAAACTATAAAGTTTGTGTTTTTATTTTTTCTAAACTACCCCCACAGGAGGGATTGGGGAGTTTCAAAGTTTGTATGTAGGAATTTTAACGCGCAATCCGGTTTACTCAAAACTCAGTATTTATACTTGAAACCAAAAATTACGAATAACGTGTGGGGTAGTCAATTTTACAGGTCGGAAGGCAATTCTCACGCAAAGGTTTTACTGCGGGGCTTAACTCGAAAATTGGTGTAAATAATCTTTCTTTTAAGTTACGGAAATCTCCCAAACGATTTTTTAAAATTGTATCCCTGTGGGCGGAAACAAGGAATATAGTTTATATGAAAAATTTATTCATTTGCTTAATTAAGTTGAAACTTGGCACAAATACTTGCCTAAGCAAGTAATAAAGTTTGTCATTAATAGTTTTTTCCCCAGAGGGAAGGTTATAGGGGAAGGTTATAGGGGAAGGTGGGAATGGGAGGGGGTGGTGAGGAGGGAAAGGGGAAGGGGAGAGGGTGGTGAGGAGGGAAGGCGAGATGGGGAGGGTGTGGTGAGAGAGGGAGGGGAGGGGTGGTGAGGAGAAGGCGGAGGGGGAGGATGATGGGGGGCGAGGGATAGGAGAGCATAGTGAGGGGGAGGGTGTGGAGAAAGGAAGAGGGGACGGGGAAAAGGTGTGAGGGGGCGGGGAGGTTAGCGGGAAAGGGATGTGGTGAAGGGGTGATAGAGAGAGGGGATGGAGACGGTGAGGGGGGTGAAACGGTACAGTGAGGGGGAGGGTGAGAGGGTGGGAAGGGGAGGGGTTAGAGAGAGAGGAAGAGTGAAAGGGAGATTAGGGGGAAGAGGGAGCAGTGCCTTTACACATTAAAGTTGCTTTTTGTATAGCACTGATTCATTAAAGAAACCCAGCCCGACAGAAATTACTGAATAGAATAGAAAGTCGGAAACTCGGAACGACACAACAAACAGGAGTTAACTCCAGTCGTGCGACGGAGCTGACACACACGCTTTTTTTTATTTGTTTGAACGCGCTAATCTCTGGAACTACCAGTCGGACTTTAATAATTATTTTTGCATTTCATAGCCCAATTCTTAAGAAAGGCTATAGGCGTATAACATCACACTAGAACTCTTAAGTGCCGAGCAAAAAAAAAGTGGGAAGGAACGATAAGCGAAAACGATGTAATAGCCCGGGAAGGCAATGCGATGCGACAGGGTGGGTTGGGGGAACATGAAATTTTACGCGGTAGAAGTTGTGGGCAGAAGCTATCTCAATATTTTTGTTCCTGTGGCATATTTTCCGACAATCACGCGGGCGAAGCCGCGGGCAAAAGCTAGTCTAATATATGCGCGGAAGTTATAGATATAAGTAATTTTAATGGTAACATCGAACACTTGTACTTAAAATTCATAATAAATCATCACTAAACCAAAGACATATTTTAGGAGGCGTTGTCGTTGAAACTTTTTTAAGAAACTCTGCAATACTTTCAGTGGCCTTAGTGCGAGTTTTTATTTTATACTTATTCGATCACCTTAACTTAAACTTCAATTTGTACTGAAACTGAATAAGCGCTGTCTGGTTACTATAATGGGAAACACAACTATTCCTTACAAATTGACGTAAGTTATCGGTAAACTAAACGCGATCGGGTAAGTATAAAAACTCGCACTAAGGCCGCAGGTCACAAAACAAATGAAAACGGCCGAATTGTTCGCCAAAATTAATTAATAAGTACTCGTAGATATCAGTCAAACGTCGTTCTATAAATATTTCGATCAATGGTTTCGGAATAAGCTTATGTATAGCACCAGCTAGCAAATATTTGGGGACATTCGTAATCGTAAGTCATTGGGTCATCGAAATGTCCTGCGCGGCGGACCATCTCACTTACACCGATACATCTTATCGGCCAGTTTCAATTTAATGTCGATTTATGACAACATTATGCTTTATTTTATTTGTAAATTCAGCGTTGTTATTACAAAAGCCCGTCATCCAATTTCCCCGTTTTATTAATTTTCTTTTGCAATATGTTGCATCAGTTTCCTAAACTATAACTGGCTTGCGGGATGAAACTAAATTGAGCATAACTTTTTATGGGGCTTTTTGTTACGAACTCTTCTAATATATGTAGCTACTCAAGTTTATCCAATGAGACAACGAGTAATGTCAGACTACTTGGAGCATATTGTACAACATTATTTACAACGTGTGGTCTTATTGTGTAGGTACGATAGTTAGAGGTTCTACACACTTGTTCTGGTCGGAACGATTCGGCACAACTAAGCGTGACAAAAGAAAGGGTGACAAGTGAAAAGACGTCTAATAGTTATAGACGTCTAAAAGTTAAAATGACGTCACGAATAACGATAAGGGTGAATATCCCAGCGGCATATTTTACGTGTCCACGTTGAGAATCGAGGTGTTCAATGATGGGATGTTTCTGATTTTTGGGGTTCCGTACCTCAATAGGAAAAAACGGAACCCTTATATAGGATCACTGCGTTGTCCGTCTGTCTGTCTGTCTGTCAGTCTGTCAAGACCCTTTTTCTCAGGAACGCGTAGAGGTATCATGTTGAAATTAATATCAAATACGTAAGTCTATGGTCTCTTGGAGCTCTAAAAAAAACTTTTTTACAAAAACAAAAACCGACTTCCAAAAAAAAACACTACAAAGTGAAAAATAACTTTAATTTCGGAAGTCGGTGTCTTTGGATCCGTATTTTAGTTTTTTGCCACCGACTTCCGAAATTAAAGTTATTTTTCACTTTGTAGTGTTTTTTTTTGGAAGTCGGTTTTTGTTTTTGTAAAAAAGTTTTTATTTTTCACTTTTTAGTGGTTCAGTTTGTAATTTATCTAAGTTACAATAACCCAATGTCAACTGCTCATCACGTTTTACAAAATGTTGCTTTTCCCGATGCAGAGACGTTAATTTTTGAGGAGTTCCTAGTAAGAACCAGGAAAAATGGAGCTCATGGTGAAGTCACCATTGCCATTATTTTGACGAGCATAAACCATATTAAAGTAATCGAATCGCAACCTGTTATATACTTAGATATAATTGAGTATTTCCGATGGCCCTCTGTGGTCTTCATCATCAGTTCCAGTTCACCGAATGGTACTTTCCAAGAGCAAATGCACGAGTTACTATAAAAATACCGAAATCGATATATGTGTGCCCATAAAATTTGAGGGTTTCCCTCGATTTCCATGGGATCCCATCATCAGATCCTGACTTGATGATCATGGGACCACTTGGGAAGTATACCCTTTCGAACAAAAGAAGAAAAATCCAAATCGGTCTAGTCATTTTCGAGTAATCGGGGAACATACATAAAAAAAAAAAAAAAAAAAAAAAAAAGGTTCCGACGAATTGAGAACCTCCTCCTTTTGGAAGTCGGTTAAAAAATCAAGCTTCTAAGTAAACGCAATAAAAAATACGGCCATTTATGCGCCATATTTTGATACTCGCAAGTAAATCAAAACCTATAGGGTACTTCCCGTTGTCCTAGAATCATGAAATTTGGCAACAAGCAAGGTCTTACAGCACAAGTAAAGGAAAAGTCCGAAAATTGTTAATTTGTGAATTTTTCACACAAAAAAATATTTTCCAGTCTGTCAGCCTGTAAGACCTTTTTTATCAGAAACTTGAAGAGGTACCCTTTTTCTCAGGAACGCGTAGAGGTATCATGTTGAAATAAATAATAAATACGTATATCTATAGTCCCTTGCAGTTCTAAAAAAATCAAGCTTCTAAGTCATCGCGATAAAAAAATACGGCCATTTATACGAAATATTTTGATACTCGCAAATAAATCAAAACCTACAGGGTACTTCCCGTTGACCTAGAATTATGAAATTTGGCAAGAAGCAAGGTCTCACATCACAAGTAAAGGAAAAAGTCCGAAAATGATTCATTTGTATTTGTTATCACATAAAACAAAATTATTTTTCGGTAACAATGTTTTTGTTTTTGGGATAAATTCTTTTCAACTACGGAACCCTTCATTGTGCGTGGTCCGACACGCACTTGGCCGGTTTTTTTTTATAGTGAACTACGTAACTTGGTTCAATTAGGGCAATATTTTTTTTTTTAATAATTGTATATAAATAATCAGGAAAAAGCTCCATTTTTAGGGTTCCGTAGTCAACAAGGAACCTTTATAGTTTCACTATGTCCGTCCGTCTGTCTGTCTGTCTGTCCGTCCGTAGCTTAGCTCAGAGACTCTTAGTACTAGAAAGCTTTAATTTGGCATGGATATACATATTCATTAGGCCGACAAAGTGGTAAAATAAAATCAGGAAAAAAAAATTTTTAGGTACACGTAAAGTGGGGATGTTTTTTTTTTCTCGTTTACCCTATGGTGTGGGGTGTTGTTGGATAGGTCTTTCAAAAATATTGCGGGTTTGTCTAAACAGTTTTTCGATTTAGGGACCCGTTTCTGAAATATTAAGCTTTAAAGTGCTATTTTTTGTTAGAGTCAAGTGCCCCCCCCCCCCTGCCAGCTAAACGGTTAGTTTTAAATGGGTGAAAAAATTCACGGTAGTAGTATATATAACGAAATTAAAAGGAAAACTATCACACCTAAGTAGGCTTTTCAAGTTTACGAGTAATAGTCAACCAACTTGTAAAATGTACTTTGAACAGTAAAAATTTCGTACAAATTCCATTAAAAATTACTTATCTAACGTTGTTAGTCGCGTCAGTCGAGGAGCTCGTGGCTAAGTAATAACAGCCGCACGGGTCGATCCGTCAGGTTAAGCTACGCTTTCCGGGGTTGGTTACTGGATGGGTGACCATCTTTTCATACCGAGATTCCTTCGTGCCTTGGAAAGCATGTTAAGCCGTTGGTCCCGGCTTTTATTCGTGGATCTTTGACAGTCGTTACGGGTCGTCAGAAGCCCGAAAGTCTGACAACCAGTCTTACCAAGGGGTATCGTATTACCCAGTAACTGGGTTGTGGAGGTCAGATAGGCAGTCGCTCCATGTAAAAATACTGATATTCAGCTGCATCCGGTTACACCGGTTCCGGTTTACAAATAAATACTAATAAAACTAAATTTATGACATTTTGCACTAATAGTAACAAAAATAATTTAACTGACAACATCGACATACAAATAAAATATAATAATGACGAAATTGAAAAAGTAAATACCATGAAATTTTTAGGAATACATTTTGACAATCGTTGCAACTGGAAATCACATGTAGACATGGTGTGTAAGAAATTAAATAAATTTGTATACGCGCTACGGAAAATAAAACAGTTAACTAATGTAGAAACAGCTCTAATGGTATACCATAGCCACGTTTGCTCTGTGTTACGATATGGTGTAATCGTCTGGGGAAACTCCACGGACTCCCAAAGAGCATTCATAGTCCAAAAAAAGTGCCTCAGAGCGATATATAACCTTAAGTGGACGGATTCTTGTCGACCAGTGTTTACTAACAAAAAGCTGCTTACACTCCCATCCTTATACATTTTAGAAATGTGTAAGTTCGTTAGGAAAAACCCTTCGCTTTTTGAAAAGGATGAAAAAGCTCCTTTTAAAAGAAAGGTAGTACAAAAGCCACTAATAGTGCCTCGTAATCGTCTAAAACTTTGCGACACGAACTGCTACAGCATGGCGGTTAAGCTATATAACAAGCTACCGGAAAAAATGAGAAAACTCAATGAATTAGAATTCAGTAGAGTTTTATTTAATTGGTTATGTGACAGATGTTTTTATTCGATTAATGACTTTATAAATTTAAAATCCTTTTGACATCTTATTATGTGCTGTATTTGACATAATGATTATTTAATATTAAATTATCTTTTTTTATTTTTTGTTTGTGTCTTGCGTAAACGGTATAAACATAATTATGTATAAAAGTACAGTAGTCTTGACTAAAAATTAATTAATAATGTAATATTGACTTTATAAATTTGAAATCTTTTTGACATTATGTATATTTGCTGTATTGGACATTGTAATTATATTTATTTTTGTTTAGCGTATATCTTATAATCAGAATTAAGTATAATCGTAGTTTTGACTAAAAATAAATTATTAATGTAATATTAGTATTCTAATAATGTAAGGAGACTGTAATTTTATTAAATGCTTTTTGATTACTGTTACAATGTCACTTAAAAATTTTGCACGACTAGCAAAGTCGAATATAGTGAAACCAGAACTATGTCACTGTACCATAAACAATGTACCTATATTCTTGCAAATAAAAACATTCATTCATTCATTCATTCATTCATTCATTCATACACTGGAAGCCGACCCGAACATAGTTGGGAAAAGGCTAGGCAGATTGATTGATTGTAAAAATACACAAAAATAAAATTATAACATTCTTAGTAATAATGATTTCTAAATTAATAATATTTACGCTCGCATAACGACGGGTGACGACGTGCACTACGGAACCCTATTACTGCGCGTGGTCCGACACGCACCTGGCCGATTTTATTTGATATACTTAAATGCATTCGCCAAAGTAACAATTTAAGGTATAATAAAAAATAAAGAATGTCGTTAGTATACCTATGCATAAGACACATTATCTAAAAACAATTAAACCATACTAGAAAATCTAACTAAAAGGCCAGGACACTCGATCAAAGTTTGTCCCAGCAAAAATCAAAATTTTGGTAGCACTTCTTCACTTTACTATAACATGATGTTTCGTGCGTGTGCGATCAATCGCGTTTTATTATTTCGCATCTCTCAGTCGTGCGCCGGCAGTTGCAGGTACAGTTAAACTATTTCACGAAGTCCTGTTAATTATTGCAATTTAAACCTTATGGTTAACGTCTTAAAGGCTTCAAGACAGGACTTCGTGAAATAGTTTAACTATATTACAGGTTTGTGATTAGTGCTGTGATTTTCCGCCAAAAACGTATTTTTCATCATGGGTCGCACGGGGACAAGAATTGTTAAATTTTTGGTGGATCGATTTGCTGTTGATTTTGAAGTGTTCTAATAGTAAGCTAAACTCAAACTCAAATTCTTTATTGCATTCATGTGTAGTTAATTGTTACAATTAAAATAGTTCCAACATGAAACCCGGTTAGGGCACGTTACAGGTAGTGATTTGGGTTACGCATAAATCAGTGTTATTAATTTAATTGTAACTTAAAACCCATACTTTTAAAGATTTTTTTTATGCCTGGTTCCAATTTTGGTGGCTTTGGTGGCGTTTTTCCATTGATCTGGATGTTTCCAATTTTGGTGGCTTTGGTGGTGTTTTTCCATAGATCGTCTGGTGATTAGAATAAGGGCGATTTTCAATTTTGGTGGCCACACTAGACTTTGAACTAAAATATCTCAATAAGTTATCGATATATTCTCAGACCTCTTAAAGATCCTTCTAGCTTGGACTTTCTATTCTTAGACCAGGTCCTTATCTTTCACGAAAACTGAAGAAAAAATTTCGCCACCAAAATTGAGAAAAAATGCACTTAGTTCATATTGACCCATAAAATTAACCGCTCAACTTCGCGGTTATAGTTAGGGTTTGCGTCATAATTTGTTTATAAGACGTCTTATCACTTGTCACCCTTTTTACTTTAACTTTTAAATTTTACATGATGGTGCAACAGCAGGTAGTTAGATTATATGGCCATTGTTAAAGTTACTGTTAAAATTAACTTTGACGGAAACTATAACGTAACCCTTGGTGCAACCCACCCTTAATGTACCATGTACTGAGAAATAAATAAATGATTATTATTAATTTTCAATTCATAACGTCGCGTCGTTTCGCTAACTAATTTAGTATCTATATGTATGTTCCATTCGTTCGAATTTTTGAGCCGACCCGAACATGACTCAGCAAGGGTATGTAGATGCCGAATGGAGTTTGCTAATCGGCACGAGCCGTATGAAATCCGAATACCTATGTGTAGTTGCTTCGAGTCGGCTTTTTTGTGCAACAAGTAACATTTTTTAAAAAACAAACCCGAATAAGTATACGAGTCGCACCCCTAATTACCAATGTGATATGAACAACAGAAAATAATAATTGCATTGGACAAATTCTGCCGATGAAAATGCAATTGGATTTACGGCTAGTGGATGATAGAGCTAATACCTAAATACGTTCATATTTGTATAGAGTCTGGCCACGCTAACTCTGCAGTGAAATAAATGGGCAACCCCAAAAAGTTTTACATTAATTGGTATCGTGTATGTAGATCTAATGATTTTGGTATTTTGCCTTTTGATTTTTGCATAATAGATTTATTATTATTTATCTAAGAATGTTTTTATTATTTTTTTCCGTAGTACAGACGGTGATGTCTTATACAGATTTCCAAATTCTACCATTATTTCATTGCAGAGTTAGCGTGGCCAGACTCTACGTCCGTATTCATATGAAATAAATAATGCAGTGCGACTATTAGGCATTCCACTTTGAAACGAAAAATATTTTCAAAGTGCCATCAATACATTTCATTCAATTTGCATGAATTTTTGTCCGCTGTAGAGTGCTTTAGCTTTTACCACTTTTGTTGCTGCCTTTCAAACCTGCTGGCTTTATGACACCGTTTCGGTATCTAAATATTATTTGATTGGAGTTTGCAAAAACAGAAAAGTTTATACCTACCATTTCTGGTAATCAATAAAATAAATAAATACATAGTAGAAAATTATATATTCATAACACATTTTGAATAAAAAAATTATGTGCATAAGTGTTATTTAGGTATACCCAATTTACAAAACAAATATCATCTATGTAAATAAAAAGAGAAGTCCTGACTGAATTCAGCTTTTTAGGTTCAAGGGATTGGGCTGGGAGTTGATGAGTCAGTCAGTCCGTCAGCACATATCTTTTTATACATTCAGATTACGCCTGTTTTCCCTGAAGAGCAGTCCAATTGCATTTTCAATTCTTATCTTTTAAACAGCCTTGGCAGACCTAGTATCCACTTCGGATGGCTGCACAGATATATTGCTGATGGAAAAACCCAATAACATTTTTCTGACCGGGGAATCGAACCCAGGACCTCATGCTCAGTAGTACAAGAAATATTTGTATGCATTATATTTGTCAGCAATATAATAAGATTTATTGCCAAGTACTACGAATTCATTCGATTGTCAAATTCACGAGATTTTCTTTATAAGCAAAATATTAATTTAAGCTGTATTATTCATCACGTCGCCGCGGGACAGTCAGCGTGTTTTGTACGTACAAAATCTGTGATACGTCCGTTTTGAAGGTTTGCATTTTGTCCGGTTTTAAATAAAGGGCGAGGGCAAAGCGGTGCTGATGGTTGTATGGGAAATTGCGGAAAATTGCCCGCGGAAAAATTACGCAGAGAAGCGGACGCCGGCCACATGGCGCGCGACGATACGCCCTACATAACTGATGACTTTTCAATGGCCATTCATTCGCGGACACGCCGACAGCGGCCACCGGCTCGCCCTTAGTACCACATGTACATTTATAGGACCACTCGTGTGTTCATGGGTGAAACAATTACCTCTATTGCCGACTATTGATACTCGTTTGTTATACTTTTTTCCGTCTAAAACCTCTTGAACTTAACTCCTCTTTAACTACTCAATTTTGAATTCTCAGCCATTACTTTTAGAGAAAACATTATATTAATACAATTCAATAAGAAAGAGGTAGGTATGCTTGTTTGGTATAATAATTGTAAAGCAGCATTAGAGATTTTGATCACATTATGATTATTGTAAACATACATTGATAAAATGGAAGAATTTACGGTCTCTATTTCTAGGTTGTGCAAAAGTTCAATTAAATATTCATAAGAACATAATTCTACTTCGTTCTAATCTACAATTTGTATTCTACCTATGAATAATGATAGACTGGCCCCTATCACAAGGGACTCAATACCAATATTGACAAAATGTGTGTGTAGGGCAAGAGTAGGTACCGACATCTCTTTCATTTCATTCCTGTCATAGGCTTTCAAGAGCACAGACGTATGTAACTGCTTTATTTTCAAAAAAAGAACTTTTAAGGCTGCTCCTTCCTAAAATACGGCGAAACTAAGTAACTTTGTAACCATCTTTTACAGTAACTATAGAATCTTTCTGATAGGAAAAAATACACGGTAATCTACAATACATAAGAAGTGATTTCATGTGTTCTGAAATCTATTTTAGTTTGTAGAACTAAGGAAAGAAAAACCTAAACACAGGTCTATTTCTGTCTATTTTTTCGAATTGTTACCATATTACTCCTACAGTTTTCATTAAAAGTGTTCATTTTATACAGTTCTTTACAAACTAATAAGGAATGATTTCTTGTCATTACTTTTTTAGTTCAATCAACAGATTTTTTGTAAATTGATAATTACTTCATATTTTGCAAGCGTTGTGTCATCGCGCTTCTCTTTCTTTTCATGCAGTCCGACAGTGACCGCGCTTTTTGCGACGGACAAGCCTTAAATACTTAGTTAAAAACTTATGTGAATAGGCCAATTCAGTCAAAGTAATGACATGCCACGCTTAGCTTAAATAATTTAGGGCTGATAGTCAGATAACATTTATCTGAAGAATAAATATGACAGTTCGACAATCATATTTTATCTGACGATTGAAAAATTAGCGATTATAGAATAGTGTATGTCTGTCGTTAAACTAATTAAAAAGTTCAGACTTGATTCTTGAACGAGAAGCATCGATCGCACAAGTCCGAAATAAAAATTCAGACCTGTCCGAATTTTGAAAAAGAAAACATTTATCTACCTTCTCTACTTTTAGAGAAGGTAGATAAATGTTTTATTTTACAACTAATAAACTGTTTTACACTATTTACATGCTTATTAAAAGCTTAGAATAATGGCCATGCAAATGAAAATAAAAACGCTTTGACAAGTTAAACAAAATCCCCTGCTTAACTTTCATCCATAATTGTTGACAATACTTAGATAGACAGTGAAATTATACCTTCAAATTCATATAATTTTATCGCACATTTTTGTAAATCAAATGATACTAAATCATATTTGAATTACCAATACCTACCTTGTTCTGCATTTAAATTAAAATTGTGTCATATCCGTATTGATAGAAATGTATTCATAGCTTCACGGTCAGTCTAGGTGGATGGTATCGACATTACGATGCGATTCATACAGGACAGGGGATCATGCAATTATTTCGGCGTGTTCTTTTTAATTGAGGTTAGTTTCCAAAAGTATCACAACATTTACAAAGTCGTATGATCATTAGGTTCTCATTGACGCTTAAGGTATACGGAAGTATGACTCATGCTGCATGATAATACTGCATCTGTAGTCTCTTTGCGTGAGGGTTAAAAAGCCATAAGCATAAGCTTGCTTGGTCATAACTTAAAACAGAGCATAAGACACATTTAAAACTTAGTTATCGTTCAGTTCAGTTCAGTGAGAAAGAGCAGACAGAAACATAAAGCTCGCAGTTTCCGATTTCCGTCGGGTTATTGTCGTTGCGCAACAATTGAAGACAGGAATAGAGCTTGAATAATTTATTTTAGGTACAGTTGTCACGTGTTTGAACAGGCTGAAACATGGGCGATTCACTCAGCCAAACAGTGGCGTACAAAGCAAGAGCACCGGCCGTTCACCCGCTCCGGTGCACCGTTTTTCCGCCTCTCAACCTTTAAATTGAAACAAAATCGTACACACCGTTCCAATTGCCTTTTATACACGTGCCTAACTGATGCACACGTGAAACACGTGCTATTATAAATGCTGCACACATGCGCAGTTGCACACCCATGAATGATTCTTGAAACATATCGTTTTAGTATTTTCACATATGAAATGTTATTCCGAGGAGTGTATGTAGCTCTGTAACATGATGTTCAGTAGACCAAGGCAGGGCTGGTGAAGATCAAGTTTCTCGATGAATTTAAAAATTATAGAATTTTATTTCTTGGACATACTCGTATTAAGAGTAGACGTCAAACAAGTTTGTTCGACTTTCTAGGTTTTGTTTTGTTTTCATGGTTGAGGAACAGGTTGATAGGGGCTTCCTTGTAGGAAGAGATTATTCGCAACATGAAGGGACTTGTCGATGTGGTGGCACGGATCAACAAGGACAAGAAGGATTCTTTGTCCGCAACATTGGAAAAAAACTACTCCATTTTAGGGTTTCGTAGCCAAATGACAGTTTTGGAACCCTTACAATGTCGTGCCCTGCAACATCGTGTGTCGTCACCGTGTGTGTGTGTGTGTGTGTGTGTGTGTGTGTGTGTGTTGTGTGTCGTGTGCTGCGTGTGTGTGTGCTGTGTTGTGTGTGCAATGTCCTGTTCGTCTGTCTGTCTGCCCGTCCGTCCGAATGCACAGCCATTTTACTCAGAGACTATTGGCACTACATCGATGTAATTTGTAAGGAAGGTGTATTCTATGAACCGCTAAAGAATTCCGTTGTGTAATTACGAAAAATAGTACATTTTTATAGGAGTGGGTTAAGTTTGACATTGCATTTGGGGCGGGAATGCAGCCAGAGTCGTAGGCGTAAAAAAAAGTCAGAAAGTACGCTAAGCGCAAACGAAGAAATAGCGCGGGCAGGAGATGCGGAAGGACATAGGCTTTTTAACATCCAGCTAGAGCACTTAAGAGCCGAGCAAAAAGAAAAAAAAAAGTCAGAAAGGAGGCTAAGCGCAAACGAAGTAATAGCGCGGGCAGGCGATGCGGAAGGATATAGGCTTTTTAACCTCACGCTAGGGCCCTGAGGAGCCGAGCAAAAAGAAAAAAAAAAGGCGGAAAGGACGCTAAGCACAAACGAAGTAATAGCGCGGGCAAGCGATGCGATGCGATGCGACGGGGTGGGCCGGCCGGTGGGGACAAGAAATTTCATGCGGACGAAGTCGCGAGCAGAAGCTAAGTAGTACAACAAATGTTTATTTACCACATAAGAATATACATGTGGAATGCAATAAATAATTGAGTATTGAGTAAAAAATATTTTGACGAGTTGTCGTGTAGTTTTAGTAATATGGGATATTTTTTTTTTTGCGGACAACCGCAGAAATAACAATTTTTAAAAACTTATTTTTGCTGTCGACAGAATCAATCAATCAATCAAATCAATCAATCAATCAAAATCAATCAAACAATCAGAATCAATTCATCCCGTCTACGAAACCCTTCACTGTGCATGGTCCGACGCGCACTTGACCGGGTTTTTTTTTCAACAACGTGGACTCTGGGGGCTTAAAACGGCCACATTAAGCAATTCCTCTAAAAGCGATTCATTTCCTGAATTCCCAGCAATTTATTATGATTGTGCTATTTGACATTAAACTTCAATAAAGCAATTCATCATTTGTGGACCTTTTTACGAATCTCCATACAAAACTGTCAAACAGATGAATTGCGTGCTATGAATTGTAGGCAGATAAATTATGAATTGTAACCGTTTTACGATTTCAAATATGATTCATAATACCTATTACCTATCCTATTATGATTCTGCCACAGTGGCCGTTTTAGCCCCCCTGGACCGTGTTAAAAGATCAAAGTACGTTATGTCCCATATTATACCTACTAATAAAATATTAGGTAAAAGTCTCAAAGAGGTCGATTACTGCACTGAACCTGTGACTGAACTGATGGATGTTCATTGTTCAATGCTCTTGCGGTTTAAACATACTCCACTGAAGTCCTTCTTCTGACATCGTCTTCTAGATCTTCGTATATATATCTTACCACCTTTACATTCATTTATATTTACACTTATAAACTGCCTTACTTTTGCTTCTGTTCAATATATTTTATATTTACTTATTTTAGAGCACACTTCTACTGAGGACTGTTGCGCTAACACTCGTCATAAATGACAAGTGAGTAAATCGTTGTTCAAAGGTGTTAAGTAGTGGGGAGTGTAGCATAGTCGTCGTCGCGGTGTCTCCAGAGACTCAGCCACCCGAGCCACCCGAGCCGCCCGAGCCACCCGAGATACCCGGACTACCCGGGCTTCCCGGGCAGTCGGGAGCAGTCGGGACTCTTTTGATACATATTTTATGCTCTTCACTACTCTAAAACACATATCTTGCGATCTCCTTTTGCTTAGATTAAAATAGTTTATTTTTCTTTCTTATATATGTATGATTCTCATTGATATTCACTTTGTTCTTTCTTTTTGTATATCATTGCCAATATTTTGAACCTATTGGTAGCTGAAATATATCGATGTCTATATAAAACTCTGTGATCGTAGGTATAGACTGTCCATTATACGTGCTAAGTTCAATGTCTGTGCTAATCCGGGTTTTACAGTCTTGTAATTTTTGCGAACTTGTTTTGAAAGGGCAGGAAGATTACAAAAAGGAGAGGGTCCCGGTTGAAAGAAGACCGGATAAAAAACCTGCGGTCGGAATTTGTGGCGGAGAGGGTGGCTAGTGGTACTTCCTCGCTCAAAATTACACGTTATCGACATTTTGGCATAAAGACTGCTAAAATAAGTATTGAAAAATTCAATAGGCGAATGAGATTACATTTTGCATTAGAGTTGGTGGTATTTTTATAAGCTTGTGATTACATTTGCAAAATATACCTACATCGCTGTATGCGGATAAGCTTCCCTAGTGATGTTTCCACAGGAAACTTGTTTTCGATGTGGCTCCGCTAACAGTTAAATAAATTAGATAAGACGGGATACACGCCGATGGAGGCACTTAGCAACTTTCTGTTTTGTCAACACTTTTATGTGCGTATCTACATGTAGTTGACTACTAGGCTGATTCAGATAGTAGGTATGCATGGATTCACACAAACAAAAAACTAAGTAATTAAATTACGATAAAAAGTTTCAAAAATAAAAACAAACAGCAGTTATCATAAAACGTAAATAGAGTAATGTTTATTTTAAAACTATCGGACTACTCAATTAATTGCAGTACTTTCATTATGATATTGGTCCGTAAATATTCGTGGCTGCAGCTCATCCCTCTCCGGGAGGATCAGCAGTCCGCTACAGCGAACAATCCTGGACGGGTATTGCCATAATCAACACGCTTGACAGGCAGATTGGTGATCGCACTACGCTGTTATTTGTACACGGATCGATGCCACTTTCTGTCATTCGTATTGTTTTGTAGATTTATGAACTTATGGACATGCATTTACAGTTTACTGCATGCAATCAAGCATGGCATTCCCTTATAATACTTGTACAATTTATTCATGTCTGTACACACGGCGCTACGAAGCCAACATTGGCACTGTTTTACATAAATCAGGAAATCAAAGTAGCATTTTTTCTTTTTATCGTTTCCTCTTGAAAAGTCCCACAAAGCTAAGCCACCGCAGCGCACTGGGAACAGACACGGAATATTGTCTGCCTGCCCGCCTCGCATTTCTAAGCTCGGACGCTTCATTTAATCAAAACCTCGTCCTTTGAGTGTTTATTTGACAAAAGTATCTTCAAACCGCTTGGTATTTTTCCATTTGGTCTACGGAACCTAGCTAATCCATTAACATAAAATAAAGTAAACCCATCTGGTCATCTGGTTCCGCAATACCTAAGAATTCTACAAAATTAAAGTAGAGTTAAATAGTATATAGAGCGTATAAGTATTCGAGCAATAACAAGTAGTAAGCCACAAACTGGTTCATATAATTTCGGTAATATAATCGAAAGAACGAGTCACTTGTAAGGAAAGTTTTAATATCTATTCCGATTAGATTCAGTGTCAGGAAGGAACGCAGATAGCGTCGGCGGAGTTGGAAGGAAATATTAGATGGATCGGGCTTCGAATACAAATATGGGGAGATAGGGAAATCGGATTTGCCAGTAGTCCCAGACGTGTCGTATTATCGGACTCTTTTTGTGAAACATATCACATTTTAATAAGACATGCTTCCAATACGACGTCTTTCATAACCGCTGTATCGTGCCCACTAAAAAGGGGTTCTATGGATAAGTTATTACAAGACAGTGTATAAGAAAATGAATTACAGTGCCATTTTATAGTAATAGTGAACTTACTTGCTGTAAGATTGTGTAGTTTATCTATCCCACGTCTGTACTTACTATACTATATAGGTACATGCGAGAATTTATTCAAAGAAGTAAATTAAAATAAAATCCTACCGCAAAGAGTACGCTTCAATGTTGACACCATCGGGTTTTATAACAAGGGCTCCAGGAATCGTATTGGATCTTTATTTGAAAATCGAGACTTGGCAGAGCTATCCCTCAAGGGTTGACCTTTACACTGTCAACCTTTTCCAGACCGATTTGCCGTAGAGATTCAACAGATTAAGGACTTCATTTTGTTCTTTTTCAACAGTTTACGGATAGAAAACCTAGAGATCTGAGGGGTAATTCCCGTATTTTTAACAACGTTCGCAATATCATCTCAAGACTCAATCTGTCAAAAATTGTATAGCGTTTACCTACATTTTTGACATTTGATTGACGCTGGCATGAGATTGTGAACGTTTTTAAGTACGAGAATTGGCCATCTGTATCATGACTGTTAGTTAGCCATAGTTTAAAAAGGTTTTATTTTTGAAGTGAAAAGTTCTTTAGGCGCGTTGAGTGATTTTTGGTAGGGGGAAATCTTACAGGTTCGCGTAACTGCGTCACCGCGACACCGCAACAACGCGTTTTGAAGTGAAAACTTCTTTAGGCGCGTTTTTTGGTGGGGAAATCTTACAGGTTCGCGTAACTGCGTCACCGCGTCACCGCAACACCGCGTTTAAGTTGTCACTTCTGTTGGCAGTCCCCATGACTGCCTATTTTTAACCCCCGACGCAAAAAGAGGGGTGTTATAAGTTTGACCGCTATGTGTGTGTGTGTGTGTGTGTCTGTGTGTCTGTCTGTGGCACCGCAGCGCTTAAACGGGTGGACTGATTTGGATGCGGTTTTTTTTATTTGAAAGCAGGTTTTCCAGCGATGGTTCTTAGACATGTTTTATCAAAATCGGTTCAGCCGTTTCAAAGTTATCCGCTCTTTTGTTAGCTGCGGTAGGGATCTTACACGCGTAATGGGTATTTACTTTACTTTCAAACCTTAGTGTGACCTAAAATTTGAAACATCCATGTATGCTATCCTATCTATGCAAGATTATGGAGTTCTTGGTCTGATGCTGCAGCCAGGATATCCAGCACACTAGTACACTCTTGAAAAAATAATAGCAGAAATGTCGGGTTTGGATTCATTTACCTCAGTTGATTCTACATACAATGCAATGGTGGTAATACGATAAGGTGATGCTGCAGCCAGGATGTCCAGCACACTAGAAAAAGTAATAGCAGATATGTCGTGTTTGGATTCGTTTTGATCAGTAGGATTTGATTCTACATACAATGCAATGGCTACACGATGAGCTGATGCTGCAGTCACGATATCCAGCACACTAGTACACTATTAAAAAAAAATAGCAGATAGTACCTAGTGTTCGTATTCGTTTTTTTATCAGTATTTAATTCTATTTGCAGTATACGATGGTGGCAGCAGGATAAGTTAATGTTATGTGTAGAGAAACTTAACATTCTGCAGTAATAACAATGCATTTCTATATTGTTAAATTGTTTAAAAAGTTTAAAAATGTTAAAATAAAAATTAAATTTAAAATTTAAAAAACCCCCAACGCAAAAAACAGAAGCGAACATTTAAAAAGTCAAAAAAATACCTATCGTTGAGCCATCAAATTCGATTAAGTAATAACTTATATTTTAATTACAGAAATTGATGGATGGCATGATAAGGTTTGCTTATTGAAATGGCGCTATAATGTCACGGCGGGGTACCGCATAAGTAAGTCAGACCCTTCACTTGATTGCCTATCTACATATGCGGTACCCCGCCGCGACATTATAGCGCCATTTCAATGAGCAAACCTTATCATGCCATCCATCAATTTCTGTAATTAAAATATAAGGTATTACTTAATCGAATTTGATGGCTCAACGATAGGTATTATTTTTGACTTTTTAAATGTTCGCTTCTCTTTTTTGCGTTGGGGGTTTTTTAAATTTTAAATTTAATTTTTGTTTTTAAAGATCAAAGTTCTTCTTGACTGAAAGCTTTTTTATTTATTGAAATGTTTCGTTATGAAACATTGTACACGGTCTTGTAATGCATGGTGTGGCTTGGTGTGATTCGGTGTGGCTCGGCGTGGCTCGGTGTGGCTCGCCGTGACTCGATGTGACTCGGCTACGGCGTCTAAAAGTACAAGAGTCGGGTCGCGCCACCCGCGCCCTCCATGGATTGTTCGCTCACTAATTAAATCTCGCCGACGACGACGCGGTTTCAAACCGACAGCCTCTTAATTATTGTTCCGGCTCTTAACATCTGTCTTAATGTCACTTTCTGTTTAATTCCGAAATTCTTTGACTTTAGATATGTTATAAATGTTAATTTCTTCGTGTAAAATCTTAATTATTACTAAAGTGTACCGCTTCAGTTTAGGGTTCAATTTTAATTAAATAAATTCAACTACATTTACCGGCAAAATTATTTGGTACTAATGTAAATAAATCTCATCAAAAACCTCATTAAAATGACTTAGCCGACATCTGAAAGTCGGGCACGTACGTCCGCGTCCAATTGCTAATACTCTTTTCAAGTTGGTTAAAAAAAGCTCTTATTGCGTTAAGAAGGTAACTGCGAAAACATCCGAAAGTTTTTAATTTTCTTACTGGTATACAAATTGGTTTCTGAAGCTACAAAAGGAGCACACGCCGCTCCCCCGCGCCGCGTCCGACGGCCGAATACAAATTAAGAGGCAGACTTCGTTCGCGCAAAACTAGTTAATGTGTGCAACGTCTGGATTTGAGATAGTTCTAAAAGCAAAGCGACTAATACGAAAGCTAATCATTCACTTTACAACTTACTTGTGTTTTCTTGGAAATGCTCGTTGGTAAAGAGAATTTACATCAACTTTCCTTAGATCGATAGGCATCTTAGATTTTTGTTGGAAAATGCTTCGTTTTCTTGTGGTGCTCAACATAATTATTATTAAAGAAATCAAAAGGTACTAGTCCTCCCTTCCACAAAACCTAAAACCATAATATAAACAAGTTAACCATTGCCATAGGCACTATAGGATCTTATAAATATTTGAATTTAAGAAATGAATAAAAAGTTCTAATTAGTACTCAGCAGGGAGGAGCCGGGGCGGGCTGCGTCGAACGCTTTCTTAATTATTTATGCGCTGCAGGCTGTATAAGGAACACATTTGCTTCACTGCGCCAAATTAAGACAGATAATAAAAAAATCTTCTTATATAATCAGTTCTGAAAGATTTTTTTGGTAAATACAAAAGTTTTCAGTTTGAAACAACTACACTTACAATTTTAATCTGTTTACACATTACAAATAAATTGTGATCCGCAGGAAATATCGCATGTGCATTTTTATTTATTTATATATACGTCATTTGGAAAGTCAAATTAGTTCAGTACGTTTTTAAGAAGTAGAGGAGATCGGTCGGCGGCGAGTCGGACTCGCAGCGCTCTCCAGTACAAAGGGCCGGAGCACAGCGGGCGGAAAGTTTTAATATCCCTCCGACTGGATTCAGCCGCAGCCGGGGACGAAGGTACGGCCGTATTGAAAGGAAATTCGCATTCAACACTAATACGTATATCGAATGATAAGGAAATCGACCAAGACGGTTTGGTTACCGAGATTTTTTTGTACGTTGTTAAAATTAACTTCTTTGCGAGTTGGATATTTTGTGGTTTGATATTGGAATTTGATTTAAGATAAAATTTGGATAAAATATATAATATAAGTATATTGCATAATGTAGCTGTTTGTTGATGCTATTTAACAGAATGAAATAAAATAAGTATATAACTACATTTGCAACATGTCATGACAATCTATATTGATGTCCCTGGTAAAACCAGTAGGTACCTATTTTTAAAGTTAGCAAACTCGATTATAACATTACCTTTACCTACCTATTAATTACGATTACCTACGGAATATTTCGAAATACCCATAACAAAATGTCAATAACATTCACAGTCAAACATTTGTCGCGGTTCTGTAAGACGTCAAAAGATTATTTTTTGGGTGTCCGACTGCGTCGGCAGGGCAGGAGGGTGCGTCGCTTAGCGGACGAAATGGGGACGACTCTAAATCCATATTCGATCAGTAGGATCTGCACTGAGCCGATCTGACAAGCTGCCGATCTGTTTTGCATTTATATAAACAGCTTTTTACCTCTAATATTGGCACTCCTCCTCCGAGTTGTTCCGAAAACTTTGGGCGGTAATATAGGGTTACTATATAGGGTATATATACGTGCCTATATTTTGGTTAATGTCCCACTATTTTGAAATGTCATAATATGCGAAAAATGTTGGCCATCTTCCAGACTGTAAGTAACTGACTATGACACTGGGGGAAATGTTTTTAAACTTCCTTCGTGACGGTAAAGCTTTCAGTTTATAAGTAGGTTCCCTCAATGCTATCCGTAAATGTACTACATACGTGCCATTTAATTACATATGTGCCAATATTTATGGTAATACGAGCTCCTGCTAGCGACTTCGTTCGCGTGGAAGTCGTAAGACACCACAATATACTAAAATAACAGCCAAATTTTTATTAAACTTCCCTGTATACTACTTACGTTTGTGGTTTTGGTCTCAGCAGCCAAAATATAAACAAGAAGAATATAACAAGTGAGGCGGGAGCAAGCATCGTGACGTATAGTTGTCCATGCGAGGAGCAACTCGTCCTGAGCACCCGCATCCTTCAGTAGCAATTTCCTATTGATTACGAAGTTTTCCGTTTTTAGTGAAATAATGAACGCCTACATTCCTGCATATACCTACTACCTAATGACACAACACTGATACAGAATGTTGCATTCTTACAGATTATTCCTGATGAACAGCTATCACTACAACAATATACCAGCAGATTGTAAACACACGAGATTTCTCATTAACAGTCACCGAGCCAAAGATATTTATTTTTATTATAATCATAGATACAGAAGAGGCCTAAACTTAATGTTTTTCTATACATTCTACGAACTATCACCTATTAATATTACAAAATGTAACGCTGTTTTTCAAACATATTCAATGAACAGTTTTGACTTCGCTACGATTTTATATATCGCACACGTCTAGATCTAAACTGAGACAACTCAAAAATAGTTTTCGAGTAAGGTATGTTTGATAAAAACTTTTTTACAAAAACAAAAACCGACTTCCAAAAAAAAACACTACAAAGTGAAAAATAACTTTAATTTCGGAAGTCGGTGTCTTTGGATCTGTATTTTAGTTTTTTGCCACCGACTTCCGAAATTAAAGTTATTTTTCACTTTGTAGTGTTTTTTTTTGGAAGTCGGTTTTTGTTTTTGTAAAAAAGTTTTTATTTTTCACTTTTTAGTGGTTCAGTTTGTAATTTATCTAAGTTACAATAACCCAATGTCAACTGCTCATCACGTTTTACAAAATGTTGCTTTTCCCGATGCAGGGACGTTAATTGTTGAGGAGTTCTCCTAGTAAGAACCAGGAGAAATGGAGCTCATGGTGAAGTCACCATTACCATTATTTTGACGAGCATAAACCATATTAAAGTAATCGAATCGCAACCTGTTATATACTTACATATAATTGAGTATTTCCGATGGCCCTCTGTGGTCTTCATCATCAGTTCCAGTTCACCAATTGGTACTTTCCGAGAGTAAATGCACGAGTTACTATAAAAAATACCGAAATCGATATAGGTGTGCCCATAAAATTTGAGGGTTTCCCTCGATTTCCATGGGATCCCATCATCAGATCCTGATTTGATGATCATGGGACCACTTGGGAAGTATACCCTTTCGAACAAAAAAAGAAAAATCCAAATCGGTCTAGCCATTTTCGAGTAATCGGGGAACATACATAAAAAAAAAAAATAAAAAAAAAAAATAAAATATTCCGACGAATTGAGAACCTCCTCCTTTTGGAAGTCGGTTAAAAAACAGTGACTATCGATAAATATGATTGAATTTTAGCCCCAGTTTGTATAAAGTGACCTTTTACAAGCTATTTATTATTAACCGACTTCCAAAAGGAGGAGGTTCTATTTTTTTTTTTTTTTTTTGTTCGAAAGGGTATACGTCCCAAGTGGTCCCATGATCATCAAGTCAGGATCTGATGATGGGATCCCATGGAAATCGAGGGAAACCCTCAAATTTTATGGGCACACCTATATCTATTTCGGTATTTTTAATAGTAACTCGTGCATTTGCTCTCGGAAAGTACAATTCGGTGAGCTGGAACTGACGATGAAGACCACAGAGGGCCAGCGGAAATACTCAATTATATCTAAGTATATAACAGGTTGCGATTCGATTACTTTAATGTGGTTTATGCTCGTCAAAATAATGGTAATGGTGACTTCACCATGAGCTCCATTTCTCCTGGTTCTTACTAGGAGAACTCCTCATCAATTAACGGCCCTGCATCGGGAAAAGCAACATTTTGTAAAACGTGATGAGCAGCTGACATTGGGTTATTGTAACTTAGATAAATTACAAACTGAACCACTAAAAAGTGAAAAATAAAAACTTTTTTACAAAAACAAAAACCGACTTCCAAAAAAAACACTACAAAGTGAAAAATAACTTTAATTTCGGAAGTCGGTGGCAAAAATACAGATCCAAAGACACCGACTTCCGAAATTAAAGTTATTTTTCACTTTGTAGTGTTTTTTTTGGAAGTCGGTTTTTGTTTTTGTAATCTAGAAACAAATTAAATTGTATAACTTTCCTAACAAAAAATGCAGATATACTTACGTTTTTATCGTCTCCTGAAAAATGACGTTTTTTGAGTTGTCTCAGTTTAGATCTAGGTGTGCGTTAAGTATAGACGATTTTACATGTATATTAGATTTTGTCGGGGTGTTTCATCACGTTACGTGCGATCTTCCCAACAGCACGTAGGTATGTTCCAGTTTGCGTATCCTACGTTCGGCTGACAGGAAGTGGTGCGAAGAGAGGCGCGCGGGGGGCGCGGGCGGGAGGGCTGGACCTTCATCAAGCGGTTGACTGGTATTAGGGCGTGCAATTGTTCCAGTGCGCCGCATTCCACACTCTATACAACACATATTTCACTCTGTGATTTCACAAATTAGCACCCATGTCTGGCAAGGGCCCGAATTGTCCAAAAAAACTAATCATTCATCCGGACACTCTTTACGTCAATATTTCAAACACTCCACCGCTGGTACAATTAAAATGTTGTAAATCCCATATTCTGTTTTCGTTGCGTATCATGAAACAAAAACTGTTTGTTTAAAAGGTGTAATTACAAAATCCCTCGTGTACTGAATTTTCCGGTGTTTTCGCGCGGTGTACGAGTACGTGCCGTAAAAATAATTCGACGCTCCTCGGGGATCGTTTGTAAAACGTCACGCGTAAAACATATTATAAAGCCAATAAAACGTGTTTACAAGGGTGAGTAGAGCTCGCCGTCCTCGGGGCGTTTCGTTTCCGCGCGATATCCGTAAACATTTTAGCGCTGCAATAAATTTAACATTATCCAAGTCGCGAGACATTCTGTTTTCTTCCGTCCCGGGATCAGTTGGTTAACGGTTGTAATCTCGGCTGTCTCGGATTTTCTGCTCTCTGGTAACAGGAATTATACAATTATGTGGCTTTCGCATGTTTCTTCCGCTCAGCTTTATTTATGAGGAGTTTTTATATCTTCCGTTTTTGTCGTCATCGCTTTACATGGATTATAAAGGGGCGGCGTTTTATTCGTCCGATTAATCGATTTCTGTTCCTGACCAGTGTCTGTCTACACAAGATACATTTTTTGAGGTACCTACTGCTCAATTGTGTTGCGTAGTTGACGCTATTTCCTAAATACTAATAATGATGTTCACTTTCTCAAAACGATTCTACTGAGCATATTCCTTAACTTTTCGACATACTATATATATTATTACTCAAACAGATTAAGTATTCTAGATTATAAGGGCTAAATTATTAAAACAACATAACATTCAACTGCGTAATACAATCTAAACGTGATTATTTCCTCGCTTATTAAGATTCACTTGCATAAACGGCACATTGGCCCGGGAAATCCGGTGGGGCTCGGGTTCCCGAAAAGCAACCTCAAATTAGTCGGAGAAAATAAAAACCGTCCTGTTTTTCTCAGAGCGTCTGTCAGGGGTGCCTCGAGTGGCCACTGTTTTGGTCAATGGACGCCCTTCTGCTCTCATTATGTCGTGAAAACACTCGCTCTGAATTTTATGAGACTTATGAATGTTTAACAACGCATTTGAGCAGTGAATGCCACAATTTTATGGATCAGTGGTCATATGCCTTTAGAGCACGCGCTCAATAAATTTTTTGGCCTGAATGAAATGTGCGTCATCGATAAAGTTTAAAAACTGCGTCGAGAGAACAAAAGTAAAGATACTAATTAATAGCTTCCACCGCTGACGAATCCTATTAAAGTAATATTCTTAATTAATTAAGAGAGTGAAATCAGATAATACTTTCACAATAGATTAATCAGAGCATGTCTGCTGTCTGCATTGCAATGCCCTTTTGCAACGCTGATCCACTTTTCTACGGATGCGAGATTAAAGGGGAGAGTAACAAAATGAGAAATGGAACGATTTCAGGACGCATTGTTAGACGGCCGCCCGTTGTCGGATTTATGACAAAGAACAGCGGATGATTCAATCAAGCCGGTTCTTTAGTTTGTTATATTCATGTTACAGGAGCCCATCTACGAGCCTTATTGTTATCACAACGTTGCCTTTTTGCTCCCTTTGCGCGTTTTCTCTCTTAAAATCAGTTTTCTAGGAATTCTTAAGTGGATACAGGATAGACTATCATACCTACGTGCCCAATTTAATTCGCATAGTCGTATTTGAAAGAAACCTACTTTACTTTTTAGATGCATTTGATTTGTTTATTTCATTTAGGTTCACATAAAATCCTCTTTATCCAAATATTATCCCTGTTTTGTGCCCAATAAGTAAGTACCTATACTGAAGTGAAGTGTTTGAAATTAATGTTTTTCAATAAGGTGTTTTAGTTTTTACCTTAAGAAGCATTTGCTTATTCGCCGATTACTTGTGTATTTTCGCTGAATAGGCTATCGCGCCACCACAAGTTACCTACTTTATGTATATTATATATGTATTTTAATGTTTTTCTAATAAATCGGTAAAAAGACAGTAACGGACACAAAACAGTGATTTTATTTCCTGTAAACATCCCGTATCATTCGTACCCATCAACAATCTACATACAACATCTCAGTGTACGGAAAATCTGACCGTACATTCCTGGTCCTTCGAGCCGGATCACCACTACTGGATCAAACAGTCCTGCAAGCCGCATAGGTACGTAGTGTTTCTATTTACGATATCAAATCGGTTTATCTAGAGAAGGCGCACAATATCGTACGGAGATTCCTTCGTACCCTGCGATCGCTGCAGGAAACATTAACATTTGTTGGCCGCGATAGCCTATTTAGCGAATATAAACAAGTAATCGGTGATTAAGTAAATGCTTGTTAAACAAAAATAATATATTTAATGTGGCGGTGTGATAGTAGATATCTTTCAAAAACAATTGATCTTGTTGCAATTGTATCTAAAATGACACCGTATTCAAATTATTTTCAAATTGCACAGAGAAATTTCGAAAATGGTATGTTTGTAATAAGGGATACTCTAGCGGTGGAATGTCATGCGTTCTACATTGTACTAACGTGCATACGTAGAGTATAGGTAGTATTTCTCGTATTTCTCCCCATACGGGAAGTCGCATAATCATGTAGATACTTAAATTCCTGTTTTGTTTACTTTACAAACAACTCGTGCGTTATGATATTGTTATTTGAATAAAATGTATGTTAACTGCGCTCACAAGTTTGAGCGGCGATTGTATAAAAGGGCAAACTTTTGGTAAATAGGTATTCAGTGCAGGGGAGCAATTTACAATTTAAATATTCTTAATGTCTCCAAGTTGTCGCAGTGGGAGGAGGCTGGTGGCTCGCTCCGGGAGTGGGAGGGAGGCACAGGCACGGCAATAGCAGCGACTTCCACTACATCAATCACTCGCGGACGCTGCGTCTGAACATTTCTAATTATTCGCCTCGCTTTGAATAGCCCAAATTCTTATTACATGTCCACACCTACATTATTGTTCATTTCGGTCAGGTGCATGTGCCTAGTCCAATAGCAGCTAGATGAACCTGTTTTTGTAAAGTGACGCTACGACGAAATACCAACTCGCTCTATGAAGTTTGCTCATATACCTACTAAAATCGTGACAACAACCCTGGAAATAACTCGTGTAATATTGTCACGGAACTTTAGAATTTTCCTAATTAAAGTAGATAAAAACAGCAAACTGTATGCAGCAGATCAGATAGCAGGCGGTGTTCCCTGACTTTATTTTGAGTAACATTACAGACAGGAAGGTGAAACTTAATTTGAGGGCGCGTTCTGCATATTTTGTGAGAGGCATGTTTGCTCACAAACGTCGCGAGGGTCGCTCGTCTCGAGAGGCCCTCCAGTTCGAGGGCTCGAGGTGACAGCGCCGTCTAATCTCCAAGCTTCGAGTTTATCTCATTGATACACTTGAACCACTTCCAGTGATAATTCACTGATCAATTACTGCCAGGCTTGTACCTACATATTTTGTTATGTTGATTCATATTTTATAGGGCAAAGTTCGTGGCTTTTCTAGATAGGGTGTTATCTTATATTGAATTCAGTTAAGTCTTACTTCAAGGAAGGTCTTTAATCATATTTTATTTCCATCATATTCTCGGTAAAGAAAATTTCTTGCAGTAAGTAAATATACTTCACAGAAAGTCTTGTCCACCTACGCGTGAACTTTACGATACTAGAGTCCGAACGAAAATGGTTTTTTTTTCTCAAACCAAGAATGTTATTGGCTTTATTTGCATTTTCTGCCGAAAACTGAAAACGAAAACAATGTTTTATTTTTGTTTGGCGATGGGTTTTTGCTTGACAAAAGTAAAATAAATAGTGTCAATCTAATAATAATTGAATGTAACCGTTTTAAATTTAATTCACACGAAAATATTAATAAACAATCTGATATCACACACATGAAAAATAATAATAAATAATAAATAATTTATTTTTCCAAAAAGTAATGTGCAAAAAATAGGTGTGCGCAACATTTACAGCGTAGGACTTACAAGTGCACAGAGAAATTGATCAATGACCCCATGCTAGGTGGTACCTGTGTTACAGGGGTCATTCATCCGTCTATAAAGTACAAGATAACAAGGTAAGTAAGCAGAACTTATATACTAAGGAACAATAATTATGTGCTTAATTCTAATATGAAAAAGGTGTGGTGAGTAGGTGTGCGAGAGTGCGTGTGGGGGTGTGTGCGAGGGTGTGTGTGTGTGTGTATAAAGTGAACATAGTATTGGTCATGTATATTGCGATTTTAATAGCTCTTCTGTTTTACCGTAGTCAAGAGTTAAATGATATTCTTTAATTTTAGATTTACAATGAAATGTGTTTATGGAATGTATATTCAAAATCTGGTTCAGTTTATTTTATGTGAGGGGGTGCTTAGAAATGGGTAGTGTCGTTTAGCAAAAATCGTGCGCGTGCTTTTGGTAGGACATGGGGGTTCTGCAGTGCGATTCTATAACCATCTCACCGTGAAAACTTAGGTGAAGTGAGCGTGGAGTGAGCTGTCAATAGTGTCAATTCCTAGCACAAACAAACTCACTTCACCTAAGTTTTCACGGTGAGATTTTTACAGAATCGACCGGCAGGTCTACTTCTAGCTGTGGAAGGACCGATGATGTTTAATGGCAAGTTTGAGTGTTTGCGAATTAGTGCGCGGTAGATAAAATGAATTGTAAGTATTGATTTTTCGGTAACGTAATTTATTTTATAACACATTTGCTCGTAAAGGGCCTCTTATTTCACCAATTTCAATATCGTAATGTATGTCATTACGTACTTGTGCGTAATCGTAAAGTAAAACGCACGAGTTTCTTTCTAATAAGGTAACACGTACGGTTTATCATGATGCTCCGTCTAAAACCAACGGTACTTTTTTAAATCAAAGAAAAAAAAAGCAAAGAAAGCAAAGCAAAGAGTTTTTATGTCAGAAAAGTGGTCAACATTTTATGAATAAAATTAACTTTGGGATAAAATTAAATTAAAGAATTAAATGTTAAACATTTAATTCTTTGATTTAATTAATTTTAGCAATAAATTACAACCATTTACCTGTAACAAAAAAATATTAATTTACTTTAATAATACTGGCTGTTTTGTGCCTTTGCCTTTAAAAAAAAAGCGCTGATGCGTGCGCATCGCTAATTTGTGAACAAGTAAAAATTCCGCGCGCTTTATGAAATTCAGCATCATGATAAACCGTACGTGTTACCTTATTAGAAAGAAACTCGTGCGTTTTACTTTACGATTACGCACAAGTACGTAATGGCATACATTACGATATTGAAATTGGTGAAATAAGAAGCCCTTTACGAGCGAATGTGTTATAATAGTACATTATGATATAAGTGCGGTAAGTTGAAAATTACAGCCGAGGCGATATTGCTAGCCCGAGCCGTAGGCGAGGGCTACAAGAAAGCAGAGGCTGTAATTATCAAAGCGCACGTATGTCATACGACGTTTTATAACATAATTGCGAGGAAATAAATAAAACTCGGATTTTCTTAAACGAATAAATCTTTAAAAACACACTTTCTGAAAATGAATTTGCATCTTTGCTTGTTTTCGATACGATGAAATTTTGATCCGCTTGTAAGTATCTATCGGTCGATTTTTCGGGCAAGAGGCTTAGAGTAGCCTTTTTCGCTGCCTATGAGACTTCTGGCGGTGTCGAATGAATAAATTCATCATTACTTGACGACATTTTCAAATAAAAACAAGCTAGCGAAAAGAAAAAGCGCGCGGAATAATTTTTACTTGTTCACAAATTAGCGATGCGCACGCATCAGCGCTTTTTTTTTAAAGGCAAAGTAAATTATTAAAGTAAATTAATATTTTTTTGTTTTTGTTACAGATAAATGGTTGTCAAGTAATTTATTGCCATAATTAATTAAATCAAAGAATTAAATATTTAACATTATTAATTCTTTAATTTTATTTTATCCCAAAGTTAATTTTATTCATAAAATGTTGACCACTTTTCTGACATAAAAACTCTTTGCTTTTTTTTTCTTAAGATTTAAAAAAGTACCGTTGGTTTTAGACGGAGCATCATGATAAACCGTACGTGTTACCTTATTAGAAAGAAACTCGTGCGTTTTACTTTACGATTACGCACAAGTACGTAATGATATACATTACGATATTGAAATTGGTGAAATAAGAGGCCCTTTACGAGCAAATGTGTTATAAATATTATAACATCACTCCCTTATTCCCCGAAATGTTATATTAGGTTTTCGATATTTATAACTTGGCAGAAATGTTATGTTAGGTTCTCGATATTTATAATTAGGCAGAAATGTTTAAGGTTCTATATATTTATAACTAGGCAGAAATATTATGTTAGGTTCTCGATATTTATAATTAGGCAGAAACGTTATGTTAAGGTCTTGATATTTATAATTAACGCCACTGGGCTTAATTTGGTTTCACTTTGTCGTCTCTCGTCACTGAATTATAAAGTTTTGTCAATAATTTGTACACCAATCATAAAAGCCAGTAAAAGTGCGAGGAAATACTAGCAATAAATTATTACATTCCCACAGGTGACTGCTTATTTCCGCAATTTTATATCACTCATTTAAATTAACTGCACCGGTTAATTAATACTCTCCTCATTACCTTAACCAACGAATAGCGGGTAATTAATAATGTTATAATTATTACCATTAATAACGCGAAATCATAGCTAGATGTTGACACTGCGAAAGTATTTAATTTTCCGTTAAAATACACAAAGTTAAATATTTAATGAAATACATACACTAATCCCGGAACAAGAAGTAAGGCTTGTCAGTGCAGTGGGAACGAATCTTTAAATCTTATTCTAAGGCCCCTCGCCCACGGCGACTTTTTGTAGCGATGCTATCGTGCGTTTCGTAAACGAGCGACAGCATCGCTACTCGAATCGAATCGTGGTGTAGGCGAGGGCAAACAGCTAGCACCGCATCGCGATTGTATCGATGCAAACGCGCGACGACATCGCTACTGCATCGCTACAAAAAGTCGCCGTGAGCGAGGGCCCTAATTCATTGCCTTATTCATACAAAATTAAAACTCTCTGTAAACCTATTTTAGTTATTTATAGAAGTGTTTTGTCTTCTTCTTTCAAACTCAAATCATAATTCGAAAGAAATTGACAAAAGACTTCTATAACTCTATAACTCTATACAGGGTGTAAGGGACAGCCCTCCGCAGATTGATAGGGTGAATTCAGTACATCATACTAAGATGACCGGTACATGAAATTATTTCAGGAACGTTATGGGAATCCAATAAACCTGATTTGTTTTATTACCTCGCACGCAATGTATTGCTTCCGTGGCAAAACGCACGTAGCGAACGGTAGCGCAGTGAGTGTTCGGCTGCCCCACCCGCCACGGGGTCAATTCTCGCGCCACTTGGCTTAAACTAGCGACAGCGTAGTGCACAAGTTAGTTGAGTAGGTAGATACTTACGCGCAGGTACAGTAAAAGCGACAATAATTTAGCCTTCATTTAATTATTTTTATAACTGAAAGATGTTTAAAGTGGTGTATGGTACCTACTTATTGGTCAGTTTGTCAAGTACGGGTAGGGTTCAATGAAAAATAAAATAAGTAGGTTTTATGAAATAAGGAATAATGTTTTTATTTTGTATTTACGATGATGGCTGTATTCCCTCAAAAACCTTTATCTTTTCTGGCTTGCCTACGTAAAGCGAGTAAAGATAACAAAATAATAAGCACTAGAGTTAATTTTGTGCCAAACAATAGCTACAACTAACGTTGAAGTGGTTTTCGTTTTTTTACCCGACTGCGGCAAGTTAAAAAAGGAGCGTTATGTGTTTTTACCATAAGTACAATGCTTATTACATAGAAAAATAATGTAAATCAATCAGTCTTATTTCAATAGGTATCAAAAATTAATCCTACCTTAGAATCGCTCCGGTCGTATGAGATACGGCTCGAAATGACCTCCACCGAGACCTTCACACACATTGGCACGGCGCAGGGTCTCCCCGTGCAAGCGGGTCAGCAAGTTGGGATCTTCGTTGCAGCTGTAGCGCAGCTGCTGGAATGTGTCTGTGATTCAATCTCGCATTTCTTCCTCACTCGCACATGCACTAACAAACACTTTTTCCTTTACGTAGCCCCACAAAAAGAAGTCTAAAAGTGTGAGACGCGGGCTCCATGATTCCGGCGCAATAGTCGAGCTGCAGTGCGTGTGCCTAGGCGTGGATTTTGACGGACCAGGTCTAAAACTCTTTCTACAGTTGCACCGCGAAGTGGTCTTCCGGCGCCTTCTTGATTGGGAACTATGGGCTGGTTATCTAGCACTCGTTCATAGACATTGGTAATTATCCGGGAGTCTGATGGATGCCGACGGTCAGGATACCTATCGATGTAATTTCTGAGCGCTTCCCTGGCATTTCCCCGAGCTTCCCCGTAGCACATTATCATTTCGCCATATTCACGAGCTTAGTGCTCGTGTAGCCATTTCTCACAGACAACAACACAAATGGGTAAGTACGTAAACTTCACGACGCGACTGCGCGAACAACAGCGAGCGATACTGCGCAGGACACAGTCGCAGGACAACTAAACTGTACTAATGACTACACGAAAAATCACACACAAAAACAGTGTTGTCAACTACTCAAAAAATTTTGCATGTTTCTTGCAAAAATGTTGTACAAAAATACCACTATTTTTAAGCTTGACTAAATGTTAGAGCTGTTATTTTTTTTGGAGAAATGAAACGATAAATTTGTCAATTTAATTCAAAGTTTATGTTAAGCAAATTAATAGTAGTGATAGCCCAGCGTGATAGAAGACTGGGCTTCCATTGCAGAGGGCTTACGTTCGATTCGCGACTCGACTACCAGTCGGTAGCTGCCGTAAAGCCATGAAAAGGCCCTTGGGTGGCTTGGAAACTGGATCCAGTGATCGCTTGAAAAGTAGAATTAATTAAGTAATTAGGTATGTACCTACCACGAATACTCAAGGGCACATTATGTGCGTTTTTCCTTTAGAAATTAAGTGCACTAAAAGATTTGCATTTAACATTAGAGGAGTTCTTATGTGAACCAAGTTTGATCTAACATTTTCGTTCACAAATTGAGGTTTATTAAGTTGGCAATACTGTTGCGACTCGGTAAATCGGAGCGTCTCGCTTGTCTCTATTGTATTGTATGCAAGTAGTATGCGGTGAGTTTGATGAACTCTGAAGCTATGCAGAAAGTGAACAGCTGATTTCGCGCGTAGTACGTTAGAGTATTTCGACATACATTGCTGTTTTTTGGATTTTAGCTGTTTTATTTACATAAATGGAGTGCTGCAAACAGAGAATGTAATTTTACATTGAAATAAAGGAATATTAGCCAAAAAAACGTTAAAAAAAATGAAACTTTTCCTGAGAAAATTTCCGGTGGAATATGATTCACAATAAGGAGCTGAATGCACCCTGTTAATTTGTGGAGGGCTGTCCCTTACACCCTGTATATATATTCTACTTCTATAACTAAAATAGGTTTATAGAGCGTTTTACTTTTTATGGTTCCGTACCAAAATGGTAAAAAGGAACCCATAAGGTGTGACTCAGTCTGTATGTCTGTCACAGCTGATAGCATTAGTAGGATATCTCAAGAACTACTAATGTTATCAACTTGAAATTTAGAACAGTTTTAGATGACGTTTGCCCAACTATTTTGCAAATAAGAAAGAAGTCAAAATATACATATTTTTTTTGCATTAGGGTCTGAAAGGGGGTCTTAAAAAAATCGGGGCTAAGGGCATGTGGGGTATCATAATGAAAGAGCATGGAAAATACAATATTTGTTTATAAATTCGAAATTATAAAATAAATACGTCCGCGTGGATATCGGAAAATATGCCACGGGAGTGTACTACCGGGATTAAAAGTACCCTATGTGTTAATCCAGGTTATAAACTATTTGTGTGCCAAATTTCATCCAAATCCGTTCAGCCATTTTTACGCCAATCCGGAACATACATCCAGACAAACAGACAAAAATTCTAAAATATATATTTTCGGCATCAGACTCGTTCCCACACCTCGTAGCAGATACTTTTCTTCAAAAATATTCAATGTACAGACGCCAGCAGGTCAAGACACCCGAAACTGTCAGATTTTTCCAATCAAACTTGAACCTAATGCTTTAGCAATAAAGATGAAAATCTATTTAAAGAAATTTGACAGATTGTAGTAGCTTGATGTGCTGGCGTCTGTACAGTGTGCAAAACGCACATAGCGTTTTATACACATTGAATGTATAAAACGCTGTACATTGAATATTTATTAATATTTTTTATTGTTTTTTTACGTCTGTCTACTATCTTTTTTAGGGTTCCGTACTTCAAAAGGAAAAAAACGGAACCCTTATAGGATCACTCGTGTGTCTGTCTGTCTGTCCGTCTGTCCGTCTGTCACAGCCAATTTGCTCCGAATCTAATGAACCGATTAAGTTGAAACTTGGTACACATATGTATTTTGGTAACCCAAACATGGACATGTAACGTAAATAAATGAATTCTGAATATGGGGGTCCCTTTTGGGAGGAAAATAAGTACAATTAAAAAAAAAGTTTTGCAAACTGTACCGTGTGATATATCAAATGAAAGGTATATGAGCTATGAAGGGCTATGAGGGTCTCAAATATATTTTTTTATCATTTTAAAATAAATTGTTTTGAAGTTATTTAAGAAAATAGACGGAAATTGACCATTCCCCCCCCCCCCTTAGCTCCGAAACTACTGAGCCTAAAATTTTGAAAAAAATACAGAAAATAGGTCTTTACTTATAGATTACAGGAAAACCTATAAGAAGTCTAAAACGCAAACTGCATCATTGTGAAGCTTGATCTCAAGAATGCGTTTAATACCCTGGAAAGGGATGTTCTTTTGAGAGAGGTGAGGGGAAGGACCCCATCCTTATACCCGTTTCTCCATCAAGTGTACGAGGCACCTTCCAATCTTTACTATGGTGATTCCTTGATCAAGTCTCAGGTTGGAGCTCAGCAGGGAGACCCTTTTGGGCCGCTCACTTTTAGCCTGGCCATCCAAGCGTCAATCCACGATTTAAAATCACCCTTGAACGTGTGGTTCTTGGATGACGGTATCTTGGGTGGTAAACCTGAGGATGTGGAACAAGACATCCGCACATTAATTCCTCGTCTTAGGGAGCTGGGCCTCGAGGTAAACTCATCTAAATGTGAGTTTTTCCCCTGTGGCCCTGAGGCTGAGCCAGGGTTCTCGCACTTTTCTTCCTTTCTTCCGGGTCTCACTATGCTTTCACCTATTTCTTTCAGTCTCTTGGGTGCCCCGATCTTCCCTGTTGCGGTCCCTGAGGCTCTAGAGGATCGCAAGCGTAACCTTCTCGACGCCCACAAAAGGCTCAAGGATCTTTCTGCCCACGTCGCTTTGATACTTTTGCGCATGTGTTTCGCGGTACCGAAATTGACATACTTTTTGCGGACTGCCCCGACGTAGTGGTTCCCACAGTCTCTCTCATCTTTCGACGAAGCTCTTAAGGAGGCGATAGAGAGCATTTTGAATGTTTCGCTGAACGAAGCTCAATGGGCACAAGCGGCTTTGCCGATCCGGCATGGAGGTCTGGGGGTTCGTCGCGCACAGGATGTCGGCTTGCCGGCTTTCTTAGCGTCTGCGCATGGGGTTACCGACTTGGTCGCTCGCATTCTTTCTCTTGATGGCGAACAAGTCAGTATCCCTTTCGCAGCGGACGCTCTGGCGGCCTGGTCAGGCCATTGCCCTGGCAGTATCGCCCCTGAAGAACCTCAAGTGCAGCGCTCTTGGGATGATGTAGGGGCGAAGGCAGTTCTGGCCGGCCTTATAAATCGGGCGGAGGGGGTTGAATTGGCGCGCTTAAAGGCAGTGTCGCGGTCAGAATCAGGAGCGTGGTTGCAAGCGCTTCCTTCACCTCACCTGGGCACTTTACTTGACGGCGAGTCTTTGCGGGTGGCGGTGGCTCTCCGCCTGGGCTGCGATGTCTGTGAACCACATATATGCATCTGCGGGTCCAGAGTGGAGGCCAACGGCCACCACGCGTTAAGTTGCTGTCGTTGCTCAGGGAGGTTTCCGCGGCACCATGCTCTCAACGATATTGTCCGGAGGGCGCTGGTTGGCGCCAATATCCCTTGCGTCCTGGAGCCGCCGGGTCTATGTCGCTTGGATGGCAAAAGACCGGATGGCCTGACGTTAGTACCCTGGCAAAAGGGTAAGTGCCTTCTTTGGGACGCAACGTGTGTTAGCACGTTCGCCGCCAGCCATCTCCCTCGCACTGTCGGGTCACCCGGTGCCGCGGCTGAATCAGCCGCTCTCAAAAAGCGAGCCAAATATGCGGCCTTAGAGCCAAAATACTATTTTGTCCCACTGGCAGTGGAAACCACTGGTTGCTGGGGGTCCGACGCTATCAAATTTGTGGCGGAGATCGGCCGTCGACTTAGAGAGAGGGGCGGTGACCCACGCTCTAGTTCTTTCCTGGTGCAGAGGCTAGCCCTTTTTTTTTTTTTTTTGAGGGTGGGAAATCATCAAATAACTTCTCCCGCTCTGGGTGGAGCGGAAGGGCGTGTCAGACTTTTACTGACTAAAACCCACCCGTGTTCCTTCAGTTGCCTATGCCAGGGCCGCGGTAACCCCTTCGGACAATCCGCGACCCCAGCGGCGTCGGCCCTATTGGACCCCGTCACTTGCTGACATCTCTTTGAGGCGCGCGTGGAACACAACGCGCCGTCGACTCGGGCCTGGTCCTTACCGGACGGCGAGCTACCCGCTGCTCACCGTCCGCAGGCCCGCGCCTACGGTGGCCGGAAATCGCCCCGCGATTCCCGCCGCCCAGGGCGTCTCCTGCGGCGACTGAGGGCGTGAGGCTGCCTCTCCCTCACGCGTTCCGCCTCCTCCTTCGCGAGCATCACTGCTTCGCAGAAGGAGGTGACGGCCTCCCATGCACTCTCGCTCCGCACCATGGCCTGGAGCAGGCTCGGATGCGAGAGATCGCCGCCGCCGATCGCCTCCGTGAGAACACGACGGTGCTCTGCCCAAGCCGGGCAGACCTCCACTGTATGCTCCACCTTGTCCTCCGGGCGATCCACACAATGATAACACCCGGGCGTTTCCTCCCGCCTTATGCGAAACAGGTACCTCCCGAAACAACCATGTCCGGTGAGGACCTGCGTCAGGCGGAAGGTGAGGACGCCGTGGCGCCTCTCTAACCACTCCTCAAAGAGGGGACTTATCTAGCCCTGGCAATTCAGCGCGGAAACGCTGCAAGTGTCATGGGCTCCTTTGCGCCGGGAACGTCTAGGGACTTTTATTGACGTAAAGTTTTTTGTAAACTTTTTGAATGTTTTAATTTTAATTTTACTGTGTGTGTGTGTGTGAATTTTACCTATTAAGTTAATTTTCACTAAGTTTTCATTAGTTGCCACTTTGCCAGAGGTTTTCTTAAAATAAATGCATTAAGTATTATAAAATAAATGTTGTTAGTATCGGTAACCGGTAACCAAACATATTGTAAAGATAAGAAGTCTATGGTAATAAAATAACATGGTAAATCTATATTTATAAAAAAATCAAAGTCCTGGCCGGGTCACTGACTAATATATCAACGCACAGCCCAAACCGCTGGACCTGGAAACTTGAAATTTTGCACATAGATACCTTATACAGTGTAAACATCCACTAAGGAAGGATTTTTTGAAATTCCTTTCCGAAGGGTGTAAAATAGGGGATGAAAGTTTGTATGAAAAATCTTATTCCTTGAGTTAATAGACTTGAAACTTATCACGAATATTCATCTATCTAAGTAAATTATAAAGTTTTCGTTTTCCTAAACTACCCCCTAAGGAGGGATTGGGGATGTCAACGTTTGTATGGAGGAATGTTAACACGCGGTCCGATTAACTCAAAACTCGGGTTTTATACATGAGACTAAAAATGAAGACTAACGTATATCAGAGTTTTCCAAAAATCTACCCCTAAGGCGTGAAAAGGGGTAGTAAATTTTACAGCAGAGGATTTTATTGGGGGCTTGATTTATTCTAAAATTGGTGTAAATAATGTTTGAGTCAAGTTATAGAAAAACCACAGACGATTTTTGAAATTCTACCTCTGTGGGCGTGAAAACAGGGATACAGTTTTTATGAAAAATCTTATTAATTTGGTTAATGAACTTGAAACTTAGCATAAATACTTATACAGTTTGTCATTATTAGTTTTTCAAAACTACCCCTCAAAGTGGGTTTAGGGATGTTAAAGTTTGTTTGGAAGAATTTTAAAGCGCAGTCCGATTAACTTGAAACTCAATATTTTATAATTATACTTTTGATTTAAAATAAACAATATTAAGTTTTTGAGTTTTTCGACAGTCGTTACCTGAAGGACCAAAAAGGGATACTTAAATGTTTAAAAGGAGGATTTTACTGCGTGGCTTGATTAATTCAAAAAATGGTACACCTACGTAATCTTTGAGTCAAGTTATGGAAACTTCCCAAACGAATTTTCACCGATTTTGACGGCAGATAGCTGATGCTATAGGGAGTAACTTAGGCTATTTTTATTTTAGTAAAATAATTATGGTTCCGCGCAAGAAAATTAAAACCCATGAAACCAGAGATACACGCGGGCGAAGCCGCAGGCAGTCTAGCTAGTCTCTCAATTTTGTGCGTATGAACTTAAGCCTCCGCTGTCCGTCCATCCGTCCGCCCGTCTGTTACTATCTCATGAACCGTAATAGGTAGATAGTTGAAATTTTCACAGATTGTGTATTTCTATTACGGCTTCAACAAGCAATAAAAATAAAGCAAAGATAAAAATTAATTCCAGATACAATAAACTTTTCATTTTGAAAAAAAAAAATAACCTAGCATGTGATGTCATTATCTAAACTCATCGAGTGGAGTACAAACATATTTTTTTTTTTTATCTTCTAAAATGAAGAAATAGGGGGCCGTATAAGTTGTAAATTTTAGACCATTTTTGTACGAGCTCTAGCGTAACAATTCAACAAATTAGGAATTTGAAACTTCTGTATATCATGTACCATATTACTGTATTTAATCAACAAATACTAAAAACAGCGATTCATAAGGTATTTTGTTTAAATCTGATTTTCTGCAACTGCAAAAAATAACCTTGTAATAATACACAGTATCATTATAAAATAAGTAAAAAGTTATCTTTGCGATTGTTAAACATATAATATGGTACGGAACCCTATTATATGTTTAACAATCGCAATTTTTTTTTATCGGTATTTTTTTTTATCTTCTAAAATTAAGAAATAGGGGGCCCCCTATTTCTTAATTTTAGAAGATAAAAAAAAATATGTTTGTACTCTACTCAACGAGTTCTAGACGATACCCCACATGCTAGATTATTTTTTTATTTTTTTTTTCAAAATGAAAAGTTTATTGTATGGGGACCGACCCCTTAAATTTTTAACTTTGCTTTATTTTTATTATTTGTTGTTATAGCCGTAATAGACAGCGGAGGCTTAGTAAGTTTGTACTGGACCGTACGTGGTTGTCTGATTTCACGGATTTTAATTTTCTTGCGCGGAACCCTAATTATTTTTATAAAATAAAAATAGCCTTAGTTACTCCTTAAAACATCAGCTGTATGCCGTCAAAATCGGTGAAAATTCGTTTGGCAAGTTTCCTAACTTGACTCAAAGTACCATTTTTTTAATCGGACTGCGCTTTAAAATTCTTCTATACAAACTTTAACATCCCTAAACCTCATTTGAGGCGTAGTTTTGAAAAACTAATATTGAAAACATTATTACTTACTTATGTAAGTATTTGTGCTAAGTTTAAGTTCATTAACCAAATTAATAAGATTTTTCATATAAACTGTATCTCTGTTTTCACGAACACAGATAAAGAATTTCAAAAATCGTCTGGTATGTTTCCATAACTTGACTCAAACATTATTTACACCAATTTTAGAGTTAATCAAGCCCCAATAAAATCCTCTGCTATAAAATTAACTTTTCACCCCTTAGGGGTAGATTTTTAGAAAACCCTGATGCACGTTAGTCTTCATTTTTGGTCTCAAGTATAAAAACTGAGTTTTGAGTTAATCCGACCGCGTGTTAAAATTTCTCCATACAAACTTTGACACCCCCAATCCCTCTTTAGGGGGTAGTTTAGGAAAACTAAAAATGATAAACTTTATAATTTACTTAGATGAATATTCGTGCTAAGTTTCAAGTCTATTAACTCAAGGGATAGGATTTTTCATACAAACCTTCATCCCCTATTTTACCCCCTTAGGGATGGAATTTCCAAAAATCCTTCCTTAGTGGATGTTTACACTATATAAGGTATCTATGTGCAAAATTTCAAGTCTCTAGGTCCATTGGTTTGGGCTGTACGTTGACTTTGATTTTTTTATATATATAGATTTACCATGTTATTTTAAAACCACAGACTTCTTATAGGTTTTCCTGTAATCTACAGGTATAGAACTATTTTCTATATTTTTTTCAAAATTTTAAGTTCAGTAGTTTCGGAGATAAGGGGGGGGGAATGGTCAATTTTCGTCTATTTTCTTAAATAACTTTAAAACAATATATTTTAAAATTATAAAAAAAAAATATTTGAAACTTTCATAGTAAGCCCTTTCATTTGATATGTCACACGGTACAGTTTACGAAACTTTTTTTTAAAATTTTCTTATTTTCCCCCTAAAAGTGACTCTCATATTCAAAATTCATATATTTATTTTAGCTGTACGTGTTTGGGTCACAGAAATCCATATGTGTACCAAATTTCAACTTAATCGGTCTATTAGATTCGGAGCAAATTGGCTGTGACAGACGGACAGACGGACAGACAGACAGACAGACACACGAGTGATCCTATAAGGGTTCCGTTTTTTCCTTTTGAGGTACGGAACCCTAAAAAAGCATAAAATTATCTTCAAGCATTAATAAAGTATTGGCCTGGTCGTTTTCTCACCTATTGAATGGCTAAGCACGCATAAGAAAATGTAACACAAATAATTATTCGCAACATTTTCCCTCGTGGAGGGTGTGAGAGCAGCGTGTCGGCGACACAATAGATGTGTTTACAGGAAATCAGTGTGAACTGTGAACGCCTTCTCGACCGGGGCCCGCACACGCAAACATCGGGCACAACTACCGCTACTACTGACCCTACTGTGTCTACAGACTAGCAATATTGATTTCTTCGTCCTTCAATCTATCTAGAAGTTGAATAACTACTTTGCTCACTAATATTCGCCACTTACATTCTAGTAGTGATTTTAACGAGACCAACAAGTAGCGAGCGGAGCCAATCACTCGGGATGTACTTAATTGAAGACGTTTGGCGCATTACCAATGGCGTACCTACTGTCGAGAATGAAATGATTGCGAGCTCAAAGTGTTCCGATAACTCGGGGTTTCTTTGAATGCGTCGTGCCATTCATGTGAAATATAAATAAGTAAATTTTTATTTTATTGCGGTTCCTGGAATAATTATTTACCGTCAGCAGTTCTCGATAAATATAGATGCGGTACAATATTCAATTGCTACCAATAAACGCCGAATAAACTTGGTTCTCGATAAATATAGATGCAGTACAATATTCAATTGCTACCAATAAACGCCGAATAAACTTTTAGTTCAATTATAATTTTTTTGCAATTTTTGAAGGAATCTTTTGTGTATTAAGTTTGGTAAAGCTTCGTATTGACTTTCACAATTTCTTCTTGCAACAATCGACGCGTCCAATTTTGGCTCTATTAAAATGTAATATCAAAATTTTACCCTCTGAACGCTCACCTAGTATAATAATCTCCATGGGCATGTTACAAATCCTCTCAATTACCAGATTTGAACAGTAAATCCACTCGAATTCTCTGTTCTGTCTATGGAGACAGAAGAGAGATGGCGTATTTGTATTCATTCACAGTTTGAGAAGGCGTTATGAATAAGTATGGCATGTTGGTGGCATTATCTGCGTGTTCAGTAATGTATTCAAATATGTATCAAGCCCCATCCGCACCATGTTGCCGTTGTTATTTTATTTCGCACGCGTGACGCCGTACATACCAGCTTTATTTTTTTCGCGATACGAGAATATCATATTGTCCTTGTGTCGGCAGATATTTTTGTATAGACAGCAAATGAGTCTGGACATTGTCGAAATAATTTCCGTTATTATGGTTTGGTAAACTGAAAATTGTAATTGCTATTTACTGATTTCGTATTTTATCAACACCCTATTTACTTACTATTAATTAGTTACCTACATAGTTAAATATAGCTCCACTCAAATGCTGGATAAATATTGTCTACCGTGTTCAAGTTCTGTGTGTACAATAGACAGACTGTTAGATATTGAAAGAAAAGTTGTTGAACATAGGACAGTTCTATCCGTGCTCTCGCCGTTCAACGGATATTGATTACTTGTCTGTAAGGAATACAAATGTATCAAGGAGACTGTTCTAGCGCTGCTGAGCGCTATCCTTTGTACTGACATCTAACATTAAACTTCATAGCCGACCCTGCGTTTTGTTTTACAGTTACTACACTTTGTGCTCAAGCTCAGCACGTACAATATTTTTATTTAGCTTTTGTCGTCTCATGCAGGAATATAAAGTGGTGGTTGTGGTTGTTATATTTTTTTTTTAAACGTTTAATATTATATCTTCCTATGATGCCAGCAACAGCTAACATTGCAGGTGCAATGAGAGCCTGAGGCAGCTAACTAGCAGGTGCACGATAGCAAAGAAAAATGAAATAATGCAAAAAGGAGAAGTCGAGACGGGCGAAGGGGGACGCTGAAACCGTCGGGGTGGTTCCTTCGTGGAAAGCCAGTTTCCTTTAGTGGAAACAGATAACGATCCGCTGCCGACGACAGAATACGTAACTGCACTCACTAAGCATACATCTACATACTAACGGAACGCTTGCCTATCAAAGGTATCTCACACAACAGATTCCCTTTATTGAGCAGGGAGAAAGTGCTCAGTCAGTGTTGTCGTCGCGATCATATTCCGCTCCATTCAATGCGTATCACACGAGCGTACAACTTTCTACGCCAATTACCTTCCTTGCAGATAAGAACGTGCGGCTCAGCGCGATATTATATGGCTAGCGTTGGCAGTGATTTGTGATGACCGAAACAATAAGTTCATACGGCGCCTGTGAGCGCGCTCGGTGGACGAAATCAGGAGAATAGGTACACAAACATATGCGAGCGGGAAGGATCATTGATTCCTAAGAGACGCTGCGTCATACTTCCGTGCGCTGCATTGCAATGCAAAATTCACAACGTCCGCAGGATCTTACAGGAAAATATTATGGGGAAAATTCTGTACACATTTCTATGGTCCGCGACTTATAAATTATTTGGACTAGGTACTATAAATAACCCTAAAAGCACAGTCGAGTAGTTTAGGTGACATTTTCTAATGCTGACTTTTGCGGTTTGCGATCATTTTCAGCAACCACTATTTAAAGGAGTACCAGTCTGCTATCACATTCTCTGCACATAAAGTGAAGTCTCTCTTCACGCTCTTATTTTTCTCAGGGGAAACCCTCACGTCAAGTAGACAAGTAGACAGGACTCCAAGCAGTACTCGCTGGAAGTGCGTCAATATCGCTCAAGTTCACGTTACTAATATAAAGACTGAAAACGTGTAAAAAGATGTTGATATACTCGTTATGTGATAATAGGAAATAGCTTTTGATGAAAAAAAACTGTTTATTGAATAATCCTGACTAATATTATAAATGCGAAAGTGAGTTTGTTTGTTACGCTTTCACGCTAAACGGCTAAACGGATTTGGATGAAATTTGGCACATGGGTAGACCATGACCTGGATTAGGACATAGGATACTTTTTATCCCGGTAGTACGTTCCTGTCGGATAATTTCCTACCTCTACGCTGCTGAAGCCGCGGGCAAAAGCAGTATTGAATAACGAGTGACTCGGTATGTTATATCGGCAAATAACGTTCTACTACACAGATACGTACTCAGTAGACCGCAGACGTACAAAATGTACTCTAAAATCCGATACACACTAATTGGCTTATATTAATTTACTAACAAGGTGCAATATGTTTCATATTATTTCGTGTGCGTACATACAGTGTAGCGCAGCCGCGCGCGCCGGGACGCGGCCCACGGCGCCCGCTCGTGACCTGCATCCATTGCGTTACGATACGGCGACGTGCCCTCCATTCTGTTATATTGTATTGCCAATTTGTAAACATACGGCTTACTACTATCGAAAAATACCAGACTCAACTTAAAATACGGTACAAAATATATACGAATATTTCAAAACAGGAGTGTTTTTCAGATTTCAACCTGGTTTTCTTTTGAATGTTTTACATTTACCTACACGAATGAAATTGCAATGGATTGTGCATAAATAGTCTACCAACGTGAACTTTACTGTAAGACTAGATCACTGTCAGGGTCAATAGTAATTGGCTACATAGCTTTATGTATTCTGACTCTAAGGCCAGAATAAAACAGTAACTGTGTAGCCATAGTGCTAATAATAAGGGGGTACAAGGAGCTAAAATCTATATTCAGATTCCAGTAATCAGATACCTTACAATAAGGTGACCAGATATCCTTTACCAATGATCAAATATTAGAATTCAAAAATGAAGTAATAAGTCGCAGATAGTGGGCGGGCGCACCGCACAGTGCGCTTAATGGGAGGCATTACCATTCCAAGTCGGTAGGTGAGCGGCGAGCGGTAACCCGGCGCCGACCGCCTTGTGAATATGCAAAGTGAAACACGTTAAATATTGAACTACCGTATTGTACCAAATTGTGCCTAAATGTGCGCTTTAATTCTAAACTCTTCTCACTATCTACAGCTTTTAATTTGTATATTATTAAAGGCAAACTGCGCAATTTACCATTACACTGGCAACTTGCCAACTGTAAAACTTCCGAATTAGAACAAATTAGAGGTTTATCCTATAGTAAATGAACGAGGATGCGAGTTCGGAGCTGGAATACGATTAAAAAGAACACCGTGTTTTGGGAAATCCGCTTTATACTTTGTTAAGAGTGCTCGTTTCATTTCCTAACAGAATTGTTATAGATAGAATGTACATTTTATTTCATAACATCAGATAAGCAACAGTTGAGTCTAACTTATAATTCTATTTTATAATAACTCGGTTGCTTCTGTACAGTTCGCGACAAACTGTTTCTCGGAACTTGGCCTTAATGAACACCTCTCGCTGCTGTAATGAAATAGTTAATTATAGTTTCTGCTACAGAAATAAGCAACAATATTTAGTACCTTATTTTACTTTTAACCGACTTTGAATGAATGGAGGAGGTTCTCAGAAATTCACCAGATTTACGTAACGTGTACTAGCAGTGGTGGCCCAGTGGTAACCCAGGTTCATACCCTGACAGGCGCTTTACCTTGTGTAAATTATTTCATCACCAATGCTCTCAAAACAGTGAAGGAAAACATCGTGAAGACAAAAATTCGAAGAAATGTGACATCTACCAATAGTGCTGGGCCAGCGTGGTGGATTACGGCCCACTCCTTCTCATAGAGAGTTGGCCTGTTTCCCAGCAGTGGGAACATGATAGGCTGAGGCTATATAATGATAGCCTAATTATGCTACGTAACGTGTGGGACACAGATCACACAGGTCGTAACATAAAAACCTACCTAAGCTACGCAAATAATTGTTTTCATTCAAAAGTGGAGGTCTCGTATTGGACTGATTTGAACCATCGTGTGTGTCAAACCTTGGTATGTCTGTGTTGAGAATTCTACATATTTGGGATGTGTAGGTAATAAGAAACGTGGAGGACATACAGACGACTGGGTAGACAACACATAAAGGACGTGTAATCTCACAAGTCACCACTACAATAATTTATGTATACGCATGTATTATGTACCCACAGCGCACACCACACGCCGTAGATATGACACGTCATTCAAGTACGGAATATGAATGTAACGTGAGGAGAATATAATAACAGTGTATCCGCATAAAATATTTCTCGATAAACTGATAAAAAGCATACGCTGGCATGTCAGAGCAAAAATTGCCAAGCGTGGCGTCCCTCGCCGCGCGGCATTGTGCCCGAAATGACACGCGAAAGGCGTCAAGAGCGGCGCGCTCCCGCCTTCACAAAAGGCTTACAGATGCGCGCACCAGAAGATTTTAATGAGGCAACGACTCTGTGTGATTTTATCGCGTGTGCCGTAATGAGAAATAACCAAGCGCATCCTCTTTGACTGCGCTCGTGCGGCGCTGCCAGCAAAAATGCTACAAGTGACATCTATGCCTTCTAATTTATTACGAGTGCAATAACTCTCGCACAAAGAGTTTCAGATAACTGACGACTTGTTAAGCCTGAAATACGCAGCTTTTCACTTTATTTCTACCATGTTGTGTATCATACAGACACGTGTTTATTTATGGTTGATCGCCTCCGTCTACATTACCAGATGTAAACAAATCACGTCGGCGATAAAATCGTCTCCGTTTTACAAACGTAATAAAACAAATTAGGCGACGAAGTAAGTTACGAGGGCCCGGTACACTGGCCAATTTTCATCAATGCAAATCACGTTGTCGACTCGTCAACCCAATTACCAAGAAGTGAATTTAAATAAAGATAAGTATCGCCCTCGAGGAGACAATGCTAATAGGAGGCGGAGGCGTGATAATAGGCTCCGACTGGGGTTGAGCGGCGCACCGCGGTAGGTGCTTTAATTAGATCTCGCGACTTACGCCGTCAGCCCGGAACACTTGTTCAATTAGTGATTAGCTTAAAGAAACTTTATTACACAATCGGTAAGTGCTCTTCGGTTTCAAACCGTGACATTATGATGAAGCTGTTTGTATGTAAACAACATCATATAGGTATATATATACGGCATGGATGTTCTAATAACCAGACTATTTCGTTTGTTTTTATTGCTAATAGGTGTACTAATAAAACAATACACTGTTAAAGTCAATCAATTCGGTAAATGCTATCAATCAGTATAAGCGGGCCGAATTTAATTAAAATGTAGAGAGGTGAGTATTTTCATTACAAAGCATTTCATGGACTCACTGGTCTTGCGGTGGAACGGTTTGTTTTCCTTCTGCAGACTTTTCAGTTTCACCATCTAACTTGGAATTGTGTATTGTCGTTTTCTAAGGTATTGTAGTTCAGCATTAATGCAGTACTTAATGCTACCTACCTTTTTGATTTTGATTTAAAGTTGTATTATGTACTATCGCGGACATTTGCGGTGAACCACTTTTCAACCTCATAATCTTAGTAATAAAGTCAAAAAGTTTTTCATCGCAAAATGTCCGCGATGGCACACGTAGGTACACATTTGAGCACATATTTTCATTCGTACATACCTACCATTTTATGGTGATAATAATTATATTCTATAATTACGATTTATTGAGTATATTTGGCAACAAGACTGAATGGGTGTTAGGGGCATCAGTAGTAAGCGCCGGTGACAGGGACGGAGCCGATAAGGGGAGCGAGGCGGGGAGGGGCTGACTTCCCGCGACCTGTCAACATCTGCTTCCGTACTTCCGCTTAACTGACCGCAACATGACCCGGCACCCTACAAATATGTATGTTTCGTCAATAAGCGTGTGTCTAATGCTAGGTACACACGCAGTGACTTTAATCACCGGCGACTCGCTGGCGATTTCAAAATCTCAATTCCACACACAGATTTTGACAGCCTATTTGTTGCTGGTAATGTCAAAAGTCGCTGCGTGTGTACCTAGCTTTAAGTGGAACCACACCTATCGCAAAAAGTAACACTGGCTACTCTATACTACATCTAGGTCTGACAGCAGTTTACACAGGAAATAATATTTCAGCCTAATCAATAAATTCACTGAACGGCCTGTGAGTAGGGACGAATGTTTACGTACTGATGTGATGATGTGATGAATAGATAAGCCTTGTATCGATGACGAAAAAGGATTATCACAGAATTAAAAACAATACAAAGCATTTGCAGCTCATTGCCTGATTGTAATAAGTGAAATTAGAAATAAAGGCACACTCACACCACACGTTGTTTCAGTAGGTGATTATGTTTCGACAGTCCCTGCAAACTGCTCTCTTACCCATCAGACTCTGCGTCCTGCGAGTCTTACACACTTTATTTTATACACACAATATGTGATACTGGAACGTTTATTTAATGCTGCTGATAGCATCTATTTTATGTCTCCCGCTGGGCGCAACCCTTAGCTTTCTTCTCCCCTAAATGCCCCATCGCAGACTGCTTTAAGCCATTTCAAAATACACACGTGAAATCTGAAAGAAGATTGGCTTCTTCTGCTAGGTTTGCTAAAATTACTGCAGATACTGCAATCGTCTCTGCCGTGTACCAAGCTTCATGCATAAAATATATTCTCATTTGTAACAGTTATGCGTTCTTTGATGAGTAAATACAGAATACGTCAGACTGATTAATGAAAATATTTCAAATCACAAACCATTGTGTTTTTAACAAAACAAATCGCTTGTAAAACTCCTCATAAAAAAGGAACCAGCTGAATAACAACAAAAGCAAATACTACCAACTGTACCGACATCATTTTTTCCACAATCCGTCTACTAAAACTAATATTATGTATGTTACTTTATTTCTATTTTCTGTATTCACTCAGGGTTTATGTATCTCGAATAGTCACGTCCGTGTCCCGGCGAAGGGTAAAGCATACAAATAAGTGAAAGTCCGAAACCGCCCAAACACCCGACGCCACGTTCTTTATCTGTGGATCTCTTAAAAGAATTTCATCGTATATGAGAATATTACGAGCCACATCTGTGACAAGGGACGTATAAACTTAAATATTTGGCTACATAACCGCACTTACCATAACAAAACTTTATATTGATTTCGCTCAAACTAAGTAAGTAAGTTTATATGTTCATTATAAGTGATTTTTAAATACGACACATATTTCTGCATAATCAGCCTATTCATGTTCCCCAGCTGGGACACAGGCCTCCTGTCGATGAAAGAGAGTGGGCCTTAATCCACCACGTGGTTCAAAAAACGGTGGAGGAAAACATCGTGAGGAAATCGGCGTGACCTAGAACATATTTATACCTAGAGAATACCTGAGACCTGAGAGATGTTATACAAGGTTTGAAGATGGGTACAAAGCTTTAAGGCGAAGATAGTACAGACAATTTAGAATTAGAATTTAGTTGTTTTAATTAGTCTGCCTAAAATTTAAAATTTCTCCCTCAAATTGGTTTGTAGGTCCTAATTTCAATAATTTGTAAGATATCCGCGTAAATGATACCTCAAAAGAAAGAGCAATTAACAAGCATGATTTCAAAAAGATTTAAACAAAAAAATCACCCTCCGTTTTAATACGAATTACAAAAAATATTTATGATTTTTTAAAATTTTTATGAACTTTAAACGTCTGTAAATAAAATGTCTAACGACCCAGAGGCCTAAAACATGTTTTGCTAGATTGCTTACACATTACTTTAATTAAATAAAAAAAAATAAAAACATTTATCATTCAATTTGGCCATAAATAAGCAGTTTAGTTAAAATTTTGGGAATTTTCAAAAAAAAAAACATAAAAATTAGGTTAAAAAAAATGGTAAGACTTCGTCTAAGACAACCATTACTAAAATGGTTCTAAATTGTCTGTACTATCTTCGCCTTAAAGCTTTGCACCCATCTTCCAATTACCCTGTATAATAACTAGAAAGTTCAGACTTTCGGTTTTTGGATTTTAGACAATTAGAGTTGGAAAACAATAAAAAGGAATTCTATTTATATTCACTAATTGTATATTGAGTTCAAGAGCAATTTAATTTATAGTATTCGTTTGGCCCATAATTGTTGTTAAAGCTCTAATATAATCAACTAAAGTAATAACATTAATTATTTATTGTAATGAGGATAGATTATTATACAAAATTATTTTGAAACATGATTGAAAGAAACTCGTTTGCTCGTTTTTAGGGTTCCGTACCAAAATGGTAAAAAGGAACCCTTAAGGTGTGACTCAGTGTGTCTGTCTGTCTGTCACAGCTGGATATCTCAAGAACTACTAATGCTATCAACTTGAAATTTGGAACAGTTTTAGATGACGTTTATCCAACTATTTTTCAAATAAGACAGAAATAAAAATGTACATAAATTTTTTGCAACAGGGACTGAAAGGGGGTCTTAAAAATTCAAAGTGGGGCTACTAGGGCATGTGGGGTATCATATGAAAGAACGCTGTTTGCAAATTCTCAAACATTTTTGAATTTTTTTTAGGGCGCATACTTTTCTACTTTAAAAAAAAAATGTAAACAAATACCGTTTCCCCCCCCCCCCCCCTTTTCTCCGAAGTTTGCATACAGAAAAATCTGAAAATATTCTATGTGATAGAAGTTTATGTAAAAATTACAGGAAAAATAAAACAATGTCTCTAAATAGCACACTTTTTCAGTAGCACACTTTTTCAGAAATCGGAACGGAACCCTCGGTGCGCGAGTCCGACTCACTCTTGACCGGTTTTTTACCTTTGCAGATTAAAAAAAACGGCCTTCTAAAACTTCCGTGAACTTGAACGTACGGTATCTGCAATTCTGCATACAAGGCCTCACTCTCAATTTCTCTTGCTGTTTTGAAAACACTTTCCTTTTCATGTGGGGTCCCGTCAAAACTTTTTTATGTAAAAACAATAATTGGAGAAGTCTTTCAAAATAGATAAAACATAGAACGATAGGCTATTTGTCATGATGGCGTGTCACGGGTATTATAACGAGGTGTCTGTGTAGCCACAATCAATTTGGCGGTGTGGGCCCTGTCAATTTGCGGCGGGCCGGAGCCGCGCCGTTCCCGCTCCGCCGCCGTCCCGCCGCCGGCCCGTCCGCGCCTGATGACTTCCGACTGACCGCTTCTCATTTGCATAAGGGCCAGCTTTAATATGAGATTATTCTCGAGTTAGGAGCGACTGCGGTCCCATTCATTATTAGTTTTGGAATATTTAGTCGACCCAATCCCGGACGTAATTATTTGAATTGCCACTCGTATTTGACATGCTTGTTGGTAAATTGCAATTCGATCGAGTAGTTTTAATAATAACGTCCAGGTCAATATTTCTTTACATCGTTTTTTCAATCCATTTTGATTGTTTCCAATAGTACCTCCCTAGCTATGCAGTTTTTCATGAAACCAATTGAATTTATTGAAATTAATATTGACGTAATCTCTTATTAAACCTACAATTCGTTTTAAACTCAATAAATTTATTATATTTACATTCATATTGTTTGTGTTCCGTGCCAACACGCAACTAAATACAGCAATAAGGTATAACATCATGTAGGAATTTAATCGACAAGGTGTACACGTCGCTACATTGTAATCACAACAATAGTACTAACGTGTAGCCGTGGCGGAGGCAGCGTCTTGCCATCGGTGACAAAGGGATTACCCCCTCCCCCCGCGCCGCTGTCTGCGGTTTCTTAATTAACCCCTAAATACCCTTGCACGCGCCGCACTGCCTCGTGCGGTATGTAAGATTATTGCCAACGTTACCCTTGTTAATTTTAATGTACGGTATTATTGAAACAAATAGAAGTCCTCGTCTCTACGAGCGCCTTATTAACTTAAACGTACGTACGTATGCTCTTACTGTGACTCATTATTAGCATGTTACATAATTATACATAGGCGGTTTGCTCGCGTTGTTAAATGGATGTTATTGTTTGTACTGTCTCGTGGCCCATAATCTTGGTTTGGGTCGTTGACGCGACCGCTACTGATACACTGAACTAATGTTATAGTCTTCTATAGCATTTGAGTGTTGTTTGTCGAGAATAATCTGTGTTATTCATCTAGTAGACACATCGATTTACGTAATTGGTCTGAAGGCGTTCTATTATTATGTTTAGCCGATTTATTTTGATGATTGATTTATTGTAGATACGCGTGAACTGAAAACCTAGTGGCACGACAGTGATATTTAATTAGGATTGATTCCTCAATTATTGTGGCACTCTAGTCGTGATTGACTAACGTAACGATCTCAAAATTAACGACGTGTTTGGAATGTCGACTGTAGAACTTTACAAATTACCATCGTGTAGGTGTTACGTAATTAATACGCGTCATTGTTACGGGAAGTTACCTCCAACCAACAATGTTGTAGCCATTGTTAGAAATGAACGTAGAGAAACGCATACACAGCTAATAGGGTGCGTTATAGATGTTAATGCGCGATTTACATCGGTTGAGTCAGGGGCATCCGGGCAGAAAATGGAGCATCGTGCTTAGAGCTAATACGATCAGGTGAGCAAACACGCAACAACCGGAGCTTTCATCTTCAGTCGGGTATCTCTTAGCCATGTTCACACAAACATACGTAAATCTAAATGTTAGCTCTGTGGCAAACTGCTGCGTACGCCGAAACGAATATAGACTATGTTGAGCGAGTATAATATTGACAATATTACAAAGTAAACCACACAAGTGCGTGTTAAAAAACAAGTGCGTGTCGGACTACGCACAATCAAGGAATGAGTTTAGAATTTACCCGAAAAACAAACAACATTTTTTTTATGTGATGAATTCGGACTTTTTATTTTACTTGTGTTGTAGGCCCTTGCTTTTTGTCAAATTTCATGATTCTAGGACAACGAGAAGTACCCTATAAGTTTTGATTTACTTGCTAATATCAAAATATGTCGCATAAATGGCCGTATTTTTTTATTGCGTGAACTTAGTAGCTTGATTTTTTTTAGAACTTCAAGGGACCATAGACCTACGTATTTGATATTACCTCCACTCGTTCGTGAGAAAAAGGTCTTGACAGATTAACAGACAGACAGACAGACGCACGGACAACGAAGTGATCCTATAAGGGTTCCGTTTTTTCCTTTTGAGGTACGGAACCCTAATAAAAAGGTATATTTTGGAAGAGCTGAAAGTTTAGTGTTTTAATAAAAAGAAACATGAATCTTTGTTACAAATAAACAATAGGTAGTATTTTGTTAATTTAATCGATCATCTTGACCTTACTTGCCAAGTCGTTAGTCAAGTATATTTGTCACGGTCAACAAGATTTCCAGGGGTTGCGCTTGAGTAGCGACGATGAGTACCTACGTGAGGGGAACCGGCAGTGAAAAGTAATATCAACGTTATTCCTAAACAAGTTAATTATTCCTTTCTTACTTATTATACGAGTAAAAGGAACCTTTCTTATAATTTTGTTCTAAAAATTCACTTTTTTAATGTGACCCGTTGTTCAAAAAAGGTTTATTTTGTAAAAGAACGTTATTTAAAAATCTTCTTAGAACTACTGTTTTCTTGGATTTGTTCAAACCGGAATAAAAATAAATCTATTGTCAGTCTGAATGCGGTGCGGTAGTGATATGTAAACAACTTCCAACCAGACTAACTATCGCCACTGAGCAAGTTTATTCTCCAAACACAAACGTAGGTACAAACACGTCGCAGTGAAGGAAAGTGCAATCGGACCGGTTCGTCGATTTGTGTTTATACTCAAACAACATGGTTAGTCTTTGCGTCATAGCTAAATAAATCCTATTGAATCTCGTCTCAAAATTTTGTATTCGCCACATTAAACATTGGAACCATTAATCAAACACAGCACGTTGACTGCGAACGTTTGACTGTTCCCTGACTCAATGCTGTTGTCGTAGACGACATCGCTCCTTTCTTTACATAGACTCCCGCCTCGCTCACGGGATGACAAATGTTTACTTGCTTATTCAACCCCTGTGTAACCCCTTCTCCTTGCACAGTTCAACACTTCCCGCTTTTTCCAAACAGTATTAACATTTTCACCGCAGCGATCAAATACTTAACCATTCCGCACCTCGTGTAGCGACATAAAAGTAAGAACTTAAGAAGAAAACAAAGAACGCCAATTTGGCAAGTCGAAGACAAACGCATTTAAAATGGGCAGAGCAGAGCAAGGGCCATCTATCTTGGAGCTTGATAAACGACGACATTATTCCTTATCGCCCACTCAATTTGTTTAAAAGCGTTCTGCTTTGATAATTTGAGAATTACAAATCGTATCTCTTGACACAAAAATGTCCTCATAACTGCAAAATCTTGCCAGCTTGATAAGGCTAAGGGGAGATCGGTCCAATTTATCTAAATTTATATCTTTGGAATAAGCCGCAAAAAAGGCAAAAAAAACTGTCGATAGTACCTACTTCTTATTTTTATGAGATGTATTTGTGTTAAAGTCACGTATGTATATATAGTTTAGTAAAAACATGGTTTTTGTTCCAGTGGTGGAGGAGCCGGAGTTCACAGACGTCATTCAGAACGTGACGGTACCGGCCGGTCGCAGCGTGCGCCTCGCCTGCTCCGTCAAGAACCTCGGCTCTTATAAGGTAACCTTACTTGTCTCGCCCAACTTTACAGCAGACATAGCACAACAGGTTGACTTTATACATGTACAACATATGTCCCAGACTGCTTTCTTTCAAACCTTGTTTATCTCCGACACAAATACAAAATCACATCTCTGAATGGGCTTCACTAGATAGGTCGGAGGCGACGGCAGCGCGGTGAATAGACGACAATATGCGTAGAGCGGCGAAAGGAAACATAAAATAAGAAGCATTTTATCATTTGATTTAGAACGCGCCGTCGTAATAAAGTGTCCATATAAATGGAGGAAGATATGATTTACAACCCCTACGCCGAGTTTGCACCTAGCTCTTGTGGCTGAGACGGTTTAAAAACTAAAATATTTTCAGAAAGTATGTAAAGTTTGTGGTTTTATTTAAAGAAAGAATTTGCATGTACCTAATAATAAAGTTTTAAATAAACTAATCTGGAAAAGGAATGTTAACTTCTTAAATTATATTTATATCAGACTGTAAGCGCTACGCCAGCTACGGCGTAGCAGCTACGCCGTAGCAACTACACAGCCACTCATTTTATTCATTTGTGAATTTAACAGTTTGGAATTAGTACGAATACTCTGCGCATTAGATGAAAGATTAAACTTAACGACATCAATTTGGTGTAGCAATATATCTGTAACGAGTAATACAACTACCGCAGTAGTGAGTACTAGCGACGGACGAGCCCCGACAGCCGGCGCCCGGTGACCGGACGGCCGATAAGCCGCAAGGTGACGCCGCGCCGGCTAACTGCCGACACCGCACGCTCCCTCTCCCAGGGGGTGCCCGGTTCATTCGGTTCCCACTGAAACTCCCTGCACCCACTGTTAACCAGAAACGTAGATTAGTTAGTAATAGCCAATCCGTAGGTAAATGCCGATGTCTACTACCACGTTCATGTAATTATTTTACACTGAAACCTTCATACCCCAACAACACACAACTTATGAGATGGTAAACGTAAAACCAGCTGAACATCAATAGTATTTCTATCGATTTCCGTTTGGCCGACTTTTTCTTTTTATTTTATTGCATTTACTTACTTGTGAAGCTGTCTCCGGTGCGGGCGCAATAAAAGCCGAGATAGTGTTCTCGTACTTCTGAAATAAAGGCTTAACTGGGGGAGCCATCACGGTTGCCCTGTATTGACAACAAGAAGCGGATTTCCCCGAAAGCCTCGCCTGTGCCATTAGTTTCCCGCATCGGTTAAAAAGATTTGCCTTTTCGTCCGTATTTTTTTAGAATTATTGACTCATACGATATCGTGATGAAACTACGGAGTATTTTTTACTTGTTAGGATACTTAAAAGCAATAAAATATACCTAGGTAAATAATATTTTAATATAAAAACATTAGCCTGAACCTAAATTGTGTTTGCTTTTGTGTTTAGGGTAACGCGTTTCATTCACGCGTCATAACAAATATTTGTATCGCCTACGGATATTTGTTGGGAGTCTACAAATATTTGTAGAATAATATCATTGAGGAGTAAAAATGTGTACAACATGTTATCTTGTTTCATCACAGAAATAAGTGGGGGCGATTTATCTATACAGTTTTTTTATTATTATATATCAATACCTTGGTGCGTTTGTCCATTTGTAGTGCCTATACGCATAAACTAATATACTATGTATGTATAAGATTGTTGAACATTCAAATAAATGTTTCCTATGTTAAATTTTATTCACGAGGCAATTCGACGAAAAGATTTCCTATTTTATGCAAATGTCTGTAAGCATGCGCACGTAGCCGGTTCATCGGCATGAAATGTCAGATCGGTAGTCGGCAGTAGCGTAGCACGTATGTGGGTTTGCAATAACATGCCACAACGAGTCGCAGCAATGTTACACTCGCGCCGCATGCGAGCGCCGCCTGTTCAAATTCTGGCATATTTCTCGTGCCTTAATACTGGGGCTGGCTGAGCAAACTGAGCCCAAGATGAGGGGAGCCGAGAGCACTTGTTCCGACGACCGCCCAGCCGCGCTACCGCCGCTCTAATGTCTGTAATGATCGTGTTCACCATTACACAATCCTGAGGAACAGCGATTCATGTTTTAATTAAAAATATACAACCCTTTTGTACACAAATACGAAGTGAAATGAAAATGTATGGTAAAACATTTTTACTATAGCGATAGAACTTTTGCTCGTAAAATGTTTTCGATCAGCACTACTTACATCTACCCCAAAATAACTTATTGGCCGAAGATTCCGTGAAAACTTGGAGAGCCCTCGGCACAAATCCGCAGCTGAAGAGATCTCTAAGTGGGCTTTTAGCAGAACTAAGCTAAGCCGTCTCGTGCAAGATGTTCGCTCATTTCTGTCTGCGCCATTGCATTAGTGTGTCAACTGTACTAACGTTTTATGACGTGGAGAGTATTCCACGAACAACACATTGATAGAAACTGTGCGTTGTTGTTTTATTCTTTAGTAGTTTTGACGTTTTATACATAATGTATAAAGCGTGTAAAACTACAACGTTATACATATATACTCAATTTTATACTCCGTGTGAAAATAAGTTTCATTTTTGTGTCTATCGTATGTAAAATTTTCTTTTATGAATACGTAACACACAGTTAGATATTTATCATATTTATGAAGGTTGTATCAAAAGCGACTGCTGGGCAAATCTCTCCAAAGACCAGCAAAAAGTATCTTTAAGTAGTTTCGCGAGCTTTTATTTCTCTTCGCTTTGAGAAGATTTTCACAAAATAATAACCCATTTATTGGATCATCCGTTGGTATAGCAATGGAAATTATTGTTCTTTTGTATATTTTTGCATCGCTATAAGTAATCTATAACTTGATATTTGGTGTTATATCATAAAGCTAAAATAAATAATTGACGCGCCTTGAAACGTGCAACAACATGTTCGCACAGTACTTGACGTCGGAGAGTGAGCGCTACACTAGATGTTATGCGGTGCAGTGGGTGCAATCATAAGGTTACGTTTTTCACGAACATTTGTCACATCTACACATATACACACAAAAACACAAACACATGTACATTACATTGTATAGTGGTACATCTACTTTTTTCAACCCCTGACTTTGTTTCGCATAGGGGTCAGACAGTCAGGGCAGTCAGACAGGAAATGTCGACTCCATCTAGCTTTTCTTTTTTTTAATATGACGTGTAAAAGTATTTTCAATACACTTCCTCGAAAACTGGTTCATATCGCACTACCATTAGGTTCACAATGCAATGTATTTCACACGCGTGCGATTTCATTTTCCTACACGTGTGCAGGAATAAAAATTGCCACAGATAACTTATACCTATACTTAGTCCAAATTGGTCCAGTGCCTCTATTCACAACTCTCTATTCGGAGGTCAATGTTTTTTTTTTAAATCTCGGCAAAGACATATGCGTCTATAAGGCGTTAATATTTTTTGAATATTTAAATAAGTAATATTTTTAAATAGAATATCATCAAAAACTATGATTATTACAATAAAGAAAACGTTTATGAACAAATTAACATTTATTTGTGTTCTAAACTCAAATTGTTTGAATTTTCTATTTTTCATATTTGGCTGTTTATCGACTTTAAAAACCTTTGCTTCTTCTTCAACCTGACGAAAACAAAGCTCGGAAAAAAAAGTAAATTTAAATCATAGTTTCCTAATAATTCATGACAAAAATATTTTCCGTTACTTATTTTATTTTATTTCTTCAAAAGTGTATTGAGAAACGTCGTTTGATTCACGTGGACATTTGTTATTGCAGTTCTCGGCTCAAAAACAACCTCACCTACGGCTCGGGTGTTAATTCCGCCTCGAATGCAATACAAACGTTCTCCATTTGTATCAAAATGATCTATTCTGATATCGTATTTACAGAACAAACTATTTCATTTTATTTCACACTAGCTTTTGCCCGCGGCTTCGCCCGCGTGGATGTCGGAAAATATCCCATGGGAACGTTCATGTGGAAAACATAGGGCATATCCCTAACTTAAGAAATGCTGGGTTTCCCATACAAACTTTCATCCATTTATCACCCCTTGTAGGATAATGTTTTAAGACAAAAAGTAGCCCATGTCCTTTCCCAGGATGCTATCTACAGCCTTGACAAATTTTATCGAAATCCGTGCAGTTTTGTAAATTTTAAAATCAATCCCTATTTTACCCACTTAGGGGATGATTTTTAAAAAACGCTGATCCGCATATTTCTTAACTTCTTACCAATAGCATAAATTTGTTATCCCTAACTTAAGAAATACTGGGTTTCCCTTACAAACTTTCATCCCCTATGTCACCCCCCCGTAGTATTATTTTTGAAAAAAATAGTATCCTATGTCCTTTCCCAGGATGCTATATAAAGCCTTGCCAAATTTTGTCGAAATCCTTGCAGTTTTGTAAATTTTAAAATCAACCCCTATTTTAACCCCTTAGGGGATGATTTTTCAAAAACGCTGAACCGCATATTTCTTTATTTCCTATCAAAAGCATACATTTTAATTTTCACATCCCTAACTTAAGAAATACTGAGTTTCCCATACAAACTTTCATCCCCTATATCACCACCTGTAAGATTATTTTTTAAGACCAAAAGTAGCCTGTATCCTTCCCCAGGATGTTATATAAAGCCTTGCCAAATTTTATCGAAATCCGTGCAGTTTTGTAAATTTTAAAATCAACCCCTATTTTACCCCTTAGGGGATGATTTTTCAAAAATGCTGAATCGCATATTTCTTAATTTCCTACCAATAGCATATATTTTTTATCCCTAACTTAAGAAATACTGGGTTTCCTTACAAACTTTCATCCCTTATATCACACCCTGTAGTATTGTTTTTGAAAGTATTCTATGTCCTTTCCCAGGATGCTATATAAAGCCTTGCCAAATTTTGTCGAAATCCGTGCAGTTTTGTAAATTTTAAAATCAACCCCAATTTTACCCCCTTAGGATATGATTTTTCAAAAACGCTGAACCGCATATTTCTTTATTTCCTATCAGGAGCATACATTTTAATTTTCACATCCCTAACTTAAGAAATACTGAGTTTCCCATACAAACTTTCATCCCCTATATCACCCCCTGTAGGATTATTTTTTAAGACCAAAAGTAGCCTGTGTCCTTCCCCAGGATGTTATATAAAGCCTTGCCAAATTTTATCGAAATCCGTGCAGTTTTGTAAATTTTGAAATAAACCCCTATTTTACCCCTTAGGGGATGATTTTTCAAAAATGCTGAATCGCATATTTCTTAATTTCCTACCAATAGCATAAATTTTTTATCCCTAACTTAAGAAATACTGGGTTTCCTTACAAACTTTCATCCCTTATATCACACCCTGTAGTATTGTTTTTGAAAGTATTCTATGTCCTTTCCCAGGATGCTATATAAAGCCTTGCCAAATTTTGTCGAAATCCGTGCAGTTTTGTAAATTTTAAAATCAACCCCAATTTTACCCCCTTAGGATATGATTTTTCAAAAACGCTGAACCGCATATTTCTTTATTTCCTATCAGGAGCATACATTTTAATTTTCACATCCCTAACTTAAGAAATACTGAGTTTCCCATACAAACTTTCATCCCCTATATCACCCCCTGTAGGATTATTTTTTAAGACCAAAAGTAGCCTGTGTCCTTCCCCAGGATGTTATATAAAGCCTTGCCAAATTTTATCGAAATCCGTGCAGTTTTGTAAATTTTGAAATAAACCCCTATTTTACCCCTTAGGGGATGATTTTTCAAAAATGCTGAATCGCATATTTCTTAATTTCCTACCAATAGCATAAATTTTTTATCCCTAACTTAAGAAATACTGGGTTTCCTTACAAACTTTCATCCCCTATATCACCCCCTGTACTTTTTTTTGAAAGTATCCTATGTCCTTTCCCAGGATGCTATATAAAGCCTTGCAAAATTTTGTCGCAATCCTTGCAGTTTTGTAAATTTTAAAATCAACCCCTATTTTAACCACTTAGGGGATGATTTTTCAAAAACGCTGAACCGCATATTTCTTTATTTCCTATCAAAAGCATACATTTTAATTTTCACATGCCTAACTTAAGAAATACTGAGTTTCCCATACAAACTTTCATCCCCTATATCACCCCCTGTAAGATTATTTTTTAAGACCAAAAGTAGCCTGTGTCCTTCCCAGGATGTTATATAAAGCCTTGCCAAATTTTATCGAAATCCGTGCAGTTTTGTAAATTTTAAAATCAACCCCTATTTTACCCCTTAGGGGATGATTTTTCAAAAATGCTGAATCGCATATTTCTTAATTTCCTACCAATAGCATAAATTTTTATCCCTAACTTAAGAAATACTGGGTTTCCTTACAAACTTTCATCCCCTATATCACACCCTGTAGTATTGTTTTTGAAAGTATCCTATGTCCTTTCCCAGGATGCTATATAAAGCCTTGCCAAATTTTGTCAAAATCCGTGCAGTTTTGTAAATTTTAAAATCAACCCCAATTTTACCCCCTTAGGGGATGATTTTTCAAAAACGCTGAACCGCATATTTCTTTATTTCCTATCAGAAGCATACATTTTAATTTTCACATCCCTAACTTAAGAAATACTGAGTTTCCCATACAAACTTTCATCCCCTATATCACCCCCTGTAAGATTATTTTTTAAGACCAAAAGTAGCCTGTGTCCTTCCCCAGGATGCTATATAAAGCCTTGCCAAATTTTATCGAAATCCGTGCAGTTTTGTAAATTTTAAAATCAACCCCTATTTTACCCCCTTAGGGGATGATTTTTCAAAAACGCTGAACCGCATATTTCTTAATTTCCTACCAATAGCATAAATTTGTTATCCCTAACTTAAGAAATACTGGGTTTCCCTTACAAACTTTCATCCCCTATATCACCCCCTTTAGTATTATTTTTGAAAAAAAAAAGTATCCTATGGCCTTCCCCTGGATGCTTTATAAAGCCTTGCCAAATTTTGTCGAAATCCATGCAGTTTTGTAAATTTTAAAATCAACCCCTATTTTACCCCCTTAGGGGATGATTTTTCAAAAACGCTGAACCGCATATTTCTTTATTTCCTATCAAAAGCATACATTTTAATTTTCACATCCCTAACTTAAGAAATACTGAGTTTCCCATACAAACTTTCATCCCCTATATCACCCCCTGTAGGATTATTTTTGAAAAAAAAAGTAGCCTATGTCCGTCCCCAGGATACCATCTATAGCCTTGCCAAATTTTATCGAAATCCGTTCAGTGGTTTAGGCGTGAAAAGGTAACAGACAGACAGACAGACAGACAGACAGACAGACAGACAGATAGACAGACAGACAGACAGACAGAGTTACTTTCGAATTTATAATATTAGTATGGATTATTCAGTAACAAGGATCAAAGTATTTAAAAAATATTTAAAATTGAGTTATGGGTTCATTTTACATTGTGTTAAGGATTTTATGGATTTATATTTATTTTATAGGGATACTCGCTACACATTTTCAGGAGATACTTAATAAAGGTCCAAAGAAGAGATAGAATCATTAATTTGTGCTATATTGCAGCATTGCTATTTTCCGTACCTACCTAAAATTCATACCTCAAATTATGAAATTAATAAATCGTTCTTAATTTGTCAGAGTTAATAGCACTAACCGAGAAAATAAAGTTAAAAAATATGAACCATTCCACAACTTGAAACAAACAAAGTTAGGGTAATAGCGTAAGATGAAGCTCTTTAAACGTTCCATAATTAAATCTGTCGTAATATTATTAAACACGTCTACGAATCATCTCCTGCGGCGATAGGATCCGTCGTTAAAGAGGTTCGGTGCGGTGCGCGGTGGAATGGGCAAAGTTTGCAACGAGTCCATTATAAATCAAACGATGCCTTCCAGGCATGTCCTGAGGGACGAGAACGTCTCCCGCCGTGCCACCGAACTTCAACTTTGCCTCCTTAATGCCTCAACAATTAAGATAAAAAGAAAGAAGGGCCTAAATTAAAGGTGGTTAAAAGATAACGAGTTAATAGGCCGCTTCAATTTTACAAGTAAAGCGTGGGTGGGATTTTCGGTGTTATCATAGTAAAGTGTTGGATACGTGTCATTTTGACAGTAATAAGTAGCGTTAGTCAAAGTTATAGGTAGATAATTATCGGGCTCAATCTACCGGAACTCATAATTTGTTGACTGCTGTATCGTATTTCTTTAATTAAATCTGTTTTTAAATAAACATAAACAGCTTTACCTAACACTAAACTCAAAAATGTAACAGCAACCTGTCCATAAAATTTGCGGTTAGGTAATTTTGCATATTTGAAGTAATGGGCCGAGTGCCGGCAGCGCAGCGGTGAGGGGGTGAGGCCGTGTGGCGCGCAGGGGGGGCAGGCAACAACTCGCGTAACGACGTCGTGACCTAACTCGTTTAGGATCCGCAGACGAATGAAATTAGTTAGCCGCTGCCGTCATTACGAATATCATATTTTCATCTGCCACTTCCGCCAGCTTCATTAGTCACTTACGTAGCGGGAAACCATTTTACTTCAGAGAAAAATCTCACTCCGTAATTTACCATTAGGTTGGTTTTTTCGTGAAAATATAAACCAATAATTTATTTGCGGGAATTTAAAACGCTGTTATATAAATCCCGGAGTACTTGTGCACTTACTAAATGTTTCTAGACACCCCGAGTTCGCGGTACGATTGGAGAACTTCGTTAAGTTCAACACTCAACGCTTATCTTCCAACCGCTTATAAAATTTTGATTCCTATTTAATTTTATCTTAATTGTTAGAACAGTAAAAGAGAAGTTTGGGCAATATCTCTTTGTGTTATAACGGATTTAAGATAACTGCTTTAATCTTTGGTTTGGAATTAATGTAGCTGAGCGTCTTACAATTTTGGCGTTTAATTATAATTTGCTCATAATAATATCGATGTAGCCATACCTATTAGTTGGAAGACTGTCCATCCAGCCGGCGTCGTGGTGGCGACGGCTGCGGCTCGTAATTCAATCAGTGCGGTGCAGAGGGACACACCGTCGTAATTAGATTAGACGCCGGCCACAATTACGCAGATCAGATTTACATCTTCCGACACCGACCGCGCCACACCGTCGTCGCGCCACGCCACCGTGTCGCTCGCGCCGCGTGTCCCAGCGCTCCACGCTCCTCCTCACGCTACTTACTCTCAACCAACTTCCAAGCACTTCTACGAGATTACTTATACCAGCATAACTAACTTTGAAGATTAGAAAATAAGTAGATCTTACTTAAAGAATTTTACATGAAATTATTTTCATGTAAATCGTTTGAAATATTACTAAGCCTGTTTAATATCGTTGAGCCCCAGGTTACGCCGACAAGTCAGGTCACCGTCATTAGAGGGGTTACCGTCCCATTGCATAATAAAATGGGCGAAGTTTCCTCAAGTCCATTATAAATTAGACAGCGGCTGAGAGCCGCATCACTTAAGATAGGTAGGATGTGACCCGGCACGAGTTTTAGCTCCCAAACTTCCGCTATATTGCCTCCACAATCTTGATAAAAAGAACTACCCATGATTCAAACTTGAAGAAGGATTAAGAGATAAAGGATGCACGTCGAACTTTTAAAGCTCAGAAACCACCTAACTCTAGTTAATTTTTCTTGCGATTACCCAACTTTAATTAATTTTATATGTGTAGTTTCTTTTAAAGTTTAAAATATGCCAAAGCCACGTTAATCATGAAAAACTTGTAAAGTGTTTGAAAGTTTAAGCGCACTGTCTCTCAATAAACATTTTGAGTTGTAGATTGCCTTTTACTGAAATTGTTTATTTCAAAATGATAAGCGCTGATAATAAATAATACGTTGAGTATTTTCCAAAACAATGTCAGATTTTATATTTGTGGCTCGAATCTAGTAAACATCTACCGGAATAATTGAAAAATGAAGCTAGTCTAACGTAATTTGATGGAGGTACCTACGGGCGAATTAAATCTTTTTTCTCCGAGGGGAGATTAAAAGTGGCGAGATTATTCGTAGTGAGTATAACAATCTCGGTAAAATGCATTTTAAGCGCTTAATGCCGTGGAAATTGGTGTAAAGCGGGGACGCGATGGCAGCTCCGTGCAATTACACAGATGTCGTGGAGACGACTCGCGTATTAGACGCCGCCGCGCAGTACCACGTTGCACGGGGTCACTCGCCACACTATACATTTTGAACACCGATTCCACTACACTAATAAATCATGAAAGATACTGCGATTTTGTTAGGTTGGATCCTGTCCAATCTTCTTGAAATTTTGAAATAGTTCACAGTTCACCTATCCTATCCAGTAGGTATCCTATTATTTTTAGCGTCATCATTGAAGCTGCCTTTTTTTCTGTCAAAAAATGTCTAAAGAATAAATGTCTAGAATATAAATAAATAAATATACTTGGACATTTCACACAACGCCATCTAGTCCCAAGATAAGTAACTTAATGCTTGTGTTATGGTAACGAGATGGCTGATAAACTACTTATATACATTTTTTTTTTGTAAATACATACTTAATATAGATAGAAATACACCCAGACTCGGAACAAATAATATATAATATAATAATATAAAACGTTTATTTTCTCTACACAAGTTATGTACTTAAAGCCAAAATTTTACAATATAGGATGGACAAGGAGCTAACTTTGTGAGAGACTGGTGCCTGAAGTAGGTTTATATAAAAACCTGTATTACAGGTCACCAGGGCCCTCCCGTGGCTAGATGCCTGTGATTTGGGTCATCATAAATAACAATGCAGTATAGTACTTAAATAAGGCTGGATTGAGAAACAAACAAACAAAAATAAAAGATATAAATACAAAAATTAATGGAAATACCAGAGTGTGTGTGAGTACCGAGAGAAAGTGTAAATAAGCGATTTGAGAGTGTATGTGAGATGTTGATTGAGTGAGTGTGGTGAGGGTATGGTTGATGGTATGCAAAAGCAGCTGAGGGTATGAATAGTATATAGATAAAAAATGAAGACAGTCTATCTGAGAGGGATCAACAAATTCTCAGTTCCCTGATAGTCCAAAGTTTTCAAATATGAAGTGACAGAAATTTTACATTTGTGTTTTGTTTGCGGATATATATTAAGGATTTTATTTAAGTTACTATACAGATACGGTCCGAGAAAGAAGAAGAAATTACGCGAGTGTGCAGAACTGACAGGTTGTGTTAGGCATACTCTGCCTTTCCGGCGCTTATCCCTATACAGATTCGGATCGTATTGCAACAAGGAGTGTTCTTTAAGCAACGTACGCAATATGAAAGTTTGTCTAACAGTTAGTAAATCCCAGTCTTTAAAAAGGTCTACTGTTGGGAATAGGAAGGGGAGACCGGCGCCAACCTTGAGAATGGCACGTTGAGCCCTCTCAACCTCAATAAGGTGGGTCTTTGCGGCACCTCCCCAAGATGTAATGCAGTACTCTATCAAAGACTGGCATAAAGCATCGTAAACCATCTTGATAATCCGCCGTTCCGCTGCGTGTCTAAGGGTTTTAAAGATGTAAATTAATTTACGGAGCCGGGTTGCAAGGACTTTTATATGCGGTTTGAAGTTCAGGAATTGGTCTATAATGATGCCAAGGTATTTTATATCATCCACTCTTTGGAGAACGGGACAGGAGCAAAAGGAGGTGCCGTCAGGAACACAAGAATGACAGTTAATGCTAAGATATGACTGAGGAAGTTGATTGGACCTATGGGCAAAAGTGACATATTTAGTTTTATTAACGTTTAGTGCAAGAATATTCGATCGGAGCCATTCGCAAACTCGGTTAAAACCCTTTTGGGCAGTGTCATAGACCTGCTCCCAACTTTGTCCACTAAAAAAGAGAGCAGTGTCATCAGCAAAGGTAAAAATTTTGCCCTTGAAAATACTTGTAGGTCGTACAAATATTTGTTCCGTGCGGGAATCGAACCCGCGACATGCTGCGCAGCAGTCAATCGCTCAACCACTGCGCCAACCGTGTCGTCGAAACCCTTGCACTTCTTTTACTTCGTAACAAGGTGAGCGGATATTTCAAGGTGCTTTATGTAGGTACTAATTAACCGATGTTGTGTAATTTTTTAAATTGTTTTAATAAAATAATTTTTATAATAATTGGTTTAATTTTTTTTTGTGTTTAATTTTTTTTATTTTCTGTTTAATGTTCTAGTAGGTACGCTATTTGATAATGCCGTGCATTCCTATAATTTAGATACATGCGAGATCTTTAGTATGATAAAGACGCAGGGTTAATGATGTGTATGTTTTTAGTTGGTAAGCCTTTATAAATAAATAAATAGTTGAAACATCTCGCAGTCAAAGTGTAGGTACATTTGGCTTATTCGTCAGAATTTATTTTGTTCCTCATAAATCTATTATTGTTTTAAGTCTAGCTTTATTGTTGATTGTTGCAGTTGTTTTAGTAAATATAACATTACTAGCGACCCGCCCCCCTTCGCACGGTTATAACGACTTGACAAAACATTGAGATTATTAAGTAGATATATAAGTTTAAATTTATGTTTAAGTTACACACATAAACCTTCCAGAATAAATTCTCTAAATGATGGTGAAAATCGCTCAAAATCCGTTGCAAGTTTAGAAGTAAAAGGACACGAAAACTGACTTCATTTTATTATATCTATAGATAATAACAACATCGCAACATATAAAATCAACCTGAAATACGCACACCGTGACAGCTGAATTATATTTGAGATAGACACCTACATTTTATTTATAAAAAATATGTCCTCGGAGAAGTCTTTAATTTCCGTTACGTCACTCGTCCAATTGGGAGAGCGATTGGAAATCATTGAGGCATACTCCACACCCTAGTTTTCTCGTTTTACATTTTGTGAAGGTATTTATATAGGGGAGTATTTCTCGTTATATTTCAGAGTTTTTTTCAAGTACAATAGGACTAGAAATTATTAAAAACTTGCAATATATTTGGAACATTTGTTTGAAATGAATGAATAGGTAGGTATGGGAAAAATTGTACAGCTTTTCATTCGAATAAAAAATAAAAGGAACGAGATCTAGACAGATTCGTTATTATTGAAGCGGAAGCATTGTGCAAATAGTAGGATTCTGTATCTCGAAACCTTCACACTCAGTTTGGAGTATATATCTCATTTAATCTTTTCTTTGTTCGTACCAGGTGGCGTGGATGCACTTCGAGCAGTCAGCGATCCTCACGGTGCACAACCACGTGATCACGCGCAACCCTCGTGTAAGCGTCACGCACGACAAGCACCGCACATGGTTTCTGCACATCAGTGACGTCAGAGAGGAGGACCGCGGACGCTACATGTGCCAGATCAACACCGTCACCGCCAAGACACAGTTTGGATACCTACATGTTGTTGGTAAGATCAGTATTTAACCACGAACTCCTCCCACTTAAATAAAGCTGTGTGCCCGATGGGATTTCCCATCGACGAACCTCGATACAACCTCTGACCCCCTACTTAACCCCTTTTTGGGGATGAATTTTCAAAAATCGTTTCTTAGTGCTCACTTTCTATATACAAGGAACTCTTGTGAAAAATCTCCTGCTTCTAGCTAGAACATTGTTTCATGGTTTAGGGTGACGTTGTCTATCGGTGAATCGTTTCGTCTTATTTTGCGAACACTTAGGTTGGCGGGTTAAGGCGAGTAGTAATGCCAACTAGCGCCACCATTGAGAAAAAAAACATAAGTTTGGATATATGGAACATTTTGAAATTTCATACACGAAGGTCCGATGTCAAAACCGTTCCTGTCTCATACTCAAACTCAAACTCAAAGCATTTATTTCAATTAAACCAATTACAGGCACTTTTGAACTGTCAAAGAGTCGGTCAGTAGGTAAGTCAGAAAATTGAAGCTAGTTGCCCATTCCAAAACGTAGATCTATGGAGAAGAACGGGCAACGGGTCTGTGAATGTGGTCCTATCGGCTCCCGTCGAAAAAATCAACACTGAACCTCCTAGGTTCGAAGCCGTAGCAGTTAACGCAAAAAACGGCCTTTTTCGGCGTTAACTGTTAAGGCTTCGAATCTAGGAGGTTTAGTGTTGATTTATTTGATACAAAACAGTCTACCCCATCTGACTAAAAATGCGAACATAGGATATTTCAAAATGTTCCATATCTCCATACTTATGATTTTTTCTCCATGGTGGCGCTAGTTGGCATTACTACTCGCCTTAAATAGTCAAGTAACAAAAACCTATCTAGATCTAGAGCGTTATTACAATATCATAACAGATTATGTAAGATAAATAGGTCAACAAGCTTCGTGCCGAGAGCTCTCATTAAAATTATGGCATCACTCTCGGTCAGTCTTTTCAGTACAGCTTCATATAAATAAACAAAATACGTCAATTAAAACATGAAAACCGCACGTCTATTAAAGTGGTATTAATGTTTGTTTATAGTGCCGCCGACCATCGACGACTCGTTGAGCTCGAGCGACGTCATCGTGCGCGAGGGCGCCAACGTCACGCTGACGTGCCGCGCTAATGGCTCTCCTAAGCCCACCATCAAGTGGAAACGGGACGACAACTCAAAAATCTCCATCAGCAAGGGACATTCCGGTGACACATCGAATTTGTTCATGATCGAAATAGCTTTTTGCTTCGCTTTTTGCACCGACTTTATCTATCGTTAATTTCCAGTTTCCGAATGGGAAGGCGAAGTGTTGGAGATGGCACGGATTTCAAGATTGGACATGGGTGCCTACCTGTGCATTGCTAGCAACGGTGTGCCGCCAACAGTATCGAAACGTGTCAAAGTCAGCGTTGATTGTAAGTGGCCCAAATCATTTAAGATTTAAATGACAAACGTTACATCTTTCGATGATGAACTGTAACATTGCAATTATTTTCCAGTTCCGCCAATGCTATGGATCCCTCATCAACTCGTCGGTGCTCCACTCTACTACAATGTCACTCTAGAATGCTTCACTGAAGCACACCCGACTTCTCTGAACTATTGGACGAGGGACGATGGCCATATGATTCATGAAAGTCTTAAGTATCATATGGAGAACACTGTAGGGGTTCCAGCTTACAAGACGCACATGAGGCTCCTGATTAGGAACATAAACAATGAAGACTATGGGACTTACAAATGCATTGCTAAGAATCCGAGGGGAGAGTCCGATGGCACCATTCGCTTATACAGTAAGTATGCTCCCGTAACTGAAAATACTGAATATCATCATTTTATTCACCGGAACGACGGCCATATTAGAGGACATATTTTATGCCTTAGAGAGCAAAGAAAAATTCTGCTTGACATAATTCTATGTTAAAAACTTAAATGAAGGAGAAAATTCAGAATAGTAGTTTATTAAATATTAAAAGAGGCGTGACTGTTCATCACACGTGTTTTAATGCGAAAATTTACCGGAAATACTACCGGATCGGATCTGTTCGGATAGGTTCTGTTTTCTTTTGACCATGCGTACAGAATTAGGAAAACTTACTTAGTCGACGTAGGCATACTAAATATACAGTTAATTTTTGGAGCAGCCGCGCGCCCCTTTGATCACTCTACGCCTCCAAGTGGAACACATCCCACACTGGTTGGGAACTCATGGGCTAGACTCGAGGCCAACTAATTTATGTACCTATATATTAGTAGACGTGTGATTTGACACTTTGAAAGTAAAGACACTTTCTGTTCGGAAAGTAACAAACTAATGTGGTAAGCGCACAAGAAGATAATAATGTAATACCAACGTTAGTGAATGAGCTACGCCCATGATTGATATCGCATATCAAATCTAAATACCAACTTAAAAGAGTTCTAAAAAACATTATATCTCATTGTGTCCATAACTATTTTTGTAACAAGCCTCTTTGTATGATTTTTATCTCGACTGTATATGCAGACTTTATTATTGTTACGTAGCAGAATTAAGTTATTTATTAGCACATCTTAAGTATTATGTAAAAACTACAAAAAAAATAATTGAAAAACGACAACAACTGCCAAAAAACTGTTATGAAGTTTGGAAGACTTTATGTAAGTTATTGTTTTAACAGATTTTGAATACAGTTTGCATGCTTTAATTTTAAGAGCAAAACATGTACGAGCTGATATTCTCAAATAACACCTATGTAATACCATGTTTTACGCAAATAAAAAAATTATCTTATCTTATCTTATCTTAAATAAATTAAAAATAAATAAGAAATTGCTGAGTTGATCAGCCTTTTAGACTACGCCTGGTAAATCTCAATGCTACTTTGTTTAGCAACATTATGATGCTACTTTGTATAGTTTGTGTAACATTCAATGAAAACTTAATTTTAATACAGCATCTTCACCCCCGACCACAACACCGGACCCTCACGCGCTGACCGTGCCTCCGCCCTCCAGGCCGCCGCGACGCGACACTCCGCTCACAGACAAGGGTAAGTCGAAAAGCTAGGGCCTTCTGCGTCAGGCCTGGTTAAGTATTGTGACACACAAACAGTATGTTAGTTGTGGATTAAACAAAAATCCACTAAACATGTGTAAAATTCAAATGTTCAATGATAGGTACTAAGGTTGGGAAGATGCACCGCGCTAGCTCCTTTTTTCAGTGTTTATACATGACGTACCTATTACCCAAAAGATTTATAGCCTGTTCAGAAAAAAAACCGACCAATTCAATTTCCATCAAGTAAAGAAGCGTGAAATGCAATAATAGTAGTGTATGATACTGTTACATAATGAGGGGTATTAGGCGAGGTTTTTAATTAATAGTATCACACGAATGTTTTAATACTTAGTTATGTGCAGTTTCATTTTATCTACACTCATGCAATGGTAGTTACCAATTTATAATTAAATAACCAAAGTTAGCAAAAAGTAAGTAAACAAATACAATAATGGCTCCGAAACCGTTACATTAAGAGATACGAAAAAGGGAAGAAAACCATCGTGACGTGGATTACGTTACTATGGTTATGGAGCTATCATCAGTCAACCACACATGCGCCCTAGCGCGATCCCCATATACAATGATAATAAGGGTTCCTTGTTGACTACGAAACCCTAAAAATCGAATTGAAAACTTCTTGGTCGATCCGAAGTGTACTTTAACTCGTCGCACGCCAATTAGCAGACACAATAGATTTTATTGTTATCTGAACACCTGGGTGTGCAATCGACGTTTAAAGAGTTAATAGAAAAAAAGTTATTTTATAGCATTATCTTGTTAAGAAATATGTATCATAATAAAACTTTTTAATTTAATTTCAGTTGTATATGCATAAAGTCTGTCTTTAGGGTACTATTTTTGAATTCATAATCAGAACTTTAGTATATGAGTGTAGATAATAATACATTTTGATACAAGTGGAGAATGTTTGTTATTGCATTCGAGGCGGAATTAACACCCGAGCCGTATTATCTACACTCAATGTCCACGTGTATCAAACGACGGTTTTCAATACAATTTTCAAGAAATAAAATAAAATAACGAAAAATGTTTTTGTCATGAATTACTAGGAAACTATGATTTAAATTTAAATTTTAAATAAAATTATATTTTATAATTAATATTTAATTATATATTTATATTTAAATTTTCTTTTTTTTTCCGCTCTTTGCTTTCACCAGGTTGCAGGAGAAGCAAAGGTATAAAACCGATAAACAGCCTAATAGGTAATACGGGCTGGTATCCGCAACTCCACGTCAATGCGCGTATTTTGCATATGGGATAAACAGCCTAATACGAAAAACAGAAAATTTAAATATTTTTGAGTTTAGAACACAAATAAATGTTAATTTGTTCAAAAACGTTTATTTAATCATGGTTTTTGATGATATTCTATTTATAAACATTATTTAAATATTCAAAAAAATATTAACGCCATAAAGAAGCATAATATCTCTTTGCCGAGATTAAAAAAAAACATTCACCTCCGAATAGGCGTCTCGCACCAGTTTCATTTTGGCACTTGGCACCGGCAAGTGCCTTAATGGAACTGGTGCGAAACGGTTGTGAATAGAAGCATTAAACCAATTTGGACTAAGTATAGGTATAAGTTATCTGTGGCAATTTTTATTACCGCACACGTGTTGGAAAATGAAAAATCGCACGCCTGTGAAATACATTGCATTATGACCCTAATCGTAGTGCGATATGAACCAGTTTTCGAGGAAGTGTATTGAAAAATAATTTATGCGTATAGATTCGATCGCGGATGAATGTATCGCGCAGACAGTGTACCTATATATTTATATATAACGGCAATTTATTATGTTCGTGTGTGGGAATAGTAATTAATTACACTACCTATAACAAACGTCGCGGTCGAATGGGTTCATCAATATCTGATATCGACGCCAATAAAACGCATTGAAACAACATTTTTATGTCTGCGGTTTCGTTTATTAAGAGATAACATTACCTTTACGAGTTGTATCCCCCATGAGATCGTTCAGTTTGTTTTCATTGTTTGTTGCTGTTTCAGTTATTATTAGTGGCTGTTATATTTGTTTATAGATCGTAAACTGTTACGACGATCTGCTTGTCGCCAGCCGGTAGTTTGTTAACTGACTCCGAATGTTATGAGCCCTCATAAACTATGACCAAATCGTTTACAAACAAAACATTTTATGAAGTGCTCTTATTATAATCTCCACATCAAATTATTATAAAATTGGTTTATGCAAAGTTAATAGGCGTAAAGTGTATCGCCCTTTAAATATCACGATCTTTGATCGACGTAACCTTACCTAAAACATTAGTTTTGAAGTTTAATCCGGCCTGAAGATGACACTCTTGAAATGCTAATTCAATGAATGCACATTTAAGATAATTGGTACTCTAAAGATATTGAGAACAGCTTAAGTTTATACTGATTTAATCTTTGTAGATGTACGATTAGAATAGAAGAGAAAATTAGAAGTTGTGTATCTGACTGGAAACTTTGAAAACACAAACATCCAATTGTAACCGCGGATTCTAATTATTTTGAAATAAATTCTTATAATCGAAATAGGTATATAGATACCTGTTTTCGGCTTGTCTTTTACCTAGGTAACAAATTATCACAAGTCCATAATTGATTTAATTTACTTGTTTTCATAGACCATGCTATCCCTATGGCGTAATATGCACTAGTAATGTCAGAATCATTGATGTAAGAGCCTGTGTGTATTGTAATATCGTGGTGTCATAAGTTGTTGGGCTCGCGTCATTACTCGCACGTTATTGGGAACTTGGGCATTTCCCCGGCCACGCTGCCGGACAACATCTTGCGCCAACCTATTACGGACAAGTGTTCCCGTCCTCCTTGTTGCAAACTCTTAATAAGCTTTGTTATCACGATAAATTCAAAATGTAGTAGCCCGCAGATAGTATTACTTACTTATAGCAAAACATACGTACAGCTTCAGCGGATCGTGAATAATCAATATAGACATCTATCAATACATACGTACATACTAATAATATCTGCCCAAGAGCCGAAGGATATCATTTTAACATGTTCGCGCGAACTTGAAAAATCCATTTAGGGGTTGCGCCGGCACGAGTGTAAGTTTTGCGGCTGGTTGTTTTTGCGGCGTGGTGTGGCGCGGCGGCGCGCCGTCCACATCGGACTCGCTACTGTTTTATTTTTTGCAACCATTACGAATTTACGGCTGGCCCCGGATACTCGACAATATTGCGCAACTTTTCAATAACTGTTAGCCGACCGCCTGCCGACGGCGCGTCCCTTGCCATATTGGATCCTTTGCCCAATCAGTTCACGTTGTCGTTTTTCCTTCACTAACTTTTTAGGATGATCAAAACATTTTCATCTTTTATCAATTTTTGAACTCATCTCAGAATTTATCTGTTACGCAGGTACTAAGTATCAATCGAACCTCAACGAAATCGATAAGGGCAAACAGAAAACAGATGAAGGCGGTGGGAAGACGCACCTGAACTGGGTAGGAGGTGCATCGCAGGTTACAGGTACGTTAAGTTAATATGTCTTTTTACCCATTCGTGGAACATATTTCCCGAGAAAAAATTCAAGCGAAAACAAAATTTGAAAATGGTAAACTTTCAAGTTACCTACTTTAATACCAACGGTATGACATCGGTTTCATTAACCATTTCTTGTCTGATAAAAACTGTAAAATAAAAAAAAATCTTAACAAAAACCAAACACTTTTTCAGTACTTCGTAACAAAGAACTAACATGAAAATATTTTGTTTGCAGGCGACGCTGACTGGAGGAGAAGCTCCATATGGGTTTTAGTTTCGCTAATCACTGTGCCATATTATTTAACGATGTAACTCTATTATCATTCATCCGAATCCGCTGTCCATTTGCATACACGTAGGTACATTTAGCCGAGCTTGGCTCGCCCGAGATAATGCAAATTAAAAGGAAATTGTTTTTATCATTCATAACCCACGCACGTCATGGATATGTTTTGCCAAGTATCAGTTAATATTCGCCTGTATGTTATAGATGACTCATAACCCAAACTTGTAACGACGTTGTATAATAATCGCCGAAGAAGATTTTAAAATAAATGTAACAAACAACGAGCTTTATAGCAGTAACTTGCTTTTAAACAATAGAGATCGGATTATAAGCAACATACCTATTTGTATTTCGAAATAAAAACCTACTTTCCATGCCAAAACAAAAGAGCAAGGAAAAACATTTTGAGAAGGGGCCGAAGTTTTTTTTTGTTTATTTTAGCCCAAAAAGTATCAAACTATGAAATATGTTTTATTACTGGCTTTTCCTTAAACAAGACATATTACAAGAGCCGTTAGCATGGAGATAAATCAATCTGCCTTGCCTTTTCCCAACTATGTTGGGGTCGGCTTCCAGTCTAACCGGATGCAGCTGAATACCAGTATTTTACATAGAGCGACTACGTATCTGACTATTCAGAAGCTTATATTGTGTTTTAACTGGTTTATTGTGAATTGTGGATAAAAATACAAATGAAAATAAGAAATCTGCAGATAATCCGGTCTCTACAATGTTCATTATGTAGATGACCCCCCAAAACATGACATTAAAAAAGGACACTTGATACGATGATGAAATTGATTACAGCAACGTAAACAATTCGTATTTCAAAAAGTAACTAAGAACGAGTTTTGTAAATGAAATAACAAAATAACGTAACTGAGCTTAGAGCTTTGACCAATGAATGAACAGCTACCCGTTACATTAAAATAACTCATATTTAAGTAACACTTATGAATTTATTGTCCTCGAAAACAGGTAACTTAGAATAAAAATGAATATTAAAACGTAGTCACATCGCCGTCGTTATGTACCTACAATAGATAAGAGGTTTAGGTTTCATAACCGAAATGATATTCGTAATTACTATAAGCGTTGTTGTTAATTATATAAACTAAAGGTATTGTATGTACAACAGTTCCTCGAACTTACTCACGGTTCAGCAGAATTTCATATAGATGTCTAAAAACATTTATTTTCATCGTTGACATAGTTCTAAAATCTGCTCGGCCGTGAACATATGTAATAGACAAATTCACTGCACACATATTATTATTAATATATAATACAAAGTGCACTATTATCATAGTTATTGATTTTAAAATAAGAATATAAGAATTAGATAGAGTAAGACTGAATGAATTATAAAATTGTGTCTTTAGAGAATATTTAAATTTTATTATTTTATTGTGCTTATGTAAACCTCATGTTCGCTGTGATAAAATATTAACTGAATTGACGAAATTTCCAAATTGAGCATATTGTATTGTTTCCTGTATCGCCGTGCCGTAGTATGCAGATCCAGTCTGTATTCCTATGTGACTCCTGCCTACCTTCCTACTATATTTTCGAGGTAATTAAACCTTGTGATGCGTGAGTTATATTTCATATGAATGTATTTGTGCTACTCCCGTATTTTACATTTTAATATACCAGATATTTTAATATATAGATAGATATGTTTGTAGTACACAATTGGATTTGTAGCTTTATTTAAAGATTAAATTGATTTCTTTTTAGTTGTATCTGTATTGATCTTTTACAAATCCAAATTTTCTTCTGTCAATTACACCTAGTTTATCTATATTATATTGTAGTAACATACGTATATGTAAATGTTACCGTTATCATGTTGCCAAATTGCTAAATATAAGATAACGCCACATAGATAGAAATGTTGTAAATATATTCATTAAGCAAAGCCACTGAGTGTGTTTTTAATAACAGAGTGTAATGAGTGTTGATAGCGGTCACTGCGGCGACGATTGTAACCTTACTACGTAATACACGTAACGACTAAGAGTGAGTAGGTAACAAACTAAATAAAGCTTGTTTTAAACATCAATCTTTTAATATTCCATACAGTCAATTACCCATTACCCTTGATGCACACCTAGTAATACTGTACCTACGCGAAATACGCGCTTGGACCTGGAGTTGCGAACGTCAGCTGTACTACACTGCTAAGCTGCTTCTCTGCTATTATACTACTATACATCTAGTAATAAAAGAGTAATAAATCTTATATAGGGAAGACCGGGTATGGTTGTCTCACGGGTTGGTTATCACAGTGGTCATAAACACGGCGTTGAAGAATCGTGAACGCAACACCTCCCTTAAGTGTTGCCTTCAAGATTCTACGACGCCCATCAATGTTCGTATTCGTTCGTTTAGTTTTTTGTTAGGACCGCTGTTACAACCAACCAGTGACACAACCATACCCGGTCTCCCCTAGTGTCTTCAGCATTAAAGATATTTTATTATTATTTTAGCAAAACTTCTATCAGATTCTAATATTTAAGGTCTCATATTTTAAATCTATCCAACTATCCGTTTAAATTTTTCGCTACTCCGAGTGTCAAAATAATGTAGGTAAAGTTTCTCCCGTCATATTTTGATGGACCAAAATGCTTGCAAACAATCTGTGGCGAATCTTTGAAGATTAGGGCCGGCTTTGAGGCGCCGAAAAGGCTCCAACTACGTATGGCCGAACGCCAACTTGTGTAAGCCAATCTAACTTCTTTTAAATGTGTTTTTGATATAAAGAACACATTACCGTACGCATCGCTTTCGACTTCCAAATCCTGGAGCAAATTAGCTTTTGATTTATAAGGCTTTAAGTTTGTTGAGTTCGTAAATTGTGTACGCTCCGATATCTTCGTACACTTTAGGAATACTGATACATCGTAAATATAAACGCAATGCCGTGTTTCATAAACAAGGCGAGACGCCTCAGTATAAATTGACTGTCTTGAAACTTCAAATCTCCTGCCATCACTTATATTTTGAAAAGAGTGGCAGGACAAAGCAACGAACGTAGAAACATTTTACAGAGTTGAGATAGAGCTCAGTTTCTCAACATCTCGTTCCGGCAGCCGACTCGTCCTACAATAACAACCCCGTGGATATCAAATTATAATAAAACATCACAGAGGATTTATTACTACAGTTTGGAATTGGTGTTATAATCCTTCAGTACCTACAAGGAAAGTATACTAGATCAGTACATAGCAGAATACTCTAACACATACACGTTCTCACAGTTCATTTTACTTCACATACCACAACGCAGCGCTTTTAATAGAATGACCTAAACAACGATTTAAAAAACGCAATGTAATGGAAAATGAAATTAGAAGTTACGTTGCTACGAGTTTTCGTAGCCACTTCCTGTTTAGGTTGCTACCCAGTTATTTTAAATATCTTCTACTAAAAGTTTTCAAAGTGAAGCAGAATATACTTTTATATACTTTAAATTTATTAAGAGCCATAAAGGTACACCATTAATTAATTAAATGTCGAGTATAAATCGATGACCGTCTGCAAATTAACTTATTGCTTCTTCTTCAGACGAAGCGATCACAAAATGAATCTTGTCGATTTTCAATTATAAAAATAGTCAGCTAATACTTGGACAGGACTGTCATAGGAACAATAGATAAAAAACTTTACTCCATTCACTTAAAGCTCAGAATGCAGTGTGCATCGTGTGATAATTTATAGCCTTTCATCTAGAGTGCAGTGTTTGTAACAGTAGCCTCATTACTTAGCGGCGGCGCAGTAGGCGTGTGCTTCCGTCGAAACCGGATATCGCAGGGCGTACAAATAAAATTAACGCTTATTGCCATTCACTAAAAGCACCCCAAATTAAGAGGTTCGCTTTTCATTGGCTTCTACTTGGAGGCTTTACGAATGGAGTAGTTGTGTTGTTTACTTTGTTAATTGTGTTGCCAAACCCTGAGAGTTTTGTTTCTAGTCAATACGAAGTATAAAACTACTAATTGTATTCTTATTAGATTTGTTTCCTATTCTATCCTCGGCTTTATTTTCTTTGCTATTTTTATAGTCATCAATCAAAGTCGCAAATGCTGGAGGTCGAAGTAATGGAATTATAAAAAGATCTGTTTTTTATAAAACTTGTTAAACTTTTAGCTTCCAAGTTGGGTCGAACATTTTACAAAATTACATTTTAAAAGCACTGGCATTGAACTTTACATAGAGCTCTTAGTACGGACTTAAATTCGCTACGTATCAAAGAAATTATGCTATACCCAGCTATTTTGCAAGAATCGAAAGACCGGGGGGCCTAAAACGGCCAATTCCTCCAAAAGCGATTCATTTCCTGAATTCCCAGCAATTTATTATGATTGTGCTATTTGACATTAAACTTCAATAAAGCAATTCATAATTTGTGGACCATTTTACGAATCTCCAAAACTTTCAAACTGATGAATTGTGTGCTATGAATTGACGCAGATAAATTATGAATTGTCAGTTTGTGACCATTTTACGATTTCAAATATGATTCAAAAATACGTATTATCCTATTATGATTCTGCCAAAGTGGCCGTTTTAGCCCCCAGAATCTCTTAATAACCTGCACAAACAGCGATACGCCGAACCATTCAAAGTGGCACACTGTGCGCACATCCTGATTGAAGACAAATTCAGCAGGCGTACAAGTGAAAACAAAGCAATATTCTCCGGGTCGGTGATCGTTTCGGCCCACATAGAGCCTCCATAATTTTCAGGAGGCAAATTAATCCGAGCACGGCTGGGCTGATCGGCGGTCAGTGCGTCCTCGCATACTAATGCTATTGTTTATCGAAGGGGCTAATCTGTGCGTACCAGTCGTCACTGTCCACCCTCCAAATTATAACGGATCACTTTCGGCCACGTCTAATCCTGCGCCCCTCGCCCGTCTCGATCGCCAACGTGGCTGGACTAGCAGTCAGATACTGTATCTACGTACCAAATATAAAATGTGACCTACTTTTAAAATAATATTTTGCGTTTTGAAGAAAATATAGAAAAAGGGACAGCGTATAAGCACAAAAATCACTTTATACTTACTGAATTTATGTTATCGTTCACCGATACTCAACATCAGCAGCGTTTTATCGGCACAATTCCAACCTCAGGCGATAAATACGAATTCCAAAGAGCAAAGCCAATTAGGTACACTACATTGTTACAATACAGTGTAAAAGGGAAACTATAACTTTGCAAGGGCTTGGCGAGAGATGCAAATGATGGTGATACAGCATAAACCAAAAGATACCCTATTTTGAATTTATAGATATAGATAAAAACCCCGCGACTCACTCATGCACAATCAAATGAAACACTCCTCTATAATACACTAGATGTAGCACATGTAGGTGCTCACTTTCCCTACTTTAATATTTCTGTCACAATACACACGTACAGAATGTTTATAAAACAGCCTTAAAGCAAAAGTCTGACATAAGAGTCAGCCCATTTCAGCGTTACTAACATGTGTAAAGTTGTAAAAGAGTCGTCCCACACTGAGTGATAATAAAGGTAACCCTCTGCGGCACCTTTATCGTTATCGAATAAAAATAATCCCGGGATTTTTCGGGATGATCGTAAATTATAACGGGATTCACAGGGGTGGTTAGAGTAGACGGTCGCGTCGCCTCGCCTTCGCCTTCGCTAACAGCTTTCACCAAGAGAATGTTGACTTTCTTTTCATAAACCACATTTTAATAAATCTTAAAATATTAACGTGGCGTAAATACCTACAGTTATGCAGTGGTAGCTACACAACACTTATGAGCTTTACAGTGAGATCACTATATGAGAGGCAATTTAATATGTAGGTAATAGAATCCTACTTAAACACGTTAGCATAATAGCCATCGAAACGCCGCAACTGAAATCTGTACCCAAACTACCAAAACATGATTTTACGTGTAACGTAAAACTTATTGTTCCGTAAATAATTCATAAAACATCTCTCCTCGACACGACACATTTAAAATGAACGAGACGGTAAAGAGGAGAGTCTAACAATAACCAGACCCTCAACGCATATTTTTGACGGTGTGAAGCGCTGAAAATCCACCGATACCAACAAAAGTGGCAACTGAAACTAATGAATTATTCATACCGGCGGCGCGGTGCATGTTCTATCACTGTTTTATCTATTGCGGGGCTTACGGCGACCGCGACCCGCGCCCCTCGCTGCTCACCGCCGCCGCCTCGCCGGCCCGCGCAAGGGTTAACTACCTTGCAACCAACAATTTTAGTGCCGTTTGAGAAGACTAGATAAGCTTCATGTTGGAAATAAACATTAGCGTAATGCGACCGCTAACGCAGTAAGTGTTAAACAAGGGCCGTTCGCTTATTTAGTTAGGCAACTAATGTTTAAGCTTTATTTTTGCAATAATTTCTAGGCATGTTACCATAATGAATTTTAATGCGTATTAAATTCATTAACTTTGAGAAAGTACCTCCACAATCGTTATACAATAACAACGACAAAGTTAAACCTCTAGAGATACTTATTGTAGTAAAAGGAATTTACAAAGCCCTAAAAGCATTTTACAAAACAATTCGCCGTTCCGCAATTCTTTCATTCTATGAAGCAGCCATACAGATAGTGTCGAATAAACAAGGATAACAAAGTGGCAAGTTTTCAACGTACACAACATGTCGGCGCGATATTGGTTGCGGGCGACGCGACGACACGGCTTGCGGCGACCGCTCCCGTAAACAAGATAAACCCGGCCACGGGATGCCAGGAGGAGCCCTCCTGTAACCGCTAACCGGTAACGCACCACCACACATAAATCTGCACAGATTTCATTGCCTTGAACCTCGGGCACGCTGGTAATCTCGACTAGGATTACTTTCGTGGTGTTCTTATAAGTGTCATTTGTTTGCCTCCTTTTTCTAATGATAAAGTTTTCGAATTCTATAAAGTAGATATTTCTAGGAGTGAAAAATATTTTTAGTCAACTATACTATACCTAATAAAAATGGGATCGTTCACCCTCAAGTGTCGCATGATACACCATTGGATCATAAAGAAAAACTTTACATAATATCTACCTTTAAGAACGTATATCATATATTATATAAACGTAAAATACCATCATCCAATGGCGACCGCGGGCTTACAGTAGTTATAAACCTATGGGACATTCGAGCACACTTTGACATGAACCTATGGGGTATCACGCGACCCTCAATGGGTTGAATAAGTACTACTTAAATCTGCTAATAGTCATACTTCATCAAAGCCTAGGCGATTGAAATGAATAAAAATATTTTTTCCAATCACAAATAAAGCATCTCTGAAATTAAATTCATTCATACATTCATCAATGAATGCATCTTGTATGGGAAAAATAAAAGTGAACACGAATCCTCTGCCGTTTGCAGAAGACAGAATAACCCAGAATGTTTAAGTGCAGAATAACTACTTAGTTCAAATATAAATGGTAGGTACACATGTTGAACTGTTTCATTTTTGTAAGCCACGGAGCAAGTGCAGCCTCAGGCTAAACTACTACTAAAAGCATTGTCGAAACTTATTCTTACTGAAAGGAATCGAAAGATTGATTTTAGTGCTGAAAGTACCAACACGTTGCCTTCACAGATACATCATAATGCCAATAAACTAAGATAGAAATAACATCAAAAACCATTAAGATGATTCACCTCTTTATTAATGAGGAAGAGTACAAACTTGAACGAGTATGAAGAAATAGATAACTCAAAATTCTAAATACAGCTTTATACATGGCGGAAACTTTCAGCGGGGCAGTAAGAGAAAGTACCTTATCCGTTGCAGCTACGCGAAAATGGTCTTAGGAGACTATCCATAATTTTTTATGGAATTTTGATCCCCATTCGCAGATTTAAAAAAAAAAAAACAGTTAGCAAGAAAATAGCCATTTTACACAAAAACATTTTTTGATGCCAATCGATCCTGTTTCTAATACTGATCAAAAACTTTTATGGGACCAACCATCGTTGGAGTACTCCAAAAGTCACAAATTGCAAAAAAGTTTTCCCTTACATTTTGTAAAGAATTTGTGTAGGTAACTGAAATGCAAAAAATAAAATAAAAGACAATAATGACCACGTAGAATTTTACACATATCAAAAAGAAGGTGTATTCATTTTCTTTTTTTATTAACTAACATAACTTGATGATGTTATTCTTATTTAAAATCTTGCTGTTTCTTGCCCTACGATATGAAGTGCTCGAAGTGACCGCCATTTTGACGAATACATAAATTGATTCGTGTCTGTACCGACCTAGTGGCTACTGACAATTGGTTGCTGGCTGCTACTTTTCTGACGCAACAAACTGTCAAGATTGTTTTTTAGTGTCCGACCGAAACTGGTTTTTACGACCGAAACCGAAACCGAATTTCGGCAATGGTCTCAGTTTCGGCCGAACCCGAAACCGAAACCGAAACTTCCTTACAAGGATCGTTAAGGATTATTAACCCCTCACATGTCTGAGTTTGGGCTATTTTTAACCGACTTCCAAAAGGAGGAGGTTCTCAATTGGATTTTTCTTTTTTTGTTCGAAAGGGTATACGTCCCAAGTGGTCCCATGATCATGAAGTCAGGATCCCATGGAAATCGAGGGAAACCCTCAAATTTTATGGGCACACCTATATCGATTTCGGTATTTTTTATAGTAACTCGTGCATTTTCTCTCGGAAAGTACCATTCGGTGAGCTGGAACTGATGATGAAGACCACAGAGGGCCATCGGAAATACTCAATTATATCTAAGTATATAACAGGTTGCGATTCGATTACTTTAATATGGTTTATGCTCTTTAAAATAATGGTAATGGTGACTTCACCATGAGCTCTATTTCTCCTGGTTCTTACTAGGAGAACTCCTCAACAATTAACGGCCCTGCATCGGGAAAAGCAACATTTTGTAAAACGTGATGAGCAGCTGACATTGGGTTATTGTAACTTAGGTAAATTACAAACTGAACCACTAAAAAGTCAAAAATAAAAACTTTTTTACAAAAACAAAAACCGACTTCCAAAAAAACACTACAAAGTGAAAAATAACTTTAATTTCGGAAGTCGGTGGCAAAAAACTAAAATACAGATCCAAAGACACCGACTTCCGAAATTAAAGTTATTTTTCACTTTGTAGTGTTTTTTTTGGAAGTCGGTTTTTGTTTTTGTAAAAAAGTTTTTTTTTTTTTAGACCCAAAACCCCAGCAACCCAACCCAGGGGTTGGGGGTAGTTGCGAACCCTATAGGTTCACAAGTACTGATGAGGATATGTTTTCAATCGGATGGTGTTTTTTTACGTTTGTATACAACGTGTAACGTTAAATGCGCAAAACCTCTTAAGGGGTCATTGTACTCATCGTTATGAACAACTTTTACTATGGGACCAAACCTTAAATCGCGAAAAAAAAATCAGCTGTTCAGTACATTTATGTTCGCATAATTCGTCAAAATGTACTGAACAGCTGATTTTTTTTTCGCGATTTCAGGTTTGTTGCCATAGTAAAAGTTGTTCATAATGATGAGTACAATGACCCCTTAAGAGGTTTTGCGCATTTAACGTTACACGTTAGTGCCAGGTTAGTTGCGAACTTCATAGGTGCAATACACAACTACAATGAACAACCTCTCATTTAAGAAAAAAATATTAAGTAATTGTGCCTTAAAAATACTTAAAATGGGAATTCAAAATAAATCACACGAAAACTCACAACAAACAGAACGAATTGCAAACACAAGCCAGTCACGGCATGAATAGGCACGTGGACGCGGCAAAATGTCTTCGTCGCTTGGATGGAATTTACCGCGGCGAACATGGCCGAGTACAGCGCGAAAACTCCCGAATGCAGTTTCGGTTTCGGTCGTAGTTTCGGCAGGTTTGCCGCCGAAACCGAAACTAAACCGAAACCCGTTTTTTTGCCGAAACTCAACCGAAACCGAAACCGAAACAGAACTTTCGGTCGGACACTATTGTTTTTTATCCTACTAATATTATAAATGTGACTGTTTGTATGTTTGGATGTTTGGATGTTTGTTACTCAATCACGCAAAAACGGCTGAACGGATTTGGATGTAACTTTATAACCTGGATTAAGACATAGGATACTTTTCATGCCGGTAGAAGGTTCCCGTGGGATAATTTCCGACATACACGCGGGCGAAGCCGCGGGCAATGGCTAGTTTAATAATAACGAGTTTGAAATTTGTTTTTTTTTTAAACTTATCTTTATATTCAGGCAACAAAAAGATCTCAACCGTCACTATAATTATAAGATTTTGCGTAAAATTTTCATACAAAATGGACGGGAAAAGTTTTTTGCAATTTGTGACTTTTTGAGTACTCCAACGATGGTTGGTCCCATAGAAGTTATTGATCAGCATTAGAAACAGGATCGATTGGCATCAAAACATGTTTTTGTGCTGTAAAATGGCTATTTTCTTGCTAACTGTTTTTTTTTTTAATCTGTGAATGGGGATCAAAATTCCATAAAAAAATATGTATAGTCTCCTAAGACCATTTTCGTGTAGCTAAGATAAGGTACTTCCCCTTACTGCCCCGCTGAAAGTTTCCACCCTGTATTTTAAAGCTGTATTTAGATTTTTGAGTTATCTGTTTTTTATAAAGATCCTTTCAAAATTTACATTTGTGTCGAAACAGACTTATTTCAGAAGCTCCGTTCCTGGAGTCTATTTCAATTTAATCCATCATTTTCAAATCAGCATTACACTCTGTTTTCACAAACATTTAAATGGAGCAAGTTTGTAAACTTCCTACACGTAGGAATCGATAGTTATTGAATCGAAATTGAATAAGCAAGTTAAGGAACTGTTAGTAATTGTCTGTCGGAGCACAGAGCGCGCGCTCTCGGAGACCATCGCAGGAGTCGCCTAGCCGTCTGCACACTATAAACAACTTTCGCAATTAAACTTTTATTCGGTAGATCGATATTACTCAACTCCCGTTTATATTTTGCTTATCAACCAAGTACAACTTGGATAAAGTTGTAGAAGGACGAGCGAACTCCTTCTTAGTTATCTACTCAGAAACATGGTCCAAAAATACATGCTCTGATTCCGACTTGCATTTACTACGTGTTTGTTTGTAACATAATTCTGGTTCTGTGTTTAAATTATGTTCTATTTGTTTTTCTTTTTCTTTTAAAACTTACAAAAGCTATCGAGTCTCGACAGTAACTGTCGTGTACCCTTTTAATTATTGGCCAGTATTTTTTGTACATCGAATGCAATAACGACTTCAAAAGTCTTTAGTTTTCAATAATAGTTTCTGAGGCTATTGATAAAGTTCGCTTATTATGATTTTATGTGAATATGTTTGGAAAACCACAAACTTGTTTACATAGAATTCAAATTGAGTTTTTAGTTTAAATTATACAGTCGCAGTGGCTGCCAACTGAACACTGCAATAATACAATGTTTAGTGCCCATTTGTTAGAGTTCTTAGATTTCGGTTCTACAAATGAGTTTGCAACTGTTTTAGTTGAATCGAATGAGGAAGGTCGGGCAAAGCTAATTGTAGATGGCGTGATCATATAGCTAGGTCCCTAAGCCTAAACATTTCGTTCATTCATGAGTTTGGTTTTATTTCACTATTTCGTTATTGTCGGTTATTTCAATACTTTTAATCAAGTAGGTATTTGACATGGAAAGTGCCACAATTTAAAACCTTAAATATTTCCGTTACGAGGAAATACTTTCTTCAAAATGTTTCGAACTATGTTTTTTTTTTTAAATCACTACGAAAACCTTTATTAATCTACAATCTGCTAATTTTGCGGTCTCTCGGGAAATGGTGTACTCCAATTTCGGAGTAGGATTTAGGAACACAACAACGCGTCATTTACGCAAAAATAAAATAAAACCACTTCACACCTTGTATTGTGAACTAGCTTGTGTTGAGAACTAGCTACGACAGCGCCATTTTGACAGTTTTCTTCGCCATTACAAGAAGCAGATGACAGTCAAATAAGTAGTCTTTATGCGAGTAAACCAACATCAAAGAAGATTGTTGTATTGAAACCAGCCATTACAACAAACACAGATCAAACAAACGTAAGCCTCAACACGTTCTTAACTCTCCTTAAAATGTTCACAGCCGCTTATTAATACGGAATAAGGAAATTCAAATTTCCATGTATTAAACGTATACGTCGGGTAGAGGCGTCGGCGTCGTGTCGTGATCGTGGCCGCGGGACGGCGGCGCGACGCAGCCGAGCCGGCACGCGCTCGATGCCCGCACATAAATCTCGTCGGCAATATGAGACGCCGCAATATCACAATAACCCCTTCCTTCCAGCGCACGACGTCCTTACTACACGCCACCAGTCACGAGACCTGCTCAAATTGAAATTATTATAATATAACATACCCAGTCGCACTTTTATGAATACACGTATTATAATTTCGGAAATATGTGGTGTACCTTGAGGTGTTCTATTTTAGGGATTATTTTATGGAAAAGCTTCATGTTGTTATGTCAAAATTTTTACATAGAAAAAATAAATATTTTTAAATCCGCTGTCTTCGTCATTTTGCAACTGTTAGATCTGAGTAACTGAAACAGAAAAACTTTCACTCAGTTTTTTCTGCATTTAAATTATCTTATTTTCGAATCCCTTAACAAATATTATGAAAGGTTCCTATGATGTTAAATTTGTAGGTAGCCCATGAATTTCTGAAATAGTCTTCGATGAAGACAATACAGTCGCAACAAGCAAACTGGTTTGGCTTGACAGGATCGAAAGTGCTGCGGTTACATAGTTATTGTTTCCGTGAACTAAGACCGTCCGTATCTCATGTGTGCCTTTATGGCTTGAATTGAATGTCCACCACAGGTACGCCAAACAATCTACAATTAATTTTGCTTGGTATTCTATTCATGGACAGAACAATATACTGTGTGACTATGTCGCGTTCTTGATCTTTGTCCATGGTGATCGGTTAAGACCTTAGATCTATAGGTACAGGTGATTCAATTTCCACGTGTTTCAAAGACACTGCAAGCACATTAATTATTTTGTAACATGAAAGATTACAGTTTCTAAGCCATTTCTATATTAAGTAGATGGTTTTCCGAACATTAATAAATAAATAAAAATAAAAACGCCTTTTATTTCATGCATTGAAAAAAATTTTTTTTTAACATTTTGTTTTTATAATTTTTACATGTATTGTGTATGTTAATACAATTTAAAAAGAATTGTTGTATTAATTATTGTTATCATTTCACAATACTAAATTACCTAATTAATTATTTCCATAACATTTTTTTGTTTTGTTTTTAGTTTGGTTAAAAATTAAAATATTATAATAATAGTTTTAGTAATAATAATTCAGTATCTCTACGTTGACGTAGTGGTGGGGCTTGCGCGCACCGAATTCTAGGTCTGTGCCGGTAGAGTTTTCTTTGCCGGAGGATGAGGAGCCAGACCAAGCGAGATACATGAACCCGCAGGGCAGCATGTGGAGAGCTGTTGGGCAGTAGCGACCCCACGGACCTCCCTGGAGAAGTCTTGTTCCTCACCTCTCGCTTGCCTTTATTGACCGGCTGGAGTGACCACTGACGAGGAACAGAGCACCCACCTCTTTTTTGCCTTTATTGTCCGGCTTGAGTGGAGATTCGCAAAAGTAAACGTACTCGAGGGAAGGAAGTATTGCAATAAGATGTTGGTAGGGATCTTGACCGTACTTCCGGGATTGTCCTGATAGGCGTGGGATTCCTCTCCACTCCTCACAAGCACCTCAGGACATATTGCCCGCTTGCCGCTACGACACTCTGTGCTAGCAACTTCCACGTTTGACAGGGATAGGTTAACGAAGGGAAAATACATATTATGAATTTGCTCTTGATATACATTTCTTCTAGAATTTCCTTTAGGCTCCAAAACTTTTTCCATGTCGTTATTATTCTTCAATCTACTTCTGCATCGTTGTTAAGTTTTTGGAAGGTTTGCTTCCCTAGGTAGATATCGCTCTCAACGTACTCTACTGGTGTGTTGTCAAGACATATAGGGTTTTTTGCAGCATTTGTCATGAGTTTTGTTTTGTTCAGGTTAATTTCTAGTCCTGACTCCAGCTCTCTGCCATTTTCTAATAGGAGGACAGTGTCGTTTGCGAACCTTAGGTGACTAATATGTTTCCCGTTTATACATATATTATACCGGTTGTATCCTAATTTAATTGAACGATAATCGTTTCCAGTACTGCTAAAAAAATTCGAGGCGATAGGGGGTTGCCTTGTCATACTCCTCTTTGCTGGGACGATTCCGAACATTACTGCAAGTTCATTGGTCAGTGTCTCTGATGTAACAATAACAAACACGTGCAAAGTATTTTCTTTCTTTTGTCCTCGCTCTTTTCCAACAAACTAATGCGTAGGCGAACGGTCTCTCAGAGCAGCATTGATTTGATAGATGTTCTTTAATATTCCACTTTTCTGATGGCATCAGATGATAGTGTCCAATCTCACAGCTAGCTTAACTCACCAACCTGTCTATACATACAAATCGATACTAATGCCATTATCCGATATTATATCAAGTGATAATACGTTTCACAATTGAATAACTTTGATAGATATACAAAGGCTGAGCGGAGAAACCGAGGGAACACGTTCTCATTATTCAAATGCATCGAAGCAAATTATGGTAATCTGGGAAACCTGTTCTGTTTCACTAATATTAATAGGTAGACAAACATCGGCGCCCGTTGTGCGTTCCGGTCCGCATTGCTTTGCTTATTCAGAATTTCACATCGCCTGTCCACTGTAGTAGTGCGATGACTCTGCAAATACAAACACAGTACACATTGAGGAATGGAACTTAGTATAAGCAAAAGGGCATACAGACCCTACAGCTGGTCTTGTAATCAAAGAAGATATTAAATAAATCCAATTTTGATAAAATTAAATTTAACCCGTCGCACGCCAGTTAGCAGACACAATAGATTTTTTATTGGTTTCTGCTCACTTGGGTGTCAATCGACGTTTAAAGAGTTACAATGCTCTGGTCAAACTGTACAAATAATTAATGAACGCCGTAGCCGAAAGGCATAGCACACGAGCTCGTAGCAGGAAAGCTACGGCGTAGCATACGAGCTAACGGGCTTATTATTTCTTTAGCTAAATGGGGTAAGAGTTGGACTTAATAAATAGCAAAGATATATTTTTTATTTGAAACCTAGAATACGTACCAGTACCCTAAGCTCAGTATCCATCAGCCTCTGTTGTTTGTTCGCCTTTTACATACATTGTTGTTGTTGTTAGAAGAAATCTAATAACAGTAGGTCTGTTATTAGATTTCTTCTACCAACAACAACAATGTATGTAAAAGGCGAACAAACAACAGAGGCTGATGGCAAAATTAAATAAAGCAATACTATTTCCACATGTCACGTTACATATGTGACGTGTTCATCGACAGGCGAGTGCGAGGCGCGAGGCGTGACGTCACGCCGCTGACGCCACGTCACGACTGTGACACCGCTGTCACGCCGCGTCCGCGTCGCCCGCTGCGACGTCCGCGTCCGTCCCACAACACTCACTTTTCACTGTGTAGATAATGATACTCATTAATATATTACATACTGTCGACAAAGCCGCACTTTTTCAGCAGATTTAATTAAAATATTTTGACCGAAAAGCTCATATTAGTGATTCATTCTAAACACGTACAATGCAATGACAAAATTAATTTCATCGCAAAAATCTTAAAGTGTGCCTTTTCTTTCTTATCTTTAGCTTTAAGCGCAACTATGGTACACTGACTGGCAAGTTCACTTATTTGGCAAAGATGTGCATGATATTGATAATCTACTAAATCCAGATCATGTTAGCTATTTGAAAAAGTAATTTTATCACAACACTCCATCGCCTTTAAAAATGTTGTGAAGGTTTTATCCAGAGTTCGCTATCTAATATTTTTAATGGTTTTATTTTATGCTATCGGAAATTTCATGCGGCTAAAGTAATTTTCCGCGAGCATAGAGCGGAAATTACCACATAGTGTAGTGACGTGTTCGACAAACGTCACGTAGCCGGATCCGAGCGCGCAGATCCTTATATCCAATTTCCGGCCGTTTTTGTTGGAAATGAGAATTAGCTGACGTGACGTGACGGAAAGTTAAATATCAATGTCGATCGTATCAATGCCGAGGCGGACACCGCGATGGCCGCCGCTGCCGATAAACTTGTTACGTAACATCGAGGGGACGGTGAGATAAACCCGCCATCCTGTCGAACAGCTGTCATAAATGTTGTACCACAAACATCTATATATTTTATGATCAACCATCTACCGTTTCTTTTAACTCATAAAGGTAGACAAACACAAGAAACTCAAATCCAGTAGATAATAAATACAGTCGTTTTGTTTTTATACAGCATTTAAACAATAGTAGGTATATACGAGGCCCCGTTTTTAGTACACGAAAAGTTGGTAATACAACCAAATAAGTATCAAGGTATAATAATTTTCTCGAAGGTAGAGCGGTGACATTGCAATTTTGTGTCCTCGCGAACTCGTTGAGAAGTTGAAAAGGTATGTTTTTTACTTAATACATTTTTTCGAATGATATTCGGCGGTGGAGAGGCTTGGGTGTCACTCGCGGAGTCAGTGGGGCGTGCGTAACGAACTCGTCAGTGCGCCTCGCTCCGCCCGCCTCGCCTCGACCGCGCCAAGGGTCGCTCTCACCTCGCAAATAAGTCGCGTATAATTTACCTCCATCTGTCAACTAGGTGCATTGAGTGCACGAGTAGTCGGAATCTGCGGTGATCCTGTCATTGCATTGAAAAAATAATTGGAAACTGCGCTTTGATTAATTAAATATATATTAACTGTTTCCACGTAAAAGGGGCTAATTGAATCGGTTTTCTGATTTTTGTTACATACATCGTACCTATTTTAAAATCTTGCATGGACCATTTTCTGAGTGACCTCTGGGCTCTCCACTCATTTGATTAACATTTAGTTAATTTGATAAGGTAAATATGACATATTTTCCGTTAAATTATATGTTTTTCAACACATTTCCTCGCAAAATGTCTTGTTGAAACACTAGTGCGGTAATGTTCGCCACCCGCTGTTAACTAAGTATTTACTAGTCGGAGATGTACGCTTTTTTAATCTCATCAAAGAGATTCATGCCTTTTTATGCCTACTACTGTGTAAATAAATAAAATATGATAAATTATCATAAGTTTCATCAAGTTAATTATTTTTGTAAAAAAATAACATTCTTTGACTTCTACATCCAAATAACATACAAAAATATTCAGTTTTTATGCTTTTAGATTGTTGGACGGTTTCGTGCCTTTGCCTCTCCTTCAACCTGTGAAGACACTGCTTTAAAAGGAAACCGCGGGCCATATTTTTTTATTTTTTTTACATTGGTAATTATTTTATGAAACTATTTATTTTTTGCCTCGCAAAACGTCGTATGAAACGCGTGCGCAATGATCATTATACACTGGGCTCCCTTTATGCGCGAGCCGCACTCGAGTGTAATGACCAACATAGCACACATGTATCATGTGTTTCCATCGTCATGACTATGAACTTCGCATTCTTTTGAAAAATCACGTTTTATTCTCCGAATAGCTTTTACGTAGGCGTCGCCGTCGATGTGCGCTGAAGGGTAATTACTTGTATTATGCTTCTCATTCGTTTCGCTTTCATTTTCAGCGAAATGATTTCAATCCTTTGTGAGATTAATGTCATGGTGTGCTGTCATTATTTATTTCGTTACAAGGGCTGATGATCACAATTATTAGCAATAGATTTAATTTGCAATATTTTAATATCGATACATATGACGTGATTAGGACTAAATGAATAGGCAAAAACCAATAACAGTAGAACCAATAAGATAAAAAAACTATAATAACAATAATAATGGTTATTTGATGATAAAAAAAGCTAATACCTAATCCATTAATATGATTGCAAGTACGTACAGAATCCTTACCTGCGTCGGCACTCAGTTGGCGTGTTATTGAAAACCAGACTCGATCCTTATGAAAAATTACTTTTTCGTCTAGTGCCGTACGTTCTCGGGCTCCCTTTCGTTTCGTACGGTCGGATGCAAATACGAGATTCCTTTACTCGAACACAATAGACGTAATGTTGAGCTCCGCCACTGGAAAATGTTGAGATAAGTTATTTGTCTGTTAGCATTTTGTGCGAGTACATTATCATTTCGCTACGTAAATATAGAATGTAATCATTTGTCAACATGTTCTTTTTATATTCGAGTTCCTTATTGGGACGAGGAATATCCGTCTCACAATTTGGGTTTATTGTCCGTCACCAGTCACATTAACACAACACTAGTAGTTCCGCGAACAGTAGACCTCGCGAGCACAAACTTTTTTGCAACAATTAATATACCACTAAAGTCATAACGGGATATTTATCATGTGTTTTTTTTTTCTTTTTTTCATTAGATCTTCACCAAATTTTTACGAGTCCAACTTAAAGTTATTACATTTAAATAAAAAAAGAACCATCGAAATCGGACCTCATAAGGCGGAGATATCCAGTAGCCCCCTTTTTGGAGGACCCTCCAATCAAAAATCCCCTATGAAAAAAAAATTATATGAAGTCGTAAAACCTGTATATACCTACCAAGTTTCGTCCAGATCGGTTGTAAAATAAGACTTGTAGAAGAGTAACAACAAACTGTCAGACGAAAGCAAATGCCAGACTTGAAGCAGAGAAGCTTCGCTCGCTTCGCTCGCTCGGTCAATTAACATTCAGGAATAGCTGAGTTGCCTGTAGTGATTTTGTTTTTTTTGGAGAGCTATCTATCTATATATATAAAATTCAAAGTCCTGACTGACTGATTGACTGACTGATATATCAACGCACAGCCCGAACCGCTGGACCTAGAGACTTGAAATTTTGCACATAGATACCTTAAACAGTGTAGGCATCCACTAAGGAAGGATTTTTGGAAATTACATCCCTAATGGGGACAAATAGGGGATGAAAGTTTGTATGAAAAATCTTATTCCTTGAGTTAATAGACTTGAAACTTCGCATGAATATTTATCAAAGTAAATTATAAAGTTTGTCATTTTTAGTTTTCCTTAACTACCCCTCAGAAGGGATTGGGGGTTGTCAAAGTTTATATGGAGGAATTTTAACGCGCGGTCCGATTAACTCGAAACTCAGTATACAGAGTTATTTTTCATTGACCAGCCAAATTTTCACAGGGTGTTCTACCCATGAATATGAACAACTTTCACTATGGGACCAACTTTGAAATCGCAAAAAAAATATCAGCTGTTTCATACATTTTGATCGACCTACTCGATCAAAATGTATGAAACAGCTGATATTTTTTTTATTATATATTGAACTTTTGTAGGAAACCGCTGGTTTTTTTTTTTCGTGATTTCAAAGTTGGTCCCATAGTGAAAGTTGTTCATATGCATGGGTTGAACACCCTGTGAAAATTTAGCTGGTCATTGAAAAATAATCCTGTATATACTTGAAAAAGAAAATTAAGAATATCGTATATCAGGGTTTTTTGAAAATCTACCTCTAAAGGGGTGAAAAGGGTTAGTCAATTTTACAGGGCAGGTTTTACTGCGGAGCTTGATTAACTCGAAAATTGGTGTAAATAATCTTTCAGTCAAGCTACGGAAATATCGCAAACTATTTTTTTAAATTCTATCCCTGTGGGTGTGAAAACAGGGAATATAGTAAATATGAAAAATCTTATTCATTTGGGTGAACTTGAAACTTGGCACAAATACTTGCCTAAGCAAGTAATTAAGGTTGTCACTAATAGTTTTTCCTCCAGAGAGAAGCGTAGAGGAGGAGGAGTGAAGGGGAGGGGGTGGTGAGGAGGGCAACGGGTAAGGGGAGGGGGTGGTGAGAAGGGAAAGGGGGAAGGCGAGGGTGTGGAGAGAGGGATGGGAGGGGTGGTGAGGAGGGAGAAAGTGAGGATGATGGAGGGAGGGGAGAGGCATAGGAGGGCGTAGTGAGGGAGAGGGTGTAGTGAGGTGTGAAGAAGGGAAGAGGATGAGGGGAGGAGCTGGTGAAGGTAGAGTGGGAGGGGAAGCTGTGAAGGGGGTGTGAGAGGGGGTGAAAGAGGGAGGAGTAGGTTAGTGGGAAGGCGATGTGGTGACAGTCATAGGAAAAGGGAGATGGAGAAGGTGAGGCGGGTGAGGAGGATCATGGGGAGCGTGAGAGGGTAGAGAAGGGGTGGGTTGAGAGGTGATCGTAGGGGAGGGGTGAGAGGTGGTTAGAGGGAGAGGAGCAATGAGAGGGGTATTAGATGGAGGGATGAGAGGGGGGGAGGGGGAAAGGCGAGTCCCTTTACACCTTAAAGTTGCTTTTTGTATAGCACTGATTCGTTGAAGAAACGGATATTTTCCGACATCCACGCGGGCGAAGCCGCGGGCAAAAGCTAGTAAGCATTATAAAATTAAGACTAAAATAAAACACTGTGTCTTAGCTTAATTAGAATCATCATAGATAAGAAAGCCATAAGTTGTCCAGTATCCCTATGATCAGTTAGAACTGTGTGTCATTAAAACAAAAGTACCTACCTATAAAGAAGTTAAATATGTCAGTAACGTCTGATAGCCCGATCACTATTTCATGTCTCCATTTAAGACCGATGATTAAAAATTTTTTTGTCCGTCATTTAGATTATTAAAAAATATTGGACACGTATTTTCTTCTTTTCTAACTCTTTTTTTTGGCTGACCCGACAGACCTGTCCCAATTTAAATAATTCAAAATTCCCATAGAAAATCCACTTTCAGTTTTCCCGAATTTTCCAATTTTCCCGGAAACTTTTCCAATTTTTCTCTACATAATAACCTTCTCCTGACAATAATAAACACAACAAAAAAAGAATTAGCGAAATTGTTCCATCCGTTCATGCGTGACCAAGGGCAATAGAGATTCGTTTTTTACACAAGGTGTAAGTGTAGTAAAAATGACAAAGTAAAAAATTTGTGTCTAATATTTTTTTATTATCTGACTGACGGAATAAATAGAATTTCGTTTTTTTACCCAGGCACCATACCTACAAATAAAAGCAATAACGAATTAACATCAGGTTGTAGTAGTACAAGGCCAGTTAAAGCCGAGCCTCGTCGGTTGGTTAATGTGCTAAGGGGTAGGAAAACTTTCAGGTAAGCGTCTTCTTTCGTGGAACGTGATCCGCCTACAGTATGCACAGGCCTTCCTTTGTAGGTACACGCTTGTCCCGTTTACGCGACAGATAAAAAATACTGTCACCATGAGTTACAAACTTTAAGGTGATGAAAGGGCATGACGGACGACTTCCAAAACAAAATACGCTTTTTCAACACGTTCACAGAATCCAATAGAAACAGTTCCGCGAAACTTAGACAAGTAAAGGAATAAGTGAGAGTGGGTAGGAAACTAGTATTATGTCACTTCAAGAGACTGACTCACAAGTTATTTTAATAGTTACTAAGTACATAAGAACAATTGACTTAAATATCGTAAGGCCTTAGCATCTTCACTCTGATTTAAGTTGATTTTATTACAGAGAAATGAGAGAGTAATGGAGAGTAACAGTAAATATTTCTGTTGAGAGTTTTCGAAAACACGTCTAAAATGTTATTTACCAACGAATAATTCCCACACGAATCAGATAAATATAAAAATTGTGTCAAAATTTAAAGTAGTAGGTTTTTATATTAGATACGCACCGCAGCTCCCTGTCATGGGACCGACTGAAGATGAAAATATAATAATAGAGGCGCATCAAACGTGATGTTATTAAGGGCTTCCGTGACCGGGGTTGCGATGGGAGGGGGAGGCGCGGCGCGCACGCACCACGCGTGCAGCGAATACCGACCCATTCACATGCAAAATCTACTCCTTACCTAAAACGCGACACAGGTAACTAAAGTAAAGTGTACCATAAATCCGCCCATTCTTGCAACTATATGCCGACTATTGGATTTCCTTATCGTGGACTTGAATTATATCGACGACTTATACCTACGTATTTAGAAATAGCGCCTGTTCACACATCGCAGAAAACTAAAATCTTAGAACATAGAACTGATTCATGCCCATTCAATTATCACTGAAAATTTAACTTTTATCTTCGCATCCTTTTGTCTTACAGTTGATTCTTCAATTGGCGTGCAGGGGAGAAATCTTTTATTTGTTGTCGAAGAGAAGTAACGCCCGTCGGCGCCTAATCAAGGAGTTGGCCGGGACTTGCGCCGCTAACGAACAGGTGTACCTATAAATACTTTCCGGGGCGATTGCTCCAGGCTTTAATCAGCGCCGCAGCACCACTTTACCGCTTTTCATTGACTCTCGACTGACCCGCCAGCGCCGATTGGAAACCTACACTCCCGGGAAATACGGCCGAAAGAAAATTTACGTGCTATTTGGCCTCCTTCGGATTTTGTGTAAGTTAAAGAATAAACCCTAATTAATACCCTTGGCGCCTTTTACTTTATAAGACATTGTATTATCGTGTTTTAAAATGTGATTTGTGTTTTCATCAACTCCGCTTTCCCATTTTTTTTCCGAAGAAATGTAATTCTAATTCTTGAAAATATGCATTCCATCCCATGGTTCCTTTTTCGACATAATCCAACGAAATGATGAGTTTTAATATAAAACAGAGTTGACGCGACTATTCACCGCACGTCGCGGGCGCACGCTTTGTGCCAAACTTCGGCTGTATCGAATTAAAAATGAATGCATGTGCGGTAGACGCAGCTAGGGCTGCGCGCAAGCCTGCTAAGTGCTTTCACAATATTTTTAATCTTAAGGGCTGTCGTGATTTAACTGTTTGTTTTCAGGGTTCCGGAGCTCAAAAGGAAAAACGGAACCCTTATAGGATCACTTCGTTGTCCGTCTGTCTTTCTGAGTCTATCGCCTGTCGGTGTGTCAGTCTGTCAAAACCCTTTTTGTCAAGAACGCGTGGAGTATTAAGTTGAAATTAATATCAAATACGTAGGTCTATGTTCCCTTGGAGCTCTAAAAAAATTAAACTTCTAAGTGGACGCAATAAAAAAATACGGCCATTTATCTATATATACAAAAAGAGAAGTCGACTGACTTACTGACTGACTGACTGTTTGACTGACTCATCAACGCCCAGCCCAAACCCTTGGACCTAGAAAGCTGAAATTTTGCACAGAAGTTCCCTTTATAAAGTATTCCTTGTCGAATAAGGAATAGGATATATACCGACATTCACGCGGGCGAAGCCGCGGGCAAAAGCTAGTGCGACATATTTTTATACTCGCAAGTAAATCAAAACCCAGGGTACCTAGAATCGGCGGCGATCTCTCGCGTCCGAGCCTGGTCCAGGCCATGGTGCGGAGCGAGAGTGCATGGGAGGCCGTCACCTCCTTCTGCGAAGCAGTGATGCTCGCGAAGGAGGAGGCGGAACGCGTGAGGGAGAGGCAGCCTCACGCCCTCAGTCGCCGCAGGAGACGCCCTGGGCGGCGGGAATCGCGGGGCGATTTCCGGCCACCGTAGGCGCGGGCCTGCGGACGGTGAGCAGCGGGTAGCTCGCCGTCCGGTAAGGACCGAGTCGACGGCGCGTCGTGTTCCACGCGCGCCTCAAAGAGATGTCAGCAAGTGACGGGGCCCAATAGGGCCGACGCCGCTGGGGTCGCGGGTTGTCTGAAAGGGTTACCGCGGCCCTGGCATAGGCAACTGAAGGAACACGGGTGGGTTTTAGTCAGTAAAAGTCTGACACGCCCTCCCGCTCCACCCAGAGCGGGAGAAGTTATTTGATGATTTCCCACCCTCAAAAAAAAAAAAAAAAAAAAAAGGGTACCTAGAATCATAAAATTTGGCAAGAAGCAAGGTCTCACAGCACAAGCAAAGGAAATAGTCACTAATTTGTAATTTTATCACATTAAAAAAAACAGGATTACAAACATATATGGGTGAGGCTCACAAAATTTGTACCATAACGCACTAGAAAGTGTAACACACAAATTCGTTTGCAACACACTGGAAATTTCGTAACACTCTTTAACCCTGTAAAGGCAGGATTACATTGTATCAACATTTACTAAAATATCTTGCCACATTTACGAGTATTGATGACCATGTGATAATAATGAATAATAAATCGTTTATATCATCAATATTATATTTCTCCAAGTTATATTTCCTGGAAATATGACCATTTCATGAAAATGTGAACAATCTTAATGTTAATCAATGTGAACCAAGCTTAATGTTATCCAGTGTGTTACGTAACACACTACGTAACACAACATAACACACCAGAGCGAACACACGAGAACATTTTAGTGTTTACTTGATTATAGCAGCCGCAAATTCAAAGAAATATTGGAAAGAAAGCCATAATATACGACACAAAAAGGTATTTAATTAGTATCTATACTTCATTATAATGAAAGACAACACTTACCTTGAAAATTCTGTGTTTAATAACCAATTTTTTGGAGGAAAAAACACTACACCAAAGCACTTCACTTTTGCTACAAGACTAAAATGGTTGACATTAAATTGACACTTGACGACTGTTCTTATATGGTGTTACCACTCTACAAAACAAGTTCTAGTGTGGTTATCACTAAATTACGAAAGCTACCGTGTAACACATTACTTGTAACACACTAGAAGATTCTATGGGATTTTTTTTTAATGTGTTGTTTTGTAAGCAATTTTAATTTTTTGTGAGATTTACAGACAAAATTCTTTGAATTAACTCCCATACCAACAACAAAGACAAAAAGAAATAACATTAACAGCGTAATAAAAAAAATAAAATTAAAGCCTTAACGACGGACTGCGCTGGGACATTTATATTTAGTAGGTATGGAGCAAAAAAATTTCTAAAAGTTTTATGAACTTAAATACTGTGTAAATTGAAGATTGTGTGTATTTTCTTTGCGAACATCAATTTTTGATGTATTCATTTTAATGCAACAAATATAATTCTTTCATAGAAATTACCAAAATATACTAAAATTTAGGAGCAAACAGGTGACCGCGATTTTTTTTTCAAAGGTACTTTTTTTTTGAGCACTACCCATATTTGCCCTTGGAGAATTGACTGTGACGTATATCAGTTTATGGGAGAACATATTTTCAACTACAATGTTTAGTTTGTTTTGGGATAAGTTCTTTTCAACTACGGAATCCTTCATTGTGCGTGTCCGACACGCACTTGGCCGGTTTTTTCTTATTTAGGAAACGAGATGGAGAGACTAATATATGAAGACAAATAAACAAAAAAAGATTCAAAAATTATAGTAGGTACCTACATGTTTAATAGCAATGTTGATTTGGTTACAAAATTGATTGCTTTTAGAGTCGTAGGTACCTAGTTAATAGGTAATAGGTAATACGGGCTGGTATCCGCAACTCCACGACAATGCGCGTATTTTGCGTATGGTACCTAGTTTTAAAATGATCAGTTTTCGTTTGGGTTTTGTAGTAGTTACTTACTACATAGAAGTTGACATAATAATTAATTATATCTAAATTCTTCTGTAGTTTAAAATAAATACTTCTTGGATAACTGGTAAGTCAGCCTAAAGTAATGTGGGCCAGCCCTAAGCAACGGAGTCATCAGAGTATTCCGCTAACGTTACGTGCTTCGTACGACCTTTCAGTGGGAAGTAGACTCAGTTGCTTTTAATTGGATCCGCACCGCTTCTCACCATCTGTCCTACCACCATGCACCACCTCAAAAATGAACAAGTTTTATCAAACTGTTGCCACTCATTAAAATGTTCAATTGCTGCTTTTATTAGCGAGCGTCTATTTAACTCTTGAAGAGGTTTTATATACAGGGTATTTCTTTTAAGGTGTCAAGCCAGTGCGAGCTGATAGCAGAGTACCATACCTATCTATTTAACCCCCATGTATGTTCTAAGATTTTTTGTAGTTTTCGAGTTGTAATTTTTTTCCATATTTTTCCTGGTTCAACGAGATGGCTTTAAAAATTATATCTTTTTTTTTACTTTGAACAAGAATGTACTATTATTTGCTGAAATCGGTCGTTGAAAGTGATGTATCTGAAATCTTGTGATTTTCATATTTTATAATTTATTTATTATCTTTGCATATTTTGGTCAATCCTGATATTTACTATTCCTCTACGTTTAGGCAGAGCTCAGTTGATAATAAAAACATAAATTTTATACCTAATACTATCCATAATCCTGTGCAAAAAGTGCCTGTAATTGGTTTAATTGAAATAAATGCTTTGAGTTTGAGTTTGAGTTCATAACCACTACCATTGATATGAAATGAGGGATCCAAAATAACACGTAAACTACAAAAAATCGTAGAACATACATGGGGGTATCAGCTCGCACTGTATAACCACTCCCTAGCACTTGAAATCAATGAACGTGTGAACTAAAATGAAATTGTAGAAAACACGAACAATGTTAGACTTCGGTTCACTGCACCTCTTCCTTAGCTTTCAGGGCTGAGAAAAGTCTTGTGAAACACATTCACATTTAATTTCTGGAACACCTTCAACAGTTTCCAACTGAAATGAACGCATGAGACGTTAATCTATGCATACTATATTAGTCACTTTTCGTGTCTGTACCTATGTGTGACAGCGTTGTACTCCTAAACCACGCAATGGATTTCACTATCATTTAGAGATAGTTTATGCGGGAAGGAATTTATGTAAAAATTAACAAATAATAAAGAAATCTCGATGTTTTGTCACGTCGTAAATACCGTGCGGAGCAAGGGCGGATCGCTAGTAATGTATAATAACATAAGTTTAAAGACGTATTGATCAATTCTAGGGTTACTTTCTTATTGAAGCGATTTTTGGTAGGGGAAATCTTATGAGTTCGCGTCACGTCACGCAGCACGTCACGCTGTCAAGTTTTCACTTCCGTCGCTGCCGACGGAAGTGAAAACTTGACAGCGTGACGTGACTATGTTTTTTTTTTCATTTTAAAACTCTTCCATTATTGCTTGTTACCCACACAACACACTGTACGATCGATCAAACAACTCTCCAAATAAATACCACGACAAGCGAAACCACTATCGGGTTTGTTTCCAATCTCGTAACCAGAAAACAGAAACATTTTTCTATCTGTATGATAAATAAGTCCCTTTGCAACTGACCGCAATCTTTATAATAACCGAGGGCATGCCTATCTCCGGTAATGAATACAAATAAATCAGAGTGAGCATAGCAAACTCTTCGAGTAAATTAATATAAAGTTGTGCAATCCTACGTGCATTAGTATTCAGAGTCTACGTTCATATAATACGGAAACGAAAGATTTTAATGAAAGCCTGCCATTGCAGTAATTCTATAGAGATGATGATACACCGTTAAAGTAATAATCTGCTTCTAAATAATTGTAGCTAATTATTAGCAATACAAAATGTGTGGTGTGAACAAATTGATAAAAAACTATAGAACTTAAACAGCATTTAAGTGATAAGTTCTACACGCTAGACAGTTTTACAAAAAATATCTCCTGTTACTTCATACAAACATAAAAAATCATGTGCCGTTAAAAAGTGATAATTATATTTTTTTTATTTATCCACCAATTAAATAATAAATATAACTAAATACTAGTTACGTAAGTCGTCTAAAAAAAATATAATTTATTTTACTAATAAAATTAAAACAACAAATATAAGAACAATTACCATAAACTAATCTAAAATAAAAATAAAACTAAAATTAGTCTAACAGACCGCTACCACACCTACCGCTCCCATCTTAGACGCTGCGTACCTTCTACGAAAACTGACATTGGCGTAGCAAACACTGCATACATTTTATTAATATCGTAAAATATTAAATATCTAATTCATCTTCAGACAAAATACAGGTAATATTACGTTTTCTACGTTTTATTTTTAACATTTTAAGCGTCATATCATCATTATTTGCTTGCCCTTATGCGAACAAATTGTACCGCTATAATTTATTGAAAAACAAAATTAGGTTCCATAGATATTATGTTTTTTTTTAGTAAATCTAAGTTTCAATTATGGAGCTAATGTGTTTGTAAGAACCTTTCCCAATTAGGTATTCTAAGATCAAATCAGTTTCATTGCGGTGGTATTACCCTCTCCATGTAAGTGCGTATTAATGTTCGGTGGGATCGCACAGAGTCGGCGCCGCGCCGCAGCTGTTTCTTTAAGTACTTCTCTTCTGTGGCCGACCACATACCACTGCTCCGTCTTCACTCTCCTTCATAATCTACTCTGCATTCTGTTTTTTTGCACATCTCCTGAGACGTCTTGACGCTATGCGCAAACAGGAGGTTCAATTGGCAGTGCCAGTGAGCTTATCATAAACTTAGTTGGAAATATTGATACATTCTGTTAGATTTTTCTGTATTGTTAACACAACTAAATATTTACAAGATGTACTACCTGAGTTAAATGACAATCTATACAAATAATTACAAAAACAAAAGGATACTTAGGCGACGAAGTATTCGTCCGCATCGCTGTCATCCGGAAATGTGGCCAGAAGGCTGGCAGCATTGCCACGTTGAATGGCAATGCTAATTCTTTGGCCAAAGAATGAGCCAGCCCTCTGGTCACCTTAAGTATCGATCAGTCAGCAAGAAATTTCTTTAAAAAGTAGACGCGCACTCGGGCCCCAAGACCCGAGCGTTTAGATTATTTTAATTAGATTTTTGAGCTTATTCGCTTATTCGCTTACCGGCGAATGAGCCGGTACATTGCAGACGCTATGTGACGGCCACCGCTCGTCTAAGACCGTAGCTTAAAGCTCGATGTGTCATATTTACACCCGGATACTGTATGTAAGTTTAAGCTAAGGAACCCGTCATGTGCGTGCCAAACGTGCTCGACGTGGGTTTTAGCAATTGCTCAAGGATCCACACACTAGACATTGAAACTGTTATGCATCGTTATTATAACGCTTTACAATCGTTTTAGAATGTCTATAACGTTAGTAATTTTTCTTAGGTGTTCTTAGGTGGCTCTTAGATTTTTCACAGGAATTTATCACAGGCCTACTTACCGTAGTAATTTACTTACGTATTATAATTTTAACTTTCATAATTTTATTATAACTTTCATTACATTTAAACCATACATTATATATTTTTCTTGATTAAATAGTATTACCTTGTCCACGTGTTGTTGTGTCGTTGTGTTGTTGTCTTGTTGTGTGTGTTGTCGTTGTTGTTGCTGTTGTCCTTGTTGTGCCTTGCTTTGCCCATATTGAACCAATCTAGAAACATTCATTTCAGTAGCTATTTCCACGAACCTCGCATAAATCGGCAATACAACTTAATGGTTCAAGTAAGTAAGTAAGGTATTCCCAGAAATAAGAACTAAATATGTCATAACTTTTCACTACACTACTTGTACAAGGTACAAAAACTAGCAAAAAAACACTACAAAATTATCAATAGCACCAAGAATAGTATCGCGACAAAAAACGCCGACACCGAGGTTTTGTTTCCGAAAGTACGATACAATAACAAGTGGTAGGGTAGTTGGTGTGCCTTGCCCGAGCCCCCCCCCTCCCTCCCTCCCGCGGTACTCTGGCCTCATTAAACCCCGCTATTTGTTTAGGACCTCAGCTCAAACACGCCGTCACTCCGCCAGGACTAACAGATTTTACGATTTAAAATATTTAGGTAGCAATTTTACCTTGGTGCGTTTATGACAACAAACATCCCGGTTTGTATTTGAAATTGAAGATAGGCGTAAATGAAAACCGAGCAGATGATGTACGTTTTTGTGAACTGTTTGTGTCATCGGTGCCATATATTTATGTTATTCTACAACGTGCCGCTGCGCGCTGCTTTGACGACATTAACTTGACACGCGTATTTGGTTCCGCGTCTTCGTTTTGTATATCTTAATTTCATTAAACTTTATTATTTATTGATTTATTTACAATGTTCTAAAATAGTATCTTAGAGCAACCTGTAGCGCAGAGATGAAATTAAAACGTACGAGAAAAAAATTATCAAGCCACTCGAGTTTTTTCTGGGGATTGTGCAAAAAAAATCATTCATGAAGCTACAGCTTTTATTTTTTTTTTTTTTTGTTTTATTTATAGAGTGATCCTAATTTTGGTTATTATTTTATTATTTAGTTTGTTTGAAAAAAAAATTTTTTTTCAATTAATTAATTATTTTATCTTATTATAATTTTTATGATTACTGGCCACTAGCACTACCTGTGTCTTTAGTTAATGTCGTAATTGCGGGAACACGTTTTATACTGGTTCTGATAAAATTAAATCAGCTTGATGATTTTTTGAATTAAGTATTTACTAAGCAGGCACTTTTGAATTTAAACACTGAAAAGTCTACAAAGAAAAGAAAATATATCTCTTTTTTCCTTTTTTTTTCAGTTAAAAGTCTGACCATTTTCAAAAACAAAGAATAGGCGTCGTCTTCACCATCCGTGAATTCGCGAAAGGCAACTAATGAATAACATAAAGAGGATGGGGAGCAGCGTTCTTCTGGTTCCTATTGGTCTTCGTAGCGGCCTTTTTATATAGGGTGACTGGTAATTAAAAAGGTGCAAAGTCAAAGACCTTACCAGCTGACATAGAACAATAGCTTCATGAATGAGTCCTTTGCATAGAGTGATCCTAATTTTGGAAATTATTTTATTATTTAGTTTGTTTAAAAATTTTTTTTTTTCAATTAGGTAATTAATTATATTATCTTATTATAATTTCGTCCTATTATAAATCGTGAAAAAAAAATCAGGTGCTCCCTACATTTTGAAGACTTATGCGAGCATGAATGTATGGGGCAGCTGATTTTTTTTCACGACTTCAGGGTTAGTCCCATAGTAAAAGTTGTTTGTTATCATGAGTATAATCATGTGTTTAATTACCAGTCACCCTATATAGACTTTATACTGTAAGCAAGATTTTACCTCAAAATAATGACTCAGCACAGCCGGTACCATCATCTGCCTAGCCTTTTCTCAATTATGTTCGGGTCGGCTTCCAATCTAACCAGTTGCAGCAGTATATTAGGCTCACTATTTTCCTTATCCCACGCCAAACCTAAACTAACCGACTATATTCCCACAATCTACAACATAATCACAACAGTAACACGACATATCCGCTACATAACCCCGACATACCATAGGTACCTATATAAATGTTCGTCGGAACGTACCGTTTCAAGCCAGATGTCACTTCACAATACCAATGCACGTTGACACAGTACATTTTCATTGCAAATTCTGTCATCGTGCGACATACACGGAGGCTCCACAAACAGTTGACTTACAAACGTCAAACTTAAACGAACCGAAATGGACCCCGAGTCTCACGTTAAGTCTCTTGCCGCGTTTCGCGAAAATATTCCGAGTTATGTAGTCGTACAATGGTAACATAAGTAGATCTACATAATATCAAATTGGAACGGAATAATCATTTAATTTATTTCTAGACTAAAATTAGCTTAGTTGTCCTAAATTCCGGTTTATACAGGTTCGGTTGATTTTCTGCGCTACAAGATGCGAAATCGATCTTAGATCACTATGATCTATCGATTAAAAGTCTTCTGAGTTCTGGGTCTGATTATTTGTATGTGTGAACCACGTACCGGAAAAACCTAAACGAGATTTTTCAGGAACAGAACAACATGAAATATTTTACAAATAAAACCGGTTGCTTTTTGTGAATCAGGGCCTAGAACGCACTGAATGTGTATTCCAGTTGCGATTCGTGACGAGTAACGAACCACGCACGTCTCCGCAGCGCTCGACCGTTCAGTCATGCACAACAGAAAAAATGTATGGCAATAAAGGCGAGTTTCACTACTGAATCACGATTGTAAAGCTGTAGTGCCATCATAAGAGAAAATCTGAAATGAAGGGCACAGTATTCTCAGTCTCTTATTACTGGTAGTTATGTACTTTCTTTAACTAAATGTATAGAATATTATAGATAGAGTAATTAATCTAAAAGATTTGTAATTATAAAACATACTTTATATGAGCTTGCAAATACAAAAAAAAAAATAAAAGCAAGAATTAAGCTTAGTAGATAAACCTGAAAAACATTAAACATGACATAACATTACGCCTTTATTTGTTAAAACTGTGTCGGCGTTAGGTGTATCAAAATATATTTTTTTTATTGTGCAGAGGTAGCCTTCTACCCTAGACAAAGTACCTACACTTGTCTAAAATTAAACACCACGGACATTCACAACAAACTACACCTGACATAAAACTTTTGTTACATTAAATTTTAATATTATACAAATTTTAATTAGGTGCCTGAAATAATCAGTTAATTAAAAGTTAGGTACACACATAGTAACGAGCTACACATCAGGAGGCACCGGCACTGACGTATTATGTTATATTCCGATCATGTATTCAATTACTGCCATATAATATTATTTTTCATTTGGTTGAGCCGCCTCGCGTGATATGTATTAACAATTTTCACTAGTTTATTGAGACACCGACTTACCGCACGTGTGTGGCATTCAGTAGGGTAGGTAATGTAGGTAAAGGATAATACGAGTCTATTTGGGATCAAAAATAATTAGATACGAAATGTAAATGCACAGGTACAGTATTAGGTATTTTGAATAAAATTAGGTACTACTTTACTTTAAAATTTTACTGTACCTATACTATACCAGAAAGGTTTAGGTGGTAAAATAAAGGTAAAAAATCTTGATGCAACTTTTTACACAAACACATATTAAACAAATAAACTACTAGCTGCTTAAATTAATGGTTCAATTGATTTAGTAATCATTATTGTTGTATTTACATTGGTTTTTAGTTGCATTTTATTTTTAAACCGAGGTTTTAAAATAAAAAAAAACCGGTCAAGGGCGAGTCGGACTCGCGCACCGAGGGTTCCGTTCCGATTTCTAAAAAAGTATGCTATTTAGAGACATCGTTTTATTTTTTTTTGTAATCTTTACATAAACTTCTATCACATAGAATAATTTCAGATTTTTCTCTTTGCAAACTTCGGAGTTAGGGGGGAACGGTATTTTTTTTACATTTTTCATCAAAAGTCGAAAACTATGCTAATTAAAAAAAAATGTTTGAGAATGTGCAAACAGCGTTCTTTCATATGATACCCCACATGCCCTAGTAGCCCCACTTTCAATTTTTAAGACCCCCTTTCAGCACCTGTTACAAAAAAAATATAAATATTTTTATTTCTTTCTTATTTTTAAAATAGTTGGGTTAACGTCATCTAAAACTGTCCCAAATTTCAAGTTGATAGCATTAGTAGTTCTTGAGATATCCAGCTGTGACAGACAGACAGACAGACAGACAGACTGAGTGACACCTAAAGGGTTCCTTTTTTACCATTTTGGTACGGAACCCTAAAAATATAAAAGACACATCAAGATTGTTTACCTTTTTTTCACAACCTAAACCTTTATAGAGAACTTAAAACATGATTCTGTCTCAAATCTTCTTCAACCGATTGACAGATGCAGAACGATATTTTAAAGGCTCAGTCGCAAAACCACTTCGCAAAATGTCTACCGGACGCAAAATGCCCATTTCTCAGAATGTCACTTTCGCAAAATTTGTAGAAAGTACATGCAGTCCTTCGCATCGGTACAAAATCGGTCAAGTGCGAGTCGGATTCGCGCACAAAGGGTTACATAATAATATTCTATTCAGATAGGTAGGTAGGTGCATATATACACACTAAATAAAATAACTGGACAGAAATTTAATCTTTTGCGTTTATTTATTTTGTTGATGATTTTTAAGTCAACAACAAATACACAAAAATTACAAAAAAAGTGATACTAAGAGATGATAAGAGTTATTTATTTTCATAATTTCTCCATCGCGCCTTAAGTATTTATCTCAAAACACAAGTTTTAATTTATAATAAATATTATAACAAATCAACGTCGTCGTCATCATCTGCCTAGCCTTTACCCAATTACTTATTAACTAACCGGATGAATGAGCGACTGCCTATCTGATCTCCACAACCCAGTCTCCCCAAACACCAGCCTCCCCACCCAGTATATAAAATGTATCATTATAAAACATTATTGACCAAATCAGAACGAAATAGTTTATCGCTGCCACAATAACATTAAAAAAATAATTCTCTTACGTTACTCTTCATCTTCCTGCCCTTATCCCATGACAACTACTAGATATTTCTTAATTGTATTGTATATTTTTCTTTGACTTTTGTTTAATTTGTTGATTTGATTTTTCATGTGATATTTGATTTTTATGGCCTATCTATCTGAATAAAAGATAAATCGTATTATGTGCGTGAATCCGACTCGCATCTTGACCGATTTTGTACTGATACAAAGGATATACGAGGGCTGCTATTTATGTATCCGGAATAACAAAGTGAAACAAACATTTATCATTTATTATGGTTTTATTGCTTTTCAAAATATTCAACATGATGATCGATGCACTTTTGCATACGTTGGAACCAATTTTCGTAGCACTTTTTCCATTCGGATTGAGGTATTTCCAGAACTAGACAGCATTTGGCGCACCCTGATTGTACTTTTGCAACATTTTTTTACAACATGTTCGTGTAATATTGTATATATACTCGTCATACTTATGCCCAGAGAAGCCTCTATCTCGCGATATGTAACATGACGACCTTGCATTACTAGTTTCCGCACAGCATCAATATTTTGAGGTACAACAACCGATTTAGGGCGACCTTCTTTAAATTCGTCCGTGAGCACAGTCCGCCCACAATTAAACTCCTAAACCAGTGATACACAGTAGTTTTCGATGGTGCTTCGTCCCCAAAAGTCGAAGTGAGTTGATCGATGCACTTTTTTTGAGTTAGCCCTCGGCGAAAATCGTAATAAAACATATCACGAAAATTTTCACGAGTTAAATCCATGGTTGTATTCTTCATCCAAAGAGTTCTAGTTTTAAATGTTATAATTACTTTTTTAACATTGTTCTGTAACTGGCCAGTTCCGGATACATAAATAGCAGCCCTCATATTTATATAAACTTTTTTGTACTGATATAAAGGATTTTTTATTTTTTATTTATTTTGGATGATATTGGAGCCTCGCGCCCCTATATCTCTCTGGTAGTCCTAACGTTCGAACTTTTATTTATAGTGAGACGTTCCCAGGTGCGGGCTCCATGGAGGGTGGGAGCCAGAGAGATGAATTTTAAAAATAAATTTAACATGGATAAATCAAGGCCTGTTAAAATTACCGGAGTGGTGGCGAAGGCCAACAACACTCCTAAGGGAGGTGCTAGCACTTCCCTTGCCCCTGGTGCCCATGCGGCTAACGCTGCGGGTACTAGCGCGGGCGCCGGTCCTTCTGTGGCGAGAACCACAGCTAAGACCAAAAATAAAAAGTCCCAGTATAAACAAAGGACGTCGGCGCTGATTGGGACCAGTACCGACCCTTCCATAACTCAGGCGAAGACCAAGGCGACGACTAATACCACTGCCGGTCCGACCCTAGCTACACAGACACCAGTGCTGGTTAACACCGGTACCGGGTGTCTAACCAAACACCCTCCTCCTCCTGAGGCTCTTCCAGCCTCCTCCCATCCGACGGCCGTCACCAGTCACGCGGAGACGGCCAGATGCACTGAGGATGCGTTCTCACGCACCTGGCAGATTGTGCAGAAACGCAAGGGCAAGGGTAAAAAATCCACTCAATTAACCCAACGCCCTTGCATTGACCCTTCAGGTCCATCCGTTGCTGAGCAAGGCAACCGGGGGGATAGGTTGACGAGGAAGGAGCGCCGTCAAGCACGCAGGTTGCTACGCAAAAGCTCCTGCAATAAACAGGTCACTGCCGCTAGTTCGGACAAACCGACAGGCGACCAGGTAAACTTCTCCAACGGTAAGCGGTCGCAGGCAAAGGCCGGCACAAGTCAACCAGCGCCCAGTCAACCGCCAACCAGTGCTACGGAGACACCTGCACAAGGTAAAATGCAGCAACCTGATTGGAAGGATCAGGCCGCGGCCAAGCGAGCTCTCAACGAGTCTTTGACACCTCGTGGAGATCAGAAGCGGCCGCGTCTTGATCAATCCAAACGGGTTGCACAACGAAGCTACGCCCAAGCTGCCAGCGCTACCCTTGACGTCGCGATCACCTGCGACAGCACGGGGATCCTCAGCAAGGACGTATCGGATCAGGTACTCGCTGCTATCCAGAAGCAGATCCTTCTCGAGGCCTGGTCCGCAAAGCAAGACACTCCAAGGCCGACCTTCAATGCCAAGCCGGTGTTCGCCGGGGGTGTCCTTAAGCTGTGGTGCAGTGACGACCACACCTTAGCCTGGCTAAGGAAGACAGTCTCCGAACTAACTCTCCAAGCTAGCAACTCGCTAGTCGTCAAGAGCCAGTCGGAGATCCAGAAGCGAGCACGATGTGGTGTCGTGATCCCAGACGAGCAGGGGGTCTTTGGGGAGTCGACCGATATTGGGCGTGCTCTCTGGTATCAGAACCCCTGGGTCGACATAAAGAGGTGGGTACTTCTGCATGCCGACAAACAAGACGCAGCATGGTTTGTGGTGGTCGATGTTCCGGTGGACCAAATCCCGACCCTGATGGAGGCTGGGCGCCGTCTCTCATTTGGTTTGGGGGCGGTCTACTTAAAATTCCGGGGTCGGAACGGTAGGTTCACAGACGTCCCCGACGGATGGGACTCCGCCATGGACGCCGGCTGCGAGGCGCTGCCACAGACACCTGGAGGGGAGGTCACTCCCCCATCAAACAACCCGGTAGCATCCGCGGCCGAACCTGCTGTAGCAGAGTCGGCTGCCCCTGCTGTCGCCGCCGTGGACGCCGTCCCTTCGTCTGGTGAGGAGCTGGATGACATGATTTTGTCGCCAGCTTCGGCCGGGGGAGGGGACGGCTTCGACGAGGGCGACCTGTTTGCCGGGCTCAGACTAGGGGGGGACGATGAGGGTTCGACCAGCGATGGCGTCCCTTTCGTCAACATGTAAAGTCCTCCAGGCAAACCTCCACCACAGTCAGACCGCGACGGCTCAGCTTCGCAAGTGGCTGGAGGTTCAACACACGGCCATTGCCCTGATCCAAGAGCCGTGGATAAGGGCGGGCCGCATTCAAGGACTCTCCAATCTTAATGGTAAGCTCCTGGTCACCACGGGTCACGATCACCCCAGATCGTGCATCTATGTCACAGGTAACCTTAAAACACATCTCTTAACGGACTTCTGTTGCAGAGATGTCTCTGCAGTTAAGCTGCTAATACAGCGTGTCGACGCCACAGAGTTGGAGATCGTGTTCGCCTCGGTCTACATGCCCGAGGCGGAGGCGCCGCCTCCCCACGGCCTCGCCCGCCTCGTGAGCCATTGCGAGAGTTGCGGGTTTCAGCTCGTCGTGGGTGCCGACGCCAATGCTCACCACCAACTGTGGGGAATGGACACGCAAAACGAGAGGGGTAAGGCCTTGGTTGACTATTTGTTTTCGACTAACCTATCCTTACTAAACACTGGCTCCGAACCAACATTCGTAACCAGGCGTAGCCGGACAATCATAGATCTCACTCTGGCTACAGAGGGCGCGGCGGAGATTACCACTGGGTGGCAGGTCTCCAAGGAGGCGTCCTGCTCTGATCACAGGTGGATCCGCTTCGACATCCAGGTCTGTGTTCCACCTACACCACCACGGCGTAATCCGCGTAATACGGATCGTGCCACCTATACACGCAGCCTAGAATCCAAGCTGGCGACACTAAGCGATCCGACGACAGTTGTGGACACGACGCAGATTGAGGTTTTGGTAGGTCACCTCACTAAATCAATGATTGACAGCTACCAAACTGCTTGCCCAGAGACCACCCCGCGTAGCACACCGGGCAAACAACCCTGGTGGGGCGCTGAGCTGGAGCGCAAGCGCAGTAAGGTAAGGCAAGCTCTGAATAGAGCCATGAACACATGTGCGGATGAGGACTGGGATAACTATTACGCAGCCAAATCCAGCTACAAAAAATGCATCAGATTCAGGAGTACTACGGGATGGCGCAAATTCTGTGGAAGCATTGAATCTTGTCAGCAAGCGAACAGGGTAAGGAAGGTACTGGCGCAACAGCAGATATCTGGGCCCGCTACCATTCGTAAGTCTGATAATACACTCACTTCCTCGCCAGAAGAAACGAGACGCGTCCTTATTGAAACTCACTTCCCTGGGTGTGTCTTTACGCAGGTAATCGACTGGCTAGATGTAATTCAAACACCATCAGACAATGATTGGCTTTACGCGAACAGGGTGATCACGTTGGAAAAGATCCAATGGGCCATTCGTAGTTTCCATCCTTTTAAGGCAGCTGGTCCTGATGGAGTTTTCCCCGCCTTACTACAGTGGGGTGGGACCTCTATTGCAATAAGACTAGTGCCTTTAATGAGAGCGTGCCTGGCCTTCAGATACATTCCTAAAGGATGGAGGGAAGTGAAAGTTATATTCATCCCTAAGCCAGGTAAGGGTGACTACACAAACGCCAAATCCCACCGACCGATCAGTCTGACCTCCTTTCTCTTAAAGACTATGGAAAGGCTGTGTGACAGGGAGCTGAGGGACGGCGCTTTGAAAACGGTACCGCTACACGGTAATCAACACGCATACAGCTCGGGTAAGTCGACCGAGTCCGCTCTTCATCTAGTGGTCGGACAGATAGAGGAAGCGATTTACCAGAAAGGCACCTGCCTGGGCACGTTCATAGACATCGAAGGAGCCTTCGACAAAACCAACTTCTCCAGCATCAGCAGCGCCCTCTCCAGACATGGAGTAGAACAGGTACTAACGGACTGGATTACAAACATGTTAAGTAAACGAGTGGTTCGCCTTGAGGGTGAGCAGCATTTGGCCATGATAGCCAAAGGCTGCCCCCAGGGAGGGGTTTTGTCGCCCCTGCTATGGAATTTAGTGATTAACGACCTTATCACCAAACTCAACGCCAGCCGCTATTATACAATAGGTTATGCAGACGACCTCGCAATCCTTGTGTCGGGGAAGGTGACAGGAACGATCTGCAACCTCACTCAGCAAGCGCTACGTATTGTAGAAAGATGGTGCAGGGAATTTGACCTATCAGTGAATCCCACTAAAACTGAACTAGTCATGTTTACCCATAAACGAGCATTAGGCCCTTTCCGCCTACCAAAACTGTTCGATACAGAACTCCAGCTTACCAACGAAGTCAAGTATCTCGGGGTCATTCTAGACAGTAAGTTAAACTGGAGTAGTCATTTAGACAACAAACTAAACAGGGCCTGTATCACCTTCTGGCAGTGCAGGAAAATGATAGGTAAGAAGTGGGGCCTATCCCCGAAAATTATACTATGGCTGTACACCGCAGTGATCCGCCCCATGATCACCTACGGGGCTGTGGTCTGGTGGCCCCGCACCAAACTTGTTACAGCTTCCAATAAACTACAACATATGCAAAGACTAGCCTGCACGGCGACTACGGGCTGCATGAGGACTACTCCGACTGCAGCAGTTGAAGCCATGCTGGGTTTGCCACCGCTCCACCTGTTCATACAGCAGGAAGCAACGATGGCAGCGGTACGTCTTAATGCACTAGATCTCTGGGGTAAGACTAACTCACCACACACCGCGCTGCTTGAGGGACTCAACAAAGAGTTCCCTATTACGAAAGCTGTAAATGACCGGGTACCCAAACAATTTATTTTTAATAAAAAATACAAGATCCAGCTCCACGAGGATCGTCGATGCGAGGGGTTGCGCCCCGCAGAGCTACGCATCTTCACGGATGGATCTAAAACAGGTAGTGGCACAGGTGCTGGAATCTTCTCGGAGGACTTCAACATACACATAGCTACACCATTGGGGGTCCATAACACGGTGTTCCAGGCCGAGTGCATGGGCATTTCTCTAGCCGCTACTGCCATCATGGCCAGGGAAGTTAAGGACCACTCGATCCGCATACTCTCAGATAGCATGGCAGTTCTGCAAGCGCTAAGTAGTCACACAGTGGACTCTGGGCTAATATACGAGTGCCACCAGCGTCTCAACCAGGTGGGTAAACTCAATAATATAACCATTCAATGGATCAAGGGACACAGCGGCTCGCTAGGCAACGACGCAGCCGACGAACTTGCCAGAAGGGGGTCGAGCATGGCACCAGTGGGACCTGAACCCATAGTGCCGCTCCCCTTCGGGTACTTGCGCACTCTGGTAAGGAAACGTACCAGGGACCAGCATCATAAGCTATGGTCGGACCAAGGTGAGTGTAGGCAGGCTAGGGAAGCACTCCCTACAATTGATGGCCGCCTCACGAAACAGTTTCTTCGACTAACTAAACAACAGCTGCGTACAGTTACTGCTGCTTTGACTGGCCATGGGTCATTTAATAAACACCTCTTTGTCATAGGAGTCACAGACAGTCCGCTGTGCAGGGCCTGCATGGAGGACGACGAGACAGCAGCTCATGTGCTTCTAAACTGCCCGGTTGTCGCCGCATACAGGGCAAAGTACTTCGGTAACCCAGGTACCATCCGGGAAGTTGTCAGTAATGTCAAGGCGCTGCTGGCCTTCTTTGAGGAGCTGGGGTGGATCGAATAACCGATTTTCCCACCCATACGCAAAATACGCGCATTGTCGTGGAGTTGCGGATACCAGCCCGTATTACCTATTACCTATTACCTATGATATTGGAAAAACACATTTTGCGAAGTGGTCGTTTTGCGAAAGTTACATTCTGAGAAGTGGACATTTCGCGTGCGGCAGACATTTTGCGAAGTGGTCTTTTGAATTAGGTATTGTTTGAAGATAATAATGGAACCAGTTTTTCTTGTATTGTGTTTTTAGTACCGCGATTATTCAACTTTGTCAGTTTGTTTGTATACTTTTCATTGCCCGGAAAATATCTCACGTTGCAAAATCCTTTCAGATAATTCCGATGGATTTTGGTCAATACGACAAAACACCAGGAGTAGTTGAAGATAGATATGGCGTATTGATCGAGTCATTGATGCGACAACAATTTGCCGGTCCACTCGGCTCGAGTGCCGCTATGCAAATGCCCGCGCTCCATTTTACGCTCGGCCCGGTGGCGGCTGCGGCGATGGCGGGCGCCAGCGGTGGCGGCCGGGGGCGAGGGGCGCGCTGCATGCCGGATGTTCCGCTGTCGTCGCAGGAAATTGAGAGCGTTGCATAAATCCTGATCCTACAAACCAAATTTGATTCGACCTAATCCGGATATTGATACGAAACAAACACTGCTGACATTTTCAAAATTTTAATCGAAGTGTATTTTCATTTTTAATTTCACCACATTTGACATTTAGGTCTAGCTAGGTAATTGAGTTTCCTTAGATAAATATGTTTTGAGGCATTCTTGTGGAAACCTCGCAAAGTAACGAACAACGCCAGCAGAGTGAAATATTGTCGAGAAAATTGAATACGTGCAAGCATTCACAGAGTGTTCGATGCCCTGTCGGGTGGTATACAGGGATCTTTAGATTATATCGACGAGTATGACCATTACCGAAGGTAAATAAAATAATTCAGAGACAGGGATAAAGAAGGAAATAAAACAGTATTTCATACTGAATAAATTTTAACATGATTTATCTGATATATTTTAAAGGGAAGCTGCCAAACATTAATCTGAATGAGAGTCTTTCAACATAACACCAGTTCAGTCTGATTCAAAACATAATATTATAGATACCTGTTACTTAATAAATCTTAACATGATTTATCTGACCTATTTTAAATGGAAGCTGCCAAACATTAATCTGAATGAGAGTCTTTCAACATAACACCAGTTCAGTCTGATTCACAACATAATATTATAGATACCTGTTACTTAATAAATCTTAACATGATTTATCTGATATATTTTAAAGGGAAGCTGCCAAACATTAATCTGAATGAGAGTCTTTCAACATAACACCAGTTCAGTCTGATTCAAAACATAATAATATAGATACCTGTTACCTAATGAATCTTAACATGATTTATCTGATTTATTTTAAAGGGAAGCTGCCAAACATTAATCTGAATGAGAGTCTTTCAACATAACACCAGTTCAGTCTGATTCACAACATAATACTATAGATACCTGTTACTTAATAAATCTTAACATGATTTATCTGATCTATTTTAAAGGGAAGCTGCCAAACATTCATCTGAATGAGAGTCTTTCAACATAACACCAGTTCAGTCTGATTCAAAACATAATAATATAGATACCTGTTACCTAATGAATCTTAACATGATTTATCTGATCTATTTTAAATGGAAGCTGCCAAATATTCATCTGAATGAGAGTCTTTCAACATAACACCAGTTCAGTCTGATTCAAAACATAATAATATAGATACCTGTTACTTAATTGAAGTATGAAATATTATGTCTATCTGAACCAGAACACTTACCTACCTATTTTTAATTAGCTTCCCAATGTTGGATATCGTCTTCCACGCGAATGAACCCGTGGGCACAGATAGTGAAAAATAAAATAAGTTAAGTACCTTCCTAAAATAAACCCGAGAAAGAGATGAGAATTTTAAAACTCGAATTCAATTTGTATCTCGAATTATTTGTGACATATATAAATTGCTAATTCTATAAACCAGCAGGGTAAACGAAGATTAATCTCGAATCCGTTTGAAAAAAGTTCACAAACGAATCTTCCACGAAATTGCCCGAATGAAACAAATATTTTTGTACTATTTGCGGAAAAAAACTGGATTTGATAAGAAATTCCAATATTAAAAATTGCTCGTCGGCTCTACCCACCTGTTCTCTGTGATTAAAGTGCGTCTCTGTGCTGAACACTCAAACCAAAGGCGACGCCAAATGCAAATGTTAGCTTAAAGAAACCTTTTGCGGTGAACCGAAGGAAAAAAATTACACGCCGACTCGTCTAGTCCGTGTGTCATTTTATCATTTACGTGTATTTTGTAAGCACGAGACATCAAAAGGAACTCTTTGGAATAAAGCAAACAGACTTTCATTCGTTCGAGCAACTCTAATTCAAGGCACTTAGTTGCCAGACACACACCGGCACATGTACAGTACAGCAGTACGGCATCAACACACACTGTAATGTCTAACAGGTCCAAGTGATTTTATCGACACTGAATAGAGCTAGGTACGGGGAGGGTACATTAAATTCAATAACACGAGTTAGGGAGTTCGACGCTCGCTCCGACCGTCCTCAAAATAAGTAAAGAAGGAAAGTTTCGAAAAACTCCGCTCAACTTGTACCGTGTTGTATGTATGTACATTTTTGTGGGAAAACTAAAATAATATGTTTTTTATCAGTCAGATGTTTTGCGCGTCTGTTGTTCTATTAATATTTTGTTATTGTAAATAGTGTTTTAAGTTGAAAGCGTTTTTTTTATTTATTTACTTTAGTTGAAGTTTCATACTCACCCAATTGTTAAATTAATTTTTTTCTTACTTATTCACAAGAGAAAAACAAATTCACCAAATCGTTCAACTACGAGTACGTCGTCTGAAAATGTATACAATTTGTACATATACTATGCAGCTTAGAAGTGAAGTGAAAGTTAAGAGTAGGTACGTTGTCGCACGAGTTTTTGTTAAAATTCCAATTACTTATTTTACACATAAACCTACATGGGCACTTATGAAACGTCAGAAGCTAGGCGCACGGTTCCAATTGGTCGTTTTCTATGGAGAAGAGACGGCAAGAAACGCCACGGTTACTTATCTTTTAAAAATAATTGGCTTTTAAATTATTTTCACATTACAGTGCTAGATAATAGGTATGATAGGACAGTGTAGGCCCGTCAACTAGTACAAAAACGTGCAAAAAAAATAGAAACACATAACATAACATCACGCCTGTATTCCCCGAAGGGTTGGGCAGAGGTTTACCTTTAGTACACCCATATTTCGCCAGTTACGTTTGAGTCCCATGTAATAGGGGGCGAGCCTATTGCCATCAACTGCGCACAAATCCAGCCTACGGGCTGCTACTGAGAAAGTCCAGATGAAAAACCAAAATAACACTTAGCCCGACCCGGGAATTGACCCAGGACCTCATGCTCAGTAAGTAGCGCTTGCGACCACTAGACCAACGAGGCAGTTAAAAATAGAGAAAAATGAAGAAAAATATAGAAAATGGTCAGCAAATTGTTCATGCAATACAAATTGTTGTTCGCTGCAGACTTGGGATAGTTCACTTGTTAGGACGTTCCCATCTCCAGCCGGCCGTAGTGTCTATCACTGAACTAGTGAGTGTCCCGCAGTTTGCTCTCTAATTTCCACTCACAAACATGTTAACATGTAGTTTACTACAAGTACCTACAACTTCAGAATATGCTCTCGTGTCGCTCCCTAAGCAAACAACCCCTCGTATAAAAGCTATTAATATGATTAAGTTGAAAATTGCTGCTAGCAGTTAGGAGCTACTTGTACGTGAGAGTTGTTTTGATAATAGTATAGGTTTTAAAGTTCATTTCTTTGCTGGAAAACTTCCTTGCACTGTTTTTCTTGTTAATAATTTTAACAATTTCTTGAACTACAAATAATATCATAATAAAATTTGTGTATGTATAGTATTTATGAAGGTTTATGCAATATTGATGGTAACGACCGCGACTTAGGTACGAGTTGTAAGTCGTAGGTTCGAACCCTGACAGGCGCTTTACTTTGTGTAAATTATTTCATCACCACTGCTCTCAAAACGGTGAAGTAAAACATCGTGAGGAAACAGTCATGTCCTAGAACCAAAAATTCGAAGACATGTGACGTAGGTACACCAACCCGCAATGGGTCCGCGTGGTGGATTACAGCCCACTCCCTCTCACAGAGAGGAGGCCTGTGTCCCGGCAGTGGGAGCGTTATAGGCTGATTATGCTATATAATACAAGCCGTGTGCCCGATAGGATTTCTAATGGACAGCTTCTCAAGAGATGAGTTTAAAAAAAATATAATATAACTAACTTTTCCTTATAAATAGAAGTCACTTCCACGTGTCTATAACTTCATAAAGAACGAACTTCGATACAAACTATAAAACTTTAAACCTTTTAGAAAATTAATTTAAAAAATCCTTTCTTAGTGCTCACCTTCGTTATAAAATGGAACTCTTGTACATTTCATGCTTCTAGACCCAGTGGTTTAGGCTGTGCGTCCATGTATAATAGGTAGATAATTACATATCCAAAAAAACCATTTGCCTATAAGTCTCATATGAAACTGCTGAGATAATTATTATATGTATACTTACCTACTATATTTAACAAAATACCCGATGTAATAAAAAATGAGACACTTCCACTTTTTAAAAAGAAATTGACAGATCTATTAATTAAGAAATGTTATTACTCAATTGGCGAATTTTTTACCGATAAAAATTTAAATTGATAATATGACATCTCTGTTTTGTACTAATTTCATTTATATTTTTAATTTAACTGTATTGCCTATTTCAATTTTTTTTTTTTTTTTGCTGAATTTCTTCTTGACATGGTAAACTTGTACTGATTTGATTGAATGTGATGGTACCTAATATATTTTTTAATGTCTGTAATATTATAGCTTAAGCTGTTTGCATGCCTTAGTTAAGGTAGTTAGTATAAGGAACTTTTTAAACTAAAACACCTGTAACTTGTACCTACTTTCTATGCAAATAAAAAACTATTCTATTCTATTCTATTCTACCTTACAATGAAAACATCGTATATTTTCCGATCTTTCGAGGCGTAGAAAATCAACATGACCTTTTCAGACACCCAAAAAGTTTTAGAACGAGTTCTTTTCAGCGATCACGTAAAAATCTACAAGGCTATGTACAGGAAAGGGCTTGGAGCCGGGAGTGGGAGGCCGGGAGTGCAGCACACTGACGCGGCTCTCATCAAGCCATCATTATGGACGCGCCATGTTTTTAAAATGGCTTTGGATTGCGCATAGCCGTGGTCCAAATTAATCCCCTACTACAATGTTGCTACGTTAAATTGGGATAATCTGTTTTGAGGGAAATATGCTTCGTTATTATGAAAAAAAGTTTACAAAGCTTCAATATTAATTATTCGCCACTGAACCTTTCCGTCAAGCCGTGACTTCCGTCGTGATTTTGCATATAATTTTCTACTCAATGAACGTAACCCACTGTGTGCTAAGCCACAGCAGGAGTTATGAAAAAATGTTAAGTGCTATCTGTGGTAAGTAGATATGGTAAAGAGGTTCTACTCTGAGATATGATTGAGGATTTATATATCTGTATTATCATCCTGTTGTTTTATTTATTAAACACTCCTGACCTCGTGACATTTTTAGGAAACTGCAGTCTAGAAATGCATGCGAAACAGGCCATTCTTTCCTTCCATCTTCCTTATCATCTGCATAGAATATGAGAAATCGTCGACAAGAAATGCAATATTTTATTTATAATACGAAATACCTCGAACAGCAATTTAGACAAATAAAGTAGTATAATTGAACTGTTATCGAGATACAGTTTCGGGTTGTTCGAGGTCCTGTCGGGTTGTCTGCGAGGTTCGTCGCGGGCGGCAATAACCGGCACAATGCGGCACAACTAACGACGAGGGGAGCCCCTCCCCCCACCCTCACCCCGCCGGGAGGTAATAAAACCACGCATTCCACTTGCAAGTCACGGACTAGATTACCGAGAGCCGCGACATCCTTCGATGTGCCGATCGCCGAACTGGTTGGCACACATCCGATATAGCGATGATATTGAGCAGCCACGGAAATAATCAGATGGAAATGAATGGAGTTGTAATTTGAAAGGATATGAAAATATATTTCAGAAGTTGTTTTAAAATGAACTGGCTGCATTCTAGATCTAGCCAACCAACCGTTGACTCTACAGAAGAAGAAGTAGAGATTAGGTTATGGGAAGAAACTAGGTACATAGTTCTAGAATAGAAAATACTTCGACACATCCATTATTAGTAGTCAACGTCGTAACTGCTTTGTCATTTTTATCAAAAACTCCCAGCTAATCTTTCCAACCATTTTTTTTATTTTTGACAGCTCGATTAGGTACTATGTAATCATTTAGTGATGTCATAGTGCGTTACCGATTCGATTTCTTATAACAATCGACTTTATTCATGAAGAAGTTTTAATCGATTTAACATTGATATTTTATTTTTGCTCAACGTTCAAAGAAAAAAACCGGTCAAGAGCGAGTCGGACTCACGCACCGAGGGTTCCGTTCCGATTTTTGAAAAATTGTGCTATTTAGAGACATCGTTTTATTTTTCCTGTATTACATAAACCAATAGAACCTCACTACTACTACTACTACTTCACATAGAATAATTTTAGATTTTTCTCTATGCAGACTACGGAGAACGGTATTTTTTTTACACTTTTCATCAAAAGTAGAAAACCATGTGACCTAAAAAAAGAAAAAAAATGTCTGAGAATGTGCAAACAGCTCTTTTTCATATGATACCCCACATGCCCTAATAGCCTCACTTCGAATTTTTAAGACCCACTTTCAGACCCGTTGCGAAAAAAAAAATATATATTTATTTCTTTTGTAGGCTGGTGTAGGTGTGGTGTGGTGTGCGTCTTCTCCGACGTGTCGTGAGGTTAATCCACAGGAAACACAATCAAACAGCCTTACCACTTTATAAACAGTTTATTCACTACACGATAGCAAGCAAACAATAAATACAGGCAGGTATAGCTATAGCGGATAAGCGATCGGTTTGCGCAGCGAGCGAGCGTGCGTCTGCCGTGAGGTAGCGAGACGGACTGAGGGGCGCTGGCGCGCGCGCCACCGCTGCGCCGGCGATGGTTCTAGGCCTCCATTGTTTGCGAGTAACGGGACTTTGTGCGCGCTTACTCGGCACGACACGACGACGACCCGTGATGACGCTCGGCGACTCAACGATGCGGCTAAGCAGTACAGGTAAGTTTTATTATTATGTTAAGTGTTACTGTGCATGTTTATATAATGTTTGTGTTTGTATTTTGTGTATTTAGTATGTAAAGTAAATGGTAGATATAAATATATACTTATTTATGATGTAATACATATTTATGATATTTATTAAGTGTATGTAGTTTTATTATAATAATATGTTGTGGTTACGCCACATGACTCCCCCCTTGAGACCATCCTAGGATGGGTGATAATAGTCAGGGAATCTCACTTTTCTTCCTGAGCGAGTAATTCTTACTTCTTTATCTTTGCTTGCAGGGTTTGGAGTTTCATTTTCAAGCGGACGAGTCTCTGAATGAGTATCTGGTGTAAGTATATAGGCTGGTTTTAACCTTTCTATCGATACTGTCTGTTCTTTTCCTTTTACTAGCAGCTTATAGACTTTCATGCCTCGTTGCAGGACTAGGTATGGTCCAGTGTATGCCGGCTGAAGGGATCCTCTCACGGTGTCATCTCGGACGTAAACGTGAGTTGCAGAAGGTAAGTCTCGGAACACGAAGATGTTACGCCTGCTGTGCCTTGTGGCTGGCTGAGGGCGAATATTGTTCATAATGGAACGCAGTCGTGCTGTGAATTCGGTGAGGTCACTGGTCGTATGTTGGTCGGTGATTGGCTGTAGAAACTCTCCAGGCAGTCTGAGGGGTTCGCCGTAGAGGAGTTCAGCAGGTGACGCTTGTATGTCCTCTTTGAAGGCGCTTCTCATTCCTAACAGTACTAGAGGTAAGGTTTCCGTCCATTTTTGGTTTCCATGGCACATTATTGCTGCCTTAAGTTGCCTGTGCATCCGTTCCACCATTCCGTTGCTTGCAGGATGATACGCAGTGGTTCTGTTGCGTTGAAATCCGGCAAGTTCTGAGAGCTGTTTTAACAGTGCGGACTCAAATTGCTTCCCACGATCTGTAACGACTTCTGTAGGGCAACCGTAACGTGATATCCAGTTGCTAACGAGTGCTTTGGCGACTGTTTCTGCTGTTATATCTTGCAAGGGGATTGCCTCGGGCCATCGAGTGAATCTATCCACTGCGGTAAGACAATAACGGTAACCGTCCGAGATGGGTAATGGCCCGACGATATCGATGTGCACGTAAGTAAATCTGCCGTTTGGTAGCTTGAAGGTGCCCATCGGTGGTGTTACGTGCCGAGAGACCTTTGAGCGTTGACATGCGTGACAGAGCTTGGCCCAATCACGACAATCTTTATTTATTCCAGGCCATACGTAACGCTGAGCCACTAATTTTGCAGAGGCTTTAGCGCCAGGATGGCTAAGTGAGTGTAGGCTGTCGTAGACTTGCCTTCTGAACTCTTTTGGTACGTAAGGTCGTGGGTTTGGCATGCTGTCGTCGCAGTAAAGTTCCAGTTTTGTTCCAGGTACAGTTACTTTGACAAGTTTAAGTGAAGTTCCACCTTCTAAGAGTTTCCTTAGTTCTGGGTCGTTACCCTGTGAAATGGCTAAGTTCTTCGACTCGACAGGCTGTACTATTTCCTCTATTCTTGAGAGAGTATCGGCAACTATGTTATCCTTTCCTGGTATGTGTTGGATGTCCGTTGTGAATTGAGCAATATAATCCAAATGCCGAAACTGACGTGGTGAACACTTTTCTTTGTGACTTTGGAATGCGAAGCAGATTGGCTTGTGGTCTGTGAATACAGTGAAGTGCCTTGCTTCCACCTGGTGTCGGAAATGTTTTATGGACTCGTAAATCGCAAGAAGTTCTCGGTCGTACGGCGAGTATTTCTTCTGTGATGGGCTCAATTTACGGCTAAAGAAGGCGAGAGGTTGCCATTCCCCGTCTTTCTGCTGCTGTAGAACTCCACCGATTGCGACGTCTGATGCATCCGTGACTAACGCTAGTTTGGCGTCCATGTCCGGGTGCGCTAGGAGAGCTGCTTGGCATAGACTCTTCTTGCAGTCTTCAAATGCTTGGAGTGCTTCTCCGGTGACGTTTATGGGATGATTGCCTTTTACGGATCCGGTAAGCAGACTATGCAAAGGCGTTTGGAATGAGGCAGCGTTTTTTATAAAGCGACGATAGAAATTTATCATCCCCAGGAATCTCCTGAGTTCTCGAACGGTTTTTGGGGTGGGGTAATCCTTAATGACTTGGATCTTGCTATCCAGTGGTTTGATACCTGCGCAAGATACGCTGCAGCCGAGGAAAGTTACTTCTTCTGCCCCAAATACACATTTGGAAGTGTTTATGACCATACCATATTCTTTTAAACGTTCGAAGAGGAGGCGTAAATGACGGTAATGGGTGTCTTCGTCTGGTGATGATATTAGAAAATCGTCCAAATATGTGTAGCAAAAGTCCAGGTCACGTGTCATCTCATCCACAAATCTTTGAAATGTTTGGCCTGCGTTTCTTAGACCAAACGTCATAAAAGGGAACTCGAACATTCCAAAGGGTGTAGTTATGGCCGTTTTGGGAATATCCTCAGGATTTACCGGTATTTGGTTGTACGCTTTTATTAAATCAATTTTTGTGAATATTTGACAGCCAGCTATATTCTGCGTGAAATCCTGAATGTGCCGGATAGGGTATCGGTCGGGGACCGTTCGGGCGTTTAACGCCCTGTAATCGCCGCATGGTCGCCACCCGTTGTCCTTTTTTGCGGCGAGATGAAGGGGGGACGACCATGGGCTCTCTGACGGACGTGCTGTCCCCATTTTCAGCATTGCTCCGAACTCTTCTTTTGCTATTTTCAGTTTATCCGGAGCAAGCCTTCTTGGTTGGCAATATACGGGTGGTCCGGCGGTTGTCCTAATGTGGTGGACCGTATTATGCCGCATGACCCGATGTGTACCTGCTGGTCGAGTGATCTCCGGAAATTCTCTAAGAAGGTTCAAGTATTTAGACTCGCCTGTTATTGTTTTGACTGATGTTATGGCATCTGATGCAGGAACTGGATTTGCGCTTGCTGACAGGCTGGTCTTGTTGTCGATCAGGCGTTTGTTACGACAGTCTACGATTAAGTCGTAGTACGATAAAAAATCGACTCCAATAATTGCCTTAGTGACGTCTGCTATTATGAACTGCCAGGAAAATGCACGGCGAAGACCTAAGTCAAGTTCCATTTGTTGGACACCGTATATGGCGATTGGTGTACCGTTCGCTGCGAAGACGTTGAGTTCGGTTGTGCGTGGTCGCCTTTGTTTCAGAGCGGAGCGGGGAAAAACGCAGATGTCACTCCCTGTGTCGACTAAAAACTGCATTTTTGTCCTTCTGTCCGTGATGAACAAGCGACCAGTAGTGGGACTATGGCAATCATGTGTCGCTACTGATGACTGCCTTTGGCTTTTCCCGATCCTGATTGATAATCACAAGGTTTCAGGCATCTTCGTGCCTTGTCTCCGTATCTGTGGTGAAAAATACAGGTAGGGTACTTCCTATAATTTGATTGAGAACGCGTGTTGCTTCTTCCTCGTTGACTTCTGGTCCTTGACTTGGATCTAGAATCCCTTGCTGTGAGGTTCTGCACTTGACGGCTGAGCTCTGCAATCTCCTTAGACAGTTTCTCGATCATTGAATTAGGAACTGCATCCGTGGCGGCCACTTGTGGCGCGGGCGGTACGAGGTCGTGCACTTTATCGGCCAGGTCTGCGAGCGCTGTAAGTGAAGACTCTGGCTGTGATGCCACGACTATTTGTATGTTGCCCGGTAAGCGGCTAGTCCACACGGTCTTTATAAAGTCGTCCGGTATGTTTGGGCCCGCCAGATGTTTCAGGTGCCGAAGAAACGCGGATGGTCGCCTGTCTCCTAATTCCTCATGCATCAGCAACTGAGTTAGCTCTTTTTCACGTGACGCTGATAATCTTTTAATTAACTCGCTTTTCAGCTTTTCATATTTACCACTAGCTGGTGGATTAATTAAAATATCTTTAACCTCTGCGGCATAACGGTTTTCAAGCTGCGCACTGACGTAATTATATTTGGTGTCGTCATCTTTGACACCTGAGAGTGCAAAACTTCCTTCTATTTGTGCAAACCAGACTGCAGGTTCCTCCGGCCAAAACGGTGGAAGTCGTACCCCGACACGACAAATGTCGGAAGGTATAAATGTCCTTTCTTTGGAATGCGACGTGCCTTCGTCACTTCGGTTGCCGGATGGTTTACCGTCATTAGGCATTTTAAAATCTGGTTTTCACTAGCTTACGGTTTTTATGCTGCTCCGTGCTGTGTCCAATATCCGGGGTCACCAATGTAGGCTGGTGTAGGTGTGGTGTGGTGTGCGTCTTCTCCGACGTGTCGTGAGGTTAATCCACAGGAAACACAATCAAACAGCCTTACCACTTTATAAACAGTTTATTCACTACACGATAGCAAGCAAACAATAAATACAGGCAGGTATAGCTATAGCGGATAAGCGATCGGTTTGCGCAGCGAGCGAGCGTGCGTCTGCCGTGAGGTAGCGAGACGGACTGAGGGGCGCTGGCGCGCGCGCCACCGCTGCGCCGGCGATGGTTCTAGGCCTCCATTGTTTGCGAGTAACGGGACTTTGTGCGCGCTTACTCGGCACGACACGACGACGACCCGTGATGACGCTCGGCGACTCAACGATGCGGCTAAGCAGTACAGGTAAGTTTTATTATTATGTTAAGTGTTACTGTGCATGTTTATATAATGTTTGTGTTTGTATTTTGTGTATTTAGTATGTAAAGTAAATGGTAGATATAAATATATACTTATTTATGATGTAATACATATTTATGATATTTATTAAGTGTATGTAGTTTTATTATAATAATATGTTGTGGTTACGCCACACTTTCTTTCTTATTTGCAAAATAGTTGGGCAAACGTCTTCTAAAAATGTTCTAAATTTTAAGTTGATAGCATTAGTAGTTCTTAAACACTTATGGTGCGACTCAGTCTGTCTGTCTCTCGACAGACTGAGTCGCACCATAAGTGTTCTTTTTTACAAATGTGTGTGTGTAATCATTTTGGTACGGAACCCTAAAAAGAGCGTCCATGAAGTATTCAATTTTTTCGAGGCGCGCTTATGTCAAAAGTAAAATAAATGGTTAGAAAGATTATTTATTGTGACTACAGTAAGGTTGAACATGTCTAACAATCACCTTGATCTTAAAGTAAAAATAAACCTTGACCTGTATGTCGTGCAAGTTACATTCAATCTATAAGAGTGGTAAGAGAATTACGAGGTTGACTATACCTACATTTGCCACAAAAAAGAGTTATCAAACTATATAGGAATCTGTTCAAATCCAATACGAAAGGAACAAATACAAGTCAAAAAACCACCATAAAAACCCGAGATCAAAGCAAAATCACAATCGGTTAATATCTGACCATTGTTGCGAGCACGAAGCCAGAGCAAATTAACAGCGAACAAAGAAAAGTATGTCCTATCAATAAGTGGCGGTGGAACTGGCAAATTGAATTGAATAAAACACACAAGTCCTCTAACGAGCCGGTGTTTACCCAAGTGGACACTAATTGGCTTAGCCAGCGGTCGCCGACGCGCTTGCACACTGGAATAAAGAAACTTGAACAGTTTGGGCAGGAGGAGGCATTTGGTCAGTTTGTAACATGATCGGATAGGTTTTGTGATGCTCTATAATTCTGTTAGAAAATTTTGCCCTGAAATTTGGAGCTTACCAGCTATTAAGCGCAATAAATTGGATCTGAAACTCATTGATAAGATCGGGAACAAAGCAATTTACTGCTAGACACAAATGGGTTTAGTCGTTGCAGCCACTTGAGAATAAAGGTAAAAATGCAATGACTTTTTTAACCTGCACTTTTTGACCAGGTACCAATACTAAAGGTATTAGTGGGAGATAAGTTATAATTGTATCGTCAAAAGGACCAGTAGGTAGGTAGGTTGAAGCGAGCCTCTAGAAACCTTTAAAAACTTATGCCATATCTGATTTAATTTACTAATTCGTTAATTTCGACCAGCCTTATTCGAGCAGGGTAGCTTCGGAATGAAGGTGCAATCACTGAAACTGGTGGCATAGGCCTGTCAACACTTACTTGACCTTCATTGTTAAGTACGAACGTTTAAGAAAAACAGAAGCTAAAACAAAAGAAAAATAAACTATCTTTGCAAAGAATGTTTGAAGAAACAATATACCTGTGAGTAGGTTTTTAATTTGGTTCATACAACAGGCTCGCCCGCAAGGTAAATATAATTTATTGTTTCTTTTTATTATATTTTCCTTTAGTCGTTGAAGAAAACAAATGGAGAATCCGTTTATAACAAACACCGCTGAAATGTAATCTGGGTGTAATAATTTTCTCATTTTCAATAATTCGCATCATAAACGTAGGTAGCGAATAAGTCTCAGACAGTAAAAAGGCATTATAAATATTCGGCTTAAAATTATCATTGAACAGTCATTGTTAGAATCACGAAGCACCTTCTCATTTATAATGATTTAAAAAATGGGTGTTAAATAAAATATACCGCATTACGTTGAAAATGAAACCTCTGAGATCCGAACATAATAAAGCCTTTCCCCGACCACGCAACAAATATTATTATTTTAATATTATGTTACTACCAATACAACATGAATATTCTGTGTGCAAAAGTAATTTTAAAGGCTATCACAGAAGGCGACGGGCGCGGGGCGACAGAGGCGGCACCCACTGACATCAGTGGCTTGTATCTTGCGCTGAATTTGCATATAAATTGTATCTTCTGGTCATAGCGAGCAAGATGACACGCGTCTATGATGTGACCGCTACGGTAAACTCAACTGCATATTTATGTCCACACTAATCAACGGCCAAACCATGTTAGCAGACGATAAAGAAGTCCGTAATTACGTAATAAATAACAGATTTTCTAATTATTGTAATCTGTCAAAATTACGCCACAATATTAAGCACTAAACATAAACGAAGAATAAACGAAGCCATCACAATCCACAATTTTAATGACCCCAAATAAATTTACGGGATCGTTACTAAGCAAAATTAAAGGTTATATTCGTCTTCATCAGCGCGCTTCCGAACGATGCAGGGCAATAAAACGATGAAAAGAAGCTAATTTTTCAGCAAATCATCTCCGGCCACCATGAAGTCATCAATATTCATTTGCGGCGCGCCTCCGAAACAAACACCTTTGCGAAGGAGCACAACGCGCTTCCTTTGAGCGAACTATGCCGGGGGCGCGACCGGCTAACTCAATTTATTTGGATAATTGGCTTGTTTCACTAACGGTCCCGACTCACATCAATTAATTCAGTGTATAGCGATAGATTTTTGATAAAAACATGTAATCATTTGTTTTCCTACTTTGTTGTATTTTAGGTTCTGATTTTACGGAACAATGAGACAAATATACAGACTATTACGTGTTTTAATGAGTGTATTTAATGTATCTAATACCATGCTGTTTTACCTAAAATCCCAGATACCTCAGAAAATGCTCACTATGCTAATAATATGATAAGTGACTTTAATCACACGAACACACACGGATATCTAACTTTCCATACATCAAATCTTGACTGCCTCTAAAATCGAAACGGATATGTCCAATGAAATATCAAATAACACATTGAAATGGTCATCTATAGGGAATAAACCAAACATTACGTATTCGAATCTATTGTTTGTTTATATGTCTCCACTGTTTGTGATTATCAAATCACTATGCCATTATGGTCGGGGCTATTAATATTCTGAATAGGGAGCGGAATAATTTGGGGGTAAGTCCAGCGTTCGGCTCCGCTCGTATTAGTAGGAGTCTGTCGGCTACGGCTACCTCCGTCCGTGCTACGCCGCGCGCCGTCTACGTGTGCATTCGTCCGGCGTAGTACACTCGTAGCGAGCGCGTAGCACTTCGAGGCACAGCAGTAGTAACTTCTCACTAACTCGTTCTATTAATGTTTGTATTTTAACTAGTTAGTAAAGTTTTCATTAGGTTAACTAATAAATTGAAACATTCTACAAACGATATTTTATTTTCCGAATGTGACCTCAATTTTAATTATTCGTATGTTTGATTATATTAACATGTTCATGAGTAAGTGCATTTTATAAAATACTATTGGCATTTGGCTTGTACGCACGGCTACAGATCAAGCTATACATTTCCAGTATAAGCTGATCTCGCATTGTATAGAATTTCCTTACAGTGAGAGGTCAGTGTAAACTGGAAATGTATAATAGCTTGATGTGTAGCCGTGCGTACCAAATAAACAATGTCCAAGGTGTTTGTTTTCAGATAGCTTATGTTGACTGTCATATATTTGGCCGCATGTTTATTAATATTAATGTCAAGTCTGAAATTAAATAGTGGACGCACTAACTGAACCTTTGTGAGCAACACATTTTATTAGACATTTCCTGAATGATTTCTTTAAATAAGTTGAACAGAATTTCAGTAGATTGTAGCTATTTGGTGTTGCCAGTGCACGTACGCGACCGCAACGTCCAGCTAGGCCGTCATTACTGCGGCTCAGCGCCAAATTGCGATATCCGCTGCCTTCGCCGACTGGCCTGCACCCACCTTGCAGATAGTTGGCGGAATCAATTTTCTCATTTCAAATTAGTACTATTTTGTTTCACACAATTGTAAGAATGATTCGAAACTCATAAGCTTGTAAACTCTTTAAAGCCGTCGTGGTTCAGGCAGCATCTGCAGTAGTAGTAGTAAATATAAAAGCAGTTGCAGCATTGTATAATGCGCTTATAATAACGTTTCATGTTGGAGCGCACGCAAAACAAATTCACCAGATTTCTGTACATGAAACTATACGGTGTCTATCTCTTCTATCCACTGATGTAGCCAACCCTATTCGTTATCGGTATGGTCGGGTAGCTAAGTCCGTCCTTGTGTTGCGAGTTTGTTGACTCGCAAGACAAGGACGGACTTAGCTACAACCACATAATGTATTCAAACTATTACGTGGTAAGACCTATAATTCAGGTGTTTTGAAGGACATTTGTCTCTGACAATTACGTATCGCGGCGCCGAAAGCCACGGTTACTAGCAGTTCCTCATGCACGAACCAGCTTGCTCATCAAAGCGCCACTGACGCGCTCCTTGCACGCACTGAATGACACGGCTGACAGGATCGATTTATTTTCATGCTCTCTGAATGAATTCACAAAAATAATATTGTATGCGATAAGTTATTTAAGATAGTTTAATTAAGGACCACGCTACCGCATTAGGAATTTCCTGTAATAATAGTGTTTGTGATAAATAAATAAATAAATAGTTGTAAAGTAATGTTGAAGGTGAAGAGTACGTCTTTGTGCGGCGTTAAGTTGGCGTGGCGCGCTCCCTACGCTGTCCACAGTAACAAGCCACTCCTGTTTATTTTACCGCAATGAATTTCCTTGCAATATTTTCTTCATTTTTTAATTTTGAATACATTTGAGCACAATTCTCCGTGGCGGTTGTGCGCCCCCGGCAATCTCCAAATTGCCTCTTTATGTGCAGATGTTCCGACCCTCGGTTTTTCCGTCTTTTGAATGTCGTTTTGCTGTTAAATAACCTGCTCTTCTATTGTAATTGGGGTTTGCAAGTTTACTTTCTACTTCCGATTCCATTGTCACCATAATAGTACTAAGTGGAATTGAAAACATTGCAAAGGAATATACCTATTTTATTATATTTATTTTGCGAGATGAACAATTCCAAGATTTTATTATGCTACTGTATTGATCCATATTTATGCTCTAAAGAAATGTTATAATCCATGCTAATATTCTAAATGCGAAAGTAACTCTGTCTGTTTATCTGTCACCTTTTCACTCCTAAACGACTGAACCGATCGTTACGAGATAGTTAGACGTAGGAATCTAGAGAAATCAAATAAAAAATGCACGCAGACCAAGGCACGGGTAACAGCTAGTAGGTATTAAAATCACAATACTCAAGTACTTACAGGATAATTTCATGAAAGTGAAAAGCCACAATAACCAAATGAAATTCTTAACCTTTAAATTTATTCGTATTTTAACTTTATTACATCTGCCTTTGTATTCACAAAAACGCAATATTAATAACAAAAAGTTAAGAGGGGTATGCGGTAGCGAGAACTGCTTTTTACGCGAGTTCTTCTAAATTTAATCTTGGGAGGGTAACTAAAGATCACAATTACACGTTTTACAAGATTCCAACTCATTTATTTTTCCGCGAACAAATTATTTCTGTGAAGCAAATTAATTCCTTAGCATTATACTTCTTTCAAGATCTGAATAAATTTGAACGAGATTTCATAAAAAAATAGACGGGCTGAGGGCCCGCGGCTAGCGGCAAATTACGTCTTTATTTACAAGTGCGTGTCTAAATATTTTCTTCTCATTGGAGAGTAGACAAGTATAATTTATTACTGTACAGACAAAAAATACTTAAAACAAATATGTATAAACTTTAATACCTGCATTAACGTGGCCACCTAGGCTACAGGGAAGTCGTGCTATCGACTCGAAAAGACACTTGATTAATTATTTCAAAGTCACAGACTTATGTGTGTTAGTAGTATTTTCATACTTGGGCGGAGGAGGGATAAAAAAACCGGCCAAGTGCGTATCGAACCACGCACAATGAAGGGTTCCGTAGTTGAAAATATACTATCCCAAATATATATAATATATTTATCCCAAAAACAAACTTAAGACATGAAAAAAAAAAAAAAATTATGTCATAAAATGACAAAATCACAATTTTCGGACTTTTTCCTTTACTTGTGCTGGGAGACCTTGCTTCTTGCCAAATTTCATTATTCTAGGTCAACGGGAAGTACCCTATAAGGTTTTGATTTACTTGCGACAGTTTCGAGTATCAAAATTTGTCGCAAAATGGCCGTATTTTTTTATTGCGTTGACTTAGAAGCTTGAGTTTTTTAGGACTTCAAGAGACCATAGACTTACTTCTTTGATATTAATTTCAACTTGATACCACTATGCGTTCCTCAGAAAAAGGGTCTTGACACTCTGACAACTTTGAAAATATTTTTTTATGTGATAGAATTACAAATTAACCATTTTCGGACTTTTTCCTATATTTGTGTTATGAGACCTGGCTTCTTGTCAAATTTCATGATTCTAGGACGACGGGAAGTACCCTATAGGTTTAGATTTACTTGCGAGTATCAAAAAATGTCGCATAAATGGCCGTATTTTTTTATTGCGCTTACTTAGAAGTTTGATCTTTTTAGAACTCCAAGGGACCATAGACCTACGTATTTGATATTAGTTTCAGCTGGATACCTTCACGCGTTCCTGAGAAAAACGGTCTTGACAGACTGACAGACAGACAGACGGACAAACAAGTGATCCTATAAGGGTTCCGTTTTTTCCTTTTGAGGTACGGAACCCTAAAAACACAAAAATGTTGGGCGTCGCAATATGTCAACTTACTTACAGACTTCTGAATGTCTCGCCAATTGAGATGTAGGTATGTAGATAATACTTTTATTTATGATACAGGACCAATTCTAAGGTCCGTATTACAGAACGTCCCTCGATACTCAAGCATTACTTAAAACTACATTCAAGCCATTTGATTGGTTGAAACTAGTTTTCAAACTAAATTTAAACAATGATCAGTGCTTGAGTTTCCTTCTGTAATACGGGTACCTTAGGTCCGTATTACAGAACTTCACTCAGTACTAAAGCAATACTTAATACTAGATTCAAGCCATTTCATTGGTTGAACCTAGTTTCAAACTAAATTTTAAACAATGATCAGTGCTTGAGTTTCCTTCTGTAATACGGGTACCTTAGGTCCGTATTACAGAACTTCACTCAGTACTCAAGCAATACTTAAAACTAGATTCAAGCCATTTGATTGGTTGAACCTGGTTTCAAACTAAATTTTAAACAATGATCAGTGCTTGAGTTTCCTTCTGTAATACGGGTACCTTAGGTCCGTATTACAGAACTTCACTCAGTACTCAAGCAATACTTAAAACTAGATTCAAGCCATTTGATTGGTTGAACCTGGTTTCAAACTAAATTTTAAACAATGATCAGTGCTTGAGTTTCCTTCTGTAATACGGGTACCTTAGGTCCGTATTACAGAACTTCACTCAGTACTCAAGCAATACTTAAAACTAGATTCAAGCCATTTGATTGGTTGAACCTGGTTTCAAACTAAATTTTAAACAATGATCAGTGCTTGAGTTTCCTTCTGTAATACGGGTACCTTAGGTCCGTATTACAGAACTTCACTCAGTACTCAAGCAATACTTAAAACTAGATTCAAGCCATTTCATTGAGTATTGAGTAACGGATAGTTAAATTATATACCATTATTAGGTACGTCTAAAACAAAAATCATCATAATAAATTAACTGTAGAAACAGCTAAAAGAGAAAAATAAGAAATAAATAAAGCGACATGACAATTAAGTTAGTTCATTTTATTAGTAGAAACACAATCATCTCCGCTCCGCTCGCCAGTTGCTCGCTCACGCATCAGAATAAGAAGTATAACTGAAAACGAATTCTTGTTTTAACACCTTATTATTGTGAAAACTAATTCACCTTCATAAACTATAGCTGTGGTAGACATGTCTTGAGATTTATTACCATGAATTTAACTATACATAAAGAATACAATTTTTTTAATACAACCACGCGTTCTAGAAAAAATATAATTAGTCTAGATTCATAGAAATCTAGGTTTTTGCCATTCGTTGTTAGCTTTATGTAACCTTGTCTGATGTCTGGAGAATACGTAACTAAATAATTCAAAATACGTAGGTAGTTATACTAACGTCTGGATCCTTTCCATATGAGCATCTGTGTACTTCAAATGCTCTCTGGCACTTGTCTTTGTCCGGGGTATCTAAAACACAATTATCATACTGTAACCCAATTATAACACAATTGTTAGGCACCAAATGAAGCGCAGATAAGGTGCAATCGAGTATAATGATTTGATCGCAAGAGTCTTTAGATAATATTTAAAAAAAACCAGCCAAGTGCGTGTCGGGCCACGTACAATGCCAGGACCACGCACAACAATTATTCATAAACATAACATCCCGCCTTGTTTCCCCGAAGGGTTGGGCAGAGGTGTACTACATAAACACCCACATTTTGCCAGAAAAAAAACTAAAAACCATTTTTTTTATGTGATAAAACAACAAATAATCAATTTTTGGACTTTTTCCTTTACTTAAATTGTGCTGTGAGACCTTGCTTCTTACCAAATTTCATTATTTTAGGTCAACGGGAAGTACCCCATAGGTTTTGATTTACTTGCGAGTACCAAAATGTGTCGCATAAATGGCCGTATTTTTTATTGCGTTGACATAGAAGCTGGATTTTTTTAGAACTCAAAGAGACTATAGACTTACGTATTTAATATATATTTCAACTTGATGCCTCCGCGCGTTCCTGAGAAAAAGGGCCTTGACAGATGACATACTTGAAAATATTTTTTCAATACACTTCCTCGAAAACTGGTTCATATCGCACTACGATTAGGTTCACAATGCCATGTATTTCACACGCGTGCGATTTTTAATTTTCCCGCACGTGTGCGGGAATAAAAATTGTCACAGATAACTTATACCTATACTTAGTCCAAATTGGTTCAATGCCTCTATTCACAACTCTCTATTCAGAGGTGAATGTTTTTTTTTAATCTCGGCAAAGAGGTATGCGTCTTTACGGCGTTAATATTTTTTGAATATTTAAATAATGTTCAAGAATATCATCAAAAACTATGATTATTACAATACAAAAAAGTTTGAACAAATTAACATTTATTTATGTTCTAAACTCGACAACTCGAATTTTCTATTTTTCATATTAGGCTGTTTATCGGCTTTATACATTTGCTTCTCCTTCAACCTGGCGAAAGCAAAACGCGAAAAAAAAAGAAAATTTAAATCATAGTTTCCTAATAATTCATGACAAAAATATTTTCCGTTATTTTATTTTATTTCTTCAAGTGTATTGAAAAACGTCGTTTGGTACTCGTGGACATTTGTTATTGCAGTTCTCGGCTCAAAAACAACCTCGCCTACGGCTCAGATGTTAATTCCGCCTCGAATGCAATAACAAACGTTCTCCACTTGTATCAAAATGTACTATTTTATGTGATAAAATTATAAATTAACAATTTTCGAACTTTTTCCATTACTTGTGCTGTAAGACCTTGCTTTTTTGCCATATTTCATGATTCTAGGTCAACGGGAAGTACCCTTTAGGTTTTGATTTACTTGTGAGTATCAAAATATGTACCCTAAATGGCCGTATTTTTTTATTGCGTTGACTTCGAAGCTTGATTTTTTTACAACTCCAAGGGAACATAGACTTACGTATTTGATATTAATTTCAACTAGATACCTCCACGCGTTCCTGAGAAAAAGGGTCTTGACAGACAGACAGACAGACGGACAGACAGACAGACAGACAGACGGACAACGAAGTGATCCTATAAGGGTTCCGTACCTCAAAAGGAAAAAACGGGACCCTTATAGGATCACTTCGTTGTCCGTCTGTCTGTCTGTCTGTCTGTCTGTCTGTCTGTCCGTCTCTCTGTCTGTCTGTCAAGACCCTTTTTCTCAGGAACGCGTTGAGATATCAAGGCAAAATGTGGGTGTACTATAGGTACACCTCTGCCCAACCCTTCGGGGAAACAAGGCGTGATGTTATGTTTATGAATAGTTTTTTGCGAATACAAACTTAAATATGCAGTTGGAGAATTGTCCGTGACGTATATCAATGTATGGGAGAACATGTTTTTCAACTCAATGTTAAGTTTGTCTTTGGGATAAATTCTTTTCAACTACGGAACCCTTCATTGTGCGTGGTCCGACACGCACTTGGCCGGTTTTTTTTCTTTTGAGGTACGGAACCCTAATTAGTAAAAAAACACGCAAGCCACCCCGTCGCTAGCCAACCAAAACAGCCCCTAGCAACGGGGTTGCCAGATCTATCGCCAACAACAATAATAAAACGATTTTGACTTAACGAAATTCAACCAAAATTAATTGGGCGCTTACTTGTGTTGTGATTGATTGACATTCTAACATTTTTAATGTCTAACACGACACGAGCCTCTCGTCAGTCCTACTTTAAGAGAAAATAGTGATACTGGTATTGTGGTAAACCATGAGCAATTACCTGTTCAATATAATTATGATTTGGGCCATTAGCAAGTACACCAAACTTGTTAACGAAATGTTACTTTATTGACTCGGACGTAAGGATAAGTTCGAGAAATATATGATCATTTCATTGAATAACTAATTAAATTAATGGTCATGGTAGGTTCATTACATTCAGTCTTGCACCTTATAAACAACTGGAAAGTAACGCACGTATTGTTAAAAGTTTTAAAAAACCGGTCAAGAGCGAGTCGGACTCGCGCACCGAGCGTTCCATTCCGATTTCTGAAAAAGTGTGCTATTTAGAGACATCGTTTTATTTTTCCTGTAATCTTTACATAAACTTCTATCACATAGAATAATTTCAGATTTTTATCTTTGCAAACTTCGGAGATAAGGAATGTACAAGTAGGTATACCTATACACATACATGATTTTAAAGTGAAAGGTGCGCAAGGCACGTTGCGCAGAAAAACGTAACGCTTTAGAGTTAACGCTTGTATTAATTTCAATCCTCATAAAATTTCCATTTACCGGGAGCCTTATATGAAAATCGATTCTTAAGGAATAAACTCTAATAATAGGTACATAGGTATAACATTTCTCACTCACCGAGATGTTTACAAGAAAATATCATTTTGGTTGTTCTCTCGTAGTATTCCTCTGGTATCAGACTGACCAGCATGTCGTAGTCCACAATGCCATCGTCGTCTACCTGCACATTGACAAATAATATACCAATTAACACAGCAATCAAAACAACAATACAAAATAATAGGTAGGTATTCTCTTTGCCTAAAGTATTAAAACACATTAACAAAGATTCCTAGTTGTTACGTAAGTCGAAAGTCAAGGTGGCATTGCGTATTCGTTAAAAGACAAAGTAAACAAATTAAATTAAAAATAAATTAAATGTCTGTTTGTATCTAATTTCGTACACGACAGGGTGAAGAGAGAAACAAACAAAAGACAGATAACTCACGAGACTCGCTTCCTCCATCAGGCAAAACATATAGCACTTCAATTTAGGGTCCTCCTTAAATATGCCGTTTTCGCAATTCGTTATATCCTCTGGGGGCAAGTAAGAATAAAGACTCTTTAATGTACGCAAACATGAGACATATTGTATTTGAAAACAATGCTGGTGGGGAGATGAACTCGAGATATTGTGAGCACAAAATAAAAATTTCTGCTAAACTTTATATGATCAATATTCAAATTGTTTAATTATTATAATATTATTTTGTTTATTCGATTAAACAGTGATGATGTCTTCTGTGATTGCTTGCTAAGGCTGTGGCTGGTAGCTTAGCCGCGACGATTGCTCGGCGTCATTCGCATGCGAACATAGAACAAAGGAAGAAGAAAATTTTCTTTTGAACGCTCACCCTCTGCCACCCCTGTTTTACCGACACACTCGTCGTGAACTGTTTGTATTATTTCTTTGATTTCGTCACTGAAAACCTGAAATGAAAATAATGGAAATATAGTTAACTTAGATGTTCTCAATATAGTTTGGAAGCTGAATTTGACACATTTATAAAACAAAGTGTCGAATTCCAATTCACGCAATCTATAACACATAATCAGCCTATAATGCTCCCACTGCTGGGACACATGCCTCCTCTTTTCGAGAAAGAGTGGACTAGTAATCAACCACGCGGGCCCAGTGCAGGTTGGTAGATGTCACATGTCTTCAAATTTTTGGTTCTATAGGACATCGGTTTCCTCACGATGTTTTCCTTCACCGTTTTGTGAGCAGTGGTGATGAAATTATTTGCGCAAAGCAATTATACATATTTGTTCTCAATTCAATTGTTCTTTCTAATTGCCAAAGTAAAGTTACTGTCTGCAACAAAAGAGCAAATCCAACCATCCTGCATCCCCCAAGCGATGCCTCAAACTACCTAAATAGGTAACTCCACAAACTTGCACACATTAGAACCACAAAGTTCCCGAGATTTCCTTATTAAATCATTTTCTGTGTAGTGGGCGAACCACTGAGACACCCCGGTCTCTTGATCTACACGACTACCTTTGTGAACAAGGGGGGGAAATAAGTCGTTTCAATATTAAAAATGAGATAACATTCTCAAAGAAAATATTAAGTCGCGTTTCCCCCGGGAGCAACCCAATGCGCATCAACTTGTATCATAATGTTAAATATTAATTTAAATGGTGAGAGACTGTCTCCATTGTGACCTTTCTGTGTTTTCTCAATTTAAATAGAGCATATTTTGGAGGTGATAGAGTTTGTATTAACGTCGAGTTGTGTGAAAGAAGTTAGTTATTTTAAATATTAGTTCCTGAGATACCTACTGTAATCATACTTTTAAATAGTCATAAAATCATCATCTAGTTTTCGCTGAAAAATGCGGAAATATGTAAGTCATCTCATAATAGTCATGTTGATGTTGGTGTAAACTCGTTTATTATTGGTGACGTTTTCAGTTGACTTTTAAACCTGTGTTCAGGAGTGTGAAAACGTCGTGTATCATTGGAGATGCTCTCCGTGCGGCTAGCGGCGCGGCGCGGCGGCAGCGCACACGACGCATTACGTATTCGCGCGGTGACGGTGAGCAATAGTGCCGCGCGCCGAGCCGTCACCCATCCATCACACCGACACACCGCGCCTCCCCGGTCCGCAAACACTTCATAAAGTTTTACAACTGACAAATGCACTACTTTTAAATCGATGATAGGCCTACACTATCCTCACGGAACACCTATTAAAACTGTTGTTTGGAGATATTAATAAATTTAATTATTTTTAAAAGATTTTCTTGCCGGTTCTTTTCCAAAGGATACAACCAATTGGAACCTAGCTTCTGACGTTTCCTTAGAGCCCATGTAGGTTTATGTGAAATAAAATATTTTCGATTTTGATGTAATTCTTGGTTATTGTGTAGACTATTTTTTATAAGGTAAGCTGCATTTGGCTTTGAGGCTAAATATTGCTTACCTACTTAGACATTAAAGTCACATCACATGTCCAAGTTTAAAAGATGAACTTTAATCTTTAAAACCGGCCAAGTGCGAGACGGACTCGCACACAAAGGGTTCCGTACCTACCATATTATATGTTTAACAATCGCAAAGATAACTTTGTATTTCATAATTATACTGTGAATTACAAGATTATTTTTTGCGTTTGCAGAAAATCGCCCATATTTAAACAAAATACCTTATGAATCGCCGTTTTTAGTATTTGTTGAATAAATACAGTATAAGGTACATTATATTATATAATAGAGCTCGTACAAAAATGGTATAAAATTGACCACTTTTACGGCCCCCTATTTCTTAATTTTAGAAGATAATAAAATATCTTTGTACTCTACTCGATGAGTTCTAGATAAGAACACCCCCCACACACTGGTTAATTTTTTTTTTCAAAATGAAAAGTTTTTGTATGGGGATTACAAAGGACGAATATAAATTTAACTTTACTTTATTTTTATTTGTTGTTATAGTCGTAATAGAAATACACAATCTGTGAAAATTTCAACTGTCTACCTATTAAGGTTCATGAGAAACAGCCCTGTGACAGACGGACGGACAGACGGACGGACAGCGGAGGCTTAGTAAGTTTGTACGCACAATATTGAGATACTAGCTAGACTGCCAGCGGCATAGACCGCGTGGATGTCTGATTTCATGGGTTTTAATTTTCTTATTATTGTTTATTTTACATCAAAAGTATAAATACTGAGTTTCAAGTTAATCTGACTGCGCTTTAAAATTATTCCATACAAACTTTAACATCCCTAAACCCCCTTTGAGGGGTAGTTTTGAAAAAGTAATAATGACAAACTTTATTACTTACATAAGCAAGTAGGTATGTGTGCTAAGTTTCAAGTTCATTAACCAAATTAATAAGATTTTTCATATAAACTGTATCGCTGTTTTCACGCCCACAGGGGTAGAATTCCAAAAATCGTCTGGGATGTTTCCATAACTTGGCTCAATAAAATCCCCAATAAAATCCTCCGCTGTAAAATTTACTACCCCTTTTCACCCCTTAGGGGTAGATTTTTGGAAAACCTTGATACACGTCAGTTAGTCTTCATTTTTGGTCTCAAGTATAAAAACTGAGTTTTGAGTAAATCGGACCGCGTGTTAAAATTCCTCCATACAAACTTTGACACCCACCAATCCCGTCTTTTGGGGTCGCAGGTTGTTCGAAAGAGATACCGTGGCCCTGCCATAGGCAACTGAAGGAACACGGGTGGGTTTTAGTCAGTAAAAATATGACACGCCCTTCCGCTCCACCCAGAGCGGGAAAAGTCATTTGATGATTTCCCATCCACAAAAAGGGGGTAGTTTAGGAAAACTAAAAATTATTAATTTTATAATTAACTTAGATGAATATTCGTGCTAAGTTTTAAGTCTAATAACTCAAGAGCTAAGATTTTTCATACAAACTTTCATCCCCTATTTTATTCCCTTAGGGATGGAATTTCCTAAAATTCTTCCATAATGGATGTTTACACTATATAAGGTATCTATGTACAAAATTTCATGTCTCTAGGTCCAGTGGTTTGAACTGTGCGTCCGTCAATGAGTCAGGCAGGACTTTGAATTTTATATATATATATATTTACAAGACCATAAACTTCTGATAGGTTTTCCTGTAATCTATAGGTAAAGAACTATTTTCTGTATTTTTTTCAAAATTTTAGGCTCAGTAGTTTCGGAGATAAGGGGGGGAATGGTCAATTTTCGTCTATTTTCTTAAATAACTTCAAAACTATTTATTTTAAAATTTTAAAAAATATATATTTGTGACCCTCACAGTAAGACCTTTCATTTGATATGTAACACGCTAAAGTTTGAAAAACTTTTTTTTTATTTGTACTTATTTTCCCCCCAAAAGAGACCCCCATATTCAAAATTGATTTATTTACGTTTCATGTCCGTGTTTGGGTTACCAAAATACAAATGTGTACCAAGTTTCAACTTAATCGGTTCATTAGATTCGGAGCAAATTGGCTGTGACAGATGGACAGACAGACAGACAGACACACGAGTGATCCTATAAGGGTTCCGTTTTTTCCTTTTGAGGTACGGAACCCTAAAAATAATAAGAAATACGACTTCTTATTTCATTTTAATGTGTCAAATAAGCCCAATCAACTATCACACTGTTTTTTAGGGTTCCGTACCTCAAAAGGAAAAAACGGAACCCTTATAGGATCACTCGTGTGTCTGTCTGTCTGTCCGTCTGTCACAGCCAATTTGCTCCGAATCTAATGGACCGATTAAGTTAAAATTTGGTACACATATGGATTTCTGTGACCCAAACACGTACAGCTAAAGTAAATATATGAATTTTGAATATGAGAGTCACTTTTAGGGGGAAAATAAGAAAATTAAAAAAAAGTTTTGTAAACTGTACCGTGTGACATATCAAATAAAAGGGCTTACTATGAGGGTCTCAAATATATTTTTTTTATAATTTTAAAATTTATTTTTTTAAAGTTATTTAAGAAAATAGACGAAAAGTGACCATTCCCCCCCCTTATCTCCGAAACTACTAAGCCTAAAATTTTGAAAAAAAATGTAAAAATTAGTTCTATACCTGTAGATTACAGGAAAACCTATAAGAAGTCTGTGGTCTTAAAATAACATGGTAAATCTATATATATAAAAAAATCAAAGTCCTGACTGAGTCACTGACTAATATATCAACGCACAGCCCAAACCAATGGACCTACAGACTTGAAATTTTGCACATAGATACCTTATATAGTGTAAACATCCACTAAGGAAGAATTTTTGGAAATTCCGTCCCTAAGGGGGTAAAATAGGGGATGAAGGTTTGTATGAAAAATCCTATCCCTTGAGTTAATAGACTTGAAACTTAGCACGAATATTCATCTAAGTAAATTATAAAGTTTATCATTTTGAGTTTTCCTAAACTACCCCCTAAAGAGGGATTGGGGGTGTCAAAGTTTGTATGCAGGAATTTTAACACGCGGTCCGATTAACTCAAAACTCAGTTTTTATACTTGAGACCAAAAATGAAGACTAACGTGTATCAGGGTTTTCCAAAAATCTACCCCTAAGGGGTGGAAAGTTAATTTTATAGCGGAGGATTTTATTGGGGGCTTGATTAACTCTAAAATTGGTGTAAATAATGTTTGAGTCAAGTTATGGAAACATACCAGACGATTTTTGAAATTCTTTATCTGTGTTCGTGAAAACAGAGATACAGTTTATATGAAAAATCTTATTAATTTGGTTAATGAACTTGAAACTTAGAACAAATACTTGCATAGGTAAGTAATAATGTTTGTCATTATTAGTTTTTCAAAACTACGCCACAAATGAGGTTTAAGGATGTTAAAGTTTGTAGGTATAGAAGAATTTTAAAGCGCAGTCCGATTAAAAAAATGGTACTTGCCAAACGAATTTTCACCGATTTTGACGGCAAATAGCTGATGTTTTAAGGAGTAACTAACAGGTTAACTGCCACGCCGGTCACCGGTGACCTCAAACAATTAATTTTCTATTGTGTCTATTGTCTGGCAGCTAATGTGCTACGGCTATTTTTATTTTAGAAAAATAATTAGGGTTCCGCGCAATAAAATTTAAATCCATGAAATCAGACAACCACGTACAGTCCAGTACAAACTTACTAAGCCTCCGCTGTCTATTACGGCTATAACAACAAATAATAAAAATAAAGCAAAGTTAAAAATTTAAGGGGTCGGTATACATACAATAAACTTTTCATTTTGAAAAAAAAAAAATCTAGTATGTGGGGTGTCATCGTCTAGAACTCATTGAGTAGAGTACAAACACATTTTTTTTATCTTCTAAAATTAAGAAATAGGGAGCCGCAAAAGTTGTAAATTTTAGACCATTTTTGTACGAGCTCTAGCGCAACAATTCAACAAATTAGGAATTTGAAACTTCTTTATACCATGTATAAATACTGTATGTAAGCAACAATACTGAAAACGGCGATGCATAAGGTATTTTGTTTAAACATGGGTGATTTTCTGCAACTGCAAAAAATAACCTTGTAATTCACAGTATCATTATAAAATAAGTAAAAAGTTATCTTTGCGATTGTTAAACATATAATATGGTACGGAACCCTTCGTGCGCGAGTCCGACTCGCACTTGACCGGTTTTTTTTTTTCTCTGAACAGATATTATAATCAGTACCTAGGCGACGGAGCTCTGCTCGGGTGAAAATAGAGAAAATGAATTTTCCCAGAAGAAGACCTAGCTAGATCGATTTTTCGCCCCCCCCCAAACCCCTATATTGCAATTTTTGCAAAGCGTTAGAGCCGTTTTCGAGAACGTGATTACAAATATACGAGTATATTTATTTTATTTTATTTGTTTTATTTTATTTATACAAATATTGTCCATTTAATAATTTTAAAATAACAAACTTACCGGTTTTTCTTTGCCGCCATACACAATAGCAACCAAACACAGTACCACGGGCAGCTATATTGCAACTTTTGCAAATCGTTAGAGCCGTTTTCGAGAACGTGATTACAAATATACGAGTATATTTATTTTATTTATTTTATTTTATATATACAAATATTGTTCATTTAAGAGTATATGATAACAAACTTACCGGTTTTTCTTTACCGCCATATGCAATAGCAACCAAACACAGTACCACGGGCAGCGTCCCCGTGAACATGGCGCCGCTGCCTGTGCGCCAGTGGACGCCTCACTCGCCAGCTTCTCTTATATTAGGTACCGCCAACTCCACCCCAACTAAATCACACAGTTAAGGCACATAGTTAACGCGCAGTTATCCAAAGCCAGCAATTAACGAGTTAGAGGTGTTACGCTACTTGCAGCACAAGCGGTAATCATGAGGCGGAAACTTTTCGAACCATGAATGAGTAAGCAACTAGCTAAATACACGGTGCAACTCAGCCTTAAGATAACTTATTAAGTATTCTGTCTGACACGTACGGTGGGAAATATCAAAAAGGTAAACGTGGCGAGGTTTTCAGAAAGATTTGTCCAGATTATTTGTGGAAAAGTTATTCACATAACAGCTTGCTGGAAAGAGAAGTGTAGAAAAGAAGCTGTACCACATAAAACTCCTACGAATATTGGCTGAAGCTTTTAAATAAATAATAATCTGTGTATATACAGGGTGTTTCTTTAAGGTGGCCAGCCAGTGCGAGCTGGTAGCAGTGTACCATACCTATCGATTATATTATGTATGTTCTACGATTTTTTGTAGTTTTCGAGTTATAATTTTTTTTCGATATTTTTCCTGATTCAACGAGAAAAAAAAATAGCTTTAAAAAATTACGTCTTTTTTTGGGTCAACTTTAAACAAGAATGTATTAAATAGGGCATTGTTTGCTGAAATCGGTCGTTGAAAGTGGTGTATCTGAAATCTTGTGATTTTCATATTTTATCATTTATCTTTGCATATTTTTATCATTCCTGATATTTACTATTCCTCTACGTTTAAGCAGAGCTCAGTTCATAATAAAACATAAATATACCTACTACTATCCTTAACCACTACCATTGATATGAAATGAGGGATCGAAAATAACTCGAAATTATCAAAAATCTTAGAACATACGAGTACATGGGGGTTAAATCGATAGGTATGGTATTCTGCTATCAGCTCGCACTGGCTTGACACCTTAAAAGAAACACCCTGTATAAAAGAAAGTCGTGTTAGTCACACTATTTATAACTCAAGAACGGCTGAACCGATTTAGCTGAAAATTGATGGGGAGGTAGCTTAGAACGAACCAGGAGACGGACATAGGATACTTTAAAAAAAAAACGAATAAAACGTTGTATAACAACGGCTGGACAGATTTAGATGAAATTTTGTGTGTATATTTGAATGGGTTCCTGGATGGTTTGAAAATACAATTGGACTCGGTAGGTGGCGCTGCAGTCGGGTTCTAGGATCGTTCAGACAGGACAATGTCTGTCGGGTCCGCTAGTAAGTAGGTAATAAAGATGTAATCTGATGTAATTACTAGTATTCAGCTACGTCCGACGAGCCAAAACCGGAACCGACAGACTGGAAGCTGACTCCAACTTAGTTGGGAAAAGGCTGGGCAGATGATAGTGAAAGATGTATCTAATCTCAATCTATGATCCAAACTAGCAAGTCGTTGAATTAGCAATAAGAAATACTTCCTTCTTTACTCTGGAATGGCTTAAAAATTCTTAGTTTATTGGAGGTGTGTGATTTTTACTCTTCTACAAGTATCAAATAATTGAAAATATGGGGACAGATTATCTGAATGCAAAATGACACTATACAAGGATTTTACATAATTTTCGAATTTCAGTAAAGAAATCAAATTAACTTTTATTTTTAAAACATTTATGTTTTAAAAATAAATGTTAACGGCGACCGAGCTTTGCTCGATTGAAATTAGAAAAAACGAATTTTCCTAGAAATGAAACTAAGCAGATCTATTTTTTGTAGGTATAAGTAGACTTTTAAAAATATATATATATATATCAGCGAAGCGAAATAACTGTTTTTATTGCTTAAATTCATAAATTATGAACAAAAAGAGTAACTGTTAGTAGGTAGGAGTAGTTGTCAGTAGGTACTTAGGTACAGACGCCAGCACATCAAGCAACTACAATCTCTCAAATTTCTTTAATATATTTTCATCTTTATCGCTAAAGCATAAGGTTCAAGGTTGATTGGGAAAATTTGACAGTTTCGGGTGGCTTGACCCGCTGGCGTCTGTACTTTAACGTTTTTTAAGCTAATATTCCAAAGGAATCCCACAAATGGGCATCGGATGGGAACAAAATATTCATTTTATCCGCGTAGTGGGATCCGATTGTGGGATTGGATAGGAATAAGCCTACAAAAGCGATAGTTCGGTTCATGTCAGTGGAGAGCATTGATATAACTCAATGGTGGAGAGGCAAAAGAATGAAGCCTTGTCGGATTTGTAAAACCATGTTTGTCATCAATTCTAATTTCTCATCAAACCACCAAATGTACAAAAACTCATAATTTATAACCACCTTTTAAAAGGAGACCGCAGCAATAGGGCTTTTCTATGACAGTTAATATTTAGTATTCAAATTAATAGATGGCGCCTGGTTAAACTAATCAAGATCTTTCAAAAGACAAGAGTTTTTTAAATACAGTAAGTATTAAAAACTCTTTGGTCTTTTGTTAAGTTTATAAAACATCTCCCCTCAAGGGGAACACCCAAATATTCCGAAATATTTTATTCCGAATTTCGATATTCCGATTTTCAAAAGTCCGAATTTCATAATACCTAAGAATTATAATGTCTAATAATAAAAATCACGAAATTTATTTTACCGAAAGTCGTAAATGCGATTTGTTAGTCTTCCGATTTTCATATGTCCGAAGAATCAAATGCTCGATGAGTTCTCGGTCCGAAAAACGACATTCCGATTTTCAATACTTCGAATAAACTACAAAAATTAGGATTTGACAAGATGTGCTACAAAATTTAGTGACAGAAACGAATTGCTGCAAAACCGACTTCACGCAGTCTTGTCTGCCCTATACTAGAGTGTAATTTAAAAACGCGTAGGCGCGGAGGGGTGGGGCGGCCCGCGAGCTGAGGAGCAGGTGGTTTGAAGGCCCGCCGCCGCGGCTGAGGCTGGCCGGCGAAGCCGCCACGACAGACGACAGATTTTGAGAATAGTAATTATAAACGTTAGGAATATTGAAATTTAGGAATTATAAAAATAGGAGTAATGATAAGTCGGAGTTGTTATATTCGGAATTTTGAACCATTCGGAATTATGAAAATTGGTATTTTGAAATTCGTACTTGTGACTGTCGGAATAAAGTTTTTCGTATTTATGTAGTGTACCCCCCCTCAAGCACCGGTGTTGCCCGGAATCACCGCGTGGCGCCACGCGAATTTTTGCCATTTTTGCGTAGAAATGAAACTAAATCAATGCCGAATATTTTTCCTACACTGGCAATAATATTTGTAAACCATTCCAGTATAGGAAATATATTCGGCATTGATTTAGTTTCCTTTCTTAGCAAAATAAACACTAAACTATCTTTTTCAAACCTCACTGTTAAAAAGTATGCTTAGCGGCGGCGAAATTACGAACCGAATCTTTTTACATAAAAATACAGAGAAAAATTTTCCAGACATGAGACCTAGCTAGATCGATTTTTCGACCCATAAACCCTTACATTGAAAGTTTCATCGAAATCGTTAGAGCCGTTTTCGAGAACGTGATTACAAATAGGGTATATATAGGTACTTATATTCAAATATTGCTCGTTTAATAGTATAGGGATAGGGATAAGTAATAAAATCAGTTCGAAGCTCGTTACCGCCGGGTCCGCCGGTAACAAGCCAAGGGCAGGCCGATGAAGAAGGCTTCATTCGCGTGGAGAAGAAGATGAAGAAGAAGAAGCCTGCTTGTCGCAATCAGTGCGGTACCGCATTGACTGGTCCCGACATGTTGCTGCGTCCCGCTATTCCATCGACGCAGCTGTACGTGTCACGTTTACATCACTCCACGAAGGTAGAGGAGGTCGTGGAGTACATCAGGATGAAGACTAAGTTCACTTTGAGAGTCGAGAAGTTGGAGTCGCGCCATAAGATTAACTACAAATCTTTTGTGGTGCGGGTTCCGACTCATCACCTGGAGACTTTCATGAAGGAGGAATTTTGGCCGACGGGTGTCGTGTATCGGCGTTTTCGCGGAAGGCTACATGACACCACGACTCAGCGCAATACGTCGCCGACGCAACGTAGTACCTAAATAGATTTTGTAGTGATGTTTTTTATTATTCATTAGTTTATATTTTTGTAAGATTATTTTGTGTATTTTATGTATGGGCCCTAGTTGCCTGAAAATAAAGCAATTATTATTATTATTTCGTTTATTTATATTTTTTCCATATAAAATACATTTTTAAATATTTCTTAAAAAATAAATAAAAAACATTTAAAAATATAAAAAATAGTGGTCCGCCGGTGTCGGGAGCAGGGTCCAAGCTACCGGTGGTTAGGGCTGCAGAGATAGGAACCTCCTCACAATACGAGCCGTATCGAGGAGTACTGCCTTCTGAATCTGGCCCTTGATCCAACCGCCTAACGAGAGCCTCGAAAGATGTTGGTCGAGGCTATCGGCTATCAGGCCGTTGGCCGTTACTACTATCGGCACAATGACAGCCGAGTCCACATTCCACATGTCAACAACCTCGTGAGCTAAGTCGAGATATTTTATTTGTTTCTCTTTCTCAGCTTTCACGAGGTTCCCGTCATGTGGAATGGTAACATCAACAATCATTGCGCGGCGCGCTAATCGATCTATCACCACTATATCAGGCTTATTGGCTACAATAGTCCTGTCAGTAATGATAGATCGATCCCAGTACAACGTGACATGGTCATTTTCGAGAACTGGGTCGGGCACATACTTGTAATACGGTACCTCAGAGTCCACAAGCTTATATTTCAAAGCAAGTTGCTGGTGAATAATCCTGGCCACTTGGTTATGTCTGTGCAAGTACTCGCCGTTAGCCAGACGAGAACAACCCGATATAATATGTCTGATGGACTCACCCGGACGGTGGCATGCCCGACATACGTCAACCGTCCCGTCCTTCATAATATATCTCCGGTAGTTATTCGTCAAGATAACTTCGTCCATAATTGCACAAACGAAACCTTCAGTTTCCCCGAAAAGGTCACTGAAACGTAGCCAGGATACGGACGCTAAGAAATCTACACCGGGCTCATGAAGAGCCCGATAGAAGCGTCCGTGAAGCTCCTTGCTTTGCCATACCTTCCTGCGGTCATCGGTAGTAAGTAGTACAGGTTTGCGCCAGTTCTCTTTAGCCATGGAGAGCGGGGTGAGTCCCTTGTCCACTGCGACCACATCACGGTGCATACCCACATCGGCTTTTAAAAAATATTCTCTGAGGCTGCACACCTCGCGGTTGTGGAGGGTCTTCGCATTTAAAAAGCCTCGACCCCCGCACTTCCGCGGGATGTACAGTCTCATCACCGATGATCGTGGGTGATGCATCCGGTTTGCGGTCAGCAGTGTACGGACCCTCCTATCCAGGGCATCAAGTTCAGTCTGAGTCCATTTGAGTATGCCGAAAGAGTACATCAAGACCGGCATGACCCAACCGTTGAAGGCGCGCACCTTGTTCCCGCCCGAAAGAAGACTGATTAATACCTTCTTCAGGCGGCCAAAGAAGCGCTCCTTCAACGATTGCTTTACGTCAGCAACGTTGATACCTAACGCTTCCGACATACCCAAATATTTGTAGGTTTCGGATGAGGAGAGGGATCTAAGGTATATGGAATCCGTGAGTTGAATTCCCTCGGATTCCATAATCTCCCCTCGCTTTACATGCATGACTGCACATTTGTCCACACCAAATTCCATCCTGATGGCGCCACTGAAAGTTTCAGTTACCTTCAGTAGCTCCATCAGTCGCAATTCGTTGGGGGCAAAGAGTTTCAAATCATCCATGTAGAGGAGGTGAGATATGACCTGTCCACCTCTCCTCAGCCGATAGCCTAGACCTGAATCCTCCAGCAGTGTGCTTAGCGGATTCAGGGCTAAGCAGAACCAGAGTGGACTCAAACTGTCGCCCTGAAATATTCCCCGTTTAATCCATATAGGTTCATCACTCCCCCGAATCTGTTGACACCCTGGATAGCGAAGGACCGTCCTCCATTGCCCCATACACGACTCAAGGAAGGTGCGTAGAGTTGCATCAATCTTGTACAACTCCAACACCTTTAAGAGCCATGTATGTGGCACCGAGTCGTAGGCCTTCTTATTTAGTTATTATTATTATTATTATTCTTTTGTCTTTGACATATCTCGGGACCCTGGGGTCCCGGACCTTTGGAAGGCATACGAGGGGCCGAAGCCAACTCGCAGAGGTCCCTTAGACAACTTTTAAATGTTGAGAAGGCACCAGCCGACGATTATCCCTGTATGCACTATGCAAGTGCACCCAAGGACAACCCCCGGTTTGTGCAGGACTATTGCAGATCATGGAAACAAAACATATTGGGCTATGGGTTTGGGTGGCTATAGTGGATCGGGTACCTTGAACTATGGTAGAACTATGTCCCCTGCCTGACCAATGTTATTTATTATACACAGATAAATAGCAGGGGGTGACTTGCACACTCAATAATGGGCCCCCGGATACGGTCGCTAGCACATAGTGACGTAGCGACAAGGGGGCAACATGTCCTGAGGTGCTTGAGGAGTGGAGAGGTATTCCACGGTTCTCAGAACAATCCCAGAGCCCGGAAGATGGTCAAGATCCCTACAAACACTTACTGGAATACTTCCTTCCTCCGAGCATGTTTGCTCTTGCGAATCTCCACTCAAGCCGGCCAATAAAGGCAAGAATGAGGTGGGAGCTCTGTTCCTCATCAGTGCTCACTCCAGCCGGCCAATAAAGGCAAGCCAGAGGTGAGGACAAGACTTCTCCCGGTAGATAGGGTCCGTGGAGTCGCAACTGCCCAACAGCTCGCCACATGCTGCCCTGCGGGTTTTTGTATCTCTCTTGGTCTGGCTCCTCACCCTAGACCTGTTTCGGCAAAGTAAACTATAGCGGCACAGACCTAGAGTTCGGAGCGCGCAAGCCCCACCACGACGTCAACGTGGAGATACTGCGGTGGGGTTATTATTATTATTAATAATCAGGTAGCAAAAACAATTTATTATCAATAATTTAGTTACAAGAAGGGCAGGAGGGACAGTATATCCTGAGTCATTTTCCCACTTTGGAACAATCATTGTTTCCACCGTGAACAATGAAAGGGATCCTACGTGTTTTTGTGCGCCCTCCTCTATTGTGCCCTACACAATAATAATTATAAAATTAATGTCATAATTTGCTATGTTCGCGGCCACAATGCGCCCCGGCGATATCACACTTAATGATTATTAATGGTCCGAAGACAGCTTGGAAAATCACGCTTACCTAACTTGTAGTTATAGGTGACTGATGAGCGAGCTTATTGAAAATTGAACTTAAAACGCAACATTTTTGTTATATTGATAAACTCTTGTTTGTTTATTTATTTATACGAAAGAGCACAGCCACATGTCATCACATAACATATGTTAGAAATAAGTATAGGACTAATGTTCACGGCGTACCTACATAGTATTGACTAAAATATCTTGCAGCCTTGAAATTGCATATACTAAACTAAAACTAAAATAAACTAAAACAGACTAACGAAAATAAAACGGGTAACAAACAAAATTGAAATTAAAAATAACTTTGCAAGGATAGCGTGATTTTCTTTCTAAATCGTAGTAAGTTGTCGCTGAATATCTAAGTGATGTATTTAATACAATATTATTGTATTTGTTGCTCATTCGTATAACTGCAAACTGTAAACCTAGATACGTTTTTAGAAAAGGTGTATATAATACGTTTTTTTTTTTTAAAAAAAAAAGGTATTTTCTTGGAACTGCTAAGGAAACAGAAAAAGCAAAAGGTAACTGCACTGTATTCTTCCATTAATTAATTTATGGAGGAAGCATACATCTAGCAGATGTCTGCGATCGCGTAGTAGCCATTTTATTTTTTTTAAACGCTCATGTATTGTTTTCTGTGGGATAGTATTTGTTGACACGAAATAACAGCGTTAGCATTTTTCCTGCTAGATTAGAAACAACAACAAACACATACATTAAATTATTAATGAAACATATTACATACAATCACGTAACATGTGATAATATCAGATTAGGGTGAATATCCCAGCGGCACATTTTACGTGTCCACGTTGAGAATCGAGGTGTTAAATGATAGGATGTTTCTGATTTTTTTTTATAGTGAACTACGTAACTTGGTTCAATTAGGGCAATATTATTTTTTTTACAAGTGTATATAAATAATCAGGAAAAAAAATCGCCTTAAAATTTAAGTTTGGTGGCTTGTCCCAGCTCCATTTTTTGATGTAATTGCATTCACAAAAGTAACAATTTAAGGTATAACAAAAAATAAATAATGTCGTTAGTATATGCATTAGACACATTATCTAAATACAACTAAACCATATTAGAAAATCTAATTTAAAAGACCAGGACCTCGATCAAAGTTTGTTCCAGCAAAAATCTAAATTTTGGTAGCACTTGTTCAACTTACTATAACATGATGTTTCGTGCGTGTGCGATCAATCGCGTTTTATTATTTCGCATCTCTCAGTCGTGCGCCGGTAGTTGCAGGTAACAGGTGTGTGATTAGTGCTGTGATTTCCCGCCAAAAACGTAAGTTTCATCAGGTGTCGCAAGGGGTCAAGAATTGTTAAATATTTGGTGGATCGATTTGCTGTTGATTTTGAAGTGTTTTAATAGTAAGCTACACGTTACAGGTAGTGATTTGGGTTACGCATAAACCAGTGGTATTCATTTAATAGTAACTTAAAACCCATACTTTTAAAGATTTTTTTATGCCTGGTTCCAATTTTGGTGGCTTTGGTGGCGTTTTTCCATTGATCTCGATGATTCCAACTTTGGTGGCTCAATTTTGGTGGCTTTGGTGGTGTTTTTCCATAGATCGTCTGGTGATTAGAATAAGGGCGATTTCAATTTTGGTGGCCACACTAGACTTTGAACTAAAATATCTCAATAAGTTATCGAGATATTCTCAGACCTCTTGAAGATCCTTCTAGCTTGGACTTTCTATTCTTAGACCAGGTCCTTATTTTTCACGAAAACTGAAGAAAAAATTTCGCCACCAAAATTGAGAAAAAATGCACTTTGTTGATATTGACCCATTAGAGTTAGTTAGACCGAGCAAAGCATTGATGTATTAAAGTACTTAAGTATTTTATATTTGGCATAATTCAGTTACTATCAGATCCCTATCTAGACTATTTAAACTACAACTTAAAAAAATTGATAGTTAGTCATTTACTTTAGTATCTAGTGTAAATAGTGTTAACTTGTATATTGTACATAAGGAGTTGTATTACTGTTACCAGAAATTGTTCTAGATAAAAGAAAGAAAAATCTGAAAAGACAATAATTTTAGGACTAATTATATGGTAATATGGTAAGTATGGACTCGTCTGGGTGTGGACTTTACGGTAGCTGTCCAACTGCTTCTTGTCGAGAGGTCTGTGGGCAACCTGGTATGTAGAAGCCGGGATCGATGGTTTACCGGCCCCCATCCATGGACTGATCGCGCCAAAGTACTTAGGTGGGCTGTAGGTGGCCATAAAGTAAAGAACAAAGGAAATGTCAAATACGATGGTTTTACTGTAATAAAAATCAAATTAAGTATTTAAAAATCGTAGCACGAGGCTTTTACTATAAGCCCATCACCCAACGACTTCTCATCCTCCGTCTCCATCACAAGACCCTAAACAAATCCAGACAGTAAATTCTCAATAAAAAACCATTACCCTTTTTAATCAGTCGGATAAGAAAACATCTGAATCATAAAAGTTGACGACTTCTGTTTAGGGGGAAGTGCGCCATACTACCAACAACTTAGGCGCACTTGCCTCACTTGCCTTTTTAGAAGTTAAGATTTTAAATTCTATAAAAAAAACATTAATTTCACTATCTAGGAGTAAAATACAAACATAGATTTAAAGAAAAACATCTAAATTCTGTACTCACCTCATTGGTTTGCCGCAACACGTAAAACATTTTAAGATTTAAGGGTAGGTATTCATAACACGTGCTCATCTCTGATAACAGGTTTAAATGACACTAAAACTAAAATGGCGGATAAATCAAGTTATTGTGAACAGAGGCATCTGTGATTGTGAAGTGGAACTGTGTTTTAGTTTGTTGCATGGATGTAAGATGTCATTAGTTGTAGGTATAATATCTGTAGTTTTCGATATTTTTATGGTAGATGCACTTACCCCGTCGGCGCACTTGCCCCGACTGACCTTAACTGAAAAATAAATGCATTCGTAATTGCGACATTATTGTAGATTCACTCTTTACAACTTATTAACTTATTTTTTAAATACTAATAATGTTACCTAAGTCTCTACACCTACACCCTACATACTACGAGTAGGTATGTTTTTAGCCAAAAAAAAATATTTAAACCTTACTTAAATACCTACATGGAAAAACATGTAGCTGACTACTTTCTCATTTACATAATAAATATATCTTTATCTACGTATATCTATAACAGGAAGCTGATCCGTACTTCGTAGAGCAACATAGTATTTTTTTCAATATTCGATTATCTTCCACGCATTTATACCTATGCCGTGTTCAATCGACATGAAAAATCCATTAGACTTGTTTGCGTCGGCGACTGGGCCGATAGGCGTCGCCAGTGACCGTGCCTAAGAGGATTTGTTGCTTCCCTGTCGGTTGCATCAGGCAGCTGTGCATTCGTTAGCTGCATGCGCAGTCCGACAACTCGATACAACGGGAATCGATGCTGAAATGTGAATTGTGTTATTACAATGAAGCGCTATTGTTCGTCTTTGCGCCTACAATATTATCATAGGCATATTGGATAGTAACTTGGATAATATGGATATGATAGCTACTGCACGCGCCGTAGAACTTTCCGCTACCGTTTGTGCACTGGGCCATATTAGCGCTAAATTTATCTTCCCCTAGAGATTTAACATACCGGTGACAAAAGTGTTCAAATCTTACTAAGTTAATGCGACAAACATATCAGTTAAATAACATACACACAAACAAATTAAACTCTTTTCTGTAAAATTTAAAAGTTCACGTAGTAAACACGATAACTAAAAACGTTCGCTAGTGAAATTCAGATATACGACGTCCTGGCAAAACTGTTGACTAGTTTTGGTACGAAAGTTTTTACAATATTTCTATTGTATGTAAACTCGTCCGACTATTGCCGACGCGGGGTAACAAGTAAACTTTCGCATTCGTAGCCGTAGACGCGAGGTCACAACCACCAACTTTGAACGCCCAGCTGAGATAAGAGGACGTCTTATGGACGTGTCAACAACGTCTCTAGTCATGCTGAAAAACTATCAAATATAGAATGATAAACACAGTTATTTTCATGACACTCTGAGCGCTAACAAAAGGAACTATCCTTACTAGATGATTTAATCAACAATGCACAGCTATTTTTATTTATTTTCAGATAATTTATAATCTCTCAAATAATGCAAAACGGTTTCTAAGTAACATAACCGCATAAAGCTATAAGTCCAACTGCCACAGTTCAGATAGTTAAAGGTGTTAACAACTGGGAGTAGCAGTGAATCATAACACAATGGGGCCTACAAAACCAATAAATTTATATTGTTTGACCACTATAGACAGGACAGACCAACTGAGAAAGAGCAATTGGATTGTCTTCCGACCCCTGCACCCACTGACAATAAATGTTGGCATTGGCAACTCTGTCAGGGATTAATAGTTGAATAACCGTGCTTGGTGTAACACGTAGACTGTGGGGAACTATTGGGTATATTGAGTGGTAGGTAAGGTGCTAAATTAAAAAAACCGTATAAGTGCGTGTCGGACCACGCACAACAGGGTTCCGTAGTTGGGTGGACTTTATCTCAAAAACAAACTTAACATTGCAGTTGAAAAACATGTAGTACGTCATACGTCACGGTTAATTCTCCAACTGCAAATTTAAGTTTGTAATAAAAAAAAAAAATGCGACTAGTTTCTGCCCGCGACTTCGTCCGCGTGAAATTTCTTGTTCCCCGACCCACCGCGACGAATCGCATCGCCTGCCCGTGCTTTTACTTCGTTTACCACTTTTTTTATTTTTACTCGGCTCCTAAGCGTCATAGCGTGATGTTAAATAACCTAAAACCTTCCTCAAGAATTGGGCTATCAAATGCAAAAAGAATTTTTAAAATCGGACTGGTAGTTCCAGAGATTACCACCTACCATAGACTTATAAAAAAAGATGCGACTCCGCGCCACGCATATCGAAAGTGGAGCACAGTAAGTATGCCGGACCGTTTGTACAAACACGCCTCGCGCACACATTTACATCATAGTATGCCGACCGGCCGCCATTACGTGACACGAGCGACGGCGTCTTTGCAGGTACTCAAATCATGCACACATAGATCGGTAATACGGTGCTCCACTTTCGATATGCGCGGCGCGGAGTCCATCTTTTTTTATAAGTCTATGCCACCTACATACAAACTTACAAACAAATTTTACCTCTTTATAATTTTAGTATGCCTACCTACCTAGATAAAACTACAAATTAACTATTTTCGGACGTTTTCCTTTACTTGTGCTGTGAAATCTTGCTTTTTGCCAGATTTCATGATCCTACGTCAACGGGAAGTTTTGATTTATTTGCGAGTACCTATTAAAATATGTCGCATAAATGACCGTATTTTTTATTGCGTTTACTTAGAAGTTTGATTTTTTAGAACTCCAAGGGACCGTATACCTACATATTATGTGATATTAATTTCAAATTGATACCTCCACGCGTTCCTGAGAAAAAGGCACAGACTAACAAACATATGACTGACAGGTCAACGAAGTGATCCTATAAGGGTTCCATTTTTACCTTTTGAGGTACGGAACCCTAAAAAGAGTTTATTAAGGGACAAGAATGTAGATATTAAGTGACTGTGTAAAATTACAGTATCTATTAGAGAGGTACCTACCGACCGAAGTAGTATGATGTGTGTGTGTATAGTAGTGCGGTGTGTGGATTATGTATTATGTGAAAGAGCCTTAAAAATTGTAACGTTCTTTGACAGAATAACTTTATTTGAACACATGAATATAGGTCGTTCCCTAACTATTTATGAGTTAAAAATGTTTGTCGTAATATTCCCAAGTTAGGTACTCAGAAAATACCTGTATAAATAATGTCAAAGGACAACTAGTAGGTACCTACATAGCTCCCCGTAGGTAATTCCAGGAACGACTAATGAAAACGCTTTCAGCAACAGAAAACAACTTCGAAAGCTTTACTTTTGATTTAAAAAATTACATTACTAAAACATGGACGTCATTAATTTGTAAAGCAATAATCATTTGAAGATAGTGAGGAGAGACAAGTGTCGAGGAAGTCGGAGAGACGTCATTACCGCAATCAAAGCCGAAAGCCGCAAGCCCCCGCACCCGCTAACGACGAGTGCTCTCGATAAAAATTAAAAACACGTGCAAGCCCAGCCTGAGGAAAGTTTTAATGAGAGTACACCGAGTACACGGCTCGTCCGCGTACAGATAGATATACCTATCTAGGTCCGTCTCGTCCACACACATGCTTCGTACGTAACTCTATATTTATCTAATTATGATGGCCCGTAGACATGTAAAACAGAACCGAGTTGGGTACATTTTCCCCGTGAAAATCCATAAGTACTTGCCGTAATTATGGATTTTCACGGGGAAAATGTCACGTCAACGTAGAAATAAAGTTACATAGGTAGTTTACAATTTTTCCCTTTTTCCTGGTAATAGGAGTTAGACAAACCAAATATTGATTGATTGTAGATAGACCAATAAATAAATACAATACCTACCTCTTATATCTTATATCTTATACCTATATATATATTATATAAAAGAAAGTCGTGTTAGTTACACTATTTATAACTCAAGAACGACTGAACCGATTTGCCTGAAAATTGGTGGGGAGGTAGCATAAAAACAGGAGACAGACATAGGGGTACCTACTTTAAAAAAAACATCGGATAAAACGTGGTATAACAACGGCTGGACCGATTTTGATGAAATTTTGTGTGTATATTTGAATGGGTTCCTGTATGGTTTGAAAACACAATTGGACCCGGTAGGTGGCGCTGCAGTCGGGTTCTAGGATCGTTCAGACAGGACAACGTCTGTCGGGTCCGCTAGTATGAAAATAAATACCTGTAGGTAGGTAGTTAAATCATAGGTACAATAAGGTACCAACTATAGGTACCTTTCTGAACATTCTGGCTGAATATAAACTGTAAAATGAATCGACGAATTTTATAAGTGTATATTATTAGCGATAGCTAAAGATTAGGAAATTATGATAAGGAAAGATAAATCTTCAACAGACCCTGAGAAGTACATTTAGGTAATTGAATTCAGTAAAGAGATTTGACTCTTCGAACTAAACAGCTACTTTATTCTTTAAATACTTATATCTTTGACACGTGGTAATCGTGCCATAACGCACTAATAATACGAGTACCTACGTCGAAATGCATAATAACCTTCCTGTGCCGTAATAAAGAGTCTTCGACAATGTGCCGATTAGGTGCAAAGTGAAGACGCCTGATATTACGGGTTGAGTGTAATTAAAAACCAGGGCATTAATTATGCGAGCAACAACAATTTTCAATTATACCGAGTCACTTACACAGAGACATGGAATGTCCAGTCGGGGCTGTCTCAGCCATGAAATATTGTATGTCTTAAAATAGCTTCAAAATACCTACCTATATTTTAGTGTATAAAATATAAAGCTCCAAAACAGGAACCAGACTAGGTTTTACCATCAGACCAATTTATCTAAAAGTTCAGTAGATGTGTTAAAATCTTCTATCTAAAACGGTCAGTTCGATAAAAATAAAACTGATTTATAGCGAGCGGGTAAAATCTTTTTGGCAAGGTGCATTTTCCATTTTATGCATATCGGACGTTTTCAGGCAACATAAAAAATCCATTAGATTTGTGCATTGGCTTAACGAGCGACGACGTGGGGTGGACGCGGAGAGGCAGGCCGGCCGGCGCGGCGGCAGCCCTCAGTTGACCGTGCGTAAGCGGCTCTATTGCGTTCCTACCAGCATCACTGAGCTGTAATATACAGGTGAACAGTCTGATAGCCGTTCCGATCCAACTGCATGACAACACATGCTGTTATAATTTCGTTCCACTCATCCTCTCTTTGGTCCGGTATCATTTACCGAATCTGCTTTGGATCTCTGCCGGACAATAGGTTGGTAGCAGGACACTTGCGCGAAAGACATTTTCGCGAAAGGACTTTGACACGAGTGGACTTCCGCGCGAAACGACTTTCGCGCCAAAGGACACTTAACCGAATCCACTTGCGTGAAAGGACAGTTGCGCGAAAAAGTTGCGGAAATGAGATTCCTTCATAACATTAATAATCTTAACATTATGCCTGTAATCCTGTATTCTTTCAAAAGGTTGGGCAGGGGTGTATACTGTGAATTTGCCAGTAATGTTCAAATTAGTCGTCAATAGTTACTGTCGTAGTTTTTTTACTGCACATTTTTTTGTTTTCATTTATTTATTTATTTAGAGTTTTTAGTTTATTTTTGTTTATTTTCGACATGAGTATCATTGTCATGGTTTTCGAGGTTGCTGATAACAAAATGGGGTCAAAATCAAAATACAAAATGGCACAAGTGTATTTCGCGCAAATACCCATTCGCGCACGTCCATCCGCGGAACTTTCTGGCAAGTGGGTTCGCACAAGTGTGTTTTTAGGAAATAGTAATTTCCGCAAGTACACCCGATCTCATTTGTGTAGATAGGTACATTTAACTAACCACCCCGATGGTCTCGTGGTTTCGAGCGCGCCTGGTGTAACAGCCCCGAGTTCGGAAGTTGGCGGTGTGCCTCGGTGCGCACGTTAACCCATTGGTACTGCGACCGGTCTCTCTCCGGTCGTGTTGGATTGCCATCCCATCGGGCATGAGAGTTAGGGAAGAGAGAGTTCACATGTGTCTGCGCGCATACTTGTTTACTATTATTTTTCCCTCATCGATTGCTAGGCTCCGCTGAGTTTGACCTCCGTGACCGAAATTCGATCTGAAGGACTATTATTATTACCTACATACTCGTACATTGTAGTAGGTAACTTAAGAATTGTAATTAACTTAAAATAATGGTATTTTGTTAAAATTGCGATTTGTTTTACTTTGCCGCACGTCATCACTTTCTATAGTACCTACGTACAAAAATACGGGCAGTGTTATTTTTCAAAATAAACGAGTTTGAGTCCTAGCTTAGGAACTTAGATTTTTCAAAAATCTATTGATGCAGTTTTGGATTTCATCAAAATCAGCTCTGAAACTACTATTAGTATATTTACACTTACCGCATGAAACAGACCGGGCATTCCCCTCTCGTCAAATCACCAAATCATTATACCTATGTGGCGTATAATGGGCGCACTAGGCCCCTTCACCTAGCCACCAGTTCAACACGCGGTGAGGGCCGTGCGTTAAGAGCACTACCGACCAACCAACAAATTAAGATGTGTGCACCGGACGTACTAGGCCCCTCCGACCAACGACCAACATGCCATGCAGTGTAGACCAGGCGCAAAAGCCCTTTCGACCAACCCTACCAATTACCATACTATGTAGTGTTGGCCAGGGGCACAAGGCTCCTTCGACCAAATACCAAGTCACTATGCGGCGTGGACCTGGCATACTATCTTGGAATGTCATTCAGTACTTGTCTCTGAATCAGCGATGCGCCGAGAGCCTGTTCCCTCGGCGGAGATCGAGAAAGTATCACTATCGCTATGCATGCAGAGGCTGCAATCTCGATATAGATAGCGATCGCTTTAGGACCGAATTCGGTCGCAGAGTCCTAATGGGTGATGCCAGCAGAGTCCTAATGGGTGATCCCATTAGGACTCTGCGACCGAATTCAGTCAAAATAGACAGTCAAAATTGCTTGACAAGCACGAAAAAATCACGTGTTGCAAATAAAAGTAGGTAGATAGGTAGCGCCCTCGAAAACCATGCTGAGCATTACTCCTACCCAACCCATTGAAAGAATATATGATATTATGAAGGAATCTCAATTCCGCAACTTTTTCGCGCAACATTACTTTCGCGCAAGTGGAACCGCGCCAGTGTCTTTTGCGGAAATGTCTTTCGCGCAAGTGTCCCAGATCCCAATAGGAAATGTTGGTAGATACCAACCTACTTTGATTTGATTGACTCTATCAGATTATTATGATTAGGTAGATGTAGGTACATAACTAGGAGATATATATACCTATTTGTTCATTGATAACACGAGATTAATAAAGACGATACACGGAGCACGTAGGCTTTCCTTCCATTCCCGGCTAATGATATAATCTTAGGTACTTACTTGATAAGCTGGGTGACAGATGAAACATCAAAAATAGTAGGGGAGACGGGATGAAAGTAACAATTTGCAAGCACATTTTCTCATAATATCTCACAGAGCGTTTTGAATATCAAAATTCTAATTAGTACGCACGGTAGATTAGTCTTTCAGCTATCTTTTAACACCAGCTTGAAAGCTACAGATTTTGAGAAAAACGACCAAATGTAAAAAGTGAAATATGTTACCAATCATCCCTAAGCCTAGGGTTGGTTGTAACATAGTAAGGGGATGGTTGTAACATTTTAAATAAACACAAATTTACTTTCATAATCAACGTATTTATTTATAATCAGCCTTTTAGGTTTTACATTAGTGTCTTAGTTATAAAAAAAAACATTTCCAGGAAACTTAACAATCCTCTAGAATAATAAACATTATTTTTAAAAATGAGACCTCAATCAGAAACAATTATGGCACACATAATATTGAAACGCTAGCTTTCGTACTTCTTTGGTTGTTAATCCTTTTTGAGAGTAATGAAGTAAATACTCGGCCAGTATTTTTTTCTTCCTCTTCGGTAAAAATTTATTTTCGATACGTAGCCTACATTTGGAAGGATCGTTGAACCTTCTTCAAGCATTTTTTTCTTCCTTTGCACATACGTACCTACCTACTTATAATAGGTCTTGACCTATGAAATTGCCGTTTTGTATGAAAAAATTTAAACGAATTTTTTTCATGTATTTTTTATTTGTATTAATCGAAGTAATCACCCATGCAATCAATGCATCTTTGCCAACGCAGTGGCAGTTTATCGATGCCCTTCTTAAAGAAATCAGCTGGTCGGGAGGCAACAAATTCTTCAAAGGCATTTTGTACTGCCTCTCGGGTATTGAATTTTTTTCCCGCCAAGAAGTTATCCAAATTCTGGAAAAAGTAGTAGTCTGTAGGCGCAAGGTCTGGTGAGTAGGGCGGGTGACGGAGAGCTTCCAACCCCAGTTCTAGCAACTTGGAGACCGTCTGCTGTGCAGTATAAGGTCGCGCGTTGTCGTGCAGGAGCTGCGGAGACGAGCGATTGACCAATGCTGGTTGGAGATGTGCCAGCTTCTCCATCATTGTGTTCAGTTCTTCACAGTACACATCTGCAGTAATGCTCACCCCGTTTGGTAAGAAGCTGTGATGAATCACACCGGCGCTAGACCACCAAACAGTGACCATCACTTTTCTAGGGGTAAGTTTTCGTTTAGGGCATTGTTTAGGTGCTGAACCAGGATCCAACCAACTTGCTGAGCGCTTGCGGTTATCAAACAGAATCCATTTTTCATCGCAGGTAACAATGCGGTTCAAAATTCCTTCATTTGTGTGTCTGTTGAGCAGTGCAAGGCACGTCTCGACGCGTACTTCGCGCTGGCGATCATTGAGTTCGTAGGGCACCCATTTGTCAAGCTTTTTTACCTTGCCAATTTGACGCAAATGGACCAATATTGTTTTGACGCTAACGTCGAAAGCTGCTGCTAATTCAGCCGTAGATTGTGTATCATCAGCTTCCACAATCGCCTTTAATTCGTAATTGTCGACCAAAGTCTTCGGACGACCGCGAGGTTCATTTTTCAGGTCGAAATTTCCAGAACGGAAGCGAGCAAACCAATAACAGGTGGTGTGTTGGTTTGTAGTGTTAGCTCCGTAAACGTCGTTGATGTTGCGTGCCGCTTGTGCCGCGTTGCTGCCACGACGGTACTCATATAATAATTATTTACTCGAATTTTTAACGTATCCATGATGACGAAAAAGATTGAAATGCGATGAAAATGTAACACTAATCAATAAACAAATGACTACTTTTGGGAAAAAAAATCCATGTTTTTAAAATAAAATTAATTTGAAATTAGAATTCTTAGCCAAACAAAATTATTTTGATTTGAAATGGCCAGTACTGCAGAACGGCAATTTCATAGGTAAAGACCTAATATAAAGTTACATGGCACAGCTGATATAAATTCGCAGCGTCTCGAAATTGTACTTTTCTGAGAAGTACTTCTTCTGTAGCCAAATCCATTATTTCTGCAGTAACTAAACCTCTACTGGTCGTTATTTTATGTTTATTAGCCATTCTGCAATAAGAAAATAAATCTGTATTACTTTCATATATAAACACACAATAAAATATGCTTATATAATATCTATCTATTATCATCATTTTATCTATGTATTTTATTATCTTTATGCTTATGCAGCTCAAGATCATAATCGGGATGAAAGTAACAAGTTGTTACTTTCATCCCTATCGTTAAATTTTACCGAATATGACAAACGGTACGGTATCTTTCGCATGTTAAAAGATACCGTTTGGAACGCCAATATAAAAAGACGAATAGTTATGCTACTTTATTGACACTTAAGACTTGAGCTTAAACCTACCATAATAAAAACAAACACACTTGAAAACAACGGTCAAAACTTTTTAGAGGTATTTTTGCGGCACCGACTCGCTACGTCCACAACCTGACAGCACACTGTGAGCGCAACTGACCGGGCGGCGGGAATCGCAGGGCGATTTCCGGCCACCGTAGGCGCGGGCCTGCGGACGGTGAGCAGCGGGTAGCTCGCCGTCCGGTAAGGACCAGGCCCGAGTCGACGGCGCGTTGTGTTCCACGCGCGCCTCAAAGAGATGTCAGCAAGTGACGGGGCCCAATAGGGCCGACGCCGCTGGGGTCGCGGGTTGTCCGAAGGGGTTACCGCGGCCTTGGCATAGGCAACTGAAGGAACACGGGTGGGTTTTAGTCAGTAAAAGTCTGACACGCCCTCCCGCTCCACCCAGAGCGGGAGAAGTTATTTGATGATTTCCCACCCTCAAAAAAAAAAAAAAAAAAAAAAAAAAAAAAAAAAAAAAAAAAAGCGCAACTGAGGGGAGGGGTGGTTCCAAATGGCGCACATCGGTGATACAGCCATCAGTCCAGCCAACATAATACGTTCAGAAACTCATTTGTTACGTTCATCCCGTGTTACTTTTATACCAGCAATGCTATTCTGTAATCATCTCACCGTGAAAACTTAAGTGAAGTGAGCGTGGAGTGAGCTGTCAGTGTCATTCCACCTATAGCTAGGGATGGACCAAGCACATTTGTACAGTCATAATCGAGATTTTAATAACATTTTTATGCTATTCTAGTGATCATTTTATATTATTTCAAAGCTAGTATTTAAGTATCTAAATAATACTATTTAGGAGGTTTTTAAATAAAATTGCAAAACAGAAATTGAGTTTTGTCTGAATTTTTATTTGACTATTTTATTTTAAAGGAAGCTAGAGGGTGTCTAAACTTTACTATTTGGGGGGTAAATAGTAATGTTTAGACACCCTCTAGCTTCCAAATAATATAAAATAATTACGTTAAAAAATTAGCATAAAAATATACCTAGATAAAATCTCGATTATGATTGTAAATTTTATGTAATTTGGTCAATCCCTAGCATCTGTGGGTTGACACTGACAGCTCACTCCACGCAAGCTTTCACGGTGAGATTTTTACAGAATCGACCAGCTGGTCTCCCCTATCTAATTAAGTATTACCGCAGAAAAAAAGTCATGAGCCCTCCAGAGTTCCAGACCACCACCAGACCTTCAAAAACAACGCGTGATATTGTTCAGAACTTGTGAACTTGTGTGTTGTTTCTCATACCAGTGACTAGGTGTTTTTACGGTTCCGTACCTCAGACAGAAAAAACGGAACCCAGGATCACTCGTATATCCTGTCTGTCTGTCCGTCAGCCTGTTTCCTCCGAATCTAATGGACTGATTAATTTTTGTGACCCAAACACGAACGTTGTAACGTAAATAAATGAATTTTGAAAATGGGGGTCACATTTGGGGAGCAAATAAGAAAATTTAAGTATTGCAAACTGTATTGTGTGACGTAGGTATAAAATGTGAGGGTCTCAAATAGATTTTTTTATCATTCTAAAATAAATTGTTTTTTATTTAAGAAATAGACGACAATTTACCATTCCCCTTATCTCCGAAACTAATGAGCTTAAAATTTTGAAAAAAATACAATACAACAAAATAGTTCTAAGATTGCACCTGCCACTGCTTGTCTGCATCACCCAAAGGTTGACTGGTAGAAAATGCCTGTGGCATTAAGTCCGCCTCTGTACATTTGTGCTTGAAGTGTTAAATAAAATAAAATAAAATAATAAGATTACAGGAGAAATTTTACAAAAAGTTTATGGTCTTAAAATAACAGGTAAATCTCTTAATATTGTGCGTACCTACCAACTTACATTTGCAGTTGGATCGTATGAGACTAAGTAGGTATATGTTTTTCAACTACAATATTAAGTCTGTTCTTGGGATAGTCATCCCAACTACGGAACCCTTCATGGTGCGTGGTCCGAAACGCACTTGACCGGTTTTTCTTTAAAACTTACAATTTCTTGGTATAATGTCTATCTATAAATGAAACGTAGATATCTCTTGGTATTTTTTCAGCCCGAAACGATAAAAATGCGTTTGTTATTTAGGTAGGTAGTTAAGTTCCTAAATAACAAACGTAGGTATGCCAATTGATTATCAAAAGAGTAACAGAGATTTAATTAGAGTAGAGCAATAAAACAAGCTGTGTTTTATTAATCTCAATAACACTCCTTCACTCTGCGCAGTCGGGTAAAAACAGGAATAAATTGTGAGAATCTTTGCAAAACAATAGTTGGAAATGGTGTACGCGAGAAAAAGCCGGATGCAAATGCCATTCATATTAATTAGCAAAGCGAGACGGGGCTTTTACGAAATTAGACCGTGATTTCACTGAAGATTTATTGTTGTGTTTGAAATGGTTTTCGGAGCAAAGGTAGCCATTTAGACGCAAGCAAATTGGTGTTGTCAAAGTGGGTTTTAAATTGAATTGACTGAAGTCGCTTGTTTGCTTTCAACGGTGACTCACGGAAAAAGGTGGAAAGCTGCTAATATAATGGCTTCGTACACGATATGGAAAAGTGGGAGCTTGACGCGAATGATTGATGACCGCAGGCTAGCTTACGGGGCTCGGCGGCCGCAGCACAGTATTTAATAATGATACAGTAGTTTATATTCATACAAAACGACCGAAACGACGCGACGCGCTTCGAAATCTCAGTCAGTCTCAGTTACGCTGCAGTTCGAGTGCGCGGCAGTTACGCACGGACGGACACGTATTTATCTACCGAGCGGCCGTAGGTAATTAATTAAAAGTCACTAGCCAGATAAAATCAATCAATCAATCAACTCAGCCTATGGCAGTCCACTGCTGGACCATATAAGTAAAAGTACTCTGTGTGCTGGACATAGGCCGCTCCCAGGGAACCTGAGAGAGGCCTATGTCCCAGATAAAATACTGTAATATCATTATTATATTGTGGCCGCGGGGAGCACGCCGCATGGCGACTATATCACACAGATACTTAAGTACAGACAGCGACAAGAGTCATTTCAGTTTTATCTTAATGGGGAGGTACGGTGTAGCATAATAGTCGAATACATACTATAGTCGACTATTATATATGGTACCTCTATGATATGTAGCTGTCACTACACTATGGCATCTCGAAGGCTTTAAAAGACATCTGAGAGTCCGGGTCCATCCTTTTCTTCCCCGGCAACGCCAACCTTATATTGAACCCCACTGATTAGGGTGAGTGCTTAATTGTGTTCTTGTGCTAAACCTGTGTCCCGGTAGCCATGTCCTATTCTTTGTAATTATTACCTCTAAACATGGCTGCCGGTAATATATGTTCTTGGTAACCTAACATTTACCGAGAGCCTTGTGTATCATCGCATGTGTGTCACCGCATAATCATTATCTTAATTCACGCTGGCCTGCTTGCCACGCGCCCTGCTAAGCTACTTGATTAAATTGCCTTGCGATGTGATTGCCACATGTGCAATGAGAACCCCTAACTGCGGCCATTTTGTTATATGTCAATCATATTGTGCTATCTTCATGCTCACTGTAAACCGCTGCGATGTGTGACTTTTCCTTACCTACCACCTTCCCATGTTCTGTTTTGGGTTTTAACATACTCTGCCTGGCTGGGAAACACTGCACGCATCGCATGGGTTTGCAGGGATCCTTCCTGGAACTCACGGGCGCACCCTTTGCGCTATCTTCCAGGGTTCTACGTCACGGCGTCTGCTGGGGCCTTACTATATGCGCTAGCATATCATATCTAGGGCACGACTGCCTTATCATCGCGTCACCACTCTGACGGAGCCTTAGCTGGTGTCGCGGGAACGACGGCGTTCCTGACCTTCTACTGCTGCCGGAGCCACGTGGCCGCTGGCGCACCGCACCGGTTGCCTTGACGGAGCCTGGGCAAGCGCTGCTGAGCCCAGGACGCAGGCGCCTTCTCTGTGGCCTGTGCCACGTGGCCACTGCCATCTGCTGCCCCGTAGCCTACCGGTTGCGCCGCTGACCTGGCGACTCCCGGCGCCTACTCAAACCTCCGGCCTGCCTGCCGCTGTTTTCCTGCCATCGAGCAGTTTCATCCTGCCTGTTCCTGCCTGCGACTGCGTGCAGCAACTGCGGCATCCCTAATGGACTAAGCCCCGGGCAGTAGCTTTCCTCTTTCCGCCCTTGAAAAAACCAAGAGACTAATAAGAACCTACGTATCTATTTTCATGACAGTGTGTTGAAGACCATTAAACTTGTATTTAAGTGGAATCCTCTTTAATTTAATCCACCCTAGCTACCTATTCAACCACTACGTCACAACGGGCAAAGCTAATTACAGATGACGCCATTATAGCTGGTGCTATTACTTTATATAGTGTATTATCTATGGCTGGTGCTTGTCAGCTGTCTATCTGTTGACGGTTGTCAAGGAAACGCGCTCTCACTATAAGGGCGAGCGCGCATTGCGGTGCGTTTTTCTACCGCATAATCTGTGAAGTATGGAATGTCTTTGAAGTGCGCGCACTGCGGTCATGCGTTTTGTTACTGTAGGCTCCGCCCAGTGCGGCAGAACTACCGGAAACGCACCGCAGTGCGCGCTCGCTCTAAAACAATATGGTACGGGAGATGGCGTTAGTTTGAAAGAGTACTTTTCGTACCACTTGCTCAAAAAAGTGACATTCTATGCCACAAAAAGCGAACATAACAATAGTCATTTTTAATCTGTTAAAAACAGGGAAAGAAAATTGCACTGAATTTCATTCATCCTCTAGGGGGAGAATGTGATTTTTTGGAATACTTACCGAAATTTATACTGAACTACATCTGTGTTTACACCATTGAGTTTGTATATAAAGCATTATACATCTTTTTGAAAAAGGAATACGCATTTATTAACTTTCGGTCGGAAAGTCGGTGTCTTTGGATCTGTATTTTAGGTTTTTGCCCCCGACTTCCGAAATTAAAGTTATTTTTCACTTTGTAGTGTTTTTTTTGGAAGTCGGTTTTGTTTTTTGTAAAAAAGTTTTTATTTTTCACTTTTTAGTAGGTCAGTTTGTAATTTATCTAAGTTACAATAACCCAATGTCAACTGCTCATCACGTTTTACAAAATATTGCTTTTCCCGATGCAGGGACGTTAATTGTTGAGGAGTTCTCCTAGTAAGAACCTGGAGAACTGGAGCTCATGGTGAAATCACCATCACCATTATGCATTTTGACGAGCATAAACCATATTAAAGTAATCGAATCGCAGCCTGTGATATACTTAGATATAATTAAGTATTTCCGATTGCCATCTGTAGTCTTCACCATCAGTTCCAGTTCACCAAATGGTACTTTCCGAAAGCAAATGCACATGTTACTATAAAAAATACCGAAATCGATATAAGTGTGCCCATTAAATTTGAGGGTTCCCCTCGATTTCCATGGGATCTCATCATCAGATCCTCATTTGATGATCATGGGACCACTTGGGAAGTATACCCTTTCGAACAAAAAAAGAAAAATCCAAATCGGTCCAGCCATTTTCGAGTAATCGGGGAACATACATAAAAAAAAATTAAATTAAAAAAAAAGATTCTGACGAATTGAGAACCTCCTCCTTTTTGAAGTCGGTTAATAAAATTAGGAAAACCGACGAGGCCGTATGAGCTTGATGCCTTTGCTTTTCCGACAAAAAAATATTAGTCTAGGAATTTGCCGCGTTTTTGTTTTCTTCAAATACATAAACGTTAAGTTTATTTTAATTTATTTTTCTATATAAGTTAATGTTCTTTAAATTTTTTTTACAAAAAACAAAACCGACTTCCAAAAAAACACTACAAAGTGAAAAATAACTTTAATTTCAGAAGTCGGTGTCTTTGGATCTGTATTTTAGGTTTTTGCCCCCGACTTCCGAAATTAAAGTTATTTTTCACTTTGTAGTGTTTTTTTGGAAATCGGTTTTGTTTTTGTAAAAAAGTTTTTATTTTTCACTTTTCAGTGGGTCAGTTTGTAATTTATCTAAGTTACAATAACCCAATGTCAACTGCTCATCACGTTTTACAAAATATTGCTTTTCCCGATGCAGGGACGTTAATTGTTGAGGAGTTCTCCTAGTAAGAACCAGGAGAACTGGAGCTCATGGTGAAGTCGCCATCACCATTATGCTTTTTGACGAGCATAAACCATATTAAAGTAATCGAATCGCAACCTGTGATATAATTAGATATAATTGAGTATTTCCGATGGCCATCTGTGGTCTTCATCATCAGTTCCAGTTCACCAAATGGTACTTTCCGAGAGCAAATGCACGAGTTACTATAAAAAATACCGAAATCGATATAAGTGTGCCCATAAAATGTGAGGGTTTCCCTCGATTTCCATGGGATCCCATCATCAGATCCTGATTTGATGATCATGGGACCACTTGGGAAGTATACACTTTCGAACAAAAAAGAAAAATCCAAATCGGTCCAGCCATTTTCGAGTAATCGGGGAACATACATAAAAAAAAAAATAAAAAAAAAAGGTTCCGACGAATTGAGAACCTCCTCCTTTTTGAAGTCGGTTAAAAATACGTTACGATGTTAAATCAAAACGACAGTGACAGTGAATTGTTGGATTCCATCAGTGCAAATGCTGCCGCAATTATAAATAATTTGCTTCCAACAAAATCCAAGGAAAATTATTTAAAAACTTATGAAGAATTTTCAACGTGAAGAAGTGCGAAAGGCCTATCAATTTCAGAATCAGTACTTCTTGTCTATTTTGATTATTTATCCAAGACAAAGAATCCGAATACACTTTGGTGCATATGTATACTCAAAACTGAAAGCTACAATAAGCATCAAACACAGCATTGAAATAAATAGATTCACGAAATTACTGGCTTTTTTAAAAAGAAAATCAGAAGGGCATTGTGCAAAGAAGTCTAGAATTTTTACGACTCAAAATGTGGAAAAATTTCTTAATGAAGCTAGCTCCTGACGAAATTTTTCTGGTCACAAAAGTAAGTATACATGATTTAACTATGAATATTTCGTATCTTAGTAATGGTAATTATTCTATATATGTATTTACCTTTTTTGTCTTTGATATAGGTGGCCTTAATTTTTGGACTCAATGGTGCTTGCCGCGGATGTGAACTTGTAAACTTAAAGGTGGAGGACGTTGAAAATCATTCCAATGAGTTACTGCTGATTAATGTAAAGGAAACGAAGACAAAGAAAAATCGGTCATTCATTGTACAATTACAATATACTACAATCATTCATGAATACCAAGCATTACGTCCCACCAACATGGAAAACAATAGATTTTTTATAAACTATCGGAATGGGAAATGTATGTTTTATAAATATCGACAAGCCATCGGCAAAAATAAAATTAGCAATATGTCAAAGGAAATTGCTATATATTTAAAACTTAAAGATGTTGAACTCTACACTGGTCCTGCTTTAGAAGAACTTCGGCGACTTTCTTGGCGGATTCAGGGGCGGATATTACGTCAGTAAAAAGACACGGTGGCTGGAGCTCTGATAGAGTAGCTGAGGGTTATATCGTAAGCTCAATGGTGAATAAAACCATATTAAGCAGTCAAATTAACAAAAATATAAAACTTAATCCATCAGAGCCACAACCATCAACTTCCGGTATCTTATCTTCGTCCGTAACTCACGATGCACCACCACCACTATCTCCGACGTATACTATCTACAATGAAACGCAAGTTCCTCAGATGCAAGAACAGAGAAATACTCAAATCAACTCATCTATATATATAAAATTCAAAGTCCTGACTGACTGATTGATTGACTGACTGACTGACTGACTGATATATCAACGCACAGCCGAAACCCCTGCACCTAGAGACTTGAAATTTTGCACATAGATACCTCATAAAGTGTAGGCATCCACTAAGGTTTTTGGAAATTCCATCCCTAAAGGGGTAAAATAAGGGATGGAAGTTTGTATGAAAAATCTTATTCCTTGAATTAATAGACTTGAAACTTGGCATGAATATTTATCTACATAAATTATAAAGATTGTCATTTTTAATTTTCCTAAACTACCCCCTCAGGAGGGATTGGGGGGTGTCAAAGTTTGTATGGAGGAATTTTAACGCGCGGTGCGATTAACTCGAAACTCAGTATTTATACTTAAACCAAAAATGAAGAATAACGTGTATCAGGGTTTTTCGAAAATCTACCCCTAAGGGGATGATAAGGGGTTGTCAACTTTACAGGGCAGGTTTTACTGCGGGGCTTGATTAACTCGAAAATTGTAAATAATCTTTCAGTGAAGTTACGGAAATATCCCAAACGATTTTTTAAAATGCCATCCCTGTGGGGGTGAAAACGGGGAATATAGTATACTTATATGAAAAATCTTTTTCATTTACTTGGCACAAATACTTGCCTAAGCAAGTAATAAAGTTTGCAGAGGGAAGGGTAGAGGGGAGGGGGGAAGTGGAGGGCATGGTAAGGAGGGACAGGGGTGGATGATGGAAGGAGGGGGAGAGGGATAGGAGGGCGCAGTGAGGGGGGCCGGTGTGGAGAAGGGAAGAGGGGAGGGCAGGAGTTGGTGATGATAGAGGGGAGGGGAAATCGGTTGGGGGGGTATGAGAGAGGGTGAGAGGGTGAAGTGGAGGTTAGCGGGAAAGAGATGTGGTGAGAGGCGTGAGAAGGATGGAGAGGGTGAGAGGGGGTGGTGAGGGGGATGATATGGGAGAGTGAGAGGGGTTGGGAAGGGGAGAGCGTTGAAAAAGGGAAGAGGTGTGAAGGCATTCACACCTTTTTATATACTTAGCACTGATTCATTGAAGAAACCCAGCCCGACAGAAATTACCGAAAAATAGAAAGCCAGAAACTCGGAACGGCACAAAAAACAGTAAACTCCAGTCGTGCGTCTCACACACACACTTTTTTTTGTTCATTTGAACGTGCAAATCTCTGGAACTATCAGGCGGACTTCAATAATTATGTTTACATTTGATAGCTCAATTCTTAAGGAAGGTTAAAGGCATGTTTAACATCACTAAGACTCTTAGGTGCAAAAAGAAAAAAAGTCTGAAAGAACGCTAATCGAAAATATTAGCGCAGGCAGGTAATGCGATGCGCCGGGGTGGGTCGGGGAACAAGAAATTTCACGCGGACGAAGTCACGGACAGAAGCTATGTAAAAATAAATAAATAAAAAAATAAATTTTGCACAGAGGTTCCTTTTATAATTTTGACAGAAGGATTTTTGTTCCCATGGGATATTTTCCGACCCACGCCGGCGAAGCCGCGGGCCAAAGCTAGTCAACAATAAATGTACAAAACAAAAATGTAACTCTCTCTATCAATAATTGGACCAATGTTTCGAATGTTAACTTTTACTTTTAACTGTCATTATTTTTAATAAATGCTTATCTCATATTATTATTGTGTTAATTTTTTCGCAAATGGTACGAAAAGTAGAGTATTTTCCTCGGTGATAAAGCTGTCTTAGTCTTGGGTGAACTTAAATCCCTCGCTACACTCAGGACTCGTCTTAAATCCCTCGCTTCGCTCGTGATTTAAGTTATTAACACCCTCGCTACGCTCGGGAGTAAACCTCGAGTCCTTCGATACGTTCGCGATTTAAATCGTCACCCGCGACAGAAGACACTGCTTTATGCCCTTGGTTAATAATCCACTATTTATACCGGCTGAAAATCATACCAAAAATAATTTTGCCTTAGTGCATATGAGATATGAGGGCCCACTGTTAGGAGTTAGGAGTCCAAAGTTAGAGCACGTCAAAGTTGTAAAAAAAAACCTTAAGAAAAAAGTTATTTCATACCGAGCCAAAATCGGGATGGTTTTTGGGATCATCTTCAACCCAAAACAGTAGCAGCTGGATTGAAGTGGGGGGAATAATAAAATATAATAAGCCAGTCACGTAAATGAAATTGATTGTTGCGATGACAAATCAGGGATAAATTCGAAACTATGGGTTAAAGCGGTAAAACGAACCATTACCTCAATTTTGAAGGAAAATAAAACCAGATTTTTTGTTTTTTGAAAAAGCTTCTGCCTGAACCGGTAATCGAACCCTATTCTCTTATAAAAAATACCCTCTATAAAACTGAGCGATAATGTTGCTGACATGGATCAAATACTGCAACGAAATACTTTGTGTAAAATCAAAAAAAAATGTAAGTTTTTTGCAATTTTTACGGTTCCGTACCCGAAGCTAAGCCTCCGCTGTCCGTCCGTCCGTCCGTCTGTCACACGGCTGTATCTCATGAACAAAAATTGTCACATAAAGTTTTGGTGCGGAATTAAATTTTACAATTTTGACATGCTGGACCACTTTTTTGACACTGGATTACCGCATGGGTGCAGCGGCTGACTCTCACTCATTCATGATTAGTGAATCAACTACTAGAAATGAAATGTATTCGGTATAAAATAGGTCTCAAAAATCCGTTCCTTCCTCGTGGTCAAACTTAGTGGTCAAACTGATTTGACCACGAGGAATTCTGGGGGCCTACTCCCTAACTCCATCCGTCCGTACGTCCGTCCGTTCGTCCGTCCGTCTGACATAACAATCCATCAATACAAGTGTAAATGTTAAATTTTTCGGACAGGCAAAAACACATCGAGAGTAGGTACAATTGTCGTATTAAGGTTGCCATTCATACTTCGTTCGTGCCCCGAACCAATCATCTGTCCGTAGGTGTTACGGAGTAGGAAATGCCCGTAACAAAGGCCGAAACTACGGACTTCGTGCTTAGGGAGTAGACCCCCTGTTTCGTATGGTCAAACTACTTAGTTTAACGAAAAATATCCACCCTTTGTTTACTTGTGCAGTCATTAACAAAAATAATTTCCTTCCTCGTGGTCAAACGTAATGGTGGCTATTTAAACTTTTTATCAAGCTGTATACCTACATAAAATTAATAAAAATATTTGTTTTTAAATGGTCTGTTTATGGCCAGAGACATCGCACAAACAATGTGATCGAAAGTTGGAACGGCCAACTAAACAAATCCATGAAACGTCATAATCCAATTACTGTTGTTCGTTTACTCAAGTAAAAATCTTCTACAAAAAGAAAAATCTTCTTATGAAAAAGTATCTCTCTGCCGCCGCCGCCAAGACCAAATATGTCGAGATGATATTTTCATAATGAAGTGTCAGCTGCAATTTTATTAATGCATGGCGATATAAGTGTTGGGTACTTTTTAAATAAACTAACGGAATAATTTTTGTTAATGACTGTACAAGTTTATTTACGAACTATAACAAAGGGTGGATATTTTTCATTAAACTATGTAGTTTGACTATCCGGAACAGAATTCCTCGTGGCTAAATCATTTTGACCATTAAGTGACCACGAGGAAGGAACGCAAAAATCGAGCAGTACCTCCTCTACTAATACGTTGATTGACAGGTATACAGCACCAGCGAAGATGTGACTCCTAGCGGGATAAATTGGCAGTGTACCTCCCCCTTATTATACTTCAGTGTGTAAGTGTAAACAGTAGCAATATTTTAAGGGGTCATTATACTCATCATTATGAACAACTTTTACTATGGGACCATGATCGCGAAAAAATAATCAGCTGTTCAGTAGGTACATTATGTTCGCATAATTCGTCAAAATGTAGGGAACCGCTGCCTTTTTTTTCGCGATTGTCACGTAACTCCTCCTAAACGTCTGGACAGATTTACATGAAATTTTGTGTGTATATATCAATGGATTCCTGGATGGTTTGAAAACACAATTGGACACGGTAGGTGGCGCAACAGTCGGGTTCTAGGATCATTCAGACAGGACAACGTCTGTCGGGTCCGCTAGTAAATTATATAATGAGCGAAATATTATATTAAAATCGGTATAGAAGTAAAATTAAAAGAAAATTAACTCTTAGCCGGTATCGAATAATTTTGTGTCAATTTAGGTGAGGAGTGAAGAAACTGGAAGCACAGAATAAATAATAGTAGGTAGGTACTAACCATGTTAGTACTAACGTACTGGAAGTAACAGTGATAATCGACTTTTGACGAAGGTACTCCTATACCTACCTAGGTACGACACGTGATGCCGACCTACTTCAATAGACATATTAAGCCCAAGTTAAGGTTAGATTTCAGGTAAATAGTTATAGGGCGGGGCACGTGGCTAAATAATAGCAGCCGCACGGGTCGATCTTGAAGGTTAAGCAACGCTTGCCGAGGTCTGTCCGTGGATGAATGACCATCCTTTATATACCGCCGTGAGACATCTCCGTGCCTCGGATAGCACGTTAAGTGCTAATTTCACCAATTAAACTAAACGCGATTAATTAGGTACCTACGTACATCTAAACTGCGTTCAAGAGCTGACAGTAGGTATCAGTATTCGACACTGACATAAAAACCTAATTTCAATGATATTCCCAAAGATGTGCTGACTGTTGAAATCCACCCTAAGCCATTGGTCCTGTCCTGGCTGTCATTTGTAGATCTTTGACAGTCGTTACGGGTAGTTAGAATCCTGAAAGTCTGACAATCAGTATTACCAGGGAGGTATCGTGTTACCCAGTAACTGGGTTGCGGAGTTAGAGAGGCGGTCGCTCCGTATAAAATACTGGTATTCAGCTGCATCCGGTTTGACTGGAAGACGACCCCAACACACCTTGGGGTTGGGGGAAGCCTAGGCTGATGATGAGTTATAAGATAGGACCTGACTGAAGCACTGTTCCGATAGTACCTAACTTAAAAATGTAAATCCAAGATGGCGGCTGCGAAATTTTTTTAAATTTTTCATCATGGGCATGGGTAGGTATTCGTTTTCATGGTTTTTGAGGGTGCTAAGCCAACAGTGAAATCAAAATGAAAATCCAAGATGGCGGCAGCGAAAATTCATCGCATTCTTCATCATGAGCATTGTTTAGATCTTAAGTTTAGATGCGGTTAAAGTAGGTAAGGTTAAAGGTACTTACATACTCATTATAGGTATATTACCTACAGTAATAAAAAAATGCCAAAGATAATGAAAGAAAATATATTTTATGTGGATTACAGTATTTTATGTAGTATAGTATAGTATAGTAGAAGTATGAAATATTTTCATTTCTGTAAGTACCTACTTAAAGTACTTACCACCTTACCACTGAATATTTATTTATTTCAAAATTATTGTGGATAAGTACTTAGGTAGAGTCTGTCAAGCGAGTCGTGTCCAATGAAAAAGGAGGCCAAAAATAAAAATCTTACATGTGTCAACACTGATATAGTACGCTGAAAACATGTTTGATACTTGAATTTTTGTACATAAAAAATTTCTTAAAAAAGTGCATTTCAATGTAGGTATTTAGAACTAAAATCAGAATCTAGAAATTCAATGCCTTCATAAGAGAAATCACTGTCAGTATCATGACGCACAAAAATGATGAAGGCTTGCAACTCCGTATCGGTTATCCTTGTTTTCTACATGAATAGTATGATCTGTGCATTTATCAATTAAATATATTTATTTTCCATTCTTCTTTAAATTTCCATTAATACAAATTATATAATTGAGCTAAAAGTATCAAAATGCTGTAGCTTAGTAGAACAGAAGTTGTGACAATCCGTTTGACAGATAATAGTATTGCCATTATAAGAAATCAGCTAAATGGTCGTGGACACGACTCGCTTGACAGACTCTACGTACTTATTTTTTGAAGATACAGAAGGTACAGAAAAAACTTCTTTAAAAGTTAGTATTCTTTACTTGTCACGAAAAACGGTCTTTTGTACCTACTAAAAGTTACTATGGCGTTACTCTATCGACAGTAGGTAGGACGGTTCGTCAGTTCGTCTATTCCATCAGATTCGTCATTCATTATGGGTACCTAAGTACTATCTCAGGTGCAAAACCGATGGAATATAAGAAATAAGATACCTACAGTAAATAAATACACGAAATTGAAAATGTGCACTTTATTTTCAACATTATTTTCACATGACAACATCACACTGGTCTTGGTATTACCACAGAATAATAAAGCTACAGTATAGTTTATCTGGGCAGTGACCTTGAATTAATTACCTACGGCCGCTCGATAGATAAAAACGCGTCCGTCCGTACGTAACTGCCGCGCACTCGGAACTGAGGGTCTACTCCCTAAGTCCGTCCGTCAGTCCGTCAGTCCGTCCGTCCGTCAGTCCGTCCGTTCGTCCGTCCATCCGTCTGACATAACGATCCATCAAAACAAGTGTAAAATTTTAAACACATCGGGAGCAAGGACTTCAGAGGTATGAATAACAGGGTGTAAAGTTCACTCATCCTCCATAGAAAAGGGAGGATCCTCCGACCAGACGGGTGTTGTGTCTGGTGGGCTACTGCCCGACGGTTGATGTCGGGACGTTGTATATATGCTAATCGCGTGGTAAACTCTAATTGCGCGATGCAGGTTTTGCGTGACGTCATGTCATTGATGCGTAGTTCATATGTGGCGATGTAGATGCCGCCACAAGACTATGGTTTTGTCATTCATACCTCGTTCGGGCCCCGAACCAATCATCTGTCCATAGGTGATACGGAGTAGGAAACGCCCGTAACGAAGCCCGAAACTACGGTCTTCGTGCTTAGAGAGTAGACCCCCTTTTTTTTTTTTTTTTGTTGCGTAAGTACTGGTATATACTGATATTTTGAAGCGCGTCGGTTCGGACGTTTTCTATGAAGATAAACTACTGTAACAGTATTATAATATGGTATTACTAGGTTCCTACCTACTTTCCCATTCACAAAAGATTAACATTATTATAAGATTTACGGCAAGAGAGGCAAAAAACCTACAACACTTTCGTACATACAACCTACTTTTAATTTCTTTGCCTGCATTATACAATAAGAATGTTTTATGATAAGTCCTGAAGGTGACCTCCACACTATTTCTTAAATTAAGTAAGTAGGTATATTAAATATAATAATATTACAACATAGCGCGTGGAGTTTTAAGTCTGACAAACGGCAGTGTTTGCCGTTTTACCGCTATTCAAATATATAACTATAGTTATACTACTTATAGGTACCTATAATTGACTAAGTTCCGACCTTTGAATGCTGACTTGTAAGAAAACTGATTTTCTATGGTTGTAGAGAACCGTTAGGTAATAGCCGTTTGTCAGACTATAATAATCAATTTTAAGAATATGGATCTTGCTTGCTACGTTTTATTGGTTATCCTCATTTTGAGTGTGACTGACACTGGCATGGCCACCATCAGGGATTTAAATTTTGATACACAAAAAATTAGTCGCTAATTAGTCGAAATTCCGCGTTTTGTCGAATTTGATCTGGAGAGCGTCTCTTCAGCTTCGCCACATTTATATGTCAAAAACTAGGCCACCTAGCGAAGATCTGTTTTCTCAAGCCAAGTCACAGATTTAGTCGGGTCTAGTTTAGAAGATATAACTAGTTTAATTTTTAAGTATAGTCTAGATAGAGAGAGAGATAGAGCTAGATCAAAATGTTTGATCTAGCTCTTGGATTGTACTTAAAAATTGAACTCGTTATATTTTCTAAACTAAGACCCGACTACGTCTGTGACTTGGCGAAAAGTTGCGTCTAATTAGCGACTAAATTTGGAAGAAAACAGATTCAGACTTCGCTAGGTGGCCTAGTTTTTGAGATATAAATGTGGCCAAGCTGGGGATTCGCTCTCTAGATCGGCCACCTATGAGACCATATAACTTTTGAACCAGTGACCGACAAATTCTGATAATTAGCGACAAATTTTTTGTGTTATCAAAATTAAAAGCTCCGATGGTGGCCCTGCCTGTGTCAGTCAAACTGATTTTGAAACAGTTTCTCCTGCTTTTAAGGACTGTTAAAAACTTATAATATGACTGCAGATTTTTGAAGTGAAAACTTCCTTATGCGCGTTGCACGATTTTTGGTATGGAAAAGTCTTATGAGTTCGCGTCACGCGACTTGCTAATGTGACGTGTTGCGCTGACAAGTTTTCACTTCTGTCGGCAGTACCCATGACTGACTGATTTTTTTAATGCATAGGTACGTACAATAATCCACATTAGTGCGCTAAACTCTACAATGCTCTCAGCGCTGTACCTTTCAGAAAGTTACTGACTACAGTAAACAACAAAATTTGGCACATATCGATACAATCAGTAACTTGACATAAATTATATTAAAGATGTTCGCTGAGATGTTTCGTTTTGCAGCACACCGTAGGTACATAATTATTAAGCCTTCATAGCAGTTTCATCCAAATAATAAAAAAATATTCGAAAGAATGGTAAAAATCCTACATAGACAGTTTAGGTAATTCTACAATACCTACCATTACTATTTACTACTACTATAAACATTATTATCAAAACATTACATGATTCCCTGATACGACGGGTCATGGTTTTATATCTATAAAGCATTTAGGTTTCTTTTTTGATAGAGGAAGCCTCGTTTTACATTATAATATGGATTCGGCTTTGATAACTTGTTTTTATTTGCAAACGCTAACATGAAAATTTTATTACATTTACTTACGAAGATTTTTCTACTTTACCACAGTACAACATAAATACATATTTATTACCAACACACCCTCATAAAATACATACTTAGTTCCATTCCAATTTCAATTTTATAATTCATAAAAATAATGTTTTCATAAGTTGCTGTAGGTAATAGTAGTTTGTTTTAGATTTTAGCCCAAAAAAGTAATTACATTAGCCTCACGATTGACTTTACGGGCCTCAGCACACCTCCGCCCCAAAACGCATAGCAGAGAAACCGCAGTAGTTCAACTCAACTGTTTCTTATGATGTTCCGCTACTAGTGATTAGAGTAGCGGAACATCATTAGGTTTCGCGGCGAAGGTGTGCTAAGGGCCTTAAGTAGCATATTCAATTCTGGTGAAAACACAACTTTAGTGCTACTTATTTTAATACACACTTTCGTCTAGTCTCTTGAACAATTAAATAATTTATTTGACAGTCATCTTTTAATTCTTTCTTTTCACATAATTTAGTATTTTAATTCCAAGTGTTCCAACACAGTGTTCTGTTTATTTGGAAGACAACTTTCTAATACCGTGTTATTCATAATTTTTGCTATTGAATATACAACGTGTAACGTTAAATACGCAAAACCTCTTAAGGGGTCATTGTACTCCTCATTATGAACAACTTTTACTATGGGACCAAACATGAAATCGCGGAAAAAAAATCAGCTGGTTAGTACATTTTGACGAATTATGCGAACATAAATGTACTGAACAGCTGATTTTTTTTTCGCGATTTCAGGTTTGGTGCCATAGTAAAAGTTGTTCATAATGATGAGTACAATGACCCCTTAAGAGGTTTTGGGCATTTAACGTTACACGTTGTATAATTATTATTTTATACGTACGCACGGCTACAGATCAAGCTATACATTTCCAGTATAAGCTGATCTCGCATTGTATAGGATTTCCTTACAATGAGAGTTCAGTGTAAACTGGAAATGTGTAGCTTGATGTGTAGCTGTGTGTACTATCACTTCTGTTTCTGGTAAGTATATGTGAGTTCCTCAAATTTTTAATAACGTAAAATAATTGAGTACTTAAGTATACGTACCCATACAACTAGATAAGTTGTGCACTAGCTCAGTACTTAATTAGTATAAATATAAATGACTCATGTTAAGAAACATAATATTATGATCAGAATATTGTTTAAACACAATTTAATTAAATGGCTTGCAATTAAGTGAAATCTTTTAAGAATTAATAAGTTTCTCATCACATTTACACTTAAGGAATTACTTAGGTAATTAAAATAGTAAGAATAAGTGTATGAAAACCAAGTTTTTGCAAGAAAACTACATAATTATGTGTAAGTTAGAGCAGTGTGGAAAATACTTATTATACTCAGACTTTAATCCTAATGCATTTTTATATTATTATATGTTACGTATACTAAATAATTACTATACTCAATTTACAATAAGATTAGACATTTAAACAAACCTTTTTTAAAGTCCGTTCAACCGATTTTGACTTCTATTCCGTAGGCTTAAGGATGGCATTAAAGGCAAAAAAGTGGTTACAATACCAAATGTTTACTGCAGCTGCCATTTGTCATGCCACCAACGCAATAGAAGTCAAAATCGGTTGAACGGACTGTAAAAAAGGTTTGTTTAAATGTGCAATCTTATTGTAAATGGAGTATAATACAGGGTGTCCCGTAAATAATGGATCACCTCTTAAAGGGTCATTGTACTCATCATTATGAACAACTTTTACTATGGGGCCAAACCTGAAATCGCGAAAAAAAATCTGCTGTTCAGTACATTTATGTTCGTTTATCTGGTCAAAATGTAGAGAACAGCTGATTTTTTTTTCGCGATTTCAGGTTTGGCCCCATAGTAAAAGTTGTTCATAATGATGAGTACAATGACCCTTTAAGAGGTTATCCACTAATTACGAGACACCCTGTATGGTTACTGGACTTCATATTATTACTGGTACAAGTTATTCGTCAAAATTGCATCATTCTACAAATTGATTGATTATGTTTCAATAGAAATATAATTAAATAAAGAGGTACAAAAATACAATAGTTGTTAAAGTAATAGAGTTAATACTAAATGCAACAACAACCAGAAAGATGCACATTTTAAAAAAATGCTAGAAACAATAGTTTGTTCATTGACTCACTAGGTTTAGGAAACACAACCCATTAAAACTTACTTAAAGTAATTACTATATAACAAACAAAAGTAAACATAATTATATCACCTTGGAATTTAACACATTTTTTTTTTCATAAATTTTAAATTTAATACTTCAATAGCCTTTTTAGTTCCCAAAACACACTCCGAAATAATTATTTTTTTTAGAATAAAGTGAGTACTTACATGTTATTTTTGTCAGTAAGCATTTCACAGAAGGTAATGTACATTAAATAAAATGCAAATTTTACAATGTAGCTATATTTACACTGTAGGAATTGTGAATATGTTACAGTACTAGAAAATTGCATGGAAGTGTAATATTAATATGAGCAATTTGAATTTGAGCTTCAATTGACAAAACGTTGGAATTGATGATTTTACTCAAAATGCTGAAGTATATTGTGCATATTTGGCTGGTAAAATTTGTTATGTCACAAACAAGGTGGAGGTAGAGGCATGTCAATCAATTTGCATACTTCTAATAGGAAGTTTTTCAATATTGCTGCTTGGTTATCTCTTGAACCATTGATTGTTATTGTCGGAATGAATGTTGGTTTCAATATGTGAGTATCATCGCCATATTTCTTCAGGAGAGCTGATCCAAGTTCCTGATGAGCACAATTACTAATTGGATCAGGATCAATTTTCATTTCCTTTGCACACTGAAATGAAATATTAGGATTTATTAGTTTTTTACATACATACATATATTTTACATATTAGGTCTTTACCTATGAAATTGCCGTTCTGCAGTACTGGCCATTTCAAATCAAAATAATTTTTGTTTGGCTAAGAATTCTAATTTCAAATTAATTTTATTTTAAAAACATGGATTTTTGTTTATTGATTAGTGTTACATTTTCATCGCATTTCAATCTTTTTCGTCATCATGGATACGTTAAAAATTCGAGTAATTATGGAATATGAGTACCGTCGTGGCAGCAACGCGGCACAAGCGGCACGCAACATCAACGACGTTTACGGAGCTAACACTACAAACCAACGCACCACCTGTTATTGGTTTGCTCGCTTCCGTTCTGGAAATTTCGACCTGAAAAATGAACCTCGCGGTCGTCCGAAGACTTTGGTCGACAATTACGAATTAAAGGCGATTGTGGAAGCTGATGATACACAATCTACGGCTGAATTAGCAGCAGCTTTCGACGTTAGCGTCAAAACAATATTGGTCCATTTGCGTCAAATTGGCAAGGTAAAAAAGCTTGACAAATGGGTGCCCTACGAACTCAATGATCGCCAGCGCGAAGTACGCGTCGAGACGTGCCTTGCACTGCTCAACAGACACACAAATGAAGGAATTTTGAACCGCATTGTTACCTGCGATGAAAAATGGATTCTGTTTGATAACCGCAAGCGCTCAGCAAGTTGGTTGGATCCTGGTTCAGCATCTAAACAATGCCCTAAACGAAAACTTACCCCTAGAAAAGTGATGGTCACTGTTTGGTGGTCTAGCGCCGGTGTGAGTCATCACAGCTTCTTACCAAACGGGGTGAGCATTACTGCAGATGTGTACTGTGAAGAACTGAACACAATGATGGAGAAGCTGGCACATCTCCAACCAGCATTGGTCAATCGCTCGTCTCCGCTGCTCCTGCACGACAACGCGCGACCTCATACTGCACAGCAGACGGTCTCCAAGTTGCAAGAACTGGGGTTGGAAGCTCTCCGTCATCCGCCCTACTCACCAGACCTTGCGCCTACAGACTACTACTTTTTCCAGAATTTGGATAACTTCTTGGCGGGAAAAAAATTCAATACCCGAGAGGCAGTACAAAATGCCTTTGAAGAATTTGTTGCCTCCCGACCAGCTGATTTCCTTAAGGGCATCAATAAACTGCCACTGCGTTGGCAAAGATGCATTGATTGCATGGGTGATTACTTCGATTAATACAAATAAAAAATACATGAAAAAAATTCGTTTAAATTTTTTCATACAAAACGGCAATTTCATAGGTAAAGACCTATTATTTAGGGAATATTATAAAAAAAATCAAGAAATAATTAAAATAACTTTAATATTTACCCTGGTGAGAGCACCATCAGCATCTATGTTATCTGAGATCATGCATTCAGTTATCTGGACAGCAGTAGTCATGTTTGCCACAGCCTCTATTGCACAAGCATGGATCTTGTTTGCATAGCACTCTTCTTCACCATGCTGACATTGAAAAATATACTTCCCTTTCTCTTCTTTGGTCTATAAAAATATAAAGCATTTCATTATAATTAGGGGTGCATCCGATACCGATACCGATGCCGATATATCGGCGATACTTCGGGTTTGCCGATATTATTATCGCCGATACAACGATACTTTAATGTAAAAGCGCGTGCTGTTTCGTCTATTTCGTTGCAAAAGAGGCACGTAGAATAAAGTCTTATACCCACGCTTGAAAAAAATGACGCAGAAATACTTTAGTTTTCAAATGAGTTCTGTCACATCTGAGAGACTGTTTTCCACCGCAGCAGGTCTCATTCAAACAGACTTGCGAAATCGCCTATCCCCGCAAAACTTGAGAATACTTTATTTTTTTAACAAAAATCTTATTCGTGTTAATTTTAATTACTAACACTATTAACCTTAATTATTAATGTAATAACTATTAATCTCATTCTAAGTCTGTAATTTTTTTTATTAATTTGAAGAAAAAAAACCCATCTTGTGTTTTGTTCATTTTACCTTCATTTAAATTCAATAAGTGGTTTCGGTATCGCCGATATTTTTGTAAGAATATCGGTATCGGTATCGTATCGGCAAAAAGGCGTATCGATGCATACCTAATTATTACAATGTATCAATAAGCAGTTGAATGTTAAGTAGGTCATCCAAAAACTCTTAGTCATCATATTATTTTTTCCATACTATGACAATATTACCATTTTCCAAAGTGTGTCACAACTAAAATATATACTTATTTTTTTTTACTGCAGCAAATTAAAATGAGGACTACATACTTTATTTTATGCAAATTCAATCAAACTTTGTTTATTTATAAACCCAGGTTCAAAAGCCGAGTCATGTTTATTTATTTATTTTAAATAGAATGGTTGAAACCAATTACACTATTTAAACATATTACATATACATAATTTATTTAACACAGTCATGCATTCTTCTCACAAAAATTCAAACATTCTGACAGTATCATCTTCCATTCAGTCACAAACACATCAAGATCTGTGTTTGAGTTTATGAAACTCAATGTTATAAATTATTCTTTTGTTTTAGTATTTGGTGGAAGTTAAAATACTGGTAACATTTAGTACATAATATACTTACTGTAGCCTTTCCATAAGGTACTAAAGTTACATCTAGGAACTCTGAAAGCTTCTCTGTCACAGGCGCCAAATGCCTCACAAAAAAATGTTTAGAGTCAGGACAAAGGGCCTCATAGTACACCCTCACTTTCACTTTGTCTTGTTTATGCTTATTGTACTTGTCATCTTCTAACTCCACTATGCCAGACTATAAAACAGAAAAATTACTTTAATTAAATGTTAATTCATGAAATGAGTTCAGGGGACTAAATACTCTCACAAAATACTTCTAAAGGATGGGCTAGACCTAGTAACCTTGATTTCACTTTTAAAAAGTGCAAATTTTGAAGTCAAAAACAAAAAGTTGTCTAAGTACATTAAATGATGTAGAAAAAAACAATGTATGAGCATTGAGGAAGCAAAAGGAATATGTTATGTAAGGATTGTAGCATGTGGAGTTTTCTAGTTTCAGCCTATTCCCATTAAAAGGCATGATTTTATGTATGAACATAGATATTTATGCTGAATAAAATAAACACCTGCCTCATCTGATTCGCCTGACTGCTTTGTTGGCCTATTGGTTGCAAGCATGACTGCTGAGCGTGGGGTACTGGGTTCAATCCCCGGGTCAGAAGAAGTGGTATCAGAATTTTCCATTTGAAAACTCTCAGTAGCAGCCTGGGGTCCGGATGTGTGTCCAGGGACTGGCAATAGGCTCGCCTTGCCCTAATACATGAGACTTATAACATAACTGGCAAAATTTGGGTGTTCTATACACCTCTGCTTACCCTTCCGTTGTGAATACAGGCGTTATATTGTGTAAAATAACCATTATTATATCAAAAAAACATTGAGAAGCTGCATAAGCTCAAATTGAATAAGATTATTCACACAAATAATGAAAATCAATTAGCATAGGTACTGCATACAATTAACTTGAAAAAGCCTATATTCTCATTTAAACCTATAGATAGTAGATTAAATTAATGGTTAGTAAGGATTAAGATAAAATATTGACATTCCAGCAAAAGATAGATTACATACCTCAGATATTAATGTTGCGTTTTTGTCGGGCAATAGCCGGAAGAACTGCCACATAATTAACGTTAGCAGAAGCAAAACTATTAATCTATATCTGTTACAAGTATAGAATGCCATTGTAAGTGATGTAAATGTTTTATTTCCATCCAATAAGTAGCGCTTCTCACTATCACCCGATTCACTAGAGGCAGCTGCTGTTGAGATTGACACCAATCACCAACGCCTTTAAACCATGTCTGAATCCGCTCAATTTTAATACATATTATAATACTATAATTTAGAATGTTGTTGTCTAATTATCTTAAAAGCAATGCATTTTTTTTTTGATAATTTTAGTTAAATACTAACGCAAGATGTAGTAAACACTGTAAATGGGGAATAAACGAACGATTGACTTGTCAACGTCAAGTGTCAATTTGTAATTTTTGACACTTTGTTTGACAGTGGACAACTTTACTCAAATCGATGACAGCGCAACTCGGAACGCACCCTTTGTCAGGCATTGTCCTGTCATTAGTTGTTCTTCAGAGTTGTCAGCCGACTAAGGCTGCATTCCGAATTATACCATAATCCTAAGAGTTCAGGGGGCTTACTATGAGCTCTTATCCAGTGAGAGTGAATGACGGTGCTATAGGTCGTATACACTGACCTCTATTGTACAAGTACGCTGGACTAAAGATACTATAGGAAATGACAGTTGATTTTTGTGCCGATTTGAAGCGCTACCTCGAGGGTTAAAGGAACTAAAATTGACATGTACCCATCGATGACGCATGTACCCTGTTAACCCTTTAGTGCATGAATTATCAAGGAAAGCAGAAAAATAATATTTTGTTGTTATATGGTGTTTTATTTGGGGTAATTAGAAAATACAAAGTGTAAAAAAAATATATATACTTTGATTAGTTTGGAAAATAATTTTCGAAAAAATGGCTTAGTATGCATTAACGACTGTATGCAAATGCCATTTGCGGATGCAAATGTAATAATTTTACGAAATCATAACATTTGAGGGCTTTGTGAACTTAAGGAGGTGGAAAGCGATAAACGCAACGAGAGAGATGGATGCTCGATAGTTTCCTCTGTCTCTGTCTCGCTGAGCTGCGATTGGCTCTCGTGGGCTGCGTATGGTTTTAATCGTGATACAGGCGGGAGATTAGAAATCATGCAAACGATTACCGATTACGATATACGATTAACGATTACGATTAGTATGTAATTCAAGGTTCCAAACTTCATAACTCAAAAAGTTCTTAAATCGCAATCATTTGGAAACCTGGTAAATTACGTAAACTTATGTTAGAACCAATGGGAGGAATGAACAATAATAAGGTTAAGAATAATAATCTAACTTACGTGCATAAACGGGTAAAAAAAGGAGGACTCCGCGCCACGCATATCGAAAGTGAAGCACAGTAAGTATGGACCGTTTGTACAAACACGCCTCACGCACACATTTACATCATTGTATGCCGATCAGCCGCCATTACGTGAAACGAGCGACGGCGTCTTTGCAGGTACTCAAATCACGCACATAAATCGGTACGGTACTTCACTTTCGATATGCGTGGCGCGGAGTCCTCCTTTTTTATACGTCTATGATTTTTCATTTAGAATAAACTTTTTTACTCAAATTTCATCACATACTTAGTGTAATTATAATTACAGCTCAGTTTTTAATAACTCTTTAAAATGTTGATTGCACACCATAACGGATAACAATAAAAATCTAATGTGTCTAGTAATTTGCGTGCGACGGGTTAGTAACAAAATACAATCGTATGAATAGGGCTGCGAATGTTCCATTATCGATAATGTGTCGATTGATGTTTTTCTTCCAATATTGAGTCATTTTAAATTGACGTCATTCAAATAAAAATTAACTGTTGTTAATTAATTAAGTTTGTGGTCTTAAAATAACATGTTAAATCTCTCAATATTGTGAGTACAAACTTACATTTACTGTTGGAATGTAAGGAAGAACATGTTTTTCAACTATAATCTAATTTTGTTCTTGGAATATTTAATTTAATACCAAATACGGAACCCTTCATTGTGCGTAGTCCGACACGCACTTGGCCGGTTTTTTAATAACTGTAGAAACAAAAAAGGGATGGTTATTTTGGCATCAATATTTCCTTTTCACAGCACAATAAGTTCCTACAAAGCGAACAATCCTTCAATATATTATTAAGTAACTATAGAATTCGTTTTATTATTATTTGATAGTCTATACTCTATACGAATTTCAGATCAAATAAATAAAACCGTAACTCACGGTCGATAAAGTCCATAAAAGTATTTTTTTATCTCAGCTGTGTCCCATCTCTAATATTAGTTCCATGGGTACTCACATTGCTTTCAGCGCCAAAATGGCGTCATTTTGTCATCGCTAATATGAAGTCCAGCGTACTTGTACAATAGAGGTCAGTGGTCGTATATAACTCCGTCTCTCTCTCACTGGAAACGTACAACTTCTGCCTTGCCTATATAAGAGCTCATAGTAAGCCCCTGAGACCTAGGTTTCTACACTCTAAGCTATAATCGCTCACAGCGCCCTGCGCCAGGCCAGGCGCACCCCACATTTTAGGTATGAAGCTACAAGTACTCGACGGGCTAATTCAGTGTGGGCTGCCGCACGCCGCGGTAACGCTGTGCGACTTGAATTGCACTTTATTGTGTTGTACCAAGAGACAAATATTTGTTTTAATGATTTTGCGGAGTGAATCTTCTATACTTGTAAAGGCGGATTTAGACTAAACGAACATAGAACCAGGACAAGAACTAGAGCATTCTTTTGTCGATACATTCTTGACATTATAATAGGGAGAGACCAACGAAGGAATGTTCTGTCCCTTCTTACCTTAGAGGAGCATTTAGTTAAGCTGTTTACACAAAAAGAATTTGGTATTGTGGGGATAGAATGTGAATTCGCTCGTTTGGTCTAAATCGACCTTTATTGTATATTGTAGTGATTGCGATGTGTAGCCCGCGAAATTCAATTTTTTTTTGGGATTTTTGCAATTTGCAGGTCCGTGTCAGGTTGTATCTTTATCAAAGTATGATACGCGGCAATAAAATAAAACATATTTACATAATCTAAACCATAAAAATCATCAATACATCTCTCTAAGTTAGATTTCGTGCAGATTCCTCAAACGAACGAAATCTAACGAATCTAATGTATTGATGATTTTTATGGTTAAAATTATATAAATACATATGTTTTATTGCCGCGTATCATACTTTGATCAAGACACAACCTGACATGGACCTGCAAATTGCAAAAAACTCAAAAAAAAAATGAATTTCGCGGGCTACCTCTGCGCATCAGCGCTCATCATCCCGAGTGACCTACGCGAGTGACAATACTACTTAATCTGTGCGAGTGACACTGGCTATATTTGTTTTTAAATCAATATGGCAGCAGTATGGCGCCATTTTCAAACGTGCAAAACAATGACATTATACATCTCACAGATTAGATACATCTAGACGTTGCCATGATTACAGTGTGAAATGTGGAAGTGAGACACATATATACGAAATAATTAGGAAAATTGAGACAAAGCATCGTATCTTCTGTCCCTTACGGCGTGCCGTATTTTTGCATGGCAAAATTTAAAAATGTTGCCAAAGTACTTTCACTGTTACAAAATTTATCTTGCGTCGATTAATTTAACATTTTAGGGCAGTTTTTGCATTGTGCGAATGTATTGACATGGGTTTCAGTCCAAAATATGGAAGATTTCTTACGTTAAACCTCATTTCTCATACCACATAACCTAGAAACAGTATAATATTGCTGTCTCATGACCGGCCACGCGGTGGCTCGATCTAGATGTATATTATCTAAGGTGCAAAATAATAATTATGAATGGGTACCTACCTATCAAATTGAAGGCCTTGATGAGAACATACCAAAAAATAGGTATTCTTAGATTAAAGTGTTCCACAGAACGATCCCCCGACAGCAACGACAATTTTATTTAAGGCGCTACCAAAATAAATCGGAGGAATTTCGTAACCATTTATTTCACTATTGCAGCATGTATGGATTTATTTTTTGGATAATTAGGTAATGATTAGGTACCTATATGTTTATTGACTATTTGATTAATACTTTGACTGAAGGAAAACACGATTGGATTAAACCACGATTTAATTTTATTCCTAAAAGACCCCTACTTTTTTATGTTTTTTTCTATAAAATTCTAAAATCCTAGGTAATTTCATTGCAAAATTGCATTTAAAATGTGCGTATTAGGTAATTGAAAATTCTGGCTGAACATAATTTTGATAGATAGCCTAATTTATTTTTAAACAATTTTTATTTCATTTGGCGCTTTTATTACAGCTAGGTTAAATGCTCTAAGATTACAGAATTACAGCGCGTTGTTGCGCTCTCTTTTTTCGCATGTGGAAGTAATTGACTCTGTCACTTTCTTATTCCCGCCCAGTTCACTTTTTACGTACCTGTCACCTTAAGTATCTGTGGTCTTAGTGTGAGTTTTCATACTTACTCGATCACGTTAACGTTAACGTCAGTTTGTACTGAAAAACTGAAAATGAATAAGCGCCACCTGTGTGCTTAGTGTGAGTTTTTCTAACTTCACCATCGCGTTAGAGTATACTCAGATTTGTATGGCGCTGGGTCAGCGCCACCTGGTGCCATACGCGAGAACTAAAAATTGTGAGTGTAAGTTTTTTATTTTACTTTGTCGCTGGTGACCATCGATTCCTACTCGAAAGTGAGCACGTAAATTAGCGTGAATAGGTGTTAACGGGAGTGTGAGTTACAATTTTGACAGTTTTGACAGCTCGTTTGACAAACGCGTTCACTTTCGAATACGTTTACGTGCTCACTGAAGGATTTGTAGTGAGAGCCTTGTGAGTGTGGTGAATTGTCAAAGTATTTTATATTAAAATTCGTTGTGTGGATCAAAGTTCTATGGCATCACGTTTATATTTTGCTTGCGAGCGTCCCTGGCGCGCCAAGGGTGAAGCCTATGCCTCAGAAGTCGCCGAACAAGGCTGATAATGGTGAGGGTTTCGTGACGGTACACAGGAGGAAGCGCCGATCGCGAAATAATAAGAACCGCTGCGGCAAAGCTCCTGCGGAGGCCGAAATGAGCTTGCGTGCCGCAAAGCTGAACACACCGGCCTGCACTCCCGCCTGCACTACACTACTAAGGCGGAGGACATTGTGGAGTACGTGCGCCAGAAGACGAGGTACACGCCTAGCTAGGTTGCAGTTACTGGAGTCGCGCCGCGCGCCCCAAGGCGAACGCCTTGAAGTTGACGTGGTGAAGTGGTGCATGTACCGAACTGTTACCTGCCCCTCGTCATGGAAGAAGACTTTTACCCGCAGGACGTGGTGTTCCGTCGCTTCCGCGGACAAGTTCTACAGGACAGCACTAAGTCAAGCTAGTTCAAAGAGGAGTGCTACTAACATAGTCTTAGTCTATTTTATTAACACAAGTTTTGTTTGTATTCAAATATGTATGTTTATGTTAAGGTGTTTATCTATTGGCCTATGTTGCCTGAAATAAATGGTTCATTTAATTATTTAAGGCAGCATGTTGCACTTTATTATATTCTAAAATAATTTTAATATATATTTACTTAGGACTGGTTTCTCTTTTCTTCTTTGGTCATTGCCATGGCTTAAGTATTATAATTATTTTAGCTTTAAATAATTTTTAATATGATTACTCTATATTAGAAAATCATAAAATTAAATCAGATTTAAAGATTTTATCAATAGGACGATACCATCATCATCATCACTACTTTTTACTGTATATTTAGTTATACATTTATAACTAAATATATAGATATATTTAGCTTGGCACTGGGCGAGGCTTCATGTACTTACACAGTACATGAAGCCTCGCCCTCGCTCGTTGGCTGTGAAAGGGTACTTAAACATCCTAACAATATTGAAACTCAAACTCAAGGTCAAAGCATTTATTTCAAATAAACCAATTACGCACTTTTGTATTATCAAGGGGTCGGTCAGTCAGAAAGATGAAGCTAGGCGCCCATTCCAAAGCGTAGTAGGTTCCTATGGACAAGAACGGGCACAAGAAACTCCACGGACACTCTTTTATATCAAAATATTGGTTACATCATTCATGTTGAAAATATACATGTAAGAACAATGTAGAAAGACGTGCACGTTAAAAGCGTCCGTAATAAAAAGATAAAAACACTAGTCGTGGCAGATAAGAGACAACCAGTCCCAACTGACGGCGCCCGTTCAGGAACATGTCGCATGGATCATCACCATTCAGCTCAACCATTTTGGATGGAACCAACACACACGCCACCACCAGCGAGTGAGCGTGACATTATGACATACTCTCAGCCTTGCTGCAGGCTTGCCAAGGTCTCCAAGCCTGAAAACCAAACAAATTTAGTTTTATTTCTGCAAAGTTCATAGATCATAATTAAGTTCGTTAAACACCAAATACTTGATTTAAAAATTACACTTACAGCTCCATTAATGTCACCATCATAACGAATTGGGACCAACTTGTCCTCATTTTTATTAAGTAATTAATAGAATCCATTATTAATTCAAATCACAATAATATTTTAATATTCAAACAATACTGACAAACACGAAACATCAAAGTCTTTATAGCCCATAGACTATACACTAATGTTATAACCTACACAATTTTGATAGACAGCCGCTTTCAATAAGAACACTGAATATAAATGTCATTCTATTTGGCCGGTTTATCGGACGACGCGTACGTGACACCAACTTAAGAAAAGTAATGAACGTAATTCACGGTGACCAAACGCGTACTTTATGGTTAGCTTTGATGGTAACTCGCACTCGCTTGCATACGGTTGTCGATAGGTTTGATGTCAACTCGATTTACTCGATGGTGAAGTCATTCGAACAATGTTGTCAAACTCACACTAAGCACACTGGTGACTATAATGGGAAACACAATTATTCCATACGAATTGACATACGTCAACATTAACGTAAACGCGATCGAGTAAGTATAAAAACTCGCACTAAGCCCACTGCTTAGTCAATGACTGACCTTTCGCTTTGTTTATACAGGTGAATTTTTCAAAGTGCGTGGACGGCTAAATCAGAAACTATCAGGAATAGCGAAAAGTACCCCAAGGAGTCTCTGCATTCAGCATTACAATATTCCTCATAGTTTCGAATTTGGCTATCCACACACACTTGAAAAATTCACCTGATAATACCTACAGATTAAATGTAATACAAACATTTTTTTACAGTATTTATTATTATTCTTCCATACTTCTCTATTAGTCGCCATCCCGGTAGTCACTTCCTCTAAATGGGTCAAAAAAATGGAAGAAAATATAAAAATATTATGATAATGAATAAAAGAGCAATTAATTTACGTAAATAAAGCTCTATTCAGTCAGCTGTAGAGAAGCAAATCTTTCTACATCATAGAATCCTGCTTTGACTTGTCTGCCTCCAAAAAATCTGCCATTTAAATCCACAACTGCTTTGATAGCACTTTCAATACGCTTAAATTCAACAAAAATTCTGACGGCTTCATCTGATGGCGCATTGGGCATTTCAAAGATTACTACTTTTATAACATCTCCATATTTAGTGTTACATTCGTCTTTCACTTCAGGTTCTAATTCCTCGTCTACATCGCCTGGTCCAACCATATTCTGGAAAAAAATATTTTATTGTGAGTAGCTGAATTGTGTGATTAAACATTTTACAGTGACCAAATTACATGCAAACAGTAAAAAATTAAATAATTATGGTTATGAATTATGACTTGTAACATCAAGTTAAAATCCATAGACATATAAAAAAAAATGGACTCCGCGCCACGCATATCGAAAGTGAAGCACAGTAAGTATGCCGGACCGATTGTACAAACACGCCTCGCGCACACATTTACATCATAGTATGCCGACCGGCCGCCATTACGTGACACGAGCGACGGACGGCGTCTTTGCAGGTACTCAAATCATGCACACATAGATCGGTACGGTGCTTCACTTTCGATGTTAAAATCATAATTTTTATATCACAAATGATTAATCATAATTTTTATATCACAAATGATTTATATTATTGCTTCATGATATGTTATGTCCTTACTCTCAATAACACCACTTTGCTGGGTGACTTCATTATCTCTGTAATAGATGGCTCCCGATTGAATGAATGTGGAGAATTAGATGCTTGCGGCGAATCTGGAAATTGGAGGGATTAAGGTTGACTGTACTTGTATAATATTTTTAGGTCCTACTAGAATTAATAAAATACCAGCTATACTAATAAGTAATTTTATAATCATTTAGCTTAGCCATGATAATATATTTTGCAATTTCCAGGGGTTGATTTCATAAAGAAGCACATCATCTTTTCTGTATATTAAAGATAGGTACTGAATTCTGAGAGATTTTACAAAGATTGTTAACAAATACAGTATTACAATATGGTTGAAGGCAGCCAGCAACTGCAACTAGATAAAGTTGATCCAATATTGAATTAGTTCACATTCTGAGAATAATCATCCCATCCAGAATTTTATGCCAAAAGTAATTATTTCCGTAGTTTGTGCAAAAATTTTAATTTCCAACGCAAATACCTGGTCCTGGGAGGGAAGGCATAGCAAATCCAGGAGGAGGCATTACAATGGGCACTTCTTTCTCATGAATAATGCGACCACCACGTTTGGAAGTCTTTTCCACTTGCAGAGCCACTGACATTCCTTGTTCTTTTTTACCCAAACCTTGACCTTCCTATAGAAATAATAATAAGAAAAGAAAACTTATAGCTCTTATTGAATGTCTTAAATTAAAAAAAAAAACAATAATAAAGTGTCATTCCTTAAACTACATGTTAATAAAACCACATTTAGTCATCTATTACACATTGATAGTTTTTGTTGCCTTTAAAAAGTTTATTACCTTGAAACCATATTTGGCCATGATTTTAGCAGCTATAGAGCTAGCGCCGTATCCGCCAATAGAGAACCCAGATGGAGGAGGGGTTTGTGTGGATGGTGGCCGAGGCGGGGGGGAAGGCGTCTCCGCTGTGAGAGATGGTGGCGGAGCTATGGCTGCACCTGCTGATCGTTTTGATATCTCCTCAGCTTCTTCTTCTTCAGGTTGCTTAATTGCAAACAAAATAATATGGTTTAAAGAAGTAATGTTTTTTTTTCTTTTCACACTGATTTTACATTTAATTTTGTGTAATGAGTTTGTATTCTTGCTACAATGTAGCTACTTATTTATGAATTAAATTGAATGAAATATTACACTGGTGAAACAATGACCTTTTACTAACCAGAAGACCATTTGGATGAAGTTTTGATAGCCCAATTAGTTAGTTATTTATCACTATCAATATTTTTCAAAAAGAAAAAGTGGTTCTAAAACATTTAAATAATTACCATAGCCACAAGAGTTTTTTCTGGTATTATTTCCTCATCATCCCCAAACCTGCTTTTACGTTTTCTTTCTGATCTGTCACCTCTATCCCCATCAAGCTGCAGTCTCTTTGCTTGTATCTCTGAAAAATAACAACCATGGGTAAAATAATAAGAACAATATAGAATAAGTGCAAAATGTTGAAAATTGAGGATATCGAGTATCTGTGGGTATTCGTTTTAGAGTACTTATAGTTATCCAGATGGCATTCAAGCCTCACCAAAAAAAATATTAAAATAAAGAATATAGTAAGGTATATCATCAGTACTAGTACCATTTCCTTTTATTTAAAATGATGAAAGTACACTAAATAATAATCCAAAACCATGAAAAGCTAGAGAATTCAAATACTCCTGGGACTGGGGAGAAAGTTTGATTTCAAGATTTAAGTCAGTCTTTGCAAGGGGTATTGTGTTACTAAGTAACTGGGTTGTGGAGGTCATCTGGATCAACTGCCTATCTGACCTCCACAACCCTACCCCTGTTAGAATTAATATATTGTAAACAGAGCTAGTTTAGTAAAACTCGCTAATATATGGTTGACTTTTATTTTTACCTTTTACAGAGTGACACACATGTTTTATATCAAAGTTACCTAGCAACCAAAGTTACAATAGACTATAATGTATCCAGCATACAACTTCTTTAACACCCCCACTGTATGCCTATACATTTTTTAAAGTAGTCCTGCTTAACTCTAGGAAGTCCTTTTGTGAAGATATCGGCGGGCATCTCATCAGTCTTACAATATTTGATACAAATTTCATTTGCCTCGGCCAATTCCCTCACATAATGATATCTAATATATATGTGCTTAGACCTCCTACCGACTGTTGGCACGTACACTAATTTCATAGCGCTTTGGCTGTCGCTGAACAGATCAATTGTATTATTCTGACCTGTCAGTTCATGGTAGAGACCTTTGGCACAAACTATCTCTTTCGCTGCTTCACAAATAGCGACATACTCTGCTTCAGCCGTACTGAGTGCGACGCAACGTTGCTTGCGGGTCTGCCAGGAAATCGCAGCACCGCCAAGGGCAAGCATATACCCTGTGAACGAATGTCCATCAGCGTTGGCACCCCAGTCCGCATCAGCATATGCAACCAGAGGATTGCCAGTCTTCTTGTAGACTAATTTGTGATCTACTGTACCCTTTAAGTACCTCAGCACTCTCTTGAGTGCTGCCATGTGAGTCGAATTCCAACAAGAATTAAACTGACTCAGGTAGCTCACTATGAATGTGATGTCAGGTCGCGTGCCACAGGACAGGAACATTAGTGAACCCACAATCTCCTGGTAGCTCATATCTCCAGTCGGATCGCCTTTCTTCAATCTGAGATTAGTCTCTGTGGGAGTCGCGACAACTTTGCAATCTTCCATTTTATACTTTCGGAGGACCTTCTTTATGAAGTTTCTTTGGTTGAGCTCCACTTCTCCCTTCCTTTGCGTGAGCTCCATGCCCAGGCAGTCCTTTGCCAATCCCAAGTCTTTAATTTTGAAGGCGTCCCCAATTTTCGCTTTCACGGCCTGAATCTCGTCAATGTTATGCCCAAAAATGTAGAAATCGTCTACGTATAAGGCAATTGCGAGAAATTTGCTTTTTACCTTCTTCAGGTATACGCATGGGTCATATTTTGACCTCGTGAACCCGATCTCAATTATGTGAGCGTGAACCTTCACGTTCCAACATCGTGCTGCCTGCTTCAGACCATATATGGCCTTCTTCAGCTTGCAAACCTTTCCTTCTTTCCCCCTCGTGATGAAGGCCTCTGGCTGTTCCATGTACAGGTCTTCAGCAAGGTCACCATTAAGGAAAGCGGTCGTGACATCGATATGATGCACTGTCAATCCAATTTCTGCCGATAGCGCCAGCAGTAGTCGGACCGACGACAGTTTAACCACTGGTGCAAAGGTTTCGGAGTAGTCCTCCCCCCACTTCTGGGAGTACCCTTTAGCCACCAGTCTTGCTTTGTGGCGCTGCACTGTCTCATCAACGCCAATCTTTAGCTTAAATAGCCACTTGCATTTGACCACGTTCGCTGCTCTTGGACGATCCACCAGCTCCCAGGTTCCGTTCTCGATGAGCGAGTCGTACTCTTGCTTCATCGCATCCAACCACAGGTCCTTATCTCCGCGGTCCATTGCATCCTGTACCGACACAGGATCGTGCACGCTGAGAAAATTATATTCAAAATCTTCCTGTCTATTTGGAACTCTGGTCCTTTGAGGGTATCGAGGCCCCTCTACAGCTGGTTCAGCTTCTCGTTCTTCGTTTATGTCACAATCCGAGATGGAATCCATTGAATCATGGAACTCCTCAGATTCGACTACAAGGTTTTCGGGTGTGGTGGACCCGGTTACTGGAGCTGGTACGCTCTGGCTTGGAACTTCCTCCTCAGTTTCCATAGCCCCGGTAGTCCCTCCGGTAATGGGGACTACGAAAAACTCTTCAGGAACATCCACCACCGGCATCTTAGTTGGCGATTTATTTGGAGGTCCGAGAAAATCCACATTGTCCTTAGACTGATTTGGCAACCTCTCATCAAACACGGCATCCCGAGCAACAATAATCCGCCTTGGATTATTCTTAACATCAGCAAACTTAGACCCCTTTTGTTCCTCACTATAGCCAAGAAATATAAGTTCTCGTGTCTTGGGATCAAACTTTTTGAGGCTTCCATCCTTAATAAGAACCTGCGCCTTTGAACCAAACACTTTTAAGTGCGAAAGGTCCACCGCTTTTCCGGTCCACACCTGTTCAGGGACCTGTCGCGAAATAGCCATAGTGGGCGAGCGGTTTTTCAGATATATTGCTGTTAGAACTGCTTCACCCCAATATCTCTTATTGAGATTGCTTTCTGCTAGCATGCACCTCGCCTTTTCGACGATTGTCCGGATGGTTCTCTCCGCAACTCCATTTTGCTGTGGAGTGTGCGCTACAGTTCTCTGATGTTGAATTCCACGATTTTTCAGGTGATCCTGGAATCCCTTACTGGTGTACTCGCCACCATTGTCGCTCCTTAACTTTTTAATCTTTTGGCCCGTTTGGTTTTCAACTAATGCCTGAAACTCACAAAATTTCCCGAAAACTTCTGATTTGCATTTCAGCAAATAGCCATAAACTTTCCTGCTGTAGTCGTCCACGAATAGCAGTATGTATCTTTTGCCGCCCAATGACTCCACCTCAATGGGACCCGCAACGTCACTATGGACCAGCTCCAAAATCTGTGAAGCTCTATTGAATTTCCTTTTTGGAAATTTCTTCACGCATTGCTTGCCTTGACTGCATGGTACGCAGGGGTTCTTGCAGTTCCTAAGGCTATAACTAAGGCCCTTGACGATGTTCTTAAGTTTGCACATTTCAGATTGAGATAAGTGGCCCAATCTTCTATGCCACAACTCAAAGTCATCCTGACTTTCTCCTAAGAGAACCGTCGCCTTGTTATTCTCCGAACCTAAAACATAGAGTCCGTTTTGCTTGCGTGGCGCTGTAAACAGTATGTTCCCATCCACAGATACATTGCCATCAAAAACTCTGCAACGATTTTTGTCAAACACTACAACCTTGCCATTATCAGTGCACTTGCCAACAGACATCAAGTTGGTGACTAGTTCTGGAATCAACAACACATTATTCATTGTCAGTCCTAATGGACGTCCCTTGTGATGTACGTCCAACTTCACAGTACCTTGCGAGGTCGATACTATTTTGTCATTATTCGCGCAAGTAACAGCTTTCGAACTGCTTGCTATAGGCGTTAAAATATACTTATTTGATGTCATGTGTGATGTTGCGCCACTGTCTACCACCCAGCAATTATTCCCATTAGCGGCAAGAAAAGTAACAAAATCAGTAGAATGATCATCATTAATACTGCCTACAGCCGCTAAATTGCTCTCAGTCTTAACTTGTTTGGCTTTGAAGAGCTTACATTGCCATTTAAAGTGACCCTTCTTTTTACAAAAATGGCAAACTATTTTCTTACGAGCGCTACCGCTGCCACTACCACCTGTAACATTAGCTAACACCGTATCGTTCTTATCATCATTCACTTGCTGTCGGTGACTTTCACACAGAAGAGCCGCTATTACGTTCTCCGATGTTAATTCCTTGCCAGAATATTCCATGGCCATCACCAAAGGGTTGTAAGAATCCGTCAAACCAGCCAAGAGAATAACCGCGATTAATTCATCATTCAATGCAGCTTGGATTGCCTCCAGGGCTTGATGCGTAGCTTGCACTTCATTGACGTAGGCATCCATATTTAGGAAATTATCCAGTTTCCAAGAAAATAGCTTCCGCAGCAGACCTAATCTTCTAATTAGACCACAGTCAGCATACGCCTTTTTGAGAGCATTCCATGCTTGCCATGAGGTTTTGGCATTCTTGACAATGGTGATGCACTGTTCTGCGATTGACAGGCAAATCTTTGCCCTTGCCCTTTCGTCGCGTTTTCGGTCTTCAGGTTTGGTAGTAGTGAAATTTTCGCTCACACAGTCCCAGAGCCCCGCATCTATTAATAACATTTCGATGCTGAAGGCCCAACTGCCATAATTATTTCGGCCTGTGAGCTTTTTGATCGCACTCGTCGAACTTTCCATCTTTATACCTAGTTGAATTTACTATATATAACTGCCCTACAAATTTAGCATTAACGAGGTACGGTCTGGGCCCATAACCTGTTAGAATTAATATATTGTAAACAGAGCTAGTTTAGTAAAACTCGCTAATATATGGTTGACTTTTATTTTTACCTTTTACAGAGTGACACACATGTTTTATATCAAAGTTACCTAGCAACCAAAGTTACAATAGACTATAATGTATCCAGCATACAACTTCTTTAACAAAATGTTGAAAATTGAGGATATCGAGTATCTGTGGGTATTCGTTTTAGAGTACTTATAGTTATCCAGATGGCATTCAAGCCTCACCAAAAAAAATATTAAAATAAAGAATATAGTAAGGTATATCATCAGTACTAGTACCATTTCCTTTTATTTAAAATGATGAAAGTACACTAAATAATAATCCAAAACCATGAAAAGCTAGAGAATTCAAATACTCCTGGGACTGGGGAGAAAGTTTGATTTCAAGATTTAAGTCAGTCTTTGCAAGGGGTATTGTGTTACTAAGTAACTGGGTTGTGGAGGTCATCTGGATCAACTGCCTATCTGACCTCCACAACCCTACCCCAACATGGTTGGAAAAAGGCTAGGCAGATAATGATGATGTAAGTAACTAATGGCATGGTTTTTATCCCACATTGTAATATTGTCATAGTTCCAAAAAAAATATTTGAAATCAATCGTTCTTCCTTTCAAAACGTGGATTTGGCTTACCTTTAGCAACTTTTTCATAATCATTAGGCCACATTGGGTCATATTCATTAGCAACATTCCAATCAAAATCACGAACATTCAGAGATGCTGCCAGTGTTTTTCCTTGACCTTTGGGACTGTTTGAATTAGATTCATCATCATCTTTTTGTTTACTCTTCAAGTCTATTACTGGAGTAAGAACCTGTAACTCGTAATATTATAATCAAAATCCTGTTAGAAAAAAAAAACGATTTATTTAGGCAACTGCTATTACCTGAGTAGATCGTCTTAACGCCTCACGCTTGGGCTGGGTAACTGCTGCTTTTTTTAATTGCAGCTGAGACTGTAACAACTTAATACCTGATGACCATCCTGCTACCTTTTCGGTGGTGCGTGCTTTGATTGTATCAAGATCGTCATATAACGACATCTTTGTTTATGTTTATGCATACAAGAGTTTTGCTAACGTAAGGGCTATAATTATTAGCCAGCCTACTAATCTTTATTTTACGATATAATTTACATGTGTTTACTTATTCCAGGTTGACACCATAGTGCAGTCCTATCCACAGAACAACACTATCTATAGAATATTACTCCTAGCGGTAGCGGGTCATACCCATTTAAAGTTATTTTACCTCTGATTTTGCATCACAGTGATCATTATACTACTTAAAATAAGGTTGCTATCAGAGGTAATTATATTTTTCAGTTTCAGGTATTGGTAATAACTAAAGTAAAGTGAGGTTTTTTAAGGGTTTTCTTCGCACATTCGCTAATTTAACTTTGACAAGTTGACAAGCTAATTGGTCTGTCAAGTTGACATTTTGACAATAACTTTTTTTCTTCCGGCTCATCAAGTCATCAGCATGGAGTTGGTAAGTACCACAGAGCACTTAATGTAAGTACTCTAAACTCTAAAGATCCCACTTTACTACGCAACGGCATCGGCAACTAGCTCCGTCTTTCTGACTGACCGTCCGCGTCGGCCATAATAAATTACCCGACCTCCCCACTAGTGATGTTCAAATCGACTTTAAACTAAAAACGTGTTATTGACTCTAAACTATATTTTTCTAGCGCGCTATTTTATACGCTCTCATTATAACGCGTTGTTAAAAAACTTGGCCGCAGTCTGACCGCGGAGACATTATCATTTTATCTGGCAATACGTTATTTATCTCGCAACTTCGCAAGTACTCGCAACGCGCTGTGCACGAAAGAATATAATAATATCTCATGTAGCGTTATAGATCAATGAACTTTCCTTCATACTTTCCAGGCCTAGGACTGTCTTTAATAAAATTGATTAAATTTTATTATAAAAGTTTTGTGAGACAATTATTATTGATTATAGGCGTATTTAAAAGTTCATTGATTGTATTTACAAAAAAATCAACTATTTACAATAATTTACATGAGTTTGTTCGTCGGTTAAAAACCACTATTTTTTTTGTTTTCCCATTTTTTATTTTAGTTATTCTTTATGTACACTTCCTTCCTTTCAGTTGCAATCATATTTTATTTACATTGAGAATGTTTCTCAATGTAAATAAAATATGATTGAAAGTATTTGGGCTACTTTTGTCGTAGACAGCCGTGTTCTACGATCGTTAATAATGTACCCTGACTTAGACGAACACCCAATATTTACAATAGCACGACGAATGTACGAAACATGAGAATTATTATATTTACAATTACAGTACTGTAGTACAAGTTGCACAGCAACAAAATTACCTATTATTACCTATTTAAAAAATGAACGTGCGAGCGCCGTGCTTGTTTACAAAACAACGCGTACGTAATAATAATAATAACAGATAACAGATACCGCGGCCCGACCGGCCGACTGCCGCCCGAGTTCACACGATTTCGCCCGAGTGCCCCAACGCGCTGTCGGCGCTGTGACGCTATGAGTGAGACTAGTGAGACTATCTCGTCAATGTTATGCCCAAAAATGTAGAAATCGTCTACGTATAAGGCAATTGCGAGAAATTTGCTTTTTACCTTCTTCAGGTATACGCATGGGTCATATTTTGACCTCGTGAACCCGATCTCAATTATGTGAGCGTGAACCTTCACGTTCCAACATCGTGCTGCCTGCTTCAGACCATATATGGCCTTCTTCAGCTTGCAAACCTTTCCTTCTTTCCCCCTCGTGATGAAGGCCTCTGGCTGTTCCATGTACAGGTCTTCAGCAAGGTCACCATTAAGGAAAGCGGTCGTGACATCGATATGATGCACTGTCAATCCAATTTCTGCCGATAGCGCCAGCAGTAGTCGGACCGACGACAGTTTAACCACTGGTGCAAAGGTTTCGGAGTAGTCCTCCCCCCACTTCTGGGAGTACCCTTTAGCCACCAGTCTTGCTTTGTGGCGCTGCACTGTCTCATCAACGCCAATCTTTAGCTTAAATAGCCACTTGCATTTGACCACGTTCGCTGCTCTTGGACGATCCACCAGCTCCCAGGTTCCGTTCTCGATGAGCGAGTCGTACTCTTGCTTCATCGCATCCAACCACAGGTCCTTATCTCCGCGGTCCATTGCATCCTGTACCGACACAGGATCGTGCACGCTGAGAAAATTATATTCAAAATCTTCCTGTCTATTTGGAACTCTGGTCCTTTGAGGGTATCGAGGCCCCTCTACAGCTGGTTCAGCTTCTCGTTCTTCGTTTATGTCACAATCCGAGATGGAATCCATTGAATCATGGAACTCCTCAGATTCGACTACAAGGTTTTCGGGTGTGGTGGACCCGGTTACTGGAGCTGGTACGCTCTGGCTTGGAACTTCCTCCTCAGTTTCCATAGCCCCGGTAGTCCCTCCGGTAATGGGGACTACGAAAAACTCTTCAGGAACATCCACCACCGGCATCTTAGTTGGCGATTTATTTGGAGGTCCGAGAAAATCCACATTGTCCTTAGACTGATTTGGCAACCTCTCATCAAACACGGCATCCCGAGCAACAATAATCCGCCTTGGATTATTCTTAACATCAGCAAACTTAGACCCCTTTTGTTCCTCACTATAGCCAAGAAATATAAGTTCTCGTGTCTTGGGATCAAACTTTTTGAGGCTTCCATCCTTAATAAGAACCTGCGCCTTTGAACCAAACACTTTTAAGTGCGAAAGGTCCACCGCTTTTCCGGTCCACACCTGTTCAGGGACCTGTCGCGAAATAGCCATAGTGGGCGAGCGGTTTTTCAGATATATTGCTGTTAGAACTGCTTCACCCCAATATCTCTTATTGAGATTGCTTTCTGCTAGCATGCACCTCGCCTTTTCGACGATTGTCCGGATGGTTCTCTCCGCAACTCCATTTTGCTGTGGAGTGTGCGCTACAGTTCTCTGATGTTGAATTCCACGATTTTTCAGGTGATCCTGGAATCCCTTACTGGTGTACTCGCCACCATTGTCGCTCCTTAACTTTTTAATCTTTTGGCCCGTTTGGTTTTCAACTAATGCCTGAAACTCACAAAATTTCCCGAAAACTTCTGATTTGCATTTCAGCAAATAGCCATAAACTTTCCTGCTGTAGTCGTCCACGAATAGCAGTATGTATCTTTTGCCGCCCAATGACTCCACCTCAATGGGACCCGCAACGTCACTATGGACCAGCTCCAAAATCTGTGAAGCTCTATTGAATTTCCTTTTTGGAAATTTCTTCACGCATTGCTTGCCTTGACTGCATGGTACGCAGGGGTTCTTGCAGTTCCTAAGGCTATAACTAAGGCCCTTGACGATGTTCTTAAGTTTGCACATTTCAGATTGAGATAAGTGGCCCAATCTTCTATGCCACAACTCAAAGTCATCCTGACTTTCTCCTAAGAGAACCGTCGCCTTGTTATTCTCCGAACCTAAAACATAGAGTCCGTTTTGCTTGCGTGGCGCTGTAAACAGTATGTTCCCATCCACAGATACATTGCCATCAAAAACTCTGCAACGATTTTTGTCAAACACTACAACCTTGCCATTATCAGTGCACTTGCCAACAGACATCAAGTTGGTGACTAGTTCTGGAATCAACAACACATTATTCATTGTCAGTCCTAATGGACGTCCCTTGTGATGTACGTCCAACTTCACAGTACCTTGCGAGGTCGATACTATTTTGTCATTATTCGCGCAAGTAACAGCTTTCGAACTGCTTGCTATAGGCGTTAAAATATACTTATTTGATGTCATGTGTGATGTTGCGCCACTGTCTACCACCCAGCAATTATTCCCATTAGCGGCAAGAAAAGTAACAAAATCAGTAGAATGATCATCATTAATACTGCCTACAGCCGCTAAATTGCTCTCAGTCTTAACTTGTTTGGCTTTGAAGAGCTTACATTGCCATTTAAAGTGACCCTTCTTTTTACAAAAATGGCAAACTATTTTCTTACGAGCGCTACCGCTGCCACTACCACCTGTAACATTAGCTAACACCGTATCGTTCTTATCATCATTCACTTGCTGTCGGTGACTTTCACACAGAAGAGCCGCTATTACGTTCTCCGATGTTAATTCCTTGCCAGAATATTCCATGGCCATCACCAAAGGGTTGTAAGAATCCGTCAAACCAGCCAAGAGAATAACCGCGATTAATTCATCATTCAATGCAGCTTGGATTGCCTCCAGGGCTTGATGCGTAGCTTGCACTTCATTGACGTAGGCATCCATATTTAGGAAATTATCCAGTTTCCAAGAAAATAGCTTCCGCAGCAGACCTAATCTTCTAATTAGACCACAGTCAGCATACGCCTTTTTGAGAGCATTCCATGCTTGCCATGAGGTTTTGGCATTCTTGACAATGGTGATGCACTGTTCTGCGATTGACAGGCAAATCTTTGCCCTTGCCCTTTCGTCGCGTTTTCGGTCTTCAGGTTTGGTAGTAGTGAAATTTTCGCTCACACAGTCCCAGAGCCCCGCATCTATTAATAACATTTCGATGCTGAAGGCCCAACTGCCATAATTATTTCGGCCTGTGAGCTTTTTGATCGCACTCGTCGAACTTTCCATCTTTATACCTAGTTGAATTTACTATATATAACTGCCCTACAAATTTAGCATTAACGAGGTACGGTCTGGGCCCATAACCTGTTAGAATTAATATATTGTAAACAGAGCTAGTTTAGTAAAACTCGCTAATATATGGTTGACTTTTATTTTTACCTTTTACAGAGTGACACACATGTTTTATATCAAAGTTACCTAGCAACCAAAGTTACAATAGACTATAATGTATCCAGCATACAACTTCTTTAACAAAATGTTGAAAATTGAGGATATCGAGTATCTGTGGGTATTCGTTTTAGAGTACTTATAGTTATCCAGATGGCATTCAAGCCTCACCAAAAAAAATATTAAAATAAAGAATATAGTAAGGTATATCATCAGTACTAGTACCATTTCCTTTTATTTAAAATGATGAAAGTACACTAAATAATAATCCAAAACCATGAAAAGCTAGAGAATTCAAATACTCCTGGGACTGGGGAGAAAGTTTGATTTCAAGATTTAAGTCAGTCTTTGCAAGGGGTATTGTGTTACTAAGTAACTGGGTTGTGGAGGTCATCTGGATCAACTGCCTATCTGACCTCCACAACCCTACCCCAACATGGTTGGAAAAAGGCTAGGCAGATAATGATGATGTAAGTAACTAATGGCATGGTTTTTATCCCACATTGTAATATTGTCATAGTTCCAAAAAAAATATTTGAAATCAATCGTTCTTCCTTTCAAAACGTGGATTTGGCTTACCTTTAGCAACTTTTTCATAATCATTAGGCCACATTGGGTCATATTCATTAGCAACATTCCAATCAAAATCACGAACATTCAGAGATGCTGCCAGTGTTTTTCCTTGACCTTTGGGACTGTTTGAATTAGATTCATCATCATCTTTTTGTTTACTCTTCAAGTCTATTACTGGAGTAAGAACCTGTAACTCGTAATATTATAATCAAAATCCTGTTAGAAAAAAAAAACGATTTATTTAGGCAACTGCTATTACCTGAGTAGATCGTCTTAACGCCTCACGCTTGGGCTGGGTAACTGCTGCTTTTTTTAATTGCAGCTGAGACTGTAACAACTTAATACCTGATGACCATCCTGCTACCTTTTCGGTGGTGCGTGCTTTGATTGTATCAAGATCGTCATATAACGACATCTTTGTTTATGTTTATGCATACAAGAGTTTTGCTAACGTAAGGGCTATAATTATTAGCCAGCCTACTAATCTTTATTTTACGATATAATTTACATGTGTTTACTTATTCCAGGTTGACACCATAGTGCAGTCCTATCCACAGAACAACACTATCTATAGAATATTACTCCTAGCGGTAGCGGGTCATACCCATTTAAAGTTATTTTACCTCTGATTTTGCATCACAGTGATCATTATACTACTTAAAATAAGGTTGCTATCAGAGGTAATTATATTTTTCAGTTTCAGGTATTGGTAATAACTAAAGTAAAGTGAGGTTTTTTAAGGGTTTTCTTCGCACATTCGCTAATTTAACTTTGACAAGTTGACAAGCTAATTGGTCTGTCAAGTTGACATTTTGACAATAACTTTTTTTCTTCCGGCTCATCAAGTCATCAGCATGGAGTTGGTAAGTACCACAGAGCACTTAATGTAAGTACTCTAAACTCTAAAGATCCCACTTTACTACGCAACGGCATCGGCAACTAGCTCCGTCTTTCTGACTGACCGTCCGCGTCGGCCATAATAAATTACCCGACCTCCCCACTAGTGATGTTCAAATCGACTTTAAACTAAAAACGTGTTATTGACTCTAAACTATATTTTTCTAGCGCGCTATTTTATACGCTCTCATTATAACGCGTTGTTAAAAAACTTGGCCGCAGTCTGACCGCGGAGACATTATCATTTTATCTGGCAATACGTTATTTATCTCGCAACTTCGCAAGTACTCGCAACGCGCTGTGCACGAAAGAATATAATAATATCTCATGTAGCGTTATAGATCAATGAACTTTCCTTCATATTTTCCAGGCCTAGGACTGTCTTTAATAAAATTGATTAAATTTTATTATAAAAGTTTTGTGAGACAATTATTATTGATTATAGGCGTATTTAAAAGTTCATTGATTGTATTTACAAAAAAATCAACTATTTACAATAATTTACATGAGTTTGTTCGTCGGTTAAAAACCACTATTTTTTTTGTTTTCCCATTTTTTATTTTAGTTATTCTTTATGTACACTTCCTTCCTTTCAGTTGCAATCATATTTTATTTACATTGAGAATGTTTCTCAATGTAAATAAAATATGATTGAAAGTATTTGGGCTACTTTTGTCGTAGACAGCCGTGTTCTACGATCGTTAATAATGTACCCTGACTTAGACGAACACCCAATATTTACAATAGCACGACGAATGTACGAAACATGAGAATTATTATATTTACAATTACAGTACTGTAGTACAAGTTGCACAGCAACAAAATTACCTATTATTACCTATTTAAAAAATGAACGTGCGAGCGCCGTGCTTGTTTACAAAACAACGCGTACGTAATAATAATAATAACAGATAACAGATACCGCGGCCCGACCGGCCGACTGCCGCCCGAGTTCACACGATTTCGCCCGAGTGCCCCAACGCGCTGTCGGCGCTGTGACGCTATGAGTGAGACTAGTGAGACTATAAAGTTATAAAGCTATAATGCTATCCCGCTCTAGCCACGCTGTGTAAGTTTAGAATTTGAGATGCCTAGTTTGTTGAAATGTTATATTTCTAGCGCGAAGTCAGAGTCGGTACAACAAACGCTATAAATACATAGCGTGTTATTTTTTGACGCAAGACGTTTTATTAACCACCACTACTCCCCACAATGGGGTTAAAAACTGAAAGCCCATGATAGGTGGCAGCACTGCCTAAGAAACCACCATTGTTGTTTATGGTAATTACTGAGAAATGAAATGGAATTTTGATGGCCGGACAAATAATTTTATTAATACTTACATTTTTTTTTTTTTTGGGATTTATTGTACACACGGCTACTCAAAGAAAGCGCCAGGGTAGCCCGCGAAATTCAAAATTTCTTACGTTTTTTGCAATTTGTAGGTCAGTGTGTGTGAGCTTGTATGTTGATTAAAATATAATTCGCGGCCGTAGCTAATATGGCTTTACAGAATTATAATCATTAGAATCAGCAATACAAATCCATAAGTTAGCATTTACCTCAAACCTCATGATTTCATGAAATCGCTAGATTTGAGGTACCATAATATCTACCCTGGCGCTTTCGCCTGTCCGACTATAGATTTGTTTTGACCCTTGGAATTAGTAGGGACCTACTGAAAATACAGGATCATTTTAAATTGGCTAGCTACACTCCGCAGACGCGATGGGTATCGATATCTAAACATTATAAAACAAAAAATAAATGATCCTTTCCCCTCCTTTTTTCATACAATGTACATATTATTTTTTTAAATCTGTGTTAGTTTATATATTATTATATTATGTACATAAAGAATAAAAATTTTCCTAATTTGAATTTGGAAAAAAAAAATTATTTGATGTTTTTTTTTTGTAGAGTCAGCGACCGCATTTATTGCAGTCACTTGATAAAGGTATCAATTCAAAAAATCTGTTTTTTTTTTTTGTGTAAACTTCACAGACGTGATGGTACTGGTAACTATAGGTACTCGATAAAACATAAGAAAACAGTTTTTCTCAACTAGTACTTCAAGTAACAACAATAACAGCGGTCGTTGACCTCCCAAAAAAACTATCAAATCTTTTTTTTTATCGTGTTTAGAACTTTATCGATGCTCAACGCGCTTGCGGAGTTTATAGCTCGCCAGTTTAAAATAACCCTGTAGGGGTGTATGTATGGCTTGACCAAAGACTTAATAAACGTAGGTACTCCAACTCCTTTTACTTACAAGTAGTTTGTTTTCCGTTTTTAGATCAATACTTTGGAAAAATCACTTGTCATAGGAAAATCGGAAAAATATTGTCAGTGTCATCATAAAAATAAAATAATATGACAAAGACAAAGTTAGCAGCATAAAGTGTTACACAAGCAGCAAAAAATGTTTAGTGGAAATTAAATTTTAAAATGGGAATTCTAATTAGTAGAGATACCAGACGTATCAGTTTTGATAACAATTTTGCATTAAGCCCTCCTATAGCACTACAGAAATCTATAGAGGCAGAGAATGCGATAGTTTTTGACAATCTGCAACCGGTAAGTCTTATTCGTAGGGTAAATTTTCAGTAGTTATCTGCCTAAATATCTATAACTAAGTACGCACAGCTACAGATCAAGCTATACATTTCCATTATAAGCTGATCTCGCATTGTATGGGATTTTCTTACAATGAGAGGTCAGTGTAAACTGGAAATGTATAGCTTGATGCGTATCTAGCCGTGTGTATGTACCTATTGGTACCTACTATGTTTTTTAAACGACATGTTCTTTTGCAATACAATGTTGAAAACAAGTATCTCAACTCGTAACTTGTGTAAATACGTGGTAATAGTTACAGATTTTTCTATAAGTAAGTACTGAATTACTGAATATACTGACCCATCTCAACGGATCACCTATCCTCATTTTAGGAGTCGGCAGGAGATATCATTTATAAGGAAAATGGCGCAGATTACCAAGAAGATGGTGAAATGGATTACTGGTCGCACAGAATAGATTATCTGAAGAAAGAACATCAGGTTATCAACAAAATTATTGAAGCTGAATATGACAAAAGTATTGAAAATACAAATAAATCATTTGAAACACCTAAAACAACGCACGAAAGAATTCAAAAAATAAAACCTTGTATCGACTGGCGAACAAAGGTATCGTCAGACAAACAACAAGCTTACACGCTTTTTTTAAAAAAAAAATATTATACATATTCCGTTCACAGTTACTAAACCTCTGATTTTGCATCACAATCAAAATCACAGGGACATTTATTCTCGTGGAAATAAGATTGCTGGTGTATCAGCTCAAAGGTAAAAAAATAACTGTGAAAGGGCTGCAGTAGCCAGCTGCTTCGTGGCTGTAAAATAAATATTTTACCAGCAGTTTGATATCTTTAATTTAAATTCTCTGTTTCGACAGGTGCTGTTGTTACTTTGTAAAATATTATGGTCCTTTTCTTTATTATATTTTATGGCGCCTCTTTACATTAAGCGATCATAAACTTTCATCCCCTTTATCACCCCATTTAGGATTATTTTTGAGACAAAAATCAAGTAATCGTCTATGATCGCCGATTGTGAAAATTAGGCATTAGCCCTAGTAGGGGGGCTAAAACAGCCACTTTGGCAGAATCATAATAGTATAATAGGTATTATATTGTACACACGGCTACATTATAAGTTGAACTCTCATTGTACGGAAATCCTACACAACGCGAGATCAGCGTATACTGGAAATGTACAGCTTGATTTGTAGCCGTGCACGGCTACAGATCAAGCTATAAATTTCCAGTAGAAGCTGATCTCGCATTGTATAGGATTACCTTACAATGAGAGGTCAGTGTAAACTGGAAATGTATAGCTTGATGCGTAGCCGTGTGTACACTAGCGACTCGCACCTGCATCGCACGGTTTGAGGAGCTTGAAAGACAAATGACAAGGGGCGCTTTTGGTAAACATTTGTGAAATGGCGTTTAGTCCCGATTGAAGCCGCCAAAAGAAAATTCCTTATATGTAAACAGCTTAGTTTAATTTTTTCAGCTGTTCTGTCTGATCATTCTGTTCATCCCTATATTTTTACGATGTTTTTACATTATTGTTCACAGATTATGAATTGTTACGAAGAAAATACTCATCAACCATTGGTGTGTGCAAAGTTAGTGCAAGCTTTTACCAATTGTGTCACAAATTGCAGATTGGAGGATTAATTATTAACAGTTTTTGTAATTTTTTTTATGTATTTATTGGTCGAAATACCATACAAATTATAAACATATTACTTACCTAATAATTTTTAAACTTTTATTTAAAAGAGTGTGTGCTTAAGCAACTGTAGGTTTTGTTTGCGGTGCGCAGACCGATCAATGCACATTATACGCCAGCCAGCACCAAACGTGGCCTCGACTGTTCGTTCGAGTTCCGAATTTTAGTGGGTTTAGATCTAGATACTAAATTCCTATCTTTGAAACGAGTACCAATACCAGAGGAGTAACACCATGAAAGTAGCGGCCATGTTATTACGTCATACGGCTATGTAAATTAAAAAGTGTCAATGCCAACTTTCAACTGATCAGCGTGTTTGCTTACACTACTGCCAACTGAGGTCATGACGACAGAGCAAATATGGCGTCCACTGCGTCAATCGTTTTTGCGCGAAATTTGAAAATATAAAATTAAATGAATTTTTATGACACTTATCGATTGAATAAAAATTTTGTGTGTTTAGGGTTCCGTGCCAAAATGGTTAAAAAAGGAACCCTTATGGTGTGACTCAGTCTGTATGTCTGTCTGTCACAGCTGGATATCTCAAGAACTACTAATGCTATCAACTTGAAATTTGGAACAGTTTTAGATGACATTTGCCCAACTATTTTACAAATAAGAAAGAAACAAAAATACATAGGTTTTTTTTGCTACAGGGACTGAAAGGTGGTCTTAAAAATTCGAAGTGGCGTTAGTAGGGCATATGAAAGAGCACTGTCTGACTTTGCACATTCTCAAACATTTTTTTCTTCTTTTTTTTAGGCTACATATTTTTCGACTTTTGATGAAAAATGTTTAAAAAATACCCCCCCCCCCCCTAATCTCTGAGTGTGCGTCCACAGTGAACGCGCGGTGACTAGGGGCTAAGGCGGGCGCGATGGCGGCCAATGGCGGCGGCGTCCGGTGGCCACAGTGACGAGCGAGCTGTTGTAGCGTTTATGACGTATTTCAGGTGTTGCCAACTTGCAAAGGCAAACCATGGACAAGGATTTGGCACTTTTACTAAATAGCCCGTATCATCGTTTGACTACATCATGATGCCGGGGCTACACTTTACGGACATCGCCGTTGATCATCGCGTTGAAGGGCGATAAGGATACGACGCAGTTGTACATTTCACGTCTGCATCACTCCACGAGTTGAGGAGGTCGTGCAGTATGTGAAAGTGAAGACCAACTGGACTCTGAGGGATTGGAGTCCCGCCACGACGTCAACTATAAACCCGTGCGCGTAAACATGGCACCTGGCTCGAAAACAAAATTGTGTCTAAACACTATGTTTTGTCACGTTTAAAGCATCGTAAAGTAATATGTTATGAGAAGCTACTCAGCGCAAATTAAATGTTGATAAGCATCGTAAAGTAATATGTTATGAGAAACTACTCAGCGCAAATTAAATGTTGATATTCAAAAAACTAAAATAAAACTCAAATTTTTTTGCACTCAGTTCTTTAAACGTAATTCACTCGAGCCAGGTGCCATGTTAACGCGCACGGGCTGTATAAGTCATTCCAATTCCAATTCCAATTTTATATGAGTGGCTCCATCGTTTTAACGATGATTCTGCCAATGTCAAGGTTGAAGGAAACAAATAGTATTCGCGGAGGTTGATCGGTTATACAGCCTATATTACGGTTTACTTAAAACTGGATCTGTTTGAGTAGCCTGTAACACAATATATTTGTTAATAAGAATAAGTAGACAACACAAACAACACAAAGCACAATAAGCAGACAACACAAATTAACTTAATTATGGAACTGACGACGAATTAATCACTAAGAATTACTATGTTAAAGCTTGATGTTATTTAATATAATAAATTTTTGGAGAGTTTTAATTAATGGGGAATCAACAAGTGTTAAGAGGAATGGAATATTAATAGGTCTGGGGAAATTAGGGGGGAGTATATCATACAGAGGGACTGCAAGATTACGACAAGAAAAAAATATGTGCTCAAGTGTACCCTCTTCCATACCACACTCGCAAAGGGAATTATTCCGAATGCGAAGTTTAGCCAAAAACACTGGGGAGCAAACATGTCCTAGTCTGAGACGTATAATGATGGATGTAATTAATTTATTGGATTTCTTATTTTTGACAAACCAGGGTTTAACTGGAATGTTGGGTTGAATACTGCCATAATATTTGCCTTTAATTACCCTAGATCTTTGATACAGATCATCCCAAGACTTCATGAGACGTGGTTTAGCTAGGCAACGGACGTCCCGAGCCGGTATGTTACGGAAAGATGAACAACCTGTCTGGATAGACTGCTTAGCATAGAAATCAGCTGCTTCATTACCTAATATGCCAGTATGTCCCGGAATCCAAGCCAAGACAGTTTCCAGGCCAGATTGAATTAACTTGTATAGGATTTCCTTAATTCTAAGAATAATTACAGAGTTATCTTTGCTGCGAAAGGGAATTTTCAATAAATCTTGGAGAGTGCTGAGAGAGTCTGTAAGAATCAAGGATTTATTAAAATGATGTTGATTGGCATCTATGTATTTTACTGCCTCTAATATTGCCAGGGATTCTCCTGTAAAAATGGAACACTCAGGCGGGCTCTTAAAACTTAATACGACATTAAACTTTGGAATAAATACGGCTGAACCTAAATGAGATCCATCCATTTTTGATGCGTCTGTGAATAATAAAATCCAATTTGCCCATTTTTTCTTGAGAATTTTATTAAATAGATTGTTGGGATCGGAACTCTGTTTATGAATACCAAAATCTAAAATCACTCTGGGTTGGTAAATCACTGAGTCAAAGGGAACCAGAAAAAGGGGATGATTATCCAGTGGCATAACTGGTGATGAAAGAGACTTATTATTATTGAAACTATTCACTAATAGAGGAGGGGATTTATTCCTCCAATAAGTTGAAGCTTCAATAGAACGAGAAAGGGGACGGAGAATACTAAGAAGAGGGTGTGAGGGAAATTGAGACGCTACCGAAAAATACCTATCCGCTAGAAATTGTCTACGAAGATGAAGTGGGGGCTCTACACATTCCACTTGGAGAGCATTAATTGGGGATGATTTCATTGCACCGGTAATAATACGTAAGCATTTAGATTGGAGCTTATCCAGTTTACTCAGAGCCAATTTACTGCAAGGCTCTAGTATAAAACATCCATAGTCAAAGTGGCTACGAACGATGGCATTATAAAGCACTTTTTGAGAGGCCGGATGAGAACCCCAACGAACTCCAGATAAAGATCTCAGAACATTGATGGCCTTCTCACTCTTATTAATTACGTATTGTAAGTGAAATAAACCTGTCATTTTGGAGTCAAGAACAACGCCCAAGAATTTAACTTTATCTTGAATCAAAATCGGTTCTCCAGCAACAGAGATGTTAACTGGAGGAATATTTCTTCTACGGGAAAATACTACGGCCTGACACTTAGGAATAGAAAGGTCCAGTCCATGATCTGAGAGCCAATCATACAAGTAACTAAGAGCAGAATTTAATTTAAGAGTACCACTGGTCAAAGAAGAACATCTTATGTATAAGGCAATATCATCAGCATATTGCAGGATATCGCAAAAGGAATTAACAGTCAAGTCAAGGCTAGCAGTATATAAGTTATATAAGATTGGACTTAAGACAGAACCTTGCGGGAGACCCCTCCAGACAATACGGGGAGACAGAAGTTCACCTTGGGAACGTACACGAATAGAACGGCACATAAAAAGATTAAAGATAAAATTTACCAGTCTCACGGGAATACTCAGATCAAGCATTTTCTGCCTGAGTAGCGGAAGCTGGACATTGTCATATGCCGACGAGATGTCAAGGAAGACTCCGATGACGTGTTCATTGCGAGAAAATGCAAGCCTTATTTGGGAGGTTAAAATACTTAGACTGTCAATCGTACCCGAACTACGTCTAAATCCAAATTGAGTGTTGGAGAGTAAACCACGATTTTCAAGGATCCATTCCAGTCTGTTTTTTATAAGATGCTCTGCAATCTTTGCCAAAACCGAGGACAAGGCAATAGGTCTATATGATGACGAGAGATTTGGATCTTTCCCAGGCTTTAAGATGGGGATTATAATTTGGGTCTTCCATGACTCAGGTATATTTGAAGATAAGAAAATGGCATTAATAATGCTTAAAAGATATAATTTTGAGGTTTGACTAGCTTTACAGATAAAGGAATACGTGATACCGTCTATGCCTGGAGAGGAATCTTTGAGATGGTCTAAAGCACAAGTAAGCTCTGCAAGCGAGAATTGATCATTCATTCTGTCAGATGAAGGAGAGGGAATCAAAATAGAGGGAAAACAATCTAAATGAGGTACAAAGGGGGGGGCCAATCTATTAACAAAATCATCAAGCCAGATAGTGGGGTCATTTGATGAAATATCATGATCCTTAAATATTCTTCGGAAATTATTAATTTTACGCCATACGACAGTTAAAGGGGTACGAGGAGATAAGGATTCACAGAACTTTTGCCAGCCTACAGCCTTCTTCTTGGCTAAAAGCCTCGTGGCTTTAGCACCAGTTTTCTTATAACTAATGTAATTTGCCATAGTTAAGTCCGCTGCATATGAGTTTTCAGACTCGTTGCGTAGACGTACCATGTTGGTACATTCTGAATCCCACCAAGGGGGAGAAGGGATGTGACCTCGAGACGAGTTCTTGAGCGGAATAGATTGATCGGCAGCGGCAAGCATACAGGAAACGAAATCTTCATAGACCACTAAAAAATTAAAAGGATCCACAGGAGGGAGACCAGATAATTTGGAATCTAAAGCTAGGGCTAGCTAGCTATTCGTCGTGCGAGTTCCAACACAACATCTGCAAACCTGCTTCAAAGAGGACTTTTGGCCGAAAGGTGTCGTATTTCGACGTTTCCGATTACGGTTACGCGACTATAATATCTATACTATACTATCTATTTTTAAGCACTGATTTAACAGAAAATGCACCAGATCTATTACTACCGAAAGCACTAAGTTGGCAACACTGCCCAGCCGCGCATTAACTCGCTTGCTCACTAGGCCCGTAGTATGGCCATAACGCGCGGATAGGAACGTTTAAAAACTACGCCCGCTATCTCGCTCGAGCCCGTCGTGCTAGGCGCCCGCCTTAGTCACTGCACTATGGACACAAGCGGCGGTTTCATATGTTTGATATTTCGCGCCCGTCGTCGCGCCCGCGCTAGGCCGGCAGTATGGACGCACACTGAAGCTTGCATAGAGAAAAATCTGAAATTATTCTATCTGATAGAAGTTTTTGTATGGATTACAGGAAAAATAAAACGATGTCTCAACTACAACGAAATCATCAACAAAAATTAAATATAAATTATGGTACGGAACCAATGACGTATTATCATTGTACGGAACCCTCGGAGCGCGAGTCCGACTAGCTCTTGACCGGTTTTTTTCAGTGGCTTAGTAGCATTAAAGAATCAAATTGAGACACTTTTCAAAAATGAGTGTAAGGGCCCTCGCCCACGGCGATTTTTTGTAGCGATGCTGTCGCGCGTCTTAAATTATCGTAAATTAGTAAATAGTCGTAAACAGCTTAGATAAATGATAGGCCTTAGGCTAAGATGATAGGTCACGCTGAGCGCAGCGAGACCCATAGATAATACACTTAAAGTAATAGCGAGACCTATAATTCATCTATGCGTAAACCTGCTATATAACTGGACTGTGACATTTTAATATCACACTGACTGCAGCACAGGCATTACACTCAGTGTTACCATATATACAGATTTCTCCGTATTTATACAGATTTTCGATGTGCGATACAGATTAGCATTGTATACAGATATTTACACAGAATTTTCATATTTTATTGACTAAATTGCCGTAATCTGCTTAAAACGTAACATAATAAAATAAATAACACACTCAAATGCCGTCCGTAATTATAATAATATTAAATGTTGTCTGCTGTATTTACATGGTTAATTTATTTGTTAAAAAAAGTTGTTAATTTTTTTATACGGCCACATTACTAGTTCTCTTCATCTATTTTAGAGACAAAACAACGCAATAGAATACAAACACTATTGCATACAAAGCAACTGATTGGTGAAAAAACATGCTCTATCATAGAGATCGATGATAAAGTACTCAAAAATATGTATGATTGATTAATGGAAATTAGGTATAAAGTAATTATTTGTTGGTTCCATATACTTGTTCATTTATAACTGTAATTTTTATGGTGTGCATAATAAAGAGTATTCTTTCTATCTATCTTGTTCGTTGTTTTCATTTGATAATTTGTTTTTGACATTACAAACAGAAACTAATTTTATATATAAACAATGTACAAGTTAACACAATTTACACTAGGTACTAAAGTGGTAAATGGCTAACTATAAAAATAAAGTTTTTTGTTTTAATATTATCGTTTCAATATAAGTAGGTACATATGACAATTTTATTAATTTGTGTCAATTTTTATTTAATCTCACCTAATTTAATCCTTTGATTTTCACAGATTTTAAAGAGATTTCATGATAAAAAGGCAAATAGATACAGATTTTAGCAGTTTCCACTACAGATAAAAGGTTCAATGCATCTGGCAACACTGAATGTCACTTTTTGTTTGTCAATGTCATCAGCATTGCATATTGCCACAGATTAGTAGTATTCATCCATCACAGATTAAGTAGTATTGTATTCATATTGCTGTCGTTGGATTCGAATATAATTTATGTGGTCAAGTGAATGTTTGTTTTTTATTAGAATTTAATTCAGTGTGTTGTTTTCGTTTCCCTACAATGGCTACAAATGATTCTAAAGTAGAAGCTGTAGCTACATGCCACACTATTTTAGATAAAATTAATTCAATAAACGACACTGTTGTCGCCAAGGTACTTTAATGAATAATAGACAAGTAATTTTAATACAAGCAATTTGTAAACATTATAATTAAATTGATGTGTACTTCTTCTTTTCTAGGCACCAGACATTAATGACTTCACAATCATAAAACCCATAAGCCGAGGCGCTTTCGGAAAAGTGTTCCTCGCACATAAAAAAAGTAATAAGGATCAGTTGTATGCAATCAAAGTTATGAAAAAGTCGGATATGATCAACAAAAATATGGTCACACAAGTTGTAACTGAGAGGAACGCTTTGGCACTGTCGAGAAGTCCTTTTTGTGTTCATTTATTTTACTCATTGCAATCAACTTCATCTATTTACTTGGTAAGAAAGCATGGTTAATTTTGAACAAAGTACTACTGAAATAAAAACTCCCTAGCATCAGTAGCTCTGTAATTGTGATATTGTGGCATTGATTGACTGATTGTTGTATTTGGGATCCTTTTAGGTCATGGAGTACATGGTTGGTGGTGATTTAAAATCACTGCTTGGTGTTTATGGGTTTCTAGAAGAATCCATGGCAGTATTTTATGTAGCTGAAGTCACTCTTGCCTTGGACTACCTGCATAGACACAACATTGTACATAGAGACTTGAAACCAGATAACATGCTTATATCTAGATCTGGGCATGTGAAGCTTACTGACTTTGGTTTATCTCAAATTGAAGTTAATAGAGGTAATTTTGTCATAATTTAATACTGTAAATCTTTTTTAGTTTTCTTTCAGTAAAACCACAAGCAAGGAGAGACCTATCAGTGGGTGAAGTAGCTGTGGATGATGATGAAAGAAATTTAGGAGATTTTAATGAGCCGTTATTGTTACAAGGAAAATTAAATTTCAAATTATTTATTATTTATCAAGTACAATATACAGTATCAAATTGGACAGTGATCCTCAAACTATAGTATAGTTAAAATCTCGCTGCAAACTCGGTCATAAATCATTTGAGTGTTTCGCTCTCTTTCCCACTCACGGGCCTTATGGGCAGGCCACGCCCACATGTAGTCCTGTGCATTACTGCAGTCGATGAGTGATACCGATAGTTTTATATATTTATAAATGGGTGATAGAAATAAACACACATTTTTTTTTATTTTATTACCAAATTTACTACAAAGCATATTAAATATATAAACAAAAGAACGTATATATAAAACTAAAAATAGAAAATTAAAATTCTTTGTCTGAGTCATCGTCATCATCATCCACATGAATGATGAACTCTTTGCATAAATGTGCTTTTCTTAAGTCTTCATCTTGCAGCAATTCTGCATGTTCCACACATTTTTGCCAATTTTTGTGTTGAATGCAGTATGTTTACGTGATAACCTTAATGATTCTGTTATCGATAATGGCCTTGAGCGCGCGCAACTAGCGCACATCCCTACTCCGATTATGATTTATGACCAAGGCTGCAGCGAGATTTTAACTATACTATAGATGTTTGCCTGTATCTTGGGGATCAGAAAAGTGCAGTAATCTAATAAACATATTCCCCTTCCAGACTTGGAGATATCAGATTTTGTGAACTGCACACCCAGCCTGAACATGAGGACCCCGGGACAACTGCTCTCACTCACATCTCATTTGTCCTTTGGTTCGGGTGGAGGAGACAGCACACACACTTCTGTGATGTCTACAGATGCTTGTGAGAACCTTCTTGATGAGCTTAAACAAACCAGTACGCTTTTATTATATAAATAGAATATGTTAGCTATTATAATTCCATGGTTTATATGTAAAATTGTTTGCAGGTAAATTAAAAAATCTGTTTGATGGAGTCGGTGGTTTCGAAAGTTCACCATTATTGAATCAGTCAGACTTGTCAGGGATACATCCGTTTATGAGTGCTGAAAGTATTAATTTGGAAAATGTAAGTACTTACTTGCCTCTTTATAGCATGGACATTGGACATCATCAGAATTTCTTATAACACAACACAGCTAGTGGTTCAGAAACATGATTAACAGATTTAATCTAATTATTTCATGAAATAAAAGCCAAAAAGCCTAAAAAGAGGATCCAATCAAAAAATGTTGCTTACTTGTTTTACCAATAAACTATTTTTTTTTAAATAGGTGAAATGATTTGTTTTAGCCTACAAAAGTACAAATAGACCAATCTGCTAGCCTTTTCCCAATTATGTTGGGGTCGGCTTCCAGTCATGGAGCGACTGCCTATCTGACCTCCACAACCCAGTAGCTGGGTAATACAATACCCCTTGGTAAAAATGGTTGTCACACTTTCGGGCTTCTGACGACCCGTAACAACTGTCAAAGATCCACAAATGACAGTCTGTGTTTTCTCGGCACGGTGGAGTCTCGTTATGTAAAGATGGTCACCCATCCACGGACCAACCCCGGCAAGCGTAGCTTAACCTGATGGATCGAACCGTGCGGCTGTTATTACTTAGCCACGAGCTCCTCCAAATAAACCATCCTTGTTATTTTATGGCACTTCTTATTTTTTAGTCTCAAGACTCGGGCTCATACCACACATGCGAGAGTTCAAAGAACAGTTCCAACTCCAGAAGTAACAAATCTACAGATCCAAGTAGCAACAGTTCCCTGGGGGACTCCACCATGCTGTCAGACTCCCAGCATGATCAGTCCACCTCTCCACTGTGCAGGGGACACTCCTTGAAGAGAATACCTAGGTAGTTACAAGCAACTACTTTGAAATACTGCTGTCTACTAGATAATATTTGTAGTTTTTTTAATACATTTTGCTACTATTATAAGTATTTATGAGTGACCAACATAAATATGAGTTTATATGAGTGATATTTTTTTATTGAGCTGTTTTAGTTTCTAATACTGCCTCAAAAGGGTACTCACCGTGAGCTTTCGCTTCACGAATTTCTTTTGCAATCTTTCGTTGTGCGAACCTTTGTTACGCGACGATCATTTATTCGTGAAGCGAACATTCGTTCGCGAGCGTACCTATTAATCTCTGGCCTACTGAAGTGAATCCCGTGCGGGGTGTAGGACAAATTTCGCTCGCGCTGATTGTGTCAACTTAGCGTCAGCGCACATCAAGAGCAGAGCAGAGCAGAGCATTTTCTGAGACTATTGAAAAATTCCATACATTGCAAAATTAAATACACGTCCAAACTCATGCATGCTCGAGCATAGTCGAGCATCAAGTTTGGACGTGTATTTAATTTACAATGTGTTTTTGCAATGTATGGAATTATCATAAGATTAATTTTTCAATAATCTCAGAAAATGCTCTGCTCTGCTCTGCTCTTGGTGTGCGCTGACCCTTACTTGTATGGAGCTGTCAAACTGGCGCGAGTACACGTGATTTCATTAAAACAGCTGGCGCGAGCAATCGCGTCCCGTGTCAAACGCGGGATTCGCCATAGTGTGGCCAGAGCTTTAGAACACTTTTTTATGTTTTTTGAATTTCTGTAATCACCAAACTATTCGTTTCATTAATGAATGTTCGGCGCGTAACAACTTTCTTTTACTTACCTACATCGAAATATAAAAAAAACAACATATCATTGCAGCTTCAGAGCCAAAAAAAGAAAAAGGATTTTGGATTGTGATGAAAACACACCAACAGGTGTCACTAGCCTACTAGAGTCTAAAGCGAATCACAGTGGTCTGACGCAAGAGATCATGGCCTTGGAATTGAGTCAGAATACGCCTAAACGCATGTCGATACAGCCTACGCCTGATAAACACAAGAATCCTATAAAGGGTGTGTTGAAAAAACGGTAAGTAAAAAACACTTTCAATTGTATGTTATATTAAAAGTTATAGAATTAGAAGTCTTTATTACTTATGTACCTACAGCTACATCATACAAATTAAAGATATATAAATGTAGAAATTTTACATGGGGTGGCACAGTGGGCAGTCTCATCACTAAAAGCCAGTCTACAGTATAGCTAGCTAGTCTTTATTAATGTGTTTAGTGATTGAAAAAAAAGTTATACATAAGTATAACCAAAAATTTTAAATCATCATTAGGTAAAAATGATTGAATTGCACTCGGAATGAAAATAGTTTTCATTTTCTTTACAGATGGGTCTCACAAAATGACAGCCATCACTTTAATGTTGGAGTAATATTCTCCACGCCGGTATTGAATAAGTCGCCGGAAACAAAGAAGAAGGAGACTCGCTTCAATCTCCCTAAAGAAGACCAACCACCATCTGGGGCTAAGGAGAAAACCTTTATGTTTGGCAAACATGTCTCCACTAGCTTAGAAATATTTCCTACTAGAAGATTAAGTAAGGTAATTTATTCAAGTATTTATTACACTTCCTGCTGTTCAAGGTTAATTATAATATACTGAGAATCAGCTATTTTTCAACAACAAATGCTACAAAAGACTGCATCCAAAACTCCTTCACCACTTTTTATGGTTTAATGTGGATAAATGGAAGGGGCCACAAATTCCGCAGCTGGCCAACTAACGTGTGTCTGTTATTTTATAGGAACTTCTGATTTTTCTGATCTGTATTAGTAATTTGTGACAACTGACTTGCATGTTGTTCCGCTACTCGAATCGGGATTCGAGTAACGGAACGCGGTGGAGGTGTGCTATGGCCCTAAAACTATGTACTTACCATCGTGCTTTTCACAAATGAAGAATTTTCACTAAAATAAAATACTGATCTACCCTACCAGTACAATCGACCATCCACACACACACACACACACACACACACACACACACACACACACACACACACACACACACACACACACAACAATAAATTAAAGTTATCAACATGTTACAGGGTGAAGGAAATCGGTCACCTACAGATTTGTGTAGGACTCCATTAGCTACTGCGCACACGCCTTACAGGACACCAAAGAGCGTGAGGCGAGGCAACATAGTGTCAGACCAAAGGATTTTGGGAACACCTGACTATCTGGCGCCCGAGTTACTTTTGAGGTAAGATGGGTAGTATTTATTTTCTAATTCAGCTTTATAATTTCCTCTCAAAGAAACTAATAGGTATAAATGGCCAATACTGTTGAAAGTAGGAAGTACTCGTAGCAGTCTTTTTTAGGGTTCCCCAAAGGGTAAAACGGTACCTTAAGACAAGCACGGGGGCGCACTCCGCTGACTAAAAAACAGAATAAAATAAATATTTAAGGGGGCTTCTATACAACAAACATGTTTTTTTTTCGTTTTTGCTCGATATTGATCAAAACAACAGGTAGACGCTTTGTTTCGGCCTTTCTTCTCAGAGTAGTCAGATAGGAAACGCTGACCTCATCTAGTTTTTAAAAATATGATTGACGTGTAAAAGTGTTTGTACAAACCTACTTACAGAAAATAATGTATTTATTTATTCATAACAATTTTTACATTGTGTCGAAAATTAATATAAATAATATTATAAATCATTTATCATTGAAATATTCATAGAATATTTAGTTATATAATATTCACTTTAAAAATAAATAAGTATTTAAATTAAAATAAAACAAATATTTTTGGGGGGCTCCCATATAACAAACGTGATTTTTTTGCCGTTTTTATAGATAATGGTACGGGAACCCTTCGTGCGCGAGTCCGACTCGCACTTGGCTGGTTTTTTTTTGTGGATGCGAATCATCAAATGACTTCTCCCGCTCTGGGTGGAGCGGAAGGGCTTGTCAGACTTTTACTGACTAAAATCCACCGGTGTTCCTTTAGTTGCCTGTGCCAGGGCCACGGTATCTCTTTCGAACAACCCGCGACCCCGGCGGCATTAAGTAGCAGTCTAACGTCTGGCTTAGCTCAAATGTCGTTAGATGGCAGTTATGACTACTTACATCGGGTACCTAAGCTACCTGCACGATTGTCACCCAGTAACATAACAACATTTCTCCAATCCATGCCATTATATTGACGGAATGAATAGCTATGCTTCGCTTTTTAATTGTTTTCAGACAAGGCCACGGTCCTGCAGTAGACTGGTGGGCGTTGGGAGTATGTCTATATGAGTTCATGACAGGCGTTCCACCTTTCAACGATGAAACTCCGCAAGCAGTCTTCAAGAATATACTGTCGAGAAGTGCGTATGTTTTAAACTAGAAGTTAGTCGAAAAACTTATTATTTTTACTCGCCAAGTGTCTGCGAACATAGATGGTTATCATTCTTTATCTAAGCTGTAAGAAATCTACTGGCTTAACGTAATTTTTGTTTGGTCTTTACTAAATAATATTATGATAATAACTGACTATCGTCACAGATTAATACAGATGGGACACTCTGCAAAATCATTTAAATAAAAAGTGACTCTTGCTATGACACAATAAAGTGCAATTCAGTTCGCAGAACGCTAATTACCTACATTTATATTCACCTACACATTGCCTCTCTTTCTATCGCGTAACTCTTATACCTTCTGACCTACTGAATTAGCCCCGCGGACGGGGCCCGCCGTGTACTTGTAGCTTCATACCTAAACTGCGCAGTGTCCAGTGGCGTAACTATACCGTGCGAGGCCCGTGGCAAATTCATCGGTTTTTTTACTAAATGTGTAATAATAAATGTTGGGAGGTGGGATCCTTCTCTGACCGCGGGCCCCTTCCGGCTGGGGGCCCGTGGCATTTTGCCGACTTGCCACCCTGTAGTTACGCCACTGGCAGTGTCCTATCTGTATTAATCTGTGTTATCGTATACTTATTATTGTCGGTAGACGTCTACCGCTACGTGCTTTCTTGCCTAACTCCGCAGTAAAAGGGTCGTCCAGTCAGTATGGCAGGTAGCGGGCCTTAAACCGTGTGTATCATCACTAGATAATGTTATGATAATGTTTCAGACATCGAATGGCCGGAAGACGACGAGGCCCTATCTCCGGAGGCAGTGAGCGCCATCGAGGCGCTGCTGACGATGGAGCCAGCGGCGCGGCCCGCGGCGCCCGCCGTCCGAGCCATGCCGATATTCAGGAACATCGACTGGGACAACCAACTCGATGTAGAACCACCCTTCATACCCACCCTTGATGACGTGCACGATACTGGCTACTTTCAAGGTACGATTTATACTGACTGGATCCAAATATCTATAACTGATACTTAAACCTTTGTAAAAAAATCGCATCAATATAGATTAAAGCAGTAACGGAAGTATTGGTTTAATTTAACTTTTAGTTTTCATTGTTTGTTTGTGTCGGCTCGAGCCCTTTTCTAATTGCTTAGACTGCGGTGAATAGGTTGTCCAGTCAATAAGTTTAGAGTTGTGCTGAATGGGTTATAAACGATATCAATAACTTATATCATTTGGGTAGGAAATAACTGAAGTGAGAATGGCGTCAGGTAAGAATGAGTAAGAATATTTTTCAGTAGTTAGAGATATACTGCGTATATAATTATACATAGGTACACAAGTTGCCCATATTCCTTGAAACAGACTGTAGAAAGTTTCGATGACATAATTATACATAATTATGACAAAATCTGTGTAACATAATGTTGTTTTTTTTGTTTCAGCTCGTAATATTCTACAACATTTACATGTTTCTAACTTCGACATGTAACAGAGGTTTGTATATCATTCAATATAAAATTAAATAATGTAACGGCCCCTTAAATTGGAAAAAAGGGCAGGAGAATGATGAGTCAATTTAACGTGATAATGTAATGCGTATACACATTTTTTTTTTATATTGTGATAATTATTGCTTCTTTTTGGAACGAAGTTCTTTAACACGGCTTGCGGTAGGAGTAAACTGGTAGAAATCGTCACGTAACGAAAAAGCGTTATGCCGTCAGTTTCAAGCGTCAAAAGTTTTTGTATTTATTTTGTAATACAGAGTCATCTAGTATAGTTTTTAAACAGCTAAAAACTTGAGACCATACTAGATGGCTCTGTATTGATACAGTATATTAATACTGTATAGACAGAGGAAGGAACTTCGTCTCAACGGGGTGTCCCACGACACCCCCCGACTTTTTTACTTACAATGTACTAATAGACTGATTTGAAAACTGTATGCCATTTCACTAAGTACCTTTAAGATATAATAATGATTAATTTTTAGTTTAAAATGAATTTAATTGTGATAATAATCAGTGTTCATTCAAATAGTAATTATTTTTTTAATAAATAACAGTACTTTTGAAATTTATGGTAATTTTTATTTAATTTAGAACCTTAAACTAAATTGGCACAATTTCCATAAAGTTAAAAGTTAATATTGTTGCAACTAATTGAGAAAAGCAAGGTGGTCAGGTTGTTTTTCTCAAAATAATTGTCCGTAAAAATTATTCATGGAATAAAAATTGTCAAAGATAAATTTTGCTGTTGGAACTGTACTCAGTTTGAGTACCACGAAATCTACTTGGCGTTTTTCTGGATCCAAGGTAGGAAGTAGGTGACACGTGTATACACTCCAGGGTACTGGCCTTTGCCGCAACCGATGCCCCACGAAACGACGCCCACTTGCGTCCAGCGTCCATTCTCGTTCACCATCAGGGGGCCACCGCTGTCTCCCTGTTCAAATATCAATAGAAAAAATAAACAAATGCGAATCTTTATAAAAAAGTGACGTCGTATTTTGTCCAAGAACTTACACTGCAGGAATCCATGCTAGCTTTGCCAGCACAAAGCATGTGTTCTACGATCCCGCCCGGGGCAGCTCCGCCGTATTTCAGCTTACACTCCTGGTTTGACCAAACTGGAATCGTTACCTCTTGAAGCACGGAAGGCTGCGGTCCACCTTTACGAAACAAGGTACAGTGAATCATAAATAAATTAGAGCGGAAAACAATATAAACAAAAACAACCTAAATTAAGTACCAAACAATTTCAGAGGTAAATATTGTTAAAAAAAATATGCTAATATCTTTTGTAATAATACAATTCGCCTTTGTTCTGTATGATTCACATTGTTTCCTAAATTATTTCGCTTTGACTGATATGTTCCAGTAATTTGTGAGTTTTTGGACACTTACTTTCACGCAAACTGCCCCAACCGATGACTGTCGCAACTTTGCCCTGATATGTGGATCTACCAGCAACCGGCATACAGATAGGACGTATGTTCTTTGTGAAGGAGACGGGCTGATCGATCGTTAGAACGGCGACATCGTTGTACTAAAATTAATAATAATGAAAAAAAAAATTACATGTAGATGATCCAGCAAGTTTTTTTAGAGGAAAGTCTGGTTTACAAAATGTTCTTACCAAAGTACGCATGTCAAAGCCTCGATGTCTGACTACTCTCTTGATTTTCCGTTCTATGTGTTGAGTCTCTGTGTTTGTTCGGATGTTATAGTCTCCAAGTCTTGCTGTCAGGCGAGCTACATCCCATGAGGTCATACTGGAAATGGGTATGGTGTTAATAAAAACTTTTTAACAAAAAAAAAACCGACTTCCAAAAATCACTACAAAGTGAAAAATAACTTTGATTTCGGAAGTCGGTGTCTTTCGTTTTTTATTTACTTTCTTTTTTTTTTGCCACCGACTTCCGAAATCAAAGTTATTTTTCACTTTGTAGTGATTTTTGGAAGTCGGTTTTTTTTTTTTGTTAAAAAGTTTTTATTTCTCGCTTTTTAGTGGGTCTGTTTATAATTTGTATAAGTTACAATAGTCTAATGTCAATTGCTCATCACATGTTACAAAATATTGCTTTTCCCGATGCTGGGACGTTAATTGTTGAGGAGTTCTGCTGGTAAGAACCAGGAGAACTCCTCAACAACCACTCACCACACGCATTGTTTGACGAGCGGAAATTGCTTAGCAACCATATTAAAGTAATCGAATCGCAACCCGTGAAATATTTATCATTGAGTAGTTCCGGTAGCCATCTGTGGTCTTCATCATCAGTTCCACTTCACCAAGTGGTGCTTTCCGAGAGCAAATGCACAAGCTACTATAAAAAATACCCAAATCGCTATAGGTGTGCCTATAATATTTGAAGAGTTCCTTCGATTTCTCCAGGATCCCATCATCAGAACTGGATTTTGAAAAAAATGGGACCATTTGGGAAGTATACCCTTTCCAACAAAAAAATATTTTTTCAAATCGGTTGGCAAGCGACGGAGTTATGCGCGAACAAACATAAAAAAAAAAAAAAAAAAAAAAAAAAAAAAAAAAAAAATACAAACATCCGAATTGAGAACCTCCTCCTTTTTTAGAAGTCGGTTAAAAATTGTTATGATCGTAAGTTCTAGTAGTAAGTAGGACTAAAGTATGACCGATACCGCTGTACCGCGCCTTACGTATGTGCGCGGCGAGACGGGGGGGGTTAGGGGGGGGCAGTGCAGCCCACTCATTTGTCAACGCTGACGGCGACCCGCCCCCCGCGGTTCAGCGGTGTCGGTCCAACTATAAGTAGATGCTTGAATCTTTTACTCTGTTGCTATTTTATCTATATGGTTTACTTGAAAGTCTTCCATCAAAGCAATCTACATTCTGCTTTAACGTGTTGGGCATCTTTTGGTTAGAATAGTTTTGAAATTCTAGTATGACTTACTGCGCCACGCAATGTGCTGCAGAAAGGACATGTCGGTCGTCCATGAGCGAGCCGCCACAGAACTGACGTCCAGCGTTGAACAGCGCCACGATCCATGGCCACTCGTTAAGCTCAGCATTATGGCCTCCCACGATACGTTCCTCGTCTTGGTACGTGCTTTCATAAGCCTGCAATTTAATTAGGAGAGAAAGTAGTATCTATCAATGTTCAATCTTTGCAGTGTAGTGACAATTCATTGAGATGATTTTGTTAGTTTAAAATATTTTTTAATTTTTTAGGATTAGGGGCCGTAATATGACGTGAAAAAAGGTCATGGATCCATCATGGTTCCAGTGTGTGAGAGAGACGGAGCCATATATTACCTATATCACCATTATTTTTTCTCAACGGATCTTTTTTCGCGTCATGGTACTGCCCCTGGCTGTCTTTAATTCCATTTTTTTTGTCTTCTTAATTAAGGATCAGGGACCCAATTCCGGGCTCGAGCTAGATATCACGACCATGGAGATAAAACTCTGTTTCAAATCTCCGCATCAATGTCCGGTCCAAATCTCGATAATATCAAAAAACCGTATTCTGGTAGACCATGGAGAAATATTTACAACGGAGAAAATAATCTCGTCTAAAAGACGTTCCATTTTTATCGACTCACTTTGATTATAATCGATTATGCTACGTTTTTCTTTTTTTAGTATTAATAACGTATGTTTAATTTATTAAATCCAAGCAAACACATTATAAAAGATAATTTTAGTATATTGTGTTTCTATATAACTGTGTTTTTTTTTTATAATTACTTACTGAAAATAGTAATTGCAAAGTAGCGTGATCCGAAACGCATTTCAATGATTTGTATAGTGCTCTGTGATTTGTGTCCTTTTTCTGACGTAGATAGGTTTTAATTTTCAAACTAAATAAAACTTTTTTTAATCGCGATTAAAAAGGTGTGGAATAAAATTTTATTAGTTGTAATGAACTAAAATTCACATCAACACCTTGACTTGCAAGTGCAAAAACAGTACTGTATTTTTTTTTTCTTTTGCTTATATCTCGAAAACGGTGTGTCCTATTGCAAAAATAATGGAAAATTGGCCTCCCTTTATGAAACCCATAAACCCCTAAACCTCTACATGTAGGTACCAAAAAAAAAAAAGAATATAAACCTACGAATGTAAATTTTGACAGATGTTCCAACGGAGATTTCATATCTCCATACATTAGGACCAGCCGTGATATCTCGCTGGTTTGCGATCGAAAAATTTATGAATGGAGATCGTTAGAATAGCATTTTTTTCATTATCGACGGAGATAAGCAGTTTCTCGACTGATATTTCGACCATGGAGATAATTTCCATGCCACCGGAATTGCCCTCCATGTTGTTTGATCAGTGGTAATTAGATATAACTTTAGAAAACAAGAGACCATGTATTTGGAGTTCATAGTACCTGAGGTCCATTCTTGACTCCGCAAGACCCATCCACGGCAGGCAGAGAAGGATGAACTGGTTGTGCAGGCACACTCGGCTTTGTAGGGTACGCTGGCGCCCATGTCTAATTCATTCAATCATTTGATCAGTATTTTATGTATAGTCGGACGTTACTTATAGTGAAAACGAAAGTTCTTAAAATACTTTTTACCTGTTTGGTCGTGCTAGGAGGTCTAGTAGCCCAAGTTGTTGATGAAGCAGGGAAGTTACTTGGTGGCTTCGTTACGCCTGCAACTTTTCATAATATTTTATAATTTTAGGTTAACATCAAAATCCTGGTTTTAGCATTTTCTGTAGCGTTTTATAAAAGAAAACTTAAGTATACTATTTTCTTACCCAAAGATGGTGGATGCGTGGGCGCAGCATGATCAGGAGGGTGGGTCGGTAGTGGGGGGATCGTTGGTGGCCACTGCGCAGGGATCTGCCGGAAACCGTCGTTGTTACCGTAAGACCATCTTGTCAATGACGATAGAACACCGCCGGAAATTCTGTTGAGAGTAACACTGGTTAAAAATAAACCTTTTATTTTTATATTCAGTCATATTCATAAGCTTCCGGTAGTACATAGCATTAAGTCTTCAAAAAGAGAACGATGTTTTGGAGTTTTGTTTAAAATTGGCTATTTAATAACAGCCGCGCCGCTCTCTAATCTTATATGGATTCGATATAGAAGGACATGTTTTGTTCCTTTTTTCATTTTTGTAGCATACAAACTCACCCCGCTACAGCTGGTAGCTGCACTGGAACAGCAGGTTGCAGATAACCGAATCTTTGAACATCAGGTTCCTGTTGTGGAGGTGTGCCCACTGGTTCCGTGCAGCATACTCCAAATACCTAAGTTCCAAAAAGCAATCATTAGAACTTGTGAACAATGGGACGGATGACGGGTTCTTATTGTTTTGGTCAAGGAAAAGAGTCATGTTTTATGAAAACCAGTTTCTGTATTCCTATTTGTATTCAAGTGGTTATTTTGAAGGGCAGGTCGATTCTTTATTATTCGATACTTGATCTGCTATACAATACAGGCTACGATGAAGTGAGAAATAAGTGATGCATCTCTCCAATTTCATTTAGATTCTAAAGCCATTTACTTATTGGACTTCTAAGGTCTTACGATACGTGACTGTTACTGTATAGTGTTCAATACCTCCATGTTGTCTCCGTTGATGTAGCTGCAAGTGTCGTAGTGTCCCATCACCCACCCATCCCAGCCTGAAAAGTCTGCTACTTTGAACAGCGGGTAGCAGTCGCGGAAACTCTTGCACGATCCTTTCTTGCCAAGAGTCGTTTCGCATTCCATTCCAAACGCTCCATCTGTCTGCTAAAATGAGGAATACAGGTTGAAATGGAACAGTTAAAGTTGTGTGTATGTATTTGTATGATTTCTAAACTATTTTGAACCTGTGTAGGTCGCAGCATCAATAATTGTTTTCCATTGCGAGTAGAGTTAGATGCATCGCGCTTCACACGCCCCACGTAAGCTGAAAAATAATGAAATGTCATAATGAAAATTCATTTCAATTTTAATTAGTAATTATTATTTTAGGTATTTCTATAATTTAACTAAAATAAAACAATTGACAAAATAATTGATAAAAAACATCCCCCACTTTCCGTGTACAGAAGGTACCCTAAATTTTTTTTTGTCCCACTATATTTTACCACTTTGTCGGCGTGATGAATATGTATATCCATTCCAAATTATAGCTTTCTAGTACTAAGAAACTATAAGGGTTCCTTTTTGACTACGGAACCCTAAAAAGCACAGGAGCGAGTACCTACTTATCTTTCTTCAATATAACTAAATGTACAGTCAGCGACAAAATATTTTTTTTTCAATAATTCAACCATTTTAATCCATAACCATAAAAAAAGTTCTGAATTAATGAAATGGTTGCTGTTTGGTCATTTATTTCAATTAAAAACAGTCTTTCATTTGCGCAAAAACAAGAACATAAATTCGTTGCACAGCAATCTTTTAAAACGATCACTCATTAAAAAATAAAATGTACGATCCCTTTTTACGCTGGCTAATCAACAGTATCTTGTAAATTATTGCAATTTGGCCATGTAATAAAAATAAAGAATCGAACGTTAAAATAAGAACACGATGTGTTGGGTACATTGAACCTGTCACATAATGACAGCTCAACTTAGTTGTTTATGATTAGCCCCCAACATCACAACGCAAATGAATAACGGTTTCTTTAATAAACTCCAATGAGCATGTACCGTATTAAGGTCTAAAAAGTATAACTGCGAAATAATTATGTATTAATTATCGTCTCTAAAACCTGTTTTTACCGAGTAGGTACTCACATATATTGATCATAAACAGTTGCTAAATAACTCTTTGATTTTTAATTAATGAACTAAACTTTCCATGACAAAGTTACGTATGTAGAGTAGATGTGACAAAGCAAGAAATAAAAATTACCAAATGTAGGTTCGTTTGTTTTTGCCAAATCATTGATTAATACAATATCGACAGTGGAGTAAACGAACTTTGCCATCGATAATCGTAAACATCGGGGAAATTATTATTCTAAAGGCGATCTAAAAGCATAGCTGGAGTACAACAACGTACGAAACGTGTCGTAAACATGCATGTTATTTATTTCGGATCGCTGCATAACGGTTTCCGTTATATTCAAACCTCAGAATGCCATGTGCAGCATGCCAATAACATAAATGACCTAAATAATATGCTACATAGTTGCAGAATTATGTCATTAGACATTTCTTTATCTCTTTTTTGCAGATTTTAAAATTGATTAAAACAAAACAGTGTGTTTGGAGAACGTTTACCGATACTTTAAGGACAAATTATATACCTACTCATTTTTATCGACAAATGCACTTTTATAAATACTCCTAACCCAACACCCCGCGAATGGCAGCCATCTTATTTTATCAATCGGCTGAAATAGTGTATGTTCAATAAAATGATAATGTTTTTTTATCTAAGAGACCTACAGACGTGCAAATTACTTTATTGCAAAGGTAAACGTCGAGACTATCGAACATAACTAATTTTTTCCTGAATTTATTTATAAAGCAAAAGCAGCCAACAAAATTAAACTACTAAATTTTACACGAAAATTACTTATTTTTTTACATTTAAAATTATTAAATAAAATTTTAATAATAAAAAATAATTTTAAATAAAACAATTCAAAACATTTTTATGTTGTTTAACTTTCCTTTATTTGCTGTTGAGCATACTTAAATCTTGAAATAATTGGCAAATATTTGAGTCAACCTACGAAATTATACCAAAATATTGACATTTTGGTATAATTTTGGTAATTTTGGTTGATTATGGTGTTATTTTTTGCACTATAGTTGAAAATGTAAAAAATAAGTAATTTTTGTGTAAAATTTCGTAGTTTCGTTTTTTTTTTCTGGCTCTATTTGCTTATTATTCAGGAAAAAATATTTTGTTATTCGATATCCTCGACGTTTACCTTTGCAATAAGGTAATTTGTACACATTGTAGGTCTCATAAAGTCAAAGATATTAGCATTTTATTGAATATACCCTATTTCAGCGGATTAAAAAAAAACAAGATGGCTGCCATTCGCGGGCTGTTGCTTAGATTATTATAAAATATTTATAATAATAAACAGGGTGGAAGGGACATCGACGAGCCAACGGTTACCACGTATTCAGTACATCATTCTGAGCCCCCCCATATAGAAATATCCATCGGTTATTGAAAAAAAATCTGCAGTTTCCTACAATAGTGCAATTTAGTTTAATAGTAGATTTTTTTTTCAATAATCGATGAAAATTTCTATACACTTAGGGGGGCTCAGAATGATGTACTGAATACGTGGTAACCGTTTGCGCGTCGATGTCCCTTTCACGCTGTATAAAAGTGCATTTGTCGATATAAATTAGTAGGTATATAATATGCCCTTAATCCGTCACACGCCAATTAGCAGACACAATAGATTTTTTATTGTTATCCACACCTGGGAATCGACGTTTAAAGAGTTACAGTACCCGCACGTTCTCCAAACACACTGTAGGTATACTTGAATAGCCAGAGATAGATGAGCAAATAGCCATTTAAAGGTGAACTGGTCGGGATAGTATGTGCATTTTTAAGAAGGCGTACAAGTTAAATTATACGCGTAAATAACCGACCTTGAAGATGTTGGGAGTTGACGTTGAATCGCTCTCGAATTACGACCGAGGGTTCTAAATAATTAAACCTGATTTTCTGAGATGCCTTTAATGAAAATATACGACCTTTAAAGGTTCCTAGATTTAAAATGAAAAAATCGTTTCGTGTCCATGTTATACAAAATTAAGCTTTATAATCTACTTTTGAGAGAATATTTTACTCTGCTGGATAGACTGCATCGCGTAATAGCATGCAGTGGTATGCCAACTGACGCGACACCTTGAACTTGATACCAATATCAAGTAATTTAATTTGTCTGTTGGGTAGGGGTCTCAAAAGGAATAAATAAACAATAGTGTTAGCATCTTTTATGTAAAGTGATGATATTGACGTTTTTTTTTTAACGAAGAGTAAATGAACTTTTTTTCCCTTTCTTCTCCATACGAAACTACCTTTTTAACCGACTTCAAAATAGGAGGAGGTTCGCAGTTCGTCGGAATCTTTTTATTTTATGATGTTCCCTGATTCCTAGAAGCCGGCTGGACCGATTTGGATATATACTATACCTACTTCCCAGGTGGTCCCATTGTCTTTAAGTCAGAATGTGATGATGGGATCCTGCAGAAATCGAGGGAACTCTTCAAATATTGTAGGCACACCGATTTGGGTATTTTTTATAGTAACTCGTGTATTTGCTCTCGGAAAGCACCTTTTGGTGAAGTGGAACTGATGATGAAGATCGCAGATTGGCCACCGCCATCTGTACTTAATAAGTATTTTGAATAATGTGTGTCGAAGCAATATGCTCGTCACAATGTATAATTATGGTGAAGTGGAGCTGATAGTGAAGTACCAGGACAACTCCTCAACAATAAAGTCCCTGCATCGATCGGAAAAAGCAGTTTTGTAAAAGGTGGTGAGCAATTGACATTATGCTATTGTAACTTAGATAAATTACATACCGACCCACTAAAAAGTGAAAACTTAAAAAAAAAAAAAATACAAAAAAACCGAGTTTAATTTCGGAAGTCGGTGGCATAAAACTAAAATGCAGTTCCAAAGACATCGACTTCCGAAATTAAAGTTATTTTTCACTTTGTAGTGTTTTATTTGGAAGTCGGTTGTTTTTTTTTGTAAAAAAGTTTTTTGCAACGGACAACTAGATCCAATTCTTCTAATTTTTTGTAAATTTTGACGTTCAAAGTGCCATGAAATAAACGAATTAACTTTGACTTTAAGGTCCCTTTTTGCTATATTAAACTTTAGCATTTAAAAACAATGCATAGATAAAAAAATTAGAATATTTTTGTCGATTCAATTTTGTCACGAACATAAACAAGTATGTTCGGTGACGCGCATAAATCTAATAACATTTGCTTCTGGATTCCGGGTTCAGCAATCTATGCGGAGGAAATGTCAGCGGCGTCATCCCGCTTCAATCGCCAGTCTCCGATCTAATTAATGTCCTCGAAGCGAGTCACAAAAAGTTTTAACAACTTGAGCCGTGCTATGGACAATGATGTGATTGATGTGGATCGCCTTTAGATGTGTGGGCGTATGACAATTTGCATTGAATTGATCCCATAGGTATTTCCGAATAATAGCCCACGTGCTTTAGAAGTTCTGAGTACCAACTCAATTACGGGTTGATGACCAAGAAGTCATCAAGTTCAGTACCTACAGACTGATGAAGATGTTTTAGTATAGAAATGTTGATATTTACCTACTTTTTTTCGTTAAATAATTTATTTTATTGCCGATCGTAGTTTTTACGATGGACATACATCTTGCAAATTTTAACTTTCTCTAGCCTCAAAACCCCATACCCACATGTGTCGTCCATTCTTTTGAGTCCTCGCAATACAAATACTGGACGTTATACTCATTCTATGAATAAGCCGTACGTGAGTGAGTAAACCTTTATGTTACGGTTAAAGTACACACCTCAGTACAGATATAGTCAGTGTTTTGTGCGAAAAAAACATTATGAAGACGATTGACATATCGGCATTTTAATATCACAAACTGTTGTACGTATTAATAAGTCCACAATGTTTGTAACCTTCTATAATTTATTTCCCCTTTTTGAGTTTTGTTAAATGTTAAAAAATTTTGACGCTGACTGTACTTTGGTAATTTGGAGGAAAACAAAAAAAATATTGTTGAAAGAAGTCGCAGTAATATAGATATTGTACATTTTATCATTTCTTTTTATGTAAAAAAAAATTGGATATCCACTTACCATTTATAATAACCGCATTGTCGGTGTAAAACGCACCATCAGCCGCTGAGAATCCATTTGTATCGACGTCGAAGTCACTCCCGTAGCCCAACGCTAAAATTCCCACCCAAACGATAGTTAATTTAGTCCCTATGAACATTTTATTGTTTCGATAATTACGACATTCACTTAGAGTATGATGTACAAAAAGGATAGTTTAATTTTATTTGGCGCGCGTCGCGGGTGTGTGCGGCCCGCAAGGAGTCGCTTCGCAAAATGCTTCGGTCTCTTGACTCCGTGCCTTTATAATATTTTTGCATTGAAGACATTAGGTTAAAAAGATAACAGAGCTTTTTCTCCTTTTGTACTGACTTTTGCCGGCCAATACAAGCAAGCTTTATAAAATATGACAATCGTTTCGTTCGGCATGCCCGAAAAAGAATATTCGATTGATGGTGTTTATTTTTGCTGCATTCCCGCGGCATATCATCCTAACATAAAAAATACTCATGAGATCAATGAACCTTATAAAAAAAATTGACAAGTTTTATCTGGGTTTGGAACAGACACAGAATGTTATTAAATAGGTACCTAAGTCTAAGTACTTACTTATTTTATGTAAGCAAGAATTTCTCATTAATAACAATAATTTTCATTAAATGGCTTTCTTGACGCCACAGTGAACCGAACACCATACAAGAGGTTCGTTATCATATATTGCAAAACCACTAGAGATAAATTAATGAAAAAAGAGTTGAGATGGTGGGAGTGTTAAAGCGTATTTATATGTAAAATTTTGAATTGAAATCTTTGCCGCAAAAATTGCTGCCCCACTTCAATTCACTAATTTATTTATTCTTTCAAAAGATTACTTTACCTTTATCTCTCTTACAAATAAAACCAACCAACTTAGTAGACATTTATCCTTTGACAAGGATCCCAAAAAAGATAATGGAACTCACCCACCCTTAGCTTTTGGGATGATTTTTCCTGTTGTTTCGTCACGATTTTGATGCATGTGATCCGATAATCCCACCTATCTAAAAACGTATGTAGGTACCTAAGTGCGTAAAACCACAACAGGCATTCAGTTTAATGTCAGTGACCTTTTCGAAATAAAGGAACTCCTGACTCCATCGTCAGTTTTAACAACAGGCTTACTACATATGGGCAAGTTGTGTACAATTTGACTGTAACTCAGACAGGTGATTTAATTTTAAACACAGTAAAAAAGAAAGGTATTGAAAACAGTAGGTAATTTAACTGATAATTCCTCTTACTTGCATTTTTGATATTGAATATAGTAGGTAAGCACACAGAATTCGTCACCTGAGCTTATTTGAATATAAGTAGTTCATCACGCCCCTGATCTTGAGGGAGTATCCAGAGGTGTTCAAGTTCAACTGTAAATAAATCTATCAAGTTTTGTTTTATGAAATAGCTTGACATTGTACAAAACGCATTCAGCGTTAAACGAAAATAAACTGAAAGTAGTGGAGTTGAAATAAATGCTCCACTTGGAAATTGGACAGACCGCGCTTAAAAACCAAAAGACGGTTTCATTAATTTCCTACTTATGTGGAATGTTATTAATTTGTTTAGATCACACAAGAACTAGATCAGACTATCGATAAAACCTGACGCGTCGTGCCCCGAACAAGCAGTGCGATTAGATTGAAACGCGTACGATATTACCGTCATTAATCTTTAAATGTCCCGTTATGTAATGTCGTAGATCAGTATCTGCCGGTGCTGTGCAAAAATGTAATACGGTCTTACACTAAGTACTTCATAGATAACCTTTTACTTACATTCACATTTTGTTCATTGCGTGGGCAATACCTAACATTCGCTTTGTGGCGCTTCGTGAGGTTCTAAAACAACGAATTATACGGAATTATTATGTTTACTCACGTCAGGTAAGAGTGCTGATGACATGGGACGGCCAAGAGGTAAAAGACTCTTTGTCTGTGAGATTTACGGAATGGGTAATGAAAAGGTGATGAATAATGATACATCGTGAGCCCGCAAGGTTCACAGACTTCGAAAAATAAAACTAGATAATATCTTTGTTTTGGATTACCGGACTGTACCTACCTATTGTTGTCAAGAGGTCAGTCTCCACCAGGCGGAAAAATCCTCGCTGATGCTCGAGCATTTTTTAAATTTCGCTGAATAAGTAACTGCATCAATTCGACGCAGACATCAAACGTTTATCATGCGTAATGTTTGCTTCGAATTTTGTACATAAAGTCAATATTGATACAATTACTTATTCTGTGAAATTAAAAAGTGCTCGAGCATCCGCGAATATTTTTCCACTTGGTGGGTGCTGACCCTTTAGCCGACGTTCGCACGGACGTAAAAATATCGCGGCGATTTTTATTCGCGCACTGGATTTTCAACGCTCGCTCTGCTTAGCGCCGAGACTTGAAAATCCAACAGTGTGTTTTTTCGACGCGCTGGGATGCAATCTGTTGGATTCTCAATGCTCGGCTCAACAACGAGAGTTGAATATCCAGTACGCGATAAAATACCGCCGCGATAATTTTACGTCCGTGCGAACGTCGGCTTACAATGCCTTAAAGCGAGTAGTGCTGCCAACTAGAGCTACCATTGAGAGAAAAAATCATAAGAATGGAACATTTTGAAATTTCCTACGCTCACATTTTTAGTCAGACGAGGTAGAATTTGTTTATACTTAAGTACTACAACACCTGACCAAAAATTTGAGCATAGGAAAGATTAATGATTTTTTTCTCAATGGTGGCGCTAGTTGGCAGCACTATACTCGCCTTAATAATTCGTCCAAATCAACAACTTTCAAAAGCCTGCCAAACATTTGTCATGTGCATATAGTTACACGAGGTTACACGTCATCATTTATGTTGATTTTAAAGACACAAGTTTATGAAGTATTTCTTACAACAAATCTTCTTACGCCTAAAAAATCAAAATATTTTATCTATCTATCTTTATAAGTAAATAAAAAGAGAAGTCCTGACTGACTTATTGATTGACTGACTGACTCATCAAAGCCCAGACCAAACCCTTGAACCTATACAAAGCTGAAATTTTGTACGGAGCTCGGAGGTTCCCTTTATAATGTAGACAAAGAATAAGGAAGGATTTCCCGGTAGTATGTTCCCGTGGGATATTTTCCGATATTCAGGGGGCGAAGCCGCGGGCAGAAGCTAGTTTCACATAAACCTACATGAGCATTAGAAACGTCAGAAGTTAGGTGCACGGTTCCAATTTGTCGTTTCCTATGGAGAAGAGCTGGCAAGAAAATCCACGGTTATCTAGGCTCGTATTTATAATCAAAGTAATTACTTGCTACTAAGTAATTTCATACTTGAGGGTAGAATTTTTAAGTAAAGAAAATGGTGACTATTACTTGGCTAAGAATTCTAAGCTTTGACAGTTCTAACTTCAAGCAATTACTAAACTATAGAAAGAAAATCATTGCTTGAGCAATTACTTTTACTTAAGTAATTACTTTTACTTGACTATAAATACGAGTGCTACTCTGTTAAAATTATTTGGCTTGCACAATATTTCCAAATAACAGTGTTATTAAGTATGGGAAGACAGTGTAGGCCTTTCAAGAAGTACCAGGTACCGTCAGGTAACGACAACCACTGCCGCAGTTAGTTTAAAAGGTACATGTCGGACCAGGCGCAGTGAAGGGTTCCCTATAGTCGGGATGAGTATTTACGCATGCACAGGGTTGATTTAACTGCCCGGCCGCAAAAATAATTTTGTATTTCATAGTATTTCTCGAAAACCGTTGTAGCCGAAAATATCCCATATCTCCAAAACTATAGACTAAAATAAAAACATAATAATCTTTTTAATTATGGAATATGTATGGAATCCAAAAACGCTGACATAGGTAAGCGTTTTTGGATTCCATACTTAATTAAAAAGATTAAATAAAAATAGTAGATTATTAACCAAGGGGCTAAAGCAGTGTCTTCTGTCGCGGGTGACGATTCGAGGTGGATTTAAGACGAGTCCTGAGTGTAGCGAGGGATTTAAGTTCACCCAAGACTAAGACAGCTTTATCACCGAGGGAAATACTCTACTTTTCGTACCATTTGCGAAAAAATTAATACAATAATAATATGAGATAAGCAGATATACCGTAACGTATTTTTAGAACATTAACTTATTTATAAAAATAAATTAAAATAAACTTAACGTTTATGTATTTGAAGAAAACAAAAACGCGGCAAATTCCTAGACTAATATTTTTTTGTCGGAAAAGCAAAGGCATCAAGCTCATACGGCCTCGTGGGTTTTCGTAATTTTATTTAATAATCATAACTGCATAATAAATGCGTATTCCTTTTTCAAAAAGATGTATAATGCTTTATATACAAACTCAATGGTGTAAACACAGATGTACCTAGTTCAGTATAAATTTCGGTAAGTATTCCAAATTTAAATCACATTCTCCCCCTAGAGGATGAATGAAATTCAGTACAATTTTCTTTCCCTGTTTTTAACAGATTAAAACTTTTTTACAAAAAAAAAAACAACCGACTTCCAAAAAAAATGCTACAAAGTGAAAAATAACTTTAATTTCGGAAGTCGGTGTCTTTGGTTCTGTACTTTAGTTTTTTTCCACCGACTTCCGAAATTAAAGTTATTTTTCACTTTGTAGCATTTTTTTTGGAAGTCGGTTGTTTTTTTTGTAAAAAAGTTTTTTTTTTCACATTTTAGTGGGTCAGTTTGTAATTTATCTAAGTTACAATAGCCTAATGTCAACTGCTCATGACCTTTTACAAAATATTGTTTTACCCGATACAAGGACGTTAATTGTTGAGGAGTTCTCCTAGTAAGGAACCAGGAGAACTGGAACTGATGGTGAAGTCACCATCAACTCCACTTCACCATATGCATTGTGACGAGCATAAATTGCTTAGCTTTATGAAAGTAATCGAATCGCAACCCAAGTGAAATACGTATTATTGAGTAGTTCCGATGGCCATCTGTGGTCTTCCTCATTAGTTCCACGTCACCAAATGGTGCTTTCTGGGAGCAAATGCACGAGTTACTATAAAAAATATCCAAATCGCTGTAGGTGTGCCTACAAAACTTGAGGGTTTCCCTCGATTTCCATGGGATCCCCTCATCAGATTCTCACTTGGTGACAATGGGACCACCTCGAGAGTACCTACACTCTTTCAAACAAAAAAGAATTTTCAAAATCGGTCCACAATTGACGGAGAAATCGGTGTACATACATAAAAAAAATATATATACGCGACGAATTGATAACCTCCTCCTTTTTGTTTTTGAAAAGTCGGTTAAAAAATGACTTATGTTCGCTTTTTGTGGCATAGAATGTCACTTTTTTGAGCAAGTGGTACGAAAATTTTCGTACCACTTGCTCAATAATATAACTATGCCACAAAAAGCGAACATAACAATAGTCATTTTTAATCTGTTAAAAACAGGGAAAGAAAATTGTACTGAATTTCATTCATCCTCTAGGGGGAGAATGTGATTTAAATTTGGAATACTTACCGAAATTTATACTGAACTACATCTGTGTTTACACCATTGAGTTTGTATATAAAGCATTATACATCTTTTTGAAAAAGGAGTACGCATTTATTATGCAGTTATGATTATTATATAAAATTACGAAAACCGACGAGGTCCTATGAGTTTGATGCCTTTACTTTTCCGACAAAAAAATATTAGTCTAGGAATTTGCCGCGTTTTTGTTTTCTTCAAATACATAAACGTTAAGTTTATTTTAATTTATTTTTATAAATAAGTAGTAGGTATTTATTATTTTTTTTTTTATTATATTTTTTTTTTAAATAAATGCTTATCTCATATTATTATTGTGTTAATTTTTTCGCAAATGGTACGAAAAGTAGAGTATTTTCCTCGGTGATAAAGCTGTCTTAGTCTTGGGTGAACTTAAATCCCTCGCTACACTCAGGACTCGTCTTAAATCGTAATAGTTTTTAACACCCTCGCTACGCTCGGGAGTAAACCTCGAGTCCTTCGTTACGCTCGCGCCAGAAGACACTGCTTGATCCCCTTGGTAAATAATCTACTATTTTCATCTACTTAAGTACCCTACCTATTATCAGTTACGTCAACGTGTATAGTGCCACTCCTAATTATTTTTTTCGTAAGTAATTTCATTACACCATTGTTTATCGATTCACAGAATACACCTTCTTTCCAATTTTCATCGATATAGTGATAGTAGTCTCCGATTAAAATGGCTGTGTCACACTGCACGAACGGACAGACAGACATGAAGATTATAAGGGTTCCGTTTTTACCATTGGGCTACAGACAGAACCCTAAAAACTTTGATCTTTTATAGCTCTCTAAAGAAAAGATGACATAACATGACATACTTCTTCATTTGGAGAAGTTTAAATATTTGACCGAACTACATTTAGAGACTATAATTTTGTGTTCATTAGTCCAGGAATCTGGTCAGATGCATGAGAAGTTTATACTTTAAATAAAGCTTATTAATTCCACTATGAACTGTGGCATTAGTGCGAGTTTTTATACTCGATCGCGTTTACGTTGACGTTAACTTACGTCAATTTGTATAGAATAATTGTGTTTCCCATTATAGTTACCAGACGGGACTTATTCAGTTTCAGTATACACATTGAATCGAGTAAGTATAAAAACTCGCACTAAGGCTTCTTTTCCGGTGTGTAAATTAAATGCTGTTCGTTAGTAACCGTAGCGCTTGAGAGCTGAACCGATTTGGTTAACATAAAATAAAAAAAAAATGTAAAAGTCCACAATAAAGCCAAGAAAAATTGGAAAAGTGCCCGGAAAATTGGAAAATTCTAGAAAAACTGAAAGTGCTTTTTCTATAGGATTTTTGTATGAACTCTCAAGACCATGTCACGATGGATAAGTGTGCGTACGGTGGTCAGCTAGTAGTAAATAAAAAAAATCCACAGATTGAAAACCGTAGTGAAATCGGAAACAAGACTGACTATTAAATTATGTTAGCACTCATTTAAGACAGACGACAGCTGTCTCACCATTTTGTGAGAAACAGCTTTAATAATATTTACTAACCAACTAATGCGCTTGCAATAAATACATTTTTAATGCCAAGAGATCGTCAACCTCAGTAATAAACTAATCGACAACTATCAATCTAGCGAACAATTATAACAGCATTGTATGAAGTGCGCATTTTATATTAGTCACATCTGATGATGTTAACCGTTATTTTATATAAATTACTATCATTTGGACTAGTGTGCTCCATTTATAGACGAACTTAGATTTATTATGAAACATACCTTTATTTTTTACCACTGACAAAGTATTTTGCTCAAAAGAAGACTCGTGAATAATCGCCTCAATTCTTAGCTGATTTAGAGTTTGTTTTAGTTTTTAGGGTCCCGTATGAGGTACGGGAAAGGAAAAAAACGGAACACTAGAGGATCACTTCGTTATCCTTCTGTCTGTCTGTGTGTCAGTCAATCTGTCAAGACCCTTTTTCTCAGGAATGCGTGGAGGTATCAAGTTCAAATTAATATCAAATACGTAGGTCTATGGTTCCTTGGGGCTCAAAAAAAAATCAAGCTTCTAAGTCAACGCAGTAAAAAAATACGGCCATTTATGTGCCATATTGATACTCGCATGTAAATCAAAACTATTATGTTACCTACTTACCGTTGACCTAGAATCATGAAATTTGGCAAGAAGCAAGTTCTCACATCACAAGTAAAGGAAAATGTCCGGAAATCGTTAATTTGTAATTTTATCACATTTTTTTTTGGAATTACAAACTTTGCAGTTGGAGCATTGACCGTGACTTATATCAATTTATGGGAAAACATGTTTTTCAACTACGGAACCCTTCATTGTCCGACTCGCACTTAGCTGTTTTTTTTTTAATTTCAGATATTAGCTGAATCAACCTACAAAATTGATTGTGATGAATTCGGTACAGCTTCTGTGTGTCATTGGGGCGGATTATATTCCAAATGATTCTAAATAGCTCCCAGAACTGATTTAAAGAGATCTAAGTTGTCATCTTATTTGCTAAACTATGATCATAAAAAAAAGACAACATTAATACCTACTGAAAACAAAACTGGAATGTCAATTCTAGCTTCTGACTGGAAAAATTCAGGCAGATAAAAAAAATGAAAAACCAGCAAACGCCTATAAAATGTTATACATAAAATTTTATACATAGTAAGTATATTCACATGATTGCAGAATCATGATTTTGCTTTCTATTTTTCAGAAGGCGCCGCATCGACCAATTTTCACGCTTGAGGATTGTCGTTGTCAAAATTGCAAATTGTTTCAAGGTAACTCTACAGGATGCAACAGAAAGGTTTGGTCAAATTTAAGGGTGTGGTACTGACTATCAAACTAAACAACATTCTCCATGGGACCAACATCGTAATCGAGAAAAAATTATCAGCCGTCCCATACATTTGGGTCGAGTATGTATGTATTGAAACCGGTTTCGGTGCGTTGTTGTGAAATGTCTCTGTTCGACAATACAATAATGATTGTTCCTAGAACTTAACATACATTTTTAGGGTTCCGTACCAAAATGGTAAAAAAGAACCCTTATGGTGTGCCTCAGTCTGTCTGTCACAGCTGGTATCTCAAGAACTACTAATGCTATCAACTTGAAATTCGGAACAGTTTTAGATGACGTTTGCCCAACTATTTTGCAAATAAGAAATAAATAAAAATAGATGTTTTTTTTTGCAACGGGGACTGAAAGGGGTCTTAAAAATTCGAAGTGGAGCTGGTATGTGAGGTATCATACGAAAGAGCGCTATTTACACATTCTCAAACAAATTTTTTCTTTTCTTTAGGCCGCATAGTTTTCCGCGATTCCGACTCTCTCTTGACCGGTTTTAATGTTGTTCCACTGCACTGCGAATTCATAACAATATGAAGTATTTGTACCTACTGGCAGGGCCAAATCTCACGCACTATAACATTAAAATTTATAAACGGAAAAGTCCGCTTTCTATAGGCACTAATTGGTGTACGCTGCCATAACGCCTGTCGGAATGTTATTCAAAAGTCTTGTTCAATATCTCCGTTCTTAAGAGCAATCATTAAGAAATTTTGCATAGCGCACGCTCTATTTGGGAATTATTTTTGTGTGTAAATTCCGTTGTTTTAATATAAGCCGTTTTCAAGTACAGCCATGGGTACGCTAGCTTGATTGTTATGCCAGCGTACACAGTAAACATGGTCTTTATTTCTTAAACTACAGAGGCACGATTTTTATTACTTTTGCACTAATGAAGCACTGTTTACGCTCCATTTATTATAACAAAAACCGTGAATTACATCATGTGTATGCTACCATAACGGACACCTTTTATACCTAAAAAATATGAAAATATAAGTGTGTAGGTGCCTAAATAAAATAAATATCTATCTATATATATAAAAGGCAAAAGTGATTGACTGATGTATTAAGAAAAGAGAAAATTTTCTTTGCATTGTGTAAATTCAATCTCTTAGTATTGTATAATTGCATAGCACATGTGTGAGCACTATGTAGCTAATATAAAGCTACCTTTTACTGGGTTCGTCTTTCACTGGCTTGAATGTGCCCTGGTGGTTGAGAGTATGTCATGCTCACTCAAATGTCTCGCTGGTGGTGGCGTGTGTGTTGGATCATTAAGTTCCCTTCAAAATGGTTGAGCTAATTGGTGCTGATCCATGCGTCATGTTCGTGAACGGGCGCCGTCAGTTGGGATTGGTCGTCTCTTAGCTGCCACGGCTTATTTTTAATTTAGTTGTTTTTAGTTTTTAACTTTTTCATTACGGACGCTTTTAACGTGCACGTCTTTCTACATTGTTCTCACATCTATATTTTCAATATGAACGATGTAACCAATATTATGTAAAATATTTGATTTAAAAGAGTGTCCGTGGAGTTTCTTGCCCGTTCTTCTCCAGGATCTACGCTTTGGAATGGGCAACTAGCTTCATTTTTCTGACTGACCGACCCAAGACCGACCCTTTAACAATTCAAAAGTGCCTGTAATTAGTTTATCCATACTATAATATTATAAATTCGAAAGTAACTCTGTCTGTCTGTCTGTCTGTCTGTCTGTCTGTCTGTCTGTCTGTCTGTTACCTTTTCACGCCTAAACCACTGAACGGATTTCGATAAAATTTGGCAAGGCTATAGATGGTATCCTGGGGACGGACATAGGCTACTTTTTTTTTCAAAAATAATCCTACAGGGGGTGATATAGGGGATGAAAGTTTGTATGGGAAACTCAGTATTTCTTAAGTTAGGGATGTGAAAATTAAAATGTATGCTTTTGATAGGAAATAAAGAAATATGCGGTTCAGCGTTTTTGAAAAATCATCCCCTAAGGGTGTAAAATATAGTAAAATAGGGTTTTTTTTTTTTTTTTTTTTTTTTTTTTTTTTTTTTTTTTTTTTTTTTTTTTTTTTTTTTTTTTTTTTTTTGAGGGTGGGAAATCATCAAATAACTTCTCCCGCTCTGGGTGGAGCGGGAGGGCGTGTCAGACTTTTACTGACTAAAACCCACCCGTGTTCCTTCAGTTGCCTATGCCAGGGCCGCGGTAACCCCTTCGGACAACCCGCGACCCCAGCGGTAATAAAAAAAAATAAAAAAATAAAAAAAATAAAAAAAAAATAAAATAATATAATATATAGGTGATAGGTGATATAGGGGATGAAAGTTTGTATGGGAAACTCAGTATTTCTTAAGTTAGGGATGTGAAAATTAAACTATGCTTTTGATAGGAAATAAAGAAATATGCGGTTCAGCGTTTTTGAAAAATCATCCCCCAAGGGGGTAAAATAGGGGTTGATTTTAAAATTTACAAAACTGCACGGATTTCGACAAAATTTTGCAAGGCTTTATATAGCATCCTGGGAAAGGACATAAGATACTTTCAAAAACAATACTACGGGGTGTTATATAGGGGATGAAAGATTGTAAGGGAAACCCAGTATTTCTTAAGTTAGGGATAACAAATTTATACTATTGGTAGGAAATGAAGAAATATGCGGTTCAGCGTTTTTGAAAAATAATCCCCTTAGGGGATAAAATAGGGGTTGATTTTAAAATTTACAAAACTGCACGGATGTCGATAAAATTTGGCAAGGCTTTATATAGCATCCTGGGGAAGGACATAGGCTACTTTTGTCTTAAAAATAATCCTACAGGGGGTGATATAGGGGATGAAAGTTTGTATGGGAAACTCGGTATTTCTTCAGTTAGGGATGTGAAAATTAAAATGTATGCTTTTGATAGGAAATAAAGAAATATGCGGTTCAGCGTTTTTGAAAAATCATCCCCTAAAGGGGTAAAATAGGGAATGATTTTAAAATTTACAAAATGCACGGATGTCGACAAAATTTGGCAAGGCTTTATATAGCATCTTGGGAAAGGACATAGGATACTTTCAAAAACAATACTACAAGGGGTGATATAAGGGGATGAAAAATGGGAAACCCAGCATTTCTTATGTTAGGGATATGAAAATTCAAATTTATGCTTTTGGTAGGAAATAAAGAAATATGTGGTACAGCGTTTTTGAGGGGGTGCAATAGGGGTTGACAAATGTTTGTGTACCTACCTCTTTTTAAGAGATTTAAGGGATTGGAAATGTAGTTTTAGTTCGAATCTTGAGGTAACATTTAGTCTTTATTTCATTCAACGTTTTTACGAGGAAATTATTTGAACGAGTGGACACTCGGACAAAAGTTATTTGTTATTAGAGCGTGACTGGCATAATAAATTTTAAGTAATTAACAAAGTCCCCCCGCCGCGTAAGTGTCTGTGTGAATGCGATAATGTCAAAAAGTACCGAATGGATTTTCTGTAAAGTTTCTGGAGTGACTCAGTGTAATTCATTATGGTTTTTTTATAAATTGGCTGAAATATGACGACGACTGTTGAAGATGTCGGAAAAAATCATGCCTACTGGTAGCTTTATGCCTACTATACACGGTAACGATATATCGTAGTGATTTGAGTTTGCACATTTATATCGGACGGCCCTATGTTTTCCACATGTACGTTCCCATGGGATATTTTCCGACATCCACGCGGGCGAAGCCGCGGGCAAAAGCTAGTTTGAAATAAACGCTTTGAGTTTGAGTTTTATCAACGCACAGCCCAAACCACTTAGTCTAGAGATTCCAATAGGTTCCTTACGAGGTCTGGGGGTGTACTAAGAAAGCATTTTTCAAAATTCACCCCCAAAAGAGGTGAAACGTGGGTTCAAAGTTTGTATGAGAAATCTTGAAACTTCCACGCGGGTGAAGCCGTGGGAAAAAGCTACTGATAAATAAATATTATATTTCATCAAATTATTTATTTTTGTCATCAAATTGACATTAATTTGTGTTCTATAAAGGCTATACAGGGTAATTTTTATTCAAGCCATTGGGTTGATTCTAAATTAACAGAGAAACGCTAAAAAACATGGACTAAAAAACAACGGGAATAGTAGTCATATATAAAGTAAGGTGCCAAAGGAAATTGTAAAAAAAATAGAAAACAAAAATAGTCAACAAATTAAAAATATCTTAAAAGCCTACTTTACCGTGGGGAAGTTTGGAATGGAGGAGGTCTGCGTGTAGGCTTTTAGGCTTTATCTAAAGTGAGTAAACTCTAAATAAGCTAATAGTGCACATAATCTTATTGTTATGCAAGATTGAGCGCTATTTTTATGTATAACGTCACGTCAATTTTCATGAAATAAATAGTTTTAATTTTTTTTTTTTTAGTCCTAATGTCCACCACTAACGAGAATAATCTATTAAATAAGGACTATTTTTTACTAGCTTTTGCCCTCGGCTTCGCTCGCGTTAACTTAGACTTTGACAATCAATTCGGATTGTACTCTGCTTGTAAAAATATAATGCAATCATGTTTCGAAAGACGTGCCACGTGGCGCCAATTATCCTAAGAACGTTATTGTTGTTTTTCTCGGGAACAGTACTTTTTTTCCGGATGAAAGGTAACCCTATTTCCGTTTCTGTGCACCTGACAACGTATAATGCAATATTTCAGTATGATTGGTTCAGCGGTTTAGGCGTGAAAAGGTTAAGACACATAAAAAAAAATATTGTCAAGCATAACTGACGAAATGTGGTTGTACTATAGGTATCTACATATCTGCCTAACCGTTAGGGGATCACAGGCGTTATGTTATGTTAAAAAAAAAAATAGCTCGTTTTTTATTGATAAAATGTCGAACATACCTACACATACACACACTCGACTCGGGCCACAGAATACATAGTACAAGATCGGGCTGCAATCCCGCTTTGTTGGCAAATTTTGCACCTTCGCATCGTAATGTTTCATTATTTTATTAAATCACTATAATATGATTTCGGAAAGCGTAATTAAGTACTTATAAAATCTTTTTGCAGCTGACTGTACTTACTCGTAAGAATGTGCCAAAAAGTTATGGTAATCAAAGATGAACTTGAGATGAAAGAATATGAATTGCTGCGTATTTTATCTACTTACTGTAAATACACATACATTACATATTTTAAATATCAAATAATAACCTTTGCGTGTAAGTGGAAAGAAGGAAAAGTCAAGATTTTAGTTACCTACCTACGGATTTACATAATTACCGTCAAATGGGGTTACTTTGATACTACGGGTTTATTTTGATTTCGACTTATTTTTTTTTTTTTTTTTTTTTTCTTTATTAATAAGAACTTAAGTAGTTCTTAATAATTGATTACAATCTAGCCTAATAGACTAATAAGCAATTTAACTCTAACTTATTACACTTGCGTGCAATAAAATCGATCCACCCCATTCTCTTCGATATGAAACGTGAAAATTTAACAAGTTTAATTAACAATAACCTAATATATTGTGTACTAAAACCTTCCTGACTGTATGTAGATTACGTAAGTGAAAAAAATATCAAAACTGATTCATTACTTTTTGAGAAAAACGCGAATTTAAAAACATACAGATCGAATGAAAAACCTCCTTTTTTTCAAGTTAGTTAAAAATTCAAGTCAAATGATCAATAAAGACTTATGAAAACGAATTTTATTCGGCGTGTGAATAAGGTATTGTTAATGTAGTACCGGTTCCCGGGCATTTTTACGGTAAGAAAAACTTTTGCCGTCATATTACAAAACAAGGTTCATCTTCAAACCAAGGTTTAATTAAGCCATGACCCCTTTTTTGAATGTCGAACTTTATTCCGACACATTTAAGATATCAGTTTTACAAAACTGACAACTTAGTACCGGACTAAGTTGTCAGTTTTGTAATAACTGTATTTTTAATACACTTCCGCGAAAACTGGTTCATATCGCACTACGATTAGGTTCACAATGCAATGTATGTCGCACGCGTGCCATTTTTCATTTTCCCGCACGTGTGCGGGAATAAAAATTGCCACAGATAACTTATATAACAGATACTTAGTCCAAATTGGTTCAATGCCTCTATTCCCAACTCTCTATTCGGAAGTGAATGTTTTTTTTTAATCTCGGCAAAGAGGTATGCGTCTTTACGGCGTTAATATTTGAATATTTAAATAATGTTTATAAATAGAATATCATCAAAAACTATGATTATTACAATAAAAAAAAAACGTTTATGAACAAATTAACATTTATTTGCATTGACTTAGAATTCTATAGACTCATGGAATCCGTGCCGTCGAAAGGGACAGAAAAAAAGTACATCTTTTGTTTAGGGTTACCAAGTGATGTACATTTTACCCAATATTCTTCAAAATAAGATTTTTTTTAATGAGGTTTGTATTTCAGGAAAAATAAAAAAATATGAGTAATGATGCGACTGCAATGTTTTATTCAAACTCAAACTCAAAGCAAAATATAAAAAAAAATATTTCAAAATAAACTAATCATACGTACGTTTGAATTGTCAAGGGATGGTCAGTCAGAAAGATGAAGCTAGTTGCCCATTCCAAACCGTTGTCCCCTATGGAGAAGAATGGGCAAGAAACTCCACGGACACTCTTTTAAATAAAAATAAAAAAAACAAAATATTGGTTACATCGTTCATATTGAAAATATACCTACATATGAGAACAATGTAGGAATTTGCCACCTTTTTGGTCAACCTCCTAGATTTTTCTCGAAGTGCTTTTAGCTTTTTCAAACGCTGTTTTGATATTTCTTGGTCTTTCTGCCATTTTCGTTTCAATGTTCTGGGCGAAAACTCAGGTGACGAATACTAAAATAAATAAGGAAAATGTTTTATATTACGCACTTATTATTGAAACAACATTATGTACAGACGCCAGCACATCAAGCTACTACAATCTGTCAAATTTCTTTAATAGATTTTCATCTTTATCGCTAGAGTATTAGGTTCAAGGTTGATTGGGAAAATCTGACAGTTTCGGGTAGTTTGACCTGCTGGCGTCAGTACATACAACTCTCGGCTCGTTATTAAGCTGTTAAAATATGAATCCTATAGACTTACAGATTTAACTGTTTTTGAGCTCCCTTCTAATGTTTCAGTGGATGTGGCTTCGCTGCTCTTAATCATCATAGCACTTCTTCTATTTCCTGCAACCTAATGGGATTAAATGTTAAAATTTTATAACCATTGTAATAAAATTCAATCACATGTTAGGTACATCCATATTTGTTACCGTATTTGGAACAGCATCGGGGTATAAGTAAGTTTTGCATGCTTTCTTTATTAAAAGATTACTATCAAAGTGTTGACTGCAAATCCTGGAATTGGTTTTTGGAGCCCAATTAGGCCTATTAGTAGCAGCAATCCACATGTTTCTTATTTCGGGTTTATTTGGAAATCTAGAATAATAATAAATCGGGTAGATTTTTTCACTACCTTTCATTTTAACCAGTGATCTTGCTTTCCATGATTTTTTTACTTATATATTTATAGTATAGTAGTAGCTATATAGTATGCAATATGTTAGCCCACAGGTTTGCACGTTGTACACCAGAAGTAAAAATAACTCGATAATGCGTTTTGCCAATCTTTGTACATGTGCACTCTGTGGGATCGATAGACGCAGACGGCATACGACGTCTTCAGAGTTCAGTATATCAATACTTTCAGGATGTGGTTGAGGCTTCCACGTTACTGCAGTGCATCAGGAATGTTTCCCGAAGTACATACTGATGGTTTTAATACCATCTTGAGTAAAAAGAATGCTTCCATGATGCGCAGAGTACGTGGGAGCGTCAACGACATTAAGGTCATCAGTAAACAGCCGTGCTGCACCATTATGACGCATTATGTACATGTACACACGGCTACACATCAAGCTATACATTTCCAGTTTACACTGTAAGGAAATCCTATACATTGCGAGATCAGCTTAAACTGGAAATGTATAGCTTGATCTGTAGCCGTGAGTACAACATGTACCCAATGCGGGGCATCAGGTGAGTGCAGATATATGAATTAAACTCTTTTATTACGTTTGTTACTAAAATATCTTATGAGAAGTGTGTATTACTAATATTAATGGATCAAGGTCTGAAATAAAATATTTTTTTATAGACATTGCTTTAAAAAATCAGTTTTACCCTTATTAAAGGGTAAATTCCCCGTCAAAAAGTGGCAACACTGAATGTTCAGGTAAGAAAATAAAAATATTGCTCAAATCACGATTTTTTGAGATTTAACACAAATACAAATTAGTTTGTACATTACTGCTACTATTTGATTAGAAATAGCAGCACACACAGCGATAAAATACATAAAAAGGTGGAATACTTACGTGTGAAAGGACAATCCGGCAATCTTCATCAAACTATCACTTTTACAATGTAATACACTGCACCACTTTATTTAAAGAATTGAGCACGAAACGGCACGTATTTTGTGTAAAATCTCGATGTAATTATTAATAAATAATTGGATTTCAATCTGCAATCGCCAAAAACGTCAAACTTGTTGCGCACGTCGACGGTCATAGCCGGCACGCGATAAAGGACAGAAATATTTTTACTCTGTCTCTTTTGTATGCTAGTGACGTTAATATATTCTTCTTTTTCTAGTGTGAATGCAAGGGAAGATAACCAGCAGTCTATAGAATTCTAAGTCAATGTTTATTTGTGTTCTAAACTCGAAAATATTTGAATTTTCTATTTTTCATATTAGGCTGTTTATCGGCTTTATACCTTTGCTTCTCCTTCAAACTGGCGAAAGCAAAGCGCGAAAAAAAAAGAAAATTTAAATCATAGTTTCCTAATAATTCATGACAAAAATATTTTCCGTTATTTTATTTAATTTCTTCAAAAGTGTATTGAAAAACGTCGTTTGATACTCGTGGACATTTGTTATTGCAGTTCTCGGCTCAAAAACAACCTCGCCTACGGCTCGGGTGTTAATTCCGCCTCGAATGCAATACAAACGTTCTCCACTTGTATCAAAATGTACTATTCTATCACAGCTAGGTTCTTATTACAAAAAAACTGGCTCGATGGTTTATTAAACCATGACAGAAGACATGACAGAAAAACCTAGTTTTGTAATAAGACCGTTGATCTTCAAAAATCTATACCTATAGATGTTTTCGACAGAAGTTGTTATCAAAGTAAACCCGTACTATCAAAATAACCCCATTTTACAGTACCGGTAAAGGCGGGTTACTTTGACTCTAGGGCATAACTTTGGCCCAAATCGAGACAGATGTTTAGTGTCATTAGATCCACACAAAGTTCCACAAGTACTCGTCTATATCGCCAACTAATAGTTACCACAGGACATGCGACGTTCGGTTGCGTGGTCGCGACACTTGGGGCAGCTTAAACAGTTTTCTCTATTTGGGCCAAAGTTATTCTTTAGAGTCAAAGTAACCCGCCCTTACGGTACCAAGTACCAACATTACTTAGGTACTTACGTCATGAAACCTGTAAAATCTATACCTAGTAATCACACTAATATTATAAAGGCGAAAGTTTGTGTGTGTGTGTTTTTGTATGTTTGTTACTTCTTCACGCTCAAACGGCTGGACCGATTTGGATGAAATTTGGCAAGAGCGAGTCGGACTCGCGCACCTAGGGTTCCGTTCCGATTTCTGAAAAAGTGTGCTATTTAGAGACATCGTTTTATTTTTCCTGTAATCTTTATATAAACTTCTATCACATAGAATAATTTCAGATTTTTCTCTATGCAAACTTCGGAGATAAGGCGGGGGACCGGTATTTTTTTTACATTTTTCATCAAAACTTGAAAACTATGCGTCCTAAAAAAAATAAAAAAATGTTTGGGAATGTGCAGCGCTCTTTCATATGATACCCCACATGCCCTAGTAGCCCACTTTGAATTTTTAAGAACCCCTTTCAGTCCCTGTTGCAAACAAAATATAGTTGTTATAAATATTTTTATCTCTTTCTTATTTGCAAAATAGTTGGGTAAACGTCATCAAAAACGGTTCCAAATTTCAAGTTGATAGCATCAGTAGTTCTTGAGATATCCAGCTGTGACAGACAGATAAACAGACTGAGTCGCACCATAAGAGTTCCTTTTTACCATTTTGGTACGGAACCCTAAAAAGCCCTAAATAGTTGTGTGTATAGACTGCACCAAGGTTATTCAATGCTAGAACTCCATATTTATATTGTGCTATAAGCGTGGATTAGGCGCGTCGTGGCTTTGTGTAAACTATATTATTATTATATTATAAGTGATTTCAATAACTTTGCTTTCAACAAGTAGGTCATCTTTAAGCTTAAGGCGAGTAGTGCTCCCAACTAGCGCCACCATTGAATAAAAAATCTGGAGATATGGAACGTTTTGAATACAAAACGGCCGTTTTTGGCGTTAATTGCTAAGGCTTCCAACCTAGGAGGTTTAGTGTTGTTTTTTTATACAAAAAATATTACAGCTGACTAAAAAATGTAAGTATAGGTTTCAAAATGTTCCTTAACTTCTCAAAGGTGGCGCTAGTTGGCAGCACTACTCGCCTTAAGCCTCCTTGTGAGATAGGTACGCAGAGATATAATCATATCAGTAAACACACTTCGTGTTGGAATGTTGTGAGGTTTAAGCTGCCCACCTTTATCTACCAATTTTGCGCAGACGATTTGCAACAGATGGCGCTCTGTAGAGGTAACTAAACAAGATATTTTCCACTATGAAAGAATTCTACTTTTTTTTTCATATTTTACTGTTTCGTTAAATACTTGCTTCATTCAATCTGCCTAGCCTTTTCCCAACTATGTTGGGGTCGGCTCCCAGTCTAACCGGATGCAGCTGAATACCAGTATTTTACATGGAACGACTGCCTATCTGACCTCCATAACCCAGTAACTGGGTAATACGATACCCCTTGGTAAGACTGGTTGTCAGACTTTCGGGCTTCTGACGACCCGTAAAGACTGTCAAAGATCCACGAATGACAGCCGGACCAACGGCTTAACGTGCTTTCCGAGGCACGGAGGAGTCTCGGTATGTAAAGATGATCACCCATCCACTGACCTACCCCGGCAAGCGTAGCTTAACCTGATGGATCGACCCGTGCGGCTGTTATTACTTAGCCACGAGCTCCTCTTTCTCCTCCTCCTAGTTAATACTTACTTCATTATGCACCATAATTTATTAAAGACAACAAAATCATCTCTAAACAGCGCTATAACCAGTAACCACCAATCTTAATTGTGAGACCTCATTTTCATTTTTAAGATAGGTGCAATTTTATTAAATTACCATTATTAAGCTATTGAAGATTTAACAATAAAATTTTATACCTTATTTCAAACGCCATCTTTAACGTTTTAAAGTATCTTGGTAAACAGTTATTGGTTCAATTAAATGCATAATATACTTACTTCGAATATAATATGTATGTATGATAGGATAATTACGTTATTACCTAACATTATTAAATATTCACCAAACCAGTAGTGACATTGAAGGCTGCGTTTTATGCAATCGGCGCTCGGTGTACGGCGGGCGGAGCGACGCAGGCGCACCGCCGCTGGACCGAACCTTACAAACGATGCCACAACTTAGGCCGCAATACTCGTCTCATAAGTCTTGATTTTGATGTGTAAATAAATAAAAAAGTACTAGCAATTGTCTCAAAATGTTTGGTTCAAAAACTGTTTTTTATTTGTTGACGGTGTTCAGTGCTTGTTATGGTGCAGTTGATATTAGTAAGTTATAAATGTTTTAATTACTTACTGACTAATTCATTATTTTTATATGTTAAAGTTAAGTAAGTAATATGTAATTGTGTACTTAATAAATTCTTTGAAAAAAAATATAATTAAGTAATAATTTTAGCTGAAGAATAAATATTACCTACAGTTTAACATATTTTCTATACCTACGACAGGTGTCAAACCGCAGTATTTATCTCTCACATAAAACTTATCTGGCTATTGAAAAATCTGCCCTTAACCCATTATGATGTTTTTTTTCTCATGGCTTTTCCTGTTTACCGAAAAAAAAAAATACATATGTACAGTGGGCTGCATCAATTGGGTACCTCAGTTGTATTTAAATTTTTATACAACTGGGGTACCCAATTGCTGCAGCCCACTGTACTTGACTTACACGAGTAATGTTTTCACGTCAATGTCCACTTTAAAAATTGTCCATACAGTACTGTATAATTTTAGTCCCTTCTCCATAATTAGCGTGATCATTAAGCCGTAAGTGACATACGTATTTCCACGTAGGTATGTACTTAAAGAAAACGTGCAATTAATGTAAAAACCAACTAAAGTAGCATTTAGAACTGATGGATTCTCAAAGATGTTCTTTGAGAATCCATCAGAACTCTAGAAATGTTAAAGAAAGAAACCGCCAGATCATTGTTTTGACTGACATGACTACCTATTACGAAATAAATAATAATAGCATGCTTTAGTGCAAGCATGCTATTATTATTTTTTTTCGTTTTTTTTTATTCACTGGAACCTCATTCATTTGTATAAAAACTCCTTTTTTAAATTTCAGGAAAATATTTGAAAGTATGCGACAGAAATGCAATAGATGTGAACGACTGTATGGCGGACGCAGTGCAGAAGGGTATTGCGGTGATGATCCATGGCATAGACGAGCTGGGAGTGCCGCCCATTGACCCTTATCTGCAGAAGGAGTTCCGAGTGGAGTACAAGAATAATCAGGTGCCAACTAATTTCCTGTCTCTAAGGGCGGAAATACAAATGTGTATAGATTGTACAAAAATAAGCAAGTAGCTGGCATGCCATTGTGAAATTCACCAATCAGAAGTTGTTATGGGACATGGCATGCAAGCTACTTGCATACTTTTGTGCAAGTTACAGACATGTGTATTGCCCTAACTCTTGCACAAAAGCACAGACAAAAGTCAAAGATAGATAGATCATATTCGACTTCTATATTTCTACTGTGCTGGTCTCAAAGTCAGATACCCACCCATCATGGATCACAACCGATTGACTAAATAGGTCGTTTCGCAGATAAATTCTCTCAACGAATTGTTATTTTGATTATATCAGTCATCGCCCAAGTCGCGCCAAGTAAAATGTTCCTATATTACGCCGTATTAGTTATTGTGGTAAACTTACCTACGACTATTTATTATGAACTAGCTGTTACGCGCGGCTTCTCCCGCGTGGATGTCATTAAAAAAAAAATCGTTTTGTAATAAGTAAGTAGGTACTTATTTAGTTTAGTAGTAGTACTTTCATATGCATTTAGTAAAAACCTGTTATATTGACATCACAAATAGACACAAATTTATTTATTTGTATAGAAGACCTCCAACAACGCGAGCGAAACCGAAGTCAAAACTAGAGAGATCCGATTTGACCTTTTAAGTACGGAAACCCTAAAAATAAATATTAATGAGAGTAACGTACGAAATACGCAATCAGCTTAAGAGCCTATACAACATTTTTGAATAACAGCGGTTTTTTGTTCGGTTTGGATGTAACTTTGGGATTTTTTTGTATCGAGAAAACTTCAAGGAATCGTGTTTTCGTCTAACATAGTACCTAACATTAATCCTCAACTTTACCATATATTTAATTCAAAATTAAAGCTGCAGTATTTTCGACGTAACGGAGGATCATGCTAAGCCATTTGAGGTAGTATAGGCTCTTAAGGCCATTAACACAAGAACTGCCTACTTTATCAGATCAAGGTTCCTTTTTAGGGTTATCCCTACCCGAAGGGTGCCAAACAGAATCCTTTTACTAAGCCTCCGCTGTCCGTCGGTTTGTCTGTCAGCGTGTTGTGAAAAAAAGTGTTTTATTTAAACTGACGTATTCTTTTATAGTGTTTTGTTTGTACGGAACCCTTCGTGTGCGACTCGCACTTGGCTGGTTTTTACGCAAGTGTTGTCAATGTTTCGTATTTCCACGCACATAACGTCATCGTTCAAACTTCGCTAAAGACCATACAACGAAAATAACATCCTTACACTGAACTTACACAAGTATCAATAGTTAGTAAATACATATATTGCAGCTAAGACGTTATCCAAAAATAATAAGTTTTTATGATAGGACATTAGATTTATCTAAGGATAGGACAAGGATATCAAGACTGGCTTGGTTTAGCCAGGGCTGGATACCTAACGATAACCTTCGCTGTATATCAGAGCCATCTAGTATGGTGTCAAGTTTCAAGTGTCATGGCTCTGTATTAAAAAACAAAAACTAAAACTTTTGACACTTGAAACTGACGGCCTAAATAAGTTTTTTCGTTACGTCACAATTTCTGCCAGTTTACACCTACCACAAGCCGCGTTAACTACCTCCGTTCCAAAAAAACATTCTCAGAAATGTCGCATTTCTTGTTTAAGAGGCCTGTCACATTTTATCACCTCTCTCGCTCACACAGGACCAAATTTTTAAGAATGTTAAATGAAAAGATGCTTTAAATTTAATTTTAATGGAATGCTTTATATTTATATTTTAATTTTTAGAACACATTTCCAATGTGTTATCTAATAAATTCAGCTCATTGTGTATTATGATCTGGTTTTGAGCTGAGTTTATTAGATAACACAATAGAAATGTGGTTTTAATAATTACCTATTAGATTAATATAATTTATTAATAATAATAATGGGTTACATTTTTCAAAAAGCTTCTTTTCATTTAACACTCTTAAAAATTTGGTCCCGTATGAGCGAGAGAGGTGACAAAATGCGACAGGCCTCTTAATAACTGTCCAGCCTTTCTGTTAATTGTAGTTACTGTCAGATTTTAATTTGTTTTCAATAATGTGTAAATAGCAGGATTGCATTATGTATAAGACCAAAAAATATAAGATGCAATAAGTGAACGACTCTATGAAAGCACAAGCGTCTGCACGCGACTTCGTCTGCGTCCCACCCCGTCGTATCACATCACCCACCCGCGCTATTACTTCGTTTTTGCTTAGCGTTCTTTCTCACATTTTTTTCTTTATGCACGGCTCCTAAGGGTCCTCGCGTGATGTTAAATAGCCTATAGCCTTTCTCAAGAATTGGGCTATCAAATGCTAAATATTTTTTCAAATCCGATCCGTACGAATATAAATTGCCAAAGGGTAATGTAGTAAACCCGCAGGGTAATTGCGTGACACACTATCAATCTGAATCGGTTTCATTTTGACAGTTCAACAACATTAATTGCGTTATTTACGTTGTTGAGCAAAAAAAAATTTCAAACATATGAAGCAGTGGATTAGCAATATGCTTCAAAATCATTCAGATTGTGATTGATAGTTTATTACCTACGCAATTAGGGTGCTGATCAAAACGAAGACTTTTGGGCTGGTCATAGGCATAGAAGGGAAATGGGATAAATGCATGCGGGTGCTGTTTGTAACGAAATACAACGATATTTCTTGCTAGATATTTAAATATACTCGCCGAAACCATTACAATAATCAGGTCATTGACATACTTACTTATGTAGGTATATAATCTATAAAAAAAAGTCTTAGTAGTTGCAGGTTTTATATTTCCTTCAACTGAATGTCACAGACATTAAGTATATCTTTATGTGTTTAACCTGACCTCATAAAACTCTATTGTTTTAAATGTTAAAACCAAATGTCTCAGGAATAATAAATTGAATTTTGAGACGTGTTTTTATGCTAGGATTTAAAAAAAACTTTTTACCTTGAATATAAATCTCTTGAAACAAATGGCTTATGTACACTCACAACAAATGTCGTTAACATTTTCGTGTGTGTGTGTAATGTCGTTAACATTCATGTTTTTTTAAATTATTCTGCGGCTGTAGCCGAAAATATCGCATAACAATATTATCTCAAAAACTATTGTCTTGAATAAAAAAGTCACTTAGAAACATCGCTCACGCATAAGTGCATTGAATTATTTTTTTTCATCCCTCAGTTACTTACATGTGCCACCCTTAATTATTATTTACGTAATTTCACTATTTACACCATTTTTAGCAGTGCACGGAATATACCTTCCTTACAATTTTCATAGATCTGTCAATAGTCTGGAGTAAAATGGCTGTATATCATCCGGACGGACGGACGGATGACGAAACTATGATTGATAATTAATTTTTTTTCTTCTATTTATACAATATTAGTATTTGTTTACCCCAAACCCGAGAAGGGGTCATTGTACTCATCATTATGAACAATTTTTTCTATGGGACCAACCTTGAAATCGCGAAAAAAAGCTGTTCCATACATTTGTGTTCACTTAAATCAACAAAATGTATGGAACAGCTGATTTTTTTCGCGATTTCAAGGTTGGTCCCATAGAAAAAGTTGTTCAAAATGATGAGTACAATGACCCCTTTTCGGGTTTTGGGTAAACAAAAACTAATGTTGTATAAAAAGAGAAGTCCTGACTGACTGACCTATCAACGCCCAGCCCAAACTCTTGAACCTAGAAAGCTGAAATTTTGCTCAGAGCTTCCCCTTATAATGTAGACAACGAATATGGAAGGATTTCCCGGTAGTAAGTTCCTGTGGGATATTTTCCGACATCCACGCGGAGGAAGCCGCTGGTAAAAGCTAGTAATAATATAAAAAAATATACCCACGTAGAAAACATGAAATAGCTAAAACTAGGGTCTCTATTTAGATATTATGAAAAATTATCACTGGACACTGCAGTTACTGACCTTACCTACCTATAACGTATCATATCGTACCTTGGTTAGTTATGAAAAAACGTGTTGCGCCGACCTCAAGTAACGGGACAAGGGCAGGGAGATGATGAATTATTTGCATAAAGTTCGGGTCAACATGGTTCTTTTTGTTTTTTGAAACACACAAGTTTGAATTAAGTACATATTAGGCACACTTTTAAACCTTTATGTATCAAATTAATGCTGTAGATTAATAATTGGATGGATTACAGGTAAAGTTTGCCTGTAAGTGATATACATGCACGGTCAGCAACAGAAGTCGGTTAGCACCGCTACTTTTTGACATCATCTAAATTAACACGAAATGATACGATAACCTGCTTTGTAGCATTTCATTGATTACATAAGAGTTAATTTTCTTTAAAATTTACATCTGTTCCGATTTTAATGAAGTATTTTTCTCAGTAGGTAATTAAGATTTCGAAAACTCAAGTGTTAGTCGATTTTTGTTGCTGACTGTAGTACTTATATTTAAACAGTCAGAAAAAAAACTTAAAATTAAAAAAAAAAACTACCTACATAATTACCTATTAGTTAATAAACTTGCCAAGTAGAGCTGACTCTGTCATACTTTTAAGCCCCATCTATCCTTGTAATGGAGTATCTTCAATTCAATAAATATACCTACATCACTTTTCAGAGCGTTTTCATAGAGCTATGCTAAGTATATCAAAATAGTAACAATATAAAATAGTAATATTTTATAAAACCTGCCTATTATATTGTACTTCTAACAAAAATGTCATCAAAGAAATTGATAGTCTTACATAAGTACCTAGGTACTAATTAACAGCTATATTAAATGGACCTACAAAAACTTATGTCAAGTTCTAATATATTCTTGTAGAACTGGTTTTATTGTCCCTAATTAATTCTTGTTTTAATTAAGTAATTATAAACATGTTGTTGGATTTGCTTTAATGTTTAGAAGAGTTTGTCTTCATTCATTCCTAAAAGTTAAATCATAGGGGGATGCGCTAAGGTACCCCGCGAAATTCAAATTTTATTACGTTTGTTGCAATTTGCAGGTCAGTGTCAGTGTGTGTTGTATCTTGATCAAAATATTCAGTAACAAACAATTCTGTAATTTACATAATTATAACCATTAGAATCATCAATACCTACATCTCTCTAAGTTATATTTGCCCCAGATTCTTCGGATTTCCGAAATCAGACCAATCGGGGGAAATCTGAGTGAGCATTTGAATTTCGGGGGCTACCACAGTTTTCTAAATTGAACTGATTTAAGCAAAAATGTTCCAACCCACAACCTCGACAATTTCGAGTTTTTGTGACCTATGTACTGCAAATAAGGTATATTTTAACATATCAAAGACTCATAGCTCTATGTTAATTCAATAACTCTATGTTAAGTCAATTATCTCAAAATGAGGTTTGTGTGGTTTGGAACATTTTTGCTTAAATCGGTCCAATCATAAAATTGATAAGATAATCGTTTAACGTTCCGATAAAGCTTAACGTTCCGATAAAAATAGTACTTAATCGACTCTGATCATTTCGGGCAACAAATCTTTGACCAATTTTGTAGTCGAAATAGTCGAATCCTGTCTAGTAGCCTCGCTTACCACAAAAGCAAAGAACGTAGGTATTGAGAAAGCTAAGATTAAAAATATACTAGGTACGGTACAGTCAGCTTTAAAAATATGTGATACTATCGACAAATGCCAGGCCTTTCCAATTTCGAAACAATTTCGCTGACAAGCTGCAATTGTAGGACAAACAAAGGACCATAGGGGATGGGTGAATCAGTGTATGCAAAAAAACCGGTCAAGAGCGAGTCGGACTCGCGCACCGATGGTTCCGTTCTGATTTCTGAAAGTGTGCTATTTAGAGACATCGTTTTATTTTTCCTGTAATCTTTACATAAACTTCTATCACTTAGAATAATTTCAGATTTTTCTCTATGCAAACTTCTGAGATAAGGGAACCCTAAAAAGCAACATTAAGGTGTCAAGGCGTCCGTTTTGTCGGTAGTACCTACAGGGACAATAATTAATTTAATAGTCTACAATCTTAGTTCCACAATATTGTATCAATGTGTAGCTTTACAGTTCAAGCTACTTATACATTGATACAGTATTCTACAATGAGGGCGTACAGTCAGCCCGTAAAAAGATGTACTATATGTATGTAGGTACATCTTTTGCTGACTGTACGGCCTCGTCAACAACGTCAACATTTGCTTGCCGACCTTCAATCTCAGCTCTTTGTTTATAGTCAGAAGCACAGAATAACACAGAGTAAAAGTAAAAAAAAACTTAATTGAAGTTGAAGGTTGATCAGTGAAGGAAATTCAATAACCGGCTTTCCCTAGTTTCATGGATCCTATTTTTAAATCCTAAATGTTAACGACATTTCGTCTCGATTCTACTCTACTTTCACATCCAAAAGAGGTATAAAAAAATTGGTACCTACCTCTACCACCCGCTCAGTTCCGATGCACGCTGCTGTCGGAACTGAGCGGGTGTAAGAGGTGGGCAAGTGGGACGCGAGGTAGGGGCATTCTCGAAGTGAACGGGTAGAATTTTTTATTTTTTTATGTAAGACCACGCATAACTTTTTACAGAGTAGTCCGATTTGAAATTTTTTTGTTTTATTCGAGAACCTATAGGTACCTCAAAGTTGGTCCCATATCACATTGCTTTAGTAGTTTTGAGTTAGCTTAGTTATAGTTATTTTTAACCGACTTCAAAAAAAGGAGGAGGTTCTCAATTCGGTTGTATGTTTCTTTTTTTTTGTATGTTTGTTACCTCAGTACTCCGTCATTTATGAACCGATTCGGAAAATTCTTTTTTTATTTGAAAGGGTATACTTCCAGATTGGTCCCATTTTTATCAAAATCTAGTTCTGATGATGGGATCCATGAGGAATCGAGGGAACTCCTCAAATATTATAGGCATACATATATCTATTTTGTTTTGGTATTTTCATCAACAAATCAAGCGTTTGCATTCAGAAAGTATCATCTGGTGAAGTGGAACTGAGGAAGAAGACCACAGAAAGCCACGGGAACTCCTCAACGATGATAAGTATTTCACGGGTGGCGATAAGATATCTCGATTAATAGTTAAGCGACTATGGCGAAGCTTTAAATAAATGGTTCTGATGAAAATGGTACCATCGAACCGATCTGATGAAGGAGCCTGAAGGTAGGCATCGGAACTCAGTAATAAAACAATGTATCCTAGCCGTGTTTGGGCTTATTGGAATTGTCATGAGGTGCACTCTGGCTATAAATGATTTAATGCTTACTATATGGCGCTTCAAATTGCGCTAGTTACTTGAGTTGTTTTAGTCTATGTGGATGATGCTCCTCTAATTTATATTGCAGAGTGGTATTCACATTTGTGTGGGGTAGGCACCACTAAAAAGTGAAAAATAAAAACTTTTTACAAAAAAAAAACAACCGACTTCCAAAAAAACACTACAAAGTGAAAAATAACTTTAATTTCGGAAGTCGGTGGCAAAAAAAAAATCAAAAGTAAATAAAAAACCAAAGACACCTACTTCCGAAATTAAAGTTATTTTTCACTTTGTAGTGTTTTTTTGGAAGTCGGTTGTTTTTTTCTCCATTTTTTATGTGGATTATGTTCTAATTGCTTTTGCAGGTAGTGGTACTTATTAGAATTTGTATGGTGTAGGTACCACAACCAAAAAGTGAAAATATAAACTTTTTTACAAAAAAATACAAACGACTTTCAAAAACCAACACTTCAAACTGAAAAATAACTTTAGTTTCGGAAGTAGGGCGCAAAACACGAAAATACATTTAACTAAACTTTAAAAGCTCCAGTGGATCACCGCGAATAAATACCACTTTTCCATAATAAAAAGGAAAAAAAAACCTACCTCCGAGAGAACCTTTATTTTAATTTGTTAAGTGCCCACACTTCTCGGGCTCGGGCTTCATTGAAGAGAATCGTCATTTTTCATTATCCTTTTAATTTATGAGATCCTACATAATAATAAATTTATGGTTTAGAAATCATTATAAGATAAAAACCAATCTTCTTGTTTTGTATGTGTTGTCTAATACCCTTAAAACTGATTAAATTAAATCTTAAATGCCTAATAGTCCGGTCAAAATAGACATTTCAATTAACAAAAATTCCGACAGAGCTAAATTTTGGTGGAGACCTTGGGTACACCATTAAAAATAAAGTGTCAAAAGTCCCCATCGATCCCCATGTGTGCTAAATTATTGGGGGTCAAATGTCAAAATTTGAGGTTTTTTAGATTTTTCTCGTAAACGGTAAGAGATATAAAACAAAAAAATGGATGTGACAAAATTGAAGATCATAAAATTGTCTTCAAAAACTGCCTCTATACTTTTTTTTTAAGAATCACCATTTCTGAGATATCGTGATTCTAAAAGTTGAAGGAAGCACGTTGTACATGATATGCACACATTTCCACACCACCTGGAGGAAGTGTACTATGGCGCGTTTTTTTAAAGTGGTATCCTCGGTAGGCCTACTCCACGAATGTTATGATGGAATTTTCAGGGACAATAATCTTTTAACTTCATTATGATTATTGATATTGATATGGGTTACTGACTTTAACTGTAGTTCTGATTTCTTTTGATATTTCAATATGATTCATGTCTTCTTTGATTTCTTCTTCTTCTTCTTCCTCTTCTTCTTGCTAGATGTTCATAAATTGTTCAAATGAAGATGAACCAGCTCCCACTTACTCCGGAAAAACTCCTAAACATTATTTTTTGCAATTGCAAAAAAGGTTGTAGTGAGAAATGTGGCTGTAGAAGAAAAGGGTTACTGTGTTCTCCAGCGTGTAGGTACTCATTACCAAGGCCAGTCTTGCTCCAATGACCAATTGAATACAATAGACGAAGATTCATGTGATTTCGATGAAGAGGCAGCAGATTCATCTTCATTTGAACAATTTATGACCATCCACCAAGAAGAAGAGGAAAAATAAGAAGAAGAAATCGAAGAAGATATGACCGTTGAAGTCGACTTTGAAGAATATGAATCAGATTGAAATATCAAAAGAAACCAGAACTACAGTTAAAGACAGTAAACAATATCAATATAAATAATCATAATGCAGTTAAAAGATTATTGTCCCTGAAAATTCCGTCATAACAGTTCGTGAAGTAGGCCTACCGAGGAAACTTTAACAAAAAACATGCCAAAGTACACTACCTCCGGGTGATGTGGAAATGTGTGCATATCATGTACAACGTGACTCCTTCAACTTTTAGAATCGCGATATCTCAGAAATGGTGATTCTTAGAAAAAAAGTGTCGAGACAATTTTTGAAGACAATTTTATGATCTTCAATTTTGTGTCACCTATTTTTTTTTGATATAACTTACCGTTTACGAGAAAAAACCAAAAAACGACAAATTTTGACATTTGACCCCCAATAACTTTTTCAGCACACATGGGATCGATGGGGACTTTTGACAGTTTATTTCTAATGGTGTACCCAAGGTCTCCACCAAAATTTAGCTCTGTCGGAATTTGTGTTAATTGACCACTAATTTTATGTCTATTTTGACCGGACTATAATTTTCATTAGCATTTATTAGTCGATTTCGATTCTTTAATCACAGATACCAGTTATTGTATATTGATGATTTCCTACTATGTTATGCATAAGTATGACTACGAATGGGTATTTGGTGATCTAGCATACCCTTTTAAAATCGGCAGCGCTATGTCCTGCAAAATGCTTAACTAATTAGGTAGTGCACACCAATGCTAATAAAAAAAGATACCTATCGTTAACCTGACATTGCTTATGTGTTCATGCAGATGTAGGTATTAAGTATTAAGGTGCTCTTCCGAAGGCGACTGCAACCGCAAACAGAAAGCGGCACGTTAGACAAAACACTATCACGGAACTGAAGTAGAGAAATGCCGCTGCCGTCTAAATTGTGCTTGTGACTAGCGTTGCCGGAGAGTAATATTCCGAAGTATTCCCTTCGGAAGTATTCGGAAGTATTCGGAAGTATTCGCAAGTTTTGAGTAGTATTCGCAATTATTCGCCGAGCTAAGTACATGTGCGGTCACGCAAGTTTATCTATTAAAGTAGTCAAACTAACATTACGTCGTGTGTGTGTTGTTGTCGTACGAGTATGTTGCGTTCATTTATGACTCCGAGTAATATTCGATTTGAAAACTTCGCAATACTTCCGAATATTTCTTTACATCTACTTAGATAAGTACTTACCGTAATAAGTTTTTGTATGGGAGATATAAAATTTTCGAGATATAAAATACAGTACATTTTTTTTCTTTTGCTTATATCTCGAAAACGATGTGTCCTATCGCAAAAATAATGAAAATTTGGCCCCCCTTTATAAAACCCATAAACCCCTAAACCTCTACATGTAGGTACCAAAAAAAAACCATAAAGAACACGTTGAAGCTGCCCCCTCCTAGCGCCCCTCCATGTACAAGAGAATCGTCACTAATATCCGCACAAAATAGACATTTTAAACTCAACCATACAAAAATAAAACAATAAGTACCGAGTCACTGGTAGATAACTACTTACAGGGAATTATTCCCGCTAGTAGATAACTACTTACGCGGAAATATTCGCGCTAGTACGTAGGCATCGAATAATACTCGTTGATTTTATGAATGAACCACGAAATAAATCACGTGTGCAAGTGCAAGTGAACGCCGGCTCGCTTCTGGCACCGCGCGCCGACCAACTTCGGGTACTTATTGGATTATCTTTTAAATGCGACTATTGACCGTGAGATGGGGGCGCAGTTCTCATTGCAAATTACATATTATGTCCCGCATTGGTGATAGTGCATTCATTAATACCCACGAATCAATCTTCCACCATTCATAAGCTAATCAGCAAACCTTGGTCACTGCAGCAGCAGAAAGCGTCGCATTAACACGACTAATCACGCTAGTTAATGCTACGTTTCTGTGGCACCATCTTGCGGATTCTTGCGATAACAATAGAATAGTCGGCGCACTGCATTTTTGTCCTTGAACCCCCACTTGTCCGGCACTGGATTCGCCATAAAAACGTTTACAGTAGCGCTAATACTTCGTTGACTCGTGAATGAATGGCTGCGAAGCTCGGTGGTGTGCCACTTTACTATCAAGCCAATGCCAGGGGAGCGCTGGCGTCGCCGAGCGACTCCATTTACAATTCTACCATTGCCCGCTAGATGGCGTTAATTCAAGTAACGGCATGGTGTAATATTCGGCGAGTCGAGTCTCATCAAGCGACCTACGCAAGTACGCATACATTCGTAACTAGGTACCTACTGGCAATAATTTAATTCTTAATAGGTAATAAAAAGTAGGTTACCTACTACATTCTTACTAGTAGTATTCCTTCAAATTGAAGTATTCCTTTGAATATTTCCCAATTATTCCGAATACTTGCGAATACTTGCGAAGTTTTGCAACGCTATTGTGACTATGTAAAATCCACTGCGGCGCGGCGCCGCGCGGCGTGTCGAGTCTCTGCGGTCTGTCATTACGATTGGGCGACGTCGACGGCGACGCTGCCACTTGCGGCTTGCGGTTGCGGTCGCCTTTAGAAGAGCACCTTTAATTAGTGTTAGGTGTAGCTATAGAGTAAACTGTGGTGATTAGCCCAAGAAGTTCCACCGCTACCTTTTGCCATGCCTAACTTATTCCTAACATATTCTGGTTACTAAGCAATGGTCACACCTTTCATAGCAACTGCGGGACAATTACGTAGGAATCGGTTTCAGTTTGACAGTTCAACAACATTCATTGCGTTATTTACGTTGTTGAGCAGACAAATTTTTCGAACATATGAAGCAATGGATAAGCAATATGCAGATTGTGATCGATAGTGTATTACGCAATTAGGATGCGGGTAATAATCCTGACAAATATTATAAATGCGAAAATAAGTTTGTTACCTTTTCACGCCTAAACCACTGAACCGATCATCCTGAAATTTTGCATATACGTTGTCAGGTGTACAGAAACGGACATAGGAGTACCTTTCATTCCGAAAAAAAGTACTATTCCCGAGGAAACAACAATAACGTGGCGCCACGTGTCTTTCGAATCATGGTTGAATTAGGTATACAAGCAGAGTACAATCCGAATTGATTGTCAAATTCTAAATTAACGCGAGCAAAGCAGCGGTCAAAGACTAGTATAATATAAAATCAGCCTGTCCATTAACTCGATCCTGAGCCAATTAGGACCAATGCCTCCTATAAGTTTCAAGTTTATACCCGACGCAGGTAGTGATTTAACCACTAAAATACCTTTTCGAAAATTCCGCATCGGAATAATATAATCAATTACATGATTTTTTTTTCGGTTGCATGTTTGTTTTTTTAAACAAAAATGCCAGAACTATTCAAAAATTTTATTGCGAAATAAATGCTATTTGGATTTTGGCGTTTTATCCTCATTGATTAAATCTACAAAAAATATCCAACCAAATTCTTTTACTTGGTACTTTTTATTGGTAGATCAAAAAAGAAGGTCGTTTCCTCTAGGTATTGATATTCCGAGCTCGTAAGCAAGTTCACGTAACTCATAATAACTAGGTGGGCTCAGCTCGTGACAATTTCCATCACAAACCCGATTTGACTCAATAGTCGACAGGCTTATATACAATGCGTGCCTCTAATTCTGATGGATTATGTCGCTCGTCCAGAATTCATTGATTTAAGTACCTACATACCTACCTACCTACTATATTTTTACATAGATGCAGGATGAGTTAGGTAAGGAGGTCACGACGAGAGGAAGCGATTCAAGCGATCCCTAAAACTGGACAAAAGTCATGCGCTAGAGCAATATTAGAGTAGCTCTAATATTGCTCTAGCGCATAATTAGCGCAGCCTTGTAAACATAGATATAAGCTGTTTTTGTTATATTTGCATGCTTTTATTTATTTATTTATTTATTTATTTAACAATTTATGTACACACAAATAAACAGACAAACATAAAGGAACAGAAAATACGTACAAAGGTGATGCTTATTTCAAAAGAAATCTCTTCCAGCATACCTGCGATAGGACAGAGGATAAAAAGAGATGTAGACAAAGTGTGTAAGAGTAGAAGAGAAAATAAGATACATAAAATCCAAAATAAAACATATAATATATACTTAAATACATACATACTTCTAAAATAACTAATAACTATGACGAAGTGGAAAGATAGTGTTCTTTCACTCTTCTTTTAAAAACTGCAATAGTTTGGCAGTCCCTAATGTCAGGCGGAAGTGAATTCCACAACCGAACCGCGTGGACAGTGAAGGAGTAGGAGTAGAAGTCGGTGGAATGGGGAGGAGATTTAAGGAGGTTTCTAAGATGCGACCTGCAAGGCACATCAAAAGGACGGGCGTAGGAAAAGCGTTCCCGCAGATAGGAAGGTGTTTTAGGGTTGTGAAGGATGTTAAATAGCAGACATAATATCCGAGAGTTCCTGCGAAGTCGAATAGGGAGCCACTTGAGTATCTTGCGAAAGTTAGAAACGTGGTCATACTTTTTGAGATTAAAAACAAAACGAATACAAATATTTTGCAAACGCTCAAGTTTATTCAAAAGCTCCTCAGTGGCATCCAAATAACAGGCATCAGCGTAGTCAATAATGGGCTGAATGAGAGTTTGAGCAAGGGAGATTTTGGTATTCAAGGGCAAGAAGCTCTGGAGGCATTTCAAGGAATGGAACGTGTAGTGCACTTTACGACTGACTTGAGCAACATGGGCAGTCCACGATAAGTAGGAGTCCATGATCACCCCCAGGTTTTTAACGGTATTTGCGTATTCAATCTGAACTCCATTCAGACAGAGTGGAGACAGCGACGCAACATCAAGCCTATTCCGCATGTACCTGCCGCCAATAATTATAGCCTGGGATTTCCTAGGGTTGATTTGCAGTCCAAAGGACCGTGACCACTCACTAATCAAATCCAGGTCTCTATTCATGGCACACACGGCAGCTTCCGCATCTTCCCTCAAGAAATGGTTGTAAAGCTGCAGATCGTCGGCATAGAGATGGAAGCAGGAAGAGATGACCCTGGTGACACAGTTAATGAAAATGGAAAAGAGAAGAGGAGAGAGAACGCCACCCTGAGGCACCCCCTCAGTAAGAAAGCACCAGTCAGAAGAAGACTCGTCGAGACGAACCCGCTGCGACCGGCCTTTGAGATAGGAGTCGAACCAACTGATAGTACTAGAAGAGAAATTGAGAGATTTAAGGATTCCTACCAGAATGTCGAAATCAACAGAGTTAAAGGCACTACTAAAGTCCAAAAGTACAAGTAAGGTAAGAGATTTGTGATCCATAGCCCTGCGGATGTCATCAGTAACCTTCAAAAGAGCTGTGACTGTGCTATGACCAGGTCGAAAACCAGATTGAAAAGCACTAAGAAGGTCATTCGCAGCTAAAAAGGCAGAAAGTTGCTGGTGAACAATGTGCTCAAGAACTTTAGAGAGATAAGGGAGGATAGAAATAGGTCGGAAATCAGATGGTGAGACAGGGCTGGGAATTTTGGGCAAGGGGATAATATGAGCTTGTTTCCAGGCCTCAGGAACAGTACAAGAAAACAAGGAGAAATTGAAAATGTGAGTCAAGATTGGAAGTAATGTGGGGAGAATAGGAGAAATCATTCTAGAGCAAAGATTATCATTACCAACTGCAGAGGAAGAGATGGCAGAAATAGATTTTTTGACCTCATTTTCACTCACAGGACTAAATTCGAAAGAAGAACACTGCGGCACTGGCAAACAGGAAAGTTTATATAAAGAAGCTGATTTGACGTGCGGATCCAAAGTAACAGGGGGAAGAGAGAAATGTTTGTTAAGAGCACACACGTCAATGTCATTACTGGAAACAACTGGAGACTTACCAATGCCGACAGTTTTCAAAAACTTCCAGACTTCAGCAGAGTTACGGTTGTCAAGAGAATTATGGAAGTAGCGTCTCTTTGCATCTCTACACATACGACTGCAGCGATTACGCCACACCTTGTACGCAATCAGGTTGCGCTCGGAAGGACAGCGTTTCAACCTCCTTTTGGATCTGTCCCTACTCGCCATCGCGTCCTTAATAGCAGGTGTAAGCCAAGGAGCCGGAACGTATTTTACTTTGACTCGACGGATAGGGGCATGACGATCGTATAAGCTGAGTATTGTGCTGTTGAAAATGTGAACCATATCGTTGATACAAGAGCTCTCCAAAACGTCAGTCCAGTCGATGCTACCAGCATCACGCAGCAATGCCTCCAGGTCTATGCCCTTATAGTTCCTAAGGAAAATATAACGCGGCTTGCGCTTAGGAGGGCGAATCCTATAAGACATAAAGATTAGGTCATGGTAAGAAAAACAAGCGGTGAGCTGTCCGTGGACAGATACATTATTAGGATTAGAAACAATCATCAGGTCCAAAAGAGAAGGGGTGCAGTTAGGAAAATTTAAATTATTTTGAAATGTAATTACGTAGGTACTTACCTACTAATCTACAATAGGTATGCCAACTACTAATTTAATCAAATCTCATTACTTAAAACTACAGCAATTTATATCAGTCCTGTTCCAGTTTAGGTACTACACTAATTAAGCGGTATCCAGCAGTTAGTTATGTAACTAACTAGTCTAACTACTCTGTAATTATATGTAAATCCCAAATACCATCAATTATAGAGTTGGTCTGGCTTATGTAGGTAAATACGATGAAACACCTTCTATGAATAGTGGAACAAGATCATAACCTTCGAACTTGAGAGGTAGAAGACATCTATGACCATAATTAGCGACAAACGGGGTCGGTAATAATACCTAGGTACCGAGCAGTGCTACGAAGCTTCTTTTTAACCGACTTCCGAAAAGGAGGAGGTTCTCCATTTATGTTCGACTGTAGACGGTACCTATGTATTCTTTCTATTTTTAGGGTTCCGTACCAAAATGGTAAAAAAGGAACCCTTATGGTGTCACTCAGTCTGTCTGTCTGTCTGTCTGTCACAACTGGATATCTCAAGAACTACTAATGCTATCAACTTGAAATTTGGAACAGTTTTATATGACATTTACACAACTGTTTTGCAAATAAGAAAGAAATAAAAATGTTTTTATTTTTTTTTGCAACAGGGACTGAAAGGGGGTCTTAAAAATTCAAAGTGGGGCTACTAGGGCATGTGGGGTATCATATGAAAGAGCGGTGTTTGCACATTCTCAAACATTTTTATTTTTTTCGACTTTAAAAAAAATAAAACGATGTCTCTAAATAGCACACTGTTTCAGAAATCGGAACGGAACCCTCGGTGCGCTTGTCCGACTCGCTCTTGACCGGTTTTTTAATGTAGATAAATGTTCACCGATTTCTCCGTCAATTGTGACCCGATTTTGAAAATTATTTTTTTGTTTGAAAGGGTATGTTCTCTACCTCTAGGTGGTCCCATTGTCACCAAATCAGGATCAGATGAGGGGATCCCATGGAAATCGAGGGAAATCCGCAATTTTTTTAGGCACACCTATAGCGATTTGGGTATTTTTTATAGTAACTCGTACATTTGCTATCGGAAAGCACCAAGTAAATCCATACTTCCATACTATCCATACTAATATTATAAATTCGAAAGTAACTCTGTCTGTCTGTCTGTCTGTTACCTTTTCACGCCTAAACCACTGAACGGATTTCGATAAAATTTGGCAAGGCTGTAGATGGTATCCTGGGGACGGACATAGGCTACTTTTTTTTTTCAAAAACAATCCTACAGGGGGTGATATAGGGGATGAAAGTTTGTATGGGAAACTCAGTATTTCTTAAGTTAGGGATGTGAAAATTAAAATGTATGCTTTTGATAGGAAATAAAGAAATATGCGGTTCAGCGTTTTTGAAAAATCATCCCCTATGGGGGTAAAATAGGGATTTATTTTAAAATTTACAAAACTGGACGGATTTGTACAAAATTTGGCAAGGCTTCATATGGCATCCTGGGGAAGGACATAGGATACTATTTTTTTCAAAAATAATACTACAGGGGGGTGATATAGGGGATGAAAGTTTGTAAGGGAAACCCAGTATTTCTTAAGTTAGGCATAACAAATTTATAATATTGGTAGGAAATTAAGAAATATGCGGTTTAGCGTTTTTGAAAAATCATACCCTAAGGGGGTAAAATACGGGTTGATTTTAAAATTTACAAAACTGCACGGATTTCGATAAAATTTGGCAAGGCTTTATATAGCATCCTGGGGAAGGACATAGGCTACTTTTTGTCTTAAAAAATAATCCTGCAAGGGGTGATATAGGGGATGAAAGTTTGTATGGGAAACTCAGTATTTCTTAAGTTAGGGATGTGAAAATTAAAATGTATGCTTTTGATAGGAAATAAAGAAATATGCGATTCAGCGTTTTTGAAAAATCATCCCCTAGGGGGTAAAATAGGGGTTGATTTTAAAATTTACAAAACTGGACGGATTTCTACAAAATTTGGCAAGGCTTCATATAGCATCCTGGGGAAGGACATAGGATACTATTTTTAAAAAAAAAAATACTACAGGGGGTGATATAGGGGATGAAAGTTTGTAAGGGAAACCCAGTATTTCTTAAGTTAGGGGTAACAAAATTATGGTATTGGTAGGAAATTAAGAAATATGCGGTTCAGCGTTTTTTAAAAATCATACCCTAAGGGGGTAAAATACGGGTTGATTTTAAAATTTACAAAACTGCACGGATTTCGATAAAATTTGGCAAGGCTTTATATAGCATCCTGGGGAAGGACATAGGCTACTTTTTGTCTTAAAAAATAATCCTGCAAGGGGTGATATAGGGGATGAAAGTTTGTATGGGAAACTCAGTATTTCTTAAGTTAGGGATGTGAAAATTAAAATGTATGCTTTTGATAGGAAATAAAGAAATATGCGGTTCAGCGTTTTTGAAAAATCATCGCCTAAGGGGGTAAAATAGGGGTTGATTTTAAAATTTACAAAACTGCACAGATTTCTCCAAATTTTGGCAAGGCTTTACATAGCATCCTGGGAAAGGACATAGGATACTTTCAAAAACAATACTAATGGGGGTGATATAGGGTATGAAAGTTTGTAAGGGAAACCCAGTATTTCTTAAGTTAGGGATAACAAATTTATGCTATTGGTAGGAAATTAAGAAATATGCGGTTCAGCGTTTTTTAAAAATCATCCCCTAAGTGGGGGTTGATTTTAAAATTTACGAAACTGCACGGATTTCGATAAAATTTGGCAAGGCTATAGATAGCATCCTGGGAAAAGACATGGGCTACTTTTTGTCTTAAAACATAATCCTACAAGGCGTGATATAAGGGATGAAAGTTTGTATGGGAAACCCAGTATTTCTTAAGTTAGGGATATGAAAATTCTTTATGCTTTTGGTAGGAAATAAAGAAATATATGGTACAGCGTTTTTTAAAAATCGTCCCCTAAGGGGTAGGTACAATAGGGGTTGACAAATGTTTGTGTACCTACCTCTTTTTAAGAGATTTAAGGGATTGGAAATGTAGTCATAGTTCGAATCTTGAGGTAACATTTAGTCTTTATTTCATTCGACGTTTTTACGAGGAAACTATTTGAACGAGTGGACACTCGCACAAAAGTTATTTGATATTAGAGCGTGACTGGCATAATAAATTTTAAGTAATTAACAAAGTCCCCCCGCCGCGTAAATCTCTGTTTGAATGCGATAATGTCAAAAAGTACCGAAAGGATTTTCATACGGTTTTCTCCAATGAACGGAGTGATTCAGTGTAATTCATTATGGTTTTGTGTAAATTGGCTGAAATATGACGACGACTGTTGAAGATGTCGGAAAAAATCATGCCGACTGGTAGCTTTATGCCTACTATACACGGTAACGATATATCGTAGCGATTTGAGTTTGCACAGTTATATCGGACGGCCCTATGTTTTCCACAAAGTTCCCATGCGATATTTTCCGACATCCACACGAGTGAAGCCGCGGGCAAAAGCTAGTAAATAAATAAATATCCTTGGACATTTCACACAACGCCATCTAGTACCAAGCTAAGCAACCTAATGCTTGTGCTAAGGTAACGAGATGGCTGCTAAACTACTTATATACATTTTTTTTTTGTAAATTCATACATATTATAGATATAAAAACACCCAGACTCGGAACAAATACTTATAGGTCGTACAAATATAAGTGAAGTGGAACTAATGGTGAAGACCATAGATTGCCATCAGAACTACTTTATAGTAAGTATTTCACAGGTTGCGATTCGATTACTTTATTATAGTTGCTAAGCAATTTATGCTCGTCACAATATGGTGAAGTGGAGCTGATGGTGAAGTACCAGGAGAACTCATCAACAAAGCGGGAAAAGCAATATTTAGTAAAAGGTGATGAGCGGTTGACATTAGGCTATTATTGTAACTTAGATAAATTACAAACTGACCCACTAACAACTTAAAAAACTTTTTTACAAAAAAAAAATACTTAACCCACTTCCAAAAAAATACTACGAAGTGAAATATGACTTTAATTTCGGAAGTCGGTGGCAAAAAACTAAAATACAGATCCAAAGACACCGACTTCCGAAATTAAAGTTATTTTTCACTTCGTAGTAAGTATTTTTTTGGAAGTCGGTTATTTTTTTTTTTAGGTTTTTTCAGTTGTAAAAAAAATTAAAATTTTCCTGAGAAATTTTCCGGTGGAATATGATTCAAAATAAGGAGCTGAATTTTAATTTGTGGAGGGCTTTCCCTTACACCCTGTACGTAAGACCCATAGTTCTTAGTAAAAATGTAAGTTTTTAGGTGTCTGTTTTATTGCAAAGTTTACAAACAATGGAACTAATATCATATGACTTCATGAGAAATCCTACATATACCTACCTACATTATAACGTCTGAGGTTTGCATAATCGTGTTACAAAATCTAGATGTTTGAGAACAATAACTGAGATTCCCAGCCAGTAGACTTCCGTACCTAACGATTGAGCTACTGTAATTTTATTTAATTAAGCTTTATTTTTATTTTTAATAGATCTATCTACTTACTTAAATTAAATAAGTCTCAAATCGCGAACGCGTCTTGAACAAACGTGATTGAACAGAGGGATTAATGATCATGGCTTCTCTTCAAGAGAAGAGGCCCTGTGCCCTGCAGTTGGGTGGGACAATAATAGGCTGGTATTATAAGCTTTTTGTAGACTTACTTACCTAAAATTAATCTCAAAAGCACGCGTCAAAGTACACAGCACAGTACAGAACCCTAATAATGATACAGTAGTATATCTTCATAGAAAACGGCCGTAACGACGCGCTTCGAAATCTCAGTCAGTCTCAGTTACGCAAAAGTTCGAGCGCGCGGCAGTTACGCACGGACGGACAAGTACTTATTATTATCTACCGAGCGGCCCTTACGTAATTAATTCAAGGTCACTGCCCAGATAAACCACTGTGGCTTTATTACTCTGTGTAGAAGTTTCCCCGGGCACTTAGCGGCGGCCGGGCACACTCGAGCAGTTATGAGGTGTTGCCGGGAAAATTAATTTCCTGTTGACCTTGTCCCCGAAAATATAAGTATGTTAGTTTAGACTTTTTAATGAGTAAATCTGTTTATTCAGATAAAGGTGCAATATGAATGCAGGTAGCTAGCAGCTTAATTCTATGGCTAGCAGTAGGTACAACTACTTCTGTTTGTGTGAATAAATATTCACTATTTAACTCGCTCTGTGTCAGCAAGCAATATAGCAGTAGGTCGTAAATGCATTGTCGTCTATAAATTAGCCGTTAATTAATGTATAAGAATACATCCATTCCATAGTAATATTATAATTTCGAAAGTAACTATGCCTGTCTGTCTGTACAATAAGCCCAAACTTTCTTGTTAAGTTTGTTGAACATGCGCGAAAGTTCATAGTGCCTATGTTCTGAACATAGGCACTATGAACTTTCGCGCATGTTCTCTCACTCACACTCGCCTTAAATGTCACCATTTTGGTTCTTAAAAAATGTCACTACACACTACTACTACAAAAAAAAGCAGTAAATGTTACTACTGTTGTTGCTGTTCTTTTGTTGTTGTTGTTGTCGCTGTGTTGTTGTTGTTGTGCTTGTTGTTGTTGTGCTTGTTGTTGTTGTGCTTGTTGTTGTTGTGCTTGTTGTTGTTTGTGTTGTTGTTACTGGCCTTACGCGTAGTTCGGACTTGCCAAGATAAATCGGCCGTACTGTATGTTACGTTTTCACGCCTGAACCTAAACTACGTTAGTACTATTATTTATTCTGTGCCTAAACTATGAACGCACTGAACGGATTTTGACTAAAGGACCATGCCGATTTTAGTATGAAAGGTGGCGTCTTTTTTTTTCTCACGGCCATCAACCAAATCTTGTTTTTCTAGTATTTACAGAATAGTGTAAAACGAAACTTATTTGACATGCAAATCGCTTTATACTCAGTCCGAAATGAGATAAGAGTTAGAAGTTTGTATGTATTTATTAGGATTGTAGGCAATGTTTGACTCCTAGGTCTATCTGAGGGTTGTAGGTACCGACTATTCAAATGTCAAATGGTTAAAATAGGCAATGATTTTATAATTCACATATAAAAATTAAAAATATCAATATTATCTAAGTAGGTACCTACCTACTTTTTTATAGAGATTTTAAGGTATTGGAAACATGTCCATAGTCCGTAAATTGAGCTAACATTTAGTCTGTATTTCGATTTACCTACTTGGTCAAAATTTATTAATACAATTTAAAATCATAAAAGTAATTTGGCAGATTTGGCTAGTAGGTAGTGTAGGTACAGTGTGTAAGACAAGAGCATGACCAGTGACCAGCATAATTTTAATTTTTGAAATCTTATTACGCCTAAGCCATTGTTTATCTGTTCATATATTTCGATAAAATTTGACAAGCAGATAGATGGTATCTTAAGGAAGGACATAGGCAAATTTTTGTCTAAAGGGGGGTGATAGAGGGGTTGAAAGTTTGTTTATAAAACCCAGCATTTATTAAGTTAAGTATGGAATATGAATATTGAAAATGCTTTTGGTAAGAAATTAAGATTACTTTAGTAGAAAGGTTTAGGTGGTAAACAATCTTGATGTGGCTTTTTACACAAACACATACTAAACAAATAAACTAAGTACTTCTTAAACTAATGGTTCAATTGATATAGTAATCATTATAGTTGTATTTACTGGTTTTTAGTTGCATTTTATTTTTAAAATGATGTTTTAAAATAAAAAAAGATAAAAGACACATCAAGATTGTTTACCTTTTTTTCGGTACCTAAACCTTTCTAGTAGGTATAGTTACAACGTTATTGTAAACAAACACATACTAAACAAATAAACTACTGCTTAAACTAATGGTTCAATTGATATAGTAATCATTATAGTTGTATTTACATGGTTTTTAGTTGCATTTTATTTTTAAAATGATGTTTTAAAATAAAAAAAGATAAAAGACACATCAAGATTGTTTACCTTTTTTTCGGTACCTAAACCTTTCTAGTAGGTATAGTTACAACGTTATTGTAAAATGGAGGCAAAAAAGGGGATGATTATAAAATGTACATGTAATATCTATAGATTTTTTTGTAGTAGGTACCTACCTCTTTTTAAGAGATTGATAACATTCATAAATCAGTCTTTATTTAATTAAAATCGGTCGACTGGGTCAAAAGTTATTACTTACAATTTATTATCTGTCTACATTCGGCTGAACGAATTTGGATGAAAGGCCATGTGCATAAGCCATGATTTCGGTTAGGACATAGGATACTTTTATCCCGGTAATATACGTGCCCGTGGGATGATATCCAACATACACGTGGGCGATGCCGCGGGCAAAAGCTATACGGGATGAAATTTAAAACATGTTGTTTAATTGATTTAGTAACCATTATAGTTGTATTTACATGGTTTTTAGTTGCATTTTATTTTTAAACTGATGTTTTAAAATAAAAAAGATAAAAGACACATCAAGATTGTTTACCTTTTTTTCGGTACCTAAACCTTTCTAGTAGGTATAGTTACAACGTTATTGTAAAATCATCCCCAGGAGGCAAAAAAGGGGATGATTATAAAATGTACATGTGATATCTATAGATTTTTTTGTAGTAGGTACCTACCTCTTTTTAAGAGATTGATAACATTTATAAATCAGTCTTTATTTCATTAAAATCGGTCGACTGGGTCAAAAGTTATTACTTACAATTTATTATCTGTCTACATTCGGCTGAACGAATTTGGATGAAAGGCCATGTGAATAAGCCATGATTTCGGTTAGGACATAGGATACTTTTATCCCGGTAATATACGTGCCCGTGGGATGATATCCAACATCCACGTGGGCGATGCCGCGGGCAAAAGCTATACGGGATGAAATTTAAAACATGTTCCAAATCGAAATGGGAGATTGTACTCATTATTATGAACAACTTTTACTATGGGACCAAAACTGAAATCGCGAAAAAAAATCAGCTGTTCAGTACATTTTGACGAGTTTGATGTATATAAATGTAGGTACTGAACAGCTGATATTTTTTTCGCGATTTCAGGTTTGGTCCCATAGTAAAAGTTGTTCATAATGATGAGTACAATCTCCTATTTCGATTTGTAACATGTTTTAAATTTCATCACGTATAACGTATTTTACTGTCGCTGTTTTTATAAATTGCGTTCCTGACGTTGTTTTATTTTTAAATTCCAGATCACAGCGAAATTAGCGCTGAAAAACATATACGTGGAAGGTTTGAAGACGGCCAAGGTTCACGATGCCAGGTGAGTAAGATTGTGCAGATAGTTGTTTTTTTATCCCCATTTATTTTTGTAACCACAATAGGTAGAACGGAGTAAGAATTATGTCGGACACCAAATGTATAAAACCCTGCGGTACAGCAGAAGGACCAATTTGAAAGAACATCTCTAATCACCATGATTCACGTGTGCGGGATTCTTTCCACGTTCACCATCACGCAGAGGTGTTCCACTGTCTTGCTGCCCATAAATGATAGGCAGGCCTTACAGGCCAATGTGAACCAAATAACCTTACCATTTTAATTCATTTCAGATTGCGAGCGGATGATGACAAGTTCCATTTAGAAGTGGACCTGACTAGCCCACAGGTGGCGGTCAGAGCTCAATACCGTGGAGAGGGACAGTTCAATTCCCTGAAGATTTTAGCTTACGGCGAAGTTAATACCACAATGAGTAAGTATAATCACGTTGATCATTACAAGCATGAAACAAGGCCTTTATTTTAATTATACAGCCTCTCTGTTTTTCTAACTTAGATCCAACTTGGTGAGGTCAGCTTTCCTGGTTTTCTCTCCACTTCGCCCTGTTTTTCATTTAATCGTCGAAATCTTCGTATTCCATGGAGAACTATCTTGTTACAGCTTTATAATATAGGCTGTTGCCCGCGACTTCATCTGCGGTCTAGGATGAAAAGTAGCCTATGTCCTTTTCCAGGTCATGTTTTACCCATTGCCAAATTTCATCCAAATCCGTTCAGCCGTTTTAGCGTGTAAGCGTAACAAACAAACGAACGAATAAATAAACAAACTCACCTCATTTATAATATTAGATAGGAAGTTAGGATATCCTCGGATATAGTCGTGTATTTACAGTTAGCCTCTTCTGCCACGTTTAACTTATCAAGTCATCACTCTCATTTATAAACACCGTCTAAATTGTTGCTAATATTTTTGCAGCTGATTTGATTTACACCTGGAAGATCGACGGTGTTCCAGAGAAGAACGGCAGTGACACATACATCCGAATTAAAGAGTTCTACATGAGGCCCGATCTTGGGAGCATTGTGACTTCCTTCAGAAACGACAACCCGGAATCAAGAGAATTAAGTGAGTTGAATACCTACTAATTTTTAGAGCAGAATTGCAACAAAATATTAAAATTTTATTTTATTACGACAGCAAAATATTATTTAACTAGCTTTTGCCCGCGGCTTTGCACGCGTGGATGTCGAAAAATATCGCACGGGAACATCCTACCGGGAATTCCTTCCTTATTACTCGTCTACATTATAAAGGACACCTCTGGCCAAAATTACAGCTTTATAAGTCGCAGGGTTTGGGCTGGGCGTTGATGAGTCAGTCAACATTTCTCTTTATATTTATATATATCCATACTATACTATCCATAATCCATAATATTATAAATTCGAAAGTAACTCTATCTGTCTGTCTGCCTGTCTGTCTGTCTGTTACCTTTTCACGCCTAAACCACTGAACGGATTTCGATAAAATTTGGCAAGGCTATAGATGGTATCCTGGGGACGGACATAGGCTACTTTTTTTTTCAAAAATAATCCTACAGGGGGTGATATAGGGGATGAAAGTTTGTATGGGAAACTCAGTATTTCTTAAGTTAGGGAAGTGAAAATTAAAATGTATGCTTTTGATAGGAAATAAAGAAATATGTGGTTCAGCGTTTTTAAAAATCATCCCCTAAGGGGGTAAAATAGGGGTTGATTTTAAAATTTACAAAACTGCATGGATTTCGACAAAATTTGGCAAGGCTTTATATAGCATCCTGGGGAAGGCCATAGGATACTATTTTTTTCATAAATAATACTACAGGGGGTGATATAGGGGATGAAAGTTTGTATGGGAAACTCAGTATTTCTTAAGTTAGGGATGTGAAAATTAAAATGTATGCTTTTGATAGGAAATAAAGAAATATGCAGTTCAGCGTTTTTGAAAAATCATCCCCTAAAGGGGATGAAAGTTTGTATGGGAAACTCAGTATTTCTTAAGTTAGGGATGTGAAAATTAAAATGTATGCTTTTGATAGGAAATAAAGAAATAGGTGGTTCAGCTTTTTTGAAAAATCATTCCCTAGGGGGGTAAAATCGGGGTTGATTTTAAAATTTACAAAACTGCACGGATTTCGACAAAATTTGGCAAGGCTTTATATAGCATCCTGGGAAAGGACATGGGCTACTTTTTGTCTTAAAACATAATCCTACAAGGGGTGATAAAAGGGATGAAAGTTTGTATGGGAAACCCAGCATTTTTTAAGTTAGAGATATGCCCTATGTTTTCCACATGAACGTTCCCATGGGATATTTTCCGACATCCACGCGGGCGAAGCCGCGGGCAAAAGCTAGTAATATTATAAATTCGAAAGTAACTCTGTCTGTCTGTCTGTCTGTCTGTCTGTCTGACTGTCTGTTACCTTTTCACGCCTAAACCACTGAACGGATTTTGATAAAATTTGGCAAGGGTGTAGGTGGTATCCTAGGCAAGGACATAGGCTACATTTGTCTCAAAAATCACCCTACGGTGGGTGATATAGGGGATGAAAGTTTGTATGGGAAACCCAGCATTTCTGAAGTTAGGGCTATGAAAATTCAATTTTATGCTTTTGGTAGGAAATAAAGAAATGTGTGGTCTAGCGTTTTTAAAAAATCATCCCCTAAGGGGGTAAAATAGGGGATGATTTTAAAATTCACAAAACTGCACGGATATCCATAAGATTTATGAAGGCTATAGGTGGTATCCTAGGAAACGACATAGGCTACTTTTTGTCTCAAAAATAACACTACAGGGGGTGATATAGGGGATAAAAGTTTGTATGGGAAACCCGGCATTTCTTAAGTTACGGCTATGAAAAATTTATGCTTTTGGTAGGAAATAAAGAAATGTGTGGTCCAGCGTTTTTCAAAAATCATCCTATAAGGGCGTAAAATATGGGATGATTTTAAAATTCACAAAACTGCATGGATATGCAAATTGTATGGATATCCCATACAATTTGGCAAGACTATAGATGGCAGTCTGGGGAAGGACACAGGCTACTTTTGGTCTTAAAAAATATCCTACAGCGGGTGCTATAGGGGATGAAAGTTTGTATGGGAAACCCATCATTTCTCAAGTTAGGTACCTATATGAAAATTTAAATATACACGGTGTAAGTGTAAACAGTGGCAATATTTTAAGGGGTAATTCTACTCATCATTAGGAACAACTTGTACTATGGGACCAAACCTGAAATTGCGAAAAAAAATCAGCTGTTCCCTGAATTTTGACGAGTTATGCGAACATAAATTTAGGGAACAGCAGATTTTTTGCGCGATTTCAGGTTTGGTCCCATAGTAAAAGTTGTTCATAATGATGAGTACAATGACCCCTCAAAAGATTGTCACTGTTTACAATTACACCCTGTATGCATTTGGTAGGAAATAAAGAAACGTGTGGTCCAGCGATTTTGAAAAATCATCCCGTGAGGTGGTAAAATAGGGGATGATTTTAAAATTCACAAAACTGTACGGATACCGATAAAATTTGGCAAGACTCTAAATGACATCCTGGGGAAGGACATAGCCCACTTTTTGTCATAAAAAATAATCCTATAGGGGTGAAAGTTGTATGAGAAACCCACCATTTCAACGTTATCTATCTATATAAATAAAAAGAGAAGTCCTGAGTGACTGACTGATTGACTGACTCATCAACGCCCTAGCCCAAACCTATAAAGCTGAAATTTTGCACAAAGGTTCCCTTTATAATGTAGACAAGGAATAAGAAAGGATTTCCCGGTAGGACGTTCCCGTGGGATATTTTCCGAGATCCACGCGGGCGGAGCCGGTTGATTTTAAAATTCACAAATAATATTTAAAAAATTGTGTACCTCTTTTTAAGAGATCTAAGGTATTGGAAATGTAAATAGTTCGTATCTTGAAGTAACATTTAGTCTTAATTTTTTATTAATTCCCACGGGATAGGGAATAAAGAGGATTTATACTTTCGCTTTAAAGTTGCCTTCAAAGGCATGCAAGTTGGTAATTTTCCGTTCGGTTTTAGATTCCGTTACTATTGTTAGGTTTTAAGATTTATTATCCTCCAGCAATCATATAGCAATCCGCACGCCGTTCCTCGGGTACTATATTATAAGCAGTGCGAGAAGACATTGTATAACTGGATTAACACTTAGGGTAGGTACTTTAAATCCCGGTAGTACGTTCCCGTGGGATATTTTCCGACATCCACGCGGGCGAAGCCGTGGGCAAAAGCTAGTATAGAATATAGATAATAACTTGAGATACATAATTGCGACAAACAGCCATAAATGGTTAAGTTGCAAAATCAACTATTCTATGACCACTGTAAATAAACTAATTTGGAATGGAGGACTTTTAATAAAAAATGTTCCATTTCAAAAATCGCAACTTGAAGTGGCTAACGAAGATAGATTCCTATTTTTTGTGAATGTTCTGTTTAACAAAGTTTTTTTTTATTATTTTACAGCTGACTTGGGCACGAGATTCGCGAACGAAAACTGGAGAACCTTGTACAAAGAATTTCTACCTTATGCACAAGCTAACTGGAACAGAATTGGCGTCAAAGTTGCCAATAAATTATTTTTAAAAGTTCCTTATGATCAACTGTTTCCTGCGTCTTCATGATTTGCAAATAAAGCTTAATACTACTAAGTTAATAACGAACTTATCATCATTTAAAGTGTACATTGGTGTTACTGTGATACCTAAGATTAAATTATTATTAGGCTACAAAACTTGACCATGGCATGTGTACTAAAAAAATATAAACTACTCCTACGTAAGTACTAATATTAATTTTCCATAGAAACATTAGCAACCTACCTATCTTACTTATATTATGTGAGGTTCAAACCATTTTCTAACCGACTTCAGAAAAAGAAGTTCTTGATTCGACTTACTAGTTAGTTGTACCTACTTGCCAATGTTTTTACCCGACTGCGGCGAAACCCAAAATGAGGGTTATGTGTTTGACCTGTATGTATGTAAAGGGTGTCTCAGTAAGAGTGCACTTTTTCATTTTAAAATAAAAACAAGTATTATAAGACAGAGTTGTGATATTTTTATTGTATTGTAAAGACACCTGGAAGGTAGCTTGGGATATCGGTAGCAAATCCAACGGCCGTTATTTTTCAGTAATTCAACCCGATATTCCGGAAAACCCGTGGTTTGGCAGGGCAACGTTTGGCAAGATAGAGACCTCAGTTCTAATACGGATGAGACTAGGTCATGTTTGTTCTCCAGCCCATCTTGCCAAATTTCATATCATCGATGACCCCATGTGCTTGTGTGGCACAGACGTTGGCGACCTAAATCACATTTTCTTCTCCTGTCCCCTATATGACCGTTCTTCTTTTCTCAGTAACCTCTTGTCCCTCAGAACTCCTTTTCCTACCTCAATACTTTCTTTACTTTGTACAAATAGCTTTCCTATTTATAAATGTATAGTCTCATTCATTACTGTAAATAATATCGCCCGGTTTCTCGACGGCTATCCAAATCTAAAATCAACTAACAAACTGGTTAAATTAACAGACCAGTCAAATCAAATTGGGTTGCTGAATTGGCGATTACGACAAAATTAATTAATCAACGATCAATGTCAACGATTAAAGAAAATAGATTATGTGTATGGCAACATCGTATTCTTCATTCATTTTGACAAATTCGTTCAATTGAATGTCAAGTTGACACTGTGTTGACCAAGGCGCCATTTTATTGAAAATTTGAATGTTTGGTTTTTTTTTTTCTTTCCCTTATATCTCGGAAACGGTGTGTCCGATCGCAAAAATAATGAAAATTTGGCCCCCCTTTATAAAACCCTTAAACCCCTAAACCTCAACACGTAGGTATAAAAAAAAAATCTATAACAAAAATATGTACCGTAGTTAAAGTACCTAAGTAGGTACCTAATAGAATTTTTATTGTTTGATTTTTAGGAGGAGCTCGTGGCTAAGTAATAACAGCCGCACGAGTCGATCTATCAGGTTAAGCTACGCTTGCCGGGGTTGGTCAGTGGATGGGTGACCATCTTTACATACCGAGACTCCTCCGTGCCCCCGTGCAGAAGTTGTTTTATTAATTATAACTACAAAATATCCAAAGAAAACAGAAAATCACAGGGAACCCAAAGATAATCGCCCAAGCTCGACAGATTAGCTAACACAACATTTGACAGTGGCTTGACATGACATTCGAGCTTAATCGTTTGTTCAGAAACCCAAATTCTGAACTATCAAGAGATTTTTGTACTAATTTGATTGTTGTGTTAAGTGATCAAAGATTCAAATCAAACGTTCGTGCAACTCGTTTTCGACTTAACAAGAGATTTTACACATGGTTAGTTAATTTTAGATTTGAATAGCCGTCGAGAAACCGGGCGTAAGTTGTAAATTTTCATCATTGTAATTTGCTCATTAATTATAATATCACATACTGATCCTTTAAACCGTCCTTCTTAGCGTTGCCGGAGAGTAATATTCCGAAGTATTCCCGTCGGAAGTATTCGGAAGTATATTCGCAAGTTTTGAGTAGTATTCGCAATTATTCCCCGAGCTAAGTACATGTGCGGTCACGCAAGTCTATCTATTAAAGTTTGACTATTGACCGCTAGATGGCGTTAATTAACGCAATCTAGCGGTCAATAGTCAAACTAACATTACGTCGTCGTACGTTGTTGTTGTCGTACGAGTATGTTGCGTTCATTCATGAATCCGAGTAATATTCAATTTGAAAACTTCGCAATACTTCCGAATATTTCTTTACATCTACTTAGATAAGTACTTACGTAATAAGTTTTTGTATGCGGTTTAGGTGTGAAAGTGGTAGAAAGGTAGATTACTGAGTTTATAAAATAGTTTAAAGTAAGTATCAAGAAAGAAATCAAGTTTTGCCTTCTTTTTTCTTTTGCTTATATCTCGAAAACGGTGTGTCCTATCGCAAAAATAATGAAAATTTGGCCCCCCCATAAACCCCTAAACTTCTACATGTAGGTATAAAAAAAAAACATAAAGAACACGTTGAAGCTGCCCCCTCCTTGCGGCCCTCCATGTGCAAGAGAATCGGCACCAATATCCGCACAAAATAGACATTTTAAACTCAACCATACAAAAATAAAACAACCTAGTCACTGGTAGATATCTACTTAAAGGGAATTATTCCCGCTAGTAGATAACTACTTACGCGGAAATATTCGCGCTAGTACTTAAGAATCGAATAATACTCGTTGATTTTATGAATGAACGGGCTCGAGCTTCCTAAATCACGTGTGCAAGTGCAAGTGAACGCCGGGCTCGCTGCTGGCACCGCGCGCCGACCAACTTCGGGTACTTATTGGATTATCTTTTAAATTCGACTATTGACCGCTAGATGGGGGCGCAATTCTTATTACAAATTACATACAGGGTGTAAGGGACAGCCCTCCGCAAACTAACAGGGTGTATTCAGCTCCTCATTTTGAATCATATTCCACCGGAAATTTTCTCAGGAAAATTTTCATTTTTTCAAATTTTTTTTCAGTTACATTTTCATTATTTCAATGTAAAATTGCATTGTGTGTTCGCAGCACTGCATTTATGTAAAAAAACTGCAAAAAAAACAGCAAAAAAAAAAAACCAGCAATGGATGTTGAAATACTCTAACCAACGACGCGTGAAATCAGCTGTTCACTTTCTGTCTAGCTACAGAATTCATCGAACTCACCGCATACCTAGTACCTACCCCTCCCAACCAGTAATAGACGCTCCGATTTGTGCACAAAAACACAAACAAATCGGGTTTATTGGATTCCCTTAACGTTCCTGAAAAAATTTCATGTACATCTTAGTATGACATACTGAATTCACCCTATCAGTTTGCGGAGGACTGTCCCTTACTCCCTGTATATTATGTCCCGCATTGGTGATAGTGCATTTGTTAATACCCACGAATCAATCTTCCACCATTCTTAAGCTAATCAGCAAACCTTGGTCACTGCAGCAGCAGAAAGCGTCGCATTAACACAACTAATCACGCTAGTTACTGCTACGCTTCTGTGGGACCATCTTGCGGATTCTTGCTATAACAATAGAATAGTCGGCGCACTGCATTTCTGTACCTGCTTGAACCCCACTTGTCCGGCACTGGATTCGCCATAAAAACGTGTACAGGAGCGCTAATACTTCGTTGACTCATGATTGAACGGCTGCGAGGCTCGGTGGTGTGCCACTTTACTATCAAGCCAATGCCAGGCGAGCGCTGGCGTTGCCGAGCGACTAACGAGAGCAAGTGTCCATTTACAGTTCTGCCCTTGCCCGCTAGATGGCGTTAATTCAAGTAACGGCATTGCGTAATATATTCGGCGAGTCGAGTCTCATCAAGCGACCTACGCAAGTACGCATACATTCGTAACTAGGTATCTACTGGCAATAATTTAATTCTTAATGGGTAATAAAAATTAGGTTACCTACTACTTTCTTACTAGTAGTATTCCTTCAAATCGAAGTATTCCTTTGAATATTTCCGAATTATTCCGAATACTTGCGAAGTGTTGCAACGCTAATCCTACTACCCTAACGGCCGGTTTCTCGACGGCTATTCAAATCTAAAATTAACTAATCATGTGTAAAATCTCTTAATTAGGTCGAAAACGAGTTGCACGAACATTGATTAAGTACTTTGATTTGAATCTTTGATCACTTGACACAACAATCAAATTAGTACAAAAATCTCTTGTTAATTCAGAATTTGGGTTTCTGAATGTCATGTCAAGCCACCGTCAAATGTTGTGTTAGCTAATCTGTCGAGCTTGGGCGATTATCTTTGCGTTCCCTGTGATTTTCTGTTTTCTTTGGATATTTTCTAGTTAAAATTAATAAAACAACTTCTGCACGGAGGCACGGAGGAGTCTCGGTATGTAAAGATGGTCAACCATCCACTGACCAACCCGGGCAAGCGTAGCTTAACCTGATAGATCGACTCGTGCGGCTGTTATTACTTAGCCACGAGCTCCTCCTGAAAATCTAAAACCAAACAATAAAAATTCTATAAGTAGGTACTATAACTACAGTAGGTACATATTTTTGTTATAGATATAGATATTTTTTTTTTTATACCTACGTGTTGAGGTTGAGGGGTTTAAGAGTTTTAAAAAAGGGGGCCAAATTTTCATTATTTTTGCGATTGGACACACCGTTTTCGAGATATAAGGAAAAGAAAAAAAAAATACCAAACATTCAAATTTTCAATAAAATGGCGCCTTGGTCAACACGTCAACACACAACTAGACATTCAATTGAACGAATTATTTGTCAAAATGAATGAAGAATACGATGCACGATGTTGCCATAGGTACACATAATCTATTTTCTTTAATCGTTGACATTGATCGTTGATTAATTAATTTTGTCGTAATCGCCAATTCAGCAACCCAATTTGATTTGACTGGTCTGTTAATTTAACCAGTTTGTTAGTTGATTTTAGATTTGAATAGCCGTCGAGAAACCGGGCGTAAAATCCCGTTTTAATTAATTATTCAAAATCAATTCATAATAATATCTTCGTTTCCCTACCTTTGTTCCTACGAAACTAAACGTGACATTGGTGATTGGCTAAATGCACAAACCGTGCGAAGCCAAAAGAAAAAAAAAAAAAAAAAAATGAAAAACAAGCCCATTTTAAATGGGTCCCGCCAGCTTCCAACTTTTATTTAATTTAAAATGGGGTTTTTTTTTTTTTTTTTTTTTTTTTCTAAACCAAAAAATTATTGCATTAGGACATAAAATAACTTGCAAGGGAAGTCGCTATTACAAAGACTTTAAAAAAAAAAATTAAAAACAAGCCCATTTTAAATTAAACACTGACCTCTATATAATACTGGTATTCAGCTGCATCCGACCCCAACATAGCTGGGAAAAGGCTAGGCAGATGACGATGATGAATGATGATGTATCCAGTCATTCTGATATCAACCCTGTATACTGCCCCCCATGTCATAATTACAGTAAGTCAAAAAATGTAAATGGTGGGAAATCGCACTTTTGTTTCGAGATGTTTAAATTCAAAACTCATAACACCAGTAACACGACTTACTGTAATTATGACATCGGGGGCAGTATAGGTGCCTACACAACTGTTCGGACTTTTTGCGATGTAGTCATTTTGCAACTTAGGTATTTAGAGATTTAGACATTTTGAGATTTGGACTTAGAGCGACGTGGTCAATTTGCGATCCAGTCATTCTGATACCAACCCGTCGAAGTCACGCACGTGTCACGACCAGCAGTGCTATTCTGTACAAATCTCACCGTGAAAACCTAGGTGAGTTGTCATTCTGCCTAATGCTATAGGGATTGACACTATTGACAGCTCACTTCACGCTCACTTCACCTAAGTTTTCACGGTGAGATTTTTACAGAACAGCACTGCAGATTTGAAACGTCACGTCATATGTGTATTATCATTGTTAGGAACTATATGTTATTAACATAATATTAGCCTCGAGCATCTTTGTTAGACTTCGCACTTTCAAAATAACACATACTTAATATCAAAGTATATAACACAATGGTACCATCGACGTTCGTCACGGAAACGGTTTACTTGATCTCCAGAATATATAATGTTCACGCCTTGACGACGAGAGATGAAAGAGTCAATTAGACGAGTCGCGTGTTGGTTGGCTGTGTTGTTTTTTTTGACTAATATGTTCGAAACCCTACTACAAGTACGCTGGACTTCATATTAGCGATGACAAAATGAAGACATTTGATTTTCGCCATTTTGGCGCTGAAAGCAATGTGAGTACCCATGGAACTAATATTAGAGATGGGACACAGCTGAGATAAAAAAATACTTTTATGGACTTTATCGACCGTGAGTTACGGTTTTATTTATTTGATCTGAAATTGGTATAGAGTATAGACTATCAAATAATAATAAAACGAATTCTATAGTTACTTAATAATATATTGAAGGATTGTTCGCTTTGTAGGAACTTATTGTGCTGTGAAAAGGAAATATTGATGCCAAAATAACCATCCCTTTTTTGTTTCTACAGTTATTAAAAAACCGGCCAAGTGCGTGTCGGACTACGCACAATGAAGGGTTCCGTATTTGGTATTAAATTAAATATTCCAAGAACAAAATTAGATTATAGTTGAAAAACATGTTCTTCCATACATTCCAACAGTAAATGTAAGTTTGTACTCACAATATTGAGAGATTTAACATGTTATTTTAAGACCACAAACTTCTTAGAGGTTTTCCTGTAATGTACAGGTATAGAACTATTTTCTGTATTTTTAAAAAAAATTTAGGCTCAGTAGTTTTGGAGATAAGGAGGGGATGGTCACTTTTCATCTATTCTCTTAAATAACTGTAAATTGATTTATTTTTAAATTATAAAAAAATATATATTTTAGACTCTTAATAAGCCCTTTTGTTTGATATGTCACATGGTCTGTACCATGTGCAAAACTTTCTTATTTGGCCCCTAAAAGGGACCCCATATTCAAAATTAATTTATTTACTGTAACCGTACGTGTTTGGGTCTCAGAAATACATATGTGTACCAAATTTCAACTTAATCGGTCCTTAGATTCAGAGCAAATTGGCTGTGACAGACGGACAGACAGACAGACAGACACACGAGTGATTCTTTAAGGGTTCCGTTTTATCCTTTTGAAATACAAAACACTAAAAAGGAATCAAAATAAATAGAAGTCTCTAAGTATCACTGTGAGGAAACAAGACTTCGGCCAAAGCAAATTTTGATTGATAAGCAGACACAAAATATATTATCGGACTGCGTTAACGACAAAATTTCAGCCATGTCATGCTTAGAACGCCTACGGTCGTTAAAATTATTTAATTATTAGTTAAATTACACATACATTTTATCTTTTTAAATTAGAAACTTATTTGCTAATTTGTTTTAGCTACTGAAATTGCATATCTGACAACAGTTAATTTTTATTTGAATGACGTCAATTTAAAATGACTCAATATTGGAAGAAAAACATCAATCGACACATTATCGATAATGGAACATTCGCAGCCCTATTCATACGATTGTATTTTGTTACTAACCCGTCGCACGCAAATTACTAGACACATTAGATTTTTATTGTTATCCGCACATAATATGGTGTGCAATCAACATTTTAAAGAGTTATTAAAAACTGAGCTGTAATTATAATTACACTAAGTATGTGATGAAATTTGAATAAAAAAGTTTATTCTAAATGAAAAATCATAGACGTATAAAAAAGGAGGACTCCGCGCCACGCATATCGAAAGTGAAGCACCGTACCGATTTATGTGCGTGATTTGAGTACCTGCAAAGACGCCGTCGCTCGTTTCACGTAATGGCGGCTGATCGGCATACAATGATGTAAATGTGTGCGTGAGGCGTGTTTGTACAAACGGTCCATACTTACTGTGCTTCACTTTCGATATGCGTGGCGCGGAGTTCTCCTTTTTTTACCCGTTTATGCACGTAAGTTAGATTATTATTCTTAACCTTATTATTGTTCATTCCTCCCATTGATTCTAACATAAGTTTACGTAATTTACCAGGTTTCCAATGATTGCGATTTAAGAACTTTTTGAGTTATGAAGTTTGGAACCTTGAATTACATACTAATCGTAATCGTTAATCGTATATCGTAATCGGTAATCGTTTGCATGATTTCTAATCTCCCGCCTGTATCACGATTAAAACCATACGCACCCCACGAGAGCCAATCGCAGCTCAGCGAGACAGAGACAGAGGAAACTATCGAGCATCCATCTCTCTCGTTGCGTTTATCGCTTTCCACCTCCATAAGTTCACAAAGCCCTCAAATGTTATGATTTCGTAAAATTATTACATTTGCATCAGCAAATGGCATTTGCATACAGTCGTTAATGCATACTAAGCCATTTTTTCGAAAATTATTTTCCAAACTAATCAAAGTATATATTTTTTTTACACTTTGTATTTTCTAATTACCCCAAATAAAACACCATATAACAACAAAATATTATTTTTCTGCTTTCCTTGATAATTCATGCACTAAAGGGTTAACAGGGTACATGCGTCATCGATGGGTACATGTCAATTTTAGTTCCTGAGACCCTCGAGGTAGCGCTTCAAATCGGCACAAAAATCAACTGTCATTTCCTATAGTATCTTTAGTCCAGCGTACTTGTACAATAGAGGTCAGTGAAATTAAATAAAAGTTGGAAGCAGGCGGGACCCATTCCAATTTTATATTTTCAAACTCAAATGGGTCCCGCCAGCTTCCAACTTTTATTTAATTTAAAATGGGGTTTTTTTGGCTTTTTTGTATTTTTTATTTTCTAAGCCAAAAAAATATTGCATTAGGACATAAAATAACTTGCAAGGGAAGCAAGTCGCTATTACAAAGACTTTAAATTGTACAACAAAAAATTAAAGGTGTAAGTAGGTAGGTACCATGTTGAAACTATTGTGTTAAAGTGATTTAAAAAATTGCTGCTAATTCAGAATAAAATACCTGATAGACTAATTTTGTTTTACTTAATTCCCGCACACCCGGTCAAAGCGATCCGTACAGGTATTTGTGTACGCTACGCTCGTATTAATTCTATGGCTACGCTGATTTCAACATAACAGACTCGTAATAATATTATAAGGTACCTACGTACGGGGTCGCGGGTTGTTTGAAAGCTTAGAGCATTTAGGTTAAATGCTCTAAGTTTGAAAGAGATACCGTGGCCCTAGCATAGGCAACTGAAGGAACACTGGTGGATTCTCAGAAGAACGTAGTCGTTCTTCTGAGGGTGGATTTTAGTCAGTAAAAGTCTGACACGCCCTCTAAGGACACGCCCTTCCGCTCCACTCAGAGCGGGAGAAGTCATTTGATGATTTCCCATCCACAAAAAAAAGGTGAGTAGTGCTGCCAATACTACATCAATAAAATCTTTAATTATTTGTTTTAAGGTTTATTTCATGATGAATCAAAAGTAACTATAGCACCAAAGCCACTCTTGCGGCTTGCTTTGCTGTAATTCGACATATTTATGAAGAGCTCGGTGTCATACAAAATTCATGCAAACCGGATCTCTTTTTACATGGGTGTGGGTCATTCCGATCATTGAACGTGCCGCGGCCCGGGTGGCCGCACGCGCGCGTGGCGAGTGGCGCCCCCTAGGACGCGGCGCCCGCGTGCACCACATACATACCCTGCCTTTATTCGCATAATATTAGATTCTCAAAATAGCAGATTCTCAAAATATTAGATTCGCTAAATATTATATTCTCAAAATAGCTGAAATTGTACATATAACTCGAGAATCAACAATTGTGATGCCGGTGCCACATTATACGTCAACGTCAATATAAACGCTATAAACATCGCGGTAGTTAAATTCGGTCAAAATTCGGTCAAATTATCGCGGTAAGTGGTGGCTACACCTACGGTTATCGCCCTTCAACGCGATAATCAACGGCACATCCCATATAATGTGGCCCCGGCATGAGTAAGTCAAATCAAATGAAATGAATGAAACGTGAAGTGAAACGTATATTTCTCTGTCCTTGTTTTACATTTAGAATTTTGTGTATAGCTATCCTGCTGTCAATAATGCCAATTGTGTTGTCAACATGTCCAACTTACGAATGTCACTTTAAATATTTTATCTCTGAAAGTTCGAATAGTAGATTTAACCATTGTATTTATGTATTTATCACAAAAATGGGTGTAATTTTAAAATATGTTGTAGCAGGTTTAGTGCGGTATTGGCTAATACATTTAGATTATTGGCAAACAATAGCCAATCGAGTAGAAATAGCGACTCCGCTGAACTCATGGAAGAGGTTAATGGAAGGCGTTTATTTATATGATCACAACATAAACCCATACGAGGGAGACTCATTTCATGAATCTCCTTTAATGCTACTGGCTTTCTACTACATTACGAAGAAAGTGCCATTTATATTGCCAGTTCTATTTACTGTATTGGATCTCCTGACTGCTCATCTTCTGTATAAAACTTCAAAGGCTTTTATACGAATTTTCAAAGAATCCCAAGAGAAGAACGTGCTTGATGTTGCGGAGGAGTCAAAACCTATGCTCCTAGATGATACACAGTTGAAAGAATCTGCTGAATATGTGTTATCGGTTTACTTGTTCAACCCATACTCTGTTTTGAATTGTGCTGGTATGACTACAACTGTTATACAAAACTTGTTGGTGGCTACAGCTCTGTGGGGTGCTTCAAGTGGCCAGAGAATAGTAGCATGTGTGTTCATAGCACTCGCCACACACCAGGCCCTCTATCCACTGCTGCTGATTGTACCAATTGCTATCCTATTGGCTGATGTCAATAAAGGATGTACTAAATGCTCTTACATCAGAACATTGCTCGTGTTTGTATTAAGTTGGGGATTCCTTATTTATTTGTCAGCCTACATAATGGATGGATCTTACAATTATGTTTACAACACTTATGGATTTATGTAAGTTTCAATAGAGTTACTTCTAAAAATGTTTCTCTTTACAAAGAATAAAATACTTATTAACAAACTAATTAAATTATAGACAGAAATGGGAGATATTTATTTCTTAATCATCCGGTAACAATCAGATTGTAAATCATTAGGAAGGTGGGGGAATATGAGAAAACAAACACCATTTTGCAGATATTCTCAATATGTTAATCCATAATATAAAATGTTTCAGATTGACCGTGCCCGACTTGAAACCAAACATTGGCTTGTTCTGGTATTTCTTCACAGAAATGTTTGAACACTTCAGAGTGCTGTTTGTGTGTGCATTCCAAATCAACGCACTGGCCTTGTACATAGTACCTCTCACTCTGCGGTTCAAGAGAGAGCCTGTGCTACTTGCAACAGTACTTATTGCTCTTTCAACCATATTCAGATCCTACCCATGTGTGGGTGATGTCGGATTCTACCTAGCACTACTACCAATGTGGAAACATTTATTCACATGTAAGTATATTATATGAGTATTTATTGTTTTAAGTAAAACACCTACAGCTATGTTAATCATACAATTCTATGTAAGATTTGCATGAGAATGCAGGCAGTACCTTCAGGGTATGATAATTTATGCATAAGTACTTATTTGTAATTTGCAATGTGATATTGACTGCAGAATACACAGAAATCTGAATATTTAAAGAGAGGGTTTGAGAATGATTGTTGATAATCAAAGTAAGTCCTGCAAAGGTTGTATGAGCAAAGTGAAGTAAAAACTTTTTGGAACTCTATAGCTCTAAAATACCATTATAAACTTTATCTTAGAATAATATTATAAAAAAGAAGTTTGTAATATGGTGTGTATTTTTTCGTTACAGTCATGCAACAAAAATTCATAGTTGGCTGCACATTTATCATCACATCAGCTCTTGGACCAACAGTTTGGCATCTCTGGATATATTCAGGATCAGCTAATGCCAACTTCTTCTTCGGCGTCACACTCTCTTTCGCCACCGCACAAATATTCCTCATAACAGATTTGCTGTTTGCGTACATAAAGAGAGAATTCACCTTAAAACACGGATCATCACGACAAGTGGATGGAAAACCAGCCAAATTAGTGCTTCGATAATAGTTTTTAATGTTCTAAACACCTTTCAGTCAGTAATTAAACAGTGCTGTGAATAACTAACAGTTCATTTCCATGAAACTTAATTTTGCTAAACATGTATTAGGAAGGGTACTTAGGCATAAAATCCTCTTTGTTTTTAATCCATCCAAACTAACATTATCTAATAGTTACATGGGGACATGGAAAGTTACATATTAAACATTCACATCACAATTAACTTATTATACTTAAAAATACTATTCTGTGTACATTAATCCAGTAACAACTGGTTTATAATAGAACAAAACGTTTTCTATTCTAAGGTTAGTCTGTAAAGTTATTTTAGAGATTATATGACTGCATAGTATGATACTTACAAAGTTATAAGCCATAGGGGGCATTATGGCAATACAGGCTGTTGTTTAAATTGAAGTAAGTTTATGGGTGTGTAAGTAAGCTTGACCATAGTTTACCTTGACTACTACTTACTCATTTCCCAAGCTTCGACCAAACTAATCAAGAAAGTCTTGTTATCACTTTGTTTATTTAAATGAAATTGTTTTAGGCCCGCTTAAACCACACAATCACTAAATATGTTTAGCGGAGCGCTAAATCAATTTAAAACATCATTCTGTTTTTGTCAACTGTTTGAAGATGACAGACAGAGTGATTGTTTAAATAAGTATGTTTAGCGCTAAATGTACTAGTGATTCGCAGTGCAAGCGGGCTTAGCGGGCCTTAATTTTTTATGAGTTACATACTTCCCATTCATTACAAGATTGTTGTTACAGAATAAAACAAAGAAGGTACTTAGGCCCGTATTACAGAACGTCACTCGATACTCAAGCATTACTTAAAACTAGATTCAAGCCATTTGATTGGTTTAAACTAGATTTAAACAAAGATCAGTGCTTGAGTTTCCTTCTGTAATAAGGACCTTAGTATTCTCATTATGTTTCATTTAACTTAAGTGAATATTGGTAGACACTATGATGGGTTTCTTTTTTAACTATACTTACCTCATTTAACTTTTCTTCTATTTAAATAACATAATATTAATAGTAATAATGATTTTGTTTATGATGGAGGTATCAATTTTATTTTGCATTTACATGTAGGTATTTGTTGTATAATTGGTTGTGTTTACCAGTGAAAGTTACTTGTATCACAAAAATGTATTTCACGTCACAATTGCATTTAAAATTATCGTACAATGTGTGTTGTTCTTGTTTTACACAATCTATCTACTTATTTAATTTGTCTATCTTTGAATACCAAATAATGTAAAGAATGAATTTAGTTTTTTTGAAACTAGGATAATATTGTACAGATGGATCCTGAATAAAAGGTAAATTATTTTTATAATTATTTTATTAATCCAAACCCTTTATTTTGTTAATCTGTTGCAACAAAAAGGTATCGTCGCAACCTGGTTTCGTAATGATTCATTATCACTATCTTATCATTTCGCTGTGATCTAAATAGTAGCACTCCTACGCGTGCTTCACCACGCATTGTGTTGTGTTGTTTTATTATTTTTATTACGAAAAAGAATGTGAGTGTACAAACTATGAGGAAAGTAATATTGTACTTAATATTGTTAATTAGCTGTACTCGTAACTGTAAGTATATTTCTGAGGTGGCATTGTATGAAATGTAGCCGCGCCTTAATTTTAAAGTGATTAAAGATATCGTCAAGTTATTATTATAATTTAGATAATGATGTGAACTTAACAATGTGTGTGTTTTGTTGGTGTAGTTGCAAAATGTGCGCTAGTGCCGAGTATACCGGCCCACTTGCGGGACTGTTACCGCGCGGCGGTGCCCGGCCTGCAGGCTCCGAGACGCCTCGATGTCTACCTGTCCCTGTTGAGGAAGGTGGAGCAGTATTCTCAACTGGATATGAGGCTGCTTAGCTCTGCTTTACTTAGAAGGTATTTTTTTTTTCTGAAATGGCCTTTGTTTACTAATGAAAGTTAGTAAGGTTACTTCGAAGTCGGTTAAAGGTAAATATAACGAGATCAGAATCAGAATTTGTTTATTCGTCAGAATGTAGTTTTACATAGTAGGTAGGTATAATGTTAAGAATTTTATAAGTTCTGTACATTCTAGCACAACATAAATAAGGTGTAAAGTGTGAGTTGCACTATGAAATAAATATTAGAATCGGAGAATGATGTTATGTTACAAAATCCGAATCTTGCTAAAAAGGCATCGTGAGCAGTGGATCCAGGAAAACCTATCGTATTAATAGCAGGATAATCCTTTGTACAGGATGTATCAGAAAGGTGTGATACAGACTATCAAACCGAACAACTCTCTCCATGGGAACAACATCGTAGTTGAGAAAAAAATATCAGCTGTCCCATACTTACAAAACTTCAATATCTACTCGACCCCGAACCGGCTGATATTTTTTTCTAGATTACGATGTTGGTCCCATGGAGAAAGTTGTTCAGTTTGTTGATCTGTACCATACCCTTAAAATTGACGGTATGACCACTCCTTTTTGATACAGCCTTTATGAAGAGTAACTACAAACAGCGCCATCTATTATGTATGACAAAATCTATACCGGTTTGGCGAATTCTTACAGATTTTAAGAACAAAAAATATCAAGTGTTTGCTAGATATCTTTAGTAGCGCCCTCTATATAGTTGCATTGTTTTCAACTCGCGACATTCTTACGTACAGATTAAGTATAGCTATACTTATGAACGTCCAATTATTTCCACAGCCTGCGGCTAGATGGCATTGAGCAATCTTCAGCAAACGCCGTGGAAACCGAATTCATACTACCGTACCGGGCATCCAGCTTCCAATTCCACAAGTACAAGATCCTCATGGATATATTCCTGCCGAGTCAAGATCTCATACAAGTCGACGAAATTCTGCCGGTAGGCGAGAAATGCCTACTGCATAGAATGCTCAGTTCGGCAGTGCGACAATGGGAGCGAGGCGATGAAAATTTAGTATGTCCCTTATCGGCACAGCTATCTCAGGGTAGCAATAATATGGAGGCACAAAGTACCAGTAGGTATGTAAACAAATATGAAATGATTAAATACGAGCCAAAACATCCGGTCATTCATCTGTGACGTAATATACCTATGTATTCGTCAAACTTTACTTAGTTCTTGTTTTCATGTAGATACTTAGGTAGGTAGTTAGGTAGGTACTACATACAGCTCTTAAAAATACTTTTAAGGTCAAAAGCCACTTTGCCTATACGTATACCGTTTATAAACAAAGTATTGCTAGTATAGAAGTAGTATTCTGTAGTAGATTTATATGGACTAAGTATACCTATTAATTTATTGACGTCACAAGTTCATTAGGTTTTATCGCTGAAATTTGTACATTTGCGTCAGTAAAGGTCGGCTTTGGATTTAGGTAGATAACCTTCTTTTTACTGTAAATTAACAATATACAAATACCTAGTGATATTGTAGTAGGTACGGTAATAAGCTGTGTGTAAATTCAAGTCTTCTTTACTTCATTTGGGTAAATAATAACGGTAGTCGAAACTCTCGAAGGACCAAAGGCTGTTGGATCAAACGAGTAGGTGTCGTGTGCATAGAAACTAGAATAGAATGTACTTTATGAATCGGCAGACGGATGAGACATGTAGGTACTTATTATTACAAACTCCCTCTGTAACAGTAACTCAGATGAAAAAGTACCCAATTTGCACACATAGAAACACATGTTCATCATCATAAATCGAGGCTAAAATCCCTCAACCAAATTTTTCAGAGTAATCAGCAGATGTCCGATAGAAGACGGCGTAATTCAAACGAATTGGGGAACCATTTCTCCCGGAACATTAGTAGCCGCCATTGCCGCATCACTGGAATCTCAACGAGTAGCTGTCACAGAAATACTTAACGCGAACATTTTCAAAGAAGATATTGCCGAACCACTCATGGTGTCCGCTAAGCAAGAATGGTTTGAAGACATAGAGACATTAGACCCTGGACCCGGCACTCAAAGACAATCGGATGTCGCAGACATTGGCAACATTTGGGTTGCCACACTTGCTGGTAGGAAACTTTTATTAATTAAATGTTGATATGCCTTATCACTACCACTTCCTTCCTTGGAATGGTTGTGCTAACTAAGTCGTTATGTTAATAATTAGTTAGTTATACAGAGGAATATTAAATAATGTTAATTAATTATTATTGTTGATTGTTCCGATACGGTTGGTGGGGAATGTCCTGAATGATTTGGTGTTAATTTCATACCTGCCTAGCCCAAAATGACCCCCTTTGCATGCATTAGGTCTTCTAAACACTTTAAATATGAATACTATACGTGGTGTGGTGACTAAGGTGTGTTCGTAATCACCAGTCATAGCAAAAAAAAACATGTTATTTTCGAACACTTTTGGCTACCTACTCATTTTTGAAGTAAACGAGTTCTCTGATCCTTTTGAACAATATTGTAGAAAGCGAACAATTTTCCAGGTGATATAGCCGAAGTAGTAGTAAACCAAGGTCCTCGAGTGGGCGCCGTGTCGCAGAACATGGTGGTCGGCAGTAACAACCGGTGGAACGACACGTTGCTGCCCCGAGACCACTACATCTTCCCGCTAAACTTGACTGTCGCCGACTGGCAGCTAACGGACGCTGAGATTTTAGCGGGCATTGATGGTAAATGGAGTATATAGCTATTTTTGTAATTATCGTGGATATTTTGCATAATTACAGTATTTTTTATTTATTTAACGAAGCGACACGCGCAATACTTGTGTTAGCCAAGTGTACAAACACGCTGTGAATGTGTGCGTGAAGACGGGTAGCGTCAGCACATAACAGAAACACGCACAAACACACTTCCGACTTCGCCATTGTCTTGGACCCGGACTGACGGTACCGAGAGCTCCTGCGCTTACACACATTGACAGCGTGTTTGTTGTACGCTTGGTAACCACATGTACAGCTAAGTGTCGCTTCGTAAGATAAATATACTGTACCAGATTACTGTTATTTATTTACTAATCGGACTCCAAAAACATACATTAATATTAGAATGGCGATTTTCTGTATCAAGGCCCCTAATTGTTCACACCTTCCCTGGTTGTTGGGCAGTTATAATATTATATCTATGTAGATATTTATGGCTAAAATATGATGTATAAAAAGAAAACACTGTATCACCAGCACTCTCACATAAGGCGAAAGCGCCAGGGTAGCCCGCGAAATTCAAAATTTCTTACGTTTTTTACAAGCTCACAATGCCCTACAAATTGCAAAAAACGTAAGAAATTTTGAATTTCGCGGGCTACGCTGGCGCATCAACCTTAAACATAAATTAACAATTTCAGGTCTCATATTAGCGCATCACGTACCAAAATGGATAGAACAGAGACGCTCTCTAAGGCTATCTCAAGTCTTGGACATGTATTACTCCAACGAAGGAGTATCATTCGACCCGACAGTAAAAGCCTGCAACCGTCAGAATCTCTTCACAGCCATAGTGAATAAGGATGATTTGCTCACGGAAACTTCTAGATTCGCTCATGTGTTGTCACTAAGACAGATTACTGTGTATGTACCAGTTGAAGAGATGGAGAGGATAACGAATGCTGCGGTCACTGCCTTCATGGATTATGCTCGTAAGTGTTAAGGAGCAATGGACAATAACGTTTAAAAGAATAATTATCACTTTTTTTTTTTTTTTTTTTTTTTATTCTTTATTTAATTAGGGACTTTTATAATCGCAATGCGTATGACAGTCCCATCGTACCCTAAATACATACTGCTACAGCTTACATTTGGGTCATGAACCTGAACAGACTCTTTAATTATCACTACTTACATAGTATAAAACAAAGTCGCTTCCCGCTGTCTGTCTGTCCCTATGTATGCTTAGATCTTTAAAACTAGGCAACGGATTTTGATGCGGTTTTTTTTTAATAGATAGAGTGATTCAAGAGGAAGGTCTATATGTATAATAAACGCGGGCGAAGCCCCGGGCAAAAGCTAGTCTATATATATAAAACAAAGTCGTGTTAGTTACACCATTTATAACTCAAGAACGGCGGGACAAATTTTTTGTGATTTTTGTGTTTTTGGATTTGTCTTCGTCCGGAATATAAGATATTAAGTATTAAAAAATAGGAAAAAAAAGTATTTTTTTTTTTTTTTCTCATACATGAAATTTGGACAGGGCAACGTCTGTCGGGTCAGCTAGTATCTAATAAAGTTGTGGCTAATGTTGGGCTTGACATTGAAAAAACAAATGACGAGATAAATACGTTTTCTGCACCCTGGTTATTGCCACAGTATGACCTAAGTATTGCAGTACTTCGACCGAGAAATAAAAAGAGACCATTGTTGTGTGTTGCTTCATCGCTGCATTCGTTAAGTCATAATCACAATGGGTTTCCTTGTGTTCCATAGTGTGTATAGACAATCCAACTAGCTTCGGGCAGCTAATAGGGCGAATGTGTAGACGCCTTACAGTTACATTTCTTGTGAACCGTCTGCGTGCTAACTGCATTTAAACTGCATTTTTCAGCATGCTTGGTTTTGGAATGCAGTCCATCTGAACACGCTCGCGGTCCTTTGTTTTTATCCTGTTTCGTATCAACAAATATTTATATGCATACCTAAGTTTTAATATTTATATATAATCTATCTAGCCTTTTCCCAACTATATTGGGGTCGGCTTCCAGTCTAACCGGATGCAGCTGAATACCAGTATTTTTTATGGAGCGACTGCCTGTCTGACCTCCACAACCCAGTAACTGGGTAATACGATAACCCTTGGTAAGACTGTCGTTACGGGTCGCCAGAAGCCCGAAAGTCTGACTAGAATTTCGGACTTCTGACGACCCGTAACGACTGTCAAAGATCACAAATGACAGCCGGGACCAACGGCTTAAGGTGTTCTCCGAGGCACGGAGGGGTCTCGGTAAAGATGGTCACCCATCCACTGACCAACCCCGGCAAGAGTAGCTTAATTTGATGGATCGACCCGTGCGGCTGTTATTACTTAGAGCCACGAGCTACTCAAGTTTTAGTGTTTAATATCACCAGCCTATTACTATCCCACTAGAGTGCAAAGGCCTCTTCTCACAGCACAGCTACAGAGAAGGCATAATTTTTGAAATGATGGAATAATTATACTTTCAATATTAATTTCAGCAATCATAATGCGTAGAAATCATCGAGATTGTCAAGTGCTCGGCGGTGCACCAATCATAGACCTAATAGTCGCCACGGACGGGTCATGGAAAGGCTATGATGTTGAACAATTCATGTCGTGAGTACAACACTAAGGCCCATTTGCACCACAAATGGCTAAACACCTTTAACTCTAACCATCGTTGTGTTTCTGACAAAGACACAGTATTAGGGTTCCGTACCAAAATGGTAAAAAAGGAACCCTTATGGTGTGACTCAGTCTGTCTTCTGTCTGTCACAGCTGGACATCTCAAGAACTACTAATGCTATCAACTTGAAATTTAGAACAGTTTTAGATGACGTTTACCCAACTATTTTGCAAAAATCAAAATCAAAATCAAAATCAAAAGTCCTTTTTCAAATTAGGCTGAGAATCAGCACTTTTTGAACGTCAAAATTACAGTAAGACAGTCCCCACAAAACGCCCGCCCTTCACCACTTCCTAGTGCTTTAGCTGGGAAGAAGAAGTAGCGGAACAAACTCCCCAGCAGCACAGCTGTCTGTTCAGTTAGAAGAACTAGATTCTATACAATAGTACCTATGCAAAATAATTTACGCAACACAATACATTAAATTATATTTTTGTCAAATAAAATAAACAATTTTAGTACTTAACTCATGTAACCTGTCATTATTTTAATTTAATTAATTTAATACTTTATTTCAGACCATGATGTCCATTTTGTTAGTAACAATGTTCTTATAGACTAGTGTTAGTAATACTTAAAACTATACCCACACCAAACAAAAATAATGCCACATCACTACCGCGCCATTCCATGACTAATGGCGCAGCAATGACTGATAAAATTACAGTCAAGCCGACTAGCGATCATGCTAAGAATGCTGTTGGCGCTGCCACGTACTCTGCGTACCAGGGATGCGCATCTTTTACGCATCGTAGCGTAAAAGCAGTCTACGCGATGTTCAGCAAACATCCCTGATGCACTACAGAATCGCCGCAGCCCCATCAGCATCCTGAAAGCATTATTAAATTGGACACGGAGGGCACTGTAAGACTTATGAGTATATTATGTAATATTATGTAAGCTGATCCTGGAGAAAGAACATAACATAAACATAGTCTTGAGTTAATCACAGCGACCAACTATTCTTATCGGTTAAGTAATCGTTGATAGAATAGTATGCCTTTGAACAAAGATTGGATTTAACTTTAATTTTAAACGCATTAAAAGGCAAATCTAGCAAAGAAGAAGGTAGCTTGTTATAAAAAGCTATACCAAGACCAACAAATGAGTTATGAACCTTATGAAGCCGATGAAATGGAGCACGTAATTTGTCCTTATTTCTGGTGTTAATATTGTGAATATCACTGTTTTTACTGTACAAATGTATATTTTGCCTAATGTATAAGATGTTGGCGAAGATGAACTGTGATGCCACCGTGAGAATACCAATATCCTTAAAAAATTCTCTCAGAGAAACTCTAGCTCCTAGCTGGTAAATTGCTCGAACAGCTCGTTTTTGAAGAACAAAAATATTTTGAATATCAGCCGCTTTGCCCCATAGCAGAATACCGTAGGACATAACGCTATGGAAATAACTAAAATAGACTAACCGAGCTGTATCAACGTCAGTGTATTGTCTTACTTTCCTGACGGCGTAGGCGGCTGAACTGAGCCTTACCGCTAGGCTTGATATATGTGGGCCCCACTGAAGTTTAGCATCTACTGTTATACCCAGAAAAACTGCTGATTCTACAGTCTTAAGTACCTCTTCATCTAAGACGATGTTGGGTCCCAGATTTCTAACATTCGGTAAGGCAAACTTTATACAGTTAGTTTTCTTGGCATTGAGAACTAAGTTATTTGTCGTAAACCAATCCGTAACCATTGAGAGTGCACTGTTTACATCATCAAAATCATGTCTGTTTCTGTCTACTTTAAAAATAAGAGAGGTGTCATCTGCAAACAGTACAACATCACAGATACCCTTTAAATAGAATGGTAAGTCATTAATATACACTAGGAATAAGAATGGACCCAGTATTGAGTCTTGAGGTACACCTAACTGAACTGGTAGCCCGGAAGATTTCACACCATTAACATCTACACATTGGAACCTATTATGTAAATAAGAATTTATTACTTTGAGAGCTTCGTTTTGGACACCATAATGACGTAATTTACGCAAAAGCGTGTCATGGTGCACGCAATCAAAGGCTTTGGAGAGATCACAAAAAACTCCAATAGCATTTTGCGAGTTCTCCCAAGCGTTAAATATGTGTTTCAGCAGAGCAACACCCGCATCCGTAGTCGAACGACCTTTAGTGAAGCCATATTGTTCATCGTGAAGGAGTCTGTTTAAATTAAAATGTTTTAGCAACTGCTTGAGTATTAACTTTTCAAATATTTTGCTAAATGCAGGTAAGATAGAAATAGGCCTGAAATTTCCAACGTCATTTTTATTACCGGATTTAAATAATGGTATGACTTTGCTACTTTTCATGAGGTCAGGAAAAGTTCCTAAATCAACACATTTATTAAAAGTAACAGCTAGATAGGGGGCTACGATGTATATTATATTACTTAATAGTTTAATGGAGATGCCCCAGTAATCACCAGTGTTTTTAGACTTAAGTGTGTTAAAAACACTAACTACATCACGAGGTGTTACATGTTCGAAGCTAAATAAGCGACTACATTTGGGCACACTACTATGCAAAAGGTTTTCGGCTTTAGATGGGGACGAATTTAAGGAGAATAAGAAAGAAGTAAAAATATTTATATTTTTCTTTGTAAAAGGGACTGAAAGGGGGTCTTAAAAATTCAAAGTGGGGCTACTAGGGCACGTGGGGTATCATATAAAAGAACGCTGCTTGCACATTCTCAAACATTTTTTTATTTTTTTTAGGCCGCATAGTTTTCGACTTTTGATGAAAAATTTAAAAAAAAAGTACGTTATCTCCAAAGTTTGCAAAGATAAAAATCTGAAATTATTCTATGTGATACAAGTTTATGTAAAGATTACAGGAAAAATAAAACGATGTCTCTAAATAGCACACATTTTCAGGAATCGGAACGGAACCCTCGGTGCGCGAGTCCGACTCGCTCTTGACCGGTTTTTTTGATATCACGAAGCGACGCGCGCTTTACTTGTGGTAACTAAGTGTACAAACACGCTGTGAATGTGTGCGTGAAGACGAGTAGCGTCAGCACATAACACACACACCCCCCCACACACCTTCACACCCCCACATACACTTCCGACTTCGCCATTCTGTCGGATGGTACCGAGAGCCGCGCTTAAACACTCATTCATAGCGTGTTTATACACTTGGTCACCACAAGTAAAACGCGCGTCACTTCGTAAGATACATGTCTAAAGTATAACAGAGACATTGTATTAAACATTATCTATTGAGCTTTGACATAATTTTCAACGGGCGTTTGAGTTTTGGTGTTTAGTTTACGTAATTATGTTTATTTTAATTATATTAAATATTTGCACACCTATTGAGATAGGATATGGTTAAAAGGCCATTAATGTAACGTGTATCACCTTATACACCCATATTCAGGCAAATAAATTATTTGATTTGATTTGATTTGACAGAGACAAAATAGCATTAAATGTATATGTGTATGTTTAGTGTTAAATGTATTTAGTGATTGGTGGTGCAAGCGGACCTAACTGCCATTCACAAGGCCTTGCGTTACGTAATTATGCATTATTTAATTATCGTTAAAAGAGGATTGCAAAAAACAACCCGAGCAGGAAATTTGATAAAGCTGGAGTGACCTCGCGACTTGTGCGAATCGCTTGTATGTTAATTTTTAAAATGGCTATAAAAAAGAATGTCTTGGAGATGTTTTTGACGATAGCAAAAAATCTCAGAACAATAACAAAGCATAGAAGTAGAGCTAAAATAGCAACTGAACTCAATATATTTGTTTCATTTTGACTTATGGAGCCGCTATGATGTTAAAGAAGGACACGTATACAGAAGACGTTTCGAAATTTTGTAGGTTGTCATTCATTTTATTTCGACTAGTGATGTACCCACTAAATTTCAACGTCGATAGAATTTACAATAACATTATTTCTTATACTGCCAAGAATAATAACCGGTACACACGGCTACACATCAAGCTATACATTTCCAGTTTACACTGACCGCTCATTGTAAGGAAATACTATACAATGCGAGATCAGCTTATACTGGAAATGTATAGCTTGATCTGTAGCCGTGTGTACCAAAAATTTTGAAGTAACTAAGCATACTTATGATCCCAATACTTAATATATTCGTTCAAAATGAAACAATACTTTAAGTATGAACTAAATAGTTCGTCATCATCATCACCAAAGTCTTCCTTGGTTCCCGACAGCTCTTCATGTATTAAATCTGACCCGGCTAAACCCGAATGTATTTAATTGCCATAATAACTGATGAGTTTATTGAAAAGAAGTGGGAGACATTCGGTTTAGCAAATGTTTTTAGCAACTTACTTTCTCATATTTATTTGAATTTTAGATTACATCATAGTCTACTCAACAAAGTCTAGGGAACAAGGGTATTCAAAGTAACTAATAATTTTTATTTTAATACTTTTTATGTAACACATTATTTTAAATCAGTAGAAGCGTAATTTAATAGAGATTTGAATTATTTGATTAAATAAAATGGTTGTTAGTGAAAAAATAAAATTTGTTATGAAAATTCAAAATGGTACCAAAGCGACAAAAACTTTTCGTACATAAAAAAATAAATAACGACCAGATAATATTTTAAATAAAAAAATAAAATGCCTAGCAACTTTAATAATCTGTTACGCGAATTCCAGCCCACACCATAATACGGATGAACTTCCTGAGGATTCTGGAGTCGGCTCTGGCGACCAGGAACTCGCCAAAAGCGCAGTCTTCTTGAATCGGGATGGAATCCAATTATTTCTGAATTTGTTTTTGTCATCTGTGTCAAGGATTCCTAAAACGAACAGTTCTCAATAAAATTTATGTAAGATTTTTATCATCATTTTTATTTAGGTAAATAGTTTTATTTGTATGTCTTACCTGACTGATGTGAGATGATTTCACGAGATGTCAATATCAGTGGCGATTCATTAATCTGTACCGATGTACTAGGTCCTGTTTCAACTTCCATTGCTACGGGATCCTACAATTACGTATTTTTTATTAAAAATAAATTTGCACACGATTATATTTCCGACTGGGATAATTAGAAGAATAATATCGCATCAATGATATTTTTAATATAATATCATTGTATCGCATATATCAAGTGAACATATTTCTGAAATATGTTATACCTGTCTTCATGTTAGATTGCTGTTGATGGTGAGCGGTTCTTTTAATTTGCAGTACTGCGCTATGTCCTTCTTCGCAGACTTCCATAAGTATTTCCTGTAATGTAATAAATCAAGTTTTAATTTGAACGGGATACTATTTATTGCCAATAAAATACCTTAATTATATCATAATACTGGATGATTTTTTTATCATGCACCAAATCGAAATGGGAGATTGTACTCATCATTATGAACAACTTTTACTATGGGAACAAACCTGAAATCGCGAAAAAAAAATCAGCTGTTCAGTACATTTATCTACATCAAACTCGTCAAAATGTACTGAACAGCTGATTTTTTTCGCGATTTCAGGTTTGGTCCCACAATAAAAGTTGTTCATAATGATGAATAAAATCTCCCATTTCAATTTGGTGCATGATAAAAAAATCATCCTGTATATATATATCAGACTATTTCATCTGTTCTATCCATAACAAATAATGTAGGAACATCATGTTCTCTAAGTGACGACTTAAAGAACATGCTACATACATTTCATAGGTTCATTACCAAATGAATACAAAGTAAAATGCTTGGAGCATATTATGTGTATTTTGTCCAATTTCGTCTACCAATACAATTTATCCATTTTTTTTCACATCGTCTAGGAAATCTGTAAAAGAAAAGTATCGACAACATTATTTACGTCACTATGGCTGATCAAGATAACCCCAAAACAATTTCCGAATATTCGCTAATAACTTCTATTGGAATAAATATTACGACTGGTTTCAGCTATATAGTGACACAGCAATATTTGTTATGTATTTATATTCGTTTATCAGATCATATGCAACAAGAAATTGAGCAAAAACTTACCGATGGAAGGTCAATATTTATTGTTCATTTTATTTTCGCTATGAATGGGACTGGCAGCCCCCAACCACACAAGAAATTGCTCCACAGCGTCCACACACTCACTGTTTGTAGTTAAACAAAGAATTCATGCAATCTAACAGTAGAAATATTATTAAAACATCGCAAAACCATGGAAGATTACGACAAACACGTAAACAATGAACACGCGAATAAGTCAGGTAGTTCAATGAACGAACTGTCAGACATTGAAACAAAGTACTATCAAATTTGGCCGCGTCATACTATAACTTTTTTAACCAAATGACAATTGATCTTGTGACCATGCCAAGAAAGTAAAACAAAGAGTAAAACATTCATCTCTTTCCCACATCCTTTATCGTACCTTTATCGTACCTAATAATAGAACGGGAATAAAGGTAGTTACAGAATTCTGTTTTTATCCTTCCTTCTATGCTTTGTTATTGTTCTGAGCAAAAAATACTTAAATGTTTTTTTTTTTCGGTTAGAAAATGTCACTAGCTTTTATGAGCGAAGCAACTTTCAAAAAGTCCTGTTTGTGTATGCAAATGTAAGCCTAAAAAATTGTAGACTTGAGACTGTACAGAAAATATCGGTAGAGACCAATGAATTGATTACTTACAGGATTATTTACCAACTTTTTTAATAAGCTGAATAAGTAGGTAAGTTCTAATTACATTCATAGGGTAGTAGAATTAATTGGATCTTTCACATCTATATAAACCAGCTTCTGCATCGCTATCTCTCTCAAATCTGGCTTTTTAGTTAAAATAGTTGCATGTGATTGGAGCCAAGCAGTTGCTTGGCTCCAATCACATGCAACTATTTTAAAATATTAATTGTTCTATTTTTATTAACTGTCATCAGATGGCTCGGCGGATCATTCGAGATAAATATGCAACGAGGTTCAATATCGCTGCTCCACGGCAACACGGGAGCTTGGATAGCCCCTCCCTCATATAACCTCACCACAATGTATTCCTACATTAGAAATTTTACTGAAGAATGTAAGTAACCACTCAAGTTGCGTGATAAGATAATGTCTGTGTGTCATAGGGCTGATTTATTGACTCTATTTCAAGTTAGATAGTAAAATTCCATTCATTTTAACAATGTTTTGCTTGTGTGTTATTCTTGGTAAATGTACTTAGCTATACGTGCTATGCTATGCATAATTTTGTGTCGTAACAAAGCAAACATTCGCGGAAAGACTAATTAGGTCTGTCCTTCAAGGTTTTGCGGCAAAAAAATTACTGAAGCTAAGAATAAGTTAATACTCGGTTTCTCGAACTTGTCAGAAACAGTCAGCCCGCGCAACTCCAAATTTCAAACGGTTTTTGCAAATAAATTTTATATTTCGCGGGCTACTTTGAACTTGAAGGAACCAAATTGTTAATTCAGAAAATGGTGGCTGTGCTATTGATATAATTGTCATAACATATCGCACCATGATAATTTTCACAACTTAGAATGGAGTACCTACCTACTACGCATAGAATTTACTCGAAGCCTTACGTATGAACCCTGTCCTAGTTTTGGCTCATATACATAAGTAAGTACTTCAATGTTTTCACTCATGAAAACCGTACCTATATTACAAAACGTAGGTTACAAAAAGTAGTCGAGACAACTTTTCTGTTTACTTTTAGGGCCAAACCGCCTCAACCTTCCAACGGTGTTGTCCACCGTCCTGCAGCATTCGCTCAACAGTTCACTGATGGAAATAGCAAACAACGCGAGCGCCGGCCCCAGTACTGTGGTGCTCATAGTGAGTCCCAGCGACCGGCCGTCCGCGACCGAGATGGACCGCGCCAGGGAACTGATGACGTCACTCAGAACCACATACTTTGACGTCTACTTTACGTACATCGCTGAAGATCTGTCAGATTTCCAGAACATTAACAATGAGTATTTGGATTACTCAGAGCTCTTTTTACAAGTAAGTTTTATCTGTCTCATAATTATTATCACCTCAGCCCGGGATCACGCATTGCTCAGGGCCTCCTTTATTCTCTGCTAGTCTTCACGGCTTTGTGCGGCTCCTGGTCCTAGTTAGGGTTCCGTACCAAAATGGTAAAAAGGAACTCTTATGGTGTGACTCAGTCTGTCTGTCTGTCACAGCGGGTTATCTCAAGAACTACTAATGCTATCAACTTGAAATTTGGAACAGTTTTAGATGACGTTTGCCCAACCATTTTGCAAATACGAAAGAAATAAACATTTTTTTGCAACAGGGACTGAAAGGGCCGGGGTCTTAAAAAGTCGATGTGGGGCTATTAGGTCATGGGGTGGGTATCATATATGAAAGAGCGCTGTTTGCACATTCTCAAACATTTTTTTTGTAGGCCGCATAGTTTTCGACTTTTGATGAAAAATGTAAAAAAAAATACGGTTCGCCACCCTTATCTCCGAAGTTTGAATAGAGAAAAATCTGAAATTATTCTGTCATAGAAGTTTATGTAAAAATTTCAGGAAAAATAAAACGATGCCTCTATAAAGCACACTTTTTCAGAAATCGGAACGGAACCCGCGAGTCCGACTCGCTCTTGTCCGGTTTTTTTTTATTAATTCTTCCATACTAATATTATACATCCGAAAGTAACTTTGTCTGTCTGTCTGTCTGTCTGGTATTTTTTAACCATGACTTGGGTTAGGGGACAAAGGATACTTTTTAAGCAGGCAGTACCGTTCCCGTGGGATAACATCCGACCTCCAAACGGCGAAGCCGTGTGCAAAAGCTAGTGCTAGTCTCTATCGAGCGTCGTTGCACTTGTTCAAGCCAAAAACAATTTTTGCAGTAAGTACTAGAAGGTAGGTAGCTAGGTTGCTGTCCTTACTACCCAACTACATAAGTACTAGCAATGTGTAATTAAGGTAGTTATTTGCTACAACTGGGTACTCGCAGTCGGCAGTTAAGTTCAGTAAGAACGTTGATCCTGAAGTTACTAAACGACATTCCAAGATTCACGTGATGCTGATGTTTACTTTTTAGGGTTCCGTACCAAAATGGTAAAAAAGGAACCCTTATGGTGTGACTCAGTCTGTCTGTCTGTCTGTCTGTCTGTCTGTCTGTCACAGCTGGATATCTCAAGAACTACTAATGCTATCAACTTGAAATTTGGAACAGTTTTAGATGACGTTTACCCAACTATTTTACAAATAAGAAAGAAATAAAAATATTTTTATTTTTTTTGCAACAGGGACTGAAAGGCCGGGTCTTAAAAATTCAAAGTAGGGCTACTAGGGCATGTGGGGTATCATATGAAAGAGCGCTGTTTGCACATTCTCAAACATATTTTTAATTTTTTTTAGGCCGCATAGTTTTCGACTTTTGATGAGAAATGTAAAAAAAAATACCGTTCCCCCCCCTTATCTCCGAAGTTTGCAAAGCGAAAAATCTGAAATTATTCTATGTGATAGAAGTTTATATAAAGATTACAGGAAAAATAAAACGATGTCTCTAAATAGCACAGTTTTTCAGAAATCATCAACAAAAAATACATATAAATTATGGTACGGAACCCTCGGTGCGCGAGGCCGACTCGCTCTTGCCGGTTTTTTTATTATCAGGCTGACATTTTTGTTCGTTATTCGGGCATCGTCAGAAGCCCGAAAGTCTGACAACCATCAGTCTTACAAAGGGGTAGCGTATCAGGTAGGTACCCAGTAAATGAGTTGTGGAGGTCAGATAAGTAGTCGCTCCATGTAAAATACTGGTATTCAGCTGCATCCGGTTAGACTGGAAGCCGACCCCAACATAATTGGGAAAATGCTAGGCAGATGATGTATACATATTTCAAGGAAGTCTAAATACAGATATATAAACTTCCTTGAAATATTTTATACGAAACTTGAAGTAGGAAAGCTAAAGGCTAATTTTCAACTATCTGTCTAAATGGTAAAATCATAAAATATCTTATTACTATACTCGAGGGAAACTGTGAAGTAATCAACCACTTGCTAATAAATGGCCATTATTTTAAAACCTTACATTATTGATTATGTAGGAATGTACTACCTATACACTCAACAGAAAATATAAGAAATAAAATGACTGTCTTAGTTTTATATACCTTCTACTCTTTCTACATAATTATGTACTTTTTGTTACGATTTCCTATTTAATGTCCATGCTGGACAAAGGGCTCCTTTACCATTTCCCACACTTGTCTTTCCCCTGCCATTGCGGCGCTGCCAGGCCTTTCGGTAGGAGTCAAGTTCGTCCCTCTTATGTTCCTCTTGGTCTGCCGCAATGTTATTCAGTGGTTCCATTAATCACAGATCATCTGAAAATTTCATCAATTTTTATTAATATTTCAGACGACTTCAACGAGCGTACAAGATGTGATAGACGCAGTAGATACGTATCTCGTCAAGAGCAACATTCCGCAGCGGCTGATAGGCGCCCAGTGTCCCTTCAACAACACGGACTTCAACCAGGTCGAGTATGAGGACTCTGTGCTGCCCAACCGACCCACGTTCTATCGGATGCACCCCTATTATTTGAGGCTGCAGTCTTTAATACGCGTTCAGGTAAATTCTAATACTAACGAATATTATAAATGCGAAAGTGAGTCTGTTTGTTACGCTTTCACGCTAAAACGGTTGAACGGCTTTAGATGAAATTTGGCACAAAGATAGACCATGACATAGCCTACTTTTCATCCTGGATCGCAGACGAAGACGCGGGCAACAGCTAGGATATTTATAATCAAGCCGTGGCTGGATGAGGTCTCGCTATAGATCTACACTCTACGACAATGTACTTACGTATCTACTTTTAGAAGATCTACATAATTATATTACGTTCTGTAGGACCGATAGTAAGATTCCAACTAAATTAAGTACTCCATTTCTCTTCCAGTACCTAATAAAATCTCGTTTTCTGTATGATGTACAAGACTTGTTAATCTCGCTAAAGATACCACACCCTACGACAAAAAGTCGGCGACCGATTGTCGGCCTGAGATCTATTTTGGTCTGCGTGAAACATTATTTTTATCTAGCCTGTTTGAAAAACTGGTCACTAAAGTGGATGTTTTGCATTCCACGGCTAGAAGTAGACTATGTTGCTAGATTATAACTATGCTTGTAGCTCTTTTCTGCCTACTTCATTTTGCATTCTATTGTAATAATGTTTTCCATAACACACACTATATACTTAGGTACTAGTTGTTCCAATAATATTAAATATTGTTAAGAAAAGTAAATATAAAAAAAGTAGCTAGTAAAAAAAAACTTAGGTAAATTAGTTGCATGCATACAAAACACGAAGTCAGATTCTTACAGCAAAATTACGTTATAGGGCAATTTGAATACCATAGCAATGTCTACTTCAATTATGTAATCAAAGTAATTCCGCCAGTTTCGCAACGATGGGCAAGGCCAGCTACTGGTCTGCTCGTGGCGCGGGGCGGAGTCCTCTCACAGCTGCCAGGTCCTCCTCGAGCGAGGGCTGCACGTCTTCAACATCACGGAGCCCTGCCCTTCACCGGACTTCTGTCCACCCGCCTACTTCACCGTCACTGCTACCTCCACTGCCAATCTGTGTGCAAGTAAGATATCTTTGAAAAGTAACTAAGTACCCAGTTTATTTACCTTCAAGTAAAAAAATATAGTTTTACCTAATAAAGGTGCTTGTTAGAGTTGCAGCCAATACCTATGCTAAGATAATTTAACTATAGGTATCAGCGCCCATCTATTTATCATTTTATCAATCATAATCATAACTCATTTATATTATTTATTTATTTTAATTTAATTTTATTTTATTTAAAAGCCGAGTGTGATAATAGTATCACATGAGTGTTTTAATACCTAATTATGTACATTTGCATACAAGACTTTATCTACATCCATGTTATCAATCCTTTATAAATGGTTCTGAAACAGTTTTTTGCAATACTAATACTCGTATCGAACATGGCGGCCGGAGTCATAGTATACGACGTGAATTCGAATAAGTTCTTTTTTTAAATTACGGCGCTGTTGTAGTGAAACGCGCGTGCATTACAATGTTCTTTTTTTGAAAACCGAGTTGCATTATGAAATTCAGTACAACATTAAAACATGTTGGCAATAAGCTAACTGTTTCAGAAACTTTTATAGAGGATTTATAGCATGGGTGTATATAAACCCATAAATAGCCTACCCCGTTGAGAAGAAAACGTGAGTTTATGTATGTATGTACCTATGTAAAAAGTCAACATAGTTAAAATACATAAATAAAGCATGTATCGGAATATTATACGTATACGTATTTTGGAAGAACGCCTTGAGCCTAACTTACATTCACTCTAGCACACATTGCGATTACGACACAATCATGCAATATCAATCATACAATTTATGAGCGGGAATATTCCGTACCATAGGTTAATTAATATCAATAGCCAATACATTACTCTTATATAATATTTCTATTACATTACGTGATGTTGCTAACAATAAAATAGTACTTATGTGTTTTATTGTCACAATTGCGATTATTATAAGGATGATAATATATCATCCTCAATACCTTAAATGATGGCTGTCTATTCTGAGATTTTAGAAAAAAAAGAGAATAAAAAGTAATAAAATTATCTTGTATAATAAATAAAACACAAAAGAATTAACCATCTGTAGGCCCCGGGGGGATTCGAACCCCCGATCTCCTGTTTACTAGACAGGCGCTTTAACCAACTAAGCCACGGCGCCGTTGTGAGTGTCGGCAAAATAATGGCTCGTTTATCAAACTAAATAAATGCATGCACCCGAGTCAACATACTCAACAGGAACAGATAAAAAAACGATTATAATAAAGATATACTTTTTGTTGAATTGTGGTACAATCATCTATTGCTTGTAATTAATGGGGATAAACAATACAACGTTCTATAAACTAAATTATAATCTACTTAAATATCGATTTATTTAGGAAAGTTTTTATCTACAGATAATGACTGCCGGCTCCCGCATCAAGTTGGGTACTACATATCGCATGGAGGGCTACGGTGCTTACCACTGCGAGGCGGGGCGATCAATACGGAACCTTTTGTTAAAATACTTTTTGTTACAATTGCATTATTATTTTTACAAATATAAACCTTACAATATATTTAATTTAAAATCTATTTTACTTTTTTTATAAAAAGATCAAAAAGAGTTTGTACCCCTGGTGGGACTCGAACCCACAATCCCCGGCTTAGGAGGCCGATGCCTTATCCATTAGGCCACAGGGGCTTGACGTATTTGAATGAATTTAATAATCATTACGTTACTTCATAATAATTTGAAAAAATAATAATATTTTATTTTGTTGTGGCTGTGGCATAAAAAGCTGAAAGTAAAATATGCTCAACCACAAACAGGTGTAAAAGACTTATACAATACTTCTGCAGTTTTCAGGCAACTGTGTTGTTACGAATATCATTGCAAGTTGACACATTGAGACTGAGATGAGATTGCGAACGTTGTTAAAAATACGAGAATTGCTCCTCTGTTATCCGACGAAAATGTTTGTGATTTTGACAGTTTTTGTATGGTCAATCTGTAAAAACGTCACATATATTCTTCAGGTAAAAGTTATGTAATGATTGAAAAATCAGCACCTATAAAAACAGACTCAGAATGTTTAGGCTTAAAAGGTTTTCTATCGACACAATTAAGTGGCTGAGGCCTGGATGTCGACTAATCATTAAAAGTTTCTATATTACTTACTTAGATCCCTTTATTGGGTCTCGGTGGCTTAATATTATTTTCATATAACAGCGCCATCTATCTTAACACAGATTTTTTAAAACTTTGCAAGTCGTGTCTGCGTCTATTAAATATTGTAGAGGGCGCTTTATGAGAATTTGTATTAAATATTTCGTTTAATTTAGCATGATACAGTGCAACACAGGACAGTGGCCCATGTTGATATTGTTACCACCAGACCACCGTATACAAAATCTTCAGAGTTGTTTTAATTACTGAAACATAAGATTAAATTAAAGTAAATTAAACTCGATTAAAAAAAATACTTTTCCCAACTTAAGTTCTTACCAATAAAAGTATGTAATTATAACGTTAAAAACAAAATTAAATATATTTTTTTTGATAATTGTTGTTCTTGGCGAGGTACTTATTGCTTTATTTCGTTCACAATAATAACGACTCCGTGGCGCAACGGTAGCGCGTCTGACTCCAGATCAGAAGGTTGCGTGTTCAAATCACGTCGGGGTCAAAGGGTAACTTTTTTGGGAAAATTTTAATTTTTTAAACATAATAATTTATTTAGGGTTATTTAACTATTTTTGTGTATTGCATTTTGATATATAAGTCAAAAATATTTAGTACCGATATCGACCTTCGTTATATAAAATATTATAAGTAGGTAAGTAGGTACTTAATTGGCTAAAAGTAAAAAGGCAAACTTTTCTTAAAGAAACCACTTCTGTGCGGTTTATTCCGCTTCCAGTCGGATGTTCAGTTGTTCACGACACTTCGTGGTCAATTGGTCTGTTTAAACAATTAGCAAACACGTGACAAAACGTTTTTTTGTATGTAAGTAACCATATACCTACTTGCAAAATCAATATGTACATGTTATAGGTACCTACGTACTTATGTGCCTATATTTTAGTACCAAATTGAGTACCTACGTACGCCTGTGTGAGTGTATGTATTTGACTGTATGACATTGGAGCCAGTCATGCATGCTAATGTAACATAAGCAGTTCAAAATTTTCCATTAATTTATTACATACCTACCTAGTTACCTAGTTAGTTAGTGGTAAGTGGTGAAAAGAAGTTTTTGCTAATAAACTTAGGTTAATAGACTTTTATTTTTCTCTTAACTTCTTGAACCATAATTATGTAGGTATATACTTAGGGTCACCTAATTATGCTATGAGAGAAATATATGAAAGTTTAAAAGGTAACTTGTAAAGTTGCACAATACTTAGGTCTTCGGTAAAAGTTGTTCAGTTGAAAAGAAGCCACTGCAACTGTCTTGTTTCAACAAAAGAAAATAAATTAAATAATGTTGCACGATAGATATTAAATAAAAAACTTAATATCACTAAGTGTAATAATCTGCATACAACAGGTGTTCGAACAATGTGTTGTAAGTTGCCTACAACAATAATGAAAAATGAAACGTTTTCTTTTCATATATAAGTACCTAGGTACCTACTTAATTAATTATTATTATGAATGGTGAATGAAAAACTTGCTATTATCTCGATAATTAATAAATTAATAACAATCCCTCGTGCATACCGTCTTATATACAGGGTTATTTTTCAATGACCAGCCAAATTTTCACAGGGTGTTCTACCCATGAATATGAACAACTTTCACTATGGGACCAACTTTGAAATCACGAAAAAAAACCAGCGGTTTCTTACAAAAGTTCAATAACTACTCGATCAAAATGTATGAAACAGCTGATATTTTTTTTGCGATTTCAAAGTCGGTCCCATAGTGAAAGTTGTTCATATTCATGGGTAGAACACCCTGTGAAAATTTGGCTGGTCATTGAAAAATAACCCTATAGGTATATCGTCATTCGTTCTTCAGTCACTTTCAAAAGCGGGAGTGACTTTTACGTCACAGCAATACCTGTTTGCACAGAGCTCAAGGTTCAACACTAAAAACACATTTATAATTCTACTAATATTCTATTTAATCCCAAAATCATGCTAAATGCAGGTCTCAAAGTCCATTATTCTACAAATCAGTATATTGTTCGGCGTTTAAGACCTACACTGGAAAATCTTGATTCCTAACCGTTTTTTGTGCTTCACCATTCACAATCGCCATAAGCCAAGCCGTTATATTTTGAGTCTTGGCTCTCTGTAATAAAAGCCTTATTTTGATGTGTAATGAAGTCGTTACGGACTTTTCGGACTCGGAGGTTTGTGTTCGAGACTTCGAGACGGTCAGGTGACTGGCTTACGTGTCGGTTGGCGCCTTTTCAAATGAATCGCATTCTTGCTCATGGTCTAGGGTTGCTAACCCATTTTTCGAAATGGCTTCTTAGTCCCGTATTACAGAACGTCACTGAATACTTCTACAGCATTAGGTAGGTACTTAAAACTAGTTTCAACCAATCAAATGGCTTGAATCTAGTTTTAACCCCTCAAGTGTCTGAGTTTGGCTGATTTTAGACCCAAAACCCCAGCGAGTGGGGAGGGTTGGGGGTTAGTTGCGAACCCCATAGGTTCACAACTACTGATAATGATATGTTTTCCATCGGATGATGTTTTTTTACGTTTATATATACGTGATCTAAGCTTATATACCTATTATGTAAAGTTTTGTCCTTTTGCACACTTGGGGTGCATTTGACACGCGGGGGGGGAGGGGAGGTTAGCTGCGAACTCCATAAGTTCACAACTAATGATTTGATTGGTTTTCCATCGGATGATGTTTTTTTACATTTATATATACTTATGTGATATAAGCTTGTGTACCGAACAAAAAAAGGGTTTTTCTTATGCACACATGGGGTGCATTCGACACTTAAGGGGTTGCTTGAGTAGGTATTGAGTAACGTTCTGTAATACGGGCCTTAGGTCCGTATTACAGAAGGAAATCAAGCACTGATCTTTGTTTAAATCTAGTTTAAAACTAGTTTCAACCAATCAAATGGCTTGAATCTAGTTTAAAGTAATGCTTGAGTATTGAGTGACGTTCTATAATACGGACCTTAGACTGAAACACTTGTTTTATTCCCCGAATTGGACGTTTAGCAGAAAATAGCAAAGTATGTCATTCGACCAATAGGTACCCGTTATGAATGCATTGTTTGAAGGAAAACGTGCGGAAATAACTTATTATAATGCAAATTAGTGTTAAACTTTGATTGAAATTGTTGAATTGCTTTCGCTGAATATTACATAAATGCTACATAGATTCGTAAATAACTTCTATTTTGGGCGTCCGCTATTAATAAAACTCTTGAAAACGCTGATAACCCTATCGCACAACCACAAGGAATATCCTTGTGAGCGTTTCCCGCATAACTATTTCGAGTTACGTGCATGTACACGAACACGCCTTCATTTGTCGACGTGTGTGTGCCTGAAGGCTTGTCTGTATTCAGTTTCGAGGCCATAAAGTGATTGGCTCATTCGAAGTAAAAACATTTTTATCAACCGGCGGCATACACTTTTATTTAGTTAAACATTTATTAGCTTAGGGGGTTTCAGCTGGTTTTCCTAATTGTTTGTCACGTTTTATTTTAGGTGATGTAGTCATTTCTTGAACCTGCAGGCTGTAGGTATTCAAAATCACCACCTAGGTTCAGTCAGCCACACATACCTATTATGAGTAGGTACTAAAACGTGTATGACGACCTCGTCCTTTATGTGTTTTGGTCGTTATGTACCTATCCTCAGCGTGACTGACATTTTCAGTTAGTTTTTTTAACCTTCCATACCCCCGATGCACAAGGCTTTCAAAGAATTGGTGACGTCAACCAACAATAAAGTTGACGCAAATCGTCCAATGTTCTCCAATATATCTTCGTTATTATCTATTAAGTTTTTGTGAACCTCTCGATCCAATTGACCCTCGTTTCAGTGGTTGTGCGTGAGCGTCGTCACATCTGTCATATACACATTAATTTATTGATTATTTCATGCAGAATCAGAATGTTTTTCAAATGTTATCAGCGTAAGTATCATTTAATTTGTTTCTTAATTTTGAGATTTACGAATAAATGTGGGCATAAAATATGTTGATGTAGAATGATAGAGTCATCAATCATTACATTAAGTAAGTATTACAAAAATATGAATCAATTCGGCCGTGGAGGTAAGTACCTACCTATCTACATAATATTCGGTAATTTTGATGCCACTAAATGCTGAATAGAAACTTTAATAAGTATCAATCTGCCCAGCCTTTTCCCAACTATGTTGGGGTCGGCTTCCAGTCTAACCGGATGCAGCTTACCTCCAATACCAGTATTTTAAATTGAGCGACTGCCTATCTGACCTCCACAACAACAGTTAAGTACCTACTGGGTAATAATACGATACTCCTTGGTAAGACTGGTTGTCAGACTTTCGGGCTTCTGACGACCCGTAACGACTGTCAAAGATCCCCGAATGACTGAAATATTTATTTAAGTATAAGTCCACGGGGATCCAAGGATTTAAATAAAAACACAATTAATTTCAAGTTTTTTAATAAACAAACACTCAAATGCAATCTAGGGATAGGAGGACATGTTAAATCAAATAAGTAGGTAGGTACTTGTTAACACAATAAGCAATCTTTGAGCTGAAGCAGCGTCACTTCATATCTAGATACTGCCCGATAGCCTATCAAGAAGAAAATCACGAGTAATCGTGATTTTCGAGATAGGGACAAAATCGGAATGGGACCAAAGTACGTAGGTTGTTTGAGAGTATGTAATTAGTTGGGTTCAACATAACTTCCTTGTAATATAAGTAAGTATTGCAAACGATGTTTTACTTTATATCTTTCACGATGTCCGCTACTAACCGAATAAATTCAAAAATGGAACAGAGTTTGTATGAAATTATCTGCCAAGTAAGCTAATAGGAACTTAATCGTAGGTGGTGAAACAGGCCCATAGTCTCACATACAAGTACAAGACAAGTCGTAGAAGTCTCACGTGATTAATTTATGACTATTTCCTTGAATATGTATATACAATATAATTAAAAATGTTCGCTAATATACGGTACCTATCTTTCTATTTTCGGCATCATATGAATCAAAACTGTCATGTTGGTCCCACCTGGCACCACCCATGACACCTCCGATCAACAAAAAAAGAAAGATGGAGCGCCGCGAACATCGAACACGATACAAAACCAAGCTCCTGCAAGTAAAATACACACTCACGAACACATCACATACAACTAAAACCACGCTCACCGCTCTTAGTACGTGACGAGTCGTCGTCTAGATATAATACTTAATTTAAAAAAAAAATAGAATTAAGCTTTCCTGTGTAGTGAAAACTTGTAAAAACAATAGTTAGTAAATCACATAAAAAGTCTCAGGCCCAGCGCACACCCGCTGCAGGCGCGGCGGAGCGCAATTGAAGACAACAATTTAATATATAAACCTTAACTACCTTGACATAGGTATGGTCGCGCGCATGCTCCTGTAGTAGCTTGAGGGCACTCCGAGCACCGCGTGCGAATTTATTCTTTGATTGACCGTATGTCAAGGTAGTTAAGGTTTATATTAAATTGTTGTCTTCAATTGCGTTCCGCCGCGCCTCCAGCGGTGTGCGCTGGGCCTTACGGAATCACTTTTCACTTGTACTTGAAATAGCATCGTTACCTATGACTTTTAGGTTACTTGGAACAAAAAACGTCAACGAACGAACGCAGTGACATAAAGTGCAAGTGTTTCCATAACGATTTATACCCATTCGAATAAGCGTGATATTTTACCCATACAATATTATTCACCAAATTATAGGGAAACATTTTAACAAATGGCAACCCTTCGAAGCACACAGATAAAAAGGTGGCTTCACTTTTGATGTTCCAGGCGCGCCCATCTTCCTTTTTTTGTTGATCTGAGCATGACACTCTTTCTTTCCTTTCGCATCTGCCTACCTCACTAAAGTTTGATTCTTTTACTTCGAGGATGCGATTATCTATTAGATTTAGATTTTTAGCATTTTTTATATATTTCTACTAAAAAATATACCCTGTATTTAGGGGATATTAAAAGATAACATTCCAGTCTTGCCGACTTCAAGAATGCACTTGTAGCCTTGTAGGTTATACGATCAGTAGCACTTACCATTGTTACTTTCAAGTGACTTTAGAAAGTTTCAATATCGACAGTATTGAATATTAAGTCAAGGACAGATCGAGCCACACCCACAAGTGTGTCATCAAGGTTCTGAGATGATGCTCACTCGAGCAAGCAGCTCATGTGGACCATGCCCATGAGTCACTCTCACTGGCCCGGACGTTTACTTAGTGATCATAGTAGTGTTATGTAAAGAAAAAAAACTAACGGTAATTTAAAGGAGTATCGAAAAGATTGCCCCATGATTTAAATTTTGAAGTCATTTTAATTTTTCTTGGTTTTTTTGAAGATGTATGTTCTACTCGCACGTAGTCATGTCTGTTATGGTCTTCAACAGTTGTTTGAATAAAGTTTCGAGAAATCAAATAAAAAAAACCTATCAAATATTCTATTGTGCAATTATAGCTTCTTCAGTTTCAATGATGATATTGGTGGCACGTGTAATGGCTTAAAACGCCTGAAGAAATATGGTTTTCGTGCAACAATAGTTCCACCTCAAGTTATATAGTACGTCTATACCTCTTGTATTTTCACAATGAGTGTAGTGTAGCGATATGGAGCCAGGGTCATGAGCTATGCCTGCGTAACAGAGACCGTGTGACGTCGGCCGGGGGGCTTGGTTGTGCCAGCCAATCAGCAGCTGCCACCCGCAGTGATCGTATGCGTCAGAGACGTAAAATAATGTGTTTCTTTCCTTAGTGATAGTCGGGCAAATAAAATGAATCAACTCGTTATGTGGGTGTGTCGTACCGTAGGTATGCATGTTTCTTTCATCAATGTGGCTTTTTGTTTCATAGTTAATTAGATAAGAGAAAGAGCTGATAGAACACAGCTTGCTGTTTTAGTAGGTACGGTCAGCAACAGAAGTCGGTTAGCACCGCTACTTTTTGACATCATCTAAATTAACACAAAATGACACGATAACCTGCTTTTCAGCATTTCATTTATTAGATATGAGTTAATTTTCTTTAAAATTTACATCTGTTCCGATTTTGATGAAGTATTTTTCTCAATAGGTAAGTAATTAAGATTTAGAAAACACAAGTGTTACTTAATCGAATTTGTTGCTGACTGTAACTAAATAATAGGCTGAAACAGAAATGACGAATAAGCGGATTTTTAATGCTTCTGAACTGAAAGCCTGATAACTAGTTATCGAATAATTTTGATGAGCCTTTTCTGTTTGTTAATGATTCATTATCAAACAAAAATGGCTCATACTGCTGATGCAACATGATGTTGGATTGAAGCAGTCTATTCTGATACCGGGGAGGCTTGCGCGTGTCGACCTATGAACGAGCATGTAGGTATAAGTAGGTACATACATACGGATTGCACATGGTTGCGTGTTGCGATGCGCGTGCGCGCCACACCTCCGCGCAATACGTACCGACAAGAGTTAGTACATGCTCGTTCCAACGTATAACGACTTTCTAAGAATAGACGTCATTGACCTCTGTTTAACTTGCGATTTTCAGTGCTTTTTGCAGTGATTTAGCTATTTTTAGGGATCCTTATCTGAAAAAAAAGATAGGCCAAGTGAGTGTTCCCCTTCATTGTGCGTGGTCCGCCACGCACAATGAAGGGTTCCGTAGTTGAAAAGAATTTATCCCAAATCAAATATTCTGAGGTCGTACACGAAATTTTGCCGATTTCGCTGATTAGATCATAATTGAAATGAATTTTCATCTTTTGCATTAAAACTGATAGAAATACAGTATTTTAACTGTAAAATGACATATTTAAAATCACGTAAATCAGCGAAATCTGCAAAATTTCGTATACGGCCTCTTAACATTGTAATCCCAAAAAAAGTTTTTTTATTTGATAAAATTAACAATTTTCGGACTTTTTCCTCTATTTGTGCTTTGAGACCTTAATTGCTTCTTGCCAAATTTCATTATTCTGGATTATCGGGAAGTAGGTACCCCATAGGTTTTGATTTACTTGCGAGTATCGCATAAATGGCCGTATTTTTGTATTGCGTTGACTTAGAAGCTTGATTTTTTTAGAACTCCTTATTGATCATAGACTTACGTATTCGATATTAATTTCAACTTGATACCCTCACGCGCCTCCTGAGAAAAAGGGTCTTGACAGACAGACAGACGGACAAACAAGTGATCCTATAAGGGTTCCTTTTTTTTTCTTTTGAGGTACGGACCCTAAAAAACAAAGCCCATGGAGGATCACTTTCAAGACCCTTTTTCTGCGGAACTGGTACAGGCATCTTCAAGTGGAAATTATAATATCAAATACTAGTGTGTGGTCCCTTGGACTGGTGAAAGTGTGTGCATTCAATAGATAGCTATACTCGCCTAGATGTCACTTATTTTGATGATTATCTCTTTCCAATATCAATAGGATACTTCCAGCTTCAACCAGCAGCATAAAATTTGGCAAGAAACAAGGTCTCACAGTACAAGAAAAGGAAAAAAAACGTATAAGTATTGTTAATGTTTTGTTGATCACTTTTGGTGCCAAACCATGTGATCCACGACAAAATAAACCACCTACGCTCTTCAAGTGTAGGTAGACACTGAAAGAGATGAATTGGTAATTATAACAGACTAGCTGCGCCCCGCGGTTTCACCCGCGTAGACCGAGATAAAAAACAGCCTATATGTTAATCCAGGGTTTAAGCTATCTACATACCAAATTTCATCCAAATCGGTCCAGCCGTTTGAGCGTGAAGAAGTAACAAACATACACACACACACACACACACTCACAAACTTTCGCCTTTATAATATTAGTGTGATGAACGGCATCTTGTCCATCATCATGCTAATTTCATCATTCTTAAAGTACGCAATAACACTGGTGAAAATGAGCCTTCGAACGTCATAAATGGTTACAGGTTACAGGCGAGGAAGTAGTAGTATGAGTAGTATGTAGTAAATATTCAGAGATCAAACTTTGCAGCCCAATTTTGGAAAACGAGGATAATAATATGTTAGCAGAAACGCTGGTGTAGTTTTCAATATGAGAGAGAGAACGAGATAACGTTAAACAGTCCACTGGTATTGTTCTCTGGTGTTATTATTGCTAGGGTGGATCGAAGGTTAAGCTACTCTTGCTGCGGTCGATTCGTGGATGGGTGACCAAGCCCATCCATTACTTATCGGATCCTCCTCCGTGCCTCGGAAAGCACCGGATGTCATTCGTAGATCTTTGACATTCGTTACGGTTAGTCAGTAGCCCGAAAGTCTGACAACCAGTCTTACCAAGACGTATCGTGTTACCGAGTAACTGGGTTGTAGAGGTCAGACAGGCAGTCGCTCCATGCAAAATACTGGAATTCAGCTGCATCCGGCTAGACTGGAAGCCGACCCCAACATAGCTGGGAAAAGGCTAGGCAGATTGATTGAAATTAAAATCCTTCATAATCATAATGAAGCTTTTCGTACCACTTGCTCAAAAAAGTGACATTCTATGCCACAAAAAGCGAACATAACAATAGTCATTTTTAATTTGTTAAAAACAGGGAAAGAAAATTGTACTGAATTTCATTCATCCTCTAGGTCCCGAGAATGTGATTTAAATTTGGAATACTTACCGAAATTTATACTGAACTACATCTGTGTTTACACCATTGAGTTTGTATATAAAGCATTATACATCTTTTTGAAAAAGGAATACGCATTTATTATGCAGTTATGATTATTAAATAAAATTACGAAAACCGACGAGGCCGTATGAGCTTGATGCCTTTGCTTTTCCGACAAAAAAATATTAGTCTAGGAATTTGCCGCGTTTTTGTTTTCTTCAAATACATAAACAATTTATTTTTATAAATAAGTTAATGTTCTAAAATGCGTATATTATCTCATTATTATTATTGTGTTAATTTTTTCGCTAATGGTACGAAAAGTAGAGTATTTTCCTCGGTGATAAAGCTGTCTTAGTCTTGGGTGGACTTAAATCCCTCGCTTCTCGTGATTTAAGTTTTTAACACCCTCGCTACGCTCGGGAGTAAACATTGTTGTTGATCTTAGGATTCCATTTTGGACTCTTTGCAGGCAGAGTATGTTGGCTGTGCTGGCAACTCCCCACAATTGGATCCCGCAGGTCCATATTGGCTTAAGAACCGAGTTGTAGATGAGGAGTTTGTTGCCTACAGAGAGCACAGAGTTTCTTCCCATGAGCCAATACAGGTTTCGGATTTTGTGGTTTCTCTCGTCCATTTTATTTTTAATGTGATGCTTGTTCTATTGTTGAGTGAGATTTCCGAAAGGCAAACTGGTGATTCGGAACAACATCGTTGGCGTCCATGCACGGTTTTAATCGGTTAAGGAATACCCTTCCCCCAGTTTGGAGAGTACAGGCATTAAGCTTATCGGCCGATAAGACGAGGCTTCATGTTCAGGTTTACCTAATTTGTGGATCATGACAACTTCAGAGATTTTCCACAGGTCAGGAAAGTGAAAAGTTCGAAAAATTGCATTGAACAAACTAGCCAGGAAAGAAATGCATTTTCTGGGAAGAATTTTAAGTATGGAAGACGTGATCAGGTCGAATCCCGGGGCTTTCCTCGTGTTCAGCATTCTGATTTTCTTTGCTATTTCTTTAGGTGTTGTTGGTATAATGGGCATACACATCTGCAGATCTTGCTCCAATATTGTGTCAATTTCATGCTCATCAGCAACGCTCTCGTTGGGTTTGAATACTGAATCCAGATGCATTGCAAATACCTCAGCCTTTTCCAAGTCAGTTCTTGCCCAGGAAGCTTGTGATCTGATTGGAGGATAAGATTGTTGAGGCTTGTCTAGGTTTTTAGTGGCCTTCCAGAGCGAGTTCGCGCCTACCCCCGTAGGTGATATCAACTGGAGGGTCGCTGTCAACGTTGAGTTAGTAGACTCCTGAATCCTTACCTGGCCTTCCTGGCTGGTTCTTGGCCTTGAACTCCTTAGCTGCCTTGTTGTAATTGAGTTTATCAAGCGGATGACGGGATTGATGCCATATTCTTCTAAGTCGGCGTTTTTCTAGGATTTTTTGCATTATGTCTGGTGGATGAGAAGGGTTGGTACAACCTTTGGGCCGAGCTTTGTGTTGATCCAAGCAGCCACCTGAATGGTGTTAGTGATATATTTGCAGGCGTTATCTACATCATTTTGGTTTTCCAGTGGTATAGTAGCAGTAAAGTTTTCATTGAGGTAGGTTTTAAAGCCGTCCCTGTCAGTTCGGCTATTCGTCAGAGACTCTGTTATTTCCCGAGTAAGCACACTAGTGCTAATGATCTGATGACCCGTCTAGACTCGATTCGACAGTAGTGTGTAAGCTGTCTATACACTTATTTATGAACAAATCAGGCAATCCGGCAGTTTCTTTGGGTCGCTAGGCCAGTAGGTAGGCTCACCTGTAGATATCGGTTTTAACTGATTTTCATCAACACAACGTTTCAATTCGCGTCCACTAGTGCTGGTACAGCGGGATCCTCAAAATGTATGTTTGGCATTCCAGTCACCACCCGCAATAAACCTATGGCCAAGAGTATTGAAGTAGGTTTTGAACATGTCTCCAGTTATTTTGTGTCTTGGTGGACAGTAAACTGAGGAGAGAATAATAGGGCCTGCTCGGTCCTCCAATCTAACAGGAGTAGCTTGTAAATGCTCTGTAGAATATGGTTCTATCAGTGAATGTCTCAGGTTCGATCAAATGGCCAGCGCTGAGCCAGCATGCGCACTACCATCGGGATGAGGAGAGTGGTAAATGTTATAGCCTCTAATGCGGAACGAGCTTCTGGACGTCCCGTGCGACTCTGATATTAATACTGCGTCTAGTTTGTCGGCTTTCATTAAAGTCTCTAACTCTTGGATATTGGGAGCCAATCCATTGATGTTCCAGATTGCGATTCGTAGTGGAGTAATGTATGGTGCTAGTTTAGTAATGACTGTAGTCAGTAACCCCATTAGGGTGCTGATTTGTTGCAGGAGTAGGTCGATTTTCATTTTGTTTGAATAAAAGTTGTTCCATAACTGTTAAATCTTGTTGAGGGTTTTCTATGTGACTAGATTTAACCACGTTGTCTCGTGGAGTAAGTGGAGTAACATTGAGGCATCCAGCGGCAATATCTGTGTATCTTAGGTCCGATCTGCGTATAGGAGTTTTGTTGGGGTAGGGCGGGGCTTTCTCAAAATTGTTTTGGTGCGGATTATATCTGTAGGTAAGTTGGAGTTGCCGGTTGTAGTATTTCTTGGTTAAATTTTTCTTGACAGTATTTCTTTGTAAACCTGACAACCTTTGTAATTGGCAGGATGATCGCAGGAGCAAAGAGCGCATTTGGCGGGTGTGTTTCTATCTTTCTTGAGGCATTCTGAAGTTTTGTGGCCCTCCCCACATTTGACACATCTGTATGGCTTCATGCAGTTGTCTTTGCAGTGGCCATATTGTTGGCATCTTTGACATTGTACGATTGTCTTAGTTTTGCGTGGATCTTCGATTTTGATGCTTTGGTGAAATAACGAATCATTATTTGGACTAGGTTCCAAATTAACAAAAAATATGGAGGTAGGTGTTTTGTCTGGTCCATAGCGGTGATTGATGATTTCTCCTCTGACCTTGATACCTACCAGATTTCTCAAGCTCCTCAATGATGGTATCATGTGGAGTAGTAGGTATGATGTCTTTTATTACTATTCGGTAGCATTTCGTATCTTTACGAGAGAAAGTGTGTCCTATTAATCCCTTCTGTCGTATCAGATCAATGACTTGCTTGTAATCATCAGTAGTGCTAACCATTACGCGTAGGAAACTCTTCCGGGCGAATTACGGACTCAATTAGTTTGGTGAGCTCGTTTAGATCCTCAATCCCATACAGAATAATAGGAGGGGGCTTATTTTGTGGTTTAGGCTCAGTATCTGTATCCTCTGTTAGGTCAATCGGTAGGTTTGAGAATCGGTTTTCTGACTCTGGATTAACACATAGAATACTTTTCAATACGATATTATTTCGGGTTCGAGACTTACGCGGGTGAAACCGCGGGGTGCTGCTAGTATTTATATAATAACACTAATAAACTGAAAAGCTAAAAAAAAATTGATGATGATCATTTTGCATTTTATTTTGGTAGATATAAAAAAGGCTATTAATTGTGTAGTATGTCATGCTGTGTAGCCACTAGCTTGCAAACAAAGCCTTGGTGAGAACAGCGAGCGCGCGTGGCGCATGGCGGAGCAAAGTCCAAGGTCCAACAGCCAGGTGCTTAAAAAAGTTCGCAGTGGCTCTCTTGAATAGTTGAAGAGTGATGAAATCTTGAATACTTACTTTAAATTGTTTGTCAGTTCTTGGAGTAGGTAGGTATGGATATTTAGGGGGACCGTTCTGGGGAACACTTTTAAATCTAAGAGGTCCCCCGACTGCAATGACAATTTTATTTATCCAGTCTACAATGCATTCCTGTAATGATGAAATGTGACTCGTCCAATAAGGAATTAGTGATTAGGTGGGAATATAAATCAATTTGTATTGGTCGACAGTCACATTTTATTCGCTATATTTCGGTTTTTCCGAAGTTATAAACGATGAACCTTTAAAAAATAAATGTAGGTAGAGATGAAGTAGTTAACTAATGTATTTTTTGTAAAAATGTCAACATGCAAACAAAAAAAAAATGTATTATTTATAGTTGTGACATTTTTGTTAGGTACCTACCTACTTACCATAAACTTTTTGAGTTGTTGCCAATACAAGGTATTGTAAATTGTTGGTTTTTTTTCCTTTATTTTATTTACAAAAGGTGGCAACCTATCTATAGTTCGATTCATACGTGGCGACTGGCGTCTCGGAAGTTAGCTGCGATATTTAAGAATTTTTAAACATTTAGCTCTATGATGTTTGAATCGTACTATAGGTATCCGCACTCGCAGCTAACTTCCGAGCCGCCATTAAGTTTGAATCGAACTACTTATACTTGACTTTTGTTTGCCAGTTTTCCTATTTTATGGGATGTTTATTTTATTCTTGAATTTTAGTGCAGTACACACTACCTACTACGTACCTACTTTTATAGATAAATGACATTAATATTTGATAACCATGGAAATGAAGAATTTTTGGAATTCGGTAGGTATTAGAAACACCAGAATTATTTTCCTCTTTCTTCGTTTAGTTAGGCACGTAGCTACAACATAAATAATACATTATCTTGTGCACATTGGAAACGAATTTAAATTCAGCACGTGCTGAATATTACTCGTTTATTCAAGTTTTTTTTTTACTTTTTAAAATTGAAATGAATTTGGCCTCGGTTTCGAGTTTCTGAGCACGTTTTGTACTTATGTACTAACTTTTTAATTAATGTTTACATTAAGTACATTTAAATAATTATCTAGTTTTAAGTCACTTAGTTTTTGACCCAAATTAACAAATTGTTGATCCATTGATCCACTATTCCAAATCGATGTTAAAATGTGCACTTGCGAGTAGTCTTTCATGTGTGACTGCCAGCGAATCATGAAATCGGACATCGTACAGACAATCAGACAACTGTGACTTGATTGATATAATTGTTGTCGATCAAGGATGGAATTTTCCATTTGCCTTTAAAATGGAATAAATAGTCTATTACTGACATGAAATACTCTATCAAGGATAGATTGATCGCTTCGGTAGAAGACTGTTTATTGTGCCTATTCATCACATTTGATCTATTGACGCACATTCAAAATAATTTGGTAGGTACAGACGCCAGCAGGTCAAGCCACCCGAAACTGTCAAATTTTCCCAATCAACCTTGAACTACTTTACCGATAAAGATGAAAGTCTATTAAAGAAATTTGACAGATTGTAGTAGCTTGATGTGCTGGCGTCTGTACCTACGTATCTGCATGTATTTTATGCACATAGGTACCTGATGTCAAAGAAAAGCAACTTTGACTCTATTTTTCCATTTGCCTTTAAAATGGAATAAATAGTCTATTACTGACATGAAATACTCTATCAAGGATAGATTGATCGCTTCGGTAGAATACTGTTTATTGTGCCTATTCATCACATTTGATCTATTGACGCACATTCAAAATAATTTGGTAGGTACAGACGCCAGCAGGTCAAGCCACCCGAAACTGTCAAATTTTCCCAATCAACCTTGAACTACTTTACCGATAAAGATGAAAGTCTATTAAAGAAATTTGACAGATTGTAGTAGCTTGATGTGCTGGCGTCTGTACCTACGTATCTGCATGTATTTTATGCACATAGGTACCTGATGTCAAAGAAAAGCAACTTTGACTCTATTTTTCCATTTGCCTTTAAAATGGAATAAATAGTCTATTACTGACATGAAATACTCTATCAAGGATAGATTGATCGCTTCGGTAGAATACTGTTTATTGTGCCTATTCATCACATTTGATCTATTGACGCACATTCAAAATAATTTGGTAGGTACAGACGCCAGCAGGTCAAGCCACCCGAAACTGTCAAATTTTCCCAATCAACCTTGAACTACTTTACCGATAAAGATGAAAGTCTATTAAAGAAATTTGACAGATTGTAGTAGCTTGATGTGCTGGCGTCTGTACCTACGTATCTGCATGTATTTTATGCACATAGGTACCTGATGTCAAAGAAAAGCAACTTTGACTCTATTTTTCCATTTGCCTTTAAAATGGAATAAATAGTCTATTACTGACATGAAATACTCTATCAAGGATAGATTGATCGCTTCGGTAGAATACTGTTTATTGTGCCTATTCATCACATTTGATCTATTGACGCACATTCAAAATAATTTGGTAGGTAAGTACCTACGTATCTGCATGTATTTTATGCACATAGGTACCTGATGTCAAAGAAAAGCAACTTTGACTCTATTTGACGCACGAACTACAAATGGTCCGCGTGGTTCTCGGCAACGAAAAAAAACGGCTCCCCCGGCTTCAGCATTGGTTGCCGTTAGTTATGGTGGCCGCCACTTAAATCTGCAATAAAGTTCATTGCTCTTTCCTTAATTTCTCTGCTTAGGTATCCCGGCAATACATTATGAATCGTTTTTTATTACTAGAAAAAGTCAAGGAACACGATAAAGGTCGTTTCGGGACAAGTTTATGTCATTATTTCTGTTTTCGGAATTACGTAGGTATTTGATTAAATACGTATGCGGGTCAATGGCCTTTAATTATTTATTTGACGTTAGGTATCCCGGGGAATATGTTAATCGATGGATAGATAGTAAGTAGTGCTCCACAACTATCTAATAAAGATATAATATACGAAAGAGGGCACACGTTTATTTAAAATCCAACGCAATCAAGCACTGATTAACGTAATTTATAAAAATACGCATTTTGAAAAAATTTCACGTGAGATTAGGGGAAGAGCCAAGCGGTCGAAAAATCGCTAAAATCGCCTCACGTAATTAATTAACGGCGCCTTACAGTTTCTTAATTTAACATTTGCCTAATATTAGGTGTTTACCTATGAAATTGCCGTTCTGCAGTACTGGCCATTTCAAATCAAAATAATTTTTGTTTGGCTAAGAATTCTAATTTCAAATTAATTTTATTTTAAAAACATGGATTTTTTTTTCCAAAAGTAGTCATTTGTTTATTGATTATGGATTAGTGTTACATTTTCATCGCATTTCAATCTTTTTCGTCATCATGGATACGTTAAAAATTCGAGTAATTATGGAATATGAGTACCGTCGTGGCAGCAACGCGGCACAAGCGGCACGCAACATCAACGACGTTTACGGAGCTAACACTACAAACCAACGCACCACCTGTTATTGGTTTGCTCGCTTCCGTTCTGGAAATTTCGACCTGAAAAATGAACCTCGCGGTCGTCCGAAGACTTTGGTCGACAATTACGAATTAAAGGCGATTGTGGAAGCTGATGATACACAATCTACGGCTGAATTAGCAGCAGCTATCGACGTTAGCGTCAAAACAATATTGGTCCATTTGCGTCAAATTGGCAAGGTAAAAAAGCTTGACAAATGGGTGCCCCACGAACTCAATGATCGCCAGCGCGAAGTACTCGTCGAGACGTGCCTTGCACTGCTCAACAGACTCACAAATGAAGGAATTTTGAACCGCATTGTTACCTGCGATGAAAAATGGATTCTGTTTGATAACCGCAAGCGCTCAGCAAGTTGGTTGGATCCTGGTTCAGCACCTAAACAATGCCCTAAACGAAAACTTACCCCTAGAAAAGTGATGGTCACTGTTTGGTGGTCTAGCGCCGGTGTGATTCATCAATCTTCTTACCAAACGGGGTGAGCATTACTGCAGATGTGTAATGTGAAGAACTGAACACAATGATGGAGAAGCTGGCACATCTCCAACCAGCATTGGTCAATCGCTCGTCTCCGCTGCTCCTGCACGACAACGCGCGACCTCATACTGAACAGCAAACGGTCTCCAAGTTGCAAGAACTGGGGCTCTCCGTCATCCGCCCTACTCACCAGACCTTGCGCCTACAGACTACTACTTTTTCCAGAATTTGGATAACTTCTTGGCGGGAAAAAAATTCAATACCCGAGAGGCAGTACAAAATGCCTTTGAAGAATTTGTTGCCTCCCGACCAGCTGATTTCTTTAAGAAGGGCATCAATAAACTGCCACTGCGTTGGCAAAGATGCATTGATTGCATGGGTGATTACTTCGATTAATACAAATAAAAAATACATGAAAAAAATTCGTTTAAATTTTTTCATACAAAACGGCAATTTCATAGGTAAATACCTATTATTATGTTATCTCCAATAAAATTATCTAAGTATACCTAAGTAGGTAGCTCTAGGTATAATAGGTACTACTTAGGTTTATTTTAAGTTACGCCGAGTCCACGAAGGATTATTACGTTACATGGTTACATACATAGGTACAACGTAATAGGTATAGTATTTCTATTTTTATTATCTAAGATAATTACCTATTGTAAGTAATTATAAAAAGGAAGTTTTATATTGTTAGGTATTTACTTATTTAGTGTCCAGAAATGAAGGCTTTATTGTACGAGTATGTAGTTAGTACCTACTTATTTTAGTAATTATCATAGGTACTAGCATACCTATCTAATTAACGGATTTCCACTACACGTCATTTCAGACACGAAATTTAGATTTAATTGGCAATTAGACGCCCGTTTTGTTTGGTGTTAATAATTGCTTAATGATACGATGTGATGTAAAGATTACAGAAATGTAGGTAGCTTGGGTTAACAAATTGTAATTTTGTCTTATGCTGTCACTTTTATTTCGTTCATTAGGAGTGGCTCGATGACTGACTAGAGTAGCCAGGTCCTACCTACGTCCGCGCCCTGGGCAATCTCAATCGGGTCTGGTTCATAATATCGACAGTCACTACATCGACCGACGGTCGCTGTATCGAAAACGTTCCATCGACGGGTTAATGAATCGACAGTACCCCAAATTGATGGTACGCTACTACTATCGATTAAATCGATAGTACGCTATATCGACAGTACACTAAATCGACGGTACGCTACATCGACAGTACATCAAATCGATAGTACGCCGTATCGACAGTATACCATTTCGATAATACGTTGTATCGACAGTACACCATATTGATGGTACGCTGCATCGACTGCCTAACCCCAGCCAAATTTAAATAAACAGACAGACACACGAGTCATCCTATTCTATCACAGCGTGTCTGACCACGCAAAATGAAGGGTTCCGTATTTGAAAAGAATTTATCCCAAAAACAGACTTAACATTGCACATTGTAATCCCAAAAAAAAATTTTATGTCATAGAATTACAAATCATAACATTTTTTGGACTTTTTCCTTTACTTGTGCTGAGAGACCTTGCTTCTTGCCAAATTTCATGATTCTAGGTCAACGGAAATTACTCTATATGTTTTTATTTACTTGAGAGTATCAAAATATGTCGCATAAATGGCCGTATTTTTTTTATTGCGTTGACTTAGAAGCTTGATTTTTTTAGAACTTTAAGGGACTCACTCGTGTGTCTGTCTCTTTATTTAAAGTTGGCTCGGGTCAGGCAGTCGATGCAGCGTAGGTACCATCGATATGGTGTAATGTCGATACAACGTATTATCGATGTGGTATACTGTCGATACGGCGTACTATCGATTTGATGTACTGTCGATATAGCGTACCGTCGATTTAGTGTACTGTCAATATAGCGTACTATCGATTTGGTGTACTGTCGATGTAGCGTACCATCGATTTGGGGTACTGTCGATTCATTAACCCGTCGATGGAACGTTTTCGATACAGCGACCGCCGATGTAGTGACTGTCGATATTATGAACCAGACCCATCCCAATCAGCCACGCTACCAAACCTGCTGATTAGCTTCATCTTAATCACCACAGCGTATGAGCTGTTATTGATTAGCTCGTGCCGATACCTACGATAAACAAAATCACCAAGAATTTCACCAAACCTCTACATTTAAGTTTTACACGAGTGGGATATGCATCCCACTCGTGGTTTGTAAAACTTAAATGTGCTAAGCCATTATCAAATTCAGCAATATGAATTATGATGCAGCCGCAGTAGCAGTTGATCAACAGAAGGTATTCAAGGTTACAAAGTACTACGTAGGCCTGTCTTGTGTGAACTTTAATTAAGACGACGATTACAGACGGCCGCGCTTCAGTTGTCTACTCTCACTAATTAAAGTTTGTTAGTGTTGCATCGCAGCATGTAGCCATTGGCATTTACTCATAAGCCAAACTTCATGTTTGAACGTAACTCGAACTCGGCCCAAATGACGTTTTAGAACTCACACCGAACTCGAACGATTCTTCTCGAGCCTCGCCTCGTTTGACACCGAATAGTATGTATGACGTACTTGCACACACTACACACCGATGTCTTTGACGTTTTGTTTCATAAACTTCAACTCATTAACCATTGGACGCAGCCAGTCACAGCGAATGGAAAGTTACCGCCAATGGCGGTTACAGACTATATTGAAATTGTATTAATATAACATGCAGACATAATATTGAATCTCCGGAAATTAAGTATTGTCTACATATTGAGTGCCTAAATACCATTTGAGATCTGTGTGTGCCAGCCGTATTTGTCTTGACTTGAGGAGGTAATGCATCGTTCGGTCGGCTCACGCCAAGCAAATAGATCTTGATCTAAACGAAACATGTTTAAGTACCTTATACGATTATAGGCTGCCTGAAACCGACCCCGGTCAGCACAGCTGGCATAGCATCACCACAAGTCCGAAGAGTAGTTGCAAGAGCAGTGGAGAAACACAAACAGGAATCTGATACTAGACACCCACTATCTGGCGCACAACTAGCAACGCAACGCCTAAAAACAGGCCCAGCTTCCTAAAATACGGTAACCTAACACTGTAACAATACTGAATAAATTAGCGAAGTAAAATGTTTCATTTAGAACTTAGAACAAAGAAGGCAAGTGTTCTTTAAAATTGTATATTTCTAGTTATTACATCAGCCAAAAATATGGGCAAAACACATTTGCCCCCATGATAGCGCACTTTTTAGGAAACTGATCTTGAACAGATTACTCATTATCGTCGTTATCTGACTGACGCAATCTCTGTTTATTTATTGCTGTACAAGGCTGTCTATAGTCCGACTCCGATGCATCGAAAGTACTGATTATACCTACTTGTGGTGGCGGCGCGTGATTGGCTCGCAGTGGAGGCCTGGCCGGGTGTGGCGAAACGTGTCGCGCTCGCTCCGCCGAGCTCTGCTCAAAATAATGAGCAAAAACTACAAGGAACTAAATTTTAATACCTAAGAAAATTATTATTTATCAATTTAATGAACAATTCCTAGACAAGCAGGCTATCAACAAGGCTTGTTTATCAAGCACGTAATGTTTGCATATTTTTTGCAGACTTCGACTTAACATTTTGCTGAATCAATCGAAAGAGACAAACGCGAAACAATTTTGATTACTGCATCGAGGTCGTTTTATGTTAGGTAATTATTATTGTAAACTAGGAAGTTATGCTTTCAATCCTCGACTTTGCTGTTTTAAAGTAAACCCTACTGCGAATATTGTTAAATTATTTCAAATATTGTACCTATGTACCAGGCACCCTGCTGTTTAAATGAAAGAACGAACTTAAATGTTTTAAAAATTAATATCCCATGACATAAGGATGAAAAACAAAATACAAGCGAATTGAGAACCTCCTACTTTTTTGAAGTCGGTTAAAAATATGAAAACACAATAAATTAACCACAAACTATTAGTTTTGCGGTATAGTCTTTGTCAGTTAATTTAATACATAATTGCACAGAACCACCTTCGACTAAGTTTCCTGTAATTACATTACAACAACAAACAAAGGACGGTAATATGTATTTCTATTTCACCACAGATTCATTTTAATTTCTTTGTTTGTTTGTTTGATTAATATTAATCTGTGATTTCACGAGAACTTCACCCACAGTCTATACTTAATGAATTTATTGATCTATTAATATCATGTCGTATGTATATTTACCCTGTAGACAGGTACTCTTTATGAGGAATGTCGTAGACGTAGATCAACCTGCTTTTTCTACTCAAACAAGATGTCATGGACTTATTATTTTTATCTCCTCGAAGTAGCACCACAAGTCTGCGACACGAAAGAATCTTGGTATCAATACTGGTTTCAGGTAGGTAGGTACGGATACCAAGCCCGGCTAGAAAGAACTAGGATGTCACGTAGGTAGATGAAAGTGCGATCTCAGATAAATGAGACAGCAACGTGCTTTCTTTACACTTTATGACTTACCTATCAAAAATCTGAGAAAGGTGTGCATAAGTGGATGGATGTAGGTACTACTTGAAGGTAAACTCTTTCAAAAATAGAGTTCGTGTCCAACCCCAACGCTATTTTTGGAAGAGTTTTTGAGGAGAGTGGGTAGACTTCATTAGAAGCGGATTAAGATAAAATTATGTTATGATAAATCAATTCATACCTATCAAATTATGTACCTCTTAGCTGTTTTTCCGCCTTGGTGTAGAAAACTTGCTCCAGTTTTTACCAGATTTCTTGAGACAAAAATAAGCCCTCGTAATTCTGACGAAAAAAATATTCCCAAAATTGTTTATCATTAAGATTAACTAACTGTTTATGAGATAACGTCATAATTTTGCGACTCAGCAGTATCTTAGCAAACAAATTGATAACATTCCTTCTCTTATCAGTGACACACCTACAATTCACAATGCATCATACGTGGTCGAGTAATTGATAAGAATTCGCACTTATGAAGTTGGTACATGTGTACTAGAAGATATTTACCTACTTATTGAAAAAAGATGGCAATGTGCCATACTATAAGTATTATTTCTATGCAATGGACAACGACCTATCACAACAATAAATGTAATAATAGTCATCAACTTACGTATAATGCCTGTAATACGCCCACATATTTTGGCATATTATATGTGCCGCTTGGGATATTTGGCACAGATTTCAAAGCTTCTTAGAATGACGTTTCACGTTGAATTTATTGAAATGGTTTGTTTTGACAGCTTATATCCAACTTCTTCAGTATGTCTCCAAAATCTGAGGATTCCTGGGTTTGCACAGATATACTTACTCGTCGAGTAGGTATGCTGCTTGGCGTGATTTACATTATGAGTAGAGAAACAGTGGCTTTGAAGGCCACGCACATGATTTATTTCTGGAAAAAATTACATATTGCACGTCTCGGTCATTTAAATTAGCTGTCGAGAGCGCACATATTAAGAGCATTTCAGTACAAATAGACAGACAGTACAGGAAGATGCGAATGCTAAAGCTCACGAATTATTTCCGACCACTATGCAGGTCAAACTAAAAATTTCCCCACTAACCAGTAGGTAAGACTTAAAAATTGGTATGTTTATAAAAGGACAGTAAAGATAACCTAGATAAAATAAATTGTTTATCAGCACTAAGTTGATAGAAGCATATAATCAAGAAAACGTAGTTTCAGCTTTTAATATATTTTATGATTCGTTTTGTTCCTTTTACAATCTTTGCTTTCCGATCAACAAAGTAAGAATAAATTTAATCTCGCTAGTCAGCAAGGTGGATCACAACAGGAATAAAAAAAAAAACATTTTTGGGCATCTGACAAAAAAGAAAACTAAGGTATCGCCAATATATGTCCAAATCTAAAGATGATGCATTAAACTATACAAAATCAGCACTACCTTAAAAAATTGCGTCAGCCGATCAAAACACCTCATAAATTATAAAATAATGTCATCGTCTAAAAATAAAGGCAAAGCTGCATGGCAGATTATCAAAAACAAAACTCACCCTAATTGCGTAACACATTAGCAATCGGAGTTGGTTTCAATTTGACAGTTCAACAACATTCATTGCGTTATTTACGTTGTCGAGGAGACAAATTTTTCGAACATGAAGCAATGGGTTAGCAATTTGTTCCAAAATGATTCAAACTCTGATTGATAAACGCAATTAGGGTGCAGATCACGTTTACACTAAAACAAATATTGAAAATAATAAAGGCGATGATAATCATATAAATAAACATATAGAAATTGCTGAATCTTTCAACCTATTGCCTATTTCATAAATGTAGCCAAAGAATTCTGTAGTAAAAATAAAGCGTCATCAACCCAAAAACATACAATATTGATTTACCGAGTACGACTCAAATCATGTTTTTGCATCCATGTTATGAAGATGAAGTAAAAAATACCATCATGTCCCTTGACAATACCAAATCGGTTGGATTTTACGGTATAGCAACTTACATTCTCAAATCCTGTGCCACCATTATATATCCCCGATCATTGAACGCTTGATACCTAAATCTCTCGATCTGGCAAGATATTTTTCCAGATAAACTCAAACAAATCCACTGCTAAGCCCTTATTTAAGAGAGATGACACAAAAGACGTATTTATTTACATTAGCAGCATTTAAACTGATAAAAATGTAATTGATAATTCATCTTCTTTGACATGATCAAAGCTTTCGACTTTGTCAACCACGAATTATTAATAAAAAATGCAATAACTACGGAATTAGAGGAATAGTTATTGATTGGATTACTAGCTATTTATCTAACCGTCTACAAAAAAAAAAGTAGAAATAAGCACAATAAACGAAAATAACGACCCCACATCATATAGTTCTCAAAACACACAACAGTCAAACCAAATCAGGAGTACCCCAAGGTAGCATACTTGGCCCATTACTTTTCCTCATATAGGTACATCAACGATTTACCTACAGCTTTACAAGAACAGTGCATACTTTTTACTGACGACATATCAGTAATTATTCAGAAACCAATCACAAAAAAAACTTTTTAACAAAAAAAAAAAACCGACTTCCAAAAATCACTACCTACAAAGTGAAAAATAACTTTGATTTCGGAAGTCGGTGTCTTTCGTTTTTTATTTACTATCTTTTTTTTTGCCACCGACTTCCGAAATCAAAGTTATTTTTCACTTTGTAGTGATTTTTGGAAGTCGGTTTTTTTTTTGTTAAAAAGTTTTTATTTCTCGCTTGTTAGTGGGTCTGTTTATAATTTGTATAAGTTACAATAGTCTAATGTCAATTGCTCATCACATGTTACAAAATATTGCTTTTCCCGATGCTGGGATGTTAATTGTTGAGGAGTTCTGCTGGTAAGAACCAGGAGAATTCCTCAACAACCACTCACCACACGCATTGTGTGACGAGCGGAAATTGCTTAGCAACCATATTAAAAAGTCTTTATCACACAAAAAAAAAGTGTCAGAGCAATTTGTGGGGTCGGACCGTTTGAATCTTGCAGACCTCTATTTAAGAAATTAGGATTACTAACTCTACCTAGTCTGTACATATTGCAAGTAGGAATATTTGTTAAAAAGCACTCTCAGCTATTTACTAAAGCCAATGAAAATAAAAAATTCCTTTCAAGAGATCCAACCCGACTGGCTGTCACAAGATGTAGAAGCACACTATTCCAGAACAACTGTTATAATATGTCTGTCAAAATATATAACCAAATACCTAAACAGATCAGAGAGCTACCATTAAATTATTTTAAGATAAAACTTAAGAAATGGCTCTGTATTAATGTGTTCTACACTTTAAGTGATTTTTTTAATTATAAGCTGAATATAAAATAATTAAGCTAACTTAACTAGGTATATTTAAATTCATCAATTTATGATCTCACTATTCTCATTTGTAATTTTATAACATAATATTTTTAAATATTTTCTTGTTCACATGATCTCAGTAGGCTAGTACCTAATAAGTGTTTTTGTTTACATTTTTATTTTTAAGATGTTTTTTTGCATGCTGAAATAAGTAAGCAAAATATGTGGAACTAATTTTATATTTAAGACCTTTTATGTAACATATTTTATGCAAAATAAAGATAAAGATAAAGTAATCGAATCGCAACCCGTGAAATATTTATCATTGAGTAGTTCCGGTAGCCATCTGTGGTCTTCATCATCAGTTCCACTTCACCAAGTGGTGCTTTCCGAGAGCAAATGCAGGAGCTACTATAAAAAATACCCAAATCGCTATAGGTGTGCTGTGCCTATAATATTTGAAGAGTTCCTTCGATTTCTCCAGGATCCCATCATCAGAACTGGATTTTGAGATGGGACCATTTGGGAAGTATACGCTTTCCAACAAAAAAATAATTTTTCAAATCGGTTGGCAAGCGACGGAGTTATACGCGAACAAACATAAAAAAAAAAATACAAATATCCGAATTGAGAACCTCCTCCTTTTTTAGAAGTCGGTTAAAAAAACAGCAAACCAAGTGTTAAAATCGCTCAAAAACAATTATCTCTTTGCAAATCTAAATAGTTATTCAGAAACCAATCACAAAAAAACCTTAATGAAACAGTAAACCAAGTGTTAAAATCGCTCAAAAACAATTATCTCTTTGCAAATCTAAATAAAACCAAATACATTAATTTTCAAAATTACAATTCAAAACAAAAATCATTGTTAAGGACAAAAAATTAACGAGGTTAGTGAATACTTTCTTGGACTTATTCTAGACCAGCATTGTAACTAGAAATTACATAATTATATTCATAGAGCACGTCTGCTAGAAATTAAACCAGGTTGTAAGTGTAAGCACTTACACTTACTGCTTACCACGGTTATATTTCCTCTTTACTAAGGTATGGGTATGGTCTCTGGGGGAACTCGACGAACGTAAATGAAGCCATCCTAGTGCAGAAAAAATGCGTAAGAGCAATCTGCGGTGACAGTCATTAGAAAATTAAAACTTTTGACACTAACAGGTCTTCTCATAATGTAAGCTGGTGTATTTGTGAAAGATCACTCTAAATTGTTTATAGCATTGCACTGCATTCAAAATATACCGAATTCCTTCACATAAAGCACATTACGCGATGAAAATAGCTTTATCACAGCAATTAAAATATTCAACAATATCCCATAAGAAATAAGGGAACTCCCTCTTAAACACTTTAAATCCAGACTACATAACATGGCATATTGGTAATTGCTTTTATAGTGTGAAAGAATTTATTGACAAAAAATAACATTTAAATATGGTTACTGAGTTTTCATTTTATTACTTTATGTGCCAAACTATTACTGTTAAGATTTCTCCAGTATATATAGAAATGTTACAATATTTTAACAAATTAATGTGTCTTTTTAAATTTTTACATTTAATACTTAAGTTTAAATATTTTTATGCTAGTCCATGACGAAACATCATAATTTTATTAATAAGACCTTAACGTATGTACGGTCAGCAACAGAAGTCGGTTAACCCATTCGCTGCGGCAGACGCCTATGGGCGTTTTTTTTATTTCATATTCTGGTGCGGAGTACGCCTATCGGCGTTTTTTTTTACAATTGTATATATCTTGGTAAAAACCAGCCCTAAAATGGGAAAAATTTTGCAATAGGTGTTATATGTTTTAAATGCACAAAGTACTGCTCATAGTTTCCGGATTTTTAACTATAAAAAAAATTGCGAAATCCTTTCTAGGTGCTGAAGACGCCTAAGGGCGTTTTCCAGGATTTAACAACCTTTGATTCTAAATATATTTTGTTAATTATTACTTTTCTATAATAGTAGTGAAAGGTATTTTGAGAGATCACTTACATCGCATAATTTTTATTTCCTATTTTGCATTGGTTTTACGTGTTAGGTATGACTTTTAATGACATAAAATTGTGTACGTATATTTACAGTAGACGCAAAATAACTTGACAGCCCCGAACTTCGTGCAGATGCATGCGCAGTAACTGTTTTTAAGACCAAATAATACATTATACCATAAGTTTAAATTCACTAAAACTTAATAAAACTTTACCGATAACAAGACTGACAGTCTTACTGCTGTGGAATTTGGTTCCCATTGTTCTCTTGGCTAAGCCCGAACCGGTCGGTACACAGATTAAAGTGAACCTTTATGATTTGAAGTTAAGGTTCACTTTCGTTTGAAAAGTATTTTGCACTAAATGACAGTTAATAATTTTCTCACCGTCATCACTTCTGTTTTGCTTTCATAGTGATCAGATGTGCTGTGATATCGCCGATATTTTTAACGACCCGCTTACGTTTTATTGGACTGTTTCTTGCACTTTCGATTACCACGCCTTGTGATTTTTGGACACTGATTGTGCCTACGGAACTTGTGTTGTGTACTATAATATACAAAGGAGCAAAAAAAGGTAAATATAAGTACTTAATGACATTCACTGTTGTTATCTGTTATAAATTTATAACATTGTAAAGTCGGTGCCCTAAGTGGGCTAACCCACCTCCTTTAATAAAACGATTGTTTTTATATAAAAAAATGTCAATGAAAATAAGGTGTATAAATATATAATATCAGTACCTATAATAAAATAATAGTGGTATTATAAAAGTAAAAAAAGGTTTACTACCTCTGATATTAATTTATAATGATAATTTTACCTTTCCTGTCATTGACATTTTGACGTAAGAATTATTAAGCATTTTAAACAGTGCTGAAAACGCCCAACGGCGTTTTATATTATCCATTTGAGGTGCTGAGGACGCCCATCGGCGTTATAGACGAAAACCACCCCGCACCAGAAATATAAAGTTAATTTTCTCTGCCGCAATGAATGGGTTAACACTGCTACTTTTTGACATTAACCTGCTTTTGAGCATTTTATTTATTAGATAAGAGTTAATTTTCTTTAAAATTTACATCTATTCCGATTTGAATTAAGTATTTTTCTCAATAATTAAGATTTAAGAAAACTCAAGTGATAATCGACTTTGTTCCTGACTGTAGTACCTACCATGTTTTAAAGCAAATATTATAGTAAGTATATTCTATTCATGCATTACATACTGCACAGAATAGCAGACAAAAACATATTAAAAGATGTTGAAATATTCATCGTTATTTACAGAGAAAAACAATAGCGGAGTTGCAGGTTAACATGGACAGCAAGATCAGGTCACCGCCGGCGCCGATGGATGTGCGTCGCCTACAAAATAATTCAATGTTGCAAGAGATTGTTATTGATTTGACATTGGCGCTGTCGATCAGAGATGAATTGCTACGCAGTAGGTGGTACTTGATGGTTGATAGGCATACCTACCTACATGTATCAGTGTGAAACACTACACCTATGACGTCATGGTACCCCATGCTTCCTGTATAGTGCTAATTGATACTCGTAAGCCAGAAACCTGATAACACCTACACAGCAACTTTTATTTAAATTAATGATTGATCTGAAGGTATGGGTTCCTCTTCTATATTGCATTTATTATCTAAGCTAGTTTTAAGATATATAGTTTTCGTCATGCCAAAATTAAAAAAATTCCGGGTTGAAAATAATTCCAACTCTCAGTAATTTCACATTACCACCTTCTATCTTGATAGAGCGAACTGGTTGCAACTAAATGGCGGGAAGAGCTGGTCTGAGTGAATAAGACTTGATTAGCACTGGTTAAGGACGGAAAACTCCAGCAATTTGGGTTCTAATCAATTTCCATATGACTCAAGAAATTAGGACCCAATTAAGAGCCAAATAGCAACAAACCATTTTCAAATGGACGCTATCAATAGAGTTTCAGTCTTCAGATTATCTTATCAGCGTGTTGGTGTTAAAGATTTATGTAAGACAGATTTCCTAAAAGACATAACAATCTTATATCATTTTAACAAGCATATTAGCGCTGATCGTATTATGCATGACGCACGTCACTTGATTCGCAAACGTAATGCGTAATGTAACATTAGCTTCCAAATGTAATGCGTCAGCGTCTCCTTACTACATTCACAGGTTTCAATCTATTCTATACATATAATAAATCTGTAGACGAGGCGTTTCTGTACATTGCAAATATTTAAAAAAAAATTAGTTGGGGTGTCAAAGAATCACCAACAGATGCCATTTCTACCATTTTTGTCATTTTTGTCTGTTTGTCTGTTTGTCTCTTTGTCTGTTTGTCTGTGAGAGTTCATAATTTTTTGTGCAAGTATCACGTCAAAAGTACAAAACCAATGTGGTTAAATTTTATACTCAAATATTGTGTGTAACTCAGAGTTTTACTTAGTTTTTGTTTCATCGCAATCGCTTCAGTCTATCAAAAGATATATGAATTTAAAGTGTTCAAGAAGAACTTTTCATTACGGTGTCTTCATGCACGTAACGACATCTATTGATACCAAATGGTACTAACAATAAAAATCGCTTTATAGGGGTGGTTAACCTGATGGGTCGATCCAGCAGGTTCAGCCGCTACGCTTCCCGGGGTTGGTTAGTGGATGGGTGAGCATCTTTACATACCGAGACTCCTCCGTGCCTCGGAAAGCACTTTAAGCCGTTGGTCCCGGCTGTTATTCGTGGATCTTTGACAGTCGTTACGGGTCGTCAGAAGCCCGAAAGTCTGACAACCAGTCTTACCAAGGGTTATCGTATTACCCAGTAACTGGGTTGTGGAGGTCAGATAGGCAGTCACTCCATGTAATAAACAGGTATTCAGCTGCATCCGGTTAGACTGGAAGCCGACCCGAACATAGTTGGGAAAAGCCTAGGCAGATTGGTTCTATTGATGGTTGATTAGTAACGCTAAAAGAATTTCAAATATAAAAAACCGGCCAAGTACGTGTTGGACCACGCACAATGAAGGGTTCCGTAGTTGGGATGAATTTATCCCAAGCACAAACTTAACATTGTAGTTGGAAAACATATTCTCCCATACATTCCAACTGTAAATGTAAGTTTGTACTCACAATATTGAGAGATTTACCATGTTATTTTATGACCACAGACTATTTTTATAGATTTTCCTGTAATCTACAAGTAAAGAACTATTTTCTGTATTTTTTTTCAAAACTTTAGGCTCAGTAGTTTCGGAGATTAGGGGATATATTGGTAAATTTTCATCTATTTTCTTAAATAATTAATATAATTTTAAAATTATAAAAAAAAATATACATATTTGAGACCCTCATATTAATTAAGCCCTTTCATCTGATATGTCACACGGTACAGTTTGCAAAACTTTTTTTTTTTATTTTCTTATTTGCCCCACAAAAGTGACCCCCATATCCAAAATCCATTTATTTACTTTACCTACCTGTCCGCGTTTGGGTCACAGAAATTCGTAATTATATGTACCAAATTTTAACATAATGGGTACAATAGATTCGGAGCAAATTAGGTGTGACAGACGGACAGACAGACAGACACACGAGTGATCCTATAAGGGTGCCGTTTTTAGGGTTCCGTACCAAAATGGTATAAAAGGAACCCTTATGGTGTGACTCAGTCTGTCTGTCTATCTGTCACAGCTGGATATCTCAAGAACTACTAATGCTATCAACTTGAAATTTGGAACAGTTTTAGATGACGTTTACCGAACTATTTTGCAAATAAGCAAGAAATAAAAATATTTTAATTTAAATTGCAACAGGGACTGAAAGGGTGTCTTAAAAATTCATAGTGAGGCTACTAGGGCATGTGGGGTATAATATGAAAGAGCGCTGTTTGCACATTCTCAAAAAAAAATTTTTTTTTTAGGCCGCACAGTTTCGACTTTTGATGAAAAATGTAAAAAAACTACCGTCCCCCCCTTATTCTATGTGATAGAAGTGTATGTAAAGAAAACAGGAAATATAAAAAGATGTCTCTAAATAGCACACTTTTTCAGAAATCGAAACGGAACATTCGGTGCGCGAGTCCGACTCGCACTTGACCGGTTTTTTTTCTTTTGAGGTATGGAACCCTAAAAATGGGCATATAATTGTAAGATGATAGTTAATACTAATAACTGATGTGGTGTTCTGAGTGAAAAAGAATGCAATGTCAGATATAATAATCCAATCAACTTTTCATACACAGAGAAGTTGAGGGGGAGGGTTTGAGAGGGTAGGGGCAGGGGACGCGGTGAGATCCCTCTCACCGCGTCCCGCTGCCCCTGCCCCTGCCCTAGGAGAAGCAGTAAGGAGGTGTGAGGGGGAGGAAGGGGGAAGGGGATGCGGTGAGGGGTATTAGAGGGGAGGGTGACAGGGGGGAGAGGGAGGGGGGTGGTAAGATATGGTTGAGAGGAGAGTTAGAGGAGGAGGGTTGAGAGGTTGGGTGAGAGGGGGGTGACGAGCGCCTTAACACCTTAATGTTACTTTGACCGAAAAATAGAAAGTCGGAACGGCACAAAAAAAAAGGAAACGCCAGTCGTCGCCAGAGCTGACACACACACTTTTTTTTTAAATCAAACTGGGTACCTTTGTAAGTTTATTTATTGTACGCAGAGCGAGCTTCCAGTTAACCACTGTATCTGATAGATGTTGTATAGACGGAATCGCGGTGTCAAGATTTTCCGCAGAAGAGTGACACTTTTTCAGTCATAAAATAGATGCTGTCCTGGAATTCCGGTCTCTGGACCTGGATTTCTCTCTAGAGGTCGAGATTATTTGAGGCATCTTTATAACCAACTTCAAAAAGAAAGAAGTTTTCAATTCTTCTGTTTTTAGTACATAGATACAAATAGTACATAGAAAGGGAAGTCTTATCATTACGTCCTGTCCGTCTGTCCGTCCGTATGTCACACACCTTATGTTTGAAAGAGTTTTCTCCAGACATGGTGAAGATCTGACAATTGAACTCCTCAATAACTTACAGTAGGTATACGTACTGTGATTTGGTACAGAAATCAAAGAAAATTACTGGCTATCCGTGGTCAACTAATTATGGACTTCGATGGTTTTTAAAAGTTTTGCCTCCATAAACATGGATGTTCACGGTATAAACGAAAGGCAGTTTGATGCACAGTCCAAACCGCACAGATCCATCCGCGGTTTGTAACGCAGTCCACAGATCCGTGGTCCAAACTGTAGGTACCTACGTGTAAACCCCGCTATTAGTTCTTTCCGAAACGATAGTTTGGAATGGCGCGTTGTGTTTCCAGCAGTCCGAATACGTGTTAAACCCCGCTATCATAAACCGCAGTAACTGCAGGGCTGTGGTAGAGAACCCCAGGTAGCGGTTCCCACCAGGCAAGATCGCAAGATTCTTAATTTTTATTGCAGGAGTGATACCTACACCATATCTAAGCGACACGTTATGTATTGATTTCCGACATGCACGCGAACGAAGTCGCGGGCACAGCTAGTACCTAATAAGAATAGTCTTTTATACTCGTTGCTGAAGTTTCTGGAGGTTAATTTTATAAGAGCCAATGCACTCAGCTGTTAAATTAGAGCCTTGAACATACTTCATTTCTGATGCATCTGTTTAGCATGTTTAGCCGTGACGAAAACCTTGCTGGTTTTTTTCCACAATTTCATTTTTGTACCGATACTTCTTTGTTCATGATATTCCAGTTCACCATTTTTACAACCTAAGTTTTGAAGAAGTGATGTTTTTTTTTTGAGTTGGCCTGCTCTTCCTCTCAATCTCGTTTGCTGCAAGATCTTGCAGCGATATGTACATCGCTCAGTTGGTGTACAGACTAGCTTCAGCTCAATGCTTCGTAAGTATTTTTTATTTCAGGTTATGACTTTCTTAACCCTCTACCGCAACTACAATTTGGGTCTTTCTCCTTTTTTGTGGAGATACTTCGTCATTTCTGCCAAACAAGTAATTTCAGCCAAAAGACGTCCACTTCTGGACATAGGTCTCCCCTGACACCACCACTTCAAACGGGCCTTCATAAGGCCTGCGGCCTTCGTCTTTCGGTACCTACGTGATCGACGCTCCAGAACCTTTCGGCCCCATCTGCCATATGTTCTGTGAGCAATGTGCCCTGTCCACTGCCACTTAAGTTTGGCAATTCTTCGGGCTACGTCGTTACCTTGGTTCTCTTGCGGATCTCTTCATTTCTCATTCGATCACGCAGGTAAACTCCAAGCATGGCGCCCAGTATAGCATAGGTAATTTAAGTATGATTTCGTATTCGTTTCGAATTTTGACATATTCATGAATTCTTTTATTTTGCTCCCGCCAATCACACACCAAGAATTCATAAATTTAAATTTAGTCTACAAAAGAATCACCAGCAGTTCCGCACCTAACTACAATCAATTAGTTCTAAACAAAGACAAACGCATTTCCAGAGTTTTCTAACATTTAAGTAAAACTATGGTAATAAAGGGGAAGTGATAATTTACACAAGTGACGTCGTTGTTTAGCTTCCGTGATTTATTGCAGTAATTAGCAATCGAGTGGAGACAGAGTTCATGCTTAACAACCAACGGTCTATAGTCTGTGTACTAACGAGCAATCATCATTAACAAACGCATCATGGAATCATGCCGAATATAAATTCATAATTATGAATTATGATGTGGAGTTGTAGCAAATTACCAACGTGGGAAATTATCATACAATGATGGACCAGCGGCTTAGGATATGAAACTTGACTACTCGTATTCTGGAACTCTCTGAATGGTAACACAACTGAATGAAGCAGATCTTGTTTGTTGTAGAGGTATGTAATACCTAAATGTTGTACAACATTTATTTGATTTCTTCGTTGTTTAAGAATTGACGAGATTAGTGCATGTGGATTGCTTGACCTTTTATAAGTAAATTATTTAATCAGATTGCGTGTGAAATTCCAAAAAAAAAGCTATAAATAAAAGTAATATCAACAAAAAATACGACCAGTTTATTCTTGTTGACATTTCGGGGTTTTTTTCCTAACTTTTCATTACTAAAGGCTCTTACAGACAGAGGCGATATCGCGTCGGCGACGCGATATTGCGATATTATATCCGTAGAACAATATCGCGTCGCTACGCGATATCGCCTCTGTCTGTAAGAGCCTTAAGGCTCCGACAAACAGGCGCGATACAAAGGCACCGCGTGTCGCGAGACGAGCGGTGCCTTTGTGTCGCGCTCGATTCGTGTCTATTTGAAGGAGCCTTTGTGGTCACGAGCATTCTCAATTTTTTTTTATAATGTCAGCATTAATAAATGAATGTTTATCAACCTACTACCTAATGTCAGCATTGTAAGCAGGTAGTATATTGAAGCTAGAACAGGAACTCAGATTTTTAATAGAGAAGGTGAACAGGTGGCTCGCCACTCGCCTGGTAGCTCGCAGCTAGAGCGGGCTACGCCCATGACACATTAAAAAAAGTTGCTCATTCGCATTTTTTTGTCCCCAATGAATACGTGAATGTTGCTAAAGCAGACCGTCCAGTAGAGATATAATATTTTTTCCATTTACCCTTCGATAATTCTAAAGTTTTTTATTTTCGCTGAGTGGATAACTATAGTGAATTCATTGCTATGTACAAAAATGCTAACAGTTTAGAGTTATGCTATAGGTATTAAGTAGGTATTTTCTATTATTTCGTGTTATAACAATGATATAAAATTTAAATTAAAATACTACACTGTTTCTTAATTAGTACTGTCTTTAGTATATATTACTGAAAATGCTAACAGATAGGTACTGTGGAACAATGGAAATCTGAAAATGTCCTTTAACTCATTCAATAAAAAATTTAAGTTTTTCAAATCATTTCCTATACACTTAAAGGGATTAGTTATACCTTACAACAAAAGTTCTAACAGCTAAGTAATATGCTTCACAAGTAATTGTATTTTTACTTTGCAATTAGCGAAATATTGAATTTAAGTTTATAAATTTGCGCCCACATATTCGTGATAATAAGCTCTGCTACCATACAAAAGTTTCAACTTGTACGTGCTATGCCTTTTTGTTTAATAAATAAAATACAATTTGGATATTGTGGCGCGCGGTGTAAGTACGACAATTCGTGCAGCGCGACGCGGTGACCATCAGACCCACACTCACTGCAAACGTGCACGCGGCTACACATCAAGCTATGCATGTCCAGTTTACACTGACCTCTCATTGTAAGGTAATCTTATACAATGCGAGATCAGCTTATACTGGATATGTATAGCTTGATCTGTAGCCGTGCGTACCTACCTCTATTGAATGAGGCGCAAAATCATTTCATTACAGTCACATCTCACAAATGACTAATACAGTACAGTCAGCGTCAAAAATATCGGAACGAACAGACTGTTCAAAATGATCTCAAAAACTAAGAAAATTAAACTACTCAATTGGGTAAAGCTCTTGTCAGAATTACAGTGTAATATTATCGTATACTGTCTTCATTCTGAAAACAGTCTGTTCGTCCCGATATTATTGACGCTGATCCAATCCAGTCAGTTATTTTTTCTGTTCCATTCCGTGACCGTGACTTCGCCCGCGCGTAATTATCAACAATTGTCAAAAATAGTCAAAATCCCGGATTCCGGGATTCACAAATTTAGAGTTCTGATTATAGGATCGAATGTATATTTATGTATTGATCGTCAAAATGTCGTGATTCCGGAATTGATAAATTAAGTTTTTTTTTTACCATTACTGGGTAACTTGTTTATCACTAAATTTTCACAGGGGATCATCTACTATGAACAACTTTCACTATGGCATCAACACGTAAATCACGAAAAATAAATCAGCTGGTCGAGTAGGTATTGAGCTTTTGTATCAAACATCGTAATTTTTTTCGTGATTTCAGAGTTGGTCCCATAATGAAAGCTGCTGAAACTGTAAATCCAAGATGGCGGCTGCGAATATTTTCAAATGTTTCGTCATGGGTGTCGTTTTCATTGGTTTCGAGGGTGTTAAGGCCGATAGTGACACTAAAATGTAAATCCAAGATGGCGGCTGCGAATATTTTCTAATTTTACTCTAGTATGTACAAAAATGCTAACAGTTTAGAGTTATGCTATAGGTATTAAGTAGGTATTTCCTATTATTTCGTGTTATAACAATAATATAAAATTTAAATTAAAATACTACACTGTTTCTTAATTAATACTATCTAAAGTATATATTACTGAAAATGCTAACAGATAGGTACTGTGGAACAATGGAAATCTGAAAATGTCCCTTTACTCATTCAATAAAAAATTTAAGTTTTTCAAATCATTTCCTATATACTTAAAGGGATTAGTTATACCTTACAACAAAAGTTCTAATAGCTAAGTACAACACAAGGCTTCACAAGAATGTTCAGGCTTCACAAGTAATTGTATTTTTACTTTGCGATTAGCGAAATATTGAATTTAAGTTTGTAAATTTTCGCCTGAACATTCGAGACAATAAGCTCTGCTACCATACAAAAGTTTCAACATATACGTGCTATGGCTTTTGTTTAAATTGCGAATAACTATTTTCCATAACAAGCCGCGTAAGTCAATCTGAGATACTCGTAGAAACAAATGACCGCACCAGTAGGACATACGTTCCAGTCGCAACAAAAATATTCCTCTGACAAACGAATAAAGGTTTCTGTAGTTAGACGATCAGAGACACAAGAGACCATATTATGGGCTGCCGGAATACATAACGACGATTGGAGCCAACAAGTAAGTTCTAGTTGTATTTATAATTCCTACTATCAATATCCTATACCCCATCTAATCCATTCTATTTTTCCTCTATAGAGCCAACACCTCAACTTTAGGTAAATATGCGTCCGAACATACGATCTCTGGTAATAAATAAAGAACGGAATAGAACTTCGAGGAACGGAGACAAACAGTGGAGACTTCTTTAGGACAACATTTTTTCCGGGATAATTAATCTCCCAAAAGAGTAACATTCTGGAATGGCCTACTAGGCAAAAGAACAAGAGGTAGACCTATTACAAGGTGGGAAGATGATATAAAAGCAATAGCTGGTCCAAACTGGAGAAAAGTAGCTGAAGACAAAGTCAAATGGGCATCACTGGAGGAGGCCTTCACCCATTCTGGGGTTCCTGTAGATTAAATAAAAAATGAAGTACCTAACTATAAATACTATGATATAATACATAGGATACACATAAAATTATACTAAGTAAGAGACAAATAAATAACATAGAATGAACTAAACAAAACTAACACATACATAGATTTTAAGGAATGTAAATTTACTGGAAATAAAAGGCTTTTTTATTTTTATTTTTTATTTTTTTATAATTAATCTCCCGGGTTTTGGGACACTACATTATTACTAGAGATCGGATAATCGGATGCGTATTAACCTAAAGTTGAGGTGTTGGCTAAGTATGGAGTGGGCTTTTGGATTGAAAGATCCCAGAATTCTGGTATCGGCAAAGGGGAATGCCTGAAAAATGCTTGAAATAGACAGAAACTACTTACAGTCCTTAATTCTATTTAGAATAAATTAGGTATAATGAAATAATTCTCAAGTTTGTATACCTAGGGTGAAAATATAACGATCTTTAAAATATTTAACTTGATATCCGTCTAGTTCCTTCTTATTTTATCATGGAGGTCAGTGTTTATTTGACATGAGTAATCGACATTCAGCCAAACAGGAATCGTCAAATAATCTTTAACGAACTATTTTATAGAATTATTGCACAGTTATCATTCATTTAATATAATTCGACCTATTTATACCGTAAATCTAATAAAAATAATACATGCATGTCAATATTAATTAAAATCAAATTATTTTCAAAATAGAAAACGTATCGTAGGCTGTATGCATCATAATGTCCTTTGCCTTACTGACACTTTGACATTACTGCATTTAATTTTTTCGATGGTTGATTTGATCGATTCATGGTTTTGCGTTTGCGACTTGAGTTACTAGTATATTACTTTTTAGGATATTTAACGACGACTTTGGCCATTTTTTAAGGATTTTGATTTTACTTCTGTACACGTTACCCATTTTTGAACACGGGCTTAGATTGGACCCGCCGAAACTTCGACTCGGCTTTTTGACGACGGATCTGAACCTGCTTTATATTATACGACGCTGCTATTATTTCGAACTTGTGCCGTGTTTATTTAAAAATGGATAGAAACGTACACTGTGTTAATTGCTATCTCGATATTGCATCGATGAGACGTAATCTTATATCAGTGCAAAATGATGAAGTACGTCGTTTAATACAGGCATGGATAACACCACAAGCTGTAAGTACTGAGATTCCCTAGGTGTCTTGCCTATTTATGTTGAACGCACTGACATACAACAATAAGTACATTATGTTTTGTTCTTTTTCACAGGTTGAACATGACAGTGTTGTTTGTGATGCATGTCTAAGATCAGCAATTCAAACTATCACCGAGACACCAGAAACCAGTCGACCAGATAGTCGACTAGTAGGCATATATAGCATCGTTATTGTAACTGCCTAGTGGGACGGCGAACAGTTGGTACCTGTGCTCATACTATGTCAATAATATGGTACTTAGCTTGGGCCCGGTACCAATCCAATATCTATCCTCCTGCAGTTTCTTTATGATATATTAGTGGTTTTTAATGATGATTAAAACATTTAAATGCTGTTTTGTTGTATAATTATTGCATATTAATCCTTAACCTTGACTTAACCTATATTTTAGAAAAAATTATTGGAACTGGCTTCTACCTAGTTTTTTGATAATGATTGAATTTGTAAAGTATTCCCTACGATTTGTAGTGCAATTTGGCGGATAATTCATTGTTGTCCATTTCAAGCATTTTTTTGTGTGGCTGATGGGCAATTCCCTTTGACTTCTAATTATAGAATCGAATGTTTTAAGTACTTAAGTTCAGATATTAGTTAGTATGGATTGCACTTATACATCGAGAAAATGCCGGGATTCCGGAACGACACTTTTTAAGTTCTTATTTTGGAATCGAATGTTTAGTTAGGTACTTGCGTTCAGGTGTTGGCTAATATGGATTGCACTTTTGTATCAAAAAAATTCCGGGATTCACAAATTTTGACTTCTGATCATAGAATCGAATGTATAATTTACTTAAGTGCAGATGTTAGTTCATATGGATTGCACTTATGTATCGAAAAAATCCCGGGATTCCGGAGCGACAATTTTTAAGTTCTGATTATAGAATCGAATGTATATTTACTTACGTTTAGGCTTTGGCTAATATGGAATGTACCTACTTTTGTATTGATCGTCAAAATGTCGGGATGCCGGAATTGATAAATTAAGTATTTTTTTACTACGAGTATTAGAGGATAACTTTTTATCAGTAAATTTTCACAGGGAATCAGAAGATTCCCTGTGAAAATTTACTGATAAAAAGTTATAGTGAAAGTTGTTCATGAGTAGAAACTCATGAACAACTTTCACTATGGCATCAACACGTAAATCACGAAAAATAAATCAGCTGGTCGAGTAGGTATTGAACTTTTGTATCAAACATCGTAATTTTTTTCGTGATTTCAGAGTTGGTCCCATAGTGAAAGCTGCTGAAACTATAAATCCAAGATGGCGGCTGCGAATATTTTCAAATGTTTTATCATGGGTGTCGTTTTTATGGCTTTCGAGGGTGTTAAGGCCGATAGTGACAATAAAATGTAAATCCAAGATGGCGGCTGCGAATATTTTCTATCTTTTCTAATTTTTCGTCATGGGTGTCGTTTTCTTGGTTTTCGAGACTGTTAAAGCCGATAGTGACGCTAAAATGTAAATCCAAGATGGTGGATGCGAAAATTTTCTAATTTTTCTCAATGAGTGTCGTTTTCATGGTTTTCGGTGGTGTTAAAGCTGATAGTAACATTAAAATGTAAATCCAAGATGGCGGATGCGAACATTATTAAATTTTTCGTCATGGGTGTCGTTTTCATGCTTTTCGAGGGTTTCAAAGGCGATTTACATTTTAACGCCATGTTAAAATGTAAATCCAAGACGGTGGCTGCAAAATTTTCAAACTTTTCGTCATGGGTGTCGTTTTCATGGTTTTTGAGGGTGTTATAGCCGATAGTGACGTTAAAATGTAAATCCAAGATGGCGGCTGCAAAAATTTTCAAGCTTTTTATCATGGGTGTCATTTTAATGGTTTTCGAGGGTGTTAAAGCCGATAATGACGTTAAAATGTAAATCCAAGATGGCGGCTGCGAAAATTTTCCGTCATGGTTTTAGAGTGTGCTAAAGCCGATAGAGGAGTCAAAATGCGTGACGCTTGGCTGATGCCTACTTAACTAACCCTGCGGCAGTGCAGCGTATCGCGTTACAACCTGAAAACACGTGTGATAGTAATTAAAAAACCGTCAACATTTTTAAAGCAGGCGCTATCTTGCATTTACATTTTAGTGTCACTATTATTTATTTATTTATTTATTTATTTATTTATTTATATATACTTTATTGTACACCACAAAAATACATAACAAAAGAAAACATATACACTACAAAACATACAATGGGCGGCCTTATCGCTTTCCGCGATCTCTTCCAGGCAACCTTAGGATGGACAGTGATTTATCACTATCGACTTTAAAACCCTCGAAAATCATGAAAACGACACCCGTGACGAAAATTTTAAAAATGTTCGCAGCCGCCATCATGTATTTACATTTTAACATCACTATCGGCTTTAACAGCCCCCAAAACCATGAAAACGACACCTTTGACGAAAAATTAGAATATATTCGCATCCACCATCTTGGCTTTACATTTTAGTGTCACTATCGGCTTTAACACTCTCGAAAAGCATGAAAACGACACCTATGACGAAAAATTTGAAAATGTTCGCACCGGCCATCTTGGATTTATATTTTAATGTCACTATTGGCTTTAACACCCTCGAAAAGCATGAAAACGACATTCATGACGAAAAATTTAATAATGTTCGCAGCCGCCATCTTGGATTTACATTTTAATGTTACTATCAGCTTTAACACCACCGAAAACAATGAATACGACACCCATAACGAAAAATTAGAAAATATTCGCATCCACCATCTTGGATTTACATTTTAGTATCACTATCGGCTTTAACACTATCGAAAACCAAAAAAACGACACCCATGACGAAAAATTAGAAAATATTCGCAGCCGCCATCTTGGATTTACATTTTAGTGTCACTATCGGCCTTAACACCCTCGAAACCAATGAAAACGACACCCATGACGAAACATTTGAAAATATTCGCAGCCGCCATCTTGGATTTACAGTTTCAGCAGCTTTCATTATGGGACCAACTCTGAAATCACGAAAAAAATTACGATGTTTGATACAAAAGCTCAATACCTACTCGACCAGCTGATTTATTTTTCGTGATTTACGTGTTGATGCCATAGTGAAAGTTGTTCATAGTAGATGATCCCCTGTGAAAATTTAGTGATAAACAAGTTACCCAGTAATGGTAAAAAAAAAACTTAATTTATCAATTCCGGAATCACGACATTTTGACGATCAATACATAAATATACATTCGATCCTATAATCAGAACTCTAAATCTGTGAATCCCGGAATCCGGGATTTTGACTATTTTTGACAATTGTTGATAATTACGCGCGGGCGAAGTCACGGTCACGGAATGGAACAGAAAAATAACTGACTGTATTGGATCAGCGTCAATAATATCGGGACGAACAGACTGTTTTCAGAATGAAGACAGTATACGATAATATTACAACAAGAGCTTTACCCAATTGAGTAGTTTAATTTTCTTAGGTTTTGAGATCATTTTGAACAGTCTGTTCGTTCCGATATTTTTGACGCTGACTGTACTGTATTAGTCATTTGTGACTTGTGAGATGTGACTGTAATGAAATGATTTTGCGCCTCATTCAATAGAGGTAGGTACGCACGGCTACAGATCAAGCTATACATATCCAGTATAAGCTGATCTCGCATTGTATAAGATTACCTTACAATGAGAGGTCAGTGTAAACTGGACATGCATAGCTTGATGTGTAGCCGCGTGCACGTTTGCAGTGAGTGTGGGTCTGATGGTCACCGCGTCGCGCTGCACGAATTGTCGTACTTACACCGCGCGCCACAATATCCAAATTGTATTTTATTTATTAAACAAAAAGGCATAGCACGTACAAGTTGAAACTTTTGTATGGTAGCAGAGCTTATTATCACGAATATGTGGTCGCAAATTTATAAACTTAAATTCAATATTTCGCTAATTGCAAAGTAAAAATACAATTACTTGTGAAGCATATTACTTAGCTGTTAGAACTTTTGTTGTAAGGTATAACTAATCCCTTTAAGTGTATAGGAAATGATTTGAAAAACTTAAATTTTTTATTGAATGAGTTAAAGAACATTTTCAGATTTCCATTGTTCCACAGTACCTATCTGTTAGCATTTTCAGTAATATATACTTTAGATAGTACTAATTAAGGAACAGTGTAGTATTTTAATTTAAATTTTATATTATTGTTATAACACGAAATAATAGGAAATACCTACTTAATACCTATAGCATAACTCTAAACTGTTAGCATTTTTGTACATAGCAATGAATTCACGAAAGTAATCCACTCCGCGAAAATAAAAAACTTTGGAATTATCGAAGGGCATATTCTTTTGTCTACTGGACTAACCTTGTAGCGAAGGATAGTGTCGAAGGATTGCCTCATTAAGAAATCACAAACGTAGATTATTATAATACAATAGGATAAGTAGTTCATTATAATGTGTACGGTACGGCGTCTACACTTATCACAATGGCAAATTATTATACCACGTGTTGACATTAATTGTCATCTTGTTCGCTGTGTACCTACTGTAGCAAATGTCTTCACTCCCACCCACCACGAAAAAGGAAAACCATTAAGTATACGTACAATATTATTAAGTACTATTTTTCAAACACTGTATGATCAATATTTGCTGAAAACTACACCATATTGAAATTACACTAGTGAAAACTGCTATTAATTAAAGCCAATGTTGATTTGAAAAAAACTCTGAACAATGCATAACAATTACTTGGAATTGTTGGGTACACTATCAACACTTTGATAGTCTTTTTAAGTTCGGTTATCGCACACTTTACTACTCATTAGGATCACTGCTCAGCAGTTTTCGATCACAATGTTTCTAGTACCTACATGGATGACGTTCACTTTCCACTCAACACCTGCCTTTACTAAAATTATGAAACAATAAATAAATAAATAAAGCAGCTTTAAGATTATTAGCTTGCTTTATTTTAGAATAATACATCCTAGATGTTGTACACTTCTATATATAGTATATTCGCAGGTTATTTGCCCATGCGCTGTATGGACCACTCCTGCTGGCAGAGGGGGCACCGGTTGTTCTGTTTGACCCACAGAGACATGCAGCAGAAGTGGAAGCTGTGATTACACTCTCCCCACACTACCACACAGTCTTGTTTGCCGTACGAATCCTTCTTGCTCTCGCCCTGGCACCGCAGACAGGCGTCTGTGGAAAAGAAAACAGATAAGCTTAGCACACAAACTCTCGTTTTAAGGCTCGTGTAGACAAGCGTGACGCGACTCTAGTAAAACAATTTCTATGAAAACTTCATGGAAATAATGTTCTAACAGAATCGCGTCGCGTCACGGCGCGCCTGTCTACGGGAGCCTTTAGTTACTAAAGTCACGAAAAGAAATGAAGACGGATTAGTCTAGACATTCTTATCCAGCGGTTAGTCAAATATTTTTGCAAGACAATCCATATACAAGCCTATACAGCAATGTGTAGTAAAAACTGGTAAGATCGTTACACCCTGTATACCCTGTGACATGGTAGGTAATTGCTTCATGTTGACAAAAGTATCAGAAGCGTTACTTTTTGTTCATTTTAGGGTTCCATACCTCAAAAGAAAAAAACGGAGCCCTATAGGATGACTTTGTTGTCCGTCTGCAAATATCCGTTCCGCACATTCGTTCATTATACAAAATAGATACCTGCCCACAGACTAAAATTTAGCTTTATTTTGTAACCTTTTGTAAATCCCCACCTACGCACCTACCTATTCGCATAAGTGGAAAGTATATTTTTATTTTTGGTGCTTTAGTTTTTCCCGCCTTATTAATTTCAAGCTAAAGCGGGGAAATTGCGTACAGTTAGTACCCAACTGTTAGGGTGCGTTTCCACTGACGCGGAGCTGGGCGGAGCGGAGCGGAGACGTGCAGGAATCGACCAATCATAATGGTTGAAATCCTCATCGCGTCTCTTGCCTCGTCTGTAATTGGACGATTCCTGCACGTCTCCGCTCCGCTCCGCCCAGCTCCGCGTCAGTGGAAACGCGGCCTTAGGGCTTGCCGAGGTACTTGCGCAGAAGATGAATTTCCAAAGCGCGGGAAATGCTATTGACCAATCGGCACGCTCCACGCACCGTGCTTCTTTTTCCTGTACCGCTATTGGTCGGCAGCTGCCGCCATGATGTTAGTCAGCCGCCATACTTGCGAGTGAGACGGAACTAACAGCTGCAGTGTATACCCTTAGTGTTGTGTGTAACCTTATAGTAGTGATCTAAGGTTGATTGTAAGTTTTAAGCATTCTCGTAAATCTTCGGGTCCATACTTTCTTTTCTGTGTGAACGAAGATTCACGACGCGCCTTATTAGTTGGGTACCACTATAACATATTAGCAATGGCTTTCAATTTTGACAGTTCAACAACATTAAAAATTGTGTTATTTACTTTTGAGCAGACAAATTTTTCGAACATATGAAGCAATGGGATAATCAAAGGGTATATCCAATTCTTAATTCGTTGGGTATATCCCATAAAATCATTTGAATCGTGATTGAAAGTGTGTTACGCAATTAGGGTGCATTATGAAAAGATTAGGATTGGGACTAGATGGCGTTGTGTGAAATGTCCGAGGATATTTATTTATTTATTTATTTATTTATTTATTAGACGAACTTATTTGTAGGGCACATACAGATAAGTTCGTCTAATCTGGTATAGTCTAGCCATCAGACAACTCGAAGCTTAATAAATTGCAGTCCGTTACATAATGGCCGACTCGTACGTCGTTAATTGAGGAACATAAATGCTGGTATTATTACGATACTGAGGCCATACCGCTTCACGTCACAATTTTTTTAGCCCTTGGCATATATGTGGAATAAATATAGGTACAACCTACGTAGGTAATTGATGTGGAATTTAAAAAAACTTAAGTACCAGTAATTACATTAATTTTCACGCGAATGTTTCACAGAAAAACGACATTTGCGGTAAATTCCATTTTGCGCGGTTTCTACTCACGCTGACGCTATTTACAGAGCCCGCTGTTCTAAACACTTAGGGCCTGATCACACGTACTACAACCACACCACAACGCAGTGACAAAATGTGGACAAGCAGTGGTTACGTGTGAACAGAGACGATGACGTTGCAGCTTAGTTAAAAAAAATCTGCTGTTCCCTACATTTTGACGAGTTATATAAATGTTGGAAACAGCTGTTTTTTTTCGCGATTTAAAGTTTGGTGCCATAGTAAAAGTTGTTCATAATGATAAACTGTACAATGACCCCTTAGAGGTTGTGCGTTATTTAAGTTATACCTTGTAATAATATATCATAAATAGTATAGGTACTAATTATTGATATTATTACTATACCGTCAAATAAATCTATCTACTACTACTACTAAGTAATATAACTACTTACTTGAACTTGACTATTAATATCGTTCTATAGGTTACGTATCTATTCAATGAATAATCTGATCTCACTTGTAGCTAAAAATAAATAAACCGGAAAACAGAATTAATTAGCTACATTTGTTTTATGAATTTTTTCCCGTTTAAAGGCACGGAAACAAGAACTTTCCACTTTCTAAGAACGTCAGTAAGAGATCACAGTAACCTTATAATTATAACAGATACTTCTTAAGATTAATTTAATAAAACTATGAATATTTTAATTTGACAGCGTCGGAAACTAGTTTTCAGTAAGTAATACTGTTACGCCTATGTTACATAATAATATTAATTTAAATAACGTGTTAGGAATTCCATTGGAATAACGTTGCTGATGAGCTAAGATTGCTAAGAACAAAAGTGATGCTTGAACATCGTTCTAGAATACTCTGCCGCTCATAGAGGTTAAAAGTTTTAAGACAGAACTAGCATCACACACTTATACATTATTACTTGTATGCTAATTTATGTAAGTGTGTACAGGAAGGTACACCTCACCAGTGGGTAGGTAAGTAGTATGCATGTAAATAAGAATTTATTATAAACAAAATTAATGTTCTTAAAATAACATTCGGAAAATATTTCAGTCAAGAATTTTAAAGTCGGTTGTTTTTCTTTTGTGACAATCATATTTCATACTGTTTCAGTACCATCAATATCAATTAACGTCGCAAATGTTATTAATTACAGGTGATACAGTAATCACATTACAAATATGTGTGTTATGACGGCAACATGAAGAATAAACAAAGCGAGCACGTTGCGTTACAGCAGCTACATGATCCTGACGTGATCTGTCAATGTTCAGGTATACATGTCACACGCTGAATACCACGCTATCAAAGAGCACGTGTTTCAGACAGTAAAACGTAAGAATTGCACGACACAGACACAACTCTGATCTTTGGCGAAGAACTTGAAATTCATGAATTCTAAAGTTGGTGGGTTAGGTTTATCATCACTCAACAATCAATCAACTCAGCCTATCGCAGTCCACTGCTGGACATAGGCCTCTCCCAGTCTGCGCCACAACACCCTGTCCTCCGCCTTCCGCATCCAGTCTGTCCCAGCCACTTTCTTCAGGTCGTCGGTCCATCTAGCTGGGGGGCTGGGGTTATCATCACTACATATTATAAAACAAAGTCGTTTCCTGCTGTCTGTCTGTCTGCTGGCTGTGTGTATGATTAGATCTTTAAAACTCCGCAACGGATTGTGATGCGTTTTTTTAAATAGATAAGTAGAGTGATTCAAGAGGAAGGTTTATATGAATAATATATGCGTGGGCGAAGCTGCGGGCAAAAGCTAGTGTTCTATAAAACATGAATTTGGGAATCCTAATAAGCAATATTTTTAGTCTTCCGTTTCTACTAAAATTATTATTGCGTCTCGTGTTGGGAGATGCACGAGATACCTACTTAACAAAAATAGTTTTAATTCCAATAACGTCAAATCTATAAAGTTCAAGGTCATCTAGCTTGTTTCTGTTTGATGATTACCTACAATTTTTTTTTATTGGGTCTTTAATAAATAAGTAATTTTGATAAAACACTAGCAATTCCTAGTAGGTAATCGAAAAATCAAAGTTCTGGACATACAAATTCAATTATAAATGGATATCTTTTGCAGTTTAAATCTCCGCGTTGGTTAAACCCCAAGAGAAGGATGGCCGGTATCAAAATGTCATCAAATATGTACCAACTATACTCGTAGGTAGGTATAATTACTTAGTGATACTAAAAATTCTGAAAATAAACAGCCTTTTCCTTCTTCCTATGCACATCATAATATTTAAAGATGATGCCAACGGGAAATGCGTCAAACAACTTCCTCGGACTGAATTCGAATTTGTTTAATAAAAATATGCGCGCTATTTTCGAAAAAAAAAAAACGATTTTAACGATATGAGCGTAGGTGTGAATACGTACAGTCTTCCCAAACAATATTATATAAACATACAGACTACATAATTAGCCTATAATGTTCCCACTGCTGGGACACATCGTCATACACATCTGGCAATACCGACGAGTTCAATGTGGCTGTTGGCTTGCACCAAGGGTCTGCTTTAAGTCCTTACCTCTTCCTGTTGATTATGGATGCTCTGACGTCGAATCTACAGGAAGAGGCACCCTGGTGCATGCTGTTTGCCGATGACATTGTTCTTGTCGGTGAAGATGTACCTGAGATTCGGAGCAGATTGGAGAAATGGCAACAGAAGCTGGAGAATGTTGGCTTGAAAATCAGCAGAACCAAAACCGAATACATGTTCTGCGATTTCGGCGGTATCTCCAGTGCTGGAGCCATAGCGCTTGATGGCGCGCTTCTCCCAGTCTGCTCCGACTTTCGGTATCTCGGTTCACTCGTCCAAAGCGATGGCGAAATAGATCGGACGGTTAAGCACAGAATTAACACTGGATGGATGAAATGGCGGCAGGTCACGGGAACAATCTGCGACTCCCGCATTCCCCTTAAACTTAAGGGGAAGATATATAAAACAATGGTTAGACCTGCTGTCTTGTATGGATCAGAATGTTGGGCCACAAAAGGGATGAATGAAAAGCAACTGCATGCAACTGAGATGAGAATGCTAAGAGGAATGTGTGGTGTTACACGAATGGATAGAATAAGAAATGAGTACATAAGAGGAAGTTTGAAAGTGGCACCGGTGACTGAAAAGTTGTGCGGAAATCGGTTGTCATGGTATGGGCATGTGATGCGGAGGAATGAGGAAAATGTGGTGAGGAAAGTTTTGAGTATGAATGTCGATGGCTATAAGAGTAGGGGAAGACCAAAGAAACGATGGATGGACTGTGTGAAAGATGACATGGCTAGAAAGGGTGTGACTACCGAGATGACGACTAATAGAGAAGTATGGAAAAAAAGGACATGTTGCGCCGACCCCAAATAAATTGGGATAAGGGCAGGAGAATGATGATGATGCTGGGACACATCGTCTCGGTGAGAGGGAGCGGGCCGTAATCCACCACGAGGGCCCAGTGCGAATTGGTAGATGTCAGTTGTCTTCGAATTTTTGGTTCTAGGACAAGCCGGTTTCCTCACGATGTTTTCCTTCACCGTTTTCAGAACAGTGGTGATGAAATAATTTACACAAAGTAAAGATGTAGGTCGTAGTTTGCAACCCAGACAGGGTTGCAAACTACGACCTACATCTCGTAAGTCGCGGCCCTTACCACTAGGCCAAAACTGCTCTCAAACAGTACCTATAGAACCTATAGATCGAAAAAGCGTAAAAAACATTTCTAGACGTCTAATGATAACAATAGGAATTCTTTAAATACATAATCAGTAACTAAATTGCCTCTGATCAAGAGATAAAACAGCAGTCATCTATCCTGTTATTAGAATCATATAAGTCACTGCCTACTAAATTATTATTCATCAGATTGAGATTATCTATAATATTCCAATAATTCAGTTTTACACTTTACCACGAAGTTTGACTATAAGTATTTCCATGTTCTGAGAATCGATGTTCCCTGGTACTTGAATAAGATATTATTAAGATGGTTTTATTAATATTGAATTTATATTCCGCACTCATACACGCACTGACATTTATTGTCTGCCTGTATTGGCCATACATATGCAACGTGTAATATAAGTATGTATTTTAACCTCTCTACTGCTATTCAGTCAGTTAATACATCGGAAACTTTCCATAGCCCATCAAGATTCATGGATTTAGTCAAATATATTCATTGGACAAGCATTGACGAAGACAATTTCAGAAAAAAAACAGTACTCGATTTATAAGAGAGAATATCAAGGGGTAATTGTATTCATCATTATGAATAACTTTTACTCTGGGACCAAACCTGAAATTGCGGAAAAAAAATCATCTGTTCCCTACATTTATGTTAGCATAACTCGTCAAAATGTGGGGAACAGCTGATTTCTTTTTCGCAATTTCAGGTTTGGTCCCACTGTAAAAGTTGTTCATAATCATGAGTACAATGACCCCTAAGAGATTGTCCGTTTTGGTTTCACCTTGTATACCTATGTATGTAATGTAGGTAGACTGACTCCGATGTTGTTAACGCAAAGAAACAACTCTTTGTTATCAAAGGAACGCTAAGTGACAGAATAATATTTCAAGAAGATTGTACTTACATGAGAAATAATACTAATATTATAAAGAGATAAAATTTGTGAGTTTGTATGTCCTAGGAGGTGATCTGCGAAACTGCTTTTCAAAAAATCTTTTACTAAAAACAAATAATAATAGTATATTATGCTATTAGTGAATAAAGGACGGATTTAAAGCGAGGGCCATAGATGAATCACGAGCTAGTGAAGGATTCTAACGATTGAATCACGACCGTAGGGAGTGATTCATGATGATTGAATCACGAGCGTAGCGAGTGATTCAAGTGTTAGAATCCTGAGCGACGCGAGCGATTCATGGCCCTCGATATAAATCCGTTTTATTCAAGAGTTGCATACTATACTTTATACCATGACTAAGAGAAAAAGAAAGATTTAAGTGAAAATATACATATATAATGAAGAAAAAGTAAAGTTAAATTGGCTTTGATGTAAACCAGCCGTGATTTTTTGGGTAGCAAGCTTTCTACCTTTCCAGTATATCGGCCGCCCTCTCTTTCACAAACTCAGGTGTTAACACATCTTCATCACTAGAATGCATTTTTAATCGATTAGAACAACACAAAATTAAAGATTAAAGTAACACTAAACTTTGTGTTCGTACAACTTACAGTATTCAAAATAGCGCCAATTTACTAAGGACAGCAAAGAACACAAAACAGTTTTTATTCTAATGCTAAACTCCTTGTCGAAAATGTCGACCAATCAAATTGAATTCAGAACACATCAATATAGGTCGAATACACAGATTACACTTACACTAGATACGGCAAGCCACGACCAAGCGTGCCCTGCATGTTCGACTGTTCGTACTAAAAAAAGTCTGTTAGCTCAGTGACGCTTAGTGATTGAAACAATTCTGTTTACTTTGAGCACATCACTAAATGGCTGGGGTGAAGTTATCGTAGGTATAAAAAAGATGACACGTTCGGTTTTCATACAATCTAATAACGTGCCGCATCTAGCATAGGTTCTTTAAATCTGTGGTCGAATACATTGGTGTGTTCCATTTTCAAACATCAAAACAGTGAGTAAAAGTGCTTTTTATTCACTGTTTTCAGTGAATAAAATAAGCTTTTTAGAGGGGGAATGGTATAAAATAAATTTTTGGATCGTTATTGATTCTTTTTAGTGAATTTCACTCATTCAAATCATTGATCTCACTATTTGAAAGAATTTTCTTTAAATTTTGATTAAAAATAGAAAATCAACTGTCAATCAGGATTCCTATAAAAGTGTGTAATAGCGTTTTTACAAAACCATTAAGTACAATTTCTGCATCGGAACTGAAAAAAAATGCATCGATATGGAGCGACGACATCATTTGGCATGAGAAGAGATGATGAGAGCCGTCGGAATGTGCAAGCATAGGGCCGATGCCGCCAGGGTCACGGGTTGTTCGAAAGAGATACCCCACGGTATCTAGCACACAACTGAAGGAACACTCTTGGCAGTACACAGAGCGTCATAAGCCGCGTCTGCTGGACACACTATGACCGCCATGATGTTTGCTACGAGGCTCCGCAGCTCTTCTGGCTTGCTGATAAGCGACCAAAGCATCCGAAATCTTTTACGTAAATTGGGTCTGCGCTCCCGAAGGCCGCTGAGTGTTCCACCCATAGCACCCCGCAATCGTAGTAGGGCCCGTTTACAATGGACTCGCAAGAATTGCGTTGTCTTTGCTTTTCCGAAGAATCTCGGTGCGCTATGAGGCCGGATACAATAAGACGTACTCGAGTTTGGAGGACTTCTGGACGTCAATTTTTCTTGATTTTTACAGAATTTAGGGATAATTTGTTAACTTAAACATAGGAATTAAAGTAAGAAGTCAGTCTGGAAGACTAGATTTGATAAATAATAATTGGATAATTTTTATAGTAAAATGTACTTGATCCCTAGACACTTTTGATGTGTTACAAAATTTTGTCTTAATACCTGTCAACTTAGACAGGTATTTAGACAAAATTTTGTAATTGATACACACACACTGATAGAAAGCTACACTATTTCCGAGTGCCATAAATTAAAACAAGAAAGTTCACACGGGCGAAGTCGCGGGCAGAACCTAGTTTACAATAATTGTACGATAAACACGTGATAAGAGGGGTGTGGTGTACTCACTCGCTAATAAAGCGACCAATAAATTACAATTAAGGCGACACCGCCCCGCCCCCAATCAACTTCAATCTCGGCAATGCAGACGCTGCGCGGACGCAATGTTTACCTGATTTGCGATATTGACCTTTATTCTAAAAGATCATAACCTTTGGCTTTACTGTAGCCGGACAAAATTATTGAAACTTAACGTTTAATATAGATCTGAAGTAAATAGGTACAATAAAACTTTTGTTTTGTATAAAGCTTTTTTGTTTAATTTATTATTTATTGTACCTATAATGTAAAAATTTTTTCAAATGAATACTTAATTAAAGTTTTTAATTTTGCAACTACGTCAATTATTAAAGAACTGAAAAAAAAAATCAACGGGGATCTATTTTGAATTCCCCAAAGAAGGAAAAAATCTCACGATTTATACATAGGTAGTTTAGCAATTATCAATTTATCACACTTGCAATGTTCATGTTCTAGCAGCAAAAAAATATTAATTAGCTATTGCTTAACTAATTGAAAAATCGCGATAAAAATTTTTTGCGGCGGATTATTGTTGATATATCTATCCAATTTATGTGCTTGAATTTTGTCATTTCTTAATTTTCATATTTAATATGTTTAAATCATTTTTAGGGTTCCGTACATCAAAATGAAAAAACGGAACCCTTATAGGATCACTCGTGTGACTGTCTGTCTGTCCGTCTGTCACAGCCAATTTGCTCCGAATCTAATGGATCGATTAAGTTGAAATTTGGTAGATACACATATGGATTTCTGTGACCCAAACACGTACGGCTAACGTGAATAAATGAATTATGAATATGGGGGTCACTTTTAGGCGGCAAATAAGAAAATAAAAAAAAAAAGTTTTGTAAACTGTAACGTGTGACATATCAAATGAAAGGGCTTACTATGAGAATCTCAAATATATGTTTTTTTATAATTTTAAAATAAACGGTTTTAAAGTTATTTAAGAAAATAGACGAAAATTGCCCATCCCCCCTTTTTTCCGAAACTACTGAGCCTAAAATTTTGAAAAAACTACAGAAAATAGTTCTATACCTGTAGATTACAGGAAAACCTATAAGAAGTTTGTGGTCTTAAAATGAAATGGTAAATCGCTCAATATTGTGAGTACAAACTTTACTGTAAGAATGTCAAGGAGAACATGTTTTTGAACTATAATGTTAAGTTTTTTCTTGGGATATTTTCAAAACGAAACCCCTTTTTTCATTTCAGTAAATTGTTTAAAACTTTTGCTATTTTGGAACTTCATTATTCTCAAAAATGATCTACACGATATTCCATATCGAATGACTAGTTCATATTTTTCCCAGACTGCTGAAAAAAGTTGAACAAAAAGCACTTGTTGAAAAAAAAAGTTAAACAAAGGCTATTCATAATTTGGTCAATTACCGAAGGAAAATCCGGTTTTTTGTGGTGCTCGGAAAGATGCTGTGGTTACGATACTATTTATGATGACTACCTAATGATGAGTGAGCTAAATCTAACCAATTTAGTCAAATCTTTCCTGAATTTAGTAACAACTTATTTTATTTAAAAAATTTCCGCAGACGTCGATGAAAACACGAGCGACATCGACGAAAAACTCTCAAATAATTTTTGGTACCGAATTCTTCTTGTCTTTGTTTTTTTAAGTCCAATTAGAACTAGTGCCATAAATATTCAAATACATATTAAGTGTTATTGTAAGTTCAATACAGCAATGTGCTTATTGACACAACTTTAAAAAGTTTGTTTTGCTGAAAAAAGGTAAGATACGCAAAGGCTCGTCGATGACATCATTCAAGATGTATGTTGACGAAATAATTTGTAACAATATTAGCATTTGTCTAATAGTTGCCAAATATGTATAGAGTACTTAAGTAGGTATTCAAAAGTATGACATCAAAATACTAGGAACTAAAAAGAGTAATGTCCAAAAAACATGGACAAAGTACTAATAGGCGATTGAAGTGATAATTAAAAAAACCGACATGTCATGTACTCGTATCTAATATTATAGGATCAGATCTGCCAAATCATGCTAATAATGATGATATATTTTATTACTTAAGTAGTAGGTATTTGGTTCCCTGTCCACTTTCCTTCCACTTTTCTTTCCTTTTTGTCATAGACTCATAGTTATCAAAAACATTAAGTAAAAATATTGATAACTATGACAAAAATATAAGTGTACCTACCTAATCCACAAAATGAAATCAATTTAAAACTGCAAAAAAAAAAACCTGCCATTTTTGCCATCCCTAAGTATTTTTTTCATTAATCAATATTACTTATACCTTAGATGTATAATGTATACTGTATACTGCCTATGTATAGTAGGTATAGATTGATCTTATTTACAACTTCTATCACGTGACACTCGTTACAGGTTTTTCGAGTTTTCACATTAGGTACAGTCTGCAAACTACTAACTACGTACGTAGTTAGCAGTTTAGAAGTACCATTTTTTTGTACTTACCTACTTGCTTAATTAAGTTGTGAATGTTGTTAAGTCACTTGATGTTAGCGATATTTTTTTTTCTTAGTAAATGATTTGATGCACAGTCATAGCTTTAGTGTTGCTGCGTTTAAAAGGTTTAGTAAACTAGTACATTTTGATACAAGGCGTGATGGAACTGTGAGTGTAATGACAATAAAATTGCTCACGTGTATCAAACGAAGCTTTTCGCGATTTTTTTGGACCCAAAAGCGGTGCAATAAGAGCCACTTTTTAAGCATGTGCAAAATAATGACTGAAGCTAAAGTTTTTTAAACAAAAAAATCTAAGATTCAGTTGAAACTCTCCCACGGCTTTTGTTGTATAACAATAACTAATAAACAAAAAAACGGTTTCATTTCGTAACTAAAGATCTAAAAATAGTAACTGAAGTGTAGCGTTGGCTATTAACAGAATGTCGAAATATTCAACGAAGAAAATTTTGCTATGTCAGCATGTTAATTGAGGTTGACTTTCATGTTATGCCAGGCAGGCACTATAAGATGTTTCTGATACCTGCCGATCTATTTTGAAAAATCTTACAGTGAAAAAATAAGTTTAAAAAAACTAAAACCCGACTACTGAAAAATCACGATCTAAAACGTAGAAAAACCTGAGGGGCAATTCCCGTAATTTTAACAGCATTCGCAATATCATCTCAAGACTCAATCTGTCAAAAATTGTATAGCGTTTAATACAATTTTTGACAGATTGAGTCTTGAGATGATATTGCGAACGTTTTTAAAATTACGGGAATTGCCCCTCTGATTTACGACGTGTGACTCCGGATATTTAATTTGTCTGTCTTTTTCTAAATTTCAGATGAGAATTATTTTCTTGTTTCATACTTTTTAGAGTTTGATTTTTCAGTAGTCGGGTTTTAGATTTTAAACTTACTTTTTATTTAAATTATTTTGGCGTTATAATTTCGTTTTTTAGGTTTGGAGAGAAAACTTGTTTGGCTCATAATCTGAGGCGTGATTTTAGAAATTAATCCCAATTATCGGGTGCATGCAAGCAAAGCCGCGAGCAATAGCTAACAATATATATATTTTTGAAACGTGCTAATTTCAGCCCTTTCCATTTGATACCCAACACGGCATCATTAATTTTTTTTTTAAATTCATGACTTTATGTCCTCTAGAGGGCGCCATATTCAATTTAATGTGACGTCACCTAGCCTATAACCAGCGGACCATCAAGACGCTTCCAACGATACCTCATTTGTCAAATTATTATGAGTAGTTTAGAAGTTATGAGGGAACAGATGAACATACATACATACATACCGGTCAAAATCATAAACCTCCTTTTTGCTTCGCCGTAGTCGGGTAAAAACTTAAAGTAAGCTCGAGCTGTCATGACACCTGCAGTGCGATTCTGTAACCATCTCACCGTGAAAACTTAGGTGGAGTGAGCGTGGAGTGAGCTGTCAATAGTGTCAATTCCTAGCAAAAACAAACTCACTTCACCTAAGTTTTCACGGTGAGATTTTTACAGAATCGACCGGCTGATGCTAGGGATTGACAGCTCACTTCACATAAGTTATGACGGTGAGAATTTTACGGAATATATCGTCAATTTGTCAGATATCAGAAACATTTTTTCTCGGTGCATTGTATTTGGCGACGTCTACTGTTGACACAAATGTGGCTAAGTGCGGACGTAGCTTATAGAGCATAAAGATGCCAATGTCGTCACTGCACGTTAAACTGCAAGTGTTGCTTACCTACTTACAGCGCGCTGTTTACATGTTGCCGACTTGCTGTCAGCACGTGAAGCAGCTTTTACAATCTCATTGTCTAGGAACAATGATATACCTACTTAGTTGAAGTAAACATAACGGTGTTTACATAATATAGGTATTGTTATTTTTTAAAGGAAAGTTTATAAGGTGTATGATACAGCTTTACAGAATATTCCAGCGAACAAAGGGATTAAAGCATCTGTAAAGTAGTCAGACATACATGATATTGGTCATTACCAATGCATCTGCCAAGTATGATCATTTTGGTAATATTTCACTGTGGTAAAAGATCTAAATATACAGTGAATACTGAATACTCCCCCCTCCTCCCTCCTCCCCCTCTCCTCTCCTTCTGTAATTTTTATGGTGTGCATAATAAAGAGTATTCTATCTTCTAATACTTACGGGCTTCAAAAAAGTTAAGAAAAATAAATGTCCACAGTACCTACTTATTACAGCTAACAATTACCGAGACAACATGATTACATAAATGTTTTATGAAAGATCACACGGTATTACAATATTGTATGGGCATTAAATTACACAAGTGTCGTCGAGGGTCAGATGGCAAGCTTTCCGAGAGAAATAAAGGCTGATTTTCAGCTATGTATTCTTGACTTTGACATCGAAATGTTTGAACAATAGGAGGCTGATGAAATTCTAAAGGCCATGTCAAAAGTTCTAACGGCAGGCAACGTGGTTCATGTCGCGTCGGACAGAATTTTCTCTAGAATATTCTTTGGCTGAATCGCGTGTGCCAGATGAACTGCCATTCGCGCGCAAAAGGTGATTGCTCCCTTGAATCCCGTGCTCTGTTACACGTAGCCTGACGTAGCTAAGAAATGAAGTATGGGGACATTTAAAAATAACACCGAGTGGATGCGTGGGCGCACTCACGCATAACTCTACATACATATTAATTGAACAAAGACATTAAATAGACTTGTTGTCACTCATTAATGTCTACTGGAAAGTTTTACTAACCCATATTTCGGAAGACAGAGGAATTGGAGCATGTAAAATCATCTATCAAAATTGCAAAGGTTGCCCTCGCTTATTTAGATACTTACTTTCATAAATTAAAATGTATCACGTGCTCAATACATACAATGTAAAACAAGAGCACGAAGTCTTTATGTTTTTTCAGGCTTTAGGTATGTACAGACTGCAGTTTAGTTTTCTTATCAAGGTTAACGGGCAGATCTGGGTTACTTTCGACTATTATCAGTAATTTCGCGAGTGGCGACTATAATGACGTTATGTTTCGTGCGTAACAGGAAATGATAAATGCTTTCCAAACAGATAATTCATATCTTTATCGCAGTTTACTTTAGGAGCAAGGCCCCTCCCCTAAACAAGGTGAAAATCTGTATAATGAAAATATTGCGAGGAAAACTGAGTGATCTCCTAAATTATCTATTTAAAAAATAAACGTTCTCCTTTGACTGAACCCTTTTTGTTTGTCTCAAGACTCACAAACACGACACAATTTATTTGCATCGACAGAAATTTGCTTTCAATAGGTAATACGTACGACGTTATTCCTAATATTTATCCTGGTTTAACCGAGGGAATAACTGCAAACAAACCAATAAAACGGTTATAGGGAAAAACAATACCATAATTATATTGAACTTAATCCTGAATAAAATTACGTTATTTTAATTATGGCTACGTGACAACTTTGACAGAAATTAAATTTTCGAACTAAAACATCGAAAAAAGTAGCATTATGCTATGATTCGATTTTACATAATTATAATACAATCCTGTCTGTGTTACTTAATTTGATTTTTAATTTTGAGCCTTCCTATTACAAGAATAGTGCACATTTCGAGTGCTGCCGCACTGAGTAACTAACACATGCTCATGCTCAAACTTGTAGATGTAGAGAAGGCGCCTCGATGTACACTTTCACACACCCACAAACACCTATGTGTTTTGTGTTACAAAACGTTCAAAACGTGTGGGTGTTACACGCTTGTGTTAGTCTGCCGATTCAGGTTCGGCAGCGGTAACGAACCTTTCTGAAAACAGCCTCGTTTACAAATAACATGAAAACAATCCGAAGACGTCGGCAAAAACAATAAAAATATAATTTTATTTAATTGGTCAATGATAATAAGAAATAATGGAAATGTTATTTGTTCTCGTTATTTTTTTGTCATACCGAAATGAGATGCAGATACATAAAAAATCAAGGACACGCAAGGTCTATACGAATTAAGAAAATGTTTATAGCCCCTGTCGCGCACTTTTCTCCAGTACTTTTCCACCAGTACCTTGGCGCATATGCTGAGGTCGCGACACACGATGCGTTTTTATTACAGATAGGTACGACTTACGAGCAGAGATTGGACAGTGTTTTGTAGGTTCATTGACAAAGGCAAATTACAGAGAAAAAAAACTTTTTTTCAGCACCATTTTTTTTACATAATATTATTCTAACCTTTCACTGAACAAGTAAGTACTATTTAGCAATAATTACACCTCGTATCGTTATCGTTCCGTTCCCGTTACATTTGCGACGCCTTTATTTGGGACCGACAAATATATACATAGAGCTGCCCCACTCACACACATAGGAATGACTGTAATGTATTAACTCACTGAATACGATTGACTTGCGACGTTTGGGCCATAGCATGATTGTCGAGCCTGTGCTGAATATATTTTTGTGAAGATATGAGCAGTATTTATTTTAGTTGATGCATTAAATATTCACATGGTAAAATAATGGTCTCGGAAGAGTCCGTTATTTTACTCAGATATTCCGAGTTGCATTGATGAATATCATGAAAATAATTCATCAATGCAACTCGGAATAACTGAGTAAGTGTGTTCCGGGAACATCTTTTACCGGTTATCATCCCAGCGAGATGTTATTAATTTATGTCCGAACTTTATCTCGATTGGATAACTGTTCATCAGATTGTATTAATACTTCCATATTTTATTTGTTCCTTCCTCAGAATGGTCTCTGTAACTTTTGCTTAATTTTCTCGGACGATTAATTTCATTATTCATGCAGGCATTTATGATTATGGCATTGGTGAAGTTTGTATACTTATGTAGGTTGTGACGGATTATGGGAGTTCTTCACGATAAAGTTAAACGTTACACAGAGTAAGATACCGTTACTGAAGGGACCATACAGGCGCCATACAAAAGGATTAATAAAATGCTTTTATGGTAATAAGCATTCCGGCCGATGGGCGCCACCTACGGCCGAGTTCGTGCGTGATCGATGCGGCTCATTACCTACAGCACTTGGCTTTTCTGTTTACAGTACCTTATACTTACTTTTACCTTCATGTCTACATAATTCTGGGAAAGGAATGCGAATACATAATAATATCTACCTAAAATGTAATTAAATGTTATTATTAAAAACCGGCCAAGTGCGTGTCGGACCACGCATAATGAAGAGTTCCGTAGTTGAAAAAAATTTATCCAAAAAAGAAACTTAACATTGTAACCCCAAAAATTTTTTTTATGTGATCAAATTACAAAATAACAATTTTTGGACTTTTTCCTTTACTTGTGCTGTGAGACCTTGCTTCTTGCCCAATATGATTCTAGGTCAATGGGAAGTACCCTATAGGTTTTGATTTACTTGCGAACTATCAAAATATATCGCATAAATGGCCGTATTTTTTTATTGCTTGATTTTTTTAGAACTCCAAGGGACCATAGACCTACGTATTTGATATTAGTTTCAACTTGACACCTCTACGCGTTCCTGAGAAAAAGGGTCATGACAGACTGACAGATAGACAGACGGACAACGGAGTGATCCTATAAGGGTACCGTTTTTTCTTTTTGAGGTACGGAACCCTAAAAAGTGATTCATTGTGTGTCGCCATCATGCCTCTCACAATGCTGCAATGGAAAGATTCCACGCTAATTGTTAACTCGGTGGGTAATGTATTTTCGGAGCAAAAAAGGTAATATTCTTGGTACAAAGTACGGCAGATTTAGCCCAACGAACGTAGGCCTCGTAATGACCGCTATCACACTACTCATTCCATAATAGTTTAGGACCGCAGACAAAAGCAATAATTCCCTATCGGTTAACAATGGTATCTCTCAGCTGATTCTAAAATTACTCTACGCACTAGACGATATATAGACGATCACATGCCTTACACTCCAAATAGGGGCTGTACCACCACATAAAAATGAATGTTGAGAAGGATTATCCCTTGATATTATGTGTTACGATTACGACACCACTAAGTCAACAGCCATCTACGATTGCTGGCTTACCGGTTGTATGGCACAATCTTCGACGAGAACAACAACGTAGAGAGATTATAATAAAGTAATAATTTACACGGTTTTTTATACTATAGGTTCTTCTGTATTTTAGCCTACTTTAGCCTACTTATAAAAAATTGGATCCGGCTTCAGTGAGACGCATTCAACTTCATTCGAGTGTCTTAATTAATCTCATGTAATTACAGTAAATATTGGATTTTGAAATTCTCTCTTGTTCAATTTTAATACTTATGGCGACAGCGTTCTGAATCATTGACTACGAATATGGTATTAATTAATACTCTGCGTGTAACAATAAATATTTAAGTACCTACGTGCGTCACATGTTTGATTCAAGAGAATTTTATATTTACCCAAAGTTTCCAGTAAACACCCCCTGTGGAATATTTCACGGTACACATGCATGACTACGTCAAAGACTTTTAATGAACATTTTGCAGACAAGATAATTGTCGGTGAACGTCATCTAAGCGGAGGCTCTTGTAAATTATTTATAAAACGCCAAAAATATCAGTTCCTGGTAGTAATTACGACATTGTTTAAAAAAATCTTTGAGCAGATATCCACGACTTATTATTTTTCGTGTGTTTATAGTCACTAATCTGCTGCTGGTGTCAGAGTTTTTATGCGGCCCATGGGCTTCTGACATGGCTTCACACTTCACATGCTGTCGAGAAATATCTCATGCATCGGCGGCAGGCATGCCGGTTTCCTTACGATGTTTTCCTTTACCGTTTTTTAAGCAAGTGATAATTATACAATCGCACATGCATCCGAAAAGTCAGAGGTGCGTGCCTTGGGTTAGAACTCGAGATCTATGACTTGACAGTCCGACACGGTCACACCACTAGGCTATCAGTCCGTCACTGCTTATTATTACTACTATAATGATTAAATATCTTCACAATGGGCATGAAAACTGTCAAATTAGTTCCGTTCGTGGATGGCGCTAAGTGTTTGTTACTTTCATTCAGCTCTGAATGGAGTTCCTTGCTGAAAACTTTTCCGCGAGATGGTGCAGTGTTTTTTTATGTCGCTGATTGGTCGCTTTGTCTTCAAGATGACTTTGAAAAGTGCCAAACACACAGCGCTCTCTTGCTGCGAAGCTTCCGTGAAACAACCCCATTAAAGTAAAGGTGCAAGACAACAGAGTATGTCAAATTATAAAAAAATAACGAGTAAATACACCTAATTAATTTAACATTAGAACTTTATGAGTATGACGAAGTTGTTATGTTTGGTCTGGAGTTTTCTAAGGTTTACTAACAACTTGTTTGCGTGTTACCAACTGTTTTAGACCTGGCAATGTTAATTGGCTTCCCACGAGCATATTTGAACAATTTCATCATAATGAGCTATTCAAAATAACTGTGGCAGTGAAAATGAAATACTATTTCCGATAAGTACTGCGGAGATAGTTTTACTTGTTTCAAGCAGGTCACACAGAGTAGGTATACAGCTAGGATCGGATCAAACAAACGTGCATGTTTTCGCAATTAGCGTTGTAGTATTTCCTATATAGCCCTGTGGTGGGTAATAGTGGGTATACAACACCCAGGAATTCGAAAGCAAGTCTAGAAACGTATAGGATTCCTAAGTACACCGTCGAACTAAACGGAACGGCTAGCGCTAAGTATAAATAGGTTACGTTTTACATAATACAACTCGTATGGGAATTAATTCTTGCCACTCTACCTCTACTAATAGGTACTACACTTGCGAGCAACCAAATCGATTCAACCCCATACAACCCGTTCATACAAAGTAGTTTTTTTTTTCAAAAAGTTCTTATCCCATTCATGAAAAAGTCTGACGCTTCAGCTTTAAGATAAGTAGTAAGTAATAGTATAGTAGTATGTAGTATTGTATCGGTTTAGTTGTTTTCGAGTAATTGCTATTTGAGTCGAAATGCATGATTAGGAGTCGATTTGGTTGTCCGCAAGTGCATTAATACTTAATCTATGCATAATTGCACATAATAATAAGATCCGACATAGGTACGTAAGACTGATGCAACGCCTCATAAGAATATTATTTAATGGTTCGGTATCGAAACGTATTTTAATATGTAAGTAGTAAGTACTACGTTTCAAGCATTAAAAAAAAAAAAAAATATACATTTATTTCAGACATTTCTAGTCCATAATTACTTATACACTCATTTAAATTATACACAGATAAAAATCCAAACTAAAATTGTGATTAATTAAAGAACTCATTAAAAATAATAATTAAAATTGTCGAAAATGTCAGACTCGTATAAAAAAAATTAAATGTCAAATATAAAATTGCATAAGCAAGCATAATTATGCATTGTTTGTGAGAGTAAACTTACCTAATATTATTATATATACATAAATATACCGTTATTACATGTTTCTAGTAGGTACAGTATTTGGTATTGTTATTGCATGAAAGGTGCATGTCGGCTACTCCCGCGAAAATCTTATCATAGTATGTCTGAGTTGGTATGACTCACATACTTATTTATAAAGAATAGAATATGTAGTGAAATAAGTGGCTGAACTGAATCTTAAAATATAAGAAGAGTTCTTGCAAGTTAACATTGATTGAGGCTGGTCAGCATCAACGTAAGATTGTGTAACATAGGAAAGATAACGGATCAACAAGTTACTCGAGGTGTCAATTATCTTATGTATTAAACGCAATGTAGATAATAATAATAATAATATTTTATTAATCTTAAGACACTACTCGATTAACTTTTTATACACATTCTGTATTGCAATCGCAACAGACTATTTTATTAGTAACCGAGCAGCGATTGGTCTAGGTGACATTATTAATTAACGCAACGGAGGGAATAATAAAGTGATTTATAATCCTTATGAAACAAATCAGCCAACCAGTATTTACCTACTTCGTCTCGCATCCAACTTTATTTTGCATTAACACAAGATTGCTGACCCCTACCGGAGGGTGTGTTCCGTTTGACCTCTGTAACTCTTCGAGCTTTGTCAAGGTCGCCGGGGCAACCGCTCAAACTTGCTCTCTAGTGGGCAAGATCAGACGCACGGACTCATTCATACCGAATCATCACCAATAAATAGCAAGTGAACGATATTATATCCATTCATAGTAATAATAATACTTGGCTGTATGTAGCCCTTTCATTCAACCATTTATCTACTCTGCTATTAGTGTTTTAAGTGGTTCTGCCAGTGAATCGTACAGAATAAAAATTGTTTAAAAAAATTGTTCGGGTCGAATGTCGTGGATGATCAAAATGCTTATTTTAGAATATCCGATTGATTTATTGTATTATACATAAATCTTAAATACTTACAATGTACAATCTACGTACTATGTACCTATATAATATAAAGAGGTGATCGCATTGGGCATCAAAAAATTCGTCCACATCGCTGTCAGTGGGAAGTGCCCAAAAGGGTGGCAGCGATGCCACGTTGGATGGCAATGCTGATTCTTTGACTTTCGATTACCTAAATTCGACTACCTAAATATTTTTTTTTAACTTCATGACGCGATCGTGAGCAGCCTTCACCTAAGTGATCATTAAGTATACAACGTGCCGCTGCAATGGCGACATAATTCAACACGCGTATACGGTTCCACGTTTTCGTTTTATAAATATATTTTTTATTTAATTAAACGTTATTATTTATTGATTTATTAACAATTTTCTAAAATAGCATCTTTGGTTATTATTGGATTATTTAGTTTGTTTGAAACTAATTTTTTTTCAATTTTCGAAATTATTATCTTATTGTAATTTTTATGATTACTGGCCACTAGCCCTACCCGCGTATTGAAGGAATGTCGCCATTGCAGCGGCACGTTGTATTCACTCAGATGTGTTCACTGGTTTAACGATCGATCTTTAATAAAAAGTCCGTCAGTCGTGCAATTTATAGTAGATTTTCAATAATTCAATAGCTAGGTCAAGTGGAGGACTATCGATCGCCCTAGATATTGTGTTATCGACCAATCTGTAACACCTACCTGCTAAAACTAAACACTGAACCGCAGTAACTATTTTCTAGAAACCTAGGTATTACACAACACTGGGATAGTACCTATGTATGCACCTACACAAAATCACGAATAAGAAACAGTGAATTAATACAGTAATCAAGTTTCATTACAGGAAAACTTTAAGTTTGAAGAAACAGCGAATTAATACAGTAATCAAGTTTCATTACAGGAAAACTTTAAGTTTGATCAATTAATGACAATTTATGTGTGCGTAGACTTAGAGGGGAAACTGTCTAGCTACAAGATTTTACTCCAGTTTGTTTGTTTTGTATCAAGCATTCATGACTTGTTTATAATCACTAGTTCGAAAAGGGTCTTGACAAAATATTACAGTTACTATGCGAATGTCGTAACTTAACACCAACTCTCGATGGAAATTTTTAATCGGAAGTACCTAAGTATAACTGATTTGTTGTTGATAAGATAAGACTCCCACTTGGATGGATCGCGTGCTGTATTTATGCATAATGATGAAAACATGAATTATTTCTATCTTTTATCGTATCGTCTAGGAAAGGTACAATAGTTTTCACAACGTCTTCTTACCAATAATATGTAGTATCGTAACAAAAGTCAGGGCTGTTGCAATTGCAAAGGAGCGCTAATTATACATCGGTTGTTTTTTGTGGGTGTTGGATTGCAATTCATGTAGCAAGTATGCACCGCTCACCATAACTGCAGTTTGTTTGTACGGAAAGATCCATGGGCGTTCGAGACTCCGTGTACCCTGTTCTCTACGGAATATTCCACTGACATTTTTGACTGTGTGACGTGTGTGTGTGCCCGTTTGAATACTGTAGGTAGGTTAATACAAGTGCGTCTGTGTGGCACCCGTGTCCCGAATTACGATGTCTTGGTGTGACGTCACGCAATTTAGCTGGTTAGACAGAAACGCTATTTCTAACTGACCCTACCTCAGCTTTTACTTAAGCATTCTCAAATTAATGTAAACAAATGAGAGATTATTTCCTGAGCTAAATATAATTGCTAATTTACCCAATGACGTATTAAAAGGTAAGTAATACATCATTGAATTTACCTAGTTCTGGTGCTAGGGTATGGTTATCAGTTTAGCTAACCGCAGTTGGTTAGCCTTATTTCAACAAAATGATGCAACATTTTGACAGAAACATTGATGCGGTCACGTCCACATTATAATTTAGGTAGGTGATTCACGTATGTATGACGTATTGTTGTTGTGTGACGCAAAAGCTCCCGGGTGTGTGTGTGTCCGGGGGCGGGGCAGAGCTTTTGGGAACGCCGGCTGCGCCGCCGGGCGCCGACCGCCAGACAGTTTAGTAAGCGCACGTGATGCCGAGCACGCGCCTGCACACGTTAACAATTTTATTACACACAATTTATTATTGCAACCATGATAAAACATGTTAGACATAACTTTCAGATTTCATGAGAAACTCCCGATGACTGCAATAACTACAACTGAATCTTCACAAACTCATTATGCCTGTATCGAGTGCCTTTGATATCCTATAGCGATATCATGTTATTAATAGATACTGATTTAATGGCGTTTTTAGATATTCATCTAATCAAAAGTTACATTTTGCGCAACATTTTGGCAGATATTAATCAGGTAGGTACCTAACTAAATTATTAGAATATCGGAGACACGCCTTCTGATACAATTAAATTCAATGTCTAATCCATAGAACTATTATTAATAGTGGTCTGATGTGATAACATACAAACTTGCTTTGGTAAAAATAAAATCGTGACAACGAATTGAGGAATGCTTCATAAAAAACAAAAGGCACTGTTAGGTACATCTGTTGAGCTGGGTTTACCAGTCTTAACACTCCTACAAACCACACAAACATATTGTGCTGAGCACTGAAAACATACCCGAAGGTACCTAGACCTACCAAACAAAATGTGTGTGGACAATCCAGTACAAGATACAGTTGAATGATGCAATTTCAGCTATTATGAATGTTAATGAAGCCTAAGAACCACAAAAAGCTAGGTAAGAGAGGTTGAATAGTTGGTAAGTGTAAGATTCAAAACACCTGAAAAGGCTTCCTGATCATTCAGTAAAGAAATATTCCAGATTTCACATTCCGTGAAAATACTTTCATTTTATTTTAGGAAAGCATGATTCATTGAAGTCACACCTTCTTTTTACATAATTTTTTATGGATATCTGCGAGCTAAAGTTATCAATAACGTGACATTATGAAAACCTAATCTTAGAAATCTAACAAGTCATACTTTTATTACATTATTTTGTTGTTACGTCGCTGACGCGACTCTTTGATCGAAGTGGCCCGTGGTCATTAGATTCAATCAAGCAAGTCACAATGCGTCGGGCAAAACAGTTGTAGAATGACGTGCGCGAGCCGCCTACTATATTGTTTGGCATAATACAATACCTACACACCGCAAAACCACACGTCGAACTGGCGACCATCTCTTGTTCCAATCATTACCTATGTTATTAGATATTATTACAAATAAAGCAGCTAAAGTTTGCGGAATCACCCGAAACTGTTTCCATCACAAAACGCCAAACGAACTAATTTTCATTGTTAAATCTATCGATTAAACCACATTTACATAATAGTAGCTTATTAACTCTCCACTACATAGGCGGATGCTCCGAATACCATGGACAGCCTAAAGGTCGATTTAGACCAAACGAGCGAATGCACATTCTATCCCCACTCTACCAAATTCTTTTTGTGTAAACAGGGACAGAACATTCCTTCGTTGGTCTCTCCCTACTAAAATGTCAAGAATATCGACAGCTGCTCTAGTTCTTGTTCTGGTTCTATGTTCGTTTAGTCTAAATCGGTCTTAACGCACAACACAAGTGTGTCTGTTCTTTCCCAACTTATCGAGTTGGGAAATATGTCAAGACCCGAATTAGTCTACAATTTGCCACAGCGTATTTTGACCAATTTCGGCCACATGATGCGAAGGGGAGATAGCAGCCTTGAAAAGCTGGTTATTGTTGGCAATGCCGAAGGAAAGAGAGCACAAGACCGGTCTCCAACTCGGTGGTCTGACCAAGTAAAAGAAGCTACGTTCTCAAGCTTTCAGCAGGTGGTGATACCAACTTTGGACGTTGGACCTGAGTAGATGGAGGCAGATTCTCCGCTTAAAGGGGTCCAGGGACCATGATCCTCAGTAAAGAGGGACCGATTGAAGAAGAAACATAGGTAAATTGTATGCCAATTGGTTTAAATAAAGGTAGCAGATTTATCTCAAAAACGTGTTTTATCGCAAGATTTATATGTAGGTAGTTAATTTACTTTGCTGATCATCACATTTGTATGAAATGCTACTTTACTTTAAGTTCCTAAAAGATCTTTAAAGGTATGAATGAATGGTTCAGAAACTTTAGTAAGTATATTAGGTTATGTATATTTATAAATACATTGTCTATTTTAAATTGAAATTACGTTTTTGTTCAGCTAAAGTTTATTTTTTCCAAATAAGTAGATATTTAAAATAAAAAGCGATATTTTTAATCAATCATAATAAAGAACCTACGAAGCAATCCCATTTTTTTAATTTGGAAACAATAAGAAGTATTTGTATGGATACAATAAGATCAGAGTAAAAGCAATAAAATTACACGTTTCTGTGATGCGATTCCATCATACATCTACTTTGAGTGCTCACACTGTTTGTGTTTCAGGTGACATCCTTAGACTTTTGATAATTTGAATTAGTTACAGATAAGTAGGTATTCAAATTATTCTTATTTTTAGTTTACTTTTTGGCGGCTAAGACATGCAAACGCGGCAATGCGCGCTGTGTCGTGTGTCACGTAGAGCGGAGCCTCTCAGGACACACCCCCAGACGAGACGTAGCAGACTAAGTAAAGGCAAGCAAGGTCGTTGATTACGGGACCCGGCGGCCAGCAGCGGCGACTGCCCAGACCAGTTATAGCTTGGCAACACTCTCGCACTATACCAACAAGGATGTTAGAAAATAACCGTCGCTTTTAGTAAGCTATTTTTTATAAAAAAAAAAAATGGAATTTGAAGGACAAGCTTTGCTTTTTTTCCCTGAGATAATGAGCTTATAATTTAGTGCTGAGGCTACTCTGGTGAAGTACTTTGTCCATGAGTTTTTAGATCCAAACGGCTCTGTGAAAAGTAAACTATCTTTTCATAAATACTTTCTAGTTTAGCATTGAAATGCTCACTTTAGCGACTTCTAAAGTTCATTATTAACGCATTGCGATTAAGCGATTAATTGCTTTATATAAATAAGTATAGCAAATATAATGAAAACGCATAACGTTAAAACTGAAACAACCTTGACAATTTCAGAATTCTAGTTTTTGATAATACTTCCTTGTAAAGTTGTAACCAATAAGTTGACACTTGTAATAAAGCGTTTACAGATGTCATTTTCCTTTTGCTTTGGTAACAAATTATTGTTCTCAGCTTAGTTCAATAATTATTGTGTACCTGCGTAACCTGGCTATTCAAATTCTAACAAACTATACAAATATTCAAAGTAATTCAGTTGCAAACAGTCGATGGAGCAGTAGTTGGTGTGTGTATTGCGCACAGTGTGCACACCATCAACGCGCACGCACACCTGCACGCCCTCCCCGAAGTGGGGGGCCGGGGAGAAGGCAGACGGCGCCGCGGCTGCCAACCTTCCTATATAAAACACTGCGCTGCCATCTGCAAGTTTCAATAGATAACTCGATTGCTGAAGAATTCGGTACGCGTTGTCAACATTGTATGTTGTCCAGAATTGCAAAAACTGCATATTGTGCATCTTGACGAATAATAGCGCGGGAATTATAATTTTTTGAATGAACTCGGTGAACTGTAAACAAAATAAATTTAAATAACACGTCGGCGGTAAAATTGTGTCAATTCGCAGCTGTGTGCCATAGCGTTCGTGTGTTACTGCAGGCCTGGCAGAAGGCGACATCATCTAGTTATTACGGAGTGATGTGGACTATTTGCCGCCAACAACCCGAACCTGGATTTTAAGGAACAATTTCAATACACTGTTCTACAAAGTGCTATATTTCATAAACATTATCATTTTGACGTTCCTTGACAAGTTTTCTGGAGAAGAGAAGAGAAGCCAGCAAGATGAGCTTCAATAAAAATAACCCCAATGCGGTGGGGAAGATCATGGACTACCTCAAGCAGCTCTCCACCGAAATGGTACGTTGATATTTAATTTATTTTATAATGTTGTAAATTTTATTTAACCCACTCATTGATCAAATACTAACTATCATTTTTTACTTTTATTTTACGTATTTAATTAACCCAAAATATAATAATGCAATCTCACTCAAGTCTTCTGTAATTTAAAGCTAAGCGATTTAATTTCTATAAACATTCATAGAGCCCCAATTATTATATTAGCTATATCGTACATATAAATACATTAATTTTGAATACGAACAGCATTACAAAATCGCACTAAGCGAGAGTTCTTTAGAAAGCTCTGGAAAAGGCCCACGGCGCGCGGCGGTCGCCGGTTGCCGGACGGGCGATACCGGCCCGCGTTGCCTGGCAACCTGGTGCTGACATTAAATTCCAAACAATTATTCACCGGAACAATCTTTAATCAATAATACAGCCCCAAGTAACTGAGCAAAAAAAATCTGCACGCGAACTGCAAGCGTGTCAAAAAGGCACGCAGGTTCGCCGCCGGCATTCACGGCCGCATTGAATCAAGGCGGCCTTGCAAGGCCAGCTGCAATTGTAGATGGCGCCAATGGCTTAGCTAGCTATTTCTTTTTTCAAAACCTGAGAATAATTTATTAATGCAGTTTTAACTTTTTACAAAAAGATTTTAGAAAAAAGTTAGACGTTAATGGCTTTTTTATTCTAATAATTGGTGGTACGGATACACTGAAACTTAATTTGAAAATCAAGTTTCGATTTATATACCTCTTCGAACTTCAATTTTCAGACTAAAAATGAATGCTGTGTCTCAGAAATCGCTTAATTCGATAAAGGACATCTGTTTTACCTTTAATCAAACTTCCAATGTGACACTAGCGCCATCAACTAGCTTTCAGTTGTGAACTTTCTTCTTGTCAAACCAGTGACTAAAAACTTTTCATAGATCCCAATAGATGGCGCTTTTGAATGTTATACACTCACATAGAATTATTATCAACTAATGAGTATGAAGAAGTAATGGTTATAGTTTCATGTTTATTTAAATTTTAGAACATCGAAATTCCAATCAAAATATGTTATGTATACATTATAGAAAGAAAATGAAGTAAAATCGTCACTTCCGGAAGGTCACAAGAGTTATGGAAAATAAACAGAGAAATGGGGCAGGCCCACACACGTCCCAACCTAATCGCCACATAACCCACATTCGTCATTGCAGTAATGTCGAGGTCGAACTATGAGTTTGTTTTTTATTACTTGAAATGTAAACAAAATCAAATGCCTACCTTGACATAATTGATGAAAATTAAATGTTAACTGTAAAAAAAATAACAGATCTACATAATTTATAAATAATTTTCTATCAATCATTAGGTAGGTATAAGGATCGACCTCCAGAAGTCAACTGTGATGATTAGATCTCAATAGAAACACGTGAGCGTCTTATTGAACCGTGACTTTTTAATGTCAATCACGTTAATCTCTAGACTAGTAGCGTTTGTAGTTTAACCCATTGCCTGATATTCATCCGATTGATTGTACGGTATGTAAAAAGTATCGTGCTATGATGGTAAAAATACGTGAGTCGAACAATGTAGGCTATCAAGATTAAGCCGGTGTGTGCGAAGTTTGGGTACTTTCATTAAACCTTCGACATTTATACAATTCATGAACAAACTAATGAAAAAATAAGAGTAATCAAAGGGATGTCATACCATGTCAATATTTACTAGGTATTGTTTGTTGTTAGCATTGATTTACTAAAGAATTTATATAAATAAACAATTTGGAGTGCAATGGATCAAAAAAACAAAATAAGTAGAAGGAAAAAAAGTTACGATACATTTAGTAGCAAGTCAGAGGTAATCAGAATAAAGACATATTTAAGTATGTAATTGAATCACCCCGGTTGCTCTAACTAATTGCTCAACTAGTTTGAGAATCAAAATTGTGACCAGACATGTCCACTACATTATGTAAACATCATACTGCCGCGCCGTCAATGAACCATTGGTTACAGGTATGACATGCAAAGAAAGTGTTTATACGTTGTTTTATAAACATCATTATAACTAATGGACAATCGCACGATAACGTCAAGAATATTCAATGTGTGCCTATAACGAGCACAGCCAGCACTGAACAGTAGTGTACTTTATAGGCAGGCCGCCAGACGGTCTTTTGTCAATTTATTCGCGAGTATTCTTTAAAGCGGACCAATTATGATAGAAGCGCGGGGGTCCTGTGTAAAGTGGTATTTGGAACAGGATTCTGAGTATGGATCGGGTCATGGCACTAACTACGCATATCACTAGGTTATCGAAACATGCAGTGGCCATATGATAGCTCGTGGTCAATAAGCGATGTGTGTTTTCTTGATCTGACCTCCGACTCCTTGGGCTTACAATTCTTATCATCGGGACTTGACTTACGCACATTAGATAGCGGATATAATAAATGGGGTATGTTTGCGGACGATTACTCCAGTAATGTCTAAAGAACTTGAGTGACCGGTCTATTTTAACAATTGGTGTGTTATAAACTTAAAACTAGCAGAAATGGTGTGATCAGAAATTGAAACTGTGTCTACAATAAGTATTCTTTACAATTGCAGGGTGGAAGCGAGCAAGCTCGCCGAGGACAAAGCGACGAGGAGAGGTTGTACCGGACACGAGGACCTAAGTACTCTCGAGTACCTTCGAAGCCGACGCTTTCTGCTTCGACGACTTGTACCTCTCTGGCAACGTCTTGTGGATCCCAGGGGACGTTGGTGCCTAACTACGCAACAATCCCCGAGAACGTTTCCACTGAAAGCAGCAGTGAAGACGAACAAGACTCGTTCGAGAACACCCGACGCCATTTCCAGCAACTTCGGCAGATCAGTCTAGGAAACGAGTTCAAGTACAAAATGGAGATGGAAATTAAAAGTGCCAAGGAGGAGAATTTGCGAAATTCGATTCCTTTTGTCAAACAATTGAGTATGGACAGCAATAAAGTAAAAACTGACTACGCAATCAATGGGGACGCTCCGCCATATGCTCCGACAACTCAACGACTCTACCTGTGGACACAAGTAAGTTACATACTAAGTACACGTATTATAATTTAGACGATGATGAGTAATTTTCATCTCAATTTGTCTTCCGTGTAAACACAGTACAATTTTTATGATCCTTTACGCGTGGACAAATAGAAAATTCAATTTACAAACACCCTTTCATACTAGTAGTAAAATCGACGATTTCGATAAGACTTGAATTGCACTGAATGGAAAAAAGAGTTCCTACATAAGTAATCTTAGATTCGTTTCCATACGAGAACTTTTCAGTCAATAGCTATTCTTGCAACTGTCAACACATTTGGACAGCTGAAAAGTCAAATATAATACAGTGATGTTTGTCATTGTTAAGACAAATTATAATAACTTTATTCAATTTATAATCACATACAAGAAAAATGTAAGTTTAAACATACGTTTGTGAATTAAAACCGTTTGTATGTAGTACATTCCAGTTTATGTGCACTAGGTACACAGATCTGGTAAACTTAGGACCCTACGTTACTGAAAGTAAATAACTTTATATCATACATACATGGGTGCAGGGGCGGCAAGGGGTACATAATAAAAGGCAACCACCCACGGAACTTCATAGCTTTCTGGATAAAGTTCGCGAGAATACGTATACCGAAAAAATACCGTTTTTTTAGTGGATGATAAATGACTGTGCATTTCACTGTTACTGTGTAATATTGTGCCAATAAACATGTCACATCTAGGACCGCAGGTGCCAGTTTAAAACGCCTCGTGTAACTTTTGTGGTAATCGGTAAGCATTTTGTAAGTCTTTAACATTTGTTTGTTTTGTTTCAGTTCTTGGCTGCATTCGCTGTGTCAATGGGTTCGTTGATTGTCGGGTTCTCTTCAGGCTACACTTCTCCTGCACTGATAAGCATGAACGCCACCTTGCATATGACTCAAGAAGAGGTAAGGTTCCTTTAAAATGAAACCATAACATAAAACGGTTAGTTAACATCATCATTTTAACAACGTAGATTCGTTGGTTACACCGTTTTCGATAGCAGTATGTCAGCTTACTATGAAAATTAAAATTGCGGCCAGTCGTCATCCTATACTGACTTGCGTGAATAAAAGGACTAGATAGCTGTTATATTGGTATAATGTACCCTTACTTGAGTTTGAAACAAACCAAAGCATTCAAATAATTCACCCTCGTTTCAATTACTAGGGTAATGTTTTTACTCAAATAATATAATGTTTTTTTCATTCTATTACAGACAACTTGGGTCGGCGGTCTTATGCCTCTGGCAGCTTTGGTCGGTGGCATCGCAGGAGGGCCTCTCATAGAAGTGATTGGAAGACGATGGACCATCATGGGGATGGCTTTACCATTCTTCCTCGGTTGGATTCTGATAGCAACTGCATCAAATGTGTTAATGGTATTTGCTGGACGAGTTTTCTGTGGAGTATGCGTTGGAATAGTCTCCCTCGCTTTCCCAGTTTACCTCGGAGAAACATTACAGCCGGAAGTACGGGGTGCAATGGGATTACTACCCACTGCCTTTGGTAACACTGGAATTCTACTATCATTCTTTGTGGGCAGCTACCTGGACTGGTCACAACTAGCATTCTTCGGAGCCGCACTACCCGTACCATTCTTCTTGCTTATGCTGCTAACACCAGAAACTCCACGCTGGTTTGTTTCCAAAGGACGTACCGAAGATGCGCGAAAAGCCCTGCAGTGGCTGAGAGGCAAAAATATAAACGTTGATAAGGAAATGAAGGATCTCACTCGGACACAGGCAGATTCTGATAAAACAGGTGGCAATGCCTTCAGACAACTGTTTACTCTTAAATACATGCCAGCTGTCTTTATATCTCTCGGATTGATGTTGTTTCAACAGCTAAGTGGTATTAATGCAGTAATTTTCTATGCCGCGTCAATTTTTAAAATGTCTGGAAGCACTGTTGATGAAAATCTATCAAGTATCATAATAGGCGTAGTCAATTTTGTATCGACATTTATAGCGACCGGTATCATCGACCGCTTGGGTCGAAAAATGTTATTGTACATTTCCTCAGTTTCTATGATTATTACACTGGTAGCTCTAGGAGCTTACTTCTACGTTAAGGACGCAGGAGTTGACGTCACCGCTTTTGGATGGCTGCCCCTCGCTTGTCTTGTTATTTATGTACTGGGATTCTCAATTGGCTTCGGACCTATTCCCTGGCTCATGTTAGGCGAAATTCTGCCATCAAAGATCCGCGGTACTGCCGCATCCTTAGCCACTGGATTTAACTGGACATGTACTTTCATAGTCACTAAAACATTCCACAATATTATTGATGCCATTCATATGTATGGCACGGTGTGGTTGTTTGCTGTCATTTGTTTAATCGGATTGTTTTTCGTCATATTCTTTGTGCCTGAAACTCGGGGCAAGAGTTTGGAGGAAATAGAAAGAAAATTAACTGGAGGTTCGCGTAGAGTACGGAATATTAGCAGCAGTAAGCAACCACCAAGTGGATGTTAATTTCGGATTTCGCCTATGTGTAGGCATAATGTACATTCCAAAATCATATTATGAACTGTGTTAGGAAGCAAAATTTTAGAATATGTAATAAGGCAAAGCACTAAATCAGTGCGGGCTGAAGACTGAATGGGAATGTAGCCATAAGCTTAATTTAATAGTTGTAAATATGTAATAGTAAATTAGAATAGTCCTCAAAATGTCTTGAAACAGTTCCTTTAGTTGTATAATTGTAGTAGCATTCCGCTCTGCGACGGTGCTCGCTAATATTGTAGTTCCTTGATAACAATGTATTGGATCTGTTTTGGAAGACTCACTCATATTTATAACTATTGTGTAATAAATTGTACGTAGAAGAACAGTAACATATCCTATAGAGCTATAATACGTATTTAACTGTACAATCTATTTAGAATGTGTAAGTAGTTTCAACTCACTCTTAAGGAGCTTGCTTGGCATAAATTTTATCAAGTAGATCTGTAACCTAATTTTAATAATGGTCATGACAAATCGGATTTAAGTACTGTAGTAACCAAATAATTATTTTAAGTTACTTGTAAAATATAATTTGATCTTCCGTTCAATATATATTAAGATTCCGTATATTATGGAGTCGGTATTTATTGTTGTTATTTTTAATACAAAATAATTTATAATTTACACTTTTGTAGTTTTATTTGTCTATTTCTTCAACTGTCGGGTCGTTTTTAAATATGTGCCTGGCTGCAGTACATAACAATGAACTAGGAACCTACCTACTGCTCTGTAGACAGACTCAATATAATAAATACTGATAACAATATGTTATTGTACTGGATGATAACATTCAGGAACGTAATAAAGCGCCCTCATCTTCGAGGTCAATGCTATGAGTAGTTTTTATGAACTTGCGAGATGCTGATACATTATGACAATTAATGACAATGCCTTACGGCCGAATTCCCAAACGAAACTCAATTTTAAGTCGCTGTTAACTCTCATTCTGTTTCTATTAAAATTACAAAGTCTAAACTAAGTCAAAAGACTTTCCAACCATTTACTATTTCCAGAAAAATCTGGAGGTGTCGTGAGACACCCGGTTAGAACGAAGTTCCTTTCGCTGTATATTATGTATTAGCACAGAGCCATCTACATATTCTGGTTTCATAGTCTCAAGTTTTGTCAAAAGTTTTTGTTTTTAAAAATGAGTTCGAGGAATTCCAAGACGAAAGACGACTCCGTAAGTCGAAGTTAGCAAAATATAATGAATATTTTGCTAATTTTGACTTATGGAGTCTGCTTTTTTTTTAATTTGAGCTATAGATGTGCTATAGATTTGTTCTAGTTACATAGTCTAAGTAATTCGAGATACCACGTAGTTAGGTATATGGCAATTGTTTTCGTCCTAATGACGATTACAACAACAAAACCGGCCAAGTGCGTGTCGGACTACGCACAATGAAGGGTTCCGTAGTTGGTATAACATTATTCCAAGAACAAACTTAACATTACAGTTGAAAAGCATGTTCTCCCATACATTCCAACAGTAAATGTAAGTTTGTACTCAAAATATTAATAAATAAATAATAAAATAAATAAATATCCTTGGACATTTTCACACAACGCCATCTAGTATATTATATATTGAGAGATTTACCATGTTATTTTAAGACTACAAACTTCATATAGGTTTTCCTGTCATCTACAGGTATATACCTATTTTCTGTATCTTTTCCAAAATTTTAGGTTCAGTAGTTTCGGAGATAAGGGGGGGGGGGGAATGGTCAATTTTCAATACTCACTATATTTATTTGCATTCCACAATGTTAGCATAGGTGCTAGGTACATTATAAATTATACATATACAAATTTTTATATAGATTATTGTGGACCCTGTCGGGCACAGCAAAATAGGATATAGGAAGAGGGCTATTTTCGTCTATTTTCTTAAATAACTTTAAAACCTTTTATTTTAAAATTATAAAAAAATATATATTTAAAACCCCTTCATTTGCCCTTTCATTTGATATGTCACACGGTACAATTTGCAAACCTTTTTTTTTAATTTTCTTATTTGCCCCCTAAAAGTGACCCCCATATTCAAAATTCATTTATTTACTTTAGCCGTACGTGTTTAGGTCACAGAAATCCATATGTGTACCGAATTTCAACTTAATCGGTCCATTAGATTCGGAGCAAATTGGCTGTGACAGACGGACAGACAGACAGACACACGAGTGATCCTATAAGGGTTCCGTTTTTCCTCTTGAGGTACGGAACCCTAAAAACAAAACAAAAAAAAATGCCGAAATGTGTCAAAACATCTTTGGCACCCATATCTCCTTAAAGTATGAACGCGCATGACAATTTGTACCAGTCAACTCCTGCCGCAAGCCGCATTAAAGGATTTCCTTTAAAAAATAAATGATTCTTTACAAAGGTCAATTTCGAAAGGTCACTATCAGATTTTCTTTGTTCTTATTCTTGCATACAATACATGATACATCATCGCTATGCAGCCAAAATCAGTATGTACCTACTGGATGGTTAGTAGCTATCTACAGACATGGTGTATCAGAAAGGTGTTTTCAAATTTAACTGTGTGGTACAGACCATTAAACTGAACAACTTTCTCCACTGGACCAACATCTTAATTATTCGTAATCAATAAAAAATTTTACGCCACCGTCCCGTACATTTGGGTCGAGTAGGTATTGATTAATCTTTGTACGGGATAGCTGATATTTTCTTCTCAATTATGATGTTGGTCATGGAGAAAGTCTTCAGTTTGATAGTCTGTAGTGGTCCATCAAACTGAAAATCTTAAATTTGAACCTTTCTGAAGCACTCTGTTTATGTCTTCGTACGTCTATTTTAAGATTACTTAAATTAGAGATAAATGATTTAAGCCTTGGTAGTAACAAAGGGCCTTAGAATCTGGAATATGAACAAAGACATAAATGATCATCTGTGAAAAGGAATGAAAAGCCATATATTTAATTACAGATAGAGCCTTAGAATTAAAATTTTATTTTGTTATGTTAATATTACACTTTATTATATACATGACCTTAGTTAAAGATGTTTTCTATTCAAAGCATCTCCTGCCCTTGGTAGATTCCACTGTAGATCCCAGAATTCGTAAGTGTAGGATTTTATCTCAAACAAGAAGCTATTGCGACAAATAGGTAAAAAAAACATTATTAAGTACTGCTGTGCTTAGAAGTATAATCAGATGTGGCATCAAACAGACTTAGTCTGGAGTTCTGGACTAAACGAAAAACATATATCTGAAGAAATATGAAATTGCGTGAAGGACTGCTACCTTAATTTGTGCAGCCATCGATTGCACAATGTAGCAGCTTAATGATATATTGCCAACTTTTAACAGCTAGGCGTTTAACACTCGGTAAGAAACAAACAATATAATTATGTAGTTAAATTACACGACAGTCTCGTTGTTCTTAGCCGAAGTATTTCACTTTATTAAACCGTGTACCCACGAACGAACAAATGTTTTGTTCGTTGGTAAACACGAACATCGATCACGGAACATTTGAAGAAACTCCTTTTGAACATTTAAAAGTGTTCGATGTTCGTTCGTTCGTGCGTACACGGCTTTAGGTTTCGAACGTTCGGCGCTATGCATTGGCAACACGGTTGATATCAAAAGAACCTTACAACCATGAAAATATTATGAAATCATACGAGTATGCTAAGTGTCGCTATTGGCACACTTCGTCGACTAAGCGTTTTGTATAAGACGTCGCGCGTCGCTACGAAGTTGCTGTACATTACACCAGCCTTTGCTACGCGTCGCCTACGCATTTGCTACGCGTTGTCTACGCTTTTGCTACGCGTCACCTACGCTTTTGCTACGCGTCGCCTACGCTTTTGCTACGTATCGCCTACGCTTTTGCTACGCGTCGTCGCCTACACTTTTGCTACGTACCGCCTACGCTTTTGCTACGTATCGCCTACGCTTTTGCTACGCGTCGTCGCCTACGCCAGTGCTACGCGTCGCTTCAACTTTTGTTACGCGTCTTCTACACCTTGAATACGCGTCCGCTTCGTGTGAAATAACCGACGCTAGTTTTATTTTGCGTTCATAAACGGATTGAAGCCATCAAAGTTTTATCTTTACTTTTCTTTCAAGATGGCGCTACGCCACCGATTCTTTGTTTTGTACTAATGTACAATCACGTAATTTTGGTTTGTACATTATGGATCTCGCATATTACGGCAAGTAATATTTTGATGGAAACTAATACGAATGCATATTGATAAACCCTATTAGCATACGGAACGTTCAATTATACATAATTATTGGTTCTATCGAATCGAAATGAAACAAATTACTAGTACGTATTTATCCAATCAGTGGAAAAGAATGTGAAAAACATTAATGATTTTCTTGTTTACAGTAGGTTATCTGTACTGCCCTTTTATAGCTTTCCATCCAGACGTCTAAATGTCAACATGTGGAACACATGCTAAACGATTAGGTAGATCAATAAAAACTGTTTATCACACCTTACGATCTCATACGTCCGTAAACAAAATACGTTCAAAGCAATTCCTATACTTTTAGCCGCTAATTATTTTATAATAATCACAAATAACGATCAGTAAGTACAACAAGTTCTACTAAATTCGCACAAATATGTTGCTTGATGCACATTTTCTCACTTGTCTGTTAAAGAAAAGGCAATTCAATTGCTCATCTCTTAGTGTATATTCGAACAATTCTTTCGTTTTTAGGGTTCCGTACCTAAAAAGGAAAAAACGGAACCCTTATAGGATCACTTGTTTGTCCGTCTGTCTGTCTGTCTGTCTGTCTGTCTGTCAGTCTGTCAAGACCGTTTTTCTCAGGAACGCGTGAAGGTATCAAGTTGAAATTAATATCAAATACGTAAGTCTATGGTCCATTGGAGTTCTAAAAGGATCAAACTTCTAAGTCAACGCAATAAAAAAATACGGCCATTTATGCGACATTTTTTGATACTCGCAAGTAAATCAAAACCTATAGGGTACTTTCCGTCGTCCTAGAATCATGAAATTTGGCAAGAAGTAAGGTCTCACAACATAAATAAAGGAAAAAGTACGAAAATTGTTAATTTGCAATTCTATCACATAAAAAATTATTTTCAAAGTTGTCAGTCTGTCAAGACCCTTTTTCTCAGGAACGCCTTGAGGTATCAAGTTGAAATTAATATCAAATACGTAGGCCTATAATTTCTTAGATTCCTAAAAAACTCAAGCTTCTCAGTCAACGCAATAAAAAAATACGGCCATTTTGCGACACATTTTGATACATACTCGCTACTGTCGCAAGTAAATCAAAACCCGTTCAAAAAGGGTACTTCCCGTTGACCTAGAATAATGAAATTTGGCAAGACGCAAGGTCTCTCAGGACAAGAAAAGGAAAAAGTCCGAAAATTGTGAATTTGTAATTTTTTGACATAATTTTTTTTTGTTATCCAATGTTAAGTTTGGTATACATTCTTTTCAACTACGGAACCCTTCATTGTGCGTGGTCCGACACGCACTTGGCCGATTTTTTTTGGTGATACATTGCGTATTATGCAAAGCATGCGACAGCTATTTTTGTGGTTGTTATCGCTTCTGCATATTTTTAGGTGCTTAATAATGTCATTGTTAAAGCCTGCAATTATTAATTTCAGTATCCGCATGTTCATGGTAAAAGTTATTTTACAATGGAAGTAAAGATTCTGAAAACATTGAAAATTAATGTTAATCACTTATTAACATAAAGAAAAAGCCGTGAAGAATTAGGAGACGAGTACGTACTTTAAAATAATTGGACTTTTTTTTTTTTTTTTGAGGGTGGGAAATCATCAAATTACTTCTCCCGCTCTTCGATTCACATGTCATATGAGAGTGTGACGATAACACGCAGTGCCTCGGAATGGTGAGAGATCATCTATTTCTTGCAAAAGTTCACTAACATGTAGTACATTTTCTGAAATAATATCCACTTTTACGAGACTAAGGTAAACTGATACTATCATAACCCTCTTTTTTTGCTTCGCCGTAGTCGGGTAAAAATAATGCAATATTCAAGGTAATAGGGGCTCCTGATAACGAATTACCTGTTATATATTCATATTTCTATTGTTGTTAATTGCAGATCTGGTACAGCTACAGGAAAATAGATCTGGTACGCACGGCTACAGATCAAGCTATGAATTTCCAGCATGAGCTGATCTCGCATTGTATAGGATTTCCTTACAATGACAGGTCAGTGTAAACTGGAAATGTGTAGCCGTGTGTACAGATGAAATTAGAAAAACATTAATAAAACTAACTCGGGAGATCTGTCTGGCTTGCAGTGACAGCAGTTATTTTGATTGATGGTCAATAACAAAGTTACTTCATCCAGCTAAGAGAACGCACTTCCATTTAAACAGACGTGCAAGTTAGTGACTACTTAAAAATACATCGTACTTATGTAGTGTAGGTATGGTACCATGAAACTTAATAAGAAAATACAACGTAGGTGTCTGTTATAAATGGTTATTACAATATAGCATAGCAAATTAGTGCCTCGATTTATATGGAAGTAGACAAAATAACTAAAACCTATTGTCATATTTTGTCATCTATACGATACTTTTAGGATTGCTAATTTGGATCATACAAACAAAACAAATCGTGTATGTAGGTGTAGAATTTTATACTGTAAATTTTTTCGAGGAGTCCGAAAAAGTTCTGCTACTTAACCAGATTTTTAAATCGGATTTCAAAAAAAGGAGAAGGTTATGCATTCGACAACGATTTTTTTGTTTTTGTATCTACATACTTACAAAAACCTTTGATCGACCCACTAACTATTCAAATACTATTTAAGTAACTTGAAGTTTTATAAGTAACCTAATACATACTACTTATTCCCGGCGTTATTTACTATTTGGATACATTTCTGGGTTCAAAATGGAGATAGAACGAGTGGCTAATGATAGTAAATGTGGCATTTTCAGGCAACTTACGTAAAGCTTACTAGTAGCTACTGCGCGCATGCTTTCCCTGACAGCTACAACATTAAAATCAATAAACAAACATGTCATGTAAAAACCATAATATCTATTTAAGGCGTATTTTTTTCCCATGATGGTTCGAAGACTGTTTTGAATCGTGCAGCCTCGAGCCAATCAATTTGTGCCCATATAAATCGCAGCGAGTGTAGCGAGACAAACTCATTTCTTCAGTAACTTATGTCGAGAACACATTCAGTGCTGTGGTGATTATTATTACTATATGTGTAAAGTGATTTTTGTATGACCAGTTTAAAATACTAATTTCATCATGAAGATTTTAATGAGAGCAGATACTCATTACAGCATACAATACAGCAGTGAATATGAAAAACCGAATTATACCTTTTCACAGGTAGGAAAAAATATTTCTGAAGTACAATTTTTAAAGAAGACGCACGTGTTAGGTTCGAAATTATAATGATGCTTCGAAGAAAATAATCACTCTCCCGTTTTAGCGACGTTAATAATATTTTAGTGTGCATAGAAAATACACACGCGACTAGCTTTCATTCCAGTCAAAGATATTTAAATCGCTTGTTTTTAAAACAGCACTTGTCCAAAATTCAAAAAAAAAGGTTAAAAATATATTTTTTTTTATTTGTATCATCATTAAAAATATATATTTTATTTGTTCTCAATTGACAATAATCATGGGTCATCCTGAAAAATATTTTGCTATCTTGTTTATTGTTCCTCCTGTAAAAACACAGTTTTGGACAAATGCTGTTTTGAAAACAAGCGATTCATTTATTGCAAAGCCCACTAGTTTATAAAATAGTCAACTGCTAACAAAATGTATTCATTCCTATTTATGATTGCTGTTAATTCCGTGTACTAAAATGCGAGGCGACCAATTGTGCCTATTTAAATAATCTGTTGCTACTTGGCGAGCATTCAACTCAGTTTTGGCCCTTTGTAATTCACACAAATGTGTTCGTAAATGTTGCAAAATTACCAGTGAATTCTTACAATTCAATTAAAATTTGAAATGTTCAATAAAAGTAGGTACTCACCTCAAGTAAGATTTCTTCGCATTTTTTCCGTTCAAGTCATGCGTTGTGAATTGTTACGGCACATTACGTTATCGACTCGGTATAATTTTACTTTAATAAATGTAATCAACCCATGACTAAAACTTGAGAACTAACAACCTTTTTACGTATTAAGTAAATAAAACACAGTCACGCGAAATATGCTGAACGTTTGTGGATGAAATAATAGATGCATAGTCTAACTCTGTATCGATATTGAATAACCTTGAGAGTAAAAAGTTTATACCCGTAGTTAAAGTCTTTTTAGAATGACACATTGAAAGACTCGAGAAAGTTTTAGTAGATTATCAGCCATAATTGCAGACGGCAGTGCTTGGCGGTAAAATTATGATTTGGTATGAAGTTCATATCTTATCATAGCCTTAGAGTTAAGCAAGAGCCTAAGTCAGCAACTAATCGCAGGCAATTTTGTTCCACCTACAGTTTTGACCATACAATATCGGGCGAGATTAAAATGCACAAGTGCGTAGCGTAGCGTATGTAGGAAAATTTCAGCGGGCTAACATTTTTTGCGAAGTATAAATAATAGCGTATACGTATGGCTTTAAAGTGACATAACATAACTTGATAAACAATCATTAGGAAAGTGTTTGATATTACCCAAACGCAAAATACGCGCATTGACGTGGAGTTGCGTATACCAGCCCGTATTACCTATTACCCATTGATATAAAAAAGTCAATGCTCAGACAAATAAAAACCAAGACAGGCAGCGCTGCGAACAATATAGTGAAGCAAGCGCAAAACTACACCTCGCTCTGTGCATACACGTTCAGACGCACAAATTTAAACTATAGGTACAAATAAACTACACCTCAATAAGTGCACACATGTTTACGAAACCAGACTCACGTCGCTATTGACAGCGCCGTTTTGGTTTTTAGGGTTCCGTAGTCTGCCGCCGGGGTCGCGGGTTGTTCGAAAGAGATACCGTGGCCCTGGCATAGGCAACTGAAGGAACACGGGTGGATTCTAGTCAGTAAAAGTCTGACACGCCCTTCCGCTCCACCCACAGCGGGAGAAGTCATTTGATGATTTTCCATCCACAAAAAAAAAGGGTTCCGTAGTCAATAAGGAAGGAGCCCTTATAGTTTCGCTATGTCCGTCCGTCTGTCCGTCTGTCTGTCGATATATGAGAGAACATGTTTTTCAACTATTGTAGTTGAAAAACATGTTAAGTTAAGTTTGTTCTTGGAATAAATTCATCCCAACTACTATTTAGTCTGAGGATATTACATAAGTAGTCAATTATTGCTTTTAAAATCGTAGATTTCTAATGAAATCCATAGTAAAATAGACATAATAACGGAATTCTTTGATAAGGGGGTGTGTTCGTGCATAGTGTGTACATAATAAAATGCGGTGCGGTGTGGTGTGTTATGCGCAAAATAAACTCAAGTAGGATATTAGAATTGTCCATTTATTTACAGTCGCAACGTGTAAGTGGCCCCAATCAGAGTCAATGATTGCTTAAATTAATAGAAGGCGGTTTGCGTCGCATCGCACACGCCTCCCTGCAAATAACGTCATGCTATTAATGAACCGAAAACATTGCGAACCCGTTACTATTTGCATGATAACTACTGACTACATGGGTGGTCACATAATAGCCTAAGATAGGCAGAAATGCATGCTCTGTAATGTCGTGCAAAAATATTTATAGATGGAAATTATTAGGTCCCTTATGTACCTAAATGTAAACCTAATACATACTGCTCATCTGGAGCTAACGAATTATCAAGCAAAAATACTTTCGCATTATAATCCCTAAAGTTATATTTAAGCGGGATTATGTCCTCAATTACAGGTTCTTGCTGCTGTGGCAGTTTCTATGGGCTCTATGATCATCGGCTTCTCGTCTGCGTACACATCTCCGGCCCTCGTGACCATGATGAACAGTACCGTCATCTCCGTCACAGACGAGGAGGTAATTGACTTGTCGCCATGTATTACATAAACTACAATTTAGTTTGAATGTTTGGCTCTGAGATGATTAGAAAATAAATTTTTATCAGGTCAGGTTTAGCTGATTTTCTTAATTAAAACATTAACTTTTTTTGTCGACAGGCTAGTTGGATTGGCAGCTTAATGCCCTTAGCAGCCCTCGCGGGTGGCGTAGTCGGAGGACCACTAGTGGATTATATTGGCAGACGCAGAACCATTCTTTTCATAGCGCCCCCCTTCTTTCTCGGTTGGATACTAATAGCAACTGCAAGGATAATACACTTAGTGCTTGCAGGACGCGTTGTTTGCGGTCTGTGCGTCGGTGTCGGGTCACTCGCGTTCCCTGTGTATCTCGGTGAAACTATTCAACCCGAAGTACGCGGTACGCTAGGATTGTTTCCAACCGCTATTGGAAATATCGGAATATTAATTTGCTATGCAGCTGGAAAATACCTAAATTGGTATGAATTGGCATACCTAGGAGCAGCCTTGCCTATTCCCTTCTTCATTTTAATGCTAATGATCCCAGAAACACCCCGTTGGTACATATCTCGTGGGCGTAATGAAGAAGCCCGAAAAGCACTACAATGGCTTCGAGGCAAGAACGCCAAAATTGACAATGAAATCCGTGATATAGCACTATCAGACGCAGAAATGGGAAAAGAGGGCATAAAACTTAAAGAACTTTTCAGTATCAAATATATGCGGTCGATATTAATTTGCTTGGGGCTGATGACATTTCAGCAACTATCGGGGATTAATGCTGTAATATTTTATACTGTTAATATATTTAAAATGTCGGGCAGCTCAGTGGACGGAAATTTAGCGACTATTATTGTTGGAGTAGTTAATTTTGTTTCTACTTTTATTGCTACTGCGCTTATTGATCGCGCGGGGCGCAAAGTGCTGCTTTACATTTCTTCTGTGACCATGACCATTACGTTAGTTGTGCTTGGAACATTCTTCTATGTACAAACCGACTTAAAAATAGACGTCTCAACTTTAGGATGGATACCACTGACTTGTATTATGGTTTACTTGTTAGGCTTCTCTCTAGCGTTTGGCCCTATTCCGTGGTTGATGATGGGTGAGATTTTACCAGCCAAAATAAGAGGTGGCGCTGCATCAATATGTACTGCATTTAACTGGTTATGTACGTTCACGGTAACTAAAACGTTTCACAATATCCTTGTCGGTATAGGCCCGGCTGGCACATTTTGGTTATTTGGATGCATTTGTTTTGTGGGACTGTTCTTTGTGGTAGTTTTTGTTCCAGAAACACGAGGAAAGAGTCTCGAACAGATAGAAAATAAGCTAACTGGTAGGGCGAGCACGAGAACTCGCAGGATGAGTTCTATAGCGAACATTAAACCATTGCCAAGTGGATGTTAATATTAGAAAGACTTAACTTTGGTTGTGAAATGTTGAGCTTTTCAAGGCCAATTACTTTTCCAAAATTTTAATTAAATGATGATACAACATTTTATATTGCATAATATTTCTTTTTTACAAGTGCAAGCATAGATCTTGATTTTATTCATCTCTATTATTTCCTACCTCAAACCTCGAATTTTCTCAAAATTGTTACTTAAATACGAATAATAGAAACAAGACATAAAATATTACTTTTATCTTTAATGATCCTAGTAATTATACTTAGCTAATAATTTATTTTCTAGTTATGTATCCTTAAGATTGTTTACTGGATAGTGTAAATATTTTTTGTTTCTAATTTATTTCTTTATTAAAGTAAGTACTTATTAGTGTTTTACCAAAAATTTATACTTTAAGCATTAGATAGTTTTTTATTTTATTTAAACCAAATACATTTTTTTCTAGCACACGTTTTTTATTTGATACCTTTTTAACATCTAATATTCATATTTCTATAATCAAACCTTCAGCTTCAGGTAAAGTAGTTAAGTGTCTCATTCTTTTCAAGATATTTATTTTAAGTAACTACTTGTGTTTTTAAAGACTTAAGAAGCTTAAAACAATTTTTAATTCTTAAATTTAAAAAGGCTAGTGGTGTACACCATCGCAGATGAACTGATCTGAATGCTGGTTTGTGAAGCACAAGAAGGCCTGCCATGGTAGCCATCACAAAAATACTTTTGACAGGTCAGACACTCAAACTAATTTCAGTTTTTTAAGTGAGCTGTTGTCTAACACCTGAAACTTGTTTATTTTTATATTGTAAGAAAAAAAATATACAATATAATGTTAAGTCGAATCTCAAATATACACTGTGGCAGAGTTGAGTGGGACTTGGGACTGTCTCGAGTTCCCAAAGGATAATGAGCAAAAATGTATGGGAGCTGGTCCGCCGCCACAGTCACACCGCCACAGTTAAAATCACTGTAGTTTTGAAGACATTACTTCGCCGCTTACAATTACAAGCTTACGCTTACAAGGGACAAGGCGCATCAAAATTTGTCCCAGGCATTGATATAAAAACTAAATATACGGTCGTCCGTAAATTGGCTGACGCGTTCGCCGTTCAGAAAAACTAACGCCATCTCGATCGGCGTAGGCTGCTTGTAGCCGTAACCTTGTAAGCGCGGCGTAGTATTTTTCGAGATATAAAGAAAAAAGAAACTAAGAAAACTTTTATTTTCTAGCCTATATTTAATTGGTAAACTTTTTGTGAAGCAAGCTAGAAATATAATAAAATTCTTTAATTCTTCTTCTTTAATTTTCCAAAAACTATATATATATATAATGCAGTTTGTTTGTCTAAATAATAAAATTTTCATTGACCTTCAAATAAAACATTTTTTTTTTAACTTTTGCCTTTTTGTTATTCTTGACATATTTTCCATTTTGGATTCGTAGTGTTTTCTGACATTGTACATCATTCAATTATTGACCTAAATCTTTATTTAATTGGCTACAACGCTGCAAAGTTATGTCACAGAGCGGTAGGTACAGTCTTGGCCTCGCGTCGTCTAAGACAATTTACATTACTATTTTTACATTTAGTAGGAAAGTAGGAAAGAAAATTGTTTCAAATAATGTTAGAAGTTGATTTAAAACATATTTTTGACTTAATGGTGATATGAAATGTAATATTTTTTTTTGTTGTGTTTGTTGTCGTAGTTCACGCAACCTTTCACAACATAATTTGGCATCTTTGCCTTTCAAATTTACGACTGCATCCGAAGATAGCCGATCGCGGAATCTTAGGTTTAGGGAAGACCGTTTTCGGACCACTTTCGTGGCGTCATTTTAACATGCCGTCCACCTAGTCCTTACGCAGTAATATATAAGTCAATGGTCCCAGGGTTATTCAGTTCTGACAAGGTTAGGTTAGTTCATGTGGGTGTACTACGCCCAATCGAATGCCAAATAATCGAATATCAATTGATCGACCACTATAAATCGAACTTCTAAATACTCGAACGTTCATAATATCGAATGGTTAATAAATCGAACATTCAATTATCGTACACTCAATACATCGAGTGTTCAAAATATCGAATGTTTGTTTGATCGAGCGTTCAACGCATTGCATATTCATTCTATCGAAATTTCAATATACTGAATACTTTTTTTAAAGAATACAAGACAAACACTAAAAAATCAATACCCTGGTTGTGATTACCCCGGCATCGGCAGTGCAGTGAGTTTATTGATTTGCGCTTGCGACTTACGTACTGGTGGAACATCGTTAACGTTATTGTTCATTCCCTAATATGATCGGAGACTTCCAAGAGATTATTCAGAATATTATTGAATTTCATTTACTTACATCTCCTCGCCCATGTATAAGTACTCACGCATACTAGCTAATAAGACCTCTTTTGATAAAGACCACGTACTGCCTTTACACATAATAGTCAAAATGCTTTTTGCAGATGAACAATGTTTATTTATGAGTTGAAAACAATATTACAGTGTATGAGGGTAGCCTGAAATAAATATGACTTAAGTACCTAATTTTTGCGTTCTGAAATTATGACTTGTTTTTAACGAAAGTATATGTATGTTATTAAAATGATACATTAATTTATCTGTGATTCATTTTCAATATAATCATAAATGAGTCTTCAAAAAAAGAGGTAATAACTATAAAAAGGCAGGTATTTATAATCTAATAAAAACAACATGAATTTATTAGTTTCTCCGTGCAATTGCAATTCACACAAAATTTTAAAATGTGCCTTTGTAAGATAATAATTTGAGATTAAAATGTTACTTATTAGTGTGTTTTTCTTGTATTCTTTAAAAAAGTATTCAGTATATTGAAATTTCGTTGGAATGAATATGCGATGCATTGAACGCTCGATTAAACTAACGTTCGATGTTTTGAACACTCGATGTATTGAGTGTACGATATATTATGAATGTTCGACTTATTAACCATTCGATATTATGAACGTTCGAGTATTTAGACGTTCGATTTATAGTGGTCGATCAATTGATATTCGATTATTTGGCATTCGATTGGGCGTAGTACACCCGTTCATGTAGGGTTTTACGGTTGTGACGTATATAAAATAGTTTAGTTAAGATTAGGTGTCAGTTTAAGTTAATAGGTAGATAGAATAAAAATGAATAAATGAATTAGAATTCTTTCTTTCTTATGAGGCAAAAAAACTAATATTATTTAACATTATTCAAGCTTCTGGGTCGATAATTATGGAGTCCAGAAGCAGTGCACTAGCCCTGTCAACCGCGATAAAAATAAAAGAAAGCAAGCGAGCGCACAGTACTCTACAGGCCTACACAACAAAGCGAAGGACTGCGCGGAGCCGACGACGTTCCGGACCAATGCCGCCAGCGCATGTTGCAAGGGAGGGAGATATCGAGCCGCGTCAATCAACGCGCAGCTTGTGTCGATGTATTTTTCAATATTTTATTTCGTTATTTACAATGTCTTGTTAGCTTTTTATTATTGTTAAATCTTACTATTAAAGAATGCACTGAAACCGATGAATAAAGAAAAATACTTTGGATGCAAGTAGATTGATTCCACTCGGATATATTATGATGGTGACATGGGCAGTAATAGGGTTCTGTAGTTGCACAATAATGCGGACTAAGAAGAGGGCTTTTTGTTGATTCATGAATATTTGCGGACGGGAAGTAGTGGGTAGCTTGCCGTCCGGTAAGGACCAGGCCCGGGTCGACGGCGCGTTGTGTTCCACGCGCGCTTCAAAGAGATGTCAGCAATGATGGGGTCCAATAGGGCCTATGCCTCCGGGGTCGCGGGTTGTTCGAAAGAGATACCGTGACCCTGGCATAGGAAACTGAAGGAACACGGTTGGGTTTTAGTCAGTAAAAGTCTGACACGCCCTTTCGCTCCACCCAGAGCGGGAGAAGTCATTTGATGATTTCCCATACACAAAAAAAAAAAAACGGGAGGGAGACACTTGACTCTACCAAAAATTTGCACATTAAAGCTTAATATTTCAGAAACGGATCCCTAAATCGAAAAATTGTTTTCAAAAACCCGCAATATTTTTGAAAGACCCATACAACAACAAACAACAAAAAAAAACATGCCCAGTTTACGTGTACAGAAGGTACCCTAAAATATTTTTTTTTTCATGATTTTATTTTACCACTTTGTCGGCATGATGAATATATGTATATCCATGCCAAATTATGGCTTTCTAGTACTAAGAGCCTCTGAGCTAAGCTGCAGACGGACAGACGGACGGACATAGCGAAACTATAAGGGTTCCTTGTTGACTACGGAACCCTAAAAGGATTCAATATTATTTGCTCTTTTAAGTAATTCACACTTAGTGGATGGCGGTACTGAGACCATTATCACCCACCATCCTTTAGGGTTGCTGAAAATTTATTTATTTACTATAACCACTTACATTTGTTTTTACAGATGGTATACCAATACAACAATGTAGTTACAATTTTTACACTCAGAGCTGTCACCCAAAAACTAATCTAACAACACCATCAACATAAATGTTTTTAAACTGTCATATTTTGACTGACAGAATCAAAATATCTGTTGATTAATGTGAACGAAAACTCCCAAGTAGGGACTCGGAGCAGGTTCGTGAGTAAGTGTCACTCTCTGGAACTCCACCAAAGACCAAGTAAAGATACATAATCATAGAGACACGCTATTGAATACATTTATTACCCGCTCCAATGGTGCAAATTTTAACAAGTGCTAGTCATATGGGCCACCCGGACTTAATACAATGCAAATGGTGCATATTTTTTTTAATAAGTACATTGGAACCTTATTGTTTTAAAAGTTTGATTTGATTTTTATGTCCCTATTTTTTTACAATGAGTTCTAAAACTACTATTGCAAGAATGCTACTATATTTAACGAGACATAAATAAATTTAATATACAATATTCTTACAAACTTCTATTTTCTCTTCTTGGTATGAAGCAAAATGTGTCATACTAAATCATCCAGTTGAATAAAACCAGGCTTAACAGATCCTAGGTAAGCCTGTGTATGCAGATACAATATCATGTTACTGCAATCACTATGCTAATTACCAAAAATGTTTTTAATGAATATGCCAGCTCTCTTTGCCCTATAATTAAATCCCTGCACAAAAGGAATCTACGAAGAAGCTTAACTAAACAAAATATCTTTCCACTTTCCACAATAAAGCGGAGCCTCTATGTACATAAATCTAGACATTATGATACTAGATTTGTAGAAGATCTGATGTGGTAGATGGTAAGATACCAAAACGTTTCTAACATCACAGGTGAATCATAATTGCCAATGCAACAATGACTCACCTGAACATTATGTGCATCATTTATACTCGGAGGTTTTAGAAAAGGTAAGTAGGATAGTTTACCGAGTAGTTACTACACGTTATTCGATATTTATATAAAACTTACCCATAACTTGAACTCTGCAAATAGCACAGGTATCACACTCGACGTCCCAACTCCACATGGCTACTGCATTCCACTTTTTCAAAGTAAACATTTTGTCTGGCTTCTGTCCATCATTGTCTCCGCGATCCAAGGCATCACAGTCTTCTCCAGACATTTTAGAAATGATTAAAATCGAAAATATTACAATTCACTTTGTTTTTATTTACTTCGACTTCTGAAGTTTACGACTTGCGTTTCGCGACGCTAGCTTTAAATCTCTATATTCTGTTTAATGATTTGTCAGCCAGCTGTCATTCTTGAGCAGAAAATCGTACAAAAGAATTTTCATATAAACTATGTTATTTTGATCGATAGTCCAAGAAAGTCTTATTCAAGTACTCAAATAATATTTTTTTATTATTTTAACTCTATCATTTCAAATTTTTCTTTATCGAACTTTGTAAACGCGACATAATAAATGGCATCCTGTCAAAAATACTTTTTCTTGTTCACTCTAACGCGATTTCTATAGTTGCGTCCTTGTCAGTTGATTAAATTGCTTACAGATGACAGCTGCGAATTTTCCCGTTTCCGGTTCTTCACGTTATTATAGTCACACGTTCACACATCTACAGGGTGTTTGGAAGGTGGGTGCAAAGCCTTAAAGGGGAGTTAATACAGACCATCTAGAACATTTTGAGCCATGTTTGTCCTAACCAAAGTCTGATATTTATTTTTTTAGAGAACTTTTACGATTTTGGTACCAAAATCCCAAAAATTTTCCAATTAAGGCCTAATAACGCAAAGATTGAGTGAAAATTTCTATTTTTTTTAATTTACTTTATTGGCCTAATGTGTGTTTAATGGTATGAAATCATTTCGAAGCACCGTATTTACTAAAAAAATAACTTTCAGACTATTTAAAATAAAAAGAAAAAAAAATTAAAGAAAAAAAATGGATTTTAATTGACATTTAAAAAATAAATAAAATAGCTACAGGTGTTCAAATAATTTTAAAAACATGCTGAGTTATTGCTCTTTTTTTTAAGGTATCATTTACTTAGATAGCTTTACAATTTTTGAAGTTAGGGTGCCTGAACCAGTTAAAGTCGATTTTAAGGAGTAAAAAAAAAGACAGTTTTTGATTTGATTTTTTAATTTTGATGTTCAAAATGGCTTCCGCCACAGCGTATACATTTACGACAGCGATTTCTAACTTCTGTCGTGGTGATTTTAAGCTGCATTTCTTCTTTCATTGTTCTGAAAGCTGCTTCTATTCTTTGAATTAGTTCTTCTCTTGTTGAAATCTCAGTTGTGTATACGAGCTCCTTTGCCCGTCCCCAGACAAAAAAATCTAACGGCGTCAGGTCGGGCGATCGCGCGGGCCAATGAATGGGCCCATCTCTACCTATCCAGCTGTCTGGAAAACAGTTATCAAGATGTTCTCTGACAATCAATGTCCAATGAGATGGACATCCATCTTGTTGGAAAATTATTGGCCTGTCCGTATTTAAAATGGGTACTTCCGCATCATCCAGGAGTGTTGGGAGATCGTTTTGTAGAAAATTCAGATAATTTTCACCGTTTAAATTATCTGGTAAAATGTGGGGCCCAATCAACGTCCGTCCAATTACTCCAGCCCATACATTAACGGAGAATTTTGCTTGGAAAGACACCTGAAACAAAAATTAATTCTAATTAAAGTGTTCTTTGAAGATGTGTTGAACATCTGGACTTAAATTAATAAACATTAATTTGTATACCTGTTTTTTCCAATGCGGATTGTTGTCCTTGTCAGCCCATTCATGTAAATTATGGAAATTCGTGATTCCTAAAGTTATTTGAGGAAAAATCAGGTTGATTTTAATTTTATTGAAATTTGAAATTTCTTACCCTTAATTGGTCCAGGCACCCTAACTTCAAAAATTGTAAAGCTATCTAAGTAAATGATACCTTTAAAAAAAGAACAATAACTCAGCATGTTTTTAAAATTATTTGAACACCTGTAGCTATTTTATTTATTTTTTAAATGTCAATTAAAATCCATTTTTTTTCTTTAATTTTTTTTTCTTTTTATTTTAAATAGTCTGAAAGTTATTTTTTTAGTAAATACGGTGCTTCGAAATGATTTCATACCATTAAACACACATTAGGCCAATAAAGTAAATTAAAAAAAATAGAAATTTTCACTCAATCTTTGCGTTATTAGGCCTTAATTGGAAAACTTTGGGATTTTGGTACCAAAATCGTAAAAGTTCTCTAAAAAAATAAATATCAGACTTTGGTTAGGACAAATATGGCTCAAAATGTTCTAGATGGTCTGTATTAACTCCCCTTTAAGGCTTTGCACCCACCTTCCAAACACCCTGTATAAACTAAATCTATTCCATAACCAGTACCTATAAGCTGACCTCTCTTTGTACGGAAATCTTATTCAATGCGAAATCAGCTTAAACTTGAAATGTATAGGTAGCTTGATGCTTGATGTAGCCGTGTGTCTCATTCGTACGTTCACAGTAGGTCTTAGAGCATTTAACCTATGGAGATGGCATAGCTGAGCGAACCCCTCTGCCAAAGTCGACTGGCCATATGGCCATGCACGTTATACAGGGTGGCCGGAACATTGACGTCCAAAAATAAAATTTCGGTCCCTCGTATCGTGGGGTATTCGAATCACCCCCATGTATGTTCCGCGACTTTTCATAGTTTTCGAGTTATGAATTTTTTTCTGAATGTTTGAAAATTTTCGACCTGACCAACCTAAAAAAATTCAAAAAAAAAGTAGAGGGTTTTATCGAGTTTCTTTTTTTGCAACTGAATTTTCATAAGTAGTACTTTTATGCATAAAATAATCAGCTTCGTAACTGTGATGAAAGTTATGAAAATGTTGATCTAAAGTGAAAAATTTACGTTCGGTAAATTATGACTCAAATTTTCAACTTTAAATTAAAAATCTTAACAGGTGATTTCATAATTCCTAAGTAGGCTTCAAGAATGCGCCAGACTCTCAGCTTTCATAATCATAAAAAAAATGAAGTACTTAATAGGGCTACTTTGTTTAAAACCGGCCTTCAAAGACAGCGAGGTGGAAAAATTCTTAAAATTACCCATCTGAGTAATTATTTTTTTTTGGCTATTTTCTCGTTCCTAAGGTTAATTAATGATAAGAATACTAAAAACTAACCAACAAATAGTTTCAGAGTTGGGTAAGAAAAGTTTTACGTAAAAAGTGGTTTTGATAAAACACAGATGATAATGTGAAAAAAGTACTTAATTTATTTTTAACATTTACAAAAGGTTTTCAAAGTGGCCACCACCAGCAGCAATACACATTCTACACCTACGTAAGAAATTGTCTGGCAATCGTCTAAAAGCGTCTCTGTACTCTCTCACAACACGTTCAGCTTCTGCAATCAACTGCCTCAGCTCTTGTTCACTTGAACAGTCTCGGGCGTATGCTATTTCCTTGTAATAGCCCCAAATAAAGAAATCGATGGGGTTGAGATCAGGTGAGCGTGGAGGCCACCTAATTGGTCCGCTGCGTCCGATCCATCTGTTGGGGTATGTTTCATCTAAGTAATTTCGGACCTGGGTTGCATAGTGACACGGGCGCCGTCATTTTGCAACACCATGGTTCGTCTGAGTTCGAGATTCACATCTGCCAGCAACAATGGAAGTTCATTTTCCAAAAAGTTTTTGTATGTTTCTCCATCAAGTCTGGACGGCAGTTCAAACGGACCAATTAGTTCGCCATTGAGGATACCAGACCACAAGTTAACGCTGAAGCGATGTTGAAATGTCGAAGCTCTCACTTCGAGTGGATTTTCATTCGCCCACGTGTGGTAATTATGAATATTGAATATAATGTGGTTAGTTTTCAGTATTCTTATCATTAATTAACCTTAGGAACGAGAAAATAGCCAAAAAAAAATAATTACTCAGATGGGTAATTTTAAGAATTTTTCCACCTCGCTGTCTTTGAAGGCCGATTTTAAACAAAGTAGCCCTATTAAGTACTTCATTTTTTTTATGATTATGAAAGCTGAGAGTCTGGCGCATTCTTGAAGCCTACTTAGGAATTATGAAGTCACCTGTTAAGATTTTTAATTTAAAGTTGAAAATTTGAGTCATAATTTACCGAACGTAAATTTTTCACTTTAGATCAACATTTTCATAACTTTCATCACAGTTACGAAGCTGATTATTTTATGCATAAAAGTACTACTTATGAAAATTCAGTTGCATAAAAAGAAACTCGATAAAACCCTCTACTTTTTTTTTTAGAATTTTTTTAGGTTGGTCAGGTCGAAAATTTTCAAACATTCAGAAAAAAATTCATAACTCGAAAACTATGAAAAGTCGCGGAACATACATGGGGGTGATTCGAATACCCCACGATACGAGGGACCGAAATTTTATTTTTGGACGTCAATGTTCCGGCCACCCTGTATAAAACTAATTCATTTGGCGACAGCTGTCATTGTGTATCGTATTGTGTCGCAAGAAAGTGCTCCCAAAAAATGGTGAATTGTGCAGTTTCCTCGTGCGAAAAGCGATCTGCCACTTCAAATTTGCGAAACCATGGTGTTTCTTACCACATGTTAGTATAAATAATACATTCAAATACTTTTATTTAAGTACAATGTCGAAATAATCGTTGTTGACATTACGATAGAAAAATACAGTGGTACGTTGGTAGCGCAAACGTAGTACAGGAAGGAATTAAAGGAATTTGCATAGTGCAGGGACAACGTGAATGAATGATTGATACAATAAATGATTTTTTCAGTCAGTATGTTCAGTAAACATAGTTCAGTTTTTTTTTGTGAATGTATTTCAAATTGAAATTAAAAAAAATATTATTTATAAAATATTAATTTCAGTTCTTTGTGAGTCGATTTAAATTCTTTTCTTTTGTAGGCTTAGGCTATTAAAAAATAACAGTTAGTTCGTTTCGAATGTGAGTTTTTGCAGCTCATGCAATTTGAAAAAAAAATAATCCGCGGTGGAATAATTTAATAATTATTCCACCGCTTTCAAACCCCAAACCGCTCAAAAATATAATTACCGATAAGGTTATTATACTTCCGCCGCTTGAGGTTTTCCGCAGCCGCAGCAGCAGTGTCAGCACAGCACGCCGAGCCATGAAGGTGGGATGGCGCAAGAGTATCGACACACGTAGCGTCCCACACTAAAGGCCTACCCACCTTCAATGGAAATAATGACATGCCGTCCGGTCTCTTGCCATCGTCGCGTGCCAAGCCATTGGGTTCTAATACAGCTGGAACGCCGACGGTGACAAGGGCTAGTCGGATGATGTCATTGATGTTAGCGTGCCGCGCTAAGCGACCCGCAATTCGGCTGCAAGACAGGCCGCGGTGTCCGAGGCTGTTGACAACTTCGCCACAGTGACAGCGGTGAGATAATAATAAAATTTCGTATATATGTGTCTCACTTCCACGCTTCACACTGTAATCATGGCAACGTCTAGATGTTTAATGTCATTGAAGTAGACTATGGCTATGAAGCCACTATGAACTAGCCCATGGCTATGAAGCCGCTATGATCTAGACTATGGCTATGAAACACCCGCATGTTTTCCTACTAAAATATCAAACACCTCATTTAGTTTATTTAATTAGTTAGCTAGTAAACACCGAACTCAAATAGTTGTAAAAAAAAGAAACCGAACGGGTAAAAGACGTGTATTTATTAGTATTTATTCTTTTGCCAGTTATCTATCCCTTGTGTTGCACCTACCATGTTTTGTCTCTGCATCACCCTAAGGTTGACTGGTAGAAAATGCCTCAGGCATTAAGTTCGCCTTTGTACAGTATTTTTTTACTTGTGCATAAAGTTTTAATAAATAATAAATAAATAAAAATAAAAGTGTTATTTTTAACGAAATAATAAAATTGGCTGTGTTGTTTTATTATTTATATTCTACACTTCCTACTTTTTTGACACGTATACCTACAATAAGCCCGCATTATAAAACGGGGCTCAGTATGTATCCCGAATTGCCGACCCTAAATGCAGAATGATAGGGAAAGGCACTGCAGTGCGATTCTGTAACCATCTCACCGTGAAAACTTAGGTGAAGTGAGCGTGGAGTGAGCTGTCAATAGTGTCAATTCCTAGCAAAAACAAACTCACTTCACCTAAGTTTTCACGGTGAGATTTTTACTGAATCGACCGGCTGGTCCAGCAATATGTTATTTGAAAAAATATTTGACTCTATAAATAAATACAATCGTTCTTTTTCTAAAGCACTATAAATTTTTTGGTCATTACTGGCTACCTACGTAGTTTCGCAGGCATTAATCATATTGCGTATTTTTGTGTAGGTACACACGACTACACACCAAGCTATATACATTTCCAGTTTACACTGATCTCTAATTATAAGGAAATCCTATACAATGCGAGATCAGCTTATACTGGAAATATACAGGGTTATTGGTAAAACACCAGCAACCTCTTAAAGGGTCATTGTATTCATCATTATGAACAAGTTTTACTATGGGCCCAAACACGAAATCGCGAAAAAAAAAAATCAGCTTTTCAGTACATTTTTATCTACATCAAACTCGTCAAAATGTAGGGAGCAGCTGATTTTTTTTCGCGATTTCAGGTTTGGTCCCTCATTAAAAGTTGTTCATAATGATGAGTACAATGACCCCTAAAGAGGTTGCTGGTGTTTTACCAATAACCCTGTATAGCGTGATCTGTAGCCGTGCGTATATATACATACAAGAAATTAAAATGAATGAACATTTATTCATTCATTCATGTAATGAAATATCACTCATTGTTTGTGTCACATCACTAGCACTGTCAAATTTTCGTAGTGTGCTGTATGTGTTTTCCTCGCCCCCCGCATAAAGTGGCAGAAAATGTTGTTCGGTGATTCGCTGCTTGCCATCTCCATAGTTAAATGCTCTAAGCAGTAGGTAGTTCACGCCATAGATAATACACTTTCACGCGTCACGCGTAGACAGAAGTGACGGAGTACCTATTACCACAGAATAAATAATAGGTAGTACTAACGAGGTACTAACGCGATTACAGTGTATTGTCAGTACCTATTGTATCCACAATTCCACACGTCGCGCGTCGGCGCGCCGCACTGTGGATCGAAAAAAGACTGTAGGTAGAAGACTTAGGAGCTTAAACTTTATAGTGTCGGTTTTTTGCTTGAAATGGATTATAATAGCCAATATCATGCTTATACTATACCAGATACAATGGTAGGCGAATTGGCAACTCATATTTTGTTTGCAAAAAAAAATGTATGGAGGTTTAAAAAATGCTTATATCTCCGGAACCGCAAGAATAACGGAAATATCCTTGTACACGTATGTACACATATTGTATAACTATTTATTCATGATTTTTTGAGATAGGTAAGTACTTCTTAGAGCTAGAGCTAGATCTTTTGCGTAACTTAACTTTTTTCAACCTACTTACGTAAGTAGGTATTTTTTTTTTCACATTTTTCATCAAAAGTCTAAAACTATGCGGCCTAAAAAAATAAAAAAATGTTTGAGAATGTGCAAACAGCGTTCTTTCATAATTATGATACCCCACATGCCCTAGGAACCCCGCTTTGAATTTTTAAGACCCCTTTTCAGTCCCTGTGGCAAAAAAAAAAAAAAAAAATTATTTCTTATATGCAAAATAGTTGGGTAAACGCCATCAACTGTTCCAAACAAGTTTATAGCATTAGTAGTTCTTGAGATATCCAGCTGTGACAGACAGACAGACTGAGTCGCACCGTAAGGGTTCTTTTTTACCATTTTGGTACGGAACCCTAAAACGACCGTTCCCCTCCCTTTCATCCGGTTCCGGTGACTGTCTGTCATAAAAGGTGCCTTAAATGGCGGTTCATGAATTTAAAAGTTGGCCAAATTTAATGCTTTCTCATTTGTCCCAATTAATTTACCTACGGTAAGCACACTAAACACATAGCAACTTTATGTACTTAACTAAATGTTCATCTTCGTTTAATCTCAAACATTAGCACCCGTTAGTTGTAGTTATCAAGGTGGTTGGCAGAACCCTGCTAGGGTTGCCTGCCCAGGATGTGCCGGACATACCTATTACCTACCTAGTTTCCTTATGGTTAAAGCATTGAAGAAGACGTCCTTTAGAACATTTTGAACAAACTTCCACTTGTCACCAGCTAAGCTAGTGGAACGAGGTAGGTTTATAAGTAAAACCAATTTGTTTGGTTGTATCATCTCTTTTTTATTTATTTGTAAAAAAACCGGATACTTACATAATACACAGACTGAATATGATGCATCCTTAAACTTATCATAGAATGGTTTAAAAAATAATTAACTTTCGTAATTTACATTAATATATTAAATTCTCTAGATACAGAAAGGTATATTACAGCGATAAGTACCTAAACTTTTTTAATGATAAATAACACATTGTTACCACAGTATAAATATGGGTCCATATTTGTATTGTGTTGTTACCCTGTAACTGTTTAAATTTAGTTCACGCTACATAAGTCCATGATCAATTGATCATACATAATTTCTATGAAATATTTGCCTTTATATACTTAGATATTAAGGCTCCTGCAAACAGACGCGACACGCGACGACGTCGTGACGTTTAGGTGGTAGAATGTTACCTATTCTATTCTTACACAATTAAATTAAAACTATATTATAAATGTTCACTTTTACAAAGTTAATTCCAGAATTTAACTGATACTAAAATAGTTATACTTATGTTATAATAACCTACTTGTTGTCATTTTCCTAATTTGTTACAAGCTAACTGCGAAGGTATTAAAAATAATCGGTAGGTTTATTATAGTGGTAAAAAATAATTATGAAGAACCGTAAAGGGTGATGTATAAAGCGGAGAGCAGGACCAGGAAGCTGGCTGTCACACTGCTGGCCCCACTGAAACATCCCAACTCTTCGACTTGCACTTGGTATCTGATGTTGTACGGGAACCTGCAGTTTGCGTCTGAGGAGTAGGAAAACAATATTAGTATGGAAGCGAAAACTTAACGGGAATCCTTGGTTACGGTAACCTCTATTAATACGTCGTTGTCGTGTCGCGGTTACCAGAAGCTTAACTGTGTGCGCCAAATGAAAAAAAAACCGGTCAAGAGCGAGTCGGACTCGCGCACCGAGGGTTCCGTTCCGATTTCTGAAAAAGTACTATTTAGAGACATCGTTTTATTTTTCCTGTAATCTTTACATAAACTTCTATCACATAGAATAATTTCAGATTTTTCTCTTTGCAAACTTCGGAGATAAGGTGGGGGAACGGTATTTTTTTTTACATTTTTCATCAGAAGTCGAAAACAATGCGGCCTAAAAATAAGAAAAAAATGTTTGAGAATGTGAAAACAGCGTTCTTTCATATGATACCCCACATGCCCTAGTAGCCCCACTTTGATTTTTTAAGACCACCTTTCAGTCCCTGTTGCAAAAAATAAAAATATTATAATTTTTTTCTTATTTGCAAAATAGTTGGGTAAACGTCATCTAAAACTATTCTAAATTTCAAGTTGATAGCATTAGTAGTTCTTGAGATATCCAGCTGTGACAGACAGACAGACAGATAGACAAACTGAGTGACACCATAAGAGTTCCTTTTTTACCATTTTGGTACGGAACCCTAAAAAGATCAGTCTTTTTAGGGTTCCGTACCAAAATGTGCCAATATTCAGATATTGGCATGGATACGGTCGTGCTTTGTAGAAAACCAATCGTTTAAGATTGCCACACCACCATTTAATTGCATTTTAGGTAGGTATGACTTCCGCCGGGGTCGCGGGTTGTTCGAAAGAGATACCGTGGCCCTGGCATAGCAACTGAAGGAACACGGGTGGCTTTTAGTCAGTAATGTAGGTATGACTTGAGGCACGTGGTCCCGGCTGTCATTCGTGGATCTTTGACATTCGTTACGGGTCGTCGGAAGACCGAAAGTCTGATAACCAGTCTTACCAAGGGGTATCGTATTACGCAGTTACTGGGTTGTGGAGGTCAGATAGGCAGTCACTCCATGTAAAATACTGGTACTCAGCTGCATCCGGTTAGACTGGAAGCCGACCCCAACATAGTTGGGAAAAGGCTAGGCAGATTGATTGATTGAATTTCATCATATGGGCTTCGTTTTCTGAAGGGGCTTCTAGAGCCCAACTCCACGCAACGGGCAGAGCTTTGCATGTGATGAGCTTATTTGGTCGTCGACTGTACCTGTGCACGCGGCGCTAGCGAATGTGCCTGCTGCGAGGCTGGTATCTGATCGGACGGACACGAACAGAGGTGGACATGCGTTTATGTTCCCGTATCCATCGCAGGCGTTCTGCAAGCTGATCTCAACGTTACCAGAGGCCAAGGTCTGGCATGTTATCGCATCGCCGTCCGTAGTAGTGACTGTTGAGTTGCTCCTGAAAAATAATTTACATTATCAAAATTACTAGACAAGAGAGTTTTTTGTTCTTATCCTTACACGGATCTAAGATATAAGTTTTTAAACTGTCATGGTCACTAACAACACAATCGAACAAACAAAAAAACAAACATAACAAAAAAACCGAACATAATGGTAAATATCCCGTTTGTTTTAATAATAACGGATCTAAGAGTTCAGAGTAGTTAATGCTGTGGTAAAAATATTAACTAGTCATCTTGGTGGTAGCGTCCAATCGTGAATGGCTGACTGCCTTTTAGAGTGCCCCGGACCCACCACGAATGAGCCACCGCGCGTGAACGTTCGGCGGTGGTAGAGTACCTAAGTCTTGTCTCGATATGTTGCTAATGTGGTGTTGTCGTTATTATAAACCTTGTGCTTATTTCATTTAAATAAAAAGTATTTAGTGCAAAACAGCAATTCATTTGGATATATTAGGATGCTTGTTTTGTTCGGGACTTCCGGGTAAGTACCGGAACCCGGATGCCTTATCAAAAAACCCTGATAATTTGTCACTGTTTTCCTGTACCTACGTAATTTCTATTTGTTTCTATCTAGCGTATGTTAGTCATCAAAATGAAAACAATTCATGGAATTAGATAGCTGTACAAACGGATATCGTAAAAGTTATCATGAAAACTTTATCATTAGATAACACTATCAATAGATGCCGTACCTGGGTTGTGAGACGGACCGAGAGTGACAGACTACGAGACTTCCAACTCCAGTACCACTGCGGGCCACCCTGACCTTCCTGTTATCATTGTTCTCGAAGAAGTAGTTAGCACTGAGCCTATAGAAGTTGATGTAACCAGGTTCAACGTAGTCTTCAAACTGCCTTATGCCCGAAGACGCTCCGGAGAACAAGAAACCACATGTAGGGTTCACGATTCTTCTACCAACTGCAAGGAGAAAACAAATTGTTATAAACCTAAGCAAAGCATTGCCTAGCTAATAAATGTCCTGAATCTCACACGATTCAAGCATTATCTACTAATGTATTGATTATATCTAAGCACTCTGGGCCTGAAAACTGTCGTTTTTTAACTCCTACAATCGTGTTCGTGTCCACTTTCTGCTAAATCACTTACCGCTTTGAATTCGTTGTAGTACAGGATCCATGATAGTGTCCACATTTGTTCCCGCAGAACTGAGAGCAATAGTGAAAATGTCGCTGTACATTTCTCGTACATAAGTCCATAGAGTGTCGAACTGATTTGTAGAAGTCGCGTATAGAACTCTTAGGTCTGAAAAAAGAGGATAAGTATTTTAATTTATATTGACATCACCTTTTAGGTCTCTATTAAAAAATTGTCCTAATAAGAGCACTTTTTCAACTAACCGGGTACGGTATTATTAATCTCGTTAGCGTGTTGCCATGCAAGATCAGTAGTCTGCAAGTTGCCATTATTGATCAGATACAACAAAACTGATGAGTTGCCGCCGACGTAGTTCCTCGTGCTCTCGTTCAAAAGCGTTTCTTGCATCATCAACTTGATGCGATTCAAACTGCTTTCAAGATTCACTCCAGTCGGTACTGTGGACCAAAATATAGCAATTAAAGATTTGAATTGACTACATTTAAAATTCTAGTCAACACATTTGTATTAGACTTCCAAAGGACATTGTTCGGGGTCCATACATCGCTCGCTTACTAAGAACCAACAGAGACGTGAATTTACTTTCTGCGTTCTAATTAATGCAAATATTCGATTGAAACTACATACACGGACACTGTTGAGAATTGTAAAAAACACTTTCGGATTTTGAAGTTATAATAAGGCCAACAGAAACATACGGTGATAAATAACTTAGCGTTAGTGAAAATACATTGGATTTTATCTTTAAACGTTTCTTTACATAGATACTATTAGGTAGTCAGAACAATTTTTCTTTACCTATACCTAATTACTAGTTAATTTATTATTATGTAGTTATGTATGACTAGTTTATGGCTAATGAACTGTTTCGTTTTTGGATGGCTTACTTTTTTACCAATTCACTTACTTGTTGCGTGTCTGGTAGCGTTATATTCAGCGTAGAAATCAGCCGGAGAGAAGGTAGTATTGACAACGATGCTTCCATCAAAGGCATTCAGCAAAGTAATACTGGATCCGAACTTGCCGACCTCAATAGAATCCACCAAGTAAGCGATGGCTGGTAATACTGTCTGGAAAGACCACGAGGAGTCTAGCGCAATATACAGGTTGGTTCTCAGACGGAAGTCATTGCTCTGGGTTAACGTTGTGACGCAGTTCATGTCGTTTAAATTACTGGCTGGAAGAAGATAAAAGGGATTTAGTGAAAATAAAAAAGTATTATACAGTCTGTACCCTAATTGCGTAACACATTATCAATCGGAGTTGGTTTCATTTTGACAGTTCAGCAACATTCATTGCGTTATTTACGCTGTCGAGCAGACAAATATTTCGAACATAAGAAGCAATGGATTAGCAATTTGTTTCAAAATGATTCAAATTCCGATTGATAATGTGTTACGCAATTAGGGTGCTGGTCATTGTAACGCGATACTCACTGGTGTAAGATCGTAGATTGGTCACAGCACTTGTGACGAGCTGCTCAAGGCCACCGATGATGGTTCCACGAAGTGGCATATTGGTGTCCAGGGCGGCGGCGAAAGCATGTGTTTCGCTGACCAAGTTCTCATCAGTTACGTATTGGTCCATCAATGCGCGGCGGTTGCAGGCTCGCAGATTGGAATCAAAGGCACCATTCTGTAATTATTTATTATTAAAATCTTGTTATAGTTTCAACATTCTATAGTTATAGATACATACTTGGAGCCTCTTGGGTTTGATACAAGCAATTAATAGTCTCATTGTAGGATGAAAACAATGTGAAATAAACCTTACCCTGGGAGAATAGTACATATCCAAGAGTTGCGAAAGTTTCAAAGAGCTGAAAGCTCCCAACGTCGAAGTTATTGTGCTTCCAAGGACGAAGCCGTCGATGTCTCCGCGGATCTCAGGGTCAGTCATCTCGACGTTGACGCGGCTGTGCAGCATGAAGTGCCTGGTCGCCTGCGTGCTGTTCCAGTTGCCAGCGGTACCAATTGAAATGGATGTGCTGCCTCGCTCCGTGCCTTGGATGAGGACGGCTTCGGCCAAGTCACCTAGATAGGAAATCTCACTTAGAAAGGTACTTACTCAATAAAAGATACGTAGTTTTTTTTTTGTTTACATTGTATATTGAATACATTGTATACATTAAGTACATACAATACAGCGTTCACACCGGTCTACATTGAACGAATTTTAAATCGAAATATTATGTCCAAGGTCTTAGCAAATAGCAATCTCAAATCAACTGCTGAAGTGCGGATTGGTTTAGGTAGGTACTCAAATAATTCTAACACGTTGAATAAAGCGATAAAGCCTTCTCACCAGCTAACGTTGCCGGATATATAGAAGACACAGTTTGTTGGACATTTCTGTAGTTCAGGTTCGCATCCCTGACCAAGTCCAGGATATTCACGCGTTGCGGCTGCGCCCCTGCGGCAATGCCAGCAATAATGTTTCCAGCAGACACAGCACCCCACGGTGTGTTCACCACGCCGTCCAACAGTGGGCAAGTGCTCTCAGCCACCTGCCGTTCAGACATAGCGCCACCGCTGCCAATGTTACTGAATTCCACATCATTGTTCGGATCATAACGCCTCATTTTCCCGTTTTTGTTGGCTGATTTCCTGAAAGAAGAGAAAATATAAATTAAAACACATTTTTAACCGACTTCCAAAAGGAGGAGGTTCTCAATTCGTCGGAACCTTTTTTTTTTTTTTAATTTTTTTTTTATGTATGTTCCCCGATTACTCGAAAATGGCTGGACCGATTTGGATTTTTCTTTTTTTGTTCGAAAGGGTATACTTCCCAAGTGGTCCCATGATCATCAAGTCAGGATCTGACGATGGGATCCCATGGAAATCGAGGGAAACCCTCAAATTTTATGGGCACACCTATGTCGATTTCGGTATTTTTTATAGTAACTCGTGCATTTGCTCTCGGAAAGTACCATTCGGTGAACTGGAACTGATGATGAAGACCACAGAGGGCCACCGGAAATACTCAATTATATCTAGGTATGTATATCACAGGTTGCGATTCGATTACTTTAATATGGTTTATGCTCGTCAAAATGCATAATGGTAATGGTGACTTCACCATGAGCTCCAGTTCTCCTGGTTCTTACTAGGAGAACTCCTCAACAATTAACGTCCCTGCATCGGGAAAAGCAATATTTTGTAAAACGTGATGAGCAGTTGACATTGGGTTATTGTAACTTAGATAAATTACAAACTGAACCACTAAAAAGTGAAAAATAAAAACTTTTTTACAAAAAAAAACCGACTTCCAAAAAAAACACTACAAAGTGAAAAATAAAGATCCAAAGACACCAACTTCCGAAATTAAAGTTATTCTTCACTTTGTAGTGTTTTTTTTGGAAGTCGGTTTTTTTTTGTAAAAAAGTTTTTTTAATGAGCTTGAATGAAGAAAAAAATTTTTTTTTGTTTAAAAAATAAAAATGCATTGAGAAAAAGAACACGTAAGTAAGTACCTAAATAAAATAAAAATACTCACAAGACTGCTGGTTTTATAATTTCAACATCATCGCTTATGGAACGACCGGACCTCGCAGTTCTAAGAGCACGGTATTGAGACAATTGGTTGCAGCTGCTTTCATCTCCTCGGACTCTTGCGTCCACAGTTGTTGACAGCATATGATGAAGAGTACACTAAAATAAGTATATGAACGAAATAGTTAATAACCAGAGTGACATTTTACCTTCTAATCCCTTATTTTATAAGTCTAATTTCGACAACCAACTTTGAAGCGCTAGCGCTATAGTTTATTAGTTGGAGAGTAAAAATAATGTAGAAAACGAACCTTCAGGACAGAGGAGACGGTGTCGTTGCCCAAAACTTGCAAGTTGTTGGGGATGAGCCTCGTTAAAAGGAGCCGATGACGATGGAACGAGGGGAACGTAGGAGCAAACGGCAGCACGTTTGAAGAAGTCACCGAGTTCTCTGGCTGATGGAACTCAATGCCATCTTGACGGTACCTGGAAGTAATCAAATGACATATGTTTCAGCTGTGAAAACCACTTGTTGTTATGCATTGATCATATTATCAGCCTTTTTGTAAGCGTGTGTGTAATAAGGTATCCCACTAACCAGCCGTTACTTGTTAAGAATTTAAAAGATATGTAGTGAGCGTGCCCTTAGCATTTAGCGGACATGTACTAAGCATGGTCTGGAAAGGCTTATGTTACTGGGTCGGGTGGAAGGAAAACGCGCTCAAGGCAGAACACCGGCAAGATGGTCAGACGCGGCCAAGAGGGCTGTTGGAGACAGCACTTACCGTGCGGTCCACGCTGCAGAAGACCGCATAGCTTGGAGACGCGTCATATGTGGTCGCGATACTCAGCATTGAGGGAACGACGAAGAAGAAGTGTGTGTAAGGTTGTAGAACATGAACTTACGTGTGAAGAAGCACCGTTGAAAGCTGTCTCAAATCCATGTTGACGTTAGGATTATCCTCTATTTTTCTTATGATGTCTATGAGGACCTGTATCGTGACTGGCGGCAAGTTGTTCCTGTTCGCAAGTTCAGGGTTGCTATAGCATTCGCTGAGCGAGTCTGCTACTCTTGTTTGTGCTGTCTGCTGAGCCTGCGCGCTGCCTAGCGCGGCTACCAAGAGGATTGGTAACCAATACATGTTGGTATCTGGAAGAAAATTAAAGTGCTATGTAGATACTCCGAATACAATGTACACAAAAAAAAAAAAATGGTTTGGCTTTCTAAAATATATAAATTATACCAAACAAAGTAATAAATTCCTACATAAATCTATAACACTTGGCTTCTAGTACGTAGGTATGGACAAAAGGGTTTGGACCAGGTCAGAGCCAAGACGCTTTTGTTAAAATTACTAAACTTGATCTTTGATGGTGTTCATTTGATAAATGTCACATGACGATTAATTTTATTAATATAGGTGTTATGTTTTTGTTCAAGATACAGTGAGTAACAAGATTACGATAAAAATATCGATGACGATCCCATAAGGTATTTCACAACGAATTTTATCAGCACTTTCAGGGAGCGGTCGAGGAAATTAAAATCCTTACCCATTGTTGATTTTTCAACTTCAATTTGATAAATGAATCTGAATAACTACAAGATTGCTGCTTTGTTTCTCTATGTGCTTTGTAGTTGAAAATTCAAATCAATATCTTTTTAAGTTTTGAAAAAACAATAAAACTCAGAAACGTGATAAAGACACCACAATGATGATGATGATGGTGCCTAATAACATGTGCCACTAATAATACCTACAACTTTAGTTGGATGAATCGTAACTTAGTTGTCGTTGTGACAGTTTCTTGTTAACATTCATAACAACTTCAATCATCATAATTTTTGAAAGAGCGCCAGAGATGAATGTCATTGTCATGTCTGGCGCTCTTGGGCGGTCGCTCAACCTCGCCCTGCCCTAACGCCGCTACTGATTTCTACTACCATAGCTATAACCTGAAAGTTTTAGGATAGGTACCTACTCCTAAGGCACTAATCGATTCTGAACCTTTACAATTTTCCGTTTACACATTGTAAGGGAAGTTATCCTATGTACCGCCATCGCCAGTGTAGGTACTTCAATATAGATCTATACCAAAGTCCATAACATTTAACGAATAGACTGGGTAGATACACAAGTTCCTAATAAGGTAAACGTACCAATACTCGACAGTATTGGAAATTCACTGACTTTAAAGGACTGCTGTGTGAAAAGTATTTCATTTAGAATGAAACTTCTTGCATAACGAAATAGACAATTTATCTGTTATTCTAAGTAAGTAGTTTATTTCTACAATTTTGTGTGATAATAAACATTTATTTAAGCAAATGTAAAAAACGGGCGATTTGTACCAATAGTCGTTGGATTTTTACTATTACTCGTCAAAAGGACCCAGTAGTCGTCAATTTTTTGTGCTAATGTGAACTCTCAGGTCTTGAACATAAAGATCAAGATAAGTAGGATTAAACATTAAAAATAATGAGATTGTGTTTGATATGAGTCTAAGAAACAAAAAGTAGGTAGAAGACTGAATGCTAAGAAATTACTAATGGTTGTAGCAGAGTAGGAGGTAATAAAAACAGCAAAAAGGTAAATAGAAACGTATTTTTGCTTAAAAAATTCGACGAGACGTCTGGCAAAAAGAGATCAAAATTACAGAATCAGTTTTTGTCCGGAATTAAGTCTGTACTTTTGACTCGATGGTTGAACCGAAGTTGAGATCAGACGTCAACTCCATGCCCAAAAGCTCGAGGCGGTCGGTAACTAGTACTGATGCTCGTCGGAAAGTAGGAGATAACTGGAACTTACTCCTTTTGGCAATGAAAAGAAACGCCTTTGTTTTCAGAGCATTGAATTTAACCAGATTGCCGTCGCCCTATTGGGAAACGAGATTTAAGGTCAAATTAATTCGCTCCACCATGGTCCCTCTAAGATTAGCTGTTTCCTCTCTGCTAGCTCTTGACTGGACTGGTATCTTTCTCAGACTGTGTTGTCATCTGCGTAACCGATAGAACCAAGCTGTAGCAGGTAGTTGATCTGCAGCAGAAATAGAGTCGCAGAAAGACCAGACTACTGAGGATACCACTGAGGATATCAATAGTCATATGATCTGATGAACAGCGATCTATGACTACTCTGATCGATCAATCACGAAATCAGAAAAGTCAGTAGGGATGCCGAACGCGGGAAGTTAGACTAGCATGCCAGATCCTGTCAAAGGTGTTTGAGATATCAAGTGACACAGCAAGGGCTTCGCCGTGTCTCTCCATGGCCTCGCCCGAGCAAGGCATAACATACACAAAAAGGTGCCCAGTTGACCAACCACGACAGAAGCCATACTGGTGGTCACTGAGGAGCTCATTGTCTTCCATCCAGGTACGCTAGCAGCTTCTTGTTAAGTACCCTTTCCATCACTTTGCACAGTATGGAGGTTATGGCGATTGGTCTATAGTTGACAGAGTCGGTACAGTTACCCTTTTTGAACACTGCCTGTACATTAGCAAGCTTCCAGGACTCCGGTACCACTCCAGTTTATAGAGAAAGGCAATACAAGCGCGTCAATACAGGAGGCAACTCTAGAGCACAGCTTTTTACGACTCTTGTGGGTATCCCGTCAGGTCCACTTGGTTATTCACGTCAGACCGCACAGGACCTTACGGACCTCTTTTAGGTGAATTGAGATCTCTGGCATTGCGGAGCTACAGTGAGGTATGTTAGGTGGTATGTTAGAGGCCGCATCAAGGCGAGAATTTTCAGCAAAGATGGAGGCTAATAAGTTTGCCCTCTCTTGCGCGGTATGAGCCAATGTTCCGTCAGACTTCAGCATAAGAGGCAGCAAATGGCAGAAGTTAGTTTAGACCGATTTAGACAGGGATCAGAACTCCATGATACCTGAAAGGTAAGACGCCAATTTGGCCTCAATTCGTCCAACATGGTCAAAACGCGCCTTCCGTAACACCCGTTTGCAATCCTTGGCGGGAGAATTGTACGCTCTTTTCACATTGCGCGAGCACCTTGACTGCCACACCTGTAACTGCGGGCCGCAGCCCAGGCCTGGTATGCCTGCTCTGTGTGCAAATCTGCTTGTGCACAAGCGCGTTATACCAGGGCTGAGCCTCGCTGCTAAGTGGGATGTCAGAGAATTGAATAAAATATTGCATTCCCTGACGTATCACGAATTTGAGTGCTAGAGTAATGCTTGAGCATTCAAAAGATAAGTCATATTTGTACCAATTTTAGAGCAGGATATAATTTGCCTGACGTCATATCACGAGTGCAGGTGAATGCGCGCGACACGCTATTTTTCACTATATATCGATTCGTTTAGCGTATAAAACATGTTTACCTAGAACGATGATTTTGGTGACATTGTCAAGAGTTGACAAAGCGCTACCAAAACCTAAAGGGAAACAACAGAAATGTTGCCCGAAATAGTCACGACTGAGCAAAATAACAACTGCTGCTGCAGCAGCATGGTGTTTCCCTTTATCCGACGGCATAGTTGATAGATTATAAAGCAGCGTGGCGACGCGGCACGCAGACTTGCCACCAATGAAAGCGATAGTCGTGTCTACACTCACGAAGGCGTGGCTCGTGTGGGATCGCGCTATTTATGCGCCATTTAACCAAATTTTAGTAAGAATGAGCATAGTTTGCTTAATCACACGACAAGAGTGAGCGAAGCAAGCTCTATCACAAGAAAAGTGCGAGCACAATTTCACGACGAGCTGAGGACTACAGTTTTCATACATAATAAAATGTACGTAAACTGTACTTCGCAGCTCGTCTGAACTCTTCACACATGGATAACGCCGGTGGTCGCTACTCGCCACGATAGGCTGCTTCATGTGGCCGCCACTGACCATTAAACTAAACGCTAGCAATGGGTTATAAAAGTAGTGGCTACCGACTTCTTGTGCCGACCACCTACCACAAGTGTCTGTCACTCACGTTCGCTTCTTAGTAACTGCTTACAGCTTTAGAAAAACCCAAATATATCGTCAAATGTAGTTCAACCCTTATATATAATGTTTGTACAGACAACAGCACATCAGGTTATACTAAACTGTCAAATTTCTCCAAATGATTTTAAACCTTAAAATGTTGATGGTTAAGTTCAAAATTGAATGAATATACCTACAATATGGTGGGTTTATAGGCAACTACTAAGCGTGTCCCAGTAATCGTCACAATAGTACTTAAAATGACGAGTTCTGGGTCAAGTAGGAATTTTTAGTTACCAATAGATGTCCCGTTCGAAAAAAAATACTTTTGTGATAAGTGTTCCAAATTTCAAGTTATATCGTTAGCAAATTAACTTATCTAATTCATCAAACAATCAGATTTACCGTAGATCCAACTGAAGTTTCAGAAATCAAAAAACAAACCTACGTGCCGACTTCACATTTAGCAGCTAAACTTGCAAAAAAAATATTTTTTTGTCAGACACACTTTTCAAGTAAAATATTTCAGTGTTGTTATTTTAAATGTGCAATATGTTAACAAGAATAGGTTGCCATAAAATCAGCAAGTTTAATGTTTAGTAGAAAAAGATATTGATGTTTTTAGATAATTACACGACTTCTGGGTCACTGTCGACTTCACCCGCGTTTACCTTAGGTAATAATGTAATGAGCAAAGGAAACGTGTTTTAGCATTCGTGCACGTGGCGACCATGAGAAAAGCGGATAGGTCGAAAGCCTATGATAAGATTTAAGGCTGTTTGTATTCAACTGCACCAGAAAGAGGGTGGCTGTAAGTACCTACTGCATTGTTTTTTGTTCAATGTTAATAGGTAGGTATCAGTCAGTGTTAGGTTATTGCCTGACGTTCTGGGATGGTGCGCACAAGGCACATTATTGCGGCTTGAAAAATCTCAGAGAACAGTTTTGAAAGTCCTTGCGAGGAAAGCAATCCGCTTTGCAACGACATCACTTTACCCTCTCTGCCAGGTACTGACGGCCAGACAGTCTGTTGTTCATTTTAACAAACAAAAAGCTGAATTATGAACCACTTAGATCTACCGTTCTGATCATAGAAATATCTTTCTTTATCTATGGTTCTGATGTTCTGATCGAGTTTGTGATGTAAAGCCTCGTAATACCGTAGCAGCACGTCGCCATTTTAAATAGAATAAATAAAAAAACCTACCTACATTATTCTGTTATCCTTATCACTTACCAGACATGAATGCAAGAAAAAACTCGACGGTTTGTTTACTAAAATCGACTCCAATCCAATGCCACAGAAAAACTTGTAAATTTTTTTTATTTTATTTCTTTAAATATTTCATAAACATTATAATATGTTTATGTTCGATCTTGGAACAATCCTCACTAGGAGTCGGGCGTTGGTATAGCTCCGCCACAGATAAATCTCATCTATCTATCTCTCTCTATTATTACCTCTGAATGTATTTGTTTTCTGTTCCCAATAAACGATTATTTAAAAAAAGTATACCTACATACCTAAAAGTATACCTTTTTTTTAAAGATGGTGATTATGAGATTAAATACTCATGTACTCATCATCTGCCTAGCCGGACTCCAGGTTAATCAGTATTTTACAACGGAGTGACTGCCATCCCGTTACTGACTGATAACAAGATAAGTACCTACCCCTTGGTAAGACTGGTTGCCAGACTTTTGGGCTCAGTCAGAAGTAATAAATAGTAAAATTGGTAATGAGTGTAATGTCGTTATAAGGTCGTCATATCGTAAAATGCAATCAAAATTAGAAGGTTGCCCAATTGTAGAGGTACGTATTTGTTTGCTCGCTCTACTTTTGATAACGACAGCTATTTTATGTAGCCACTGATAGGGCGTATTTTCATGAATCACATATGAATTATATCTGAAGCACTTTGGCACTGTTCACGATAAACAATGTATACTTAGTATAAACTATTGAATGTACTGAGAAATGATTGTTAAGTACCTAAGTATGTAGGTAGATCCTGTTATAGTCATCCTACATTCCTACACACCTACTACGTGGCGGTACTTAGTTAGAAATAGGTACCATCAGTGAGGAAGCATCTCTTTTGAAAGGCCTCCATCCGACTCCGTCTTGGGTTTGCTCGAACCCAGCACGTAGAGTGCCTTACTTCATCGAATCATTCTATGTCAGATGATTAAAGACATGCAAGATTTTTCCAAATGTGTGAACACGGTAGAACTGACACTCCATTGAGCAGACAGTGTTAAACACAAACCCATTTTGACTTTGAATTCGGTGCAATTACTTTGATTTCAGTCAATAATTGTTGAATCTAAATTAATACCTACCTACTTATTATGTTAGGTTCATCGTTACCTATGTCTTGGATTTCAAAATACATCATCAGATCATCATCGACCGCAGTCTAGTGGCACCCTAATACCATAGTATAAAAACAGTAGACTGTGCTAATACATAGGTACTAATAACAAGAGTGAATACAATGAATGACGTTTCATCGCTCATCCATGACGCAGGTTGAGGGAAAGCTCACGAGCACACCCATTCAAAAATATCACTTAACATCATCATAACAAACAAAAATAATTCGCCCCACATGGGATGGGACTTACTTAGATACCTAAACTTAACTGGCGAAATGAGTGTCTAATAATGATGGTATAGGTACACCTCTGCCTAACTAACCTAACACAGGCGTGATAATATGTTACACATGGCGTGGTATTCGAGCATTTGTTCTGAGGGTAGCATATTACAATAACTTGACAGTTGAAGGGTTAAGTTCCTGACAGTAAAAAGAAAATGAGTTGAAAAAAAGAATTAGCGAAACTACCTTGATGTGCTCATAGTTTTAACCCATCCGTCGCACTCCAATTAGCAGACACAATAGATTTTCTATTGTTATCTGAACACCTGGGTGTGCAATCGAAGTTTAAAGAATTAATGGAAACACGATCTTCACTATCACTACATAGAATAAAACAAAGTCGCTTCCCGCTGTCTGTCTGTCCCCATGTATGCTTAGATCTTTAAAACTACGCAACGGATTTTGATGCGGTTTTTTTAATAGATAGAGTGATTCAAGAGGAAGGTTTATATGTATAATAAACGCGGGCGAAGCTGCGGGAAAAGCTAGTAAGTATAATGTAAACGATAAGTAGGTCATTTAAAACGAAGATTATTTTGCTTCTAACTGTCAAGTTACTGAATACGATTAAAAGTCCAAGTAGGTAGGTCAGCTAAAATTGTTTGTACCAAGAACTTGGCCACGCGGTCATTGATAAAGATTTTGAAGTAACCGTGTTCCTAACAAAGCGTAGACTATCGCCTGAAACATCGTAAAATGAGAATTTCATAATCTTAAGGAACGACGGAAACGATTAAAAGAGGATGGGCAGTGACGTTCTTCTACCTATGGATAAAGACTGCATCACCCTGAGGTTGACTGGTAGAAAATGCATCCGCCTTTGTAGAGTATTTTTTTACTTGTGCATAAAGTTTTAATAAATAAATAAAGAATAGGTCCAAGGCACATCCAAGGCAACTCCGGAAACTACCTAAGCACCATACCTAAGTACCATAATAACATGTCATTCAGCAGACGGAATACATGGTATGAAAGACATAAGTACCTTCATTTTCTAACTGGTAACAGGTAGAAACCGAAACTACCAACTGGTGCCACGCAACATCAGCTCGATCAACCCAAAGAGATAGTTCAGACCAGTTTCAATCAATCCTTCACAAACAGGAAATTCTTAGGTAAAGTACTTAGCTAGTGAACATGGATAACACTTACATTCGAGTAAAAGCACCGTTTCGAAGTTTTAGTCCGTCTGTAAAACACTAAATAGGAAACGTAACAATTTGTGAACAAATCACATGTCCATGGAAAACTGTGACACTAAATAAATTGTCTAATTGATTTCACTAAAACACAGAGAAGTTATGAAAACCTTGCCAAGTTAAGGCGCGCCCAACACTAGCCAACTTGTAAAATAAAGGGTGCCAGGTACATGATAAGATAATGAAAACAGGTCTAGATAAATTCGTAACAAATGATAGCCATGCGATGCTGATATCTGTTTTTGCTAGCGATTACAGAGATAACACCTGATTATAGTCGGACTTGCACCTGATCCAATTATATTCTAGTAAATACAAAGTTACACAAATGAAACATGCTGAAGATATTTTATTATTGTCAAACAACTATGTACGTACTCCAGCCCTATACATTAATTTAAAAAAGACAGATATGTACCTACTCTTCGTTATCAACCTTGCCAACTGCACGCGTAGCATGACCACCATAGAAACGGGTTTTGTCGACGCTACGGCAAAATAGACAAAATTACAGTTTGAGGAAAGAAAACTATCTATAAGTTTCATTACGGAATAATACAGATTGACCAAAATTTACTGCAAAAAAGAATAAAAAACGATCCGACGAGGATGGGATTCGAACCCACGCGTGCAGAGCACATTGGATTAGCAGTCCAACGCCTTAACCACTCGGCCACCTCGTCACATGGGTATGCTGGCAAATTTTGCGATCAGTTTGATTAAGTAGACAGAATACATTTAAATTATTATTTGACTATTACGAACATAATAATAATCTTTCAGTTATCATAAAATGTGTTAAATAAAACGATAGGTATGCCAAATTCGTCGAAAACTTAACAATACTTCTTTCGTCTACTATTTTGATTACAGCGGCATCTATATTTATATCTTAGAATTATTTGAGAAATTGTTGGGCGATCTAAAAATAATGACTTCATCTTGCAAATGTAAAATCTAGTCAAATTAGTGTAAAAGAGTGAAATAGTGAAAAAACAATATTGTTTTTACAATATTCTCAAACATAAAACATTTCTCCAACAGTGACATCTGTCGCATTTTATTGAAACTAGTTTGTTTTTGTTGGCTGATTGGTGTACTTAGTGGTTTTTGTTGCCAATAGATGGCGCCAGCAGGGCTAATGCTAAAATTATACTGGCAGTGTTGGATATTATTTATTTTACACAAACTATAATTAGTTCAGAAAACATATGAGCCTTATCTGTATCAATTTTTACATAAAATCTTGAGATACAAAAACAGAACTTAAATACCAGTACCTCAAGTACATATCCCAAGCTAACTTCATATTATGTAGGTAGGTACAATAGGTACAACAACCTATAGGTAGGTAGGTTTAGGTAGGTCTAACTGAACTAGATAATTGGCTTATTAATATGGAAATACCTTTACTGAAGCCCAGAAAGCCATAATGCATAAAATAATAACTTGATTGTATCTTTCTTGAATATATTATTCAGTCTAACTGGCAGAAAAATTTGGTAGGTAAAATTCTTTTTTTACAAGTCTATGGTAAAATGTTAGCACAGGGGAATATATAGGGATACGCGACCGCAGGGTCAACCGGACACTCGGAGAGGGACGCGTTGAAATCGCCACTGTAGGGCATCCAATATTCGCTTAATTTTACTATTGAAGTTTTACTTGTTGAAGTTTACTATTGAAGTTGCTCAGCTATTCAAATAAATATATTCGACTTTTTTGTTTTTCCTTTGTTATTGATCGATGGTTTTTCTATTATAAAGTATTCACTATTAGGTACTTAGGTACTTTACTCATTTATATTAGTAAACCAGAGGACCTCCAGTTCGAGTAACAGTATCTACACTAATCAACAACTTACACGTAGGCTGTAATGTAGGTAAGTTAGTAGGTATGCAATCAGACTCAAACTATGTTGTACCTAGAGGTTTTTCTCGAGATCACGCATCGTAGGAATTTGAATTTTGACATAATATAAGGCATATTGTAGTCATAGTTTGTATCTTGACTTCATAAGGTAACATTTAAGGTAGGTAGGTACCTTTCCGAGATGGGATGCAGACTGCAAACTGCAACCGCAAAACTTTGTCGTCATACAAACGACAATTCACCTATCTATACTTACAATGTTAGTTTTTGTTTACCCTAGCCAAATCAAAAAAAAAAAATCAGTTCCATCAAACTGGAGTTTGATGTAGAATGTAGATAAATGTACTGAACAGCTGATTTTTTTTTCGCGATTTCAGGTTTGGTCTCATAGTAAAAGTTGTTCAAAATGATGAGTACAATGAAACCTTTTCGGGTTTAGGGTACGTAAACAAAAACTAATGTTGAGTTATATCGATTCATAGAAATCTAGTGTCGCTTGCAGTTTACGGTTGCAGTTTGCAGACTGCGGCCCATCCTGAGACTTGTACCATAAGTCTTCATTACATTAAAAGCGGTCTACTTGGTCAAAAACTCAAAAGTTATTTTGATAATAGAGCGTGACCGGCATAATTTTAACTAAATAAAGTCCCCCGCCGCGTGTCTGTCTGAACTCTGAACGCGATAAACTCAAAAATTTGATACCTGCCTACCGGGCGGGGGAGTGATATGTAGGTTCGAATGACGTTTTTGCGAAGGACGCCATTTCAAAAAAACGGTTGTTCTAGAATCATGAAATTTGGTAAGAAGCAAGGTCATACAACACAAATAAAGGAAAAAGTCCGAAAATTGTTAATTTGTAATTCTATCACATAAAAAAAATGTTCAAGTCTGTCAGTCTGTCAAGACCCTTTTTCTCAAGGACGCGGGGAGATATCAAGTTGAAATTAATATTACATACGTAACTCTATTGTCCCTTAGAGTTCTAAAATGAAGTGTCTAAGTCAATGCAATAAAAAAATACGGCCATTTTGCGACACATTTTGGAGTGTACTACGTGAGCTCGACAAATGGATGTGCGATTAACGCTTGTGCGACAAAACTGTACTGCGACTCACCGTAGTTCGAATTCACGCTTGTGCGACACACTGTACCTCGACAGCACGCTAGTGCGACAAACGATTGTGCGACAAAAGTTCGACACTACGGTAGTGCGACAAACGATTTCATTTCAACCGCATCTTAATCAGCCTATAATGAAACACAGGCCTCCTCTTTGTAAGAGGGAATGGCCTAATCCAACCACGCGGACCCAGTGCGGGTTGGTGGATTTCACGTCTTCGATTTTTTGGTTCTAGGCCATGCTGGTTTCCTCACAATATTTTCCTTCATTTGAGAGCAGTGGTGATGAAATAATTTACACAAAGTGCCTGTCTAGGTTCGAACCTACGACCTACTACCTACCTACCTACTTGCGAAGTCGCGGCCGTTGCACTGGGCCACCTCATTTCAACCGCATCGTCCCATATTGAGAGGATAGTGGGTGCGTACTGGTCGGTTTGTTGCCCGCTCTCGGCGGACCTCGGAAAGAAGTTCACCGTCTCTACGTATAAGTTGTACAAAGCATGGTCTTACACGGAGCGCCTATGTGTTCATACCAACTGTCAGATGTTCCGCGCTGGCTGTTACATTTGCTTCCTGCAAGAGTGCCCTGCATAGGACTCTAAGCGACGAGTTCTAGTTTATATATTGGGCAGGATCTCTTTGTCTAGTATTGGCTATGCTGGCAGTGCATGCCAATGTCTTAGGGGGCGCTCACCTTATGTATCATAATTATTATAATATTTAATACAAAGTTTGAGTCTTCAATGTCGCACTAGCGTGCTGTCGAGGTTCAGTGTGTTGCACAAGCGTGCATTCGAACTACGGTGAGTCGCAATACAGTTTTGTCGCACAAGCGTTAATCGCACAACCATTTGTCGAGCTCACGTAGTACACTCCACATTTTGATACTCGCAACTGTCGCAAGTAAATCAAAACCTATAGGGTACTTCCTGTTGACCTAGAATGATGAAATTTGGCAAGAAGCAAGGTCTCCCAGCACAAGTAAAGGAAAAAGTCCGAAAATTGAGAATTTGTAATTTTTTGACATAAAAAATTTTTTTTTGGGATCCAATGTTAAGTTCGTTTTTGGGATAAATTCTTTTCAACTACGGAACCCTTCATTGTGCGTGGTCCGACATGCACTTGTCCGGTTTTCATAAAGTACCTAGGTAATTTTATTTTTCCATTTTTAGTTGAACATATACTTAGTTGAATATTTACATAGGCCTTTGGGCCTATGTAAATATTCAACTAAGTATATGTTCAACTAAAAATGGAAAAATAAAAACAACTAAAAACGAACGAAAAGAAGAATCATCAAAAATCCGCTTAGAAAAGCCGGAGACAGTACATTTATGCATATAACTTTGTATACAAGAATGATTACTACTAGTACTAAAATCTTTCTGGGTGTACGAGTATGGTTGTGTGTAGGTACCTAGATCACGTTAGTGAAAGAATCATCAAAATTGTTTCATTCGTTTTTGAGAAAATCGTGGACACACAAACATACATACCTACATACATAGGTAGATAACTTATTACAAAACCTCCTTTTTTGAAGTCGGTTAAAAATGGACTGGGGGAGCGCCGCGCAAACCAATAGCTTTATAAAAACAATATAAACTAGTATTAGGTACTTACGCTAATAATAAATTGTTTACCTGGATCCTGGATTAACTCATTAGAGTAGGTACTTTTAATCCCGGTAGTACGTTCCCGTGGGATATTTTCCTACACTCACGCGGGCGAAGCCGCGGTCAAAAGCTAGTAACTACTAATTCCTCCTCAATACAAATAAAAAAGTTTTTGGGTATACACCCAGTCTGTGGATACACCCCTTTCTTCGGGTCCATAATACGATGATACAAATCTAATTCAAGTTCATATTCTATCAAAAACAAGGTCAAAACAGGTGCTATGAACTCGAGTTCAAGGGACAAGGGTCATAACCTCTTTTTTAACAAAGTACCAAAGTACAAACCTACATAAAAACTTCGAAATAACGGGTGATTCATTTGGAGTTACTTTTTCCAAAACTAACAAAAATATGAATAAAACAAATTTATCGGGTAATCTTTATTATAATACAAAAGAACCATTCCTTACATTTACTTTTTAAAGATTATTTCTTTCAAATGTTGTCCGTAACTGCGATTAAGATGGTCCATTCTGGAGTTCCAGTTTTCGATGATCCGACCGAGCATTTCCAGTGGTATTTGGCGAATAACGCGAGAATGTTGGCTTCCAGTTGATCAATCGTACGCGGCTTATCCATATAAACTTTGGACTTTACATAACCCCACAGAAAAAAGTCTAAGGGTGTGATATCACAGGATCTAGGCGGCCAACTGACTGGTCCGAATCGCGAAATTAACTGTTCACCAAATTTTTCTCGCAATAAAGCCATGGTTTCACGTGCTGTGTGGGAAGGTGCGCCGTCTTGTTGGTACCAAAAGTTCTGAAGATCACGGGCTTCAATTTCAGGAAACAAATAGTCCGTTATCATGGTACGATAACGGTCACCATTGACAGTGACGGACCACTTTAATCGCAGTTACGGACAACATTTGAAAGAAATATTCTTTAAAAAGTAAATGTAAGGAATGGTTCTTTTGTATTATAATAAAGATTACCCGATAAATTTGTTTTATTCTTTTTTTTTTAGTTTTGAAAAAAGTAACTCCGAATGAATCACCCATTAGATCAGACGAAACATAAAACACGTGATCGTCCTTATTGGTAATTAATTATTTCTGTACAAACTAGTTTAATGAAAAAAATAAAGTCGTGTAAAGTGCCGACAATTTAATTGGTATTCGAGTGAAGAGCTTTGCAGTACAGTAGTCGAACTGTCGACGCTGTTGTCGAACACAACATCGCCATCGGTCCGATCCGTTTGATTATGTAAGGCCCGCAGTCTAAAGTCTAGACGGGCTTCTGAGCTTCTCATTTGGATAGCTCTTCACCACATTACATTGATTTCTGCGTCCGACCGTCTCGAGCGAACACTCCATTCCTCTTTATGGGACTCACATACCTAAGGGAATAGGGTTTTATGTGAATATATCATTGTTGTATCGATTGCATTTCCAATATCGTCTCTTTAATTCCCTTGTCTGCAACCAATGTGGCATTGTGCACGGGAATCGGATCCGTATAATAATAGCACTTGAAAACGTCATGATATTGCGGGCTAGACGGCTGTTATCATTTTGATTATTTAATATTTATTGTTTCTCTATACGAATTAACTTTTGTATTGCTGCAGTATAACATCACGCCTTGTTCCCCGTAAGGTTTAGGCAGAGGTGTACCTATATTACAACCACATTTCGCCAATTATGTAGGTACCTACTAGGGTGCGAGCCTATCAAGCCGGCACAAATCCAGACTCTGGGCCGCTACTGCGAAATTCTTGAAGGAAAAACTCAGTATTTAACACTTTGCTCGATCCGGGAATCGAACCCAGGACCTCGTGCTCAGTAAGTAGCGCTTTGCGAACACTTGGACAACGCCATATATATAAATGTCCTCTTCTGTGAACTTGGCACCAGCCAATTGTTCCTTGCTGTCCTCTCTTAGTCAGCGACGCCCTAAGCCGAGGTCCGTACCCCACAGGGGGTGCCCTTAGTGCGCAGTCGCTTAGTTTATAAGTAAACATGCCCCTGGCTGGAGGCTTTGAGTTCGCTTAAGGCACCCACAGGATAATCCGGTTAAGCAGTCTCGACCCCAAGTGGTCACACTGCGAGATGCCATATAAAAAAAAAAAAAAAAAAGTGAACTTGGCAGTCCTACTATGACTACTGAGGTAGTAGGTACAACTATGAGGTAGGTATTACATTGAGATTATACACTGAAATAAATTATTGAACCTTCCGAAATAAATTCGAAAAATGGTGGTGAGAACCGCATTAAAATCCATTGTGAACAATAAATTTTGATGCGGTTTCGACTAACATAATATATAGGAGAACTCACTAACAGTCACACAGATTACAGACACACGAACAGCGACTTTGTTTTAGTACGAATTGATTGATATAGAAAATATATAAAAAATATATGTTTATACAGCAAACGTATCAGAACTACAGACAAGACATATTTTTAAATTGCATCAAAGCATCAACCTATCTGAAAAGCGTAGTTTCAATAAAATGTTTTCAGACAATTTTTAGATGTGTACGGAAGCCACCGATTCCCAATAGTGTCACCGTACTTGTATTCGTCAACGGACTGGTCTCTTTGGAGCAATACTCTGCAGTCTGCTTCTATCACATACGTTTAAGTACGTAATGTTGATGCTCACCGTTGCATTTCATTGTGGGCCAAGAAGGTACTTTAGTAGCACTAAAGAGGATTGGAGACGTGCTCCGCCTCCACGACATCGTCTCGGCAGGCGGCAGCCGCGCCAAGCAGCGCCAGTCACGCTCCGCTTTAAACTTTACCTAGGAAAATAAATACTTGCTCTGTACTGTACCTACGGGTAGACACATTGTAAGTTTAACGAGCGATATTTCAAATTCGTGATGTGTAGGTATATTAGTGGTCGCTTTTTGAACGAGCCTGGAGCCATGTTGCAGCCATAATCCGCGGTTTATGTAAAAGGTCTACAACAGGATAATGTTTTTGAGTGTTTCTAGACTTGCTACTTTATGACAAAAGCTTATACCTACATGAGTGAAATAAAAAAAAACCGACCAAGAGTCGGGCTCACACAGTTTGGATTCCAAACACTACTACACTGAGCGCCTCATGTGGAACGGTTGCTGGTCGTACTTAGGTACTGACCTGTGATTGAACGTAATTAATAAACCTGTGCTAGCTCCTCACTAAATTAAACATCTAAATGACATAGTGTCAAGGAATAAAAACTGACTTGCACTAGGGCAACTCAGGTTTGAGCTAACCAACGTTTTTATTTAAAATTTTAAAAAAGCCTTCCAGCATTTATTTTTGGTACTTTCTTTATTTTTATCAGGACCTACTAAAATGTCGCAAACGGCTATAAAAATATATATATTTATATAGCTTTACAAACATATGAGGTGAGGAGGGAAGGGTAATTTGTTGCCTCAGCTATAATAATAAGTATCTTAAACCATGCACTGACCCAAACGTTATAAAAAAGATTTTTAGAATCCATAAAGAAAATTCTTTCAAATTACCTATACATAAAAAAACGTAAGCGTAAGCTGAAAGAACATTGCATCGACTCAATTATAACTAGTTGAGTTGTAGTCGAGTTGATGTAGTGCTGTTAAACAGCTGTTAACAGCGCGTTGATCAATCTCAGGCCATGGCATGCTAAGACAGACCCCAGAGGTCAAATTGTGTGCTTTGTTACACCTATATACCTAAAGAACTTGTAATTTATAAATAAATAAATATCACAATAATAAGTATATTGTGGAACCCGAGAAAAAAAATGGTTTTTGACTGGTGATCTGTGTGCGTCTCATCAAGAATTCGAGACCTAACATTATGCCAAAATTCAAATAGATCTCGAAAAAAAGCTCTGTAACAAACGGACAAAAAAGGGATCCCATTAAAACTTCAGTTTTCCTTGCAAACAAGCTTTCGTAGGTACCTATATATGTAAAAGTACTTAAATATTGCATTTTATTGCTTAAATTTGCTTTTGTATCAAAATCTACGATTTTAGGTAGTGTTCCGGTCGTCCTTGTTACGATTGGTACGTCTACCTGCACGGTGCACCACAGGATCTCTACAACAGTGTCGGTTATGTTTGCTGACTTCAAAAGGGTTTTGCTAGAGCACTTGTCCACTAAAAATGCAAAGTTCTTCCATTTCTTATATATTTAATGCTACTATGAAATCAGCAGTCTGAGACTATAGTAGCTTTCTGTGGTAAGTTCCTGCCTAATATTTAATTTAAGGCACTTTCAGGATGACGGAACAAAATAATGCTGTTTTGTATAACAATCGCAGAAAGTACTATCGTGGCTAGATTAGGGACATTCTGACAAACTTAACAGAGCTTTTCTATGGTTTTTGATCTTTATTTTAACGACATAGCAAACAATGCAGGTAAGTACCAACTTTTACTGTTAATATTAACGCTAAAAAAACCATACAAAACAAACGCAGACAGATTTAACAAAAAAGAAAAACAAGCGAATCCAATTTGTTACCACCTTTATTATATACCTACGTATATTTCAACTAGCCTTTGTCCACGGCTTCGCCCGCGATGGATGTCGAAAAAAATTCCACGGGAACGTAGTAAGTAAGTAAGTAAGTACGTACTAAGTACTACCGGGATTAAAAGTACCCCCTGTGTAAATCCAGCTTATAAAATATCTGTGTGCTAAATATCATCCAAATCCGTTAAGTCGTTTTTCCGACGATCCGGAACATACATCCAGTCAGAGAAACACACAAAAGCACAAAAATTCTAAAAACTATATTTTCGGCATCAGACTCGTTACACAAACCTCGTAGCAATTACTTTTTTTCAAAAGTATGCAATGTATACCTACAGTTTTGTCTTGAATATTATGTATAGCTGAAGTCATAAAAATGCCGAGACTTAACTTGCCAATGGCCGGGTTTACAGCGAAGACATCGAATGGTCTTTAGACTCGCTGAATTTCATAGGATTAAGGTTGCGGGCTCTTATTTCAATCGATCTAATACCTCGACTGAGCCGCATTTTGCCTGCGACTGTGGGGAAAAATTGCACCAACTGATAACTGAATCTTCTTTTGTTTCATTGAGATTTCCGACTGGGTTTTGTTACTAAAGACCTTTATAATATTAATAGCTTCCCGAAGGTATCGCCAAATTTTACTTCAACGTCCCCGGAAGGTCGAAGCGGTTCATTCCGCTGCTCCGTGTGCCATTTGCTTCGACTAACTAGAACTCAGTCCTTGTGCGTGCAATCAGAAGGTAGGGTGTGATAAGGTGTTAGAGCCTGAATAGTTTTGGCTTATGTCGGACATGTCTATAAGTGCAGATTTTACTAAACAATATGTGAGACAGGGTGTTTCACATATCGAATTACAACAACATAATAAGTTAATAAAATAATATAACAAAATCTAATCATTATGTGGCATACTACATTACCTACCATTAAGGCTCCTTCAAATAGGCACGACACGCGACGCGAATCGCGGGCGATACAAAGGCACCGCTCGTCATGCGACACGCGGTACCTTTGAGTCGCGTCAAGTGTCGCGCCTGTTTGTAGGAGCCTTTAAAAATCTCTTAGCCGACGCACTAGATTTTCAACTCTCGTTGTTGAGCCGAGCGTTGAGAATCGAACTTAACATTAACAGAGAGCATTCTAGCGCGTCAACTCTCGGCGCAGAGCGTTGAAAATCCAGTGCGTGATAAAATCCCGCCGCGATATTTTTACGTCCGTGCGAACGTCGACGAATAAAGGCTCCTACAAACAGGGGCGACACGCGACGACAATTGCGCGCGACACAAAGGCATCGGTCGTCGCGAGATTCGCGTCGCGTGTCGCGCCTGTTTGTAGGATACAGGGTGTTTGGCGCATGGACCGACACATTTTTTGGAGGATGGGGGAGTCATTTACTAGATTTCTCCCAAAGACCCCATGTCCGAAGTGTGACGGTAATTGAGATACCTGTTTTTTTTTGTTTTTTCTTTGAATTAGGTACCCACAAAATCTCGCCTTTGAATCGTTATCTTTTTAGGGTTCCGTACCAAAATGTTAAAAAGGAACCCTTATGGTGCGACTCAGTCTGTCTATCTGTCTCTCACAGCTGGATATCTCAAGAACTACTAATGCTATCAACTTGAATTTTGGAACAGTTTTAGATGACGTTTGCCCAACTATTTTGCATATAAGAAAAATAAAAAAGTAAGTTTAAAAACTAAAACCCGACTACTGAGAGATCATACTCTAAAAGGTATGAAACAAGAAAACATTCTCATCTGAAATTAGAAAAAGACAGACAATTTAAAAATCCGGAGTCACACGTCATGTCATAGATTACGTGTGACTCCGGATTTTTAAATTGTCTGTCTTTTTCTAATTTCAGATGAGAATGTTTTCTTGTTTCATACCTTTTAGGTCCGTATTACAGAACGTCACTCAATACTCAAGCATGACTTAAAACTAGATTCAAGCCATTTGATTGGTTGAAACTAGTTTTAAACTTAATTTAAACAAAGATCAGTGCTTGAGTTTCCTTCTGTAATACTACGGACCTTAGAGTATGATCTTTCAGTAGTCGGGTTTTAGTTTTTAAACTTACTTTTTATTTAAATTATTTTGGGGTTATAATTTCGTGAAAAGTATTTGCAGAGCCGTTTTACATTTTTTAAAGAAGAATAATTATTATGTTTGTATGGTGTATTTTAGGTGGATTTGTAGAGAAAATTATGTTTGGGTCCGGTCTGAGGCGTGATTTTAGAAATTATTTCTAAATATCGGGTGATTGCAAGCAAAGCCGCGAGCAACAGCTAACAATATATATATATTTGAAATGTGCTAATTAAGACTTTTCATTTGATACCAAACACGGCATCATTAAAAAATGTTTTTGTTTTAGTTCATGACTTTATGTCCACTAGAGGGCACCATATTCAACGTAATGTGACGTCACGTTCACGTAGCCTATAACTAGCGGACAATCAAGACGCTTCCAAAGATACCTCATTTGTCAAATTGTGACAAGCAGTTTAGAAGTTATGAGGGAACAGATGAACATACATACATACATACATACATACTGTTCAAAATCATAACCCTCCTTCTTGCTTCGCCGTAGTCGGGTAAAAATATATGTTTTTTTGCAACAGGTACTGAAAGGGGCTCTTAAAAATTCGAAGTGGGGCTACTAGGGAATGTGAGGTGTCATTTATGAAAGAGGGCTATTTGCACATTCACAAACATTCTTTTCTGTTTTTTAGGCCGCATAGTTTTCGACTTTTGATAACAAATGTAATTTGTAAACTTTGGAGATGAAAAAATGTAAATTGTAAACTTTGGAGATATCTTCGGACATATCTCCGAAGTTTTCATAGAGAAAACTCTGAAATTATTCTATGTGACAGAAGTTTATGTATAGATTACAGGAAAAATAAAACGATGTCACTAAATAGCACAGTTTTTCAGAAATCATCAACAAAAATTACATGCGGAACCCTCGGTGCGCGAGTCCGACTCACACTTGACCGGTTTTTTTTTCAAAAATTTTCAATGTACAGTTTCACTCATGGACGAATTTTGAGGAACGCAAAAAAAAAAAGGTTTTTAGTTTCTCTTGTAATTATCGTGCGTAGGTACTGGACACATTTTTGTGGCCAGTACCTACGCACGATGATGCTATTAAAAAAATAAAGTTTTAGAATGTTTTTTGTTTTCGAATTTCATTTGTTTTTATGTAATTAATTGCGTAATGCTTTCTTTCATAATGCGAATTTTTTTTCCAACTTTTGAATTTGAGTTTAATTATTAGGGCTTGTTTATATTTTTGCCTTTGTTACTACAAATAAACTGAGAATGCCAGTTCTAAACGCCACTCAAGTTGCTAGGGGCCACAAACATGTGGCCCAAACATTACGAGTATCAAAATCTCTGGTACACCGAGTTGTCAAGAGCAGGCAGACCAGACAGTATACGAGACTCGCAGGACAGGGACGTAAACGGAAAACTGTGACCAGAGATGACCGGTTCATCGTTAGCAGCGTGCTTAGAAACCGGCTGAGGTAAGAACGAAGCTCCAAAGAAGTTCGAGGGCTTACAATAAGCACAAAAACTGTGAGAAGAAGACTGAAATCGGTCGGAATAAATTCACACTTGCCTGCCAGAGCTAATTTTGCTCGCATTTACGAAAATTGGAATGACAAAGCTTGGAGTCAATTCTATTCACAGATGAGTCCAGATTTTGTCTGAAGCCAGATGTTGGAAGGATTACAGTGTGGAAACTCGCGGGAGAGAGGTACGCCCAGTGCAAAATCATTGGAAGAGACAAGAGAGGCATATGGTGGAAGGTCAGTAGTTATGGTATGGGGCACGTACGGAACTTCACGTTATTGAAAATGAATCACTAACAGCGGCACGATATGTAACTGAGATTTTGGATGAAATTGCAGCGCCGTTTGCCTCTTATGAAGGAGATAGACTTAAACCCCATAAAACATGTACATCATACATGGTAAGCTTGAAAGGTTGGAAGACAAATTAAGAAAAGAAATCCTGCCCCCGCGCGCTAATTTAAGAGCTTACAGGAACCATGGAATGCAATCTGTCAGGGTTTTATTCATAACTTGCCATGATTAAGAGTATGCCAAGGAGACTGTAAGCAGTTCGAAGAGCTAGAAGGGGCAACACTAAGTACTGATTATAGCTTACGTTATAGCGTTTCCTAAGCCTTTATGAAAAAAATAAAATAAAATGATAGGTATAAAAATGTTTCTTTCTTGTAAAATTTCCTTTTTTTCTTAATTTGTTTCATTTTTGTCATTTCAACGATTGGTTTTCGACGTTTGCAATTTTAAATTAACGAATAATACGCAAAATCCAAATGAACAAACATGATATTTTGTTGATACACACTTTTTTTGCGTTTCTCTAAAGTCCATGAGTATATTTTATTATATGAGATAAAAATTAAGAATAAAATCATTATCATTATCATTTCAGCCGAAAGAAGACGTCCACTGCTGGACATAGGCCTCCCCAAGCACCGCCACTTTAACCGGTTCTGTGCTTCCCGCATCCAGCGGATTCCTGCGGCCTTTACAAGGTCAGTCCTTTATCAGTCCACCTTGAGGCCTTCCAACGTTACATGTTGTGATACGCGGCCGCCACTCCAGAAACTTTCGGCACCATCGGCCATCTGTTCTGCGAGCAATGTGCCCTGCCCACCGCCAGTTAAGTTTAGCAATTTTTCGGGATATGTCGGTTACCTTGGTTCTCCTGCGGAACTCTTAGTTTCAAGCAATGTGCCCAATGTCACTTAAGTTTGGCAATTCTTCGGGCTACCTCGGTTACTTTGGTTCTCCTGCGGATCTCTTCATTTCTGATTCGATCACTTAGGGAAACTCCAAGCATAGCCCTCTCCATTGCTTTTTGAATAAAATAAACGCATCTATTCCAAATCTACCTTACCAAATCAAACCAAATCAAATCAAAAATCCTCAAATAATAACAAATAATAATACAATATCTTATCAAATTTACCTTAATTTTTGGGGTTCCGTAGGTACCTCAGAAGAAAAACAGAACCCTTATAGGATCACTTTGTGGTGGTCCGCCTGTCAGGAGTCAGGATCCCTTTTCTCAGGAACGGGTAGGGGTACCAAGTTGAAATTAATATCAAATACCAAGGTCTGCGGTCCCTAGTGGACTTGGAATCCGTGATTGGTGGATTTGTTATTACTAAGTAATTAAATTCCTATAAGTTTAATGTTCATTTGATAATTGTGTAGTTGGGTTAGTTGATTTGCCATATAAATTTAATTCATTTGGGCACAAAGCATGATACATAAATCACTGCATACCGAGACCTGTTTCATTTTAATATCAGTGTTCAATAACTAGAAAGGTTAGCCTTTTCAGGGATATGGAAAATGGAAACCCTCGGAGACTTTTGTTGAACAGTGATATATCGGCGTTTCCGCTATGGCTGCTCTATCGATCTTATTATGTGGGAACTATTCTTTGATCGTAAAAGGTTTCCTTTATCATATTTCAAGAATACAACGCACCACTATGACGCGGGCTGAAGGATTATCCACTTTCCCAAGATGGATTTTCTCCCCACCTTTACGTGGAAGGTATGAAATCTGTCTGCGTTTTCATAACTACTCTAGCAATGTTGGAGCTTGATTTACCTACCTCATTTTCAGGACAGTTTTAATGAATTCCTTTATGGCTAGTCCACAGTGTGAACTAGCGTGCAAGTCAGCCTTCCGAGTAGCTGCAGCGCAGCAACTCGCACTGTGTGGACATATCATACGAGTTACTCGCACTTGCGAGTTGAACAGTAGTTCGCAGCCGAGTAACTTCAACATTTTTTGTTTTCACTCGCCAACTCGCCTCACTCGCCATGCATGCAGCAGCTCGCACATCACTCGCATTGTTTGGACGCTTTCGGCAGTAGCTCGCCAGTCAGTCACTCGCAAGAGACTAGGCAGCTACTCTCATAATAAAATTGGCCAAGGCAAGACGAGAATAGAATAGAATAGAATAGATTTATTTATTTGCATAGAATGTAAGTAATACAATTAGGTGTTGCAATATTTTGAGTCCTTATACATTCTGCCTCATGGCATGCAAAAATTTTTATAACTTACTATATTATGTACTTTTAACTTACACTACAATTTATTACATGAAGCTATAAAGTCTTGTCATTTAAAAAATCTGATACAGAGTAATAGCATTTTTGACTTAGTATTTTTTTAAAGTATTTTTTAAATCTTCCTAAAGGTTGCTCCTTAATACTTTTTGGTATATGGTTATAAATAAGAGGCGCCATGCACATAACACTCTTTCTCAATAGTGCAGTTTTGTATCCACCTATGCATAACTTGTCTTTGTATTGAGTTCTTAAACTTGTAGTCCTGATTCTAGTATTTTGCAAAGTAGGGAATAATTGATCATTTGTTTTAACAAAAATGGCTATTTCCAATATATATAAGCATGCAAAAGTTAAAAGATTATATTTTTTAAAAACAGGTATGCAGCTGTCGGTCACTTTGAGATTAAAAATAGACCTAATACAGCGTTTTTGCGCCTTAAAAATATTTTCTCTCTCGCTACAGTTTCCCCAGAATATTATACCATACCTCAATACAGAAACAACTAGACTGTGTATTATATAACGACTACTATTTTACTGAAACATTTATTTAATTAATATTTTACATGCGACAATATCTGTTGTTTTACGTAGACACTTCATGACACAAACATGACAATAGCTTTTTTTATTCTTCTAGAGGTCGAGCATATGCAACCTCATTATATATATAACACTCCCCCTCACGAAGAGGATCTTTAGGTCTACTGAGTGACTCTCATTCCCATCATTTTCAGCAATTTTAACAACCTTGGTTGTGCCAGCGCCTTTGTTAAAATATCTGCCTCCATATTTTCTGTGTCCTTGTAGCGAATTGTCACTAACTTCTTTTGGACACAATCTCTTATAAAATGTTCCTTTATGCTAATATGTTTCGATCTTTTTCCTGTTATCATATTGTTCGCTAATTTTTGAGCAGCCATATTATCATTATAAATTAGGACTGATTGCTGTCGCACTCCAATGTCTTCTAGCAAATGTGTCAAATGCAAAGCTTCCTTCGTCGCTTCTGTCATTGCCATGTATTCGGCCTCAGCTGTTGACAATGCCACCACTCTCTGTTTCTTTGTCTCGTAACTAATAAGACAACCACCATACTTGAAAATATAGCCTGTATATGATCGGCGATCGATAGTGCATGCAGCCCAGTCTGCATCAGCCATGCCCATAAGTACCGGTAACATTCCTGTCTTCTTGTATATTAAACTTACGTTTTTCGTTCCTTTTAGGTAACGTATTACTCGTTTTGCTGCTTGCCAGTGACTTTGGTCATAACAGTTATTGTACTGGCTTAAGTAGCTTACTGCAAACATTATGTCTGGTCTTGTTGCGATAGCCAAGTACATCAATGAACCAATCAGTTTTTGATAAGGAAAGTTGTTCTTTTCATCTCCATTCTCATTTTTCTCTAACTTCAGAGCTGGCTCCATTGGTGTAGACACGGGTTTACATTCCCCAATGTTGAATCTTTCTATCAAATTATCAATATATGTTTCTTGGGATAGCGTTATCTCTCCCCCTACATGGGTGAATCGTATACCCAAGCAATGATGAAGAGAACCCATATCTCTCAAATCAAATGCTTTTTCCAATTTGGATTTTACTTCCTTCAATAAATTTTCCGATTTGTATGCCAGAATCAAATCATCAACATAGATGTTGGCAAACAGTTTTTCGCCACCTTTTTCAAATATGTACAAACAAGGATCCGCTGTGGCATTTCTAAAACCAATATCCAATAATTTTCTGTGCAATTTTAAATACCACTGTCTTCCTGCCTGTTTCAATCCGTATATTGCTTTCTTTAGTTGACATATTCCATCATTTTTATATTTATTTATATCCATTAGCATTTCTCTTGCCTTTCTCATCAACTCTTTGTCTTTTCCGTGTGATACTATCATTTTTAAATATTTATCCAGATTTTTTGGCTTCTTCATATAAATTTGTTCGTCTATATCACCATTTAAAAATGCTGTACAGACATCCAGCTGACTTAGTTTCATATTATTTTCTATCGCATATGCAATCAATAGTCTTATTGTACTCATTTTTGCTACTGGTGCAAATGTTTCATTATAGTCAATTCCTTCTATCTGGTTGAACCCACGAGCTACTAGTCGCGCCTTTCGTCTGTCTATTTCTCCAAGTGCATTGTATTTGTACTTTAGAATCATTTTATTATCAATCAAATTTTTACTTTCATTCTTGTGTACAATTTTCCAAGTATTATTTTTTAGGTGAGATTCAATTTCGCTTAGTATTGCGTCCTCCCATTCATCACTATTCTCATCTATATCACAGAGGAATGATTGTTCAGCATCCATCTCATAATCCTTCTGCCAAACTGGTGGTTTTCTCTGTCGCTTTTCATTACCTGAAGTAGTCGCTTCAATTTCATTATCTGTACACATTTCTTGCATGTCTTCATTATTTATTTCGTCTGTTTCTGTAGTTGCATCAACAAATATATCATTAACGTCTAGTTCTTTTTCTGATTCATTAATTTCATGTCCATTCGAGTCTTCATTTTCTTCTTCTGGAAAAAATACAACTTCTATTTCATTGTTATCAACTACATCTTCTTTTCGTTCTTCTTTTGTCTCATTTTCGTAGAACATTTTATCCAGTACTTTGACATCTCTACTTATCATCACCTTGTCTGATTTTGGATTAAAGATACGGTACGCTTTGTGATTTTCCGAATACCCTACAAATATACCAGCAGTCGATCTGGCTTCAAATTTTCCGTTTCGTTTTCCCTTTTTTAGAACGAACGCCTTAGTCCCAAATATGTGAAAATGCCTTACAGATGGAACTCTATTTACCCACTTTTCAAATGGAGTCACATTATTAATACTGCTGCAAGGACTACGGTTTGCCAAGTAGTTAGCTGTATTAATGGCTTCGGCCCAAAAAACTTCTTTAATATTAGCGTCAATTAACATGCATCTAGCTTTATCTAGTAATGTTCTATTTTTTCTCTCTGCCAACCCGATCTGTTCAGGTGTATATGGTGCAGATAGCCTTCTTTTGATGCCGTTGTCTTTTAGGTATTTGTCAAACTCATGGTTTATGTATTCCGTCCCATTGTCACTTTGTAAACAAAGTATCTTTTGTTTGGTAAACCTTTCTGCCTCGTTTTTAAATTCTTTAAATTTTGATAGGGCTTCATCCTTAGTTTTCATTGTATATACTCGTGTATATCTTGAATAGTCATCCGTAAATGTGATGAAGTACTTAGAACCGGCTTTCGATAACTGTCTCATGGGACCACATACATCTGTATGCACTATTTGTAGTTTTTCATTTGTTCTTTCTTCATTTTTGGGTGTATTAAATGGTAGTTTTGTTGCTTTGCCTTTAGCACACACTTCACAGTCTTTAACTGTGTCATTTTTATTAAATTCCAATCCTTCCATGTTCTTTTTATCTAGAGCTATTCGCATTTGGCCCTCATTGAGATGAGCTAGTTTTCTATGCCATTCCTGCATTTTATTTGCTTCGCAGAATCTAGCTTTTTCTTGTATATTTTCTTTAACATAATATAAACCATCTTCACTTCTTTCTGCTCTTAATAGTATTTGACCATTATACTTTATAGTTGCGTTTTTCTGCTTAAATAAAACTGTTGCACCCTTGTCTGTAATTTTTCCTACTGACATTAGGTTTGTAGTTAGTGATGGTACATATAAAGCTTCGGTTAGTTGAAGATCAGGTCTTTCCTTGATGTTAAGTTTTGCTGAGCCACGGCCTTCAATTTGTGCTGTACAGTTCTCTGATGCTAACTTTAAGGATTTGCTGTCATCATTATCAAGATTTCGGAATCTTTCTAATTCATGTGTCATATGTGACGTGCAACCACTGTCAAGACACCACTTATTTAGTTTTTCTTTACTATCATTTGTATTTAGACACGTTTCTTCAGAACAATAATGATTTGAAATATTTTTATTATCTTTTACTACTTTTGACCAGCATTCATTAGCTTTATGTCCTTTCTTTTTACATTTATAACATTCAACAGTAAAATTTTTGTTTCTTCTGCGCTGTCTACTATAAAGCGCTTCTTGTTCAGAATTTTGTTCACTTGTACTAGCCATATTTCTTCTTGCTTCAGCTTCTTCAATAATTTTTATTTTTAAGTTTTCGGGATCTGGTAGATTATCCCTGGATTCTATAGCAATCCGAAAGTTTTCAAAAGATTGAGACAAACTATAGAGCATCATAATGCTAAGTAGATCTTTATTAATTTCTATTTCCATATCTGCAAGCTTATCGACGATGTCCATAAACTTGTTCAAGTGGTCAGCAATATTATCTCCTTCTTTCATTTTTCTTAAAATCAATTCTTTCAAAAGACTTGCCTTTCGTGCAGGACCTTTGCTATAGAAAATTCCCTCAAGTGTATCCCAGACATCTTTGCTGGTTTGGCAGTTCTTCACTTGTTTTAATTCGCTGGGTGAAATTATCAGAAATAATTCTGCTAGCGCCAAGATATCTTTTTCTAAATATTTATTTAGGTCGTCACCTAGTTGGCTTTTTTATACTTTGCGAAACGTAATTCCATAAGCCTTTTTTTATTAGAAGGGCTTTTGCGTGTATCCGCCATGTGTCATAGTTTTCCCTTTTCAGTGGTTCAATATGAATAAGTATTCATTTTTACTCACGTTTAATCTATACCCCTGGCTTGCTGCCTGGGCCCATAACCTATTATATAACGACTACTATTTTACTGAAACATTTATTTAATTAATATTTTACATGCGACAATATCTGTTGTTTTACGTAGACACTTCATGACACAAACATGACAATAGCTTTTTTTATTCTTCTAGAGGTCGAGCATATGCAACCTCATTATATATATAACACTGTGGTATGCTATCAGTACTGTCTGAAAGTTAACTTTTTTTGATAAATTATATAAAGCATAAGCAGCTGAACTTAGTTTATTGCATACGGTATCTGCTTGAATTTTCCATGTCAGTCGACTATCAATTGAAATTCCCAGAAATTTTGCGTCACATACCTTGTCTATTGTTTGTCCATTATAATTTATATCCATACTAGCTTTTGCCCGCGGCTTCGCCCGCGTGGATGTCGGAAAATATCCCATGGGAACGTTCATGTGGAAAACATAGGGCATATCCCTAACTTAAGAAATGCTGGGTTTCCCATACAAACTTTCATCCCTTTTATCACCCCTTGTAGGATAATGTTTTAAGACAAAAAGTAGCCCATGTCCTTTCCCAGGATGCTATCTATAGCCTTGCCAAATTTTATCGAAATCCGTGCAGTTTTGTAAATTTTAAAATCAATCCCTATTTTACCCACTTAGGGGATGATTTTTAAAAAACGCTGACCCGCATATTTCTTAACTTCTTACCAATAGCATAAATTTGTTATCCCTAACTTAAGAAATACTGGGTTTCCCTTACAAACTTTCATCCCCTATGTCACCCCCCCGTAGTATTATTTTTGAAAAAAAAATAGTATCCTATGTCCTTTTCCAGGATGCTATATAAAGCCTTGCCAAATTTTGTCGAAATCCTTGCAGGTTTGTAAATTTTAAAATCAACCCCTATTTTAACCCCATAGGGGATGATTTTTCAAAAACGCTGAACCGCATAAGCATACATTTTAATTTTCACATCCCTAACTTAAGAAATACTGAGTTTCCCATACAAACTTTCATCCCCTATATCACCACCTGTAAGATTATTTTTAAGACCAAAAGTAGCCTGTGTCCTTCCCCAGGATGTTATATAAAGCCTTGCCAAATTTTATCGAAATCCGTGCAGTTTTGTAAATTTTAAAATCAACCCCTATTTTACCCCTTAGGGGATGATTTTTCAAAAACGCTGAACCGCATATTTCTTAATTTCCTACCAATAGCATAAATTTGTTATCCCTAACTTAAGAAATACTGGGTTTCCCTTACAAACTTTCATCCCCTATATCACCCCCTGTAGTATTATTTTTGAAAAAAAATAGTATCCTATGGCCTTCCCCTGGATGCTTTATAAAGCCTTGCCAAATTTAAGAAATACTGAGTTTCCCATACAAACTTTCATCCCCTATATCACCCCCTGTAGGATTATTTTTTAAGACCAAAAGTAGCCTGTGTCCTTCCCCAGGATGCTATATAAAGCCTTGCCAAATTTTATCGAAATCCGTGCAGTTTTATAAATTTTAAAATCAACCCCTATTTTACCCCCTTAGGGGATGATTTTTCAAAAACGCTGAACCGCATATTTCTTAATTTCCTACCAATAGCATAAATTTGTTATCCCTAACTTAAGAAATACTGGGTTTCCCTTACAAACTTTCATCCCCTATATCACCCCCCGTAGTATTATTTTTGAAAAAAATAGTATCCTATGGCCTTCCCCTGGATGCTTTATAAAGCCTTGCCAAATTTTGTCGAAATCCATGCAGTTTTGTAAATTTTAAAATCAACCCCTATTTTACCCCCTTAGGGGATGATTTTTCAAAAACGCTGAACCGCATATTTCTTTATTTCCTATCAAAAGCATACATTTTAATTTTCACATCCCTAACTTAAGAAATACTGAGTTTCCCATACAAACTTTCATCCCCTATATCACCCCCTGTAGGATTATTTTTGATAAAAAAAGTAGCCTATGTCCGTCCCCAGGATACCATCTATAGCCTTGCCAAATTTTATCGAAATCCGTTCAGTGGTTTAGGCGTGAAAAGGTAACAGACAGACAGACAGACAGACAGACAGATAGACAGACAGACAGACAGACAGAGTTACTTTCGAATTTATAATATTAGTATGGATTTGAATCTAATATTCTTTGATAGAAATGCATCACTTTTGTTTTCTCTAAATTTATAATTAGGTAAGTTATTTTTACTAAGCCAATTTATAAATTTTTCAAGCGTACTATTGACGAGCTACTAACATGCGAGTACACAGTGCAAGCAGCTGTCTATATACTGTCTAGTCAGCAGCTCGCACTGTGCAAACCAGCCATTAAACCGAGTTTTTGACTCATTGAACTGGCACAATTTTGTTTTCAATACAGGAAAAGTTTTTAAGCAGTGCGCAGATTTTCACACCCACTACCACAACTTTCACTATAGGACCAACTCGGAAATCACGAAAAAAAAATCTGCTGTTTCATACAAAAGTTCAATACCTACCTACTCGACCAAAATATATGAAACAGCTGATTTTTTTTGTGATTTCCTAGTTGGTCCCATAGTGAAAGTTGTTCATATTCATGAGTAGAACACCCTGTGAATTGCGCACTGCTTAAAAACCTTTCCTGTAGGTATACTTACTTGATCGAGAAGTTTATCTTTCCTGTATGTAGGTATACTTACTTGATCGAGAAGTTTATCTTTCCTGTATGTAGGTATACTTACTTGATCGAGAAGTTTATCTTTCCTGTATGTAGGTATACTTACTTGATCGAGAAGTTTATCTTATGGCACAGCTTTTAGGTTCACAATGCAGTGTATTTTAATACGTGTGGTTTGTTACGTTTACTATAATGTCTGAAATTAATGTTTCAATCATTTTGTTGTTCAATGTTTCAAAATGGATACCGGATAGGTAGGTATTATTTAGTTTACTGAAGAACACATTCTTCAGTCAAAAGCACATTCTCCAGTCAAAAACACGTCAAAACTGTGTTTCAAAGAATCATTGCGGTGTAGCAACTTTGTTTTTAACCGACTTCTTAAAAAATGAGGAGGTTCTCAATTAGTTTGTAAATGCATTTTTTGTATGTTCATCGCTAGGTATTTTCGTCAATTGCAAATTCTTTTTTCATTTGGTAGAAGGATATTGCGCGGTGCTGCTGGTCCATTTTAATAACTTTGGTTGGCTAGTTTTTGAGTTTGTGGATGATGTTAATTAACTTCCTGTCACTGTTATTTACACTTCAGGTACTTATTTGAATCTGTAGTACCACAACTAAAAAGTGAAAAATAAATACTATACTACAAAAATAAAATAAAAAACAACCGATTGCCAAAACTGTCAAACAGTTTTTTTTGGAAGTCGGTTATTTTTTAGGGTTCCGTACCTCAAAAGGAATACGTGTGGTTTGTTACGTTTACTATAATGTCTGAAATTAATGTTTCAATCATTTTGTTGTTCAATGTTTCAAAATGGATACCGGATAGGTAGGTATTATTTAGTTTACTGAAGAACACATTCTTCAGTCAAAAGCACATTCTCCAGTCAAAAACACGTCAAAACTGTGTTTCAAAGAATCATTGCGGTGTAGCAACTTTGTTTTTAACCGACTTCTTAAAAAATGAGGAGGTTCTCAATTAGTTTGTAAATGCATTTTTTGTATGTTCATCGCTAGGTATTTTCGTCAATTGCAAATTCTTTTTTCATTTGGTAGAAGGATATTGCGCGGTGCTGCTGGTCCATTTTAATAACTTTGGTTGGCTAGTTTTTGAGTTTGTGGATGATGTTAATTAACTTCCTGTCACTGTTATTTACACTTCAGGTACTTATTTGAATCTGTAGTACCACAACTAAAAAGTGAAAAATAAATACTATACTACAAAAATAAAATAAAAAACAACCGATTGCCAAAACTGTCAAACAGTTTTTTTTGGAAGTCGGTTATTTTTTAGGGTTCCGTACCTCAAAAGGAAAAAACGGAACCCTTATAGGATCACTTCGTTGTCCGTCTGTCTGTCTGTCCGTCTGTCTGTCTGTCAAGACCCTTTTTCTCAGGAACGCGTGGAGGTATCAAGTTGAAATTAATATCAAATACGTAAGTCTATGGTCCCTTAGAGTTGTAAAAAAATCAAGCTTCTAAGTCAACGGAATAAAAAAATACGGCCGTTTATGCGATATATTTTGATATTCGCAAGTAAATCAAAACCTATAGGCTACTTCCCGTTGACCTAGAACCATGAAATTTGGCAAGAAGCAAGGTCTTACAGCACAAATAATGGAAAAAGTCCGAAAATTGGTAATTTGTAATTTTATCACATAAATCACATCACACATACATCACATACACATCCACATATAATACATCCATTTACATCTGTGGTGGACCACGAACAGCAGGTTCCACCGAAGAACACTTGCGATGAGGACGGCTCCATCAACGTGGAGAGAAGAGGAAGCCTACTTATCGCAACCGGTGTGGGACGGCGCCGGCTGGGCCTAACATGTTGCTACGTCCTGCAGTAGCGACGACGCAGCTGTACGTGTCCCGTTTGTTCCACTCTACGAAGGCTGAGGACATCGTAGAGTACATACGGTTGAAGACCACCTGGACCTTGAGGGTGGAGAAGTTGGAGGCGCGCCATAACACCAATTTCAAGTCGTTTGTGGTGCGTGTTCCGACTCACCATTTGCTGACCTTCCTCAAGGAAGAGTTTTGGCCGGAATTATTATTATTTTTAAGTGTCTTGACAATTCTCGGGACCCTGAGGGTCCCGGACCTTTAAAAGGCATACGAGGGGCCAAAGCCAACTCGCAGAGGCCCGTTAGATGCTTGCAATGAAATGAGGCACCAACCGACGATTATCCCTGTACGCACCATGCAAGTGCACCCAAGGACAACCCCCGGTTGGTGTAGGACTATTGCAGTATATGGAAACAAAGACATTGGACTATGGATTTGAGTGGCTAAAGTGGACTGGTTGCCTAGAACTATGAAAGGACGATGGCCCCTGCCGGATCAATGTTTTATAATACACGGATAAAATGGCAGGGGGTGACTTGCACACTCAATAATGGGCCCCCAAAAACGGTCGCTAGCACATAGTGTCGTAGCGGCAAGGGGGCAACATGTCCTGAGGTGCTTGTGTGGAGTGGAGCGGTATCCCACGGTTCTCAGAACAATCCCAGAGCCCGGAAGATGGTCAAGATCCCTACAAACACTTACTGGGATACTTCCTTCCTCCGAGCACGTTTGCTCTTACGAATCTCCACTCAGAAGAGCCTTCAGGTTCATCAGCTCCAAGATTTACAATAAAGTAAATAAGAGCATCGACATTTACCGTTTACCTCGTAACGCTGTAAGAGTTAAGTTGACCGACTGGTTGAAATCTCTATCATATGATGCAACTGAAAAAATTGTGGAAACATGAAACATAAAACTTAACTAGTCCAAGCACTCACACACACCCTCACTCTCACACCGTCACTCACTAACTCACTCATTATTACTCTCACACATACACACACTCACCCTCACTGACACTACCACTCCACACTGCACCTCACCTACCAACACACACAGTTTGCATGCCTTTTTACTTTTTATTTTATTTCTTTTGCAAGTTTACGATTTTGATTTTTATTTTTAAATACCAGTTAGCTATACTGTTTGTAGGCGAAGCACAGTAATGTGAGCCTTACTTTTAGGAATAGTTATATTAGGTAGAAGTATATAGCTATAAGTATAATGTAGATGCAAACTTAACTAATATTATTCCCATGTTAGGTATTAAAAAGTACAAAATACACAGTAAGAAAAAAAATATGGTTTGGGGATAAACCCGACCCATGTTTTGATGGGAAAACCATTTTACAGTATCCGTACGTATTTTGTTGTCTATTGTTCTATTGTTCTCGGGAATAACTCTGGTTCGGTTCTCACAAATATTTATCTCATTTTTCTTTAAAAATCTCTCCGGGGTTATTCCCTGCAACTGTTTACGGGATTTTACCAAAACAGACAAATGTGTGGGATGGGAACTGTTGCAGGGTTCTCACGCTAGCCTAACAATAAAAGGGCCGTCACTTGCTGTAGTTCAGTAGTATCCAGCAGTCATCCAGTGAATCAACATCTCTACGATTTACGCCCGTTACTTGTTGATCACTATCGCGCCGCGCTTTCAAATAGTTAAGTCCAGTCAAGTTGTTAAGTTTGTTTTGTTAGTGTTAATATAGTGCGTAAGTCTAGATTGTTATTGTATCTCTGATTCTGTGACTATAAATAATTGTGTACGTGTAATTGTGTATGAAAATACAAGTACTTCTATACCGTACCAAGTGGTTATGATTTCACTTCTTCGTCAAGGGAACACATTCACCCCCGCCTACATCGCCTGACTCCCGCATCCTCAACAATCTGGTCCTTCGAGCCGGATCAGGTTCAACAGAAGAAGTGAACCAAAGACACCATGAGTCAGAAGAGTGCAATGATTACGCGCAGCAAACTTAGAAAACTGGGTGAGGAAATAAGTGCGCGTCGAAAGGATGACGTCATCTCGGACTCAGGCTTGCCGTCTGAAAAGGCACCAGGATCTCCGTCTGTCGCTCCGACTATGGCATCGACGTCTGCTCCTAACATCCCACTGACGAGTGGTCAAGTGATTGACTGCAGTGGAAGTACGTCAGAGGGACCGCAGAGAGGACAGACAGTCGCAAGAAGGCGCCATGGATCAACGCAAAGCAGCAGAGTCTCATCTAAGAATAGTCGCAAGAGCGTCGATTTTTTACGAAAAAGGATTGAGTACGAAGCTGAGTGCGAGTTGGCACAGATAAGGCAGAATCTTGTGAAGAAAAGAATGGAAGCTGAGATCGCTGAGATAGAAGCTGCTGCTCAGAGTGATGACTCTAACTCAGATGTGGATACGGCACAGCGCGTTGAAGAATGGATAAAAACAACGCCCCAAGTGACTCAAACGGACGCAGTATTATGTGCGCCGTCTGTATCCCGCGCACCTGTTGAAGTGGCTGCGCCCCCTGAAACATTTGTGATACACGATCAAAATGTAAGTACAGTGAATCGTGAACCAAATATGTACCGTGCATCGACCGTGCCTCTAGATATTAATGTGTCGCATGCAGCAGTCCCGGTACCTAACCTAACGGTACCGACTGCGCAAATGTATACGCCAGCGTCGACAGAAGGAGTGAGATTCCGTCTGCCCGATAACTATCCCGTCTTTACCACTCCGGCCGCAAGTGTACCTCGAGTATCAACACTCGAGTCGGATACACGGCGGCAGAGATATGACGGAGTGGGTGAAAGAGAAAGACGGCGAGAATCATCAGGTGAAAGAGACAGGAAGATAGACAAACTGGCAGAAGCAATCGCAAGCATGGCACGCCCGCGACCGGTACCAAGGCAGGCTTATGAATTGCCGCATTTTAATGGGGACCCAGCCGAATGGATTTCGTATCGAAATATGTACTGGGATACAACAGAATTATACTGTTTCAAGGCGCACGAAAATCTAGCACGACTCAAGACCTCACTGCATGGCGAAGCAAAGATATCAGTGGAGGATTTATTGCGAACGTCAACAGACCCCACGGAAATAATGCGTGCGCTCGAGGAAGAGTACGGTCACCCGACCGTAGTGCTACAATATGCATTGAAAAAAGTACGAGAATTACCCAGAGTGACGGAAAGTTGCCGGGAGCTGAGGAAATTCGCATCAACAGTAAGAAACTGTGTGTCATTATTAAAGAACATTCATGCTGAAGGTTACATAAATAACCCACAATTAGTGAGCGAGCTGCTGAGCAAGCTGACACCTTTACAACGTGCGCAGTATGGTGACTTTGCGATGGGCTTAGATAACGCACAAGGGGTGGACTTAAGAGTGTCACCGAACTTAGAGATATTATCTCATTTCCTGATACATCTGACACGTTCGGCATCATATTATGTACAGGCAGCCATGGATGAGCCTGGTCCATCGAAACCCCCTGTGAAGCAGCAAAAGCATGTCACCGGTCAAACCCGACCAGTGAATACCGCACGTCTTATCAACAGCAGGCCACCGTTGGCTCAACGAGTGAATACGCAGAGTGACGAATACCTCGCACCGAAGGAATGCGTAATATGCCAACGGGAACACGCCATTGAAGATTGTGACCAGTTTAAGAAGCTAAGTGTGCAACAGCGTTGGGACACGATTAAAGGAAAGAACACGTGTTTCAAATGCCTTGTCAAGAAGCATCCCAAGAAGTTTTGCCGCGCAAATAGATGTGAAAAGTGCGGTTACGGACATCACATGTTGTTACACGCGGATAAGCCGCAGAAAGAAGATAAAACTGAAAGTGTTACAAACATCGGGGAATGGCGACCTACAGCACTACTGAAAATAATACCAGTGTCATTAAATTATGAAAACGGTGACGACAAACAGTGCTACGCGTTATTAGACGATGGTGCGACCGTATCGCTCATAGACAGTTCGCTCGCCACTAACCTAGAGGGACCGCGTATACCTCTCTCGTTAAAAACCGCGGGTGGCTACGGAGTGACGGACCTAACCTCGCGAGTGGTACAAGTGCATGTGAAAGGCCCTAATGGACAGTGTCACAAAATTAAGTGCCGTACAATGGTGAACATAAACTTACCAACGCAAACAGTGTCCGCCTCAGTGATAAATGACAACGCTCACCTCAGCGACTTGGGTTGCGTGGAAATGAGGGGAGCTAAGCCGCTGCTGTTACTCGGTCAAGATAACTGGGAGCTGCTCGTCAGTCAGGATGTCCGCCATGGACGATCTGGTAAGCCAGTTGCCTCACTCACTAAGCTAGGTTGGGTCATACACGGACCATTCGATAACGCCAGTAGTAACGAAACGGTGAATTGCACGACAGTCTCCCTTCCTGATTTGCATGATCTAGTAAAATCACAGTTCGAGTTAGAAGCCATAGGCATTTCGCAAAACACCCGCAAGCATAAGAATGTTGAAAGAGCTTTATACGTGTTAGATAGCACTAGTCACCGTACTTCTGATAGGTCACAGTGGGAAGTAGGCTTATTGTGGAAGCATGACAATACCCAGTTGCCTAACAATTATAATCAGGCCCGGCAGAGGTTGTACGGTATCGAGAGACGTATGCACAAAGATGCTAGTTTCGCCGAATCGTACACAAAACAAATAAATAGGTTATTAAGCGAAGGATATGCGCGCAAAGTAGAGGGCGAGGTACATAGCTCTCCGGTTTGGTATTTACCGCACTTCGGTGTAGTAAATCCAAACAAACCAGAGAAGCTTCGCTTAGTGTTTGACGCGGCCGCTACGTCTCACGGTACATGTCTGAACGTCAACCTGCTGACCGGACCTGACATGTTAAATTCATTGCTCGCCATTTTATTAAAGTTCAGAATAGGTCCAATAGCATTCTCAGGGGATATCGCTGATATGTTTTTGCGAATAAGGATTAGGGCAGAAGATCAAGGCGCACAATTATTTTTATGGAGAGGCGCGGATCATCGTAGAGAACCAGATACGTATGCGATGAATTCTATGATATTTGGTGCAGTCTCATCACCAACCACGGCAATCTATATACTGAATAAAAATGCCAGTGAATGGATTGATGTATTTCCCGAAGTTGTTGAAGCCATAAGGGCCAAGCACTATATGGACGACTATTTAGATAGCACATGGTCCGTAGAGCAGGCTAACAGACTGATTGAGGAAGTAACCAGAATACACTCCTCCGGGGGATTTGTAATACGGGGGTGGGTCGCAAACTCATCAGAGCTTAGGGAAAAACTAAAGATAGACATGCCTGAAAGAGTAGCGCTCGAAAAGGGAGTAGGCTCGGTAGAGAGGACATTGGGTTTAATATGGTCACCCAAGGATGATGAATTAGGTTTTGATCTTTCATTTAAACGATTGCCGCCAGAGATAATAGATGGTAGTCTAGTGCCTACTAAGCGACAATTTTTAAGCATGATAATGTCAATTTTTGACCCGCTGGGTTTTCTTTATCCATGTGTCATCCAGTCGCGTATTTTGATGCAAAGAATATGGAAATCGGGAATCCAGTGGGATGAGCCTTTACAGGAGAAAGATGCCAAAGTATGGTTTAATTGGCTTCATAATTTACATCGTTTAAACGAAATTAGGATACCACGGTGGTATGGCTTAAACCTCGAGAACTTAGAATTACATTTGTTCGGGGATGCTAGCGAACTAGCTTACGCCGCGGTCGTTTATCTAGTAGGCTATAACTCCGAAGGAAATAGGGAGATTGTCATGCTGCTAGGAAAAGCGCGAGTAACACCACAAAAAGTTATCTCTATCCCTAGACTAGAGTTGCAAGCAGCAGTGTTAGCCTGCCGATTAGCAGACACTGCCAAAAAAGAGCTAGGATTTCAAATTAGAGAAACATTTTATTGGACTGACAGCAAAACTGTCTTAAAATGGATAAACTCGGATGCACAAGAGTTTCAAAGGTTCGTCTCGCATAGGCTAGCAGAAATAGATAGGCTGTCAGACAGAGGCAACTGGCGCTGGGTCCCCTCGGAGGACAATCCAGCTGACAAAGCGACCAAATTATATTGGCCCAATAACCATGCAGAATGGCTCTCGGGCCCCTCGTTTCTACGTGATTCACAGGAGCGGTGGCCGACGTGTCACGAGTCTGAGGTGGCAGAGGCAGACCTCGAGCGCATCCAGCGGGTCCACGCTACAGCAGCACCTGCGGCGCCACTCCTGAAATACGAGCGATACTCATCATGGACGCGCATACAGCGCGCTATGGCACGCGCACTCATTTTCATCGGCCGATGTCGCAAACGTCGGGTGACGACGGAGCTACGCTCACACGACTTAGAAGTAGCGCACAACTGTTTAATAAAGTTGTGCCAAGAAGACAGCTTCCACAACGAACGGGCCGCCATTCTGAAGGGGCTGCCTATACCAAACAACAGCAGCATAAAAGCCTTAGACCCAATGATTACCGACGATGGGTTGCTACGAGTGAGAGGGCGTCTGAGTGCCTGTGAAGTGCTCACATTCAGTGAAAGGCATCCTATAATCTTGGACGGACGTCACCCACTAACTAGAAAGCTAATCGCACACTACCACGCGATGGCTTTACATGCAAACCATGAAACCGTCGTCAATAACCTACGAGAGAAATACTGGATCACAAAGATCAGGACAGCCGTGAAGACAGTGGTCGCAAATTGCCAACTCTGCCGCATCAGCAGAGCCAAACCCGCCCCACCCAAGATGGGCGACCTTCCACTCGCAAGGCTGGAAAACACAAGAAGAGCCTTTGTGCGAGTAGGAGTTGACTACTTCGGCCCGATGGAAGTGGCAATTGGGCGGCGCCGCGAAAAGAGGTGGGGAGTCTTATTCACCTGCCTCTCTACGCGTGCCGTTCACCTGGAATTAGCCGCAACGCTGAGCGCCGATTCAGCCATACTAGCCTTACGGCGCCTTATAGCGCGCCGTGGGCAACCAGCACATTTGTACTCCGACCAAGGTACAAACTTCATTGGAGCTAACACCGAACTACGAGCAGCTCTGAGAGACCTCAACCACGGGCAGTTAAGGGACGAGGCCACCAATCGAGGCATAGCGTGGCACTTCAACCCCCCAGCAGCCCCACACATGGGTGGCAGCTGGGAACGCCTGGTGAGATCAGTGAAGAACGCGCTTCGAAGCACACTCAAGGAGCGGGCCCCTCGTGAGGAGGTTCTTTACACCCTCCTTACAGAGGCCGAGCTGATTGTGAACAGCCGACCGCTGAGCTACGTGTACGACGACCACAACCAACCTGTGGTCCTGACACCGAATCATCTACTCCTGGGCACTGCGTCCGGGAGTACGCCGTTTGCACCAAGTGACATTGAGGACATCGACTCCCGCAGGCAGTGGCGACGTGTGAACGCTCTCGCCGACATGTTCTGGCGGCGCTGGCTGCGGGAATATCTCCCGACGCTGCAACGTCGCGAAAAGTGGACAAATAATGTGCCAAATGTGAGTGTCAGTGATGTAGTAGTGATAGTGGATAATAATAAAGAGCGAAGTGCGTGGACAAAGGGGATAGTTCAGGCAGTGTACCACGGTAATGACGGAATCATCCGTGTAGTAGATATTAAGACTACAAATGGGGTCCTGCGCCGGCCCGTAGCAAAGATTATTGTGCTTCCCACAGACCAAGATTGTAATACGGCTGAACCCTTTTACAGGGGGTGGAATGTAGGCGAAGCACAGTAATGTGAGCCTTACTTTTAGGAATAGTTATATTAGGTAGAAGTATATAGCTATAAGTATAATGTAGATGCAAACTTAACTAATATTATTCCCATGTTAGGTATTAAAAAGTACAAAATACACAGTAAGAAAAAAAATATGGTTTGGGGATAAACCCGACCCATGTTTTGATGGGAAAACCATTTTACAGTATCCGTACGTATTTTGTTGTCTATTGTTCTATTGTTCTCGGGAATAACTCTGGTTCGATTCTCACAAATATTTATCTCATTTTTCTTTAAAAATCTCTCCGGGGTTATTCCCTGCAACTGTTTACGGGATTTTACCAAAACAGACAAATGTGTGGGATGGGAACTGTTGCAGGGTTCTCACGCAAGCCTAACAATAAAAGGGCCGTCACTTGCTGTAGTTCAGTAGTATCCAGCAGTCATCCAGTGAATCAACATCTCTACGATTTACGCCCGTTACTTGTTGATCACTATCGCGCCGCGCTTTCAAATAGTTAAGTCCAGTCAAGTTGTTAAGTTTGTTTTGTTCGTGTTAATATAGTGCGTAAGTCTAGATTGTTATTGTATCTCTGATTCTGTGACTATAAATAATTGTGTACGTGTAATTGTGTATGAAAATACAAGTACTTCTATACCGTACCAAGTGGTTATGATTTCACTTCTTCGTCAAGGGAACACATTCACCCCCGCCTACATCGCCTGACTCCCGCATCCTCAACACTGTTACTTATAGTTTTTTTGTAGCATTTATGTGTTATAGATAGCATTTTATAATTAAATCTGGAACATTTGTGTTTCTTACGTTTAGACGGGCGTTGATGGCTGCGACTCAGTTTTTAACTTTTGCAGCTATCATCGTTTCCATTGTTGTTAAGTATCTCAATTTGTGAAGAGAGAATTAAATAAAGATTACTATTACTATTACTATTACTAGATTACTATTACTAATTTGTTTTTGTTCCAAATAAAAACCTTTTTACTTTTACTTTTTTACTCAAGCCAGCCAATAAAGGCAAGAAAGAGGTGGGAGCACTGTTCCTCGTCATTATTCACTCCAGCCGGCCAATAAAGGCAAGCCAGAGGTGAAGAACAAGACTTCTCCCGGGAGATAGGGTCCGTGGGGTCGCTACTGCCCAACAGCTCGCCACATGCTGCCCTGCGGGTCTCTGTATCTCTCTTGGTCTGGCTCCTCATCCTAGACCTGTTCCGGCAAAGTAAACTCTACCGGCACAGACCCAGAATTCGGAACGCGCAAGCCCCACCACGACGTCAACGTAGAGATACTGCGGTGGGGTTATTATTATTATAAAAAAATACTTTCAAGTATGTCATCGGTCAAGGCCGTTTTTCTCAGGAACGCGTGGAGGTATCAAGTTGAAATTAATATTAAATACGTAAGTCTATGGTCCCTGAGTTCTAAAAAAATCAAGCTTCTAAAGCAACGCAATAAAAAATACGACCATGCGACATATTTTGATACTCGTAAGTAAATCAAAACCTATACGGGTACTTCCCGTTGACATAGAATCATGAAATTGGGTAAGAAGCAAGGTCTCACAGCACAAATAAAGGAAAAAGTCCGAAAATTGATTACTTGTAGTTTTATCACATAAAAAAACCGGCCAGGTGCGTGTTGGACCACGCACAATTAGGGTTCCGCAATTGAAAAGAATTTATACCAAAGACAAACTTAACATTGAGTTGAAAAACATAATATGTTCTCCCATACATTGATATACGTCACGGACAATTCTCCAACTGCATAATTTAAGTTTGTATTCGCAAAAAACTATTCTTAAACATAACATCACGCCTTGTTTCCCCGAAGGGTAGGGCAGAGGTGTACATATAGGTACGCCCACATTTTGCCAGAAAAAAAAAATAAAAACTAATTTTTTTTATATGATAAAACTACAAATAATCGATTTTCGGACTTTTTCCTTTACTTGTGCTGTGAGACCTTGCTTCTTACCAAATTTCATGATTCTAGGTCAACGGGAAGTACCCTATAGGTTTTGATTTATTTGCGAGTGTCAAAATATGTCGCATAAATGGCCGTATTTTTTTATTGCGTTGACTTAGAAGATTGATTTTTTTACAACTCGAAGGTACCATAGACTTACGTATTTGATATCAATTTTAACTTGATACCTTCACGGCTTCCTGAGAAAAAGGGTCTTGACAGACAGACAGACAGACAGACGGACAGACAGACAGACAGACAGACAGACAGACAGACGGACAACGAAGTGATCCTATAAGGGTTCCGTTTTTTCCTTTTGAGGTACGGAACCCTAAAAATTGCTTTTAGTTTTTTTTTCTTGCAAAATGTGGGTGTATAGGTACACCTCTGCCCAAGCCTTCGGGGAAACAAGGCGTGATGTTATTTTTTTGAATAGTTTTTTGCAAATACAAACTTAAATATGCAGTTGGACAATTGTCCGTGACGTATATGTGTATGTGTATGGGAGAACATGTTTTTCAACACAATGTTAAGTTTGTCTTTGGTATAAATTCTTTTCAACTACGGAACCCTCATTGTGCGTGGTCCGACACGCACTTGGCCGGTTTTTTTGTTGTTTAAAAGGTTTTTTCTTTCTCTCATATTTTGTGATACCTATAAAATGTTACCTATACAAAACTGGGATTCGTATTATCGCAATAGCTTTCAAAATTAACGAATTATAATACGCTTAATAAAAAAAACTCACATCACAATCATACAGCTAAACTTCAGCATAAAAGTTTAGATAACTTTTATTACGGCGCGAATCCGAGTTTATTCTGTATACTGAAAAGGCTTCAGACGGGCTGCCGGTCGTCGGAAGCTATTCAATCTAGGCGCAGGCAAATTGTGTGGATAGGTCGGAAATGTGCGGCGTGGCGGGTAATGGTCGGAGAGCGCCGCTCGCAGACCGCAGCGTCCCGCCAGCCGCTGTCATCTCCGCTCCTAGCTGGTAACTTTGTTGTATAAAATGGCGATAACAAACCACAATGCTCGTGTGTCTATCAAGACGATAAATAGACTTTGAAATATTGTAGGTTTTTTAATTTTGTTTAGTGTTGCAAGGCGAGGAGCTCGTGGCTAAGTAATAACAGCCGCGCGGGTCGATCCATTGCCGGGATTGGTCAGTGGATGGTTGACCATCTTTACATACCGAACCTCCTCCGTGCCTCGAGGTCCCGGCTGTCATTCGTGGATCTTTGACAGTCGTTACGGGTCGTCAGGAGCCCGAAAGTCTGACAACCAGTCTTACCAAGGGTAATACGGTACGTATTACCGTTACGGGTTGTGGAGGTCAGACAGGCAGTCGCTCCATGTAAAATACTGGTATTCGGCTGCATCCGGTTAGACTGGAAGCCGACCCCAACATAGTTGGGAAAAGGCTAGGCAGATTGATTGACTGGTTGGTTCAAGGCGTTTATTGTAGCTCTCACTGACGGTCGCTCGCCATTTGCAAGTTAACCATCGATTGAATATCTAATCTCATAAAAAAGGCTCCCATAAATTGCTAGTTTAAATATGTTGGATGCAATTTCAACTATAAATCGTAATGACAAAAGTGTGGTAACCTACTGTGATACAGGCTATCTGTATGATTAATATCGTGGTAAAATCAGTTGTTACAATGAAGCCTATAATAATCTAATTACAGTTACTACGTGCTGATGTGAATATCATGCAGATCATGATTAATTGCTACAGGCCTGTACAATATTTAATCGTATTACATGCACTCATTAGTATCTACTTCATACATTCACACCATATTACAATAGAATATGGACATAAAATTATGCATTTGGAATACGAAATTACGAATACGTTCTTAATGTAACAACAAAAGAATAAAAGAATATTAAAATTTAAAAAGCTTAATTTGAAAGCTTAGGTAATGTTCTAAGACGAGTTGGTGATTACATAAGTAAGTTATGCTTCCTTATCTGGTCTTATTCAATAGGTTAATTAATTGCAGTCCTGTCTGAACTTATCTAATTACGGCTCACGGCCAGCTGCAAGTTTATTTCCGCATGAACTCCCCAGCATCCACTACTCTCTCGCCAATTACCCACCTACTTACTTTGTGTCTGCCCTTCTTTCTTGCTTATTTCACTTTGCCTTTGCTTGAGATAAGAGCAATGAGCTTCTCTGTGAAGTTAGTGCAGACATCTGACAATAGACACTACCTGGAAGCCGTTTTTTAATATCGCTTTTGAGAGAATCTTGTCTACAAAGTATTTTTATAATTATGGGATTACATAATTACAAAAGATTCTGGCCGTCATTAGCAAGGTTTGTTTTCTTTTTGACCGCTGCATGTTATGAAAAGCGACGATAACTGACTTTTAATGATTTTAAACTGAAGATCACGTCTAAATGAGTGTTAATTATTTGGAAAAAATATATGTTCCATTAGAGCATTTTCTTAATAACTTAACATGTTAGTATTTAGATTATGTTTTTAATACATAGTGCATAGTGTAATTTAAAAAAAAAAGTTGTAAAGTTTTGTTTAACGCGGATAAAAAACAGAGAATCACGAAAAAAACGATCGTATTTTGATGAATCCTTCACCATTTTAAAGATTATTTATTTATCTTTTAGTCTATATACGTATTTTAATATAAGTAAAACCTTTTGTTTTATGGTAGGTAAGATAATAATATTATTAATATAATGCGTCTAATTTTGGACAATGCTCCTTGATGGGCGAGTCCTTTTACTGCCTAGACGTACGACGCTTGCGTGAGCTTGGCACAAAAAGCGCAAGCTAACTATAACTCAAGGCTATTGGAATATATCTGCGTCTAAACGAGGACTCCTGGGTAAAGTTTGTCAAAAATATTAGCTTATAAGAAAAACATTAGCTCCAGCCAAAACAAACCTTTAGTCCCCTACAAGCTTCCAAAAAATTTAATTTTAGCTAACAAATCTTCATTTTCCTCACTGAAAAATGCAAACAAGCCAGCGAAGCAATACAAATATAAGTCGGAAGATGGAATGATAGAACACATCCCATCTGCCAGTCGGCATTTCCTTTCTGAAAATGAGATCGGCTTAGCGTTTTTTGCAAACACTGGAATCGAATAAATGTGTTAGATCATAAGATTTAAGTTTTTTCGTACCTTTTTTTTTTTTTTTTTTTTTTTGAGGGTGGGAAATCATCAAATAACTTCTCCCGCTCTGGGTGGAGCGGAAGGGCGTGTCAGACTTTTACTGACTAAAACCCACCCGTGTTCCTTCAGTTGCCTATGCCAGGGCCGCGGTAACCCCTTCAGACAACCCGCGACCCCAGCGGCGTCGGCCCTATTGGACCCCGTCACTTGCTGACATCTCTTTGAGGCGCGCGTGGAACACAACGCGCCGTCGACTCGGGCCTGGTCCTTACCGGACGGCGAGCTACCCGCTGCTCACCGTCCGCAGGCCCGCGCCTACGGTGGCCGGAAATCGCCCCGCGATTCCCGCCGCCCAGGGCGTCTCCTGCGGCGACTGAGGGCGTGAGGCTGCCTCTCCCTCACGCGTTCCGCCTCCTCCTTCGCGAGCATTACTGCTTCGCAGAAGGAGGTGACGGCCTCCCATGCACTCTCGCTCCGCACCATGGCCTGGACCAGGCTCGGACGCGAGAGATCGCCGCCGCCGATCGCCTCCGTGAGAACACGGCGGTGCTCTGCCCAAGCCGGGCAGACCTCCACTGTATGCTCCACCGTGTCCTCCGGGCGATCCACACAATGGTAACACCCGGGCGTTTCCTCCCGCCTTATGCGAAACAGGAACTTCCCGAAACAACCGTGTCCGGTGAGGACCTGCGTCAGGCGGAAGGTGAGGACGCCGTGGCGCCTCTCTAACCACTCCTCAAAGAGGGGACTTATCGCCGCAATTGTGGCGTGCCCAGCGCTGGGCTGCGACAGTCGCGCTCTCCATGCCGCCATGAGATCCCGCCGGAGCTCTGTCCGCTGTACCGTGATTTCTCGCGGCAGCGGAGTTACGCCCCGGCGCTTCGCCTCCTCGCGCCACTCCCACACGTGCGCGAGGACCTTTGCCTCCAGATCCCACGGCGGCAATCCGGCAAGGAGGCTCGCCGCCTCCCGGGAGACCGTGCGGTATCCCCGGACTAGCCGGATGGCCATGACCCTCTGGGACGCGTTCAACCTGCCGGCTGGCCCCAGCCTTAGGGAACGCGCCCACACCGGTGCTCCGTAAAGGGCCATGGACCGCACGACCCCCGCGTAGAGCCTCCGGCAGGAGGCGTTTGGACCCCCCAGATTGGGCAGGAGCCGCCTCAAAGCAGCCCCAGCCCGCTCCAGTCTGGGAGCCAAACGTCGGAAATGCTCCACGAAGTTCCACCGGCTGTCGAGGACGAGTCCCAGGTACTTCATCGTCGACCCGACTCCGATGTGAACCCCTCCTACCGTTATTTGGGAACCCGACGGTGGCGCATTCCGAGGACCATGAAAACACATGGCCTCGGACTTGTGCAGGGCCACCTTGAGTCCCAACTGCCGGATCCTCTCCACGACTATCGCAACCCCGCGTGTCGCTAAATCAGCCGCCGCCTGGTGCGACCTCCCCTGCACCAGGACCAGCGTGTCGTCAGCGTAACATACCACGCTGACGCCGCTAGGGAGGTCGGCGCGCAGCACCCAGTCGTACCCGATAAGTTAAAATAAGTCTGAGGTACGAAGTTTTTTCGTACCTCAGACTTATTTTCATTATTAATAATTAGTATTAATAATGAAAATAAGTCTACCTACTCTTAGTAAGATCCTTTGAAATAGGTATTAAATATTAGGTATATGTAAGTACATAGGTATTACCTACACGTAAAATCTTAAAACTTCCCCTCGAAAATGCAAATTAAACTCGTTAAATATTTGTTCAATAATAGTTACAACATAATAAACTTAGGTAGGTACTTACTTACATAGGAAAGCGTTCATATTATTACTCAGTTGAACATTTTCCAATTTGCGCCGCATGAAGTATTATGAATACTCTTCGATGCTAGCACTGAAGGCGTACCTACTTGAAACAGGAAATAAATAAGTCGTCGACGGTCTCGTACGTATTAGATCTGTACCAATAAAATGTTGCCGTGAGATACTTGTTTTACATGATTTTTGAATAGATTTGTGAAACAGCAAATCAGGAAAATATTTTTACTAAATAATGTGATATTTTGATTTTATAGGCATTCAATACAACGTTTCTTGATTTCAGAAGTGATTTTCCCGAAGTAAAACTCTTCATATATTATTATTTAGCTACAGTCATAATTAATTCAGATTCCAAAATGAGAAGGTGTGTCCTTGTACAAGTGGATCAGCCACGCCAGCTTATTGAAGATGGTTTCTCAGCCAGCCGCTTCCTACATGATTAATTAGAGGAGGTCTCATTAATAAATTATCAGGTGAGGAGCCGGGAAATCGTATTTTCCAGTAAATAAATTAATTGTTACGAAAGGTGGCTACGGATTAGGGCTCTCGGCGCCTCGCTCGCCATGTGAACCTTTTTCTTATTATTTCTCCCGGGACACTCGGAACAATTAATCTTGTTTAATGTGAAAATGTGCTTCTACGTAATTTGCACATTCCCCCTATGCAACTTTGGAACTAATTGAAAAACTAGTCTAGTATTTGACTAATGCTAGTTAAGGGAACTTTTGTGTTCCAAAAAGTATTTGTGGTATCAACAAGTAAGTAGGTAAGTATTTGGTTATTTCACCTCTTCAAGCGTATTTATACAGAGTGTTAGGTTAAACGAGAGACATATTTTAACGGAGTGTTTTCTCATGAAAATGAACAACTTTTACCATGCACAGTGTTTTTTTTTGCCCCAAAAAAGTGACATCAGCTTTTTATTGAATATTTCGACTCAATAGTTTACTAAAAATGCACGAATAGAACTCCCGTGTGCCAATTTTGTATACTAGAGTATACAAAATTGGCACACGGGAGTTCTATTCGTGCATTTTTAAAAAAATCTATCTATCTATCTATCTTTTATTTTTTTTTTAAATAAATCTTAAAGTTTTCAATACTTTGAAGGTTGATTTGGTCATACTGAAAATAAATCGTACAAAAAAAAACTGTATATGACTGAGTTTTATTTGAATTACATATTTATGAAGCAATGTTAGCCGCATATTTTCCTGTTTTTATTTAATCAGAAATCATAATAGAACCAACAAAAAAAAGAGTTTTTCCGAAATCAGTTTTTTTTTTCCAGGTCGAAGTAGAACCTCTGTCTGGTACAATTAGATTCCTTATACTAAGGTTTATCACCTACAAAAATATTATTTTCAACTTGGGCCTAGTTTTCGAGAAAATGATTTTTATGTACTAAGGTCAAAATTCCAAATTTAGGGTTTCATAAAAAGGTCAATTGGCTGTTTTATGATTAATTAAAATTAATTATTTACTACTACTAAATTTACTAACTACTAAAATTTATTAATTATAAAGGTCAAAATAGTGTCAACCCTAGCACATATATTTGAAAATCATTTTCTCAAAAACTAGGCCCAAGTTGAAAGTAATATTTTTGTGGGTGATAAACCTTAGTATAAGAAATCCATTTGTACCAGACAGAGGTTCTACTTCGACCTAGAAAAAATAAAAATTAATAAATACTGATTTCGGTTCAACATTTTTTTTTGTGGGTTCTATTGTCATTTTTGATTAAATATAAATGGGAAAATATGCGCCTAGAATTGCTTCATAAATATCCAATACAAACAACACTCAATTATATACAGTTTTTTTTGTACGAATTATTTTCAGTATTTTCACCTTCAAAGTAACGAAAACTTTAAGATTTTAAAAAAAATAGAGTACACAAAATTGGCACACGGGAGTTCTATTCGTGCATTTTTAGTAAACTATTGAGTAGAAATATTCAATAAAAAGCTGATGTCACTTTTTTGGGGCAAACAAAACACGGTGCCATGGAACTAACCCTGTACTATGAAAAAAATCAGCTGTCTCTTACATTTTGATCTCGTAGGTTTTGCACTTTGTAGAGAACAGCTGATTTTTTTTTTTCATATGTCAGGGTTAGTTTCATGGTAAAAGTTGTTCATTTTCTTGAGTAGGTACTATACTCCGTTAAAGTATCTCCCTCGTTTAATCTAACACCCTAATAGCCATAGCTTTATTGACGAACAGTTCTCACTGACAACTTATGGGCTGATATTCTGACATAAAGTAAGTGGTTTAATTTTTATTTATCCGCAAATATTACGATTCGGTTAAACTGTGAAAATGTAATAACTATTACAAAGGAAAACCAAGCTCTCAATGTTCACTTATTTTCCTCGTATAATGCTCAAAAACCTTTTTGATGTAGGTAATAACAGCTCGCGTGTATCACGCGTCGGGTACACACAACGACATAATTATTAAAACTAGTTAGTTATTAACCGGGCCTCACCTCCAAGAATCGTTTGTTGCTTACTCGCTTACATCTGTTTAATAAGACGTGAAATGCTTTAGTTAAGCACAGTGCTGGCCTACTTATCCGTGCCAAAGTATGACCCTTAAAGATGGCAATCCACCCCATCGCTTTTCATATGTGTTGAATGAGAAAATGTAGAATAGGAAATTATTGAAGTACTGATTCGCAGATAAGTAACACTTGCTTGTAAATATCTTGAAAAAATTAATTATCTGATAATTTTGGAACTAATCTTACTTAATTTGGAACTTGTGGGAATATCTGTTGTTTCTAAGCTTGAGGAAGACTATCCGCTCGTGATACAGTTACTATACTAGTACGAGGGGATAGAGCGAATCAGTGTAAAGACCACCAAACGGTATACCACTTCACATTCTCCAACTGTTGACCTGCCTAATTTTTTTTGTCAAAATAGCTTTAAACGATTTCTGTCTATCTTGTTTAATATTAATTAAGTTACTCTATATTGTTTAAGTATGGTTGTCTCATTTATGCATTAAAGATTATGTTTATGTTTAATTTTTAGTTTTTCAGAAGTAGAAAAACAAATACAATATTTTAACTTCAGTAGTAAAGGTTTACGGGCCACGTCAGGTCCAATTCGAATGATGTGGTGACCCCTGACCCCGTAACGTTTTTTCACATCGTCACATCTTAACCGTTGCCAAATACCAATACGGTTTTGTGCTAAAAGATTTCTAAAATCATGTAGTTTCAGTCTATACAACCTGTAAACTGAATCTAGAAATTCGAAGATCTATCAAACAAACAATAGACCGACAATAGACTATAAAGAAGTTTTTTTTTTTTACAAAAATCGATGAACACATTGGACAAAGTAACAGTAAACAATATGCGCAAAATCCGTAATATCCAGTAAACTTATTTCTTATATTAATAATAAAAACTTAATTCAAGTCAAGAAGGAACTTCGTAATAAACCCGTTACATTTTCTTTTCTTTGTTTTAAAGCAAAGTAGTTCCACGTCTGGCGAGCACGTTGCATTAATAAGTAAGAAGTGACCTCATCATCTGAGCCTCAGTTTTAATATAGCACGAGTTTCAGCACGTCTTTCAGACTGCACGCAGATGAAAGAGGTAGCTTCACGTTAAAGACCTTTTTGGCGGTGAATGTACCTATACGGTACGAATAAGCTTTATTAGGTGAAATAAAAGCCTCACCGCGGTCAAGGCTCTAAAATATCGGTACGTGAGTAGACGAACTGTTTATGTCACAGTTAATGGAAAAGCCTACACTTCGCTGATTTCGTCAATCAATTCTGAAAATCTTTTTTGAATGATGTATCCAATTACTGGGTTTTTTTTTTTACTCATATCGTAATGGAAATCAGGGTAAAAAACCTTTTTATTGTAAAATAGTATATTATGCAATTAGTGAATAAAGGACGGATTTAAAGCGAGGGCCATAGATGAATCACAAGCTAGTGAAGGATTCTAACGATTGAATCACGAGCGTAGCGAGTGATTCAAGTGTTAGAATCCTGAGCGACGCGAGTGATTCATGGCCCTCGATATAAATCCGTTTTATTCAAGAGTTGCATACTATACTTTATACCATGACTACGAGAAAAAGAAAGAGTTAAGTGAAAATAGACATATAATGAAGAAAAAGGAAAGTTAAATTGTCTTTGATGTAAACCAGCCGTGATTTTTTGGCTAGCAAGTTTTCCACTATATAGGCCGCCCTCTCTTTCATAAACTCAGGTGTTAACACATCTTTATCACTAGAATGCATTTTTAATCGATTAGAACAACACTAAACAAACACAAAATTATAGATTAAAGTTATAAACTAAACTTTGTGTTCGTACAACTTACAGTATTCAAAATAGCGCCAATTTACTAAGGACAGCAAAGAACACAAAACAGTTTTTATTCTAATGCTAAACTCCTTGTCGAAAATGTCGACCCATCAAATTGAATTTAGAACACATCAATATAGGTCGAATACACAGATTACACTTACACTAGATACGGCAAGCCACGACCAAGCGTGCCCTGCATGTTCGACTGTTCGTACTAAAAAAAGTCTGTTAGCTCAGTGACGCTTAGCGATTGAAACAATTATGTTTACTATGAGCACATCACTAAATGGCTGGGGTGAAGTTATCGCGTAGGTATAAAAAAGATGACACGTTCGGTTTTCATACTATCTAATAACATGCGGTATCTAGCCTAGGTACTCTAAATCTGTGGTCGAATACATTGGTGTGTTCCATTTTCAAACATTAAAACCGTGAGTAAAAGTGCTTTTTATTCACTGTTTTCAGTGAATAAAATAAGCTTTTTAGAGGGGGAATGGTATAAATATTTTTTTCTAATAGCATTGGTTTCTGTAAATCTAGAAGAGGCACAAGAGAAAATTAATTTGGCAGGATTAAGTACCTACCCCTTATTCATAAAAGACTAAAATGCTCTACAAACGTATTTTAGTTAAAATAGTGTTTTGTCTTCTTCTTTCAAACTCAAATCATAATTTGAAAGAAATTGACAAAACACTGTTTTAACTAAAATAGGTTTATAGAGCGTTTTAGTTTTTTTTTTATGAATAAGGGGGTTAGGGTCAAATATGGGTCAATAATCAATTATATGATGAGTTCAATCTCCAGGCAGAGCGGCATACGGCGCGGCGACAACAAGCAGATAACTTCTCATAATTAATTCTTCAAAAGTACCTATCTGAATACTTTTCAGGCACACATAACTTTGACATCAGTATCTAACATTAAAATCAGAGCAACAACCTTTTCAAATAATCATAGCATTTACAATGTCAATGTACCCAGCAGAGTCCTTCGCGAGACAAAATTAAATCGTACGAATTACGCCTCTGAGAAAATAGGAGCTCAGGTCAAATATGGGTCAATAGAAAGTTCAATCTCCTCGCTGAGAACGTGTTCAATCGGGGCTAGATTTATCTGAAAATCACCCAGAATTTATGAGTTCAGGGAGAAAACTTGGATATTTTGCAATATTTTTTCAGTGCTTACCATGTCTGAGCGATAAATAAACAGATTAATGCACTGGTGCGATGCAGTTAATGTAGTTATGCAAAGGTAATCGACCCTTAGGAATTGAACAACCTTACGACATTGGCGCTGAGTCGCTCAGCCCGGAGTGTGTCGACCTGGCGGCGTCCGCCTCGCTCGTCCTCCCAACATGGGTACTGTCACCAGCTATTTAGGTTTCCATAGGACTAAAGTAAGACCTTTTTAAACGTAAAGTTGTAGATTAGTTTTCATAAGACTAAGGAGTCATTACTCGTATTTCATTGGAAGGCTAGTAAAAATAAATAAAAAATGTTTATCAAGAACACAACACAAGTTTAACAGTTTATCATAATATATTAATTCTGTTTTTATCCGACTACAGAAAAGACATGAGGACCAAGACAGCCAGAGGGGCAATTCTCGTATTTTTAACAACGTTCGCAATATCATCTCAAGACTCAATCTGACAGAAATTGTATAGCGTTTACCTTCATTTTTGACATTTTGATTGACGCTGGCATGAGATTGTGAACGTTTTTAGGTACGAGAATTGCCCCTCAGTGCTCTCTTGTTTCATATTTTTCAGTTCGATTTATCCGTAGCCATGTTTTCTGTTATTGTAAACTTCTAGTTTTATTTTTGGCATGAAAATTGAAATTATTTGCTAAAATAAAGTAATCTATACAGGGTGTAAGGGACAGCCCTCCACAAATTAACAGGGTGCATTCAGCTCCTTATTGTGAATCATATTCCACCGGAAATTTTCTCAGGAAAAGTTTCATTTTTTTTAACGTTTTTTTGGCTAATATTCCTTTATTTCAATGTAAAATTACATTCTCTGTTTGCAGCACTCCATTTATGTAAATAAAACAGCTAAAATCCAAAAAACAGCAATGTATGTCGAAATACTCTAACGTACTACGCGCGAAATCAGCTGTTCACTTTCTGCATAGCTTCAGAGTTCATCAAACTCACCGCATACTACTTGCATACAATACAATAGAGACAAGCGAGACGCTCCGATTTACCGAGTCGCAACAGTATTGCCAACTTAATAAACCTCAATTTGTGAACGAAAATGTTAGATCAAACTTGGTTCACATAAGAACTCCTCTAATGTTAAATGCAAATCTTTTAGTGCACTTAATTTCTAAAGGAAAAACGCACATAATGTGCCCTTGAGTATTCGTGGTAGGTACATACCTAATTACTTAATTAATTCTACTTTTCAAGCGATCACTGGATCCAGTTTCCAAGCCACCCAAGGGCCTTTTCATGGCTTTACGGCAGCTACCGACTGGTAGTCGAGTCGCGAATCGAACGTAAGCCCTCTGCAATGGAAGCCCAGTCTTCTATCACGCTGGGCTATCACTACTATTAATTTGCTTAACATAAACTTTGAATTAAATTGACAAATTAATCGTTTCATTTCTCCAAAAAAAATAACAGCTCTAACATTTAGTCAAGCTTAAAAATAGTGGTATTTTTGTACAACATTTTTGCAAGAAACATGCAAAATTTTTTGAGTAGTTGACAACACTGTTTTTGTGTGTGATTTTTCGTGTAGTCATTAGTACAGTTTAGTTGTCCTGCGACTGTGTCCTGCGCAGTATCGCTCGCTGTTGTTCGCGCAGTCGCGTCGTGAAGTTTACGTACTTACCCATTTGTGTTGTTGTCTGTGAGAAATGGCTACACGAGCACTAAGCTCGTGAATATGGCGAAATGATAATGTGCTACGGGGAAGCTCGGGGAAATGCCAGGGAAGCGCTCAGAAATTACATCGATAGGTATCCTGACCGTCGGCATCCATCAGACTCCCGGATAATTACCAATGTCTATCAACGAGTGCTAGATAACCAGCCCATAGTTCCCAATCAAGAAGGCGCCGGAAGACCACTTCGCGGTGCAACTGTAGAAAGAGTTTTAGACCTGGTCCGTCAAAATCCACGCCTAGGCACACGCACTGCAGCTCGACTATTGCGCCGGAATCATGGAGCCCGCGTCTCACACTTTTAGACTTCTTTTTGTGGGGCTACGTAAAGGAAAAAGTGTTTGTTAGTGCATGTGCGAGTGAGGAAGAAATGCGAGATTGAATCACAGACACATTCCAGCAGCTGCGCTACAGCTGCAACGAAGATCCCAACTTGCTGACCCGCTTGCACGGGGAGACCCTGCGCCGTGCCAATGTGTGTGAAGGTCTCGGTGGAGGTCATTTCGAGCCGTATCTCATACGACCGGAGCGATTCTAAGGTAGGATTAATTTTTGATACCTATTGAAATAAGACTGATTGATTTACATTATTTTTCTATGTAATAAGCATTGTACTTATGGTAAAAACACATAACGCTCCTTTTTTAACTTGCCGCAGTCGGGTAAAAAAACGAAAACCACTTCAACGTTAGTTGTAGCTATTGTTTGGCACAAAATTAACTCTAGTGCTTATTATTTTGTTATCTTTACTCGCTTTACCAAAGCGGAATTCCCGCTGTGTGAAAGGTGTCTGCTTGTTATTTTCGTTAAGTTTTAGACTGTTGTTGGTTGAGCGGAAAATACTTTTGTATTAATTTGTTTAAAAATGCCTCGCAGACGATACAACGTTTTACGTAGGCAAGCCAGAAAAGATAAAGGTTTTTGAGGGAATACAGCCATCATCGTAAATACAAAATAAAAACATTATTCCTTATTTCATAAAACCTACTTATTTTATTTTTCATTGAACCCTACCCGTACTTGACAAACTGACCAATAAGTAGGTACCATACACCACTTTAAACATCTTTCAGTTATAAAAATAATTAAATGAAGGCTAAATTATTGTCGCTTTTACTGTACCTGCGCGTAAGTATCTACCTACTCAACTAACTTGTGCACTACGCTGTCGCTAGTTTAAGCCAAGTGGCGCGAGAATTGACCCCGTGGCGGGTGGGGCAGCCGAACACTCACTGCGCTACCGTTCGCTACGTGCGTTTTGCCACGGAAGCAATACATTGCGTGCGAGGTAATAAAACAAATCAGGTTTATTGGATTCCCATAACGTTCCTGAAATAATTTCATGTACCGGTCATCTTAGTATGATGTACTGAATTCACCCTATCAATCTGCGGAGGGCTGTCCCTTACACCCTGTATAGATTTGTTTTGATCAAATTAAAACAAAGACGTGCGTAAACATGCGTTAGCAATCCACTAACCATATAGGTAAGTATTATTTATAAAGGTACAATTACTTTTTAGTTTTTCCTGTCCCATTTTCAAATGATATCATAACTTTATAAGTAGGTACCTAACCTAACCTAACTACAGAATGAATGAAGGATAATTATTAGACTATTAGTGTTCATAGCAAAATGTCCTAAAATGTTAGTGACATTGTGTGGTGTCAGTAGGGCCGCCCGCCCGTCGATGCAGGGCGAGGAGGGCGCGCGGTCCACAACCGCTGCAGCATCAAATCATTCACTATTCTCTGCTATTCTCCCTGAATATCATTATTAAAAGCTGCGTTTTATTCACGAAATTATGCCTTTGTTTTACTGCGTTGTTAAAGTTCGAATAAATCATGCTGCTGTACACTGTCCACCGCACCGGGAACGGGACATCAACGAGAAACGAGATTATTCGGTCATAGTAAATGTATTGTCACTACTTCGTCGCCGTCATTTTTTTCTATTACTCTGTTAGCCGACGTGGCACGGACGTAAAAAAATCGCGGCAGGATTTTATCGCGCACTGGATTTTCAACCCTCGGTGTTGAGCCGAGCTTCGAGCATCCAACCTAACAAAAACAGAGTGCATCCCAGCGCGACGAAAAACACACTGTTGGATTTTCAACTCCCGGCGCTAAGCAGAGCGTTGAAAATGCAGTGCGCGAAAAAAAACGCCGCGATTTTTTTACGACCGTGCGAACGTCGGCTTACAGTAGGCACGAAGAAATTAGAGATCATGTTTAGTTGTAAACTTACAACTTTATGCTTTCAGTAGATTATATCTGTAAACAAACTGTAGTTTTAAAACAGTACCAGAAGTTGCACTTACACAACAAGTACTTATGTAGGTAGGTTATTATCTCCCGTAGCAGAAAATCATATTACAAAGCTACATATTATAAAAGCTCCAGACAAAACCTACAAACAAAAATTTCCTCCAAAATTAGGAAAAAAAACCGGCGAAGTGCGTGTCGGACCACGCACAATGAAGGGTTCCGTAGTTGAAAAGAATTTATCTCAAAAACAAACTTAACATAACACACATATCAAAAAAAAATATATATATATGACATAAAATTACAAATTCACAATTTTCGGACTTTTTCCTTTACTTGTGCTGAGAGACCTTGCTTCTTGCCAAATTTAATTATTCTAGGTCAACGGGAAGTACCGTATAGGTTTTGATTTACTTGCGACAGTTGCGAGTATCGAAATGTGTCGCAAAATGGCCGTATTTATTTATTGCGTTGACATAGAAGCTTGAGTATTTTAGGACTTCAAGAAACTATAGACCTACGTATTTGATATTAATTTCAACTTGATACCTCTATGCGTTCCTCAGAAAAAAGGCCTTGACACACTGACATCTTTGAAAATATTTTTTACGTGGTAAAATTACAAATTAACAGTTTTCAGACTTTTTCCTATATTTATGTTGTGAGACCTTGCTTCTTGCCAAATTTCATGATTCTAGGACGACGGGAAGTACCTTAGAGGTTTTGATTTACTTGCGAGTACCAAAAAATGTCGCATAAATGGCCGTAATTTTTTATTGCGTTGACTTAGAAGTTTGATCTTTTTCCCACCTCATTCCCACATACAGTTTTAAGTAGGATTTCCATTCATCAGATCAATAAAATTCAGAGTGACATTATAAATAACGCCTGTTAATCTTCACAAAACATAAATGTAACGAACCTTAGGGGGAGGGAAACAACCATAATACAGAGGAAAACCCATGTTATTTATCAAACGGCAATTTAAATACTTATGTACTTTCTGAGCTCATGGTAAGTGATGTGAACAAATTACGTAAATGTATGTTTAGTATTACGGCAGGGAAATTGAATCCTAGGGGAGGCTGCCCCCCGTGCCGTAGGTTTTTTTAAAGCCCTTTTTATGGGAATACCATATAGCCATATAAGTTGCTCTAGTATGTAACTTTGTAGCTAATAATTTATGTAAGAAAATTAAATGAATGAGTGTTTACGGTTATAAATAGTATTTGTTGATGCAGTGAGTGGTTAGTTTTTATTAGTGGTTATCGAACGTATCCATCCATTACATTGCAATGGTTAATTGAACACTGATGATACTGGCATAGCATACTTAATCTCTTTATCTTCTTCTAGTGTCTGGTAGACCGAGCTCTGCTCGGGTAAACATAGAGAAAACGAATTTTCCCAGATAATTATGAGACCTAGCTAGATCGATTTTTCGCCGCCCCCAAAAGCCTTTATTGCAAGTTTCATCGAAATTAGAGCCGTTTTCGAGAACGTGATTACTAATCTAAACAGGGTGTTTCTTTTAAGGTGTAAAGCCAGGCGAGCTAAGCTACAAAAAAACAACCGACTCCCAACAAAAAACACTACAAAGTGAAAAATAACTTTTCACACCACCTGCTCGAAAATATCAAATTATATGTCAAGCAACCTTAACCTAAAGTGAGTCATTAGTGGCCGGGGGCACAGCCGGTCAATAATGTTGTACTGGATTTCATTATGACCCGCTGGTCAATAATGTGATTTGAATTTGGAATCTCACATGCTCAGCTAAATTGGCAGTATAGTACTAACAAACACCCTTTGGTGCCAGAAAGAGGAAAGCTATTCTCGAAACCCTTACTACGCGTGGATGATATTCTCGATTTCCTACAAAATCATAACGACTGCTTCTTCATATCGTTGCCATGTTTTCGAAGACATAATATTGTAAGACGAACCATTTTTTTTTTTTTTTTTTTTTTTTTTTTTTTTTTATTCTACATCAACATCTATAAACGTACCAAATAAAAACTTAGCTTTATCTTTGCACAACTGGACTAATGTCTCAAATGTTACCATTAACTTCAATTAATATGTAAGTGCATATAACTAACTAGTTCTAAATATGTTATTCTTACTGTTTGTTTATTTAATAAATACCTACTTTGTTTTTCGTACTATGGCTATTATTTTCTCACAGTAGGTGTAAAAAGTAGAGTATCCTCCTCTGGGCTAAAGGTGTCTTTGCCGTGGGCTAGCTTGAATCCCTCGCTGCATTCAGGATTCTTGTATTAACTCCCTCGCTTCGCTCGTGAGTTAAACTCTTAACTACCTCGCTGCGCTCGGGAGTTAAATCCCGTATCCTTCATTGCGATCGAGATTCAATATGACGCCCGTGACATAAGACACAACTTTAGCCCCTCGGTGCATAATCTACTATTTCACACCACCTGCTCGAAAATGTCAAATTATATGTCAAGCAACCTTAACCTAAAGTGAGTCATTAGTGGCCGGGGGCACAGCCGGTCAATAATGTTGTACTGGATTTCATTATGACCCGCTGGTCAATAATGTGATTTGAATTTGGAATCTCAAATGCTCAGCTAAATTGGCAGTATAGTACTAACAAACACCCTTTGGCAAAGCTATTCTCGAAACCCTTACTACGCGTGGATGATATTCTCGATTTCCTACAAAATCATAACGACTGCTTCTTCATATCGTTGCCATGTTTTCGAAGACATAATATTGTAAGAATAATTAGATAACTACGAACCATTTTTCATTTTTTTTTCTTTAATTCCACATCAACATCTATAAACGTACGAAATAAAAACTTAACTTTATCTTTGCATAACTGGACTAATGTCTCAAATGTTACCATTAACTTCAATTAATATGTAAGTGCATATAACTAACTAGTTCTAAATATGTTATTCTTACTGTTTGTTTATTTAATAAATACTTTGTTTTTCGTACTATGGCTATTATTTTCTCACAGTAGGTGTAAAAAGTAGAGTATCCTCCTCTGGGCTAAAGGTGTCTTTGCCTTGGGCTAGCTTGATTCTCGGCTCGCTGCATTCAGGATTCTTGTATTAACTCCCTCGCTTCGCTCGTGAGTTAAACTCTGAACTCCCTCGCTGCGCTCGGGAGTTAAATCCCGAATCCTTCATTGCGCTCGAGATTCAATATGACGCCCGTGACATAAGACATAACTTTAGCCCCTCGGTGCATAATCTACTATTTCACACCACCTGCTCGAAAATGTCAAATTATATGTCAAGCAACCTTAACCTAAAGTGAGTCATTAGTGGCCGGGGGCACAGCCGGTCAATAATGTTGTACTGGATTTCATTATGACCCGCTGGTCAATAATGTGATTTGAATTTGGAATCTCACATGCTCAGCTAAATTGGCAGTATAGTACTAACAAACACCTTTTGGTGCCAGAAAGAGGAAAGCTATTCTCGAAACCCTTACTACGCGTGGATGATATTCTCGATTTCCTACAAAATCATAACGACTGCTTCTTCATATCGTTGCCATGTTTTCGAAGACATAATATTGTAAGAATAATTAGATAACTACGAACCATTTTTCATTTTTTTTTTATTTATTTTTTTTAATTTTGGAACGAAGTTCCTTATCGCGCGTTGTGAAAGGGGGCTAGACGGAAAAAAGTCTCACGAAAAGTTGTCACGACACTTTTTGCTATAGGTAGCTATTGTAAGCCGTGCGGCGTGCGCATGTTTCTCTGTCTGTCTCTCTCTCTCTCTCTCTTATAGAAAGCAAGCCAGATATTTTCATTTCTATTTCGCATTGAACAGTGTGGTGTCGCGATGATGATGATGATGATGATGGTGATGATGATGATGATGGTGATGATGATGATAAGTATAAAAATAAAATTTTGTTACAATTCCTTCACTAATTAATCGAAAGGAACTCCGTTCCATCCGGGTGTCCCTTGACACCTCTCAAGTTTTTATTTTTTTTAAATTACACATCAACATCTATAAACGTACCAAATAAAACCTTAACTTTATCTTTGCACAACTGGACTAATGTCTCAAATGTTACCATTAACTTCAATTAATATGTAAGTGCATATAACTAACTAGTTCTAAATATGTTATTCTTCCTGTTTGTTTATTTAATAAATACTTTGTTTTTCGTACTATGGCTATTATTTTCTCACAGTAGGTGTAAAAAGTAGAGTATCCTCCTCTGGGCTAAAGGTGTCTTTGCCTTGGGCTAGCTTGAATCCCTCGCTGCATTCAGGATTCTTGTATTAACTCCCTCGCTTCGCTCGTGAGTTAAACTCTTAACTACCTCGCTGCGCTCGGGAGTTAAATCCCGAATCCTTCATTGCGCTCGAGATTCAATATGACGCCCGTGACATAAGACACAACTTTAGCCCCTCGGTGCATAATCTACTATTAATTTCGGAAGACGGTGTCTTTGGTTTTTATTTACTTTCGTTTTTTTTGCCACCGACTTCCGAAATTAAAGTTATTTTTCACTGTGTAGTGTTTTTAGGGAGTCGGTTGTTTTTTTTTTATAAAAAAAAAAATATTTTTCACTTTTTAGTGGTGCCTACCCCACAGAAATCTGAACATCACTCTGCAAAATAAATTAGAGCATCATCCACATAGACTCAATGAGAAAAATACGTATTGAATTATTGAAGCTAACTCAAAAGCCACTCATCAGAACTTGAAGATATTTTTATGCGACCATCTCAGGAGTATACCATTTCAAATAAAAAACTTTGCAAAAAGCAAATACGTCGCGCTAAGTCGTGTCAGAATTTTGGTAGGCGTAGTTTTAGTTGACAGAGATAAGCTACGAAATCTGCCTTCTGACAATCAAGGCCACAAATAACATACAACTTAAGTACCTATAGCGCAATTTGAATCATTTATAGCCAGAGTGCACATCATGACGATTCCAATAAGCCCAAACACGGCAAGGATACATTGTTTTATTACTGAATTCCGATGCCTACCTTCCGGCTTCTTCATCAGATCGGTTCGATGGTACCATTTTCATCAGAACCATTTATTTAAAGCTTCGTCATAGTCTCTTAACTATTAATCGAGATATCTTATCGCCACCCGTGAAATACTTATCATCGTTGAGGAGTTCCCGTGGCTTTCTGTGGCCTTCGTCGGCTTAGTCTGTACTTAAAAACCGGTCAAGAGCCAGTCGGACTCGCACACCGACCCTCGGTGTGCGAGTCCGACTGGCTCTTGACCGGTTTCTTTCCGATTTCTGAAAAAGTGTGCTATTTAGAGACATCGTTTTATTTTTCCTGTAGTCTTTACATAAACTTTTATCACATAGAATAATTTCAGATTTTTCTCTATGCAAACTTCGGAGATAAGGGGGCGAACGGTATTTTTTTTTACATTTTTCATCTAAAGTCGAAAACTATGCGGCCTGAAAAAAAATGTTTAAGAACGTGCCAAACAGCGTTCTTTCATAATTATGATACCGCACTCCCCACATACCCTAGTAGCCCCACTTTGAATTTTTAAGACACCCTACTTTCAGTTTCTATTGCAAAAAACAAACTATTTTTATTTTTATCTTATTTGCAAAATAGTTGGGTAACCGTCATATAAAACTGTTCCAATTTTCACTTTGATAGTATTAGTAGTTCATAGCATAGTTCTTGAGATATCCAGCTGTGACAGACAGACAGACTGAGTCGCACCATAACAAGGGTTCCTTTTTACCATTTTGGTACGGAACCCTAAAAAGAGACTGTTACATATGAATTTGTTTCGGTCTTTCTTCTCAGAGTAGTCAGATAAGAAACACCGAATTCATCTAGTTTTAAAACATAACTTAATTTTGACGTGTAAAAGTGTTTTTTGAACGAATTTACAGATTTATATATCATTTAATCATTATTTTAGAACACAACAACATAACGATCACATCATCAACTAAAATGCACGTTCACAGTAGACTTCCTGAAAAATATTCGGTTCATCGACCTCTTTCATTTATACGCGTAAACATTTCCTTGTGTTAGTTACGCACACCCTTCCTTGTGGGGGTGAAAATAGTCATAAGTAAAACAGAGACAATTTTTTTTTTTTGCTCTTTGCTTGGCGAGACGACAGACTGCCGAGGTGTACTATATAGCCCCGGGCCTTTGATATCTCATGAAAAATTCAAGTGCTCCCGACAATATCTACAGATACCTACGTATAACTAACTGTTACAGGGGAAAACGTCCCAGCTGAAAAATATACCTAGCCTGACGAAAATTTTAAATGAATGAATATTTAAAATTTACCCTATGTAAAATTTCAACATTGATATCTGTAATTTTAATGGTGTGCATAATAAAGAGTCAATCAATCTGTCTAGCCTTTTCCCAAATATGTTGGGGTCGCCTTCCAGTGTAACCGGATGCAGCTGAATACCAGTATTTTACATGGAGCGACTGCCTATCTGACCTCCACAACCCAGTAATTGGATAATACTATACCCCTCGGTAAGACTGGTTGTCAGACTTTCGGGCTTCTGACGACCCGTAACGACTGTCAAAGATTCACGAATGACAGCCGGGACCAACAGCTTAACGTGCTTTCCGAGGCACGGAGGAGTCTCGGTATGTAAAGATGGTCACCCATCCAATGACCGACCCCGGCAAGCGTAGCTTAACCTGATGGATCGACCCGTGCGGCTGTTATTACTTAGCCACGAGCTCCTCTTAAAAAATAAAGAGTATTCTATTCCATTCTATTCTATTTAATTAGGTTTTTCGTCAAGGTAGTCAAGATTGCACTTCGATTTGAATAATTCACATAATTTCAAAATTGTTGTCTGCGTGTAAAGGGCGTACTAAATACGCGTAGTAATAAAATAGGATTTTATCTAATTAATTGCTCACCGCTTCGAAAAGTCTATGTTTATACCGGTATTTAAGAAAATTACTTACTTAAGTACTTGAAGTTTTTATCATTATTTGCTGTCGCGCTATTTCTGATTATAACCAAACAGACACTTACTGATATGTCAATGTACTATTTACCTACTCACATTCCCATCTATATTTTTTAAGGGGTTTATATGTGCGGAATAAATATTTTTTCTTTCTTTCTTTTCTTTCTTTCTGTATGTTCTAGTGAGTCTTTTAATTATTTTAAAACTATTAGACCTTTTAGCAGGCCTGAAAAAACAATCAGACCTTACCTGTCAAACGGATTTACATTACGAAACTATAGTTGCGCAAACGTAGGTTATTCGTTGATAGTTTGTTTAAAACTATAGTTTCGTAATGTTAATCCGGCTTAATTGACAGTTAAGAACTGATTAGATTGCTCTTGGTTGTGTAGGTCTAATAGTTCTAAAACAAAGACTCACTAGAACATATAGAAAGAAAGAAAAGAAAGAAACAAAAATTGTTTATTCTGTAAATATTAGAATATATAGAAGAGAATGATGAGTAATCCTTCGTAGATTTAAATTTTTAATAATCACAAACCGAAGCTAAAAGTGACCTATTATATATCAATTTCACCATTTACGCAAATCGTATGTTCATAAATTGTTACAATAGGGGAGTAAGTACCTCTGTATACTCCTATAGAAATCGTGCAATCTCAGCGCCCCACACAGATAGCGTATAAATATATTGCCTTCATATCTGCCACGAGCAGTAAATTACCGAAGAAATGTTGTTGATCTTCGTAGGTACATAATAAACTAATACATATTTCATCAACGTCAACATAGATTCAGCCCGCTAGCGCTGTATTTATTACATATTCTGGAAGTATATGTGCGTGACTGCGTGCGAAGAAGCATCGTGAAACACAGATGCTGAAGAAAGAGATAGAGTAGGTGAAATAGGTTTAAAATTTGTCACAGAAACACGTTCATACAAAAAAGATAAGTTAACAAAAAAAACCGGTCAAGAGGGAGTCGGACTCGCGCACCGAGGGTTCTGTTCCGAGTTCTGAAAAATTGTGCTATTTAGAGACATCGTTTTATTTATCACATAGAATAATTTCAGATTTTTATCTTTGCAAACTTCGGAGATAAGGGGGGAACGGTATTTTTTTTTACATTTTTCGTCAAAAGTCGAAAACTATGAGACCTAAAAAAAAATGAAAAATAGTTTGAGAATGTGCAAATAGCGTTCTTTCATATGATACTCCACATGCCGTAGTAGCCCCACTTTGAATTTTTAAGACTCCCTTTCAGTCCCTGTTACAAAAAAAATATAAATATTTTTACTTTTTTCTTATTTGCATAATAGTTGGGTTTAACGTCATCTAAAACAATTCCAAATTTCAAGTTGATAGCATTAGTAGTTCTTGAGATATCCAGCTGTGACAGACAGACTGAGTCTCACCATAAGGGTTCCTTTTTTACCATTTTGGTACGGAACCCTAAAAACCGGGCAAGTGCATGTCGGACCACGCGCAATGAAGGCTTCCGTAGTTGAAAAGAATTTTTCCCAAAAACGAACATAACATGTAAATAGTAATTAATAGCAAAAAAAATTTTTTTAGTGATAATTTTCGGAATTTTTCTTTAGTTGTGCTGTGAGGCCTTATGCTTCTGGCCAGATTTCATGACCTTTATGTTTTGATTTACTTGCGAGCATCAAAATAAGTAGCATAAATGGCCGTATCTTTTTATTGCGTTGACGTAGAAGCTTGGTTTTTTTAGAGCTCTAAGGGACCACAGAGCTACGCGTTTGATATTAATTTTAACTTGATACCTCACGCGTTGACAGACTGACAGACAGACAGACAGACAACGAAGTGATCTTATAAGGGTTCCGTTTTTTCCTTTTGAGGTACGGAATCCTAAAAATAACAAAGACAGATCTACAGTCAGGTTTACAGATTAAACAAATAGGTGGTGAACATACAAGTAGGTATACCTAAGTAGGTACTGGCAGTAACACAGAATGTACCTACAGTTGTACCTACACGTCTAATCTACATAGACGAACAAATACAGTATGTCTCGGATCTCGGTTCCACCACCGGCATTCCCAAATGTAATCAGTCAGTCCTGAGTACAGACTCTAAGGGAATTTCTATGTAAATTGTTTTACTAGACCGCGGATATGATTGGCGACAAATTGACATTTCTGCGGAATACAGATCGAATAAAGTTGTACCGGGTGCACTGGATTGTGAAGGTAAGAAAGGCAGTAACTGCATATAAAATACCCGTATTTCCGGCTAGACTGGAAGCCAACCCCAACCCCAAAATAGGTGGGAAAAGGCGAGGCAGATGCTGATCTTAGCAGTCTGTAGATGCGCTGAATTTGCACATTTTACTTATTGTTGTTTTGTACAATATCCCACACATCGAGTTAACTCTGATAGCCCTTGAATAAGAATGTTAGTCTAATCCAGAAATCCCTACTTGGCACGTCATGAATGGCTCCGATAAAGCGTTCCCCTCATACGTGATCGGCATTCACACAACACCGTTTAGGCGCATAAAATAATATGTATAGTCAATAGCAGATTTTAGAAATAATTTATCTCCGTAACTCCTGTATACAGGATAATTTTTTAAGCAGTGCGCAAATTTTTACAGGGTGTTCTACCCATGAATATGAACAACTTTTACTACGGGACCAAACCTGAAATCCCGAAAAAAAATCAGCTGTTCATTACATTTATCTACACCAAACTCGTCAAAATGTGGGGAGCAGCTGATTTTTTTTCGCGATTTCAGGTTTGGTCCCATAGTAAAAGTTGTTCATATTCATGGGTAGAACACCCTGTGAAAATTTACGCACTGCTTAAAAAAATGATCCTGTATTGTTCATTAGGTTCAAGATTCTGAGAAGTTGGATTTAAGTGTCAGACTTAAATTGAAATGTATCGCACCTGGGTATCAGTATCAGGCAATTGGAAGTCTGCTGTTATACTCGTATATTCATCACGTTGAATTTCTGTTTCCGTTTCATTATCCGGGTCCACAGTGGGCTGTGGGTGTAAATAAGACTGGATGTAAATCATGTCGTTAGAGGCGGCTGCGATCGGCGCGGGCGCTCGGCCCGCTTCTAATTGAAAATAAATCTCATTAGTTGAGAGGTTGGCAGAAGCGCATTTTATATATACTCGCTCTCGTTTAATATCCCGGAGATAGTCTGATTTGTTATTTCAGAAATTGTGGCAGGTACATACCTGAAATGAAGAAGACTGAAAGTGGCATCGGTGACTGAAGAGTTGATCAAAAACGGTTGTCATGGGCATGTGATGCGGAAGAATGAGGAAAATATCGTGAGGAAAGTTTTGTGTATGAATGTCGATGGCTATAAAAATAGGGAAAGACACAAGATACGATGGATGGACTATGTGAAAGATGATATGGCTAGGAAGGGGGTGACTACCGAGATGAAGACTAATAATTAGAGAATTAAGTATGGAAAAAACGATTATGTTGCGCAGACCCCAAATATATTGGGATAAGGGCAGGTGAATGATAATCTGAAATGAATATTTTTTTATTACTATTAAATGGGTTACGATGCTCATTATTGTGAGTTGTTGCCATATGTGCCTTCAAACAAATAAATATGGACCAGTAGCCATATTTATTTGTTAGTATATACCTTTTTACTACATTTCTCTAAAAATGTAAACACAGATTCCTCCGGAGATTAAAATTTCTAAGAATCTAAAACCAAGTAAATTCTTTGCAAAATACATGTTCCTACTATGTAGGTATCTAATGTTATAATGTAAATACTCGGACTATGACACACATCCATTGGAAAAACATCGGATCATTAGCTAGAATGCGTAAGTAGGTACCTACTGGACACGATTCAGTAGTGTTCTACGAAATGGTATAAATAACACGAAGACACGTAGCACAATGCCAATAGAGAGAGAAATAAAAAGATTGTGTAGTTGAGCTACCTATTCCTGTTCGCGAAAGATAAGGCTCATAAATGACTCCGATAGTAACGGTTGAAACAAAGGCCGGGAGAGCACTGTTTGCGCTGACTCAGATACCCTGCTGCCGGAGAACGGAATGAAATGGGGCCGAGCGAAAACTATGCTAGCACACTCTAAAAGCTTCTTTATTAAAATATTCTAATCAATACAATGAAATCCAACAATAATGTTTTCAACAATGTAATTCAGCATAAAATTGTATAATACTTAATCGATTTACAACACTTCAGCAGAAGGTTACAGCATTTTATTCCGCATTATAGTTTGTGTCAGTTTATTATTAACCTCGTGCTCATTACCATTCAATTGGTAATACCTACTTATATACCTTTTACGGATATTTGAACCCCTCCATTAAACTTTCTGACCGTAATGACATGACATTTGGATTTTTGGATCATGTTACAAAATTCAGTAGGTACCATTTTTTGCACATTACTATGTATTTTTATGTGAAAAGTTGGCTACGTATAAATACATAGTAATACATACATAAAGTACATATATCAATACATAAAGTAATGTGCAAAAAATGGTCTGCCTTTCGACACTGAAGCAAAAATATACAGGAGGCATATTGTGTGTACCTACGTCAATAACTCGAAGGTAGCCGGCCGATCCATATTAATATTTAACGTGGATGGGGAACCCCTCCCGACGAGACATTAATGTCAGGATAGCGTGGGAACCATCACCTGCTGGAAAACTGGGTAAAGCGTAAAAATACACTGCGTTATAATTATATCGCTTACCTACCAGAATTGTTATGAGAGCCATTGTCTATAGTACCTCGTTTTGTAGAGCTATACATAAAGTAGTGACCAAGTACCTATACAGGGAAAAGGAAGATGCGGAAGCTAACAAGCAATTACGATATTGTTCCTGTTTTTGCAACTTCGAGATCACTCCCAACTGCGTTCAGCAGAAAAACGGTAATAACTCCGACCTCTCAGAAATATACCTAGCTACGTATTGAAGTTTGTCGAGTTTCAGCGCAACAACATTCACTTCAATTTTTCATTTCAGTGCAGTTATATAAGCGGCAGCGAGCGCCGACCACCTGCCTGACGAGCTTTTCACTATATATTATCAATGCCCCTCTTTTTCCCCTATTTTCGCCTTTTCATCTTAATGCGGGAAATCTTTAAAACTACATTTTAAAAGGAAAACTCACCTATTATTACTGTGCAGACCACGAATAGGTGCAGACTGTAACATAAAAGACCTTAATGATTTTTCACTGCGGGGTTAACAAACTACGAATTCGGATTCCACCGTTCCTAGTTCTAGTTCAAATGAAAATTCTTAGAATTTAGAATTTTAGAATTGAAGTAGTAAAAATAAAGTAGAGTAGTAAAAGTAGATATATAAAGCTTTTGATAGACGAAGGCTTTGGACGGACTGAGTTTTTATTAAGTTGAACTTGTTGAATCGCCACCGCCGCACAGTGGAACGAGTGTATGGGAGAGGTTGTACTTAGGCATTTCCGAGAAAAAAGGCTAATTTTGAAAAACGAATAATGCCATCGTATTTAACTATCAAATGCCTTTAAAACTTGTACTGACCAATTTCTTTATATCTCTCGTATTTCAGGAGTTAATTGAGAAAATATAAAATTTTGCTATGAAAATTATACTGTATCGAACTCTCTGCCATCTGATTCCGGCCTCGTTTCAAGTTGTGGGTTTTACTATCATATTACGAATAGCAAAAGGTACATTTACTGCTAAGACACATGGTGCTGCGACAAACGTGCACCTTCTGACATCTAGGGTGATGTATTTTTTTACTGAATCGAGCAGTCTGCCTCCTGGATCTGATCCTATTTCAAGTTGTGGTCTTCACTAGCATAATACACACACCAAGAGCTGCATTTAGTGCTTCGACATATGGTACGCCAAACGTGCACCTTCTGACATATAGGGTGATGTATGGGGAGGTTGAACATAGGCATTTCCGAGAAAAAAAGTCTCAGTTTGAGATACAAACAATGCCATCGTATTTAGTTATTAAATTCCTTCAAAACATGTACTGACAATTTTTTTCCATCTCTCGTGTTTCGGGAGTTAATTGAGAAAATGTGAAATTTTACTATGAAAATGAGCGAATCCAACTCTCTGCCTCTGGTCCTGTTTCAAGTTGTGGTCTTTACTATCAAAATACACATACCAAGAGCTGCATATAATGCGTAGACACATGCGGCGCCAAACGTGCACCTTCTAACATACAGGTTGATTAACTAATATATTTTAACAAAAAACAAATTTTGTCCTTTTAATATACTGGTTTCATTAGGCTTATAGTAATATGATTTGTGTTGTGGAATAGCTATTAGGAGTATCGATACAAAATATAACTTTCCTGAGAACCCAATTAAATGTGATATAGGTTCTTATGAAATGTGATTAGGGAAATGACTACATAATGGTTTCAGAATAACTAATGCAGTAATGATTAACAATTAACAAACTGCTTGTAATAAACTAATTTACCATGCCTCATCAGCAAATAGGATCGTGTAAGATTAATCAATCAATGATTAGTTAGAGATTAGATTAGAGAAAGAAATTTGTCAGTACAAGTTTTGAAGACATTTGATAGTTAAATACGCATGAATGTCAAGATGACGGGACCCCGCCAGGTATATCGAATATAATGTGACTATGATTTAATACAATATTTCTACTATTTCATACTTTCATAATAAAATTCTACACTCATAAACTTTCAAAATATTGTACGATGAAAGTGGTCCCGCTATTTTGATATCAAAATGACGGGACCACAATTCAATTAATAAAAACACATGGTCTGATCTTAAACTGTACATACCAAATTTTAATACGATTTAGTACGACTACGTTTGAATCGTTATTATTCTTTAAAAACTGTAATTTCAAGAAAAAAAAGTGTTTATTATATTTACATCAGAAAAGCGCCTGAAGAAAAAGTATCATCACATTTTAAGCCAAGCATCATTTTATAGCTCTTACAATTTATTTAGGCGTTTAGTTTGTTGCAGTTTTACTTTGGAAGGGTTATTCTGACGTGCATTTATTTTAGTTTATGTTTTCCTAAAAATTAAAAGTGATTTGTATTTAGGCTATGGGTCATAGTTACCCGAAATAAATGATATATTATTATTATTTTTATGTCTTTGACTTAACTCGGACCCTGGGGGTCCCGGACCTTTGGAGGGCGTACGAGGGGCCGAAGCCAACTCGCAGAGACCCCTTAGACAATTTTAAATGACGAGGCGGCACCAGCTGACGATTATCCCTGTATGCACTATGCAAGTGCATTATTATTATTATTGTCTTTGACTTAACTCGGGACCCTGGTGGTCCCGGACTTTTGGAAAGCGTACGAGGGGCCGTAGCCAACTCGCAGAGGCCCCTTAGACAATTTTAAATGACGAGGCGGCACCAGCCAACGATTATCCCTGTATGCACTAGCTATGCAAGTGCACCCAAGGACAACCCCCGGTTGGTGCAGGACTATTGCAGAACATGGAAACAAAACATATTGGGCCATGGGTTTGGGTGGCTATAGTGGATCGGGTACCTTAAACTATGGAAGAACTATGTTCCCTGCCTTACCGATGTTATATAATATACACAGTTAAAATGGCAGGGGGTGACTTGCACACTCACTAATGGGCCCCCGGAAACGGTCGCTAGCACATAGTGTCGTAGCGGCAAGGGGGCAACATGTCCTGAGGCGCTTGTGAGGAGTGGAGAGGTATTCCACGCCTATCAGGACAATCCCGGAAGTCAAGATCCCTGCCAACATCTTACTGGGATACTTCCTTCCTCCGAGCACGTTTTCTCTTGCGAATCTCCACTCAAACCGGCCAATAAAGGCAAGAAAGGGTGGGAGCTCTGTTCCTCGTCAGTGTTCACTCCAGCCGGCCAATAAAGTCAAGCGAGAGGTGAGGAACAAGACTTCTCCCGGGAGATAGGGTCCGTGGGGTTGCTACTGCCCAACAGCTCGCCACATGCTGCACTGCAGGTTTCTGTATCTTTCTTGGTCTGGCTCCTCATCCTAGACCTGTTCCGGTAAAGTAAACTCTACAGGCACAGACCTAGAATTCGGAGCGCGCAAGCCCCATCACAACGTCAACGTAGAGATACTGGGTGGGGTTATTATTATTATTATACTTGAGATAAAAAATGAAGAATAACGTATAACAGGGTTTTTCGAAAATCTACCCCTAAAGGCGTGAAAAGGCATAGTCAATTTTACAGAGCAGGTTTTACTGTGGAGCTCGATTAACTCGAAAATTGGTGTAAATAACCTTTCAATCAAGCTACAGAAATATGCCAAACTATTTTTTTAAATTCCATCCCTGTGGGGGTGAAAAAAGGGAATATAGTAAATATGAAAATCTTATTCATTTGGTTAATTAACTTGAAACTTGGCACAAATACTTGCCTAAGCAAGTAATAAAGTTTTTCATTAATAGTTTTTCCCCCACAGAGAAGGTTAGAGGAGAAGGAGGGCAAGGAGAGGGGGTGGTGAGGAGGGAAAGTGGGAGGGGGTGGGGGTGGTGAGAAGGTAAAGCGGTAAGGAGAGGGTTTGATGAGAGAGAGAAGGAGGGGAGGGGTGGTGAGGACGGATAGGGGTAGGATGATGGAGGGAGAGGAGGGGTGGTAGAGGGATAGCAGGGCATAGTGAGGGGGACGGTGTAATGAGGTGCGGAGAAGGGAAGGTGAGGGCAGGAGTTAGTGGGGGTACAGGGGGTGAAAGGGTTAGGGGGAGGTTAGCGGGAAGGCGATGTGCTCAGGGGGTGATAGGGAGAGGGGGGTGGAGAGGGTGAGGGGTTAAGAGGGGTCGGTGACGGGGATCATGGTGAGGGCGAAAGGGGAGGGAAGGGGAGGGGTGAGAGGGTTAAGAGGGAGATGAGGGGTGAGACGGGGATTAGAGGGAGTGGTGCGAGATAGGGTAAGAGGGTGGGGTGGGGCGAGTGCCTTTACACCTTAAAGTTGCTTTTTGCACAGCACTGATTCATTGAAGAAACCCTGCCCGACAGAAATGACTGAAAAATAGAAAGTCGGAAACTCGGAACGGCACACAAATTTTACCTCTTTATAATATTATTATATTAGATTAGATAAAGTGCATTTCTCAGATTGTTGGAAAAAGGTTAACTAGTTATGTATGTTTTTTTCTTGTTACAAATTGTTACTAATAAATTAAGTAATTAAATTTACAATAATTTACATTTACAACATTAAACATACATTTTTTATATTTTTTTTTTTAACATTTTGGTTTTGTATTCAAATCACTTTTAATTTTTAGGAAAACATAAACTAAAATAAATGCACTTCAGAATAACCCTCCCAAAGTAAAACTGCAACAAACTAAACGCCTAAATAAATTGTAAGAGCTATAAAATGATGCTTGGCTTAAAATGTGATGATACTTTTTCTTAAGGCGCTTTTCTGATGTAAATATAATAAACACTTTTTTTTCTTGAAATTACAGTTTTTAAAGAATAATAACGATTCAAACGTAGTCGTACTAAATCGTATTAAAATTTGGTATGTACAGTTTAAGATCAGACCATGTGTTTTTACTAACTCAATTGTGGTCCCGTCATTTTGATATCAAAATAGCGGGACCACTTTCTTTGTACAATATTTTGAAAGTTTATGAGTGTAGAATTTTATTATGAAAGTATGAAATAGTAGAAATATTGTATTAAATCATAGTCACATTATATTCGATATACCTGGCGGGGTCCCGTCATTTTGACATTCATAAATACGCGGGTATTATTCGTTTTTCAAAATTAGACTTTTTTTCTCGGAAATGCTTAAGTCCAGCCTCTCCCATACACTCATTCCACTGTGCGCCGTCGTGGGAGCTGGGAACTCAACCGAAACCTACCGCATTCCTAAGTAAAATATACGATTGAAAACTTGGCACCCCTTCCCGTAAACCATCGCCCAGATAATTATTAAAAATGCGATTTAAAAATCGTAGACCATTAATTTCGATCACGGATAGCAGATGTGAAATAATCGATATACTTAATTAGTATAATAAAAGTGCACAGTACCCAGAACTTCCAATTTACTCATACCTAATCTGTATATTCTTTCCTGTAGTGATTTGGCAAGAACATCGTGGTCGACGAACAATTAAGTAAATTACATAATAATTAAGTAAACTGGAATTTATTTTCTCTTATTCGTTTTCTTGAACTGCTATCGCTTACACCAACATAGTCTTTCAATTAATTGTTGTCTAGCGTTAATCTGCATTTATATGCACATAGTTAGATGTTAAAATGATGTTATTAGCCTGTTTGTAATCAGCGTGGAGGGTCTGGAGAGAAATCTCATTAAAGGCAAATAGAAAGTGAAGCGGGTGCGGCGGCAGGCGAGTCGGGGCGCCGCGCCTCCGACGCAACTTTTATCACCCTCTGAACTATCGCTGAAGCGACAACTACGTATATCGTGACTAGATTATGTTCTGCTTGCTGTTTAATGTTAAAAATATCTGTTACCTATATGGAGGGGATTGTATAAATGATCACGGATATACCTACTGATTTTCTAACAGATTTGCATAGAGGAACCAGTGGAACTTTGTGAAAAGTTTCAATACCTAACATAAATTCATTGGCTAAGCAATGCTATAGCATCTCTGCATAATAATGTTGATCCACGGATGCTTTTTAGGGTTCCGTACCTCAAAGGGAAAAAACGGAACCCTTATAGGATCACTCGTGTGTCTGTATGTCTGTCTGTCTGTCTGTCCGTCTGTCACAGCCAATTTGCTCCGAATCTAAAGAATCGATTAAGTTGAAATTTGGTACACATATATTTTTCTGTGACCCAAACACGGACGTGTAACGTAAATAAATGAATTTTGAATATGGGGGTCACTTTTGGGGGGCAAATAAGAAAATTAAGAAAAAAAGTTTTACAAACTGTAAGTACCGTGTGACATATCAAATGAAAGGGCTTACTGCGAGGGTCTCAAATATATTTTTTATAATTTTCAAATATTTTTTTTTAAAGTTAATAGACAATAATTTACCATGCACCCCCCCCCCCCCTTTACCTCCGTAACTACTGAGCCTAAAATTTTGAAAAAAATACAGATAATAGTTCTTTACCTATAGATTACAGGAAAACCTATCAGAAGTCTATGGTTTCAAAAGAGCAAGTAAATCTATGTATATAAAATTCGAAGTCCTCACTGACTGATAATAATCAACGTACAGTCCAAACCACTGGACCTAGAGACATTAAATTTTAAAGTGTTAACATCCACTAAGGAAGAATTTTTGGAAATTCAATCCCTAAGGGGGTAAAATAGGGGATGAAAGTTTGTACGAAAAATATTAGTACTTGAGTCAATAGTCTTGAAACTTTGCATGAATGAAACTACCCCCTAAACAGGGATGGGAAGTGTCAAAGTTTGTATGGAGGAATTTTAACGCGCGGTACGATTAATTTTGATTTTGACGACACGGTTGGCGCAGTGGTTGAGCGATTGACTGCTGCGCATCATGTCGCGGGTTCGATTCCCGCACGGAACAAATATTTGTACGACCTACAAGTATTTGTTCCGAGTCTGGGTGTTTTTCTATCTATAATATGTATGTATTTACAAAAAAAAATGTATATAAGTAGTTTATCAGCCATCTCGTTACCATAACACAAGCATTAGGTTGCTTAGCTTGGGACTAGATGGCGTTGTGTGAAATGTCCAAGGATATTTATTATTTATTATTTTATTATTATTTATTTAAAACTCAGTTTTTATAATTGAGATCAAAAATTAAAAAATAAAGTGTACCTATCAGGATTTCAAGTAAAACTACCCTTATGGGGTGAAAAGGGGTAGTAAATTTTACAGCGGAGTATATTTTACATAACCATAACTTAGGTTAAGGTTAGGTTAGGTTTCCATAACTTTACTCAAAGATTATTTATAATCTTTGTGTCAAGTTATGGAAACATCCCAAACGATTCGTAAAATTCCACCCCTGTGGGCGTGAAAACAGGGAATACAGATTTATGAAAAATCTTATTAATTTAGTTAATTAACTTGAAACTTCCGCGGTATTTTTACTAAAACTCGAAAGGAGATCGAAAATTAAGAATTTATTGTACGCACGGCTACAGATCAAGCTATACATTTCCAGTATAAGCTGATCTCATATTGTATAGGATTTCCTTACAATGAGAAGTCAGTGTAAACTGGAAATGTGAGTTCATGTGTAGCCGTGTGTACACTTTTGAAGGTTTGGCTATCTTTATAAGAACCATTATTGTTTCTCTCTTCAAATATACAATAGGTTTGGGTATTAGATGTTGATTTGTACTCTAAATTAATTATACCTATGAACAGAAGTCGGAGGCACCTTATTCCGATGTAAAAATCCTTATTCTGATGTATTTGGTTTCTAATTCCGAGTGTACAAAGTGCAAAGGAAAATGGTAGGAAGAATAATGGTGTTCAAAAATCAACTCTATTTATTAACTAGCTGACCCGACAGACGTTGTCCTGTCCCAATTTCAATATTCCCATATAAAATCCACTTTAAGTTTTCCAGAATTTTCCAATTTTCCCGGCAACTTTTCCAATTTTTCTCATCGTTTAAACCTTCCCTGGACTACGTCAAACATTTCAAAACCAAAATCAGCTAAATCGGCCCAGGCGTTCTTGAGTTATAAAATTACAACGAAAAGTGGCATTGATTTTTATAGATATAGATTAATTTATAAAGGGTTTAATCCTTCGTAAATCTCAGTCATCTTCTTAGATGAGGTTTTAATGTTCTAATAAAATGATGTCACAATGTTCAATAAGATGCCTGTTAAATTAGTTACATAAAAATATTAAACTATAACTGAACTGAAACTATAAACGAAAAGTGAATGGCAAGCTGCGTAAAATTGTAAACACTGTATTTTAAGGTGCTCAATGTGCTCATAGAACCTTATTCCGACCTCGGAATAGTATTTCATACCAAAAAAGAATTTATCCCAAAAACAAACTTAACATTGGATACCAAAAAAAAAAAATGTCATAAAATTACAAATTCACAATTTTCGGACTTTTTCCTTTACTTGTGCTGGGAGACCTTGCTTCTTGCCAAAATTCATTATTCTAGGTCAACGGGAAGTACCTCATAGGTTTTGATTTACTTGCGACAGTTGCGAGTATCAAAATGTGTCGCAAAATGGCCGTATTTTTTTATTGCGTTGACTTAGAAGCTTGAGTTTTTTAGGACTTCAAGATACCATAGACCTACGTATTTGATATTAATTTCAACTTGATACCTTTATGCATTCCTCAGAAAATGGGTCTTGACACACTGACAAATTAAGAATTTTCGGACTTTTTTCTATATTTGTGTTGTAAGACCTTGCTTCTTACCAAATTTCTTGATTGTAGGACGACGGAAAGTACCCTATAGGTTTTGATTTACTTGCGAGTATCAAAAAATGTCGCATAAATGGCCGTATTTTTTTATTACGTTGACTTAGAAGTTTGATCTTTTTAGAACTCCAAGGGACCATAGACCTACTTATTTGATATTCATTTCAGCTGGATAACTTCACGCGTTCCTGAGAAAAACGGTCTTGACAGACAGACAGACAGACAGACAGACGGACAAACAAGTGATCCTATAAGGGTTCCGTTTTTTCCTTTTGAGGTACGGAACCCTAAAAATCACAGTTTCTAATTACAAGTAGGTATTAATAAATGCAAGATTTTTGCATAATTTATATACAGTATGGAAATAAATCAAACTATAAGTAATACTGGTCCACAGAAGTACTTATAGCAAAATTAAATTTTAAATTTAAAACCATAAATTAAAAGAGTAATTTTTTCAAACAAAACACATACCTATCAAAATTAATTCAGTAAAAGAAATTACTCTGTTTAGACAACCGAGCTGGCCACTGCGGTGCACCACAGTGCCCAATCCATTGTTCGCCGAACATGTTTTTTTTTGTTTGCACACATGTTCAAGGATCAAGTTCATTCACTCATTGACCTAGTGGTCCAATTCTACAGTGTTTAAATTTACTCAAAATTAAAACTCTACTTTTTGACATAATTACTGCACCGATTTCGTTTATTTTGTATATCGTCAGCAAAGGCGATATCAAGTATCTGGTAGAATTTATTGCACATAATTATATTATGTGAGCTCCATGCCGTATACAACGTGTAACGTTAAATGCGCAAAACCTCTTAAGAGGTCAGTACTCATCATTATGAACAACTTTTATTATGGGAACAAACCGCGAAATCGCGAAAAAAAATCAGCTGTTCAGTACATTTATGTTCGCATAATTCGTCAAAATGTACATTTTGACGAATTATGCGAACATAAATGTACTGAACAGCTGAGCTGATTTTTTTTCGCGATTTCAGGTTTGGTCTCACAGTAAAAGTTGTTCATAATGATGAGTACAAAGACCCCTTAAGAGGTTTTGCTCATTTAACGTTACACGTTGTATAATACAACATTAGTTTTTGTTTACTCTGAACCCGAAAGAGTCATTGTACTCATCATTTTGAACAACTTTTTCTATGGACCACACATTTTGTCGATTTAAGTGAATAGCTGTTCCATACATTTTCTCGATTTAAGTGAACACAGGACAGAAACATGGAACAGCTGATTTTTTTTTTCGCGATTTCAAGGTTGGTCCCATAGAAAAAATTGTTCAAAATGATGAGTACAATGACCCCTTTTTGGGTTTAGTGTAAACAAAAACTAATGTTGTCTATACAGAATACTTAATTGCAAAATCATTGTAAATAGAATTTAATACTTGCTAAAAATTACATCGAATTATGTATGAATTTAAATTTACCTTTGTTAATTCATTGTATGGGAAAGATAAGACTTTCCCATACAATGAATTAACAAAACACATAAATAGATCACCTTTGACATGCTGTAATTAGTGAATGAAACGCAAAATTACACCTCAGAAATAGACTTAAAAATTTGAACCCAATGCGGGAAGGGCCTATTCATAAAAACAACCCTGAAAATTAAAAAAGATATCAAGTAGGTACCTATCTGAAATCGCTATTACGCGGCATACATCGGAATAAGGAACCGTCTGAAACATTTTGCACCTAATGCAGCGGTATATATACCGTCTTGAATATATTCAAGACATATTTTCACCTTGATTTATTCAGAAAAAAATACAAAAGCTAAGTGTTTTCGATTGAAAATCTAATACTTGAAATAGTTTACATAACTCAAAGAATTACACATAAAAAAATAAAAATAAAAAAATAAAAATAACCAAAACTCACTATTTAAAACAAACATCGTATAATCGCGTGTGCAAGGTCCAAAATGTATGAAGCGTGCGTTCGTACCAGCTGCTGACGCATAAATTTTAAAACGCATACACATTACTTGAGACCTTTGACGATATAACTACGCAAAGTTATATTATTAATTGATTAAGAGATCGTTCAGTTATAACGAGCTTGTAAATCGCTCGTAAACGCAGTTTTTCTAAATAGTTACCTAGGAATATGGCACCAATTTTAGAACCCCTCGGAATAAGGTGCCTTTACCTTAGCAGTTTCAACATTTTACAGTAATAAAACGCGCTAAAATAAGGAAAAGAGATGACCGTCTGGGAGGACATTAGTTCCGTTAGTGCAAATATCATTACAAACTATCAGACGAGACTATTATAAATAAGATAACTAACTACTTACTTACTACTTACTAGACTGATTACTTTGACAATTCAAAATTGCCTGTAAATAGTTTAGTTGAAATAAATGCTTCGAGTTCGAGTTTAAGTATTAGACCCCTTCAGAAAGAAAGATAGCGTAATTACACTAGAGCAGCTTAAATCTTTCCATTCATCAAGAGCTTCCCGATGTCTTTGTGTGTGCAGACAGTATTCATCTGTTCGTGAAACTATGTTACAATTCAATTTTCTCTAAAGTACGTAGCAAAAAGTAATATGTGAGGTAACAAAGACCCGACAGCCAGCCACGAGCCCGCGAAGCTATTGTGGCAGACTGCAGACTGCACTCTCGCACTCCCGCCTGCCCTTCAGACGTTCATGTGACGATGAAACTTCTTACATACCTTCACATTTATCTAGACACACTACGTAAGCTCTTTCTTTTTTTGGCAACGCAAACAATTTGTAAGTTTGTTCGTTGGTTTCGAAGGATGCAGTTTTGAAAGTAATTAATTTCTTGACAGTTTTCGTGTTTGTTGTTCGTAAATTCACGCCTGCATTGGATGATATGTTCGTCTGTCTGCTGTATGTGTTTGCCTGTGTTTGATATTCATAGATGGTTTAGTTAAATACTTACTAGGTAAACTAACTATGAATAATGTAGTAGGTCTGTATGATACACCCAAACACACCGGAGATCCCATTACTTGAGATACTTACGGGAATACCGAGCACATACTCGATCAAATAGAAAAAAATATTTTTTGCATGTTTTTCATCAGCGTTAGGTGTTTTAGGCACGGGATGAAAATGTCGGCTCTGGGCAGCGAGATGAAAATGTGCCTGTTGTGCAAACGAACAGTGGAGGGCATCGTTCGCTCATCAAATAAAATGCGAGCGAGAGCAGTTGTCGGTGACCCCGGAGCTCCGGACTGCAAACACACGGCTAATTGCAACAGAACCTCCCGTCTGATAACTACGTGAAAATTTAATCCTTCCGCTTACAATCATTTTTATTCTTTTTAATCCTTCGTTAAGTCTGGGAAAATTGAATGTTTTAATTATATAGTGTGGTCGTACAATTTTTTTATTGAAAATTTTCTGCATTGTGATTTGCTTCCTCTTATAGTCATATTTCATCAGCAGTTATTTTATCAGCTTGTCCATGTGGAATGTTATTCTAGTAATCTGCTAAGTAAAATTCCTAATATAAAAATAAAACCATTCAATACTTACTTATTCCAAGAATTTGTAAAGGTGCCTCTTAAGTAGTAAGCTAACGGCGACCGAACTCTGCTCGGCTGAAAATAGAGAAAACGAATTTTCCCAGAAATGAGACCTAGCTAGATCTACCTATTTTTCGCCTCCGTAAACCCCTAAAAGTACCTATTGGAACTTTTGTCGAAATCGATATAGCTGTTTCGAGAACGTGATTACAAATACAACATTATTTTTGTTTACACTAAACCTCTTAAGGGGTCACTGTACTCATCATTTTGAACAACTTTTACTATTGGACCAAACCTGATATCGCAAAAAAAATCAGCTGTTCAGTACATTTAAAAGTTAAAGTTGTTCATAATGATGAGTACAATGACCTTTTAAGAGGTTTAGTGTAAACAAAAACTAATGCTGTACATGTTATACTGGAGGATGTATATATTTCAATGTAATATAAACATAACCTATAAACAACAAAATTATATCCTAACTAAAACTATTAATAAACTAAAATATGGCGTCGAAAAATTCCTCCGCATCGCTGTCGACTGGTAGAGTACCCAAGAGACTGGCGGCACTGCCACGTTGTATGGCAATGCTAAGCCTCTGGCCAAAGTAAAAGCCAGCCCTCGGGTCACGGGAAGTGTCAACCAGCCGTTTGGAGATTTCGTTGAATAAAACAAGAGCACTTGGACCCCACGGCCCAAGGGTTTCAACCCCAAACGGCTCGAAAATATAATTACCGATAAGGTTATTATATTTCCGCCGCTTGAGGTTTTCCGCAGCCGCAGCAGCAGTGCCAGCACAGCACGCCGAGCCAGGAAGATGGGATGGCGCAAGAGTATTGACACACGTTGCGTCCCACACTAAAGGCCTTCCCACCTTCCATGGAAATAAAGACATCCCGTCCGGTCATTTGCCATCGTCACGTGCCAAGCCACTGGGTTCTAATACAGCTGGAACGCCGACGGTGACAAGGGCTCGTCGGATGATGTCATTGATGTTCGCGAACCGTGCTAAGCGACCCGCACTTCGGCTGCAAGACAGGCCGTGGTGTCCGAGGCTGTTGACAACTTCACCACAGTGACAGCGATGAGGAGAACAACATGGAGCTCCTAGTCGCAGTGAAAGCAGCGAGGCGGAAAGCAGTGTCTTCGAACCAAGTGCCTATATTCGACGACGGTAGTGCATGAAGCCACAGACCCGACTCCCACCTCCCACAGCCAGCAGACGCGCACGCTCCGCAGTAGTAGCAGACGTGTCAAGTAAATTGTTCTGTGCTACTCTGCAGAGGGGCTCATCCCACCGTCTCTGGGAAGATGGATTGTCGGGTGGATTTGAATTCGGGCAAGCGAGTCTCCAGGCATCCATAGCCTCGGTGAAACAAGGCACATCAAAATTAACCAGTGTGGAGGCTAGGATTTTCCTGATTAACTTCTCTGTGCCGTGGACCGAGTATATGAATGCCGGTAAACTAATACTAGAAATTTTGCGGACGCCGAGGCCTCCCATACGGATGGGAAGAGTAGCTTGTGCCCAAGCACGGTCGTCCATGGCCACAATTAAGATTTGAAGTTAAAGTATGCTGGATAATTTTGTCCATTTTGTCTAAAAGGTGAGTGTGCTGCCATAAATGGGAAGCGCGAAGGAAATATATTAATTTAGGACCGAAACAGCAGTATAACGAATTAATGTTATGGCCGAATGCATGTTAATTTGGAACAATCTTTCTGATACGTCATTGAAATTTTAAATTTTTTCTTCAATAAAAACAGGAAAAGAATTTTCATAGATTGGAGACCCAAGGAGACGAAGAGTGTTCTTTTCAATAATTTTGATTTCGGGGGCTATTGCGTTAAATTTGGGAAGTGTTAGATGTCTGTCAGTATCGTCCGCTAAGAATAGTTCACATTTCGAAAGGTTGAGATCAAGGCCAATCAATCTGCCTAGCCTTTTCCCAACTATGTTGGGGTCGGCTTCCAGTCTAACCGGATGCAGCTGAATACCAGTATTTTACATGGAGCGACTGCCTGTCTGACCTCCACAACCCAGTAACTGGGTAATACGATACCCCTTGGTAAGACTGGTTGTCAGACTTTCGGGCTTCTGACGACCCGTAACGACTGTCAAAGATCCACGAATAACAGCCGGGACCAACGGCTTAACGTGCTTTCCGAGGCACGGAGGAATCTCGATATGTAAAGATGGTCACCCATCCACTGACCAACCCCGGCAAGCGTAGCTTAACCTGACGGATCGACCCGTGCGGCTGTTATTACTTAGCCACGAGCTCCTTTGAGATCAAGGCCAATGGAATGAAATTCATTTTTTAAGAATTGTAGGTCATTTAAAACAGTTTCTACATCGCCTCCCAAGGTTCCATCATCAAGATACCAAACGTTAAAGGAATTTAGCTGTCGAATGATTATGTTATACTTATACAAATATTGATCATTTAATAGTAGTACCCCGAGCTATGCTCTGATGATAATAGAGAAAACCCATTTCTTTCCCCAGAAATGAGACCTAGCTAGATCGACTTCAATTTTTCGCACCCGGTAAACCCCTTTATTGCAACTCATCGACACCGTTAGAGCCGCGTGTTTTCGAGAACGTGATTACAAATTTAAATATAATATTGCTCATTTAATAGTATTGGATACAATATTAATACAGCGGAAATTGTGAAGGAATTTCTACAGCCCTTTTTTTCAGTACTTTTCAGTCTTTTTTTTTGGTGGCATAAAAACATGATATATATATATATATATATATATATAGATATACCCATGGGCACTTTGTGGCTCCATCGTGCCATATAGGTAGTAATTTGTTGATCCGTTTTCACTTGTTGATCCGGGTGGTATTTGTTGATCCATTGCTAGTCAAACCATACGTAAGTGGCTCTGATTGGAGCCACAAGTGTTAACGCGAGTAATAATAATAATTAAGACATTTTTATACAAATCCACCTTTTTTGCATTTGAGCACTAGTTGATCCGATTCAAATGAGCCAATCAGAGCACACCATTTTTCACGGGCTTTGTCATTGGCTACTATAGATAGATAGAACATGGATGGTATTCAAACAAATTAATTCTTGCATTATACAGCGTGCCGCCGCTATCGCGACATTAACTTCAGACGCAAACATGGTTCCGCGTTTTCGTTTTCGGAGGGTTTGGTGAGTACTGGTGAGGGGGAACGGGAGAGGGTGGTGAGGAAGGGGGGGAGAAGTGGAGGGGGTGGTAAAGGGGATGAGGGAGGAGTTGTGAGAGGGATAGAGTAATGAGGGGGAGGATGTTGAGGGGAGAAGGAGGGAAGGCAGTAGTAAAAGGAGAGATCGAGGGGCATGTTGAGGGGGAGAGTGATAGGAGGCACCACTGTGAAAGGCAGAGGGGGAGGTTAGGGAAAGGGAATGCGCCAGGGGAAGGGGTATTAAAGGAGAGATAAGGAAGGGAAGGGGGCCAGAGGGGAGTAGGATACAGGAAGGGGGAGATGGGGAGGGTGTGGTGAGTACTGGTGAGAGGAAAGAGGACGGGGGAACGGGAGATGGTGGTGAGCAAGGTGGGGGTGAGGAGGAGAGGGGATGGTGAGAGGGGAGGGGTGAGGAGTGGTGGGAGGGATAGAGTAATGAAGGGGAGGATATGGAGGAGGGTTGTTTTGAAGGAAAAGGGACGGGAGGCAGTAGTAAAAGGGGGGCAGATGCAGGGGGAAGAGTGAGGAGGAAAGGGAGGGGAGGCAGTGGTGAAAGTTGTAGGGGAGGTTCGGGGAAAGGGGATGCGTGAGGGGGTGAGAGTGAGAGGGAGATGTGGGGGGTGTGAGAGGGTAGAGGGAGGGGTGAGATAGGGAGGGGAGGGGGTTGGTGAGAGGTGGGCAGAAAGGGGATATAGGGAAGGGGTTAGAGGTGGGGTGAGAGGGACGAGCGCCTTTACATGTTAAAGTTGATTTTTGTATAGCACTGATTCATTGAAGAAACCCTGCATGACAGAAATGACATGATGAAAAATAGAAAGTCGAAACCGCACAAAAAACAGAAGTTAACTCCAGTCGTGCGTCGGAGCTAACACACACACTTTTTTTTGTAAATGCATACTTTTATAGATAACTACACCCAGACTGAGGACATACAGACATGTGCTTGGACACAAATGCTTGTCCTGGATGGGATGTGATGGTATGGAATCGAACCCACGACCTGCGGCATGATAAGGTGGTATTTTAACCAAATACGCCATTGTGGCCTGTCACTGTCAGAATGCTTCACTGTTAATGGTGTTGTCACATGTAAAATCAGGTCACAAAAGCGCACAAAAGCTTCTCTATTATCTTCTATACCTCATCATCATCATTTCAGTTGAAATACATCAACTGCTGGACATAGGCCTCTCCCGAGCACCGCCACTTCGACCGGTACTGTGGTTCCCACATCCAGCGGATTCCTTCTTGCGATCTTTATAAGGTCATCGGTCCACCTTGTGGGAGGCCTTCCAACGTTACGTCTTCCAGTACGCGGCTGCCTCTCCAGAACCTTTCGGCCCCATTGGCCATCTGTTCTGCAAGCAATATGCCCTGCCCACTGCCACTTAAGTTCGGCAATTCTTTGGACTATGTCTTCCCGAACGCTGCCCAGGAGAGTCGTATTCGACGATTGACCGCTTTCTCGAAATTGGACCTACCTAACTGGACAGTTTGTCCTAAGCAACATACTCGTCCACAACTTCGAGTGTAGTGTCTTCGATCTTCATGAGAGTGGGTGCTACATGGGCATTTGACGTGACCATCCATGTCTTATCCATGTTCATTTTAAGACCCACTCTTTCGAAATCTCTACTGAGGTGAGACTACGGAGGACTTTAGTACAATGCTCCATAGCATTGTACTAAAGTCCTCCGTAGTCTCAGCCATGCCTACTATATCGTCGGTAAACCGAAGTTGACTGACGTACTCGCCATTGATGTTGATGTCTAGCCCTTTCCAGTCCAGAACCTTGAAGGCATCCTCCAGTGCAGCGGCGAACAGTTTCAGAGAGATAACGTCTCCCTGTCCCCCTCGCTGCAGAAGGATAGGTTTGGAGGTACGGTCCTGGAGTCAGACTGACGTAGTGGCGTTTTCGTACAGACACTTCGGCCGCCTAGACCGCTAAACGTAGAGAACTGAAAAAACTCCTTGCAGTAATGCATACTTAGGTTGATCCACTCGATTTTATATTCGCATTACTTAATACATTCTTGGATCCGCCAACATACTCGAAGTGGATCTTACAATGTACGAAGCATTACGAATATAAAATGTACTACATCAACGTACGTATGCATTTCTGCGAGGAGAGTTTAAAACGGAACCACATAGTACTTATAACCTCATGTTCGAGGTGGATCTAACAATGTATGAAGCAATGAGAATATAAAATCGAGTGGATCAACGTTTGTATGCATTTCTGCAAGGATAGCATAAAACGGAACCACATAGTACTTATAACCTCATATTCGAGGTGGATCTAATAATGTATGAAGCAATGAGAATATAAAATCGACTGGATCAACGTATGTATGCATTTCCGCAAGGAGAGTATAAAACGGAACCACATAGTACGCTGTGCGTGGTGCCGCACCTCTTAGTAGAGGTGGATCTAACAATGTATGAAACATTGCGTATAGAATATCGAGTGGATCAACTTATGTAGGTAGAAAATTATTATCATTTTTATGCAAGGAGTGTGTAAATCAAAAAAAATAATGTTAGAAGTATCTGAAATTCTCTGTATATGGAGCCAATAAGTATTGGTCTTCAGATAAAATTCGGAGCCAAAAAGTGTTGTTGAGTATTAAAAAATTGACCGTTACGGATCCACTTTTGTTTAGATGCTAGAGTAAAAAAAATGTCGAGTATAAATATATTTCTGCAAATATATTTGGCAACGTCGCCAAGTAGAAGGCGACGTTGCCACTCCGCTCGAAAAATATTAAACCGGAGTCAAGTTATTCTGCTCTAAAGGTGGAGTCAATAATGCATTGGCTCACTGCTGGATCAACTAAGTGTGGGAAAGGGTGTTTATATATACGCCATACTTTCAATGTGTACCAAAACTGACCATTTCTCTAATCGTTTTTTTTTCGCAACAATGACGCCTCTTGTAAGCGCTATAACTCGAAGTTGCAACCACTCAGAGCAGGCAGACCGACGTCATTTGCATTAGGGGACTACTCTACAACCCATCGAAGTAAATCTAACCGTATCCATGATCGTTATGAAAAATCCTATCACCTCTCGGTCTATGATGTTCTATCGAAAAGGAAACACGATGAGAACCAAAACACAGTCACGGTCAGATGACGAGTCGATAAAGTGACTGCTGAGCGCGAAGTTCATGCTGAATCACACATCACATAATGTTTGATACATTTATTTGTATTGAAATCTAGTTTTAGAGATGTACTAGTTGTGAACTTAGTTAATTAATATTGCACGGTTTTCAGAAAGATATAATAAGCTTATTATAATGTTTTTATTATTATCGAGACAAAATGTTGATGGGCTTGTTGCCTATATAATGTGTTTGTTACACTACCAATATCAATCGTATTGGGAATGGACGTAGTAAGTCATAAATTGTAAATGCTACTAAAACAAAATCGAGCAATAACTGCCAAAATAAATATTGCCAACACATCGTATAGATTTTATATCCTGTTGTTATATTTAAAAAGCAGAATTTTGTGGAAAAACAGTTTTTTTTTAATTCTACAATGTAAACACAATTATAGTGTGAATGATTCTTAATTAGACTGTAAAGAAACGTAACATAACATAAATGGCTACCGTTCGTCGCGTTATCGTTAGTGTGCGTCGGGTCTCCTGGGGACTAGTTCATCCAATCGTGATACTACTATATACCTAAATTAATAACAATGTTTTTGTATAAAACTCTTATATTTTATTTATTTAGTTTAACATTTATTACAGTAAAAACTCAGGATGATGGTAAGTAAATCTGCAACATTTAAATACATTGATGATGTATCATAGTGATGCCCTTTTTTAACACAGGGGTGTTATAAGGTTAACGTGTGTGTCTGTGTATCTCTGTGGCATCATAGCTCCCGAACGGCTGAACCGATTTAGATTTCTTTTGATTTTACTTTTAATTTGTTTGCAGACATATATTCAAACTTACTAGATGGTGGGGTTAATCTGATGCAGAAGTTTAAAGCAGACTTATACTTAATGGAAAATAAGGTTTGCATTTCTTTATTTATACTTTCTTAAATGAATAATTTTAAAAAAGTGAAAATCTATTAGTGTATCCTAATTGTTTTAGATACAAGCACGGGAACCAGAAAAAGTTGACATAAAACTATATTATGAGTGCCTGTGCCCTGATTGCATGGTTTTTGATACTATGAATTTAAGACCAACAGTGGAGAAGCTGGCCTCGCACCTGAATCTGAACCTTTATCCTTATGGAAATGCAGAGGTATGAATATTATAATTAACCTTTAGCTACTGAGGTGGATTTAATTTCACGTACCTAAACTCTGACGTGGGGGTCCTCAGACTCCCGTTTATTATGTGCTTTATTTAAAAATCTTTAGGTTTTTAGCTTTAGTGGATATATTTAAATAAAATAAAATTATTTTTGTATAATTTCTTTGTTTATAAGTAATTACCATTATTTCAAAGTTTAGAAAACATACCATTTTTTATGTAAAATCAGGAGATCATAAATTCATAATCGTTCGGTATGTGATCAAGGGAGTAATTCAAAAATTTTACTTTCTCAAGGCTTGAGAGGCCCCCACCTCAGTAGTTAAAAAGTAACTGAACTAAGTAATAGGTCTGCTACCGAATGAAACAAAGATGTTGATGTTCGCAAGTCATTCCATATTGATTAGGTGCTATCAAACATAAATAAATAATTGCACTATGGACCTCGTGTTCGTGTCTCGTGTGTGTGTGGGGGTGTGTGTGTGTGTTACACGTGAGGTTGATAGTACAATGAGGAAACTATACAAAAGTTTATGTTAAGTAAATATAATTTAAAGGCATAGTGAACATTTTTCACCGGGATTATTTTTATCTATGCCTGTGTGAAAAGTCCACTGCAAAATCGGTTTTTACCCGACTGCGCGACAGCAAAGACAGGGTAGGGTTATGTTTTCCATGCGTATCATCGATGTATCTTTGTATGTGGGATTCTTCTGGATGGATTTTAATGCATGAGGTGTACATATCGACTCGTCTGAGTCGCGCGATATGGTTATAGGTTTGGTTTTAGGGTTCCGTACCAAAATGGTAAAAAAGGAACCCTTATGTTGCGAGTCGCAACATAAGGGTTCCTTTTTTAACAACTTGCGACTCAGTCTGTCTGTCTGTCTGTCATAGCTGGATATCTCAAGAACTACTAATACTATCAACTTGAAATTTGGAACAGTTTTAGATGACGTTTACCCAACTATTTTGCAAATAAGAAAGACTTAAAAATATTTATATTTTTTTGCAACAGGTGCTGCAAGGGGGTCTAAAAATTAAAAGTGAGGCTAATAAGGCACGTGGAGTATCATAATTATGAAAGAGCGCTGTTTGCACATTCTTAAACATTTTTTTTATTTTTTTAAGCTCGGTGCGCGAGTCCGACTCGCTCTTGACTGGTTTTTTTTTTAATCGCATAATATGATGTGTAACATCTGACATCTCACTTTGGTAAAAAGTACTTTCCAGTTCCGTACCAAACGACCAACATTTCAATCCGTCACTCAAAACTTTTAGAAAAATATTTTCACTTCCTGTTAAGTACCTACTTATACTACGTATACCTCCGTCACTTCCGTCCCTTTTCAAGAAATCTCTTACAGATTTCAAGAAAGCGAGAGGAAAAATGTCACATTTAGGTATCTAAAACAATGACCATGTGGGGTATCAAAACAAGAATAAAGTTTAAAAAACTGTAACCCGATTACGGAAAAATAAAATTGATCTAAAAAGTTCAAAATATTTGTTTACTTAAACAATAATGACATAGGTATATACATATTTGTAATGTGCTCGTCAAGACCTTTCTTTTGATACCAAACATGTCATGATTATCTCAATTTAATTTTTTTCGAGGTCAGAAATTTACGTGTAAAGTCCACCATATTAAATATAGGAAGAATTTATGTAGCCTATGTCACCCGGACCATTATTACAAATCTATCGATACCTCATTCATCAACATCCGTTCAGTAATTTAGGCGCTACGGTGGAATACACGTAAATACATACTTATATACATACTTACATACTTAAATAGACTGCTAAAATCATAACCCTTCCTTTTTGGTTTGCCGTAGTCGGGTAAAAATACATACTCACTTTAATCACAGAATAAATAATAGTACTAACGTCTTATATACATACTTACATACATACATACATAGACTGCTAAAACCATAACCCTTCCTTTTGGCTTTGCCGTAGTCGGGTAATAAAGGGCTTGAGAAGACGATTCCAAATATATAACACTAAATGGTTAAAAAAAAAAAATAACTAGACTGTAGCATCAAATCTGAGATAGAAATAAAACAAACTATCATCTAGCTCACGGACGTTTTTTTTACGAGAACTTTAACTTGTATAAGTTAAAATATTTATTTTTAGGGTTCCGTACCTCAAAAGGAAAAAACGGAACCCTTATAGGATCACTTTGTTGTCCGTCTGTCTGTCAGTCTGTCAATACCCTTTTTCTCAGCAACGCGTGAAGGTATCAAATTGAAATTACTATCAAACACGTAGGTCTATGGTCCCTTGGAGTCCTAAAAAATCAACGCAACAAAAAAAAACCGGTCAAGAGCGAGTCGGACTCGCGCACCGAGGGTTCCGTTCCGATTTCCGAAAAAGTGTGCTACTTAGATACATCGTTTTATTTTTCCTGTAATCTTTACATAAACTTCTATCACATAGAATAATTTCAGATTTTTCTCTTTGTAAACTTCGGAGATAAGGGGGGGGGGATGGTATTTTTTTTTACATTTTTCATCAAAAGTAGAATTCTGTGCGGCCTAAAAAAAAATAAAAATATTTTGAGAATGTGCAAACAGCGTTCTTTCATATGATACCCCACATGCCCTAGTAGCCTCACTTTAATTTTTTAGGACCCCCTTTCAGTCCCTGTTGCAAAAAAAATATAAATATTTTTATTTGTTTCTTATTTGCAAAATAGTTGGGTAAACGTCATCTAAAACTATTCCACAAGTTGATAGCATCTGTAGTTCTTATACCTACACGTAAAGTGGCGATGTTTTTTTTTTCTCGTCTACCCCATGGTGTGGGGTTAGTTGGATGGGTCTTTCAAAAATATTGCGTGAAAACAATTTTTCAATTTAGGGATCCATTTCTGAAATAGTGCTAATTTTTGTTAGAGTCAAGTGACCCCCCACCCCAGCTAATCGATTACTTTTGGATGGCTGAAAAAATTCACAGTAGTAGTTTACATATAACGAAGTTAAAAGGAAAACTATCACAGTTAAGTAAGCTTTTCAAGTTTACGAGTAATAGTCAAATATTCATGAAACAACAAAAAGCCCTCTTCTTAGTCCGCATTATTGTGCAACTACGGAACCCTAGATAACTGCGCGTGGCCCGACACGCACTTTGCCGGTTTTATAAAATAATGTCTGTCAGGTTGGACTCTTCACATATCACTTCAGGTAAATATCCCTATAGTGATCATAATCAGCTATGTTTTATTTTATTTTGATCCATAGACAATAGACAAGGGTAACGGCGTGTACGAGTTCGACTGCCAGCATGGTCCGGATGAGTGCTACGGCAATAAACTGCATGCTTGTGCCATCGACTACCTGCGCAATATGACCAAAGCGGTCTTCTTCAACTCCTGCATGATGGAACCTTCAAGAAACAATAGAGGATCTAACGACGAAGCTGCTGATGAAGTAAGCTTGAATTATCAAAAATTATAAAAATGAAGCAAGGAGTGTCCAACTATTTTTTTCGAGAAATTCAAGCAAAATGTGTTTTCATAACATAATTTAATTAATAACATGATAAGATGATGACCATCCTACTAATTATGAATTTCTCTAAAATAAAATTACAATTAATTAGTTTCACACAAATAAATAAATTATTTCACATTAGATTGTCTGTTTGATAAGTTAACATAAATGTACTATTTTCAGTGTGGAAAAACCCTGAACGTAGACCCAGAGTGGATAAAGCAATGCGCAAAAGGGGATAGAGGAAATGCACTCCTTAAACATTATGGAGATGAAAGCAAAAAGGTTGGCTACAATTTCGTTCCCTGGATCTTGATCAATGGAGTACAGAATGACGGAAGCAACTTCATGAGAGACGTGTGCGCAGCTTTTAAGACACCACCACCAGAGTGCAAGTAGTTTAAGTAATTCTAAGAAAAATAAAAGTAAATTGTAGCTTTTCTTTTATATTGTGTTTTGTTGTAACGGATTTAACTTTGTCACGTAGTTTTTAAGCTTGTTTTAAATAAAATGTATAATTTCATTGTTTGTTAAGAGAAAATAAATTATTTTGAATTTGAATTTCGACTCACCTACAATACAATTGTACTGTACTCACTTAGGTACATACAATGTGGAGAAGAGAATACGACAAAAAATGAAAACACTGGCAATAACAACATAGGAATATTTTGAAACTTTCAACTAAATCGAAATTTAAAAAAGTGTTTTTTTCAAACAAACAAATTCGTAGTGATGGCCCGACTGGTGTTGCCGTTATATATGAGCTCTAGTGACTAAACTATTGGACATGTTTGATTTAATTTTTGTTTTTTTTTTTGTTAATTTTTGTTTGATTGGGAATGTCACCATCATCATCATCCGACAGCCGACCAAAACAAATAATGGGGTCGGCTTCCAGTCTAACCGGATGCTATTAGATATAGGTACGCAGTTTAATTTACTGTCGTATTGTCGTTTCCACCTTGTATATTAAAATGTGCAGCAACTCGCACTGTGTGGACATATCATACGAGTTACTTGCACATGCGGACAGTAGCTCGCAGCCGAGTAACTTCAACATTTTTTGTTGGGACCATCACTCGCATGGCAGCAGCTCGCACATCAGTCGCAAGAGGATCCTGAATAATCTTTCCAACCACACAACTCGCAAGAGACTCATCTGCCTATATAGTCAGTAGCTCGGCTTGCCTTGGCTGTTTTCATTAAGAGAGCTTAGCTACTCTCATAATGAAAACAACCAAGACAAGCCGAGCTACTGACATACGAGCACAAAGTGCCAGCAGCTGTCTACTGTCAGACTGAGCTGCTGACTAGAAAGCTAAAAATTTTGTTCGCGGTGTCTGCTCTATTTGACATTGAACATCAACGGTCAGCAGTGGTGTATTAAGTCCTTGGGAGACACTAAACGCTAGTGGTGGACTAAGCCTGTCGGGTGGTAAAACTTAACGGAGAAGGAATGAACGTCGAAATATTTAGCACGCTCCCACGCGCTTCGAAACTTTTCATTGACATTGATACAGAATTAGGAGATACTTTGTCGACAGCAGAAAAGTTAAGAGCATCAGATTCAGAAGCACAGAGGATGGTAGAGAAAATTTTTGCACCCCGTATAGTATAGTTTAAATTTTCTTTTGAACTGTTTATGTACAGAAAATAGGAATTAATTTGTCAACCTATACAGAAAACTTTGAAAATTTTAGCACCTTACCCCGGATAGGTAGGTTTCTTTTGACTATTCGTATATAAATAGGAGTTACTTTGTCGACTTACACAGAGAAGTCTGAGAAATAAAAGAGAATGTAGAGCGTGCTCGAAAATTTTAGCACCCTAAATTTAGCATGCGTATGGGACCCTCAACTACAAACAGCCTTTTACATAACGAACATAATTATTTTGATCTTGTTTGGGATTTGATTAAAAAGTGTTTCTCTAGACTCCATATAGGCGTAATAACAATAAAACTTCTATTGTGTCTTGTTCAGAGTCCTTCAACGGATTAAAGACGCATTCACTTACCCGCTCATTTAAACTTAGAGTTTAGGTCAATCTTATTTTATATTTCAGTACTAACTTAATTGCCTGCGTCGCGTTGCCTGCACATCGACTTGAAATTGAATGATGTCTAGGTACTCTAACTATTGAAAAGAAGAAAGATAAACGTATGGTTGCATTGTAAATACACCCAACATGTTGGGTGTTGGGTGTATTTACCATGCAACCATACGTTTTTATCATCAAAAAAATAACTTGCTTGCAACAAGCGAACACAAAAGATAGCCAGAGTTTAAGGAAGTTTGACATGAATGAGGGCAAACACATTTAATTCTTTACAAAAGACAATCAGTACGGTACGTAGGTAAGTAAGAGATGATAAAACATTTAGTCATATGAACTATTATCACTATTGGTCATAGGCTATTTGATACGACAATAATTTTGTCTCCAAGCTATTTTTACATTTTCCTGCAGATGTGAGCCGCAGTAGTGGTTCAACTGTGTACAATGACTTATTACATGATAGTGTTACTTCATTTATTTATCGGAGTTGCGATATGTGACCCCTTGAATACCGGTAAGCAAATATTTGAAGTATATTAATGTTTGCAGACGGGAAGTTTAGAAATAATGAGATTTGTTTTTAGGATATTCGACTAAAACACTTGGCAACATAGAACACAGGAATGGAACTTCGAATGTGAGTGTAATATTTGCAATATTTGTACTTAAATAGTCTGCTACTACTAGTGAGGAGCTCGTGGCTAAGTAATAACAGCCGCACGGGTCGATCCGTCAGGTTAAGCTAAGCTTGCCGGGGTTGTTCCGTGGATGGGTGACCATCTTTACATATCGAGACTCCTCCGTGCCTCGGAAAGCACGTTAAGCCGTTGGTCCCAGCTGTCATTCGTGGATCTTTGACAGTCGTTACGGGTCGTCAGAAGCCCGAAAGTCTGACAACCAGTCTTACCAAGGGGTATCGTATTCAGCTGCATCCGGTTACCGAATGCCGACCCCAACATAGTTGGGAAAAGGCTAAGCAGATTGATTGAATTGTAAATAGTCTACACTGTATAGTATTTCGGGTTTTTGGCTTAACAGAGTTCAAATATCATTTCAGATCCCTTCAGAGGCAACCGCAATAAAGGACACAGTTGAAGTCAAAGTGTATTATGAAACTTTATGTCCATTCAGTGTGAATTTCTTCGTGTACCAACTAAAGCCTGCTATGGAAAGGCTAGGCTCACATTTAGACATACATTTAATACCCTACGGACACGCTAAGGTACGTGAAATTTCAGTATCATTATGGTTAATGTGACATTTTTTTAATTTATATAAAACACGCTGTGGGTCATTGCCTAAGGCATTACTTCACACGAAATATAAGCATTAAGTATTTGTCGCTTAGAAACAAACTTACATAATATACAACGTGTAACGTTAAATGCGCAAAACCTTTTAAGGGGTCATTGTACTCATCATTATGAACAACTTTCACTATGGGACCAAACATGAAATCGCGAAAAAAAAAAACAGTTGTTCAGTACATTTTGACGAATTATGCGAACATAAATGTACTGAACAGCTGATTTTTTTTCCGCGATTTCAGGTTTGGTCCCATAGTAAAAGTTGTTCATAATGATGAGTACAATGTCCCCTTAAGAGGTTTTGCGCATTTAACGTTACACGTTGTATATGTATAACATAACTTCACTCCTGTATTCCCCGAGGGGTTAGGCAGAGGTGTATCTATAGTACAGTCACATTTCGCCAGATGTTTAGTCCCATGTAATAGGGGGCGAGCCTATATTATTGCCATCAACCGGGCACAAATCCAGACTCGCTACTGAGAAATAATTCTAATCCAATAACACTTTGCCCGACCCGAGCATCGAACCCAGGACGTCATGCTCAGCAGTATATAGCGCTTGCAACCACTACAGTAACGAGGCAGTCTTTTTTCTTAAATAAAAAGAGAAGTCCTGTCTGACTGACTGATTGACTGACTCATCAACGCCCAGCCCAAACCCTTGTACCTATATAGCTGATTTTTTACACAGAGCTTCCCTTTATAATGTAGACAAGAGAGCTTCCCTTTATAATGTAGACAAGGAATAAGGAAGAAATTCCCGGTTCCCGTGGGATTTTTTGCGACATCTACGGGGCCGAAGCCGCTGGCAAAAGCTAGTATGTTATACAATACTTCTATTACACTTTACACAAACATAATATACGTCTACTACGATTTTAATCCTGTTATCAGTATCTTCACACATAGACTTAAAAAAAACAGTTTTAACTATGCCTTCACGTGTGTTGTGTAGGTGCCTAAGTCAAGTGAGAGAGACAAATTACTTGATGCTTGTCACTGCACTGTTGTCACACAAGTCTTGGTACAGTTAACTTTCATACTATGTATTAAATGTCCTTTTGAAATCTTTAAAAAACCGATTAGGTATCTACATATAAACACGGTTACCGCAAAGGCCACTTTCAAGTTGCACTTTGTTATACGAGGGTACGTTTATAAATTCGCGGAATGGGTAGTTAGGTAATTAGTGGGGGTACTTAACTGACATTATTAGTGTAAATACCAAGTTTTATCGTAATTATGTCATTATCATTAGACTTTGAACTATACTCAAGTCAAACGGGAATAAAATGTGTAATATGGAGCAAATCGGGTACCGCACTGTTATAAAGTTCCTTACCAAGCAAGGAAAATCTGGAAGAGTACTGGAAGAGATGTCATCCATTTACGGGGACTCTTGCCCGGGTAAAACTATGGTTTACAAGTGGCATATATATGTATAGCAAGGCAGGGACTCACTTGAAGATGACCCACGGCCAGGTCGGCCGATCGAAGGACTCAGAATAAGGGATCCTGATGATCGATTACACAGTTAAAGGTCTCCATAACCCGAGATGCTACGCTAATACGCTTCATCCTAGAGCGCTTAAAGGAAGCTGTCAGAGAAAAAAGAAGGGGAAAATTTACCAACGCACAGGACAGGCCCACAAGAGCCGTGTTGCGATGGCCGCCCTGCAGAAGGTGGGCTTCGAAATTTTAGCTTACCCACCTTACAGTTCTGACCTGGCTCCCAGCGATTATTAGATACCTATTCCCAAACATGAAAAAAGAACTTCGTGGGAAGAAATTTTCAAGTGATGAAGAAGTGAAGGATGCGGTTTCAGCGTATTTATTAGACAAAGATTTTTTTTCAATACATAAGAAAGATCAGAAAAATGTTCTTTAGGGTAGCAGGCGAATATATTGATTAGGAAAAATAAATTTGGATTTTTATTTCCGCTTATTACCGCCAATTCCGCGAACTTAAAAACGCTCCTCGTAACATAAACTTACCCCAGTACTAATAATTTCAAAATTGAAAATCCTAGAACATCTTCATAAATTACTAGGCCATTGAAGTCAACACGAAGCTAGTAGGAAAAGCTAGACAAGTGGTTGCACAAGTGAATCTGTGATAACATTCTAAAACTGTGTTTAGTAAAACTTTTTAACAAAAAAAAAACCGACTTCCAAAAATCACTACAAAGTGAAAAATAACTTTGATTTCGAAAGTCGGTGTCTTTCGTTTTTTATTTACTTTCTTTTTTTTTGCCACCGACTTCCGAAATCAAAGTTATTTTTCACTTTGTAGTGATTTTTGGAAGTCGGTTTTTTTTTTGTTAAAAAGTTTTTATTTCTCGCTTTTTAGTGGGTCGTTTTATAATTTGTATAAGTTACAATAGTCTAATGTCAATTGCTCATCACATGTTACAAAACATTGCTTTTCCCGATGCTGGGACGTTATTTGTTGAGGAGTTCTGCTGGTAAGAACCAGGAGAACTCCTCAACAACCACTCACCTCACGCATTGTGTGACGAGCGGAAATTGCTTAGCAACCATATTAAAGTAATCGAATCGCAACCCGTGAAATATTTATCATTGAGTAGTTCCGGTAGCCATCTGTGGTCTTCATCATCAGTTCCACTGACACCAAGTGGTGCTTTCCGAGAGCAAATGCACGAGCTACTATAAAAAATACCCAAATCGCTATAGGTGTGTGTGGTGTGTAGGGTGTATATTTGAAGAGTTCCTTCGATTTCTCCAGGATCCCATCATCAGAACTGGATTTTGACAAAAACCCTTTCCAACAAAAAAAATATTTTTCAAATCGGTGGGCAAGCGACGGAGTTATGCGCGAACAAAAATAAAAAAAAAAAATACAAACATCCGAATTGAGAACCTCCTCCTTTTTTAGAAGTCGGTTAAGTTTTCCGATTTTTAACCGACTTCTAAAAAAGGAGGAGGTCCTTTTTTAGAAGTCGGTTAAAAATCGGAAAACTATGACTTTTCCTTAGGGGAACATTTTGAAGAACTTCAAAAATAACCAGATTCCTTTCCATCTTTCAGACTCGGGCTGTGTTCGGCGGCTACAAGTTCAGTTGCCAGCACGGCGTCCCGGAGTGTTTCGGCAACACGGTGCAAGCCTGCGCTATAGATTTGCTACGCAATGTTACACAGTCCGTCAACTTTAACACCTGCCTCATGCAGAACACCTCCTATCGTACTGGGTACCAATACTTCATTTCTGTTTTTCATTGGGTAAGTTTTGAAAGTATACGTCATAGTACATAACACAGCGCCTGTAATTCCCGAAGGGTTAGCCAGAGGTGTACCTATACCTAGGTGCAATAATAATAAACCCACATTTCCCAGATATGTTTAAGTCCCGTATGTGGATCTTTGACAGTCGTTACGGGTCATCAGAAGCCCGAAAGTCTTACGTACTAATAAGGGTATCGTATTACCCAGTAATTGGGTTGTGGAGGTCAGATAGGCAGTCGCTCCATATAAAAAAATACTGGTATTCAGCTGACCCTAACATAGTTGGGAAAAGGCTAGGCAGATTGATTGTTTAAGTCCCATATAATAGGGGGCGAGCCTATTAATGGCGAACCTGGCATAAATCCAGACTCCAAGCACATGTTTCTTTACGCATGTGTCCGGGCTGCTACTGAAAAATTCCATGTCGGAAAACCCAATAACACTTTGTCCGAACTGGGAATCGAACCCAGGAGCTCAACAGTAGTGCTAGCATGCGACCACTAGACCAAGAAGGCAGTATATACAATACATTGACCTGTTTTGATGGAGATCCAAAACCAAGGGCAGTGATGGGCAATGTAATAGAAACTTTTTGATTCTTGGTCTTTGTTCGGTTTGACATGTGGGCAGTAAGCTGTACTGGACGTATATTTTGAACAGCAGATTGTGTAGAAGACCTGATTATCATTAATCACGAATTCTCTATAGGTATGTATTCGATTAAGGTCTCAATCAATTCCCACACCCATTTTAAGGTTAAGTGATCACTTAAAATAACACCTCCTTACAAATGATTGCCTATACCAGTCTCTATAACCAAGACATGCAAGACTTGAACATGATATAATTGACAGTACAAAGCGTAGACCTAAAATAAGCTAGGACCAGTTTCTGCGTAGTTAAATATAATTCTCACAAAACTGGTAAATCAGATAATGACGTGTACCTACTCTGAGTTGTTTCTGTCAAGTCGGAACAACCAGTAAATGGGTAGGTACTGCCATAAAAGACTACCAGTAACCAGTTTCTTTCCAGTTTTAACTCTAGTGCCATTCCGAAAGCTTCGGGCCCGAGTATTATTTACCTATGTGTTGTGTTTTCTACGAGATGAGTGCATTGTTCAAAGAAGCTGTAGGAAAAATGAGGAGAAATTACATGTTTGTAAAACCATTTTGCTTGTTGCTCCTCCTTTGATGTTGCTATCTGTTTTTTCTACTTAATACAGGTATTTCCATTCCTTAAATAACACAAAAGCAGAAATTATGTTAATTCTTTGTTTTATTTTTCAGTGTGGTAACCAGCACGATGTAAACGTTCAAGAAATATGGGAGTGCGTGAACAGCAAGCGTGGTTCCATCCTTCTGAAAGGTTACGGAGATGAAACTCACGCCCTTGCTCCATCTTTCGTTCCTTACCTGACCATAGACGGTTCGACGGAGTACCAAGACCAAGCTATGGGTAATTTATCTGCAACAGTGTGCCTAATGCTGAAGCCGATGCCAAGGGAATGTACTATGATTTAATTAGATGTACGATTTATTTATATTTTTATAGTGTACATATCTAATAGATAAGTAGGTAATTAAAGTGATTTCAATCATACCATAACGTTAGCATTGAACTTGGTCCCACGCAAACCCACATTAATTTCGAGTTGAATTGTAGCAGTCCTATCTGGTGTCGTTGTCATGGTTTTCGAGGCTGCCAATGCCGGTAGTGAAGTCAAACGTAAATCCAAGAAGGCAGCTGCGAAAACCGAAAGTTCATGTAAGTACTCAATAAACTGTACTTAATGAGAAATTCCGTTCACGCTTGATTCAACCTAAACAAATACAGAATTCCACCAGATAAATCCGTTTCCCTCTTGCGCATTAGATACATCTAAAGAAGACTCCTACACAACAACAATCCCGGTGTAGCCCACATCAAGACAAAAGAGAATCGATTCCAGCCACGGAATAGCGGCATTCGTATGTGTCAAGCACGAAGCAATGTAGCCGAAATCCTAAATGGTTGAAACTATTGTTCTGTCGTATATAGCTCGACAAACTTGGGCTTTTGAAGGCTCCCGGGGAATTGTCGGTGCATGTGGACACTTTCCCACACGCCTCCGTCGCGTCGTCGCGTCGTCGTCGCGTTGACTTGTCGTCGGCGGGACTCTTGCCAAACTTTATTGTTCTCGCTCGTCGTTCGTTCGTGCGACGAAACGATAACAGTTTCACCTCTTGCATCGACGCAGCTTCGCTGATAATTATGACACCAATTAATTTGTGTTGGTGTTGGTTGTCATATTTCGCAATGAAAATGGTTTGTTAATTAATAAGATAGGTAGGTACTAGCTGAGCTGTTGGTTTCTTTTGTTTATAGTTTTCAGTAATAAGGCAGTAAAACCTTTATTTATTTATTTATCGGTCCTACTACAGTTGTTCCACAGTTCAACCTATGAACACGAGCAGACATAATCTAAATAAGGAAATAGGTACTTTCCAAGGGTTACAGGTTCATAAACGATTACTCAACTGACTACAAAAGTGATTTACTTAGGTAATTATTTAAACCAGACATGAATTATATTACTGCCTAGTCTGTGCCTAGTTTGATTTACAGTTGGTAGTTAAGTAGGTTTGGCTATAAAGATATGTAGATATTTAGGTAGATACCTACTGGGCTACTAAAAGATTTTAAACTCCCAATCCATCTCTACTTAATGATAGTAAATATCTACCACCTATTTCTGAGCATTTGATAAAAATACCATAAATTCAGTGATCAAGTTCCTTGATTACTAAATAACTCAAAGTGTGCAGTCCAACATCAATTGCTATATAATCGTGTAAGGCGTTTCACATGTGAACATTTTGGTAGGAGGTACTAGGTAGTGAAGTAACTTTGCATGGACGTTAACAAACGTGTTTTCTACTGTTAAATACATCTTTTTGTGTCGTATTGAAAACAACATATAAATGAGAGATCCACACGGAAAGCGTGGTATGCACCAGAGTGACGTGCGACGGTGAATCATGTCACAAGCATTTATTGAATTCGTTTCGTTATGACTAAGAGAGCATTGTGGCCATTGACCATAAACATTATATTTAAAACCACATGCGATAAAACTGAGATACATTGTTCCCAATGAGTAATAAAATACTTATTTAAAATGTTGGATAGAGAAAACCACGATAACACAAGATTCATTATGAAAATCGTATTAATCAAAGGAATTACTGTTTACTTTCACTTCTGAATTCCAAAGTTGGATTCCCATCGGGAATCAAAGTAATTAATACTCAGGGCATTGTTCAAACAAAGTCTTCATTCCACGGTGAATACCCTAAGGTCCAATTACTTGAGACAAAGTCGTCATATTACAAGTTTTGCAGAATGGTTCTTTAACAGTTTAGGACGCAGCCGTTATCCATTTAAAGACTAAAAAAATTGTATTTAAATAAATATACATAGCCTATTAATGACATACATTAAACTATGCGTTCGAGCAAATAAAAAGTTTTACAAGTAGGTACGTTCGCTTCAGTTAAAACTGTTAAAAGCCTTTAATTAAACACGTTGCTTTTTTCACAAGCGGCCGCTTCAAACTGCTGCAGTGAAATATAATTGTAAATGTTCTGTACTTCTGTCGGCAATCGAAACACAGCTACAAACCTAGTAGTTCCTTCATTCTGAGTTTTACAATTTTAATTCCAAATTATTTAGCCTAGTGCTCGTATAATAGTTTTATGTACTTACCTAACTAAGTAGTTTTGTGAATATTTTCGACGTAAGCGGAGGTTCAGGGATCTTCCATAGATTTACGATCATCTGCCTAGACTTTTCCCAACCATGTTGGGGTCGGCTTCCAGTCTAATCGGATGCAGCTGAATACCAGTATTTTACATGGAGCGACTGCTTATCTGACCTCCACAACCCAGTTACTGGATAATTCGATACCCCTTGGTAAGACTGGTTGTCAGACTTTCGAGCATCTGACGACCCGGGCGTAACGACTGTCAAAGATCCAAGAATGACAGCTGGGACCAACAGCTTAACGTGCTTTCCGAATTCCGAGGCTATTTACGATTAAAACAAAAAAAAAATGCAAAAACAACTATTTTACTTGACAACTTTGCTATCTAACCTTTAGAGGACCTCTGCAGTAGAATATCAATTTTCCTCTTCACAAGCGTGCTAGTTATATACCAAAATAAACTCAATCTAAAGGAAAAATACTGTACTAAATAGTGGTTTAGTATAATTGTGTGCAAAGTGTTACGATGACGTCAGTTGTACGTGACTCCACAGCAAACCGATACTTTGATTGACACGAATCCGCAAATGAAATCGACAACGACGAAAAAACGGTTGCAAAAACTTATTTAGTTCTATGACTGTACACAACGCGAGTTTTCACAGTTAAATGAAAACAGGTGGCTCGTATAAAAATGTGTCGATTTCTTTCAACAGTAGGTATGGAAATCATTATCAATTTGTGTGGCTTTGTAAGTAGGTACTTAGAAATTAATAAGAATCATAAGCTAAACCGGAGCATGCCTCTACCAAGATAGGATTTAAACAAACTGTCACGTTTTTGTCAGTGTTAAGTATATTCTAAGGAAATATACAGCAGAAGAAGAGAGATACTGACATAATTTATCAATAACATAAAATAGGTATACATTTTAAAGTCGCTCTCAATTTATGTATTATTAATTTTACGGTTGTACCACTTTCTTCCTAGCCGGGTTAACCCCGGCCGGATTAGCGCCGATCGAAGTTTCAATGAACTTCTCGAGACTAGCACAGACTCAAATTAGGCTTTAGCGCTATCGATATTTTATCAATAGATACCTACTTCAATATTATCACCAACATCTACAAGTTACAACAGACTTCAATCTTAAAACCGGTAAATGACTGTTTTCTGTGCATGACTTTTCTTTTCCTTGTAAATAATATGCTAAGGAACAATGAAACACGAAATTCTCACAATACGACTCATTCATAAATATTTCCTACAACATTTAAATATCTAAAATCCACTGACCCACTAACGAATCTAAATACGAATAATTGCATGCAAATGTATGATTGCAAAAAAATAATTAGCAAACTTGTTTGACAAGCTTGAGCAGCGGTAATGTGCAATGCGAACCTTTTGAAACAGCCCGTGCTCACAGCGAGTAGCGACGCACTTCCGCAGGGCCTGGTTGCACATTCCCGATTATTATGAGCTTTGACAGACCTTGCATGCTAATTAAAAAGTTTGCCTATAAAACAAAAAACTAGCGGCACATCGCCCGCGGCGCTGCAGAGTTGTTTCATGCAGTTCGCTTGTTTTTGTTCGAACATGAACGTGCGTACCTACTTGCGTATTGTGAACGTGGATGCTCGCAAGTCGCAGCACTGAGTTTATGGAACCGTTAAGTAATCTGTAATATAAGTAGATGTAGTGATAAGATGAAGGTTTCGAAGAATTACGTAGAGGCATCATACCTGCGTTTGTAATAAAATGGTAAGTATATAGTAGGTATACTACTTTCGTAGATACATATTGACGTCACACTGCATGCTATTCATTCGTCGGAGGTCCCCTGTTCACTAGTTTACGCTATAATAGTTCATTAGAATAAAAACCTTGACTTCGCAATTGAAATTGGACACGGCCACCGCAAAATCTTACCTACATACAAATAAACTATGTAGAAACGTGGTATTTTCTCGAAGTAACATAGCTCATTTATCTATGTACTTAGTTGTAGTTACTAGCTTTTATACATGTAGATAAACAGAATTGTATGTGCCTACCTAGTTATAAACAATCCATTTCGAAGTTAGGAAAGTTTTACCAGTATTATTCTCCTCGTTATATCAACGTTTGTGCTAATAGGTTGAGGGATATCGTGTTAACCAGTAACTGGGTTGTGGAGGTCAGATAGGCTAGTCACTCCATGTAAAATACTGGTATTCATGCATCCGGTTAGACTGGAAGCCGACCCCAACATAGTTAGGAAAATGGTAGGCAGATTTGATTGCGGGACAGCCTAATTAGATTTTTGAATGTGATATTGTATTGCCAGAAGACTATAACAGTATAATAACAAACATTTGTTACAACAACTGAATCAACCGTGAATGATTTGTTCTTCAATCTCAAATTGCACAGTTATTCCCTAGCTATTACGTAGCCAGTAAGTAGATACAAGTTGCATCCGCGACAATTGATTTTCCAAAGTGCCAACACTTCCGCAGATTTCCTTTTCGAATGGCTTTCCACTGTAAAAATACAGCAACATTAATAAAGAATGTCTGGTAGACAGAAAACTGTCTCGAATGTAAATCACTGCTGGTGGTGCTTGGCATTTATATTACTCATACATTTTGGCTGGCGTCCTTTGGAAAATACATTCATAACTAGGTAGGTACACACAGCAGCAGGTCAAGTTACCACAAACTGTCAAATTTTCTCATTCGATTTTGAACTTAACCGTCAACATTTCAAGGTTTAAAATCATTTGGAGAAATTTGACAGTTTGGTATAACCTGATGTGCTGTTGTCTGCACATCGTAGAAATAATAGTTTGCTATGTACTTAGACTGATTCTCAACATATTTCATGTAGATATTATAAAAGCAGACAGTCTTGCTTAGTTCGTGTTGATTCTCAGCAAAAAAAAACCGGTCAAGAGCGAGTCGGACTCGCGCACCGAGGGTTTCGTTCCGATATCTGAAAAAGTATGCTATTTAGAGACATCGTTTTATTTTTCGTGTAATCTTTACATAAACTTCTTTATTATAGAATAATTTCAGATTTTTCTCTTTGCAAACTTCGGAGATGGGGGGAACGGTATTTTTTTTTACAGTTTTTTATACAAAGTCGAAAACTATACGGCCTAAAAAGAATTTTAAAAAAATTGAGAATGTGCAAACAGCGCTCTTTCATATGATACCCCACATGCCCTAGTAGCACCATTTCGAATTTTTAAGAACCCCTTTCAGTCCTTGTTGCGAAAAAAAAAAAATCTTTCTTATTTGCAAAATAGTTGGACAAACGTCATCTAAAACTGTTCCAAATTTCAAGTTGATAGCATTAGGTAGTAGTTCATGAGATATCCAGCTGTGACATACAGACAGACAGACAGACGGGCAGGCAGACAGACAGACATACAGACATACAGACTGAGTCGCACCATAAGGGTTCCTTTTTACCATTTTGGTACGGAACCCTGAAAAAGTATTGTAAGTAGTTACCTATATTTCGCGTGTCATCGGCTGATGGCATGACGGATGACGCGGGCGCATAGCAAGGCTGCCACAAGGCCAAGGTCCGTTCTATGTAAATCCCATGATATGATTGGTCCCGTGATAAACACCATTGTTTGCGCACCGCACGGTCAGCTACGTTAATCAGTGCGATAATGAGATAACAACCATGCTGACGAAGACACCACACCGTCTACACGAAATATCAGGTTCAGTGTTATTCTTAGGAAAGAGCCGTAAAGTACTCGTAATGTTATCTGTGGCTTGTAAATTGTAGCAAATAATGAAATTAAGGCGAGTAGTGCTGCCAATTAGCGTCACCCTTGAGAACAAATCTGAAGATATGGAACATTTTGAAATATATAGGATATTTCAAAATGTTCCATATCTTCAGATTTTTTCACATTTTTAGTCAGATGAGGTAGGTACAATGTTTTGTACCTATCAAAAGAATGAACACTAGACCTTCTAGGCCTTATTACAAAACGAGGTTTTTCTTCTGTCATGGTTTAAACCATCGAGACAGTTTTTGTAATAAGAACCTAGCTGTGATAAAAATACAGTTCTTTATACAAAACTGACAACTTAGTCCTTAGTTTTGCAAAACTGACATCTTAATGTGTCGGAATAAAGTTCGAAATTCATAAAAGGATCCATGGTTTAAACCTGGGTTTGAATATGAACTTTGTATTGTAATAAGACGGTAAATGTTCGAAGCCTTAACAATTAATAATAATAGTGAACAATGACGGGAACAGAGCTCCCACCTCATTCTTGCCTTTATTGGCTGGCTTGAGTGGAGATTCGCAAGAGCAAACGTGCTCGGAGGAAGGAAGTATTCCAGTAAGTGTTTGTAGGGATCTTGACCATCTTCCGGGCTCTGGGATTGTTCTGAGAACCGTGCTTGTGAGGAGTGGAGAGGTATTCCACCTCTCCACTCCTCACAAGCACCTCAGGACATGTTGCTCCCTTGCCGCTACGACACTATGTGCTAGCGACCGTTTTCGGGGGCCCATTATTGAGTGTGCAAGTCACCCCCTGCCATTTTTTTTCCGTGTATAATAATAAAACATTGATCAGGCAGGGGCCATAGTCCTTTCATAGTTCTAGGTAACCAGTCCACAGCCACCCAAACCCATTGCCCAATATGTTTTGTTTCCATGTTCTGCAATAGTCCTGCACCAACCGGGGGTTGTCCTTGGGTGCACTTGCATAGTACAGGGATAATCGTCGGTTGGTGCCTCCTCATAATTTAAAATTGTCTAAGGGGCCTCTGCGAGTTGGCTTCGGCCCCTCGTACGCCTTCCAAAAGTCCGGGACCCCAGGGTCCCGAGATACGTCAAAGACACTTTAAAAATAATAATAATAATATCCTTGGACATTTCACACAACGCCATCTAGTCCCAAGCTAAGCAACCTAATGCTTGTATTGTGGTAACGAGATGGCTGATAAACTACTTATATACATTTTTTTTTTTTTTTTGTAAATACATACATATTTTAGATAGAAAAACACCCAGACTCGGAACAAATACTTGTAGGTCGTACAAATATTTGTTCCGTGCGGGAATCGAACCCGCGACATGCTGCGCAGCAGTCAATCGCTCAACCACTGCGCCAACCGTGTCGTCAATTAACGCCAAAACCGGCCGTTTTTGGGGTTAACTGCTAAGACTTCGAACCATATAGGTTCGAAGTCTCAGCAGTTAACGGCAAAAACGGCAACAGCATAGAGATTCTTCTTCAGCGACAAAAACTTTAATACTGTTAAGGCGAGTAGTGCTGCCAACTAGCGCCACCATTGAGAATAAAAATCGAACTTCGAAAAAATAAACTCCTATGTTAGAAAGGTTTAGGTAGTTAAATATTGAGACTATAGCGCCTTACTTAGCCTTAATATTTAATTTTTGTGTAGATCAAGGAGTTTTCCCGGATTTAATGAAATACAGTAAGGTAATTCCACTTTTTAAATCCGGAGACAGTAAAGACAAAAATAATTATAGACCAGTATCCGTGTTGCCGGTTTTCAGCAAGGTGTTTGAAAAGGTAATGCTTAATCAAATGCTCAATCATTTTAACACGAATAAAATACTTCACGATCAACAGTTTGGTTTCACCAAAGGACGTTGTACGACCGACGCCGGTGTAACCTTATTAAAACACATTTTTAACGCGTGGGAAGAGGCCCAAGACGCCATAGGCATTTTTTGTGACCTCTCCAAGGCATTTGATTGCGTCGATCATGAAACCTTACTCTTGAAACTTGAGCATTACGGACTCGGAAAACTTGCCCTCAGTTTAGTAAAATCTTATTTAAATCAAAATAAATAAATGATAGACAACAGCAAGTTCAAATAAATGGTGTCAATTCACTGTGTTTAAAAGTTAAAATGGGTGTTCCACAAGGCTCGATATTGGGTCCTTTCCTCTTTTTAGTGTATATTAATGATTTACTCCATTTATTAAAAAATCAACCACAAATGGTGCTATTTGCTGATGATACTTCATTAATTTTTAAGGTAGATAGACGTGCTACAAATTTTGACGACGTCAATAACGCCCTACTGCAGATCCAAAATTGGTTCACTGCTAATAATTTAGTATTAAATGGGAAAAAAACTAAGTGCATCAGATTTTCTTTACCAAATGTCAAAAGTAGTGATTGTGAGATAGTATTGAATCAAGAGAAACTAGAATTCGTCGAAAAAACCGTTTTCCTGGGGATTACGCTCGACTCAAGGCTACAATGGGGTCCTCATTTAATATCACTTGCAGGACGGCTAAGTTCAGCAGCTTATGCTGTCAGAAAAATCCGTCAATTTACTGATGTAGATACCGCGAGGCTAGTCTATTTTAGTTACTTTCACAGTATCATGTCTTACGGTATTTTACTTTGGGGACGGGCTGCAGATATCGAGTCCATTTTTATTCTGCAAAAACGAGCCATCAGAGCCATATATAATCTTCGCAGGCGCGATTCTCTAAGGGAACTGTTTAAGGATATTAACATCATGACGGTACCTTGTCAATATATCTACGAAAACATCATGTACGTAAGAAAAAATTTACATCTTTTTAATAAAAGAAGTGAAAGGCATAATTATAATACTAGAAATAAGGACCTATTAGCTCAACCAGGTTTCAGGCTGGCTAAAGTAGACTCATCGTTCATGGGGTACTGTTTAAAATGTTACAATAAAATACCTCCACACATACTTCAACTAAATGAGACGAAATTTAAAACTTGTATAAAACGCACACTATGCAGGCAGGCATATTATAAGTTGGGGGATTACATAAATGATAAAAATGCTTGGCTCCATGCTGGTCCTGCTCCACAACCTCAACTAATTAATTAACATTTGAAGATACTGTTAAGCAACTGCTGAAGATTGTAAGAATAGCTTTGCATTGTGTAGACTCAATCACCTTTGTATTGTATAATTGCTTAGTACATGTGTGAGTACTATGTACCTACTCTAAAGCTACCATTTACTGGGTACGTCTTTATTTGACTTGGATGTGCCCTGGCGGCTGAGAGTGTGTCATGCTCACTCTAATGCCTCGCTGATGGTGGCGCGTGTGTTGGATCATTTAACGAATCCATACATCAGGTTTGTGAACGGGCGCTGTTGGTGGAGGCTGGTCATACCTTAGCTGCCACGGCTTATTTTAATTTTAATTTTGAATTGTTTTTTTTTTATTTTTTTATTACGGACGCTTTTAACGTTCATCGTTCTCACATGTATAATTTCAACATGAATGATGTAACCAATATTTTGTAACTATATTTTGATTTAAAAGAGTGTCCGTGGAGTTTCTTGCCCGTTCTTCTCCATAGATCTACGTTTTGGAATGGGCAACTAGCTTCAACTTTCTGACTTACCTACTGACCGACTCTTTGACAATTCAAAAGTGCCTGTAATTGGTTTAATTGAAATAAATGATTTGAGTTTGAGTTTGAGTTTGAGTTAATAAAGGTAAACAATCTTGATGTGTCTTTTATTTTAAAACCTTAGTTTAAAAATAAAATGCAACTAAAAACTAATGTAAATACAACAATAATGATTACTAAATCAATTGAAACATTAGTTTAAGTTGTAGGTAAGTAGTTTATTATTGTTTAATATGTGTTTGTGTAAAAATTCACATCAAGATTTTTTACCTTTATTTAACTACCTAAACCTTTCTAGTACATGAGTTTATTTTTTCGAAGTTCGAATTTTTTTCTCAATGGTGGCGCTAGTTGGGAGCACTACTCGCCTTAAGAGTGTTAAAGTTTTTGTCGCTGAAGAAGAATCTCTATGCTTAGAAGAATGCAATGTACCTACCTAATGTTTAAGTAATTGTTCATTGTCAATACTGTCAAGTTTATCAATATCAATGATGCAAAATGCAGATGCAGATGATTCACTATTGTTGAGTAATTGTTAATGTTAAGATGATGAATCCAACCCACTTATGAAGAAGACGTCAGACGTACAGTCACCGAGTCACCAATCCCTGTCATCCATCACCTCATCACGATTAAAGGTAGTAAAATTTTAAATGCTTTGTTGATGGTGCAAATTAAAGTGGAGAGAGGAGTTATAAAAAATCCAGACATGAGACATGTTATGGGTCGTGTAAGGTATTCAAGATTGTGCTGTTGAGAAAGAGAGGCCAAAAACGTAATAATGCAAAACTAAGTATGGAAACAGACGCAAGATAGATGCAGTGTCCTCGTAAACAATGGAACTACACAAACTAAGGCATTAGTGACCTTGACCCCTAGATCATTTTTATTTAAGTAACTAGCTGACCCGTCAGACGTTGTCTGTGAATATTTCAATTTTGATTTTTCGGCTGTTTCTTTGGGTTTTTCTAATTTTCTTTTTTATGGTTCCGGTCGGCCTATAGGTACCACCCCACTTTGTAAGCTATTTGTGTTTGCAAGATACTGCTTTACCATGGACCGCGTTTATCAGAAAGTGTGGTCATATTTAAGGATGTTGAACTTTCTACATGGGACCAACATCATCATCGGGAAAAAATAATCAGCCTGTCACATACATTTGGGTCGGGTTGGTGTTGAAGTTTTGTATAGAACAGCTGATTATTTTTTCGCAATGACGATGTTGGTCACATGGAGAAAGTTGTTTTGTTTGTTGGTCTGTACCACACCATTAAATATCACACATTCCTGATACACGCTGCATAAAATATGTATATTATGTATACCTACAAGGTATATCTTAATAACGCACAACCTCTTAAGTGGTCATTGTACTCATCATTATGAACAACTTTTACTATTGGACCAAACCTGAAATCGCGAAATAAAATCAGCTGTTCCCTACATTTTGACGAGTTTTGCGAATGTAAATGTAGGGAACAGCAATTTTTTTTTTTGGTTTTTTGTTTGGTCCCATAGTAAAAGTTTTTCATAATTAATAGTACAATGAACCCTTAAGTGGTTATGCTTTATTTAAATTATACCTTGTACAGCTATTCAAGTTTCCATGGGGTCATGGTTGGTTGACCTTCGCATGGAATGGGAATCGAAGCGAGAACAAACCCAGATCATACTAGTCCGTCATTCTGTCTTATAAGGCAAGTGCAGTAACATAAATAGTTATTAGAATATTTAGGTAGTAGTACATTTCAAAAATAAATAGAAGAATCGCCAAGCATCGATTATACCTACTTGAATAATTAATAGATAGGTACTTATAATACTTAATGCTACATTCAGTCCTTTAGGACAGACAACGCGCACTCTAAAGATACAAACATGAAATTCAGAATAAATATTCCTCAGAGGGTACAGAGACGCAGAAATATATTTACTAAGTAAGAATTCTTGGAAACTCTACCCTTGAGCGGGTCTAAAGTTAGTTTGCTAAGAAATTGAGCGAACACCAGTCAGTTAGATAGTAATGTTACATATTGTGTTTACTCAATATTATATCTGTGATTTTAATAGTATTGCTTCTTTCAATTGGAATTTTATAATATTAATGATTATTTCCATTGGAATTTAATAATATTAATGATTATTTCCATTGGAGTTTAATAATATTAATGATTATTTCCATTTGAATTTAATAATATTAATGATTATTTCCATTGGAATTTAATAATATTAATGGTTGTTTCCATTGGAATTTAATAATATTAATGGTTGTTTCCATTGGAATTTAATAATATTAATGGTTGTTTCCATTGGAATTTAATAATATTAATGGTTTTTTCCATTGGAATTTCTTAGTAGCAGCTTGGAGTATTGATTTGTGCCCGGTTGATGGCAATAGACTCGCCGTACTATTACCTACATGGGACTTTATTTTACTTAGGTAAGTAAATATAACTTGCCTAACCCATCAAGGATTACAGACGTGATGTTATGTAATGGTTGTTGTATAGCCTCTCAATAAATGTATGTACACACAGCAGGTCAAGTTACTACTTACAAACCAAACTGTCAAATTTTCTCATTCGATTTTGAACTTAATCGTCAACATTTTCAGGTTTAAAATCATTTAGAGAAAATTTACTGTTTATTATCTACCTGATGTGCTGTTGTCTGTATAATGCGTGCCTCGAAAGATGAGACTTGACGAGCACAGTAACGCGCCTGCCGCGCTCTTTCCGCCTCGCCCCGATGACGCCAGGTCCCTTCCCGTCTCAGACCGCATACCACTAAGGAGACCTATAAATCAGAATTATCAGAATCAGAGAATTTTAATCTACTGCGCAAGTGAAACTACGTGGTGTGTCAAGTCTCATCTTTCGTGGCACGCATTGTACGGTAACTGATGAGGGTGACGCCCGCTCCTTGTAACTCCTTGGACAGAGTAGATCACGACCAAGTGCAGTGTGTACCCAAATACGTACTTAAACTGCGTAGGTATAGGTATTATTTCAGTAACTCATATATGTGAATACCACACAATACACAGTTTAGTTACCCACGCCCTTACAATACACTAATTCGTAATATCTCAATTTATATTACTTACAAAATAATACATGCAGTGTAAACAAAACAAGGAAAAAAGAGGGTGTATTGTATCCTCCCCTGTTCCTGGCAGTCTGCCCACAATACGTGTGCCTGACGACGGCACGTGCGACCTTACCGAAATGAGTTTACTAACAATATTGCACATCCATCGCGCTACAGACATATTTGACCAAATTCTATGCAACTATTGATTCCTGTTCCCCATTGAACATGTAAATGTCTGGAACATTCGCTTTCCGTGAGAAAAGAAATAATAATAACCACTGGCCACAGTGCCACTTCCATATTTTAATAAGTACTTTATGAAATAACATTCTGAATGCTCCCGTATCTACTACATAATAATATGTCTGCTTAATATGACCTAATTTTGTCAATGTAAATTATAAAATACGAACATACAGACAGTTGATTATATATGTACCTAGGTGCAATGTAGCTACTGAAAAATTTAATATTATACACCACTATTTTTTAATTAGTACAAAAAAAATGGGGCTCTTTCCGTACCCGTTACTGATCATATTTGTGTAGTCAAAAGTAAAAAAAACTAAATACCAAAATTGTCCACGAAAATTTGTCATAATTGGTAAATTCATGATTATGATACCATAACAGCTGTTGGAGGCGGGGCAAGTTCGAGCGAGAGCACGCGAATGCGAGAGTGAAAGAATGAATACAATTATGAATAGCCTGTATAATAATTTTGGGATATAAACAAACGCCAATAACTTTGCTGTTTATAAATATTATTTATTGAGACTTTACATATATAACAACAAGACCTTCTCAAATGAGCCCTTTAAGTATTTGTATTAATTAAAAATTAGTGGTGTAGGTATGTATAAATAGCTCTATGGCCTATGTAGGTAAAACACTGTTTATCACAGAACGTCATGAGTACAATAATAGCGTAGGTACCTATTAATAATAACAATTAAGTTTACATATAGCTACACAAAGAGTTGGGTTACAATAATTTATATAATTTCAGTGTATTTAGGTCCATAACTCCATATTGACATAACAATTACAGCAGTTATCTATGTAATATAGTCTAGTTTATAGGTAGTTACCGAGAATAGTCACGTTTATGGTTATCATAATAAACGGGACGTATCATTCGCATTATTATAACAGCATAATATGTAGGTATCAGAAAGGTGTGATCACTTCAACACCTACTCGACCCATGCATTTGGGTCGAGTAGGTATTGAAGTTTTATATGGGACAGGTTGATAATTTTTTCGCGATTTCGATGTTGGTCCCATGGAGAACGTTGTTCAGTTTGATGGTCTGTACCACACCCTTAAAAGTGACCACACCTTTCTGATGCATGCTGTATAAAGTGCCATTCAAGTGGTCTAGAATACAACCAGAACACGACAAAAATACGACGTAATCTTTTGTCATGAGCTCATGAGCAGAAAGATTTGACATTTATCCGTGAGACGTTCTTGTCACAGTTGTCACTATGAGTAGACATGACATAACATCACGCCTGTATTCCCCGAAGGGTTAGGCAGAGGTGTAGTACACCCACATTCCGCCAGTTATGTTTAAGTCCCATGTAATAGGGGGCGAGCCTATTGCCATCAACCGGGAACAAATCCAGACTACGGGCTGCTACTGAGAAGTTCCAGATGGAAAAGCCTAATAACACTTTGCCCGGCCTTGGAATCAAACCCAGGGGGCTTACTACGAGCTCTTAGAGAAGGGCAGAAGATGAACGTTTCCAGTACGAGAGAGAGACGGAGCTATATACGACCTACAGCACCGTCACTCTCTGTCACTGGAAACGTTCAACTCCTGCCCTGCTATAGGAGCTCATAGTAAGCCCCCTGGACCTCTTGCTCAGCTTGCTAGTAGTCACTAGACGAACGAGGCAGCCACTATGAGTAGATTTGTAAAGTTTTAAAACAGCGGAACAAATGAAGATACCTAATACTGTTTCATTGCGAGTAATTAATAACTGGGTCGGACGTAGAGAGGTCAGTTTTCATTAAAGATGTTATCACTCCTGATTTAACGTCCAAGGTTTTAGGAAATCGCACAATAATGCTTTGGATAGATCACTATAGTGAGTTGTGCAACTCACTGATACATACATGTACTCATGTAATGATTCAACAGCTCAGGCAGTAGGTAATTTTATTATTGTTATCAAGCATCTAATCATAATTATAGCAGGTAGGCATGCTAACGTAACCTGATATGTATTGGCGCGTTGAAAAATTAGCACCTTATGGTGCTGTTAAAACTTTAAAGTAAGCTACCTATAATTACGGCATGATATAACAGTTTGGTCTAGTTTTGGTTGTAGTATTTACATCAAGTTCTAATACATATAGGTATGCCAATCTCTTTTAACTTTTATCATGATGGTGGGCGTAACCTAGCTTCCTCGTTTGACGTTCGAGTTACAAATACAGGAATACTTACCAAAAATGTTTATTATGCTTATTCATTTGTAAGTAATTAAGTAATTCAATTATCTTAGATTTTGCTCACATTCACCATTTGTAAACCGATACGTTCTTTTTGACTGGATTTTTCAATAAGTATTATTACTTAACAACTTCATTCGAAATATTTAGATTTTTTTTTATTGCATATTGTTTCGCTCAATACCTATTACAGAATACCAATTGATGCTTCCATAAATAACCAAAACACGAACCATTAGATTCTTAACAATATGGGCAACAATGTGATGGAACGTTATAGAAGGATGAGAAGGACGCGCCTTCTCGATGACGCGACGTCACGGTCGCGGCCCGGTCCGGTTGATTCATTCATCCGTGTCCACGCCCGGCTGCCGGCCACCAATGCGCTTACGCATTCGAAACAAAACAAATCGTCTATAACCTCGTCTACCAATAACGACCGCACAAGAATGAATAATGCATACCAATACTAATCTGCCCACATAAAGACAATAAAAATTGAACCATGATGGCAAAGGAAGCTTAAATTGGAAATATACTTTATACATTCCAAAAAATATGCATATCTAATTCAATCCACGAACAAAAAAGAGCAGGTAGGTATCACAAATACCTAAGAAGGTTGAGATGTAGCTATGTGTGAGTAAGAGCATTGGAATTATTACGAGACATCTGTATTGTGTATTTCTGCAGTGCTTCAAACAGTAAGTAGGTTCGGTTTGGAGTTTCGGAGTACAATCCAAGAACGGTGTAGTCATCAAGTTAGCAGCACAGCACTAACGTTCAGCAGACATTACTAATGATAACCATGTTTCTGTTCGTATTTGCAAAGCCGCGCACGTCCGTCAGGTGCGCCGCGGCCATCCGGCGCGCATATTCTTTAAAAAAGCCTTCAACATCGTGACAACTCAATATTGTTATTGATTGAACCGTTGCTTGCATGTATTCTACTTGACACATCGCGTTGCTAGGTATGTAGGTACCTATCTACTTGAGATTTTTGGAATCTCGTTCAGGTCGTTGCCCTTTCATTTGCATAGAAATGACACATATTACATATTATACCAAACAATGACGTCGCATCCTGCTCATTAATGTGCAAGTAATATCAGTGTCGCACATGCCATGGAAGCATTAATCAAACCAGTGATAAAAGGTTCACTGTGGTGCAAATATTACAGCAGTAAATCACTGTGTAGCTGTTATTGTATTGCAAACTATATATCAATCATCGTTCACTTTAATGTGTAAATTATAAACGTGTCGTCGTAATCATGATTCGTTTCGGACATTAAGGTTCCTTATTTTTTCGACGACTTCGTCAAATTATTTTGGAGCGTGCAATAACACGGACGTAAATTAATCACTGAATCACACGGCATCCACACCGGTTCCAAGAGTTTTTGTAGGATTTCCAATACACATTTATGATGCCGTTCATAATTAGTTATTCATAACGACCCGGCATGGCATCGCGCATTTGATTTCCTTTTGTGTTACCCCTACATTAAATTCTAAAAAGGAAATTGTCAAGTGAGTGAGTGAGGTAATTTTTGAAGATCGAAAATAATGTGAATCAAAATTGTCGACAAAACGGGAGTTGTAGTATCATTAGGTTAGTGTTGCGGCACACGCGTGAGGCGGCCGGGGCGTCAGGCGGCAGGCCACAGCGGCCGCCACAGGCCACGGCCCGCAGAGGTGAAGAACCTGCGCGGGGCGACGATAAGCCGCCAGCCGTGTTTACTCGCTCCACGATCATTATAAATCATATACGTAAAGGCAACCTCTGACCCCTCGTTAGTGTTTGATGCTCTAGGTACGTACTCTAATAGTCGGCGAAGCGGATCGAGATAGAACCAACTCTATAGCACAATCTTAAAAGTACTAAATCATTACGTGACGCAGTTTTGAAATCGAGATAATCCGATAGTTGGCTTCAAGATCTTTTGTTTGTTTATGCAATCCATTGTATAAGTTGAATAGAGTTCATCTTACTAAACAAACCTATCGTAGATTCATCAACTCAAAATATGGAAAGTGAAATAAGGTGGTCTTTGCTATACAACAGTCTACGATAGGATGACAATACAGTGCTGTCTTGGTAACTAATTTGAATTTGAAATGAAATATTTTTACAGTGATATGTAATGGATGGCACAAACAGGGAAAAAATCAATTAAAAGAAATAATTACATCGTGATTTCTTAAGTATTATGAATCAACTAAACCACAATAAAACGCATATTAGGTAGGTACCATTGAAGGAAAGAATCGTCCCTTGTTTATGAAATGAGTAGTAAAAGTCAGTGGCCCAGTGGCTGACCACGTATTTCCTGTGATACGGCGACACAGCCGGCGCGCGGTGGCTGCCTGCCGCGCTGATAACCGCTCGTCACTCACTTCCGCCCCCCGATGCATCTCCGACGACACTCGAACTGTAACACTAACAAATACCGGTATAGTTCTACTGACGTAAACATAATAATGCACTTTAAAAAAAACATTCTTTAAAATACAACTAGTATGTAACAGAATAACAAGTCGGTTTACGCACTTATCTTTAAACGCTTTGTACAGCAGGCCACACAGGTAACAAAACCAGTACAAAGCCTGCCCTCTCATTCTATTGACACTCCATACTACACTAGGCCAGCTCTCAAGGTGTGTGTTGCCGTGTTGGTCGACTGTACATCTCCGTCTAATTATGAACATTAGTACACGGAAGATAACAGGATTCAAGACCAGAACAGTTACTTAAATACAACTTACAGCCAACATTCACGGTACTGTGTAATAATATGTGATACGAGCCAGTGCGAATGTTCTTAGAAAATGTAATAAACAAAGGAATGCTCAATTGGAGACAATAAAGGAAGTTAGAATAGATCGCAAATCATTGAGAATATCTAATATTCGTAGCATGTGGGCCAGTAATGTTGAGTGGCGATAATGCGATGTCATCCGATATTAGGGTCAATTGCCTCACAAGATATGTTGGGCTAGTCTTTGATAACACTATTTAAACTGGTGTGCTACCGACGATGTCTATATCAACATGGAAATTAATAATAGTTACATAACTTTATCGCCGCTGACACCATCTGTAGGTACTATTAATGAAGTTATGTGAAGAGTTGCACTGTTATTCAGCAATAACTATTCGTAGTAGAAATGTATAAAGCCGAAAAGTAAAGTACTATACTACGCTAGGCCTACGCTGCGTAACAGTTCGCCTACGCTGGGCCTACGCTGCGTAACCGTTCGCCTACGCTGGGCCTACGCTGCGTAGCCGCTCGCCTACGGTGCGCCTACGCTTCGTAGCAGCTCGCCTACGGTGCGCCTACGACGCGTAGCCCCTCGCCTACGGTGCGCCTACGCCGCGTAGCTGCTCGCCTACGGTACGCCTACGCTTCGTAACAGCTCGCCTACGGTGCGCCTACGCCACGTAGCCGCTCACCTACTTTGCGCCTACGCTGCGTAGCTGCTTGTCTACGATGTGCTTACGCTGCGACTATGTAGCGCTCAAAAACAGACTGATGGGGATGCAATACCATAACAGTAGATATAAACTTTTGTATTAATTTACATTGCTTCGAGGAAATTATCAAATTTTAAAAGTCAAAAATTATTATTATTTTCATCAATGGGTATAAACAGTTCAGTTCCCAGTTCTAAAAACTTGAGATTTTATTATCCCTCTATTGCATAGTAAGCCATTTATGGCTGTTGAAATTAAATATTTTTTTCTACACTTAGTTTTAATAATAATTAATAAATCTTGTTAGGGCTGTATCAATCACTTGTTCGTGGAATGGAACGTATTTTTTTGTCTATGGTTAGAGCCATTTGTCAAGATAAGCTCCCTTTTTACCGGCGTGTGCGCAGTAAATGGACGAGGCGATTTCTCGTGAGACTTTGATAATCAACAATTATTAGAAAAGGTAAGTAATTTGTGTGTAAAAAATATGAAATGTACTGTTCAAGGGTTCTATTTACTCTAACTAATATGTTTTTCACTAATCTTAGGTTTTTCTGTTTAATTTTCTAAATTTTTCGTGGGAACCATTTTTGGCTTTGTATGCATTTACGGTGTAAAACGCTTGAGCCAGAAATGGCTTTGCATGCATTCACCGATGCTGAATTATTTATGTCCTATCTTTTCAGAATGCTTCCTTCACGCTTTTATGGCACTAATCGTTTCACTAAATCTATACCCGGTGATGGTTACATTAGTGATGACTACGCATCTGACTCCGACGACGACAACATTCCGCTTTCTAACCTTCACTTACCAAACTCCCGCAAACAACCAATCATTATACCTGAATCCGATTTGGATACTTCCGATGACGAGAACAATATTGTTAATCCTAAGCAAATGAAAACTAAACAAAAGAAAAACCTAAAAGAAAAGATTAACTGGAAATTTGGTAAATTGCCTGCATATGATAGTAATAACTATAAATTTACTAGTACCCTGGATTTACCAGAATATGTTCAAATGCTTGATTCACCGGCTGATTTCTTTATTTTTTTTTTACCGACGAGTTGCTTGATTTCATAGCTGAGCAGTCTAATTTGAAATCTGTACAGGTCAATGTCAACAAGCCAGCAAATATCACCAGATCTGAAATAGAACAGTTCATAGGAATTGTAATCTTCACTTCATTGGTCCATCTGCCAGAGTCAAGGAGATATTGGTCTACTACTGTGGGCCAGAATCAAGTGCATGAGATAATGACTTGTAATAGATTTGAAACCATCAAACGATTTCTACACCTGAACGACAATGATAATTTAAAACCACTAGGTAGTACACCAGGTCATGATAAATAATTGATGGCATGTATATGCCTCTGTATGACTTCAAACTCGCCATATCCGAACATTATAGAAAGGCAGGTAAAACCATAACGAAGAAACGAGGCCGACCCAGCACTACCGGTACTCCTGTCCAAGGTACGCCTACTACAAGCAGAACTGCTACGCCTACAGGTCATAACGAATCTTCAGCACCACCCGTCAAAAGATCACGTAAAGCCAGAGTTCTAGAAGTTCCATTGAATTCAGTGCGATGTGACAGAATCGACCACTTTCCATTGCACGATGAACGTCGTCAGTTGTGCCAAAATAATTGTATGTTTCGATCGTATATAACATGTGAGAAATGTAACGTTCACTTGTGTCTCAATGAGAAAAGAAACTGTTTCAAAGACTTTCATGTTGTCTAAAAATTGTATTTCATGTGCATAAAAAGCCAGAAATGGCATGATCATAGAAAGTGCTAAATGCACACAAAGCCATTTATGGCTTTTGATTTTATTTCTTTAAGTAAAGTACCTAATTTTTTTTTTCGTTTTGTAAATCCTTAATTCATCCCAATAAAACACAAATGAGGCAAAAAAAATTTTTTTTCTTTAATTCCTGGTAATTCATGCAATACAGGGTTAATTGTAGCTACCACGTGTTTGCATACTTCGATTCGCACCGCGAACTTGAACCGAAGTAAGAAAAGACGCGGTAGCTACATGAGCGAAGCTAAACGAACTTAGCTTCGTTCCCAGAGTGGCACCGTGAAGCATAGTGTACTTCTTTTTTTTCTTTGTCCAATGATGCTTCCTGCTTCGCTTATGAGTTGATTGATATTAGATATGGACAAAAACTGGTTTTTTACCTCTAAACAAGAGGGTGTTTATTCTCGTGTGAAGTGTTGCCTGGATTTCGTAACTTGATTTAAATTAAATTTAGATTCTCTATATTATATAATATCTATAAGCATTAAAGCAATGAAGAAACAATTCCTTTATATACTTAATAACACGTAATACGTAAAACAAAAATAATAAATACGGAACTATTTAAAACTTATTTTACGTTCATCGATTAAAATATCTTCAGTTGCTGTAAATATGCATTTCAAAACTATTCCGATCATAATAAAGCTTTACTAGGAACCGGTGCATATTCCAATCGAGTCGAAATGTCAATGAGTTCTTAAATTCGGATTACACACCAAACATTCACTAGAATTTGAAAATTACTCATTCATGCAGGTTGTGGTTTTACCAAACGTTCCGGACATGGACAGTTCGATTAGAATCTACCATATATGTGTAATTCCAATATGCACTTGTTTTGATTCAACCTTTGACGTGCAACTGGTATTTGGATTTGATTTAGGGAATATAACACTAATATATACTTATCTAGGATCATATAGAATCATAATTATTATACTGACATCGGTGAAAGAAAACATCGTGAGTAAACCTGGACCTAGCCCGTTCTGAACTATGTTGGGGTTGGCTTCCAGTCTTACTCGCCGGATGCAGCTGAAAACCAGTATTAAAAAAAAAAACTTTATTAACTTTATTCGTTTAAGAAAGTCCGAGTTTTATGTATTTCCTCGCAAATATGTTATAAAACGTCGTATGACAAACGTGCGCTTTGATAAATAATTTTTAGAGCCTCAATAGTATTTTTACATAAGAGCGATCGCCTACCTAACCTTCACAACCATGTTACTGGGTAATACAATACCGGCCCTTGGTAAGACTGGCTGTCAGACTTACGGTCTTCTGACGACCCGTAACGACTGTCAAAGATCCACGAATCACCAGGACGAACGACTTAACGTGCTTTCCGAGGCACGAGGACCAACCGCGGCAAGCCTGATTGGTCGACCCGTGCGGCTGTTATTACTTAGCCACAGGCCTTAAATAGTTAATGTAAGTATGAAATCGCCAGCCCGTCTTGTGCAAGCGTGGTGATCAATGCTCGTGCCTTCTCTGTGTGAGAAGAGGCCTCTGCCCAGCAGTTGGACAGTAATAGGATGGTATTATTGTATTATATCGAAGCTCACAAAATGATTCATATACCTATCACCTTAACATCTAAAAGTATGACTAATAGATGATGATATGGTGGTGCAATTATTCCCACTTACCATAATTTATAGTACATATCAGTAGTAGGTACAGTCAGCAACACTTGAGTTTTCTAAATCTTAATTATTGAGAAAAATACTTAATTAAAATCGGAACAGAGAGTTAATTTTCAAATGCTAAAAAGCATATTATCGTACAGTGTTAACCGACTTCTGTTGCTGACCGTACCATTTTTAATCATATGTAACTGTTTCTGTTACCACACGTAAGCAGACTGTCCATTGGTCATTCATAAGAATTACGAATCAAGCTTCTAAATGATGGATTCTTCTTTTCTAGAGTAGCCGGTGTCCTACGAGTTACGACAACGGCTACTCTACATACTACCGTCGTATCTACATCACATCCGCCTTCTTTGTCGCTCTGAAATGGAAATCGTCTCGGTCGATCCATCATAGGTGTCGCGGCACTGGCGCCGAAGAACTGATGTCATGGTCACGCGCGCTTGCGTCACAGCAGCCGACGAGACGCGAGGGCACGCGACCGCGCCCGAGCGCTCGCGGCCGCCGGCCACCAGCGTCACAGCGTGCGCGCAGGCTCAGCGCGCCTCAGCCACTGGCTGGCCCCGCTGACCACTCATCTGGACATTGATAATCTGGGTTAAGAGGACAGTAACGAAGTTCCTTCAGGCGTGAATTTGCCTAAAATTGGATATTAATGCACCAATATTTAATTACGTGTGATAAATACACTGTAAACTGCTGAGTCAGGGAACGATATTGAGAGGTAAAAGCTACCGAAGTTTGCGAAGAAAACTTTTCTTAACTTATATTTATTGTAGAGCTCCAATTCATTATTGGTTTTGATTTATGGATGAACTTCAATACATACGGTCTCGTATTTCCTACGAAGCCACCAAAGTGACGTAGAAGTATCATGTCCGCCGATGATAAAAGATGTTTACCGTAGATAAACTTTCTATGTGGACGCTCCCGGTTCCAAAGGAACTTTATAAGAAAACATACTTAAAAGGACCACATAAGCAAACACGCCAAATATGGTCGGACAGGATTAATTTTAGTACACCATCGACGGTAGCGGCGCAGTTCTGCATAATAATCCAAGGCAGTATTAATTTATACACGTATTATCGAGAACTGGTACACGTTGTTTATAAACGTCTATTAATAATTGTTATAAGACTACATTTTAACTAAAAAGCTTGTATTAAACCTTTTTATATACTGTAACAGCTAACAGCCGACATCAGGACAAAATCAAAGTCTGAATTGGTAATTGAATAAACGCATAGCGACGTGATGCAAATGGATCAAGGCCTAACAGTTCCGTGCGCTAACGGATTTTCCAATAATTGAACCCCAAACTACCATTAAACACGGATAGCTTAAACGAGCTTTGACATTGCAATACGACAGTTTCAAAAAGCGTTACTGTTTTTTCAAAGGTAAACTGTGCTAATGATAAGTCATGATGTAATTTATATCGTCAGGTAACATGTCTTACAAGATAGGTAGGTATGTATATATACTCGCCTAGAGCAGCGTATGCTTGGCACTCTGTGTCCACGTCACAACGGTAGTTCATACCTTAGTTGGTAGGTGGTGCTGCCTTCCGTGATTCTCGCCGCACCTTGAGAACTTATTAAAAACGTGTGGACCTCTCGAATAATTTCTTCGCCTTTACAAGAAGGGAAAGTAATTGATAATCTGATATGAAATATTTTTTACATTGGACATTGGTTGTTGATTGCTTTTAACGTAGGCATCTATGATTAGAGTGGTTCAAACATCAAAGGGCTACCAGAGGCCTTCTTAATTTCACCGAAAAACCAGAAATATACATTCGCGATTTTATTTTCGATGTCTGTGTACCGGACTGGATTCACATCGCTCTAAACTGACACGCGTAAACAGCGGAGACGGATGACGTTGCGACCCGTGCTCCCGTCCCACGGCCCATTATTTAAATCCCTTTGGACGTGAGTTCCATTATCCCCCTGCGCCAGCACTAGCCCTTGAGTGAGTGGACATGACGGACCGGCAAATACTTACCTACAATGTAGATGAACATAGAAAATAGCCGTTTCCGCTCCAACGTGGCCCCTACGCCGCTAAACGACTCTTCTAAATTTCGTCGGAAAATGTCGAAACGAAAATTACATGCGCATTGTTTAGTATACAATCTGCGAGGTTCATGTCATGTCCGAAGTCTTCCGGAGACGTTTTGTCATTTACTTTGAAGGGTTTTGTTTGATGGCTCTCTGTAATAATTAATCAGTTGACGGTCCGCCGCCGGTCGCTGCGGTGTGGAATGAATACAACTTCCTTTGAAGAATTGGTGGCCATAATACGTAAAAATGTATAGAATGAACGAAAAAAATGTGTTGGAAAGTTTTCTAACATTTTCAATTAGAGAATAGTAGAATCTAATAGATTCGTTTTTATACTTTTATTAAATTTAGTGCAGATACATTTCTAATCTTCATTTCTAATTAATAAGTAGTAAACGCAATTACTTAGTACTAAGCAGTTCTCACCTTATTATATTTGCAGGAAAATCATAAAACGATCCTACTGCACTAATTAGTGATGTATGTATTATACAGGATGATTAATGTTCATTTTTAATTAATGTAGAGTTAAGGAAGGAAAACCCAAGTTATTTCCAATAAATCGGAACGTAAATAAACCCCAAGATATTACATAGACGTACCTACAGCATTTTATGTTATTGGAACATAGCTCAAAAGAAATCCAGCCGATTAGTTTGAATGTATGGCTAGGAGCATTAACATGAGGGAACTAAATACAAACAAATTATAACAGAGAGCGCCACTTGTTCAACGATAGAACAGCGTCTTTAAGAATAAATAACTGCTGTTTTTTGGCTTCTAAGATCCATATTAGGTATTACTATCTTTCATGGGGTTCTTCGATTGATTGTCTCAGGGTCAGTAGGTATCAATACCTAATGAATAAAGATCACCGATACACCTCACGCATAACAATTGGCATTATCATCTTACCTTATGTACGGACGTACCTATTTATTAAACATGGAACAGTAAACATGAAGTAATTCGAAGTATTGGCACTGGCAGCTACCGTACTTCGGTCCCCATAAAATCACCATACGTAATGTGTATTGAACGCGACCGTGTTTTACTAAAGGAATGGACAAAGATCAATCCCCTCAATAATTAAAGTTTCACCTTGAAAACAATGAAGGGCCGGTCACCGGAGTCACGTTATATTAAATTGTTAATACCTCGTTAACCTTTGAACATTGGCACTCATGCCTATCGATCCGTATTAGGATTCAAATACTTACTTTTAGCTCTTAGGTAGACCGCCTCTTTGTTTTATAGCAACAACATAAATAATTTGATTCGGTTGAGATCCGTATTCCGCATAACGAACTGTTTGCATAATAATCTATTGTACAGTATGAAATTAGGCCACAATATGTTCATCATCTGCCCGCTAAAAAGCGGCCAAACGTGTAAAAACAATGTTAGAATTGATAAACTGGGCTAAATTCTTTAAAATTAGTTTAAAATCATAAACTGACTGTAGCTGCGGCTATGTTATGGAAAGTTCTTGTTAAAACCTTTTTAGCAGAACTGCTTTGCAAAATGTTACCTTTGGGCATGAGAAACCTTCTCCTACAATTTTCATTAAGTTAACTAACGCTCTTTCACGATTTCCAACAAGAAAATTTATCTACTCAGGTACTTACTGTGTTCTGTTTGTTTTTAAGTGGCATTCTGGTTCATCTGCAATTATCTGTCGCAACAACGAAAACAACGTGGTCAAGGCGACGTAAGCAAAAGTGTTTCAATTAGTAACATTAGCGGTTAGCGTTAGGTGCAGCTGTTGGGAGGGCACCGGGCGTAGGCAGGGACGGGTCGGAGCTCGCAGCGCGGAGACTCGGAGCGACAGTAATTATCGCGGCCGTGTCGACGACTCAGAGGAGATCGTTCACCCCAGGGGTCGCACAATACTCAACTGTCGGGATCGCGCCGCGGCTATCACAAATCTGGGACGACTGCACGCATACACTCGTCTCGCGGAGTCGCGGCTCCGTACTTACATACTGGCTCAGTGCTGTGCTCGGTACACTACCACAGTGCGCGACCGACGACGCTAACTTCGTAATTGGTCCTTAACAGGTTTTCATGTCATTCGCCACCACGGTGAATGTCGTCGTACAATGATACCTAATACCTAATATACACAATGATATCGGGAATAATCTGTTGCGGGGCTTGTAAAGTATTTTCTGTTTACGCTCCATCTCCACCTCCGCTAGTAATTATTGTAGTACGGGTCAAATATAATAAAACTACGAGTACGAGAGACTTCACTCGCTACAAACTTGTGCTATCACCGAGACACCACAGCTTTCAAACTTTTATGTTCCTTTATATGTATTTCAGTAAAAAGCTATAGAGTACGGTCTAACAAGCATTTTTATAAGTACTTCAGTTTTAGGTTTACAAGATACCGTAAGATTAATGTTATTGAAAATTTAAGTGAATTAGCTTTTGGGTCAGCGGTAAGGTTATCGACGGGATGCACCCTTTTACACTAGAATAGGTACCTACTGCTAATTTTCCACTAGCATGCCTCCTCGGCATTCTGCGCCGGTCGAAGGCGTCACATAAAGGCTTGTGTTTGTCACAATGTATTCTATCCGGGGATCAAGCTAGCACGTGTGTAGTTGTGTGGCAAGTGTATGATAGGGATTTTATAATAGGTAATTATTCAGGTAGGTGCATGTGTATAGTGTCGCAAGCGCGGCCGGCGGGCGGGCGAGGCGCGCGCCCGGCGCAGGCGCTGCCGGTCGCTAGTCGCGCATGTCGACGGCTCACGGCCAGCAGCCGCCCACTCTCTGCTTAAACCCATATAAAGTATTCGGCGCTCAACTGCACAATAATATTCATATTTTTATACAAGCCAGTGTAGCAATATGCTAATTGAGAAACAATCACCTACTGACATATTATTTCGAACAAAGCATAACGTTGAGACTTGTTGAAACACCCTTATTTAATGTTAGCCGCGTTTTAGGTCATTGTTAATAACGATTATTGCCATTCAAATCGAACCACGACAGAGAGAGTGTTTTTTGAAACGATAATGTAAGGTATGTATAATGTATATTTATAACTACATCACTTCATAAGACTATGCGACATGTGCTGATATGGGCACATCCTTTTTACGATGTACTTATAAGTACTTACAGGCCGTCAGTCGGACCTCTATCTTTATTTTGTTCTAGTGCATTCTTGTATCAACTTTATTTAACTCTTAGCTGACTCATCCAGGTTTGTATGGTGCACAGGATGCTTAAAACTTGCAGTCGGAAGTCATACTATGTAGTTTGGATTCTTTGTGATGGCAAAATCTTTACAAAAGCCCGTGTCTTTCGACAAATTGTTCCTGAAATCAAAGTCCGACTGACTTTGATTTCAGGAACAATTTCAGCGTAACAAGGTAATTGGCATCTTAATGATTACACATTCTTGATGTTCATCATTTCATGCAACACATTAACTGTAGTGTAGTGTAGTGTAGCCACATAGCGAACTGCTGTATAGTCAACCTAACATTATTCTAGGCTTTCTCAACAAATATTATAGCGAGAGATATTATGGTTCCAATAAAATTTAATCATAGAATGAAAGAAAGGATTAACTTAATAATAATAATAATTGGGTAAGCATACTTGTTACATCTGTAGTTCGATATTCGGTCGTCCTGTATCAAAATGGACAAAAAAAAAGAAATTATATTTAGTCCGTCCGTCAGTCAGATCTATAATAAAAAATATTAGACACGGATTTTTTGCTTTATCGTATAATAAAAAATACTTAGATAAAACGCATTAAAGTTGGGGAGTTGGGGTTCGCTACGTCACATTAAGTCACAACTATAACAAACTACGTATACAATCTAGCAAGGAGTGACGTCAGCCCACATTTAAACTCAATGTATCGCTGTACTCTTGTGATTACGTAAAAAAGAAAAAATACATGTTCAATATTTTTCAATAAACTACACGATGGACAAAAAAATTTTAGTCATCATCCCTATTGTATACCTACATAAAATCAAGATAGTGCAACAGCTGATCGTGTACCGCCATTGTTAACGCTGTGATGATGTCATCGCTTCGGAACGTCACGAGGTACCTCATTCGTCTCTGTCGTACTCATGTGAACCTAACTTATAGGACTCATTTTGGCACTGGCAGGGTAGTATTTTGGCAGGCAGCCTGACCAGTGGACTTATCCGTTGTAACCATGCCGTGACTGCACGACTATGAAAGGAAAATTGCACTCACTAGAAGATAATTAATGTAATTTTGATGTCATGTGAATGAAATGAAATGTAATTTAAAATTTATCAAGAGTGAATGAAGAATGAAATAAATTGTAAGCAGCAGTACAAACTTACATAATTAGTATTGTGTTTTAAATAAGAATAACAGTTTTCATGTACCTACCATACCTTAATCATAACTATAAGAGGGAACAGATAAAAAATCTCAATCTGCCTAGCCTTTTCCCAATTATGTTCGGGTCGGCTTCTAGTCTAACCGGATGCAGCTGAATACCAGTATTTTACATGGAGCGACTGCCTATCTGACCTCCACAACTCAGTTACTGGTTAATACGATACCCCTTGGTAACACTGGTTGTCAGACTTTCGGGCTCCTGACGACCCGTAACGACTGTCAAAGATCCACGAATAACAGCAGGAACCAACGGCTTAACATGCTTTCCGAGGCACGGAGGAATCTCGCAATATAAAGATGGTCACCCATCCACTGACCAACCCCGGCAAGCGTAGCTTAACGTGACGGATCGACCCGTGCGGCTGTTATTACTTAGCCACGAGCTCCTCAAGAGGGAACAGATAAACATACACATATTACATAGCCTTTGGCTTTGGCGTTGCCGTATTATGTAATACCAGCCTATTGCTGTCCCACTGCTGGGCAAAGGCCTCTTCTCATACAGAGAAGGCACGAGCATTGATCACCACGCTAGCTCAAGACTGGTTGGCGATTTGAGACTTATATTAACTGTAAAGTCCAGCTTTCCCCACGATGTTTTCTTTCACCGATGTCAGTAATGTCCAAGAAGTACATATGAATTGTAAAGGTCACATTAGTACATTGCCCGGATTTGAACCAACAACCTTGTGCATGAGAGGCGAGGTCTTAACCACTAGGCCATTATGCCGTAATGGGAAAAAAATGTATGTATACAGTAGGTGACCCGTCCTCCGCCTTATTATAGGGTCGATTTTGCTCAAACAATAAGTCATTAGCTCTCGCCAATTCCCGCGATCTCGACCAACACTTTATGTGTCAGTGAAAGCTTCCTAGTAGGTACACACGAAATTGAGACTATTATTTATTTACCTTCAACTACTCACAATGGGGTCTTCCTTGTCTTACACCATAACTATCTACTATAAAAATTTTAACTTTATGACAAATGCTTTGTGTAAACAATCAAAATCAACTTCTGTACAAAGTTACTGTGTGCTTGATTTTGTCTGATGTTAGGAGATAATGATACTACAATTTATACTACGTAGAAGTTCTAATTGAGAATGGACTACGAACTACTGAATTATTTACACATTCATCCGTTGCAGGTTTAAGGCAAATATGGCTGTTCACGACAACAGTTACTAAGAAGATTGCTCCCTTATGATTGTTTTTTTCTTTTTGTGTACATTTTTAATGAACAGGGAATAGTTTCGCGCATCCTACGGATGACTTGAAATTATCTGGAATGGTCTATTATTTTGAATTGGCGCTTACAAATAAATAGGCAGCTGCGCAGCGCGTATTATTTTGAACTGGAGGGGCTCGTGATAACAGCCGCACGGGAAAGCTACGCCGAAGTAGGTCCGTGGATGGCTGAACATCTTTACATAAGTCGTTTGTCCCAGACAGAGGTCTTACAGATATTAGTGTAAGACCTCTGTAAAAGTAAGTGTTCATCCCAATTCGTTTGAGGAGTTTGGGCTTTCCCGAACAATGGCATTAATAAATTAGTCATAATATCATCAATTACCAAACATACATACAACATTTTCTGGTCTTGAAATCCACAGGTACCACCACTAACCACCACCACCAATCCAATCCAATGAACCTACCACCATTATCTAGTCATACAACGAGCTCTCCACTTTATAAAAATTTAGTGTCATCCACCTGATATCTTACCCTTCTCTATGTAAAGGGTTATCGACCTCTAATATCTACAGTTGCCCTATTAGTCCACATAGACAAATCGGTATCTTCGGATTAAGGACGTATCTTTTACTTTTTGTTTGCCCTTTGCTACTTATTGAATGTTAATAGTATAACGTAAAAGATAATAATATTGTTGATGTGAACCTTGTTAATATTGTAACTGCGCCTTCCGCAATGTGGTTTTAATTGATTTTTCACGATGTTTCCTTCCTTAGCAAGAGGATAATTAATATAAATCTGCATTTAAAAAAGAGATGAGATGCAATGCCTTTAACGACGATGGAGCAGGAATAAAATGTATTTTCTGCAAGGCAATTAGATAAGCTTGAATAAGTACATGTGCCAGAATTTACTACCTTGATAATAACTAACACTACGCTAGAGTACCTAGAGGATGTAGGTGCTTTCGGTAAAACTCTTCTCTTTTCTGAAGTATGTATCTATAAAAAAAATATAAATTTTCATTTTGACACAGAGCACACTTGCACCCTGACACGCTATGTATATTTACAGTTGTTTTATCTCACGAAAGCGGGTGAGCCATACTTGTAGATGTAATGCGTATAGACACGTGCTCTTGTGTGCGTAACTGCAGGTAGCGCGCTCCCGAGCTTACGCACACAAAGACAATGTGCATGTAAAATTTACACATACTAGTATGGCTCGCCCGCTATCGTGAGATAAAACAACTACTTATATTTTATATTGAAGCAAATTGATAATCCATTGCTTCACCTAATCGAAAAAATTGTCTGCTCAGCAACGTAAATAACGCAATGAATGTTGTTGAACTGTCAAATGAAACCGATTCCGATTGATAGTGTGTTATGCAATTGCCCCGCTGCTGGTGCTCATAGGTGAAAAGATGACTCTTGATTCTCGCAAGATCATTCACCAACAAAATAATTTGTACCAGAGATAGGGGCTAGCTTCTTTTCAAGGGATGATTTTACCTTCATCTATGTTATACCGCAGCTATCGGTACCTACTATACATAGGTACGGTGACGTATAAGCACGTAATATGTAGTATGCTATCGTGTTTGGTCGGTCTGTTTGTTTGGGCGCCGCGCCGCGCCTACCGCCACAGCTTCATAAATGAATTAGAAACATCGCCTGATTCCAACAATATCACTAAAGTAATAATTCAGCGTTGTGATCAAACCGTTATCATTAAATGTGTGTGTATTCAACTATTCATATGGCTCTGGGTATGATTAGCAATAGACTAGTTGACGATTTTTAGGGAACCGATTAAAAATGTGGTCTATATTTCATCAAAATACTAACATTAAAACTACCAAATTTTTCATTTATCAATTTAATTTTCGTAGTCAAAACGGGGCACACAGTAATGGCGGCTCGAGTGATGTCATCATCCATAAAGGCCTGTGTTCCACCAACATTCAAACCACGGGTTAGGTATTTAAACAGTTGGTTTTTGTCAAATCTCCTAAGGAAAGAACTGATTAACTAAACAGCCGTTCTTAAAAGTCGGTGAACTCCGCCCTTATTCGTCAAATCTGTGACAGATTGTCTGCTGTCAAAAAAGTAAAAACAAATAATCAGTGTTTCCGACATCTGCTATTCAAATAATCGATTATTTTATTGGTAAGCATTTTTTTTACTAATTAAAGAATCTAAAAAAAATTGATATCATTGATTATTACTGTCGAATCAAATCGATTAATTGCAATTTCAAAATAAAGAAGTGATCACAATGATCTAAATATCTAAAACGGAAGCGGAACGGTCACTCAATAGCTCGTTATTCAAAACGTGACGTTTTCGTTTCGATATTGCTAAAATATCAAAATAATATCTAGAGGTGGGAACCCTCAGAACAATAACAAAGCATAGAAGGAAGGCTAAAAACAGAATTCTGTAACTACCTTTATTCCCGTTCTATTATTAGGTACGATAAAGGTACGATAAAGGATGTGGGAAAGAGATAAATGTTTTACTCTTTGTTTTACTTTCTTGGCATGGTCACAAGATCAATTGTCATTTGGTTAAAAAAGTTATAGTATGACGCGGCCAAATTTGATAGTACTTTGTTTCAATGTCTGACAGTTCGTTCATTGAACTAGCTGACTTATTCGCGTGTTCATTGTTTACGTGTCTGTCGTAATATTCCATGGTTTTGCGATGTTTTAATAATATTTCTACTGTTAGATTGCATGAATTCTTTGTTTAACTACAAATAGTGAATGTGTGGACGCTGTGGAGCAATTTCTTGTGTGGTTGGGGGCTGCAAGACCCATTCATAGCGAAAATAAAATGAACAACAAATATTGACCTTCCATCGGTAAGTTTTTGCTCAATTTCTTGTTGCCTAAGATCTGATAAACGAATATAAATACATAACAAATATTGCTGTGTCACTATATAGCTGAAACCAGTCGTAATATTTATTCCAATAGAAGTTATTAGCGAATATTCGGAAATTGTTTTGGGGTTATCTTGATCAGCCATAGTGACGTAAATAATGTTGTCGATACTTTTCTTTTACAGATTTCCTAGACGATGTGAAAAAAAAATGGATAAATTGTATTGGTAGACGAAATTGGACTCCAAACAGCACAGCCACATAATATGCTCCAAACATTTTACTTTGTATTCATTTGGTAAGGAACCTATGAAATGGATGTAGCATGTTCTTTAAGTCGTCACTTAGAGTACATGCTGTTCCTACATTATTTGTTATGGATAGAACAGATGAAATGGTCTTGATATATTATGATATAATTAAGGTATTTTATTGGCAATAAATAGTATCCCGTTCAAATTAAAACTTGATTTATTACATTACAGGAAATACTTATGGAAGTCTGCGAAGAAGGACATAGCGCAATACTGCAAATTAAAAAAACCGCTCACCATCAACAGTAATCTAACATGAAGACAGGTATAACATTCAGAAATATGTTCACTTGATATATGCGATACAATGATATTATATTAAAAATATCATTGATGCGATATCATTCTTCTAATTATCCCAGTCGGAAATATAATCGAGTGCAAATTTATTTATTTATTTTTAATACAAAATACGTAATTGTAGGATCCCGTAGCAATGGAAGTTGAAACAGGGCCTAGTACATCGGTACAAATTAATGAATCGCCACTGATCTTGACATCTCGTGAAATCATCTCACATCAGTCAGGTAAGACATACAAATAAAACTATTTACCTAAATAAAAACGTTGATAAAAAATCTTACATAAATTTTATTGAGAACTGTTTGTTTTAGGAATCCTTGACACAGATGACAATAACAAATTCAGAAATAATTGGATTCCATCCCGATTCAAGAAGACTGCGCTTTTGGTGAGTTCCTGGTCGCCAGAGCCGACTCCAGAATCCTCAGGAAGTTCATCCGTACCAGGGCGGAATGATTATGGTGTGGGCTGGAATTCGACTAACAGATTATTAAAGTAGCTAGGCATTTTATTTTTTTATTTAAAATATTATCTGGTCGTTATTTATTTTTTTATGTACGAAAAGTTTTTGTAGCTTTGGTACCATTTTAAATTTTCATAATAAATTTTATTTTTTCACTAACAACCATTTTATTTAATCAAATAATTAAAATCTCTATTAAATTACGCTTCTACTGATTTACAATAATATATGTTACATAAAAAGTATTAAAATAAAAATTATTAGGTACTTTGAATACCCTTTTTCCCTAGACTTTGTTGAGTAGACTATGATGTAATCTAAAATTCAAATAAATATGAGAAAGTAAGTTGCTAAAAACATTTGCAAAACCGAATGTCTCCCACTTCTTTTCAATAAACTCATCAGTTATTATGGCAACTAAATACATTCGGGTTTAGCTGGGTCAGATTTAATACATGAAGAGCTGTCGGGAACCAAGGAAGACTTTGGTGATGATGATGACGAACTATTTAGTTCATACTTAAAGTATTGTTTCATTTTGAACGAATATATTAAGTATTGGTATCATAAGTATGCTTAGTTACTTCAAAATTTTTGGTACGCACGGCTACAGATCAAGCTATACATTTCCAGTATAAGCTGATCTCCCATTGTATAGGATTTCCTTACAATGAGCGGTCAGTGTAAACTGGAAATGTATAGCTTGATGTGTAGCCGTGTGTACCTACGGTTATTATTCTTGGCAGTGTAAGAAAGAATGTCATTGTAAATTCTATCGACGTTGAAATTTAGTGGGTACATCACTAGTCAGAATAAAATGAATGACAACCTACAAAATTTCGAAACGTCTTCTGTATACGTGTCCTTCTTTAACATCATAGCGGCTCCATAAGTCAAAATGAAACAAATATATTGAGTTCAGTTGCTATTTTAACACTACTTCTATGCTTTGTTATTGTTCTGAGTGGGAACCCTGAAACAATGTTATTTTGTCAGAGTGACATGACTGAAATGTGAGACGTGTCGCGCTCTGATTGGCGTTCAATGTTACGTGACCAATGGCTATATTTTACGTAATTATTTCTCAAAAATATTAATTAATCTAAAATCATTTACAAAACTAAGATGACTTTTGATACTTTCAGCTTACAACACACAAGGTATTTTTCTTACTGTCAACTAGCCTATTGGACGTTTCCCTTCAGAGAAACACATATAACTAGGTACTAATTAAAAAAAGTAACGTTTAGCACCAGATGTTAAATAATGGATAAACTATCTTCTAATGAAGTGTAATTTGTCGATAACTTTTATAACATGTTCCCCCCACACAGCAAACGCTTGATTAAAAGAAAACAAAACCCAACCCTTTAGCGTGTTTTGAACGTCTTTATTGTTCAACAGATTAGTGACCAAAATTAGTCGGTTGCGGGTAGTTTAAACAAGGGAACGGAAGACGCGGGGCGAGGGGCGGTGAGGCGGCTCGAAAGGAGTGGAAGTGGAACGCAAATAGCCACGTGACCCGGCCATTGACTCGGTTTATCCTAATCCGTCCCACTACTCCAGTTCGGAGGAGGGCTGAGGACGCGCTTCACTCCCGAATCCGCTCTCTAGCTAGTATTTTAGTCAGCTACTCTAATGCATTAAGAACTTTCACATGATCTAATATCGCAGTTGTGTGGTCTAACTCAAACGAGCATCTGCACGCAGACTGCTACACTACACAATGTTAATTCTGTCATAGAGTCATATGTGAACAACACAAGTCTAAACACTGCAGCACTTAAACAGATTAATTGGTCAAATATGACATAAAACTCAATATGAGTAACAATATTATTTATATCGCACCATCAGAAACAGATGTGAAAACGCTAACTGCGGCCGCTGCCGAATGAAAATAAATATCTCCTCATGGTCTATGCAAACAAACACATCAACCTACTTTTATATATTTAGATCCTACTTGAAACTTCGCTCATTCTTCCGCTATGGCAGATGAATACATTTGATTTATATCCCTTCCGGTAAATTGAAAAAAAAAATGTTTCAAGAGCTCAAGAGTATAATGAAACTTTAGCGTAGGAATGTCTCCTTTTTCCTTTCCATGTTTCCACTCGGGTGCACCGTGCATATCCTTATTTTTTTCACTCTCATTACGGACGACGAGGAAATACGTTGCATAATGAACCGTATCCCATCCGTGGAACCCTTTATTGTGCTCCAAGCCTAATGCCGGATTATGGTAATGTTAGTATGGCCAGTGTGGTGAACTGGTAACCGACGGAACTCATTGAATAACTGTTTCTTGCGTGAAATGCTGCATTCAAATCAATTAAAATAATAAGAAATACACTTGGGTACATATTTTAGATACAAAGGATCAATTACAAAAACTTCGTTTACTTTCGTAATTTTAAATGTCAGTTTTTTTTTAATCTTTAAAACTGTTAACTGTTATGGTCGACAGTACTCGACTAATGAAGCATTGAATTTCATATACTCGTAGTAATTCTAACTGATCAATTAACACAGAAGTTGTTTAAATGCCTCAGACATTTGGAGATACCTACATACCTATCTAAGTACTTAGATAGTGGCTACAGCGAAGACAAGCCCGAGACGTCTTGCTTGTCTTGGAGTCGCTCAGAGCGCTCAGACAATGAGCGCCGTGGAGACGCCTCCGTTAAGTCGTTTGTTACACATGCACAGCTCCACACTCACAGTATGTAGGACGCGAATCTTGTCAATCAGTATAAATATCTAGAACTGTTTAATGCAATAGGTATAAAAATGTTGTCGGCAGTCGGCTCGGGGAGCTCGGAGCAGCAGTCGGACGCACACTTTCAACTCAGGGTTCACACGCTTTGTTCAAACACAATGACTCTCTAAGTTCTTTTTGTTTTCATTCAGACGACCTTTGTTGATAATAAACAATATCGCGACTTTAATTAAAGAAATCATGTAGCGTGAGATTTTTATATCATTTATTTTGCAATTGACGCATTCCTATTCTATTGTAATCTACATGCGCCATTACGCACCTATAGAAGTTTCCAATGATTTTCATAGAACAGTTAACTTTTTAAATAAAATATGGTTTCCGTACTAATGTTGTAATAATTGTTAATACACAGTAAAACCATTCAACAACAAAAGCAAGGATTTCGCCGAGCTTCCCACGTCCGCGGAATTGGTTTACGTCAGTGCGCCTGCGCCCATTACGCCCAAAATATACGCCACGCGAGCTTCACCCGCTTAAAAAGCGTGTCAATCAATTTACATTAGGCTCGTGATGATAGCGCTATAAAGAACCAGTGAGTGTACAAGTTTGATCAGCAATAAATCGATCACAATGACGTAATCGGGTTCTTGAAGTTCGGTGATATCCGTCATTTAATTAGAATTTTGGTAGAAGAAAGTTGTCGACCCGTTAGCACAGTTGATTGCCTCACTCTGCTCCGTGTTCACTGTGTTCAACTGTTCAGTGCTGCAACAAGTGCGTTATGTAACGTGATTGTGTGAGATAGCTCGCGTGACATTTGCGCCGGCTGGGGACGAAGCGCGCAGCCTCCAGCTTCGCCCCAAATCGACTTCTGGCCTTCGATCCGCTGAAGTGAGACACTCGCTCCACTCATGCGCCTTGTAAAACACTATTTGATTGCCATTCGACAGCGAACACTTGTAGTGCGCATGCCGACTGTAACCTGTCAACATAACACACCACTTGGACCACTTGTATCGTATTGTCTACTTTCTAATGTGTATGACTGATTGCTACTGTTATTAACTACTTTTATTGACAGAATGAGAAGAGCACCTGCAAACCACCTCACTTGCTGTCCTCTTTTACAGTGCGTAGAACCAGAATTAGTTCTGTCGGACGATGAAAACAAAATGTGAAAATCATTGTCTATAGGATTCTAGATGTTAAATGTTTTCATTATCTTACCAAGGTAGGTACTAGAAACCGTGCTTAGATCTTGTGAATACTTATGATGACAATACAAGAAGCTAAATGGATCAATGTCATCGACCCTTTTGTTATTTTGAATAACAATTTTTTTAACACAATCTTACAGCAATTATTGTCATTCAAGAGAACTTTGGGGCTGTTATTTATATGTATAGGATGTATCAGAAAGGTATGGTAAAATTTAAGGGTGTGGTACAGACCATCAAACTGAACAACTTTCTCCATTGTACCAACATCGTAATCGAGAAAAAAATATCAGCCGTCCCTTAAAATTGGGTCGAATAGGTATTGAAGTTTTGTACGGGACAGCTGATATTTTTTTCTCGATTACATGTTGGTACAATGGAGAAAGTTGTTCAGTTTGATAGTCTGTACCACACCCTTAAGTTTGACCACATCTTTCCGATATACTGACAATGTAAATGGTGAAATGTAATTTAATACCGTGTGTATTAACTACTTGGAGTTTCTTGCCCATTCTTCTCCATACGAAACAACATTTTGGAAGGTCATAGAATCAATTATATTTTCTGGCAAATTTTGACGTTCCAGAGTACCTTTTAATGGCCTACTTTAAATAATAAAATAATTTATTTTAAATAGGCCATTAAAAGGTACTTTGGAACGTCAAAATTTACCAGAAAATATAATTCATTGTTTGCTTTGAGCAAAATTAAATGTCTGCACCTCTGGTTACAACTGCAAGCATTTTATTTTATCAACTGCTCTGCTCTATTATGTCTAATTTGTCTATAAATAAGCGATCTGCTCATTTATGCTTACTTACCTAACGGAGGAGGTTCGAGATCGAATCTTACGGAGCATGTTATGAAAACGAAGACCGGTTTCGAAAATGTATCAATTGAAAGCCCTCGCGCCCGCCGTGTGTATAATGTTATTGTACAGCTCAGCCTTGCAACACTGCACGACGAGCCTGTTACATGACAGTTTGTCAGCTGCCACCACCCTGCGCCCGCGCCTCTCTGCAATCTCAACCACAGCTCGTTCCACTTACACGCTACACTGCATCTAGCATGGCCCTGGGGGTTATAACCTCGGAATCAGATGATTGTGAATGAATCCGTGTAAAACCTTCTAAATTGCGTTTGTTAAACATGTTTTAGCCCTCTAATAAAGGTATCAATGTGTTTTACTTTGTTTTTACAGAAATATATTCAGTCATCTCGTTCCGAAGTAAATGCACTACTTATAGGAGTTAAAGTGCCCATATAAATCATGCATAATGTTATATAATCATCAAGTTATACATAGGTATCCCATCCTCAGGTTTTTCTTAAACATAGGTCACCAGACACTGACTCACCCATCAAAGGAATACCTTTATCATAGGTACCTTCATTGCTGCAAATGTTGTGGTTTTAATATGAAAAGAACCAAGCTACACTGTTTTTATATGTTGTTGACCATTTGCATAACAGCTCACGAAGTTACTGATATTGAAAATGTTGTATAATCGTTCCAAAATGAATACCAGTTGTAGGCAGGTAGCCACACTCGATTTAAATATGCAACCTCTTGTTTATTACCAAATTCATTCATGAACTTGTCCATGGACAAGTCACGATTTTAGGCCATAAATGTGACACGTTTGAGTAGATATAGAGTAGAGGTGTTTATGTTCAGAGTGCCCTTGGTAACTTCCTCGTGTCCGATACTTTAGACAAACAACTGATCATTTCTAGCATTTGTTTATGGTTTTCCTTTTGAGAATCACGTGCGCACGCGCTCAGCCCGTGTAAAAATCGAATTACCGTTAGACATGTGTCATCGCGACCTCGTTACGGCCGCAACAAGTCTGCGGCAAACCTGTTCTTGCACTCATACCCTTATTATGCTCTCGTACAATTAACAAATTCGCAACCCAGAATGTTCATACATCTAGTAAACATCGTACATTACCGAGACATTATAGTCTAATTAAAGCCTCATCTCGTGTCGTTGTCATCGAATGGAAATTCACAGTAAACTTTATTATGTTCTAAAGTTTACTGCAATGTCATTGATTTCACCTTGAACTGAATAGGATATTTCTATTTGAGTACAAAGATGTACATATCTGCACAAGTACCTACAGTTGCAGATGCAGAACGATATAAAAATGGCTTCAACATATCATTTTAGTTGCACTTGCAATTGCAACCCATTGATTATAGTGAGTATTAGTGACATAAAAGGTAATGTTTATGAACTTTTTTATCGTTTCCCTCGGGAAGGGGTCAAGGGAGGTCAAAGGGTGGACTTCGCGATGTTCATCTTCCGTGGATGTTCTGACCAGCACCCTAATTGCGTAACACATTAGCAATCGGAGTTTGAATCATTTTGAAACATATTGCTAATCCATTGCTTCTTATGCTCGAAATATTTGTCTGCTCGACAACGTAAATAACGCAATGAATGTTGCTAAACTGTCAAAATGAAACCAACTCCGATTGATAATGTGTTACGCAATTAGGGTACAGTTCAAACTCCTTTCACCAGCATTCAACTGTGGGATTTAGAGGAACAGAGCCTCCTAGTGTTTCCATCAACATGCGTGAACATGTTCAGAAGATTTTTTTCAATCTGCCTATCCTTTTTCCAACTATGTTGGAGTCGGCTTCCAACCTAACCGGATGCATCTGAATACCAGTATTTTACATGGAGCGACTGCCTATCTGATGTCCACAAGCACAACCCAGTTACTGGGTAATAATACCTCTTATACTGGTTCCATAAGTACTTACCTACTACGAGTACTATCATAAATGTTTTCGCCACTATCGTGTTATTAAACTAACGTCCCAGAAATTATGACCATTGCATTTGTTTTTGTCACACTTTAAGGCTCTTACAGACAGAGGCGATATCGCGTCGTGACGCGATATTGTTCTACGGATATAATATCGCAATATCGCGTCGCCGACGCGATATCGCCTCTGTCTGTAAGAGTATTTTTATATAGTTTTATTTAATTTTTCGATGTAATAAAAATACCAGATTATCATTACTTTTGAATCAACCCTATTATAATAGGTTTTACTGTTATTGAATTTGAAATATGACTAAGTAGAAGGTGGAAACAAAATTGTCTATGATTACATACAGAGTTGGCGTATTTAGCGACAGATGTATGCATCATGTGTTTCCAGAGGCGAGAGGCGGACGCCGGACACGAAGCAGATGCAGACGTGGGAGCCCGAGCCAACTAGACGGCACCTACTATTGTTAACGTTGAATTAACGGTGATACAACCGCTAAATGGGGTTTTATTACACATATCCAACAACAATGCTAAGCTAGCTCGAACATTAAAAGCCACTTATGTCGAGAACGAAACTTTAAATTACGTATCTTTGCCCTCGTTTACTCAGGATGAGCGCAACAACAAAAAGAACAACAAGAAATAGTAATTGCCACCAGTCAATTCAATATTCTTTCATATGTATTACACACTTACAAGTAACTTAATGGAACGGATATTAAAGATGCACAGGCTGATAGGTTCATCTGTTCCCTGTACATTATAGCTACTTTCGATCTAGTAGCCGATATTCGAAGCCGGTTCCACATAAACGCAGCAGCGGAAATCGAAACTCCGCGCTATCTTACCCCTACAAGTTGAAATAGTCAGATTTACAGTTAAGATTCGTTTGACCCGTACCTACTTCGACCATGTCGACAATATATGTAGGTATTCATATTACAGCCTGGCGTCCTATCGTTAGGTTTTACTCAAGCCTCAATAATAAATCTTTATCTTGTTGGCACCTTCTAGAAATTCTAAGTGCGTACGTATCTGCAAATCTGATTGTTGTAATCAGATCTGCAGGTACGTAGTCAATGGCGATAAGATACTGGCCGCAAAAAAATATTGTACCTACCTAAGTAACATAGGTACTTATACAGGGTTATTGGTAACAGCAACCTCTTAAGGGGTCATTTTACTCATCATTATGAACAGCTTTTATTATGGGACCAAACCTGAGATCGCGAAATAAAAATCAACTGTTCAGTACATTTATCTACATCAAACTCGTCAAAATGTAGGAAACGGCTGATTTTTTTTTTCGCGATTTCAGGTTTGGTCCCATAGTAAAAGTTGTTCATAATGATGAGTACAATGACCCCTTAAGAGGTTGCTGGTGTTTTACCAATAACCCTGTATATGTAGTAAAGTCAACTATTTTAATGACCTCTTTATTACTCACTCGCTGTCGGCGTACCCCAGCTTTGCTCGGGTAATCAAAGAAACAAAACAGCTCTTTGCTCTGTGACAGAAGGTCGTGTCTCGAAAGAACCAGCCGGTCGATTCTGTAAAAATCTCACAGTGAAAACTTAGGTGAAGTGAGTTTGTTTTTGCTAGGAATTGACACTGTTGACAGTTCATTCCACGCTCACTTCACTTAAGTTTTCACGATGAGATGGTTACAGAATCGCACTGCTGCTGTGGGTCCTTATTACCAAGTGGAGAGCAGCGCCTCTTCGCACTACCGACGTGTCTCTATGTATCTTAGCTAGTGAATTTGCGCACCCAGTGTGCAGCAATCTGCTAGTGCTCACGCAACGCAAAGCAAGACAAGGACAACATCGCCCTGAATAATATCAAATAATATCGGGCTGCCAAAAACCGACCACACACTCAATGAGCTCTACCCGTTGACTAACGTCGCACCACACCAGCACCACTGCACCATAACACCTACCGTACGAAACGAAGATGATGCTCAGTTTTATTATTGAAATATTGGCATCAACAGCAAAACCTCACGTTGAGAGACAGTAAATTTGGCACTACCTAGTACCTACAGCTGTACTATGTAGGTTTTTCTGCAATAATTTAATTGTTCACGACATGGAACAAACAATAACATATAAGCTCATTCGAATGTAACTGTCCTTAGTAATACTAGTAATGGGGCAATGACCGTAAAAATGTTTCCCAATTAATGACTACTTATATAGTAAGAGGTAGTAAAATTTGACGTCAACTGGGTGACCCTTCTGAGAAATATGTCATTTACTTATTCTGTGAAGTTCACAAATGACAAGCTATGACTCAACCGTAATGACGATGGAGACGCAGGACTTCCAAGGTAAATAGACAGGGTGATTAAGCAGCACACCGATTTATCGTACGACCAACAAACAGACGCACGGCTACAGAACAAGCTATACATTTCCATTAAAAGCTGATCTCGCATTGTATAGGATTTCCTTACAATGAGAGGTCAGTGGAAACTGGAAATGTATAGCTTGATGTGTAGCCGTGTGTACCAGTTACCGACCATCGTCACTTTCTAAAGATAAATGCTAATCATCAACTGGACGTATAACTTAAAAAGCAACAACAATAACAATTAATATTACAAGGTCAATCTATTAATGCACGAAGTCTTTTAAGGGGTCATTATACTCAACATTATGAACAACTTTTACTATAGAACCAAACCTGAAATCGCGAAAAAAAATCTGTTGTTCCCTACATTTTAACGAGTTGTATAGGTTCGGCTACCGGAATATTCTAGTTCAATGGAATAGTAATATATACCACGTCTTAACTTTCAAAATACTCGTTAGAAGACGTTTTAGACAGTTCTTAATACTTAGTCTTCGAATGTAATAGAATAATAGATACTATTACCATATTTTTATTCATTCTTTTTCCTTGACATGACAATCGATACCGTATCGACTAACAACAAAGCAACATACATGTAGTGACAAAACGTCGCATGCAATCCGTGGTTTCCCATTGAATCATGCAGCATGCACAAGATAATAAGCGTGTTACAGCTTAGTAATCATCCATCCATTAATTCCAATCAGATCAAGTCAGCACAGTTACAAGTTGGCAACATCTTGCGACTACTTAGTATTCATAGGAGGCTTGCGCTGAAGATGAGAATTTTGGGAGGAGACCGCCACGGACTAGGGATTCTACCGTTAGCCTTTACAACTACTTTTTTAATAAGTAATTAAGTAGAAGTTCACTGTTATTATCATCCTTGTCATCTCTTTGATGTTGCGGAATATTAATAATACTTACACAAACATCTGGAAGCATTGGTTTCCTACATATACGATATCCGCGGGCTGACAGAATTTCGGGCTTCTGATATTTAGCACCAAGTGTCATTCATTACCTTCTCACTACCATTCACTCCGAGGCGCGGAGTTTCCACGGACTCAACTACTATCACATCCTCATAGTACAGAAATATGCAGAGATACTACGTAAACAAGGTCTTCCAGTTAAACTGACTCATGTAGTCATGTCTTTGTTATCTAATCGTTATTTCCTCTTGCACAGCCATTTCGTATTGGCTATAATCAGTCGCCTCTCCGATTGAAGTTACATATTTGTATGCAAAATATTGATGATATTTTATGTGGAGTGAGTGACTCATGTGCTGAAGATGAACTACTACTAGTTACTTTCTTTATTGTAATGCTATTAATCATAGCTTGTATATCACCCCCGGGACTTTTGCCGTTCGTTTTTAGGGTTCTGTACCAAAATGGTAAAAAAGGAACCCTTATGGTGTGACTAAGTCTGTCTGTCTGTCTGTCTATCACAGCTGGTTATCTCAAGAACTACTAATGCTATCAACTTGAAATTTGTAACAGTTTTAGATGACGTTTACACAACTATTTTGCATATAAGAAAGAAATATTTTTTTTATATTTTTTTTGCTACAGGGGTTGAAAGGAGGTCTTAAAAATTCAAAGTGGGGCTACTATTGCATGTGGGGTATCATATGAAACAGCGCTGTTTGCACATTCTCAAACATTTTTTTTCTTTTTTTTAGGCCGCATAGTTTTCGACTTTTGATGAAAAATGTAAAAAAAAATACCGTTCCCCCCCCCCTTATCTCCGAAGTTTGTAAAGAGAAAAATCTGAAATTATTCTATGTGATAGAAGTTTATGTAAATATTACAGGAAAAATAAAACGATGTCTCTAAATAGCACACTTTTTCAGAAATCGGAACGGAACCCTCGGTGCGCGAGTCCGACTCGCTCTTGACCGGTTTTTTTATAGTATTTTGATTATAGCAAGTGTTCTTTACAAAAAGATTTCATACCAATTGAATTAAGTAGCCATTTTTACATGTTTAATTGTTTATTTCTAAATGACTGTTGCGTTATCATTCTGATTATGAAATAAAATTCGCAGTGTTCGACACATCGATAGCATTAAATCCTTTAGATAAAATTGTTTGTTCTAATTTAATTTCAATACCTAATGTCTTCCTATTCTTCCTCAATAAAATGGTGTTAGTGTACGTCAGACCTAAAAACGTAGGAAACATAAATGTACAGTTTAGGAGCACGATTTATATACAATTCCTTTTTACATAGTTTTATGTACAGGTTCACTTTACTAATACTACAATGGATGATAGATACGTAATACCTGTCCACTATAAACACATAATGCGCAGCTCTTATGTGTTTATAGAATGTTTAAATGTAGTGAACAAAGCATTAATGTGTTGAATACAAAGAACATAATACATGTACAGATATAACGCAACTATAATGTAACTATATAGGTATGTATTTGTCACTACTAATGTATGTAGTTAGGTTGCCATAAAAATATGTATATTAGTGTTGTGACAGTGTGCGTACGTAGTATTGTGTGATGTGATGTGATGTGTGTATGAAGCGCTTATCGCTGGGCAGGAAGTGGCTTGGTTTATTATTCGTGTCGTGCATCATGCGGCTGCGTGCGGCGCGGGCGCAGCGACCCGCTCCAGGATAATTGCTACGTCGCTCCTACCCCGACAGATACCTAGGGCGACACTAACGGAACACGCAGATAATATCTCTAATTAACTAAGAAAATCATACACGTCAACGTTTAGGTACTTAGGTACCAGGCACTAGATACACAGAGTATAAATATTGGTGTCGAGGCGGCTCCATCAATCGTAGTTATCTGGGAAGTTGTGGACATTGAAATGTTGACTAGGAAATTGACTAAGTATCGTCTGGAGCTGGACAACATGTACTAAACAGATAAGAAGTAATCACCCGCGGTTGCTCCGTAAATAGGTTTCTATGAATTTATTTAGATAAAACGGAAAATGAAACAGATAAAACTGAGTCCTTCTGTACTGTTTCAAAAATTATTTATGTAATTAGGTACCATCGCGGACATTTACGGTGAACCACTTTTCAACCTTATTAGCTTAGTAATAAAATCGAACAGTGGTTCACCGCAAATATCCCCGTATGTGTACATACCTACCAACATATAAATATTGTGCATGACATGTAATGTTCTGGCAATAAGTAGGTATATATTCAAACCCAGACCTGTTACTTAGGATTTCAAAAAACAATCCAAACTTGTTATTTATCTAGAAAGTTAAAAAGTGAACCACTTGCCTTTTTTGTCTGATATAAACTGGACACATTTTAAGTACCTACCCATTTAGGTTCTAGTACAATCAGTGCTCTGCAATACCCGACCAACTCTTCCCATCTTCTTTACAAGAGGGTCATAATGCAGAGCACCTGACCGTACTTCCACAGATAAATTGAGACATTGCCTTGTCTCATAGATTTTCGAAATATTGTTGAATTACCATTTAAGAGCAAAATGATGAGCAATGTCGCAGATAATCATGAACTATTTATAGCCATAGCCAGTCAATAATAATATTCCTTTATCTGTTTATCAGTAAATTCCAGTCCAATGAATGTGAAATCCTGAGGGACAACTATTTCTGGCTACATTCTCCTTATTTCAAAATTGAATATTTAGAACTTTAGAACCTTGTAGATATCCAATCCACTACGCCAAATGTATAAATAAAATAATAATAAAAATAATAAATAATAATAATAAATAATAATGTATAATGTATGTGTGTCGCCAGTTGTGGGAAGGCTCATCAGGCTGCACGTTGCCTGATGATTTTTTGTATTTTAATTAGTATAGTTCAATGAAATTTTAATCAATTATTTAATTTAAATTTATTTTCAATTATTTCATTTTAACTTATTTTCAATTTAATTTAAATTTTAATTTATTGTTAATTATTTATTTTTTTACCTACCTAATGCATTAATTGATCAAGTCATGACTAACATAGTTTTAAGATAGTAATAAACCTACTGTTTCCGAATTAATTATAACTTCAAGTGTTGTAGTATCCAAACGTATTTATTGTACTTGGAGGTCTGAGATTATCTGTGGTAGTCGGCAGTGATGGCTAGAGATATTACTACAAACAAATTACTTGTACTTAGAATATTAATAAACCAGTTTCAACACTCATAATAAGTGGTTTTCATACACCTACTAACAAAATAAATCAAAAAACAAAAAACTAAAACAAAAACTACAACAACAACAACAACAACAACAACAAACTAAAAACTAGTCTGAATTAAAAGTTTTTTTTTTTATAAGTCTAAACACTGGTAGGAGAGATTGTGTGTAGGAAGTCTTATAGGTATTCGAGTAGCGGTTAGGCACTAAAGTATGGTGCCTGTATGGAACTATCCAGAATCACAGTAGGTACTGTCACAGTCAAGGCTCCTTCAGAAAAAGCGCGGGAAACATCAAACTTGGCGGACGCGTCTTTTTTGATATAAAATTTGTAAATTTAAAAAACCCTAATTATAAGATCAGTAGTCATAGTTTTAGTGTTCTATTTTCTTTTACTTGTAGTTTAATCTTAGTGTTGTATATTTTCATCGGTAGTGGTAAGTTGTTTTTAGATAGTTTTGTGAAAAATGAAAGACCCGCCTGATCCGGGGGACTTCGTTCCCCCGGCAGGCAATTTTGTAACTATTTCCATGTCCAATGAATCGGGCATGGATACCGATGGGTCGTCTTCGACTCGTCATTTGAAAAGAAGCCGTGTACATGTGTGCAAGACCTGCAATAAACGTCGCCGTACCCGGAAAAACCCCGGTTCCGCGTCTTCTGGTTGTGATTGCATGGACTCTACTCTAAAACCTATTACATCAGAGCCTAAATCTGAAATAATCGTCAATAATGAAACACCTAGTTCTAATAACAAAATGCCCGATATCCCTGCTCTGCCCTCAGTTGTTCAACCACAGATAGGTCGTAAAACATACGGTAAAACGGACAGCGCGCCTTTTGTCATTCATGTTCAAAAAATCATAATTTCACCAGATGATGGAATGACACTGCACCCAATCACATTTGGCAAGTTCTTAAAGCACAACGCCTTCCAAAATATTATCAACGGTAGCGTAAAGAAAATTGGACGCAACAAAATTTCTCTTTCTTTTTCGAACTTTCTGGACGCTAATTCTTTTATTACTCATAATAGTCTTGAAACATATAATTACAAAGCTTTTATACCTACTTTTAATGTTACCAGAATGGGTTTAGTACGTGGTGTTCCTGCGGAATGGTCTCCCGAGGAGGTCATTGATAACATAACGGTACCTATAGGTTGTGGGCCAATCTTAAAAGTCAGACGTCTCAATTTTAAAACCACTGTTGATGGTACAACCGTTTGGAAACCATCCCAATCCATAGTTGTTACATTTGATGGGCAGGTTCTACCAAAAAGAATTTTTATGTGCTATAATGCATTACCTGTAGATTTATATATATTCCCTACCGTACAGTGTTTTAACTGCTGTCGTTTTGGACACACTAAAATTCAGTGCAGGTCCAAGCCTCGCTGTTATAAATGTGGCCAAGGCCACACTGGGGACAGTTGTGAAAGAGAACAAGAAAGTGCATCTTGTTGCCTTTGCTCTGGTTTTCACTATGCTACGAATAAGTCTTGCCCAGAATTTTCTAGGCAAAAATTAATTAAAACATATATGGCACAAAGTTCAGTATCTTATGCTGAAGCGGAAAAATGTTACCCACCAGTAACTAAGTCATATGCTGATACACTTTTATCTTCTCCTTCCAAAAACTTTGCACACACCCCATCAATCTCTTCACCTAACAGAATGCCTGCTTCAAGTAGCTATAAGAAGACTGTCTTCCTTAAACCACGGTCCCCTCCCAAATCTGTACAAGGATATAATAAAGAGGCTCACAATGCCATTATAAAAGATTATGACATTCCACAACCATCAAATGGTTGTGCTTTTTCTATTAATCATAATAATGAAAAAAACGACACAAATTTTTCCATAAACGATTTTTTTTCTGCTTTACACAATCTTCTTTCTCAGTTCAACATTTCACCGTCCAACGTTGCCCCGTCTTTCAATGTATCTCAATCCATTCATAATGGACAACACATCCAAAATAATCCAGTGGAACTGCCGCAGTCTAGTAAACAAAAAGAGTGATGTTATATATCTTTTAAACAAATATGAGCCGTTTGCCTTTGCCTTAGCAGAGACTTGGCTCAAATCGAATCATATTTTAAAAATTAATGGTTATTTAACCATTAGAGAGGATAGATCTGATGGGTATGGTGGAGTAGCTATACTTATCAAGAATTCTATCCCTTTTTCTATTATTACATTACCTCCTCATAGTGAGGAAATTTCAATTGTAGCTATTAAAGTTCATCACACTTGTCTTGTTTCTATTTACATTCCTCACCCTTCCTCTTCTGTTCTCCAAGAGATGAATAATCTCTTTTCATTTCTTCCAAAGCCTTTCTTAATATTGGGGGACTTTAACTGCCATCACCAATCATGGGGTTGTTCAACTACTAATTGTTATGGTGATGAATTACTAGATATAATAGACTTACATAATTTATGCATCTTGAATTCAGGAGCTGCCACACGTCGCTCAGATCCCACTCAGAACCAAAGCGCAATCGACCTTTCTATTTGTTCTCCAAACTTAGCCTCTTCATTAACTTGGCATACTCTAGCCTCTACTTATGGTAGTGATCATTTTCCAATAGTTATTTCTTATCCTCTTTCCAAAACAAATGCTCCATTAAGGAGATCTAACTTAAAACATAAACTACCTAATAGAAATAGTAATGACTGGGACAAATTTAGGAACATTGTTGACAGTAAGCTTTGCTCCTTGCCTGTTATTTCTGATGGCAATGAAAATAGTTGTGCTGAAGCTTTAGCACTCATATTAATAGCAGCGGCAGATGAAGTTTTCCCTGTAAAAAATAACAATATTAGTACAATTCCCTCGCCTCCATGGTGGGATTCCGAGTGCACTGAATTGGTCAAGAAACGTAAAGAGGCTGAATACAATTATAACCTTGATATGTCCGATATTAATTTTGAAATCGTCACTAACCTGATTAATGAAACTTGTAAACTTTTTAAGAAGAAAAAATTTGAATCTTGGCGTAATTTTTGCTCATCAATTTCTCCAAATACTCACCCTACCACTGTCTGGCGCAATATCCGTAAATTTAGGTCCATTTACAACAACCCTTCTCCTATCCCTGATTCTTTAGCCAGTGAATTTTTAGATAAATTAGCACCGCCTTGGGTCCCGGAAGAGGTTAACCTGTCTCTCGTATCCAAAACTAATATCCAAGACACGACACTAGATCTTCCATTCACTCTCACTGAATTAAAGGGTGTTATTCATAAAACTAAGGATTCTGCACCAGGCATTGACGGCATCCCTTATTCCTTTTTCGCTAATTTAAATGATGACGTCCTTATTTATTATTTAGAGCTTATTAATTCTATCATGAATACAGGAAACATCCCTGTTGAATGGAAACGTCAAATGGTGTTGCCATTCCTTAAACCAAATAAAACCCCATCTGATGCTTCTTCATACCGTCCCATAGTTTTATCATCAATTCTGATGAAATTAGCGGAACACTTAGTTAAAAATCGTCTAGAATGGTATGTGGAAAGTAACCGTCTTTTGGCAGATTCACAATATGGCTTTAGAAAAGGTAAAAGTACAACTGACTGTTTAAGTATTTTAACATCGGATATTCAATTATCCTTCTCTAAAAACCAATCCACCATTGCACTTTTCCTTGATATTAATGCAGCTTATGATAATGTTGTATTATCAGTTTTACAAAATAAATTGAAAGCCTTACAGGTTCCATTGATTTTATCGAATTTCATTATTAATATTCTGACTGAACGCTCTGTTAACATGCTAATAGGAGATCATGAGGTATCTCATCTTGTATGGAGAGGTCTCCCACAGGGTTCTGTGCTCAGTCCCCTTCTATACAATATTTACACTTTTGATCTAGACTCGTCTTTAATTACTAATCATGTTAAGGTTCTTCAATATGCGGATGACTTATTATTATATTCTTCAAGCCAATCTGTTGAACAAGCTAGCTGTGCCATCAATTCTGCTTTGTCTACTTTGAAGTCATGGTTACACCTAAACGGTTTGGATTTATCCACGTCTAAAAGCGCGGCTGTTTTATTCACCCGGAAGAGAAATATTCCCTTGGTAAACCTCTTTTATAAGGATATACCTATACCAGTTATAGATAAATTCAGATATCTAGGTGTAATACTTGATTGTAAATTAAGTAGTGTCCCTCATTGTGATTATATTGTCAACAAATGTGAAAATCACCTAAACATGCTTAGATGCCTCTCTGGTGTATGGTGGGGTGCACATCCGTTTTCTTTGAAACTTATTTACAACGCAGTTATCAGAAGCACTCTGGATTATGGTTTGTTCGTTTTAGAACCTGGTAGTGTTATGGCTTTTAAAAAATTGGATCGCATTCAGTCTAAAGCATTACGCATTATTTCGGGTGCTATGAAGTCTAGTCCCATTAATGCACTCCAAGTTGAATGCGGAGAAGCTCCTTTGCATCTTAGAAGACAATTCTTATCTGACAAATATTTGTTCCGGATTCTTCAGTTCTCAACTCATCCTCTCATTCCTAAACTAGATTCTTTAGTGTTACAGATTGAATCTTCAGATTACTGGTCCCATAAACGTGCTCCTTGTTTAGTTGTAAGCTATAAAAAATTCCTATCACTTTCTTCTCCTATTCACCGTTCCAATAAACTTCCCATATTTAATTGTAGTTATGAGAGTTTACAATTCAGCCCCATCATTAGATATAACTGTGTCAGTAGTAAATCAGATCCCAATTGTCGTATAAGCTTTAATAATTTCCTTGCTGAACACTTAGAGTACCATCATATATTCACGGATGCTGCCAAGCGTTCTCCGTCGGGTTGTGTTGGGATAGGTACTTACCATTCTCAATACAACATTGTACAAAAAATAAAACTGCCTCCGGAAACTTCTGTTTTTACGGGGGAATGCTTTGGTATTTTAAAAGCCATCGAATATACTCGTGTTTTTAAGCTCAAAAAAAACATAATTTTTACAGACTCTCAAAGTGCTCTTCTAGCCATTAATAAATCCCCTTTCGAACACAAATCACAGTTTTCAATCATTTATTTGATAAGAGAATTTGCGTTTAGAACCATCTCTGAAGGTAACACTTTGCAATTTGCGTGGATTCCGGCCCATGCTGGAATCCATGGCAATGAAGTGGCTGATAAACTCGCCGGTGATGCGGTGCAGTGTGGGGACTTAGCTCCTTACATAAATTTTAGCAATGACATTATGACGTTACCAAAGACTTTTCTTCGGGACACCTGGAGGGTAGCTTGGGATATCGGTAGCAAATCCAAGGGCCGTTATTTTTCAGTAATTCAACCCGATATTCCGGAAAAACCGTGGTTTGGCACTGCAAAGTTTGGCAAGATGGAGACCTCAGTTCTAATACGGATGAGACTAGGTCATGTTTGTTCTCCAGCCCATCTTGCTAAATTTCATATCATCGATGACCCCATGTGCTCGTGTGGCACAGACGTTGGCGACCTAAATCACATTTTCTTCTCCTGTCCCTTATATGACCGTTCTTCTTTTTTCAGTAACCTCTTGTCCCTCAGAACTCCTTTTCCTACCTCAATACTTTCTTTACTTTGTACAAATAGCTTTCCTATTTATAAATGTATAGTCTCATTCATTACTGTAAATAATATTAAGTTGTAAATTTTCATCAATGTAATTTGCTCATTAATTATAACATCACATACTGATCCTATATACCGTCCTTCTATCCTAAATCCCGTTTTAATGAATTATTCAAAATAATATCTTCGTTTCCCTACCTTTGTACCTACGAAACTAAACGTGACATTGGCTAAATGCACAAACCGTGCGAAGCCAAAAGAAAAAAAAAAAAAAAAAAAAAAAAAAGGCTCCTTCAAACAAGCGAGACTCGCGACGCGAATCACGCCTGTTTGAAGTTAGCCTTCACAGTGGCACTGTCAATTCCAAAAGTATGTCTGATGCAAGTGTAAATAAACCCTGTTCAGCACCGGAATTGCGTAACACACTATCAATCGGAATCGGTTTCTTTTTGACAGTTCAACAACATTCATTGCGTTATTTACGTTTTCGAGCAGACAAATTTTTCGAGCTTATGAAGCAATGGATTAATAATTTGCTTCAAAATTATTCAGATTCGATAGGCAGTGTGTTACGTAATTAGGGGCCAGGTTAAATCATTGCACAATCGCTCATTTAAAGGAATTAGTAACACATTCATCTGTATTTAGAAGGTTTCAACTTTTATCTCACCCACTTTATCCAGTAATATTATTGTTTGAATAACATTAGTACTACTTAGTAGGTAAATTGTAATTGGAAAATCATCATAGGAAATTGAGGTTATCAAAATAATTTGAAAAACCTGATAAATTGGAATCCTGTATTCAAATAATCATATCAAGCACTTTTGTAAGTGACACTACAAATTATTGGAATCCACAGGTTCATTTTCTGATACATTTGTTTACATTATAATCAGATACTTTTCGCCAAAATGTAGTTAGGTAGGCATTTGGAACTAGCCAGCGTAAATTCTAACTGAAAATGCGAAAGTTTGTTTATTGTTACGCTTTTACGCTAAAAAGGCAGAACGGATTTGGATGAAATTTGGCACATGTAGACCATGACCTGGACAAGGACATACGCTACTTTTGATCCTGGATCGCAGACGAAGTCGCGGGCATCAGCCAAAACATAGGTAGGTACCTACTTATAAGGAAGTACTCAGCGTAAATGTTTTTTAAATCTACACGCTAAGTAGCCTACTTAAATAACAATGTGCTCAGTAGACTAATAGCCAGTCGATGCTGCTAACTGACTTCTCTATGGTACTACTAACTCATGACCAGTCTCAGATAATAAATGATGGTAATATATTGTATCTGTAAGCAGTTCTTTACGTTGTAGAGATGTAAATCAGTGCACCAAATTGACTCGTGATTTTGTAGCTATAACCAATTACTTTCTGTTGATCTAAACAGTGTTAGGCTAAAATATCAGACATAATTTGCGCAGCCTTCCGTATAAACAATGGCAATAATTTTCGGTAACTAATGACACGAGTACTGAAAATTAGCTCACTAGAATAGCAATAAACAATAATAAGTACTTGACGGTTAACTGAGTGTTTATCATGTTTATTGTTTAGTTGTATGTGGACCGTAGCGGGGCTCCCCGCTCCCGCCGGCCTCCCAGGCCAACTGGTTTGACTGCAGGGTGCTCCGAGCAACTGCAGGTCAACCACTCACCTTACTCACTTACTGATCCAAACACGTAGGCTGATCGGCGAAATATCGACGCGATACTTTCTTGCTGAATTCGCAGCTCCTGAGGACATATTACCAGATTAAAAAGTAAGTAAGTATTTTGTTTTTTCTTCAACATAATTTTATGCGCAGCTCTAGAAACCAGTAGTATCTTTAGAAACCAGCTAGCCCGTCTTTCTGCCGAATTACACAAACGATATACGATACGGTTTATCTTTGTACATACATACGTATTAACTGGAAGTAACTGCATCATTGGACTAGTGGTTGCAAGCGCTACTGCTGAGCCCATAACTGCCGATCTGGGAATTGAACCCAGGAGTTCGATTCCCAAGACCATTGTTATTCGGTTTTTCCATGAGGAATTTCTCAGTAGCAGCCTGGAGTCTGGATTCGTGCCTGGTTGATGGCAATATAGGCTCGCCCCTTATTACATGGATGAGTTGTTGTTTACTTACTGAAAGTAAACACATTGAGCTGATTTCAAGACATTGTTTTGTGTCTACATTTGACAAGCAAGAATAGAAAACATTTCGTTTTCGTCATATAAGATAGCGCAAATGCACAATTGGGGGCAAAGTCCTTAGTTGATTAGATGTAGGTACTTAAAATTGTGTGACCATAATAATAATGAAGGTCAACACCAAAAACGAAGTACTTAGTCATTTGTTTATGTAATAAACAGAAGCATGCAATCATTGAACAGTTACCACTGAGGACAACGTTCTGTGACATCTGTGCACTGTGCTTGACTTGTTTCTTTTACGACTTTTCCCTGAAGTACAGAATAATGATACTTCAATAAATAGCCAGTCAAGTGTATAAAAACATCTTAGTAAACGAGATGAGAACCATTTGCGTCCGCACTAAGCAGGGATGTGTGGGACAAAAAACATAAAAATAAATGAGGAGCCGTCAGTGAGCCCGCAGCAGCAACTTGAGATGCGCACGCGCACGCCCTCACAAAGACACAGATCACTGTACCCTTCAAACGACTCCAAACTGTTTACTCCCGCTAACATAACCTTGTGAAAATAATAAAACAATTAGCGAAATCTTCGCCTTCTATACACGGTCAATTTAATAATTTTCTGATGAGTCACACATTGAATTACTTTCCAAATTATCACAACGACCAAACAACTGTTAGTAGTGTAGGTTAAGAAATAAAACACATGTCTAGTTAAAAGAGTTAAATAAAATGTCTACAGAGAACCGGATGAGCTAATCAGCGCAAAATGACTCACACGCACAGGCAAGCTCTCCCGTGTGCCTGCGTACGACGGACGACACCCGCCCGTACTATGTGTACTGTGAAGCTCTGTAGGGCTACCAGATAACCATCACATGGAGGGCGACACCATCGGGTGAGGAAGCCATTGTTTATAGGAATTTGGGAAATTAAATAGAATCAGATTGTGCATATTAATGTTCTGACATTTTATATGACATGTGTCTTTCGAGAATGTTATTCTGTAAAAATCTCATCGAGAAAACTTAGTTGAACCGTGAAGTGAGCTTGAACTGCACCCTAATTGCGTAACACATTATCAATCGGAGTTGGTTTCATTTTGACAGTTCTACAACATTCATTGCGTTATGTACGGAGCAGACAAATTTTGCGAACATATGTAGCAATGGATTAGCAATTTGTACCAAAATGATCCAAACTCCGATTGATAAGCAGGACTGTCAATAGTGTTAATCCCAAGCATCAGGTGGAATGGCAACTCACTTCATGATCACTTCACATAAGTACTCACGGTGAGATTTCCATATAATAGACCAGCTCAGATCTTTCAGCAAGAATTCAAGGTGACAAGTGAGTGAGAGAACAGTTTACCATCACGGTAAACTGTTCTCTCACTCACTCTTTACAATTATTATGATGGGTCTTAACTACTCAAGCATATATCCCAGATAACGTAGCGAATACGTTGTGACGTTCGGCCATCTTGCCACAGATTACATCTTGCTGCGCTTGCTGCCGCTGCTGTAATCCACCGTGGACACCGTGGCTATGTATTACACTCTTAATAAAATCACTCTACATAATAAGATGACCAATTATTACCCAGTAACTGGGTTGTGGAGGTCAGGTAAGCAGTCGCTCCATGTAAAACACTTGTATTCAGCTGCTTCCGGTTTGACTGGAAGCCGACTCCAACATAGTTAGGAAAAGGCTAGGCTGATGATGATAACATAAGATGACCAAACATGTCAAATGCTTGCTGTTAGCCTTTAGTAATTTTAGTAGTTTTTTTTTGTTAGTAGGGTAATTTGTAGTAACGATTGTTGGTAGGGTAATTAAAATGATTTAGACGCGTGATGTAGGTAGATATCGTTTTTATTTAGCGCAGTCATGAATTTCTATAATTGAAAATAATAATATCGTACATGAGCAGATACAGTTATCGCAGATTTCACCATAATAACAATCACGTCGATAATACCTAATGCCAGCACCAGTAGCTGCCTACCTGTTTGTTTTATTGAACGTACATTTTGTTATCTTCGCTACTTAATTGTTTTTTGACAAACGCAACATTATCATCAAAATCAAAATTAATCAAAATCATACCTAAATTAAATCAAAATGACCTGGCTTTATTTACCTTTCTTTATTTATCACATAACGTAATGTACGAATAATGTCCATAAGTACCTATCTGATTACAGCTTTTGCCCGCGACTTCAGCCGTGGTCGGATGTGTCGGAACATATCCCACCGGAACGTACTACCGGGATAAAAAGTATATTCTGTCCTAATCCAGGTCATGGTGTACCTGTGTACCAATTTTCATCAAAATTCGTTCAGCCGTTAAGGCGTGAAAAGGTAGGATTCGTAGAATTATTTAATTGGAAATCATAGATTGAAATATTCGGACGAAAGGTCATTTAATACCGCGGTTAATTGGGTGAAAACCAATTACCGATTTCACACGCCCTGTTGTTTTATGCACTAGTATGTACCTACGTAAATTAAAATTGTTGTTATAACTAGGTACTCGTAGTAGTAAGTAGCAGTTTTGTAGTAGTAATAAAATTCTTCGATTGATTTTTGTTAATCAAATGGAACAGTGGTCCAAGTATTGAGCGGCTCCACTGTACTATCACACCCGCGCCTCCGAAACTTCACATTGGTGAATCATTTGGGTTAGGTTAGAATAGTGACCATTACCTCTATTGCTGGTTAATCATTTGGGTTAGGTTAGGTTAGAACAGTGACCCTTAACGCGCGACGGCGAGCGAGCGAAGCGAGCGGTGCCGCGGCAGCGGCCGCCGAGCGCCGTATCACCTCTATTTTTGGTGAATCATTTGGGTTAGATGAGGCGGTGAATGTCTCGTATATTAGACGATGAAAGCCTCAGGGTTATTGACCTTGATTTCAAGGTCAATATGGTACTCGTACTGTCATTTTTTTCTTCGGCGTTTATTTTTTTGCGCACTTTGTTGTTTTCAATAATACACTAAAAAGGGTCTATTGTACCCAAAAAAAAATAGCTAAAATAAAATCGCCGGGTGCGTTTGTAAAGTGGTTCCCAAACAGACCTTTACTTACCTACGTAAATCGTTGAAAGTACTTGCCTTCACAATCTGGCTGCATGAGCTGCACCCGCACCGTTTTTGCCGCCAGTCCGTGGCATTGAAACAAAGAACTGGCTGATTTCATTAATTGCCGTAAACACAATTACAACGGAAAACAGGTAGGCTTCAATTATTTCCTGATAAGTAGCGTTTCTGGTGATAATCATTATCAGTTTACTACTGTTTGCTTCAGTTTGATTTTACTCAGTAAGTATCTGGTTCCAAAATACACACTTCCATCTAATGGGGTTGGTAGTTTAAAACTTTTGACAGATGGCGCTAGCATAGCTTTCCCCTGTCACATTTGTTTTCCAATTTGTGCGTTTGGTTTTGTGATTTTTTTCATCAAAATAAGATATACCTACCTACGAAATCTACGAAATGTGATGGATCTACGAAAAACATGTGCTCAACATGGCGAATAAGCGAGCTAAAGGCTAAACTGAAAAGACGAGGTGCTTCTTTACAAGGAAGAAAAGGAAGGAAAGTAAGAAAAGAAGCAAAGAAGCAAAAGGAAGAAAAGCAGAAAATTTTACATCAAGCTTTTTTATTTATGAAATAGTATTGTTTATAGGAAGAACCAACTATAAATTACCTAGGTACTTACCTACTTACTACAAAAAGCCAAATTGGACATACAATAAATTTCTTAGGGAACACATGTAATTTGTTTACAGATTGGAACTTTACGACCAAAATTTCAATTTTGGGGACACTGGTGCTCAAAAAGATCATGACCCGATAATGCAGGTTCCTGATTCGAACACTTATGGGATATTAACAGCAGTACTAAATTACCACCGCTCAAAATGCATATAAGGCAGTATTTTTGTTTTTACTTGTACTTTTTTCTTTCTACATCTATTGGATATTGGTGTGCACCTATTTCTTTGCAATAAGCCACTTCATATTTCGTAGGCATTTAAAAAAAACAATGATTAATTTTGGTCAAAGCTATATTAAGCTAGCGCTACTTCGACAGTTGCCAAATGGTTGCCAACCCCAATATCACTACAAACTAACAAAACAAATAAAACACGACGAACAAAAGGTAAACAAACAAACAAGGCAGATGTGAGTGGAAACGTCGCTGCCGGGAGAGTGACCTTATTGGATCTTCTTCAGAAAGGTCGGGGGTCTACTCCCTAAGCACGAAGTCCGTAGTTTCGGCCTTCGTTACGGGCGTTTCCTACTCCGTATCACCTACGGACAGATGACTGGTTTGGGGCCCGAACGAAGTATGAATGACAACACGATTTGACAGCTGTCCCTATTCCCGATATGTTTTTGCCCGTCCGAAAAAATTAACATTTACACTTGTTTTGATGGATCGTTAAGTCAGACGGACGGATAAACGGACGGACGGATGAACGGACGGACTTAGGGAGTAGGCCCTCTGGTGCGCAGTATTCGCAACAACGCAACGTGCGTGTATGACCAGATAGATGTATGAACGTAAACGAGGCAAAAGGAGTATGTAAGGATCGTAGCAGGTGGCGGATCTGTAGTTTCTGCCTACACCCATGGGAAGAAGGCGTGAATTTATGTAGGTAATTATTTAAATTGGTAGCGCACCGAAAGCTGAAGGTAATAAATAACACACGGTAACTATGTAAGCACGTTTAGTTAGCAACCAATGCCATTGTAAATCATCTGTCTATACCTACTTACCTCACATCCACGAATAAGGACAATGAAATGAAAAATAAATCATGTAGCCAAGTACATGCACCTATACAACTGCAAAAGACCTACACGATATTGTTAGATGGCTAAAGCATCACAGCTGTATCTGTATAATCGCGACTTTGGCCGTGACTATCCCAACCCGTAATACATCACTGTCCGCTATGAAATTAATTATAATAATAATTGTGATCCAAATTACTATTCTTCCGTGTGACGTGTCGCCGACCGTCCTCTCAATGCAACAGCTGAGAACTACAAGGAATATTGCCAGACTTTTTTATTATTTTATTATTGTAACATTGGGAATGTAGTTTGTTTTTACTACAAAAGGGGCCAAATATCCCAACAGCAAAGCTATGTTTGTTGGCACAACATAAACATGTCACTAAAGAACAGCCGATTGTGAATTTAAATACAGATCGACTAAGCTGACATTAATAAAGTAAGGCAATCATTATGTATGACAGTGCGTACCTAACTGCAGTCACGTACCGTATCAGATTCTTCCGTAATCTTATAAAAATAGGGTAGTTAGACGGCTGGACGTGATTCATCAATATCCATGTACAGACGAGACGCCAGCACAGCAAATACTACAATCTGTCAAACTTTAATAGATTTTCATCTTTACCGCTAAAGCATTAGGTTCAAGGTTGATTGGGAAAATTTGACAGTTTCGGGTGGCTTGATGTGCTGGCGTCTGTACTTGTATTGCTTTGCTTGTACAGTCAGCATCAAAAATATAGGAACGAACAGAGACTGTTCTAAATGATCCTAACAACTAAGAAAATTATACTTTATCTCAATTGGATAAAGTTCTTGTCAGAATGACAGTTGTCGTGTAGGTACTGTATTCATTCTGAAATATTCCTTGTGAATTTGAGGTAAAGACCATTTCGAACAGTTTTTTCGTCCCCATATTATTGACGATGACTGTACATATTATTGTTGGAGAATGCCACGTGGAAGTTGCGGAATCTTAGAAACGCACTCATGTTACTTACTTGAAATTAAAATTTTATTATTATACTTCCATAGTATCCATACCTTACTAATATTATAAATTCGAAAGTAAATCTGTCTGTTTTCACCTTTTTATGCCTCAACGGCTAAACGAATTTTGAAAATGTTTGGAATTAGCACAAAGATACTTAGACCATGAACTGGGTCCTACTAGGACCCAGGTCTATCTCTCTAATCTGTGTGCCACTAGCAAAGGATACTTTTTATCCCGGTAGTAGGTACGTTCTCATGGGATAATTTCCGACCACCACGCGGTCGAAGTCGCGGGCAACAGCTAGTTAACAATGAAGGTTACATTATTAGCAGAAGTATTGGAAACAGCGGGGGGGTAGTGCCGGTGGCATGGCCGGGGAAGGAGGGGGCATGACGTCAGATACATGCAGCATCAGTCCACAGCCCCGTGCGCCTGCGCCGCCGCGTCGCCTCCCTGCGCAACCAGTGCTGCTCCCACGTTCACTTTCTATTGAGCCATCAGAGCCATGGCATCAACGCACCGGGGGCATGACGGCTCTACAGCTGGTGCCGAATTTATCCAAAATAAAGATAGCATAGTTAAAACTTTATTATAGCACATCTGACCTCCTTTATTTTATTTTCTGTGATGCGTGAGTACCTAGTTAAGTGTAGGTAGTGAGTGCACTTTCGAAAATCTTTAGTTTAAGTTGATAAAGTTTTCAAACATTTGCATCAATAAACACTGGGCTCATTTATCTAATTCTGTTGTTCGTTTCAGAGTTTAATTCAACAATTTAGGGCAGCCCATGGTTTAACATCGATTATTTTCATTGATCGCAGTTTATTCCTCCTCTACAGCGTGTTAGTGTCGGGAGCATTGGCGGTTTGCCATCGCAGTAACCGTGACTCAACCATATAAACAAACCCGATTCTTGACTATGACGGGCTGTTGTGAGACACGCTTCGCATATTTCAATACAATTAACGACTTATAGCTGCCACGCCAGCGATTTTTTGCTAGTCTCGTGTGAGAATACACACGATTTCACCGGGAAACACAGCGTTGTGATGATACCTTTCGCTCGATTCGACGGCAGATAAAGAGCAGCAAAAACTGTTGTCCCACTTCCCAATGACCTTTGTTACAACAGCTACTTACTAAAACACCTGCCTACATTGGTCTGTCAGTCGGTGTGGGCCATTCTTGCGAAAAGTTGTTTCAGTGATGAAAATAAGTCATCATAATTATTATTAAGTTCCGTAGTACCTAAAACATAACACATTTTGGAGTACACGATTAGTATTCGTAGTAAAATAACAAAAGATTTCCTTCATACATTCAAGCTGACATTGAACTTAGTGTTGTCTGCGCAAGGAAATTGGCACAGGACCAAATGTCAAGGAGCAGACCTTTTAATGATTTTCTTCTCGCATTTTGATGAACGTGATGTTACGGTCGTCTTCCGAGGGCGACCGCAACCACAAACCGCAAGCGGCCCTTCGTCCAATCGCAATGACAGAAGGAAATCCAAGATGGCCGCTAGGAAATTTTTTGAGAAAATGGCTGCAGTTTTATTTTTTTTAGGGTTTTTTAGGAAAAAACAGAACGCTTAAAGGATCCTCTTGTGTCTGTCTGTCCCCGACATCTGAGTTTCCGCACGTATCCTAAGTACAAATCTGTTTAAGGCCCAGGTTTCCTGAAAACGATCAAAAAGGTGGTTTTTTAAAGCAGTGTATCTCATAAACCGTAAATAATTTTGACATGTAAAAAAAAATATGATATTTTCAAGTCTTTTTCGCATACAGTGATGGAAGCCAAAACATAATTATACATATTTTAATGCACCAAAAAAATCTTTAAACATACCTCCTAATAATCTTTAAAAGCAGTTTATCCCTTCATTAACAATTATAATTATAATTAAAAATATACCATGAAATGTCAAATTCCAAACTGCATCCAGTGATGGATTACTTTTTATTAAATAGTTAATTTCTAATTTTATACGATTTTATTTGCATTTTTACGACATAATTCCGGTGCGCGTGAGAATCTTCTATCTCGTGCGTCAAACTAGACAGCCATAACGCCATTTCACTTACACACCGAGCTAAACTAATCTTGGAACCTGGGCCTTAAACTATTTTAATAAATAGATTACGTTGATCTTGACTGTACCTACCTTCCACTGCAAGCATCGCAAAGCCATTCTCTGAGTCCCATGCGACGTACTATACCTACTATCGCACAACGGCCGAATTATCTGACGTGAAAAGTTCCACGTTGTTGGTCCAAGCAATTAATAAATTAGAGCTGATTATCGAAATTAAATAGTATAAAACTGTAAAACTGTGTGAAAATTGTAATACGATCTTATTTGTGTAAATACTGAAAGGCATAGAAACTGTGAAGCAACTGACAATGCGACCCTCACCCCTCGAGCCACGTGCGTCCCTTTACATGTTTTATAAATGAGCTTAACAATTTCTGCAACTTCCCTTCGTTACTTTCGAAACAAAACAGAAAGGTTATTATAACAAAAAAAACACTTCCGGAATATCGATGAGGCCGAACTTTGAACACTTGCATCTTTGCATGGTAGGTATACTTAGGTATATGGTGTATGCCTACCTACTTATCTGTGGAGAACTTTGTTGGTTGCACATGTGTTTTTATAATATGTAATTATTATTAGTTCTTCAGAATAAATAAAAATACTTACCTCCGTACATGTTTTAAACTTTCAATATAAGCAGGTAGTACCTATACTTAGATGATCTATGTTAAAATAAATTATGTAGGTACCTATGTAGCTACTTATTGCGATAAATGAATAAAAACATGAAGATTAAATAAATTACAGGAGCCACAGAACACACTATCAATAGGAATCGGTTTAATTTTGACAGTTCAACAACATTCATCGCGATATTTACGTTGTCGAGCAGACAAATTTTTCGAACTTATGAATGGATTAACAATTTGCTTCAAAATGATTCAGATTCCCATCGATAGTGTGTTACGCAATTAGGCTGATGGACTATCTATATTACTGTGGCCACAAGTCATCCCAACGCTTCTTGAGTTTGATTTCCTAACCGCCAATACTTTATTAGCTTATTCTAATAAATAATAGGTAAATAAAATGCAACGCTCTGGGTACAGTACCTAGTAAAAGAATATACAGGATGTATCAGAAAGGTGTGGTCAAACATAGGTGAGGTGTGTGGTACAGACCACCAAACTGAACAACTTTCTCCATGGGACCAACATCGTAATCGAGAAAAAATTATCAGCGGCCCATACCTACATTTGGCACGAGTAGGTATTGAAGTTTTGTATGGGACAGCTGATATTTTTTTCTCGATTACGATGTTGGTCCATGGATAAAGGTGTTCAGTTTGATGGTCTGTAGTTAACACACCTTTCTGATACACCCTATAATTGTATAATATCTCATTATCATACTAAGAGAAGTGTTACCAGGTAGGTACACATAAAAAGTACCGTTAGCAAGATCAAGTCAAGAGACAGATTTTATTATTTAATATGCAAATAATACAACAAACCAATAAACATAAAATTCTTATCAGTGTGCTGCCTTATCTATGACTGAACACAATTGAATTGAAGGAACAATAGTCCCGTGTAAGCTACAGTAAAATTTGACCCACAATTTGGCTACAGAATTGTTTTACATTCACACATTTAATCCTCCCGTCTTTATCGCAATTAAGCAATTAATAGCAGTTTATGGCACTTAGTTTATGAAACTGTTACTTAGCAGGGGTTATTAAAACACGAGTGTGATACTATTGTAAACTTCGACTGCGGCCCGGAATACATGAGGTTCACACGAGTGTTAATACCTACCTAGTTCTCGTATGTGCACTGTGAAAGAGAAGATAAAAGGGATTTTATAAATCGTAATAGATTCCTACATCGAAAGTCTGCAGCTGCATTGAAACGGTTCACATTGTCTTGTGGTTTTGATCTTAGCTTCCTTCTGTTGAGTAAAATAATATTTAAAAACAATATTCTGATTTTTGATCCCCTGATTTGCTCCAGAGAACTACCCATCAGATTTGTAACAATATGTCGGCGCGCGGCGGTGAAATGAAGGTTGTTAAAATTTCTTGTTTCGTGTGATCCGTAACGACCGTAACTTTACATAAAAACTTTTGTACAAAAAAAAAATACAACCGACATCCAAAAACAACACTACACTACAAAGTGAAAAATAAATTTTTCGGAAGTCGGTGTCTGTCTGGTATGGTTAAATGCATTATGTAAGTTTTTGCCACCGATTTCAGAAATTAAAGTTATTTTTCACTTTGTAGTGTTGTTTTTGAAAGTCGGTTGTATTTTTTTGTAAAAAAGTTTTTATTTTTCACTTTTTATTTGTGGTAGACCTACCCCACACAAATTCTAATACCACTACCTGCAAAACAAACTAGAACATCATCCACATAAAAAGTGGGGAAAAAATACGTATTATTGCAGCTAACTCAAAAACTACCCAAGTAAAGTTAATAAATTTTATAGGGGACCAACTCTCGAACAAAATATTTTTTTAAACTACTTTGTAAAAAGATATGCGTGGTCGGAAAAACAATTAAATAAAACTTTTTTACAAAAACAAAAACCGACTTCCAAAAAAAACACTACAAAGTGAAAAATAACTTTAATTTCGGAAGTCGGTGTCTTTGGATCTGTATTTTAGTTTTTTGCCACCGACTTCCGAAATTAAAGTTATTTTTCACTTTGTAGTGTTTTTTTTGGAAGTCGGTTTTTGTTTTTGTAAAAAAGTTTTTATTTTTCACTTTTTAGTGGTTCAGTTTGTAATTTATCTAAGTTACAATAACCCAATGTCAACTGCTCATCACGTTTTACAAAATGTTGCTTTTCCTGATGCAGGGACGTTAATTGTTGAGGAGTTCTCCTAGTAAGAACCAGGAGAAATGGAGCTCATGGTGAAGTCACCATTACCATTATTTTGATGAGCATAAACCATATTAAAGTAATCGAATCGCGACCTAACCTGTTATATTCTTAGATATAATTGAGTATTTCCGATGGCCCTCTGTGGTCTTCATCATCAGTTCCAGTTCACCGAATGGTACTTTCCGAGAGCAAATGCACGAGTTACTATAAAAAATACCGAAATCGATATAGGTGTGCCCATAAAATTTGAGGGTTTTCCTCGATTTCCATGGGATCCCATCATCAGATCCTGACTTGATGATCATGGGACCACTTGGGACGTATACCCTTTCGAACAAAAAAAGAAAAATCCAAATCGGTCTAGCCATTTTCGAGTAATCGGGGAACATACATAAAAAAAAAAAAAAAAAAAAAAAACCTTACGAATTGAGAACCTCCTCCTTTTGGAAGTCGGTTAAAAAGAAATTGATCATTTTTTAACCGAACGCAAATGCTAACTGGCTTACTGGCCATAAGAATCAGAGATAGGATGACTTTTAGAGAGTGGCCCAGCGGGGCAATTGCGTCCAATCGGAATCGGTTTCATTTTGACAGATCAACAATATTCATTGCGAATTATTGTTAATTAAATTGACGAGCAGACAAATGTTTCGAACATAATTATGAAGCAATGGATTAGCAATTTGCTTCGAAACGATGCAGATTCCGATTGATTGTCTGTTACGCAATATTGTGGTGCTGTATCGGGTAACCTGAGTAACTTGTGTCGTGGATATCTTTAGCTACTTCTACCTACTGTTGAAAAACAGATAAACCATAGTTTCACTTTTTTACAACATTGGCTTTGACTTGTTTGGCAGTTATTCGTATCGACATCGCATGTTGGGTTCTACAATAGTGCCACTAATTCACGCACGCGAAGTCTTATAATAACTAGACACGTAGCCAGCTGCTCGTGATATTCAATTCGATATGGTTTCACTTCTGATGAGTAGGTAGGTAGGTACCTACTTCTGTCGCAGATAACGCACTCGCCAATACTTTTCTTTCGCAGTTGAACGGATTCGTTTTTTGTTGATGGGAGAGATTACAATACGTAGGTATTCATTTTTATTTCACCGTGTTTGCTGCCTATATTAAATTCTAGCGCTAGCAAATTCACGATCTTTGCACCAATGCTTTGTTATAATTTACAAAAACAACCGACTTCCAGAAAAACACTACCAAACCTGTGTACATTAAAAAAACATACCTACCTACGACGTGCGAAGAAGAACGAAGTGTTTATCAGGCAAACAGGTAATTAAATCCTCCTCCTTTTTTGAAGTCGGTTAAAAATAGTAAAACAGTTATTTCGAGTCGTGTTAAGCGGCAATACACAGCATATTACAGCGCTAATGTAGGTAGGCCCTATTAGCGAAGTGGTGAAAATATTAGTATTGCGCTCAGATCAATTATCCAGACCACCTGCTATGAAATCGAGTTTCGTTCATCATCCGAGTCATTATTCCGTACGTCGGTACGTACCTACGTAGGTACCTAGTACCTACCTACATATTTACCTATTCCATGTAACAACAGTGCTACTTTTGTAATAATTTTTCTACATAATGTCCAGTAGTATTTTCCTTAATAATATTGTCCAAAGTCCACGTCTACCTATCTATTTGATTTCAGAGGGGCAATTACAACGTTCGCAATCTCATCTCAGTCTTAATCTGTCAAAAATTGTATAGCGTTTACCTACATTTTTGACATTTGATTGACGCTGGCATGAGATTGTGAACGTTTTTAGGTACGAGAATTGGCCATCTGAGGGGCAATTCTCGTATTTTTACCAACGTTCGCAATCTCATCTCAGTCTCAATCTGTCAAAAATTGTATAGCGTTTACCTACATTTTTGACATTTGATTGACGCTGGCATGAGATTGTGAACGTTTTTAGGTATGAGAATTGGCCATCTGAGGGGCAATTCTCGTATTTTTAACAACGTTCGCAATCTCATCTCAGTCTCAATCTGTCAAAAATTGTATAGCGTTTACCTACATTTTTGACATTTGATTGACGCTGGCATGATATTGTGAACGTTTTTAGGTACGAGAATTGACCATCAGAAGGCCAATTCTCGTACTTAAAAAACGTTCAAATTCAAGTCGCAGTGTCTTCTTAGCGACAATCAATGTCAAAAATGTAGGGAAATTAGAGGTTTTTTTGACAGATTGCGACTGAGATTACAATGCGAACGTTCTTAAAATTACGAGAATTGCCCCTCTGGTGTCGGTCACCGCGTGGTGGATCTATAACTCCAGGGCTTTTATATTCTACCCTTCAAAAACTTACATGTCAGTCTTGTAGTAAGATGTAATTTTTATATAATCGACGTTTCACCGCATACCTACCTACCTGCCTGCCGAGAGGGGGTACCCCAATTAACCATGTTCGCTACGATCTCGACGAAAAAGAGAAGTCCTGACTGACTCATCAACGCCCAGCCCAAACCCTTGAACCTAGAAAGCTGAAATTTTGCACAAGGTTTCCTTTTAATGTAGACTAGAAATTACGCAGGATTTCCCGGTAGGACGTTCCTGTGGGATATTTTCCGACATACACGCGGGTGAATCCACGGGCAAAAGCTAGTTTCGTATACAGAATGTTTCTTTTAAGGTGTCAAGCCAGTACGAGCTGATAGCAGAGTATCATACCTATCGATTTAAACCCCATGTATGTTCTACGATTATTTGTAGTTTTCGAGTTATTTTGGATCCCTCATTTCATATCAGTGGTAGTGGTTAAGGATAGTAGTAGGTATAAAATTTATGTTTTTATTATCAACTGAGCTTTGCTTAAACGTAGAGGAATACTAAATATCAGGTTAGACAAAAATATGCAAAGATAATAATAAAATATGAAAATCACAAGATTACAGATACACCACTTTCAACGACTAATTTCAGCAAATAATGTCCTATTTAGTTAGTACATTCTTGTTCAAAGTTGACCCAAAAAAAGATATAATTTTTTAAAGCCATCATCAGTCAGAGTCAGGAAAAATATCGAAAAAAAAATGATAACTCGAAAACTACAAAAAATCGTAGCAGGGTTAGTTCTTCGAGGTCCCTCAAAACGCGGTCACACGGTCTTAATTCCTAACCTATGAAATATTCAGTCTTAGGACCAAATACAGATTACTCTTTGTTTATTTATGTGTACAATTTCAACAATAAACATCTAAAATTATTTATAATATTTATTTAAAAAAATATCTAGTATCCAAAACGGGAGCAAAATCGGTGTTCTTCACGCGTCACACTCTGTTCGCGCTCACGGAAAACTTTGATAACTTTTGTATTCTATTCATAAGCATATAATGTAATACATCAAATTGATCGTATTTAATTAGGCATCATAATGATCAAAGAATATTAATTGTATCTCTTAATGTACAATAGTTAATAGGCATTATGTCTCTGTCACACGATTTTCCTACTTTCGCGAGGGCGCAACAAAACTGCACCTATCTTCCAAGAGGGGCAACTTGTCGCTACACTTTTTAGTTGCGCGGACGCTCAGTAGTGTCCCGGCATCAGTGGGGGAGACAAATACATTCATTGCTTATAAACAAAAAAAATATGAGATAAGTATTAACCTTTGAATATTTTCAAGTAGCCTTGTCAAGAAACTTTCATGCGCAAATTTTGAAGGATAATGTTTACAATTTTCCAACTCATTTTGAATGAAGGAATAAGATAGATCTTCAAGATTATTCCCAAATACTTTGTTCGTTAATTTACCTGTAACTTTAATAGTAATTCTCAAAAATGTGAAATTTTCGTAACTATCGTGGCACAACTTTCGTGGTTATTTGTCCACGAAAGTCAGCTAGCGCACCATGAAAGGTGTATATCTCCATTAAATAATGACTTCAGATGTTTTGTGACGCCGCTGAGGCATTAACTCGATTGTCGCGAATCTCAAAATAAAGGTGTTATGTATTTGTATAAGTATTTATGCGTGTACGAGTATGTGCTTCAATTTTTTTCTTGTAACGACTCGTAGTATGTGTTTCTGTTTGTATGTTTTCTCGTAGCCAAATTAACAGCTTACTTCACCTCAACCTGTGCTGTTTAGCCAATGGGCTAATTGACAGTAAGAAAATACCTTATGAATTTTAATAAGTAGAGTGCTTGTCAGACAAAAGTATAAAAAAACCCGTTCTTAAGGCCCTCCAGAAGCTGTTTGATTCCGTCATACTCGAGAGCAAAACGCCGCAGGCATGGTACAGAGCTGTGGTGGTATTATTCTTTAAGAAGGGCGATAATGTTCTTCTTAAGAATTACAGTCCCATCTCACTTCTGAGCTATGTCTACAAGCTGCTTTCAAGAGTCATCACGATCTGTTTCGCACGCAGGTTTGATGACTTCCAGCCTCCCGAACAAGCCGGATTCCGTAAAGGCTATAGCACCATAGACTACATACGTATACGCTGCGACATGTTATACAGAAGACTGAAGCCTCCGATTCAATTAAAGCATGGGCTGTACTGCAGTCTCGACTATCGGTATATTGAGGTGCTGAAGTGCCTGTACGAAAACGCCAGTATGTCAGTCCGACTCCAGGAACGGACCTCGAAACCTATCCTTCTGGCGAGGGGGAGACAGAGAGGTTATCTCTCCGAAACTGTTCACCGCTGCACTGGAGGATGTCTTCAAGGTTCTGGACTGGAAAGGGCTAGGGATCAATGGCGAGTACGTCACTCACTTTTGGTTTGCAGACGATATAGTAGTCATGGCTGAGACTATGGAGGGGCTCAGTACACTGCTCGATGACCTCAGTAGAGCTTCCGAAAGAGTCGGTCTTAAAATGAAAATGGATAAGACAAATGGCATCTCAAATGCCCATGTAGCACCCACTCCCATGAAGATCGGAGACACTACACTGTAGGTTGTGGACGAGTATCTAGGACAAACTGTCCAGTTAGGTAGGTCCAACTTGAAGAAAGAGGTCAATCGTTGAATCCGACTTGGCTGGGCGGCGTTCAGGAAGCTTCACAATATCTTCTCGTCTCACATACCATAGTATCTCAAGACGAAAGTCTTCGACCAGTACGTGTTGCCAGTAAAGTCCTACGGCACTGAAACGTAGTCGCTCACAATGGGCCTTATGAGAAGGCTGAAAGTCACCCAAAGGGCAATGGCGAGGGCTAAGCTTGGAATTTTCCTATGTGATCAAATCAAAAATGAAGAGAGCCGCAGTAGAACGAAGGTAACCGACATAGCCCGAAGAATTGCTTAACTTAAATGGCAGTAGGCAGGGCACATTGCTCGAAGAACAGATGTCCGATGGGGCCAAAATGTTCTGGAGTGGCGGCCGCGTACTGGAAGACGTAACGTTGGCAGGCTTCCCACAAGTTGGACAGATGACCTTGTAAAGGCCGCAGGAATCTGCTGGATTCGGGAAGCACAGAATCGGTCGAAATGGCGGTGCTTGGGGTAGGCCTATGTCCAGCAGTGGACGTCTTTCAGCTGAAATGATGATGATGATAATGATGTGAATTTTACAGTTTAATTACTGGACCAAAGCTAAATTAGCAACCAAAATTACTAATAAGTAATAATAAGCTGATCTCAAAACACTATGTTGATCTCAAATACAAGTTGATTCATAAATAATAAGTATTTCATTTTTTAAACTTCAATCCACAGGAAATTTATGAAAAAATAAGGATTTAAAACTGTATTTTGCTTACAGAAAATACGTTTGTAACTTTTGTGGCGTCTTTCGTAACTTTCGTGGGAACCGAAATTTCAAAATAGAATATCTCTGTACTTTATGCACCGATTTACATATAATCAAAATTGCACTTATTATTTTTAGAGCATCTTAAATGTGTGTCCATTTATTTGAAGATTACTCTAAAAAAAAAATTCGCCACGAAAGCTACGCGGAGAATACTTTTTGAAGAACTACTAAGCACATACATGGGGGTAAAATCGATAGGTATGGTGCTCTGCTATCAGCTCGCACTGGCTTGACACCTTAAAAGAAACACCCTGTATAGGTTCAGGTTGGCGCGTTTACAGAAATTTTTAGAAGCCCTGGCCAAGGGCTTTCCAATACCCTCATCAAGCGATGTTTATAGTTTAGTTAGGAGAATAGTTAGCTCAAAGGGAAACATTTTGTTCCACAAAATTCGTTGCAGACTTTCAGTGCCTAAATATTTTATAAAGGGAGTAGGTAAACTGGTATGGACTTGCATTAATTTCCTACAATTACGTAAAGGAGTACGAACATTTTGACGAAAATGAGCAATGGATAAGCCTATCTATTATTTGTCCACAAACAATGCGCCTCCCATGTTATCTCTCCACTACCCTTGGTTGACTGGTAGAGAATTCCTAAGGCCGCCTTTGTATTTTTATGTAGCATAAAGTTTAATAAAAATAATAATAATAAATGACGCAACTTGCGCCACAGCGTCTTGGAGTAGCCTGCATCACAGCATAGGTCATAACCATGTTGGGTGCTCAGTCAAGGCAGTTCCCGCCTACGTATGTTGCGCAATTTGCGCGCCTAGAAGCAGTTTTCGACAAATCCTTTCAAGTGATATCTGAGAAATGTTTCTACCTATACTTGGGTATTTAATTCAGCCACAGTCATGCGCAATCCATCTCCGCAACAGGAACTCAAATTGGACACTTAATACCACGTGACATGGCGAATCCTAAATATCTAGGTGTGACATTGTAGGCCTTAACATATAAAGTCATAATGCCACAAAACAAAGCAGAAAGTCAGGTCCCGAAATAATTTCTACGTCGACTAATGTATAGCAACTGTGGAGCAGTCCTTCTTCGTGCTACTGGCATGCTTGTTTCTATGCTTTTTTGCTGGCGAATTTGGGTGCTCAGTGTAGCACCGTTCCGCTCAAGCCAAGCAAGTAGCATAAGCATAATCAACCTATAATGTTCCCCCTGCCTGGGACCCAGGCCTCCTCACGGTGAGAGCAAGACGTATCCACCACGCGGCCCCAGCGCGGCTATATAGGTGTCCACGTCTTTTTCGAATTTTTGGTTCTAGGACATGCCGGTTTCCTCACGATGTTTTACTTCACCGTATTGAGAGCAGTAGTGATTAAATAATTTATACAAAGTAAAGCCCCCGCCTGGGTTCGAATCTACGACTCGTGGCTAAATCGCGTCCGTTACCAGGCCACCACTGCTCTCAAGCAAAGCAAGTAGACATTACCTTAGATGAGACGTGTCGGATAATATCGGGTTAACTAAAACCGACTCCACTCAATAAGAATGTATCAAAAATTGGTTGAAAAAAAAACTGATTCCCGACATGCCCTCTATGACTACACAACTAGGTACTCTGGGTAGATTAAAAAGTTGCAAGAGCTTCTTACGCTCTACAAAGTCAATCCAACCTAAAGTAGGAAGAGAGGTATCCACCACATCACGACTTCGTACCTTCGTACCAAGAACACTTGCCTCCCGGTCGTGAACTGCAGTAGCCATATAAAGAACTTTAAATCGATTGCGTACTTAGGTACTCAAGTAGGCTGCTGCAAACATAATCAGGACAACACCTAGTGCGAGTACGGTTCTCCAGATCAGACAATGTCCTAAGTGTCCAACTGTCCAATGTCCCTGCAAAGTCCCTGCTGAAGTCTCCTAAGTGTCCGTTCACCTGCACCCTCGACGATCTGAACAAAGCTTTTGTCGCAGCAATAAACGTGGCCACGTGCTGGGACCAAACAGTATTAATTTAAGAAAAAAGAAGTACGTATTTCGGCTACTTACCGAAAAGTGAAAAATATTATCGTTTGACGTTCACGAGTGCACGCATTCGATAAATTCCATTCATGACAGGAAAGCACTTATTTGATGTTAAATTAAAAGCATTCAATGTAATAATACCTCTGCACCCGCATTGATTGTTTCCATGAGAACGTTCAAGCCATGAGAACAGAGGAGAGCACCGCGCCATTCTGTCGTTCGTAAGTACGAACTGAGTAAACAACGGTTCCAGTGTTAATAATATTCTGGCATTGTAACACAGATTTCGAGAGGTTTGATTTTATATTGAAGCGAGAAGGGAACGTGCTCGAATTATTATTTTTGCAGCACTTGTTAATTTTATGTTACTCAACGTTATGGTATAATTTTTATTGAACTGCCGTGACGTAGCGTATGTTATGTTGGGTATTTATAGCCGCCCCACACGCAGCAGCAACGCGCGAGGTGCGCGGGAGACTCGACGAGACGCATCTATTCCAGGCGAGACCTTGCATGCTCCTCGCAAACATCTCCAACACTTACAATATGAAAGCATAAGTATCCTTTAATTGGAATGTTAAAAAGGTCAAACGCCAGCATGTCAAGCCACCCGAAACTGTCAAATTTTCCCAATCAACCTTGAACCTAATGCTTTAGCGAAAAAGATGAAAATCTATTAAAGAAATTTGACAGATTGTAGTAGCTTGATGTGCTGGCGTCTGTACCAATCCACATTACCATGTGTTCGAGAAAACGACGTTTTAAGATCCTTAGCCACGTGTTTGATTTTTGTTCCAGAAACCGGGCGAAAGAGGCCCAGTCTTACGTGTCGTAGGTTCGAACCCAGGCAGGCGCTTTACTTTGTGTAATTTATTTCATTACCACTGCTCTCAAAACGGTGAAGGAAAACATCGTGAGGAAACCGGCATGTCCTAGAACCAAACCCCGCTGCAGTCCCGCTGTCTGTCTGTCCCTATGTATGCTTAAAAACTACGCAACGGATTTTGATGCGGTTTTTAGGGTTCCGTACCAAAATGGTAAAAAAAGAACCCTTATGGTGTGTCTGTCTGTCTGTCTGTCACAGATGGATATCTCAAGAAATACTAATGCAATCAACTTGAAATTTGGAACAGTTTTAGATGACGTTTGCCCAACTATTTTGCAAATAGAAAAGAAACAAAAATGTATATGTTTATTTTGCAACAGGCACTGAAAGGGGGCTTAAAAATTCGAAGTGGGGTTACCAGGGCAGAAAGCGCGTAGTTTGCACATTCTCAACCACTTTTTTAATTTTTTTAGGTCGTACCTATAGTTTTCGACTTTTGATGAAAAATGTTATAAAAATACCGTCCCCCCCCCCTCTCCGAAGTTTGCATAGAAAAAATCTGAAATTATTATATGTGATAGAAGTTTATGTACAGGACATAGATTACAGGAAAAATAAAATGATGTCTCTAAATAGCACAGTTTTTCAGAAATCATGAAACAAAAATTACATATAAATGATGGTACGGAACCCTCGGTGCGCGAGTCTGACTCGCTCTTGACCGATTTTTAAATATTCCATAGAAACAGAGATTTCCAAGCCCGCATGGTGGACTATGGCCCGCTCCCTCTCACTGAGAGGAGGCCTGTATCGCAGCAGTGGGAACGTTGTAGGCTGATCATGTACCTACTTACTCGCTTATTTCTAAAAACGATTTAAACACACGGCAACACGGCCGCGGTATACAAATGTGAGGGCACAATGTGTCTTGATTACCTACATCTGAATGAATAAACAAGTTGCGGCTCAAGTGCATGATATTCTTATGCATATTAGTCCCTGTCCGCTCCACCTCCACAAGTCCCTTCAATGGTTTGGTGACGAACGTGACGATTCACTAGCCCAAATACGTTGAAATAAGTTCATTGAAATTTTCGATTTTATACCTGAGAGGTTTCCTACACGACTCCCCCTGTTCTAAAAATTCGTTGCAGTCCAAATTCTTTGGCACAGGTGCAATTTATAATTACGCAAACTCATCGAAGATAATTTTACGATAGGTATATTTTAACCTACATAAAATAATTTTAAAATATAATATATTGGATTCTCCCTATTTATGTAGAGCTCGCTTATGCTGAAATGTCGCGGCCCACTTAGGTAAATGCAGTAGTCAAACGCGACATTTCAGCTTAGACGAGCTCTACCTAACTTTTGAATGCATTATTATTGCTTTTTCACTTCGCCTTGATCCCAAAATGTAAGTCCAATGCAGACATTCATCAACTGTACCTACGTGTATGATTCGATTTTGAATTAACATTCAGGTGTAGGTATATAAGCTAGACGAGGGGAAACAGTGTGTAGATATTTCCCTTTGTGTAATGTAATCAATAACGCAGCCCGCAGCCCTTGCCACTCGTCGGGCAATGTAACTAGAACTGTATAACTGGGAACCTATCACAGATAAGTTTAATTCCACTGTTCCCAACACATAATTTCAGAAGTGATGGAATGAAATGTTTACGAGAACCTACTCTCTTAATAAAGACAAATGTATTACTTAGGTAGGTATGTACCTACCTATGAGTTCAGTTATATTACAAGTTGTTTTTAAATGGATAGAAGGAAAATTTGTTATTAGATATCGGGTCTGGATGTCTATAATTCCTATATTATTATATTCTATTAAACATCGTGTTATAATACTGGCCAAGTTCGGTCTGACAAGAACAGGGCGAAGCACATCGCCCTTGTGTTATCTTACATATTCAAAGATATTATAATAGGGGTAAAAGTATGAAATTGCCCTTTTATTGTATTAGGTACTTCGAATTAATAGAACCACATGGTTTGAGATTTTTGAGTGAACATTCGATTATCGACTTTCAGTTGTTTTTTTTTATTCAGCTTAGACAAGAAAGATGGATACTTCGAAAATTCGAGTTATTTTTGAATACGAGTTCCAACGCGGAACTAACGCGGCAGAAACGGAGGGCTTATTTTATTTATTTAACATTTTATTTCAGACATTATCCATATTTCAACACTCACATTAACTCACAACAAAATAAAAACAAACTAAACAAAACAACACACACAAAATACAAAATAAAAGCAGTTTCAAAATAAAAGGACACAGTTACACACCTGAGGACCGGGAGGAACTGTCCACCGCTCACAGCGCAGTATGCAAACGTATCCAATGGCGCAGCAGTGGAGAGTCCCACCTGTCCGCGAACACGCTCATCATTCTGTTGCTACTGGACCTAACACGACTCAGCAGCGACGCACACCGCTTCCTTATAAGAGCATGAAACCCATCAGTGTGGGCTTCTGCGAACATATTCGAAGCACTGCAGAATCGTGGTAGTCCCAGCAGCATCCTAAACGCGTTGTTGTACTGAATACGTAGGGCGCTGTATGACCCAAGTGTGTAGTTAACCCACAGGCTGCACGTGTAAAGTGATTGGCAGTAAGACTTAAAAAAAGAGTCACTTTCACTTGATTACTGCTACGTGCGAACCTACGGGCCAACATATTACACCGGACAGCCAACGCCCTACGTGCCCTTTCCACATCCGCGTTATCCTTTAGGTCCTCGGAAACCCAGTGGCCCAGATACTTGAACTGAGCGACTCTGTTTAAGGGGGTACCAGCTAAGGTGACTGTAGGTACAGTCACGTAATTTTTGCCCCGCCCCTTAAATACTAGGAGTTCACTTTTCTTCGCGTTGTATCTGAGCCCATGGGCCTCCGCATAGGACTCACAAATCCGTACCAGCTTACGCAGACCCCCGATCGATGGACTCAGCAGCACCATATCATCGGCGTAACTAATATTGTTGAGACAAACGCCGTCTATGTAGCACCCAACATTGGCACTGCTGAGTTCACCGACAAGTCGGTTAATGTACAGGTTGAAGAGCTTCGGTGAAGTCACACCACCCTGCCTCACACCGCACTGCAACCTGTACACATCCGAGAAAGAGCCTGCCCATCTGACACTATTTTTCTGGTTGTTGTACCAATACCTAAAAATAGATGTAACTTCCGGACTGCAATCTGTCTCACCTTCGAGCTTGCGCCAAAGTTTGTCATATGAGACCAGGTCGAAAGCTTTTGAGAGATCCAGAAAGCATGCAAAAACGGGTGTTTTCCGATCACTATAATACTGAACAGTCTGCTTAAGACACATGATAGCACTTTCCGTTGACAAACCAGATCGAAATCCAAATTGTGCATCATGGAGCTTAATATGCTTGCCTAGTTGGAGGTCAAGCAGACTGTCCAGTATTTTCGCAATAACCGTGGCTAATGAAATCGATCTATAATTCAATAAATCCGAAGTATCACCGGTTTTATTTTTAGGAACCGGCACAACAACAGTGTACATCATTCTATCAGGTAGGTACGAATGGCTAATGCACAGATTAAAAAACATGGCCAACACCCTTGGCAAGTGAACCCCTGCATTTTGCAGATGCTCGATGCTGAGGCCGTCGTGACCAGGCGATTTACCTCTTCTCATATTTCTAATAATGCCTGCCACATCCTTGGCTAAAAACCTAACTTTAAGATCTCCGACGGCTGACTCAACATCACACATCTGCGGTGCCGCATCCAAAAGCGAATCAACTCTAAAAAGCTGCTGGAAACGATTGGCAATTTCCCGTGGTTCATGTACACCAGCCACACTCACAGGTTGACCAGGCTTCGGATTCAACTGATTTGTCTTTTTCCAAAAACCCTTAAAATCCCTCTTATAGTGGTGTTCTGCAATTATGTCCATTTTAATTTGTTGCTCGTTGTCCTGACACCACTTTAATTGGGACTTAAAAAGTTTCCTGGATTCAGACATGTTTTCGTAAACATATCCGACAGAGGGTCTTCCATTCAGTACCCACATCTGAAAGCAAAGCCTGGCCCTCACATGAGCATCTCTGACGTATCTGTTCCACCCGGTTATGCTACCTTTGTTACGTTTCTTTCCATGAAACGCTGTACATTTAGACGCCTCTGTTAATATACATACTATTTCGTCATACAATATATCTAAACAACGTCTATGGTGTATGTTAGAACACATTTTATCAGCACAACTACTCATTTCAGACGGAAAATCAACATTTTTCAGTTTAACATGACATAGCCTATTGTATTCATAAATTTGGTTACGGTCCCTTTCACCCCATGTTACTTGATTACTACTAATGTCAGTTTTAGGCAGCACACATTTAGGTTTTATTAATCCTAGATCACACTCGAATTGTATAGGATAGTGGTCGGACCAGTAAATGTCATAAAGAACAGAAGCACCAACAACAGCCTGCCGCGCGGCACTAGTCACGACACAGTGGTCAAGCCAGCGCCGTGATCCGTGTGCGTCACTCACAAAAGTGTATGTATCCGACGGCAATAATTCCCTGTCAACGCACGACCACAACTGTTCGGCACAAAAGTGTTTTAGTTCAGTATCAAAAAGCTCACCTGGATGTGCGTTGAAATCACCCAATATGAACACTGATTCTACATTATTACTTTCAATAATGGCATTTATTTCACATAAACATACGGTAAATTCTACTAAGTTATCTGTTGAGTCTGTTGGCATATACACAGAAAAAACTATTATAGCACGATCAGTTAGTTCAAGTTTCACTGCTACCAGACGCACACTAGAGCACGGTAACACTGTCACTGTGAGAAACGAACTTTTCCTCCATAATATGGCCACACCTCCATACGGTCTACCCCGAAGTATGCCGGCCGAGGTGTCCACAGCCGAATTACCGACGAAACCAAAGATGTTGTCTATGCTACCAAGATATGAGACGTCGTGAGGTAGCAACCAAGTCTCTTGTAAGGCAATTATGTACATCTGCCGTCTTACAAATTCGGCGTATACATTCAACCGAACGCGTCACACTTTTACAGTTGTAACTTACTAACTTAGTTGAACTTATCATTATTTGGGTTTGTAACGCTTTTCAGAGTATCCTCTCTGGCTTTTATTTGCCGATCGAAGTTTATAAAACGACGAAAAGCTATTCCTTCTGGCCAAAAATTTGATTCCATGAACATGTCCAACTTATATTTTGGAACAAAAACTTTATACGCTTAGAGTGCGAGTTTTTATACTTACTCAATTGACGTTCACGTTAACGTAAACGTCAGTTTGTACTGAAAATGAATAAGCGACGCCTGGTCACTATAATGGGAAACACAATTATTCCATACTAATTGACTTAAGGTAACGATAACGTAAACGCGATCGAGTAAGTATATAAACTCGCACTAAGCCCACTGCTTGCATTAGCCTCTAACCCGCCACTAAACTCCCCTTGCCCACCGATCATTCTCGTACCTCGTACCTTGGATGTTATCACGTCACGACCCAGCCTGAACCCTCTGGCTGTCCTCCCTACCCTTACCGCAGCGATGTGCAGAGTCGCTCAAACCCCTAGTTTTAAGCCTGGCCGGAGGCTTTAAGTTCTCGCTTAAAGCAGCCACAGGAAAGTCCGGTTAAACAGTCTCGACCCCCCGTGGTCAACTGCGAGAAGCCAATCAAAAAAAAAAAAAAAAAAAAACTGCTCGCATTATCAATTTTGCGTTTGGAGAGGGAACTGCTAATGAACGCACCGTGCAATTTTGGTATAAACGCTTTCGTGATGGAAACTTTGATTTGAAGAACGAACCACGTGGAAGACCGCCCACACAGGTGAATAACAATGAATTGAAAGAGATGGTGGAAACTCTACAGGAACTGCAATTACCATTCGTCACCCTCCGTATTCGCCAGACCTTGCTCCAACGGACTACCATTTTACAGTGCAGTACAAAATGCTTTCACACAGTTTGTCTAATCTAGATTACGAGAGTTCTATCGCGAAGGCATAAATGACCTTCCTATTATATGGCAGCAATGTATAGATAATAATGGTCTGAAACAATACGACGCGCATAGAAACCCCCACCACTCCGCCGAGAGCTCAAGTTAAATGTCGGCAACTATAGTAAGTAGGTATTGTAGGTAGGTAAAAAATGGTAGCAACAAGACTCGACATTTCGTAATGGATTTTCGTCATTAAAAAAGTAACTATATCACTAATTTATATATGTATAGTATAGTGATAATATGAATAGTAAACTTAAATTTAAAATCTAAGATTTAATTTTTTCATGGGCGGCCGTACGTGTCTCGCTCGCTGAGCGCGTAATACACCCTGACTGACTTGAAACCCAGAGTTGCCGCGAGCTGTAGGTACTTATCTCGAGCGGAATGGACCAGTGCAAGAGGCCTGACTGGGGGTACTGAAAGGCACGCACGTAGCGTGCCTTTCAGTACCCCCAGTCAACTCTTAGGAAAAATTAAATAAATGTAAGTAACTTTTTTGTTCTTGATATAATAATTATACAGAGTGGAACAGGACGATTGACATTAATAAAAAAACCGGTCAAGAGCGAGTCTGACTCGCGCACCGAGGGTTCCGTTCCGATTTCTGAAAAAGTGTGCTACTTAGAGACATCGTTTTATTTTTCCTGTAATCTTTACATAAATTTCTATCACATAGAATAATTTCAGATTTTTCTCTTTGCAAACTTCGGAGATAGGGGGGGGAACGGTATTTTTTTTTACATTTTTCGTCAAAAATCGAAAACTATGCATACTAAAAAAAAATAAAAAATAGTTTGAGAATGTGCAAACAGCATTCTTTCATATGATACCCCACATGCCCTAGTAGCCCCACTTTAAATTTTTAAGACCCCCTTTCAGTCCCTGTTGCAAAAAAAATATAAATATTTTTATTTCTTTCTTATTTGCAAAATAGTCGGGTAAACGTCAACTAAAACTATTCCAAATTTCAAGTTGATAGCATCAGTAGTTCTTGAGATATCCAGCTGTGACAGACAGACAGACTGAGTCACACCATAAGGGTTCCTTTTTTACGATTTTGGTACGGAACCCTAAAACCACGTAAAGAGTAGGTATCATGTTCTTTACCGGTATACAAAAATCAATCAAATCCAATGAGGTACTTAGAGCCACAGGAAATTATTTTACATTTTCTTATTGTCCAGCATGATGTAGAGTCCGTAATATTACGGACTCAGATTTAATTACATAGATTTTCGTGGAAATTATATCTTTGAAATGTTTTGTTTTATGGAAAGTATCCAAATTGATAGAAAATCTTTTAGGTCACTGAATTAGATCTCAGGCTATAATGATATAAATCTAGGGCCACGAGGACTGTTATTCTCTTCTCATCTCTCTCTTCTTCTCTTATCTTAGTTCGCCGACAAAGTTGAAGCTGTAAAGAAATCCCAAGCGTAACTCGGCGTTCCCACGAGCGTAATAAAATCGCGGCGGGATTTTATCGCGCACTGGATTTTCAACTCTCGTTGTTGAGCCGAGCGTTGAGAATCCAACCTAACAAAAACAGAGTGCATCCCAGCGCGACGAAAAACACACTGTTGGATTTTCAACTCCAACATCCAGTGCGCGATAAAATCCCGCCGCGATTTTATTACGCTCGTGGAAACGCCGACTTAGTGGTGTAATAGTTGCAGATAACTTGGTTATCGGTCGGTTTCGTTAAAAAATTTGCTGCTTTGGACGAGGAAGAGCTAACTAAAACCGTAAAATAAAAAGTAGAGTTAGGAAATAAAAATCATCAGTCACAATTTTATAATTATTTCTGTGTAAGTACCTACTTACATAAGCTGTCCCTATAAGATTGAAAAGAACACGTTAATTAAGAATGAAGGCTGTTCCGCATAAGGCGGGAGGAAACGCGTGGGTGTCAACTGTCACCATTGTGGGGATCGCCCGGAGGACACGGTGGAGCATACAGCAGAGGTCTGCCCGGCTTGGGCGGAGCACCGCCGTGTTCTCACGGAGGCAATAGGTGGCGGCGATCTCTCGCGTCCAAACCTGGTCCAGGCCATGGTGCGGAACGACAGTGCATGGGCGGCCGTCACTTCCTTTTGCGAAGCAGTAATGCTCGCGAAGGAGGAGGCGGAACGCGTGAGGGAGAGACAATCTCACGCCCTCAGTCGCCGCAGGAGACGCCGGGCGGCGAGTCGAGAGCCGATTTCCGGGCACCGAGGGCTCGGGCTTGCGGACGGCGAGTAGTGGGTAGCTCGCCGTCCAGTAAGGACCAGCAGTGCGATTCTGTAACCATCTCACCGTGAAAACTTAGGTGAAGTGAGCGTGGAGTGAGCTGTCAATAGTCTCAATTCCTAGCAAAAACAAACTCACTTCACCTAAGTTTTCACGGTGAGATTTTTACAGAATCGACCGGCAGGCCCGGGTCGACGGCGCGTTGTGTTCCACGCGCGCCTCAGAGATGTCAGCAATGATGGGGTCCAATAGGGCCGATGATGTCGCCGGGGTCGCGTGTTGTTCGAAAGAGATACCGTGTCCCTGGCATAGGCAACTGAAGGAACACGGGTGGGTTTTAGTCACTAAAAGTCTGACACGCCCTTACCCTTGCCTCCACAAAAAAAAAAAGAGCCGCCGCCGGACCTTACTTATTTTCTGATTAACAAAATGTATGGGATGGAGTAGTGTATGTACTATGAACGCAGGTACTTTACCTGCTAACTTGGGCCGACGGCCAATTTAGTTACGTACTGCTGATTTCTATGTAGGTATGTTTTACGAATATTGTTAATAATTAATAATCAATACTGTCAGACACTTCCAGTCGACGGCAAAAAATTACGTCATCTTATAGTTTGAGTCCTAATTTTTATATAAATAATGATTCTCGGGGAACTATTTCCACTACTACTTGTAAGCAGCCAGATCAATCGTAGCGGTCAAACATCCCCCAGACACAGTTAATTGTGTCTGTCAAACATCCCCCAGACACAATTAACTGCGTCGGGGGGATGTTTGACAGACACAATTTTTATGTAGATAAGTATGTTTTACAGAATATTGTTAATAAATAATAATCAATACTGTCAGACACTTCCAGTCGACGATTTTTTCCGCCAGACGCTCTAAAGCTCGCAAAAAATTACGTCATCTTATAGTTTGAGTCCTAATTTTTATTTATGTAATGATTCTCGGGGAACTATTTCAATACTATTTGTAAGCAGCCAGATCAATCGTAGCGGTCAAACATCACCCAGACACAATTAACTGCGTCGGGGGGATGTGTAACTTAGGTAAATCTCTCAATGTTGTGCGTACAAACTTACATTTGCACTATGTATGGGTGAACGTGTTTTACAACTACAATGTTAAGTTTGTTCTTTCATCCCAAGTAATCCCAACTACGGTACAGTTCATTGTGCGTGGTCCGACGCCCACTTGGCCGGTTTTTTGAATGGCATCTCGCAGGTCAACCTAGAAGGTTGTCGGCTGCTTAAGCGGAAGTAAAAACTAAGCGAATACCTAATCGCTAAGGGCACCCCCTGAGGGTACGGACCTCGGCTGAGGGCGTCGCTGGGGGAAGGACAGCAGGGGACAGGCTGTATCGGATTGTTATTATTTTGCGACGAATTTAAAGCTCAGCGGCACGGGCCGACTCGAGCAAAGGTCGGAGCGGTGACCAAATTACGATAAAACTTGGTCATTTAAATTAATAATGAGTAACGGCTCAGTTAAGTATCCCCACTAAGTTACCTTCCCATTCCACGAATTTAAAAACGTACCCTCGTACTTCCCTTAGATGACCTAATTTACTATAATGAATAATGATGACTATTAGCACAGTACCTACTTAGTTCCCACAAAAAATAGGTAAGTACCTACATTATTTGTAAGTACCTAATTACAAAATGCCAATTCCAGCCAATGCATTCAGCATAAGCCTAAACATGTCGACTTTGAATCAATCAAGGAAAGCTAACAACAAATCTAAATTGTAACAGGTTCAGGCAAATCATTAGGGATAATCCATTTTCTATTAGGTAAGTACAATAAATATTAGCCACAATGCCACAAACGAAGCTTTGTTCGCGTACTAAACTCCAACTAGTCGCGTTCAATGAGTAGTACAATAATATTGCAGTTAGTCAAGTGATGAAAGTAAAACTTGATGTCCTGTTCAGGGGGTCTACTCCCTAAGCACGAAGTCCGTAGTTTCGGCCTTCGTTACGGGAGTGTCGAACTCCGTATCACTTACGGATGGAAGATTGGTTCGGGGCCCGAACGAAGTATGAATGACAACACGATTTGACAGTTGGCCCTACTCCCGATGTGTTTTTGCCCGTCCGACAAAATTTAACTTTTACACTTGTTTTGATGGATCGATATGTCAGACGGACAGATGAACGGACGGACGGACGGATGAACGGACTTTCCGTCAGTAAAGATGGAGTCAGTGGCTGGTAACTAATTGATGCACAAGGAAGTATACACGATATTACAACACCCTCCCGTCAACGTCCGGGCGAATTAGTTCCTATCTGGGGCACTAACGGCACATAAGCAGTAGTAGCGCACGAAAAGACTTAGGGTCAGCGCACACCGTCGGAGTAGCGACGAAGAGCAGTTTATCTGATACAAAACGCCGCCATTCACACCTCCGTGCGACGCTGACGCTTAGTCTCGCTCTACGCTTACAGTAGCTACGCGGCGCTTTGTGATTTCATTACGTACTTAATTAAAATTTTAACCGTATAATATAGTAAATAAAATCGACTTTAAAATTGTTACAGAATAAGGGCGAGCGCGCATTGCGGTGCGTTTTTCTACCGCATAATCTGTGAAGTATGGAATGTCTTTGAAGTGCGCGCACTGCGGTCATGCGTTTTGTTACTGTAGGCCCCGCCCAGTGCGGCAGAACTACCGGAAACGCACCGCAGTGCGCGCTCGCTCTAAGCCGACGTTCGCACGGTCGTAAAAATATCGCGGCGATTTTTTTTCGCGCACTAGATTTTCAGCACTCTGCTTAGGGCCAAGAGTTAAAAATCCAACACTGTGTTTTTTCGACGCGCTGGGATATTATTGTTAGGTTGGATTCTCGAAGCTCGGCTTAACACCGAGAGTTGAAAATCCAGTGCGCGATAAAATCCCGCTGCGATATTTTTACGTCCGTGCGTACGTCGGCTAACTCGCTTCGCCGTCGCTCCGTCTTGAGCCATAGATTGTGAGGTAATTAGTAAGTTCAATAGGTAACGAATTTCAGTGACGCTATTTTGTTATTTAACTCGTTTTTGTTTTCAGTTAATCCCTAGTCCGTATACCTACACTATGACAGCATGTCGTTAGTGTGAACAACCTTCGAAACCTTTTTCTATGCTGTGGGCAATATAACGTTTCATAGGTAGAGATTGTTGGTTACGTCGATGCCTACTTTTGTGCTGTAGAGGTCACGCAGCGGACCGTGTTATGAACTTTTTTAAGTAGGTAGGTATTGTCATAGCATAACTACCTATTTAAGTACCTAAATCCGAAATATGCATGTGATGATAACAGAAGTTCGCTTTTAATAGTAATAATTCTTAGTGACAATGCCTTCACGTTATCTCCATACAGAAGATTTAATATTTATTTAAAACTCTTGTATTTCAGACAAACAATCTCATTATTTTGTATTTAATTTGAAGAAAACTTACAGTAAACATACCTTTACATAAAACTAATATTTTCGTAAAATCTTGAGGCTTGACTTTACACCGTTACCTACGTCTCAAGCTTTTAAGAAAATATTAAAGTTCTATCTTGTTTAGTTGAGGACTTGCTATGGCCACCAACCGGATCCATCCACAGACCCTAGACTCTATCTTGGGCTATAGTACATACGGCTACATATCAAGCTATACATTTGCAACCAGTCTCACCAAAGGGTACCTATCGTATTACCCAGTAATTAGGTTGTGGAGGTCAGATAGCGCTCCATATAAAATACTGGTATTCAGCTGCATCCGGTTAGACTGTTGGGGTCGGCTTCCAAGCCGACCCCAACAGTTGGGAAAAGACTAGGCAAATTGATTGATCTCGCATTGTATAGGATTTCCGTACAATGAGAAGTCAGCTTATAGTGGAAATGTATACCTAATATATATAGCTTGACATGTAGCAGAGTGTGTACTTGTTTGTCAAGACAACACCGACGAGCAAACACCTTCCGGGTGCATCATCATACCAGCTTCACGATACCATATTATTGCATTATCACATTTATCACCGAATATAGGCATGCCAAGTTTAAACTTAATCAGATGCCAGGAAAGTGCTTAAAAATGGATTAGGTACTAATTCATAAATTGAAACACATAAGAAAGGAGCAAGAGCGATTACAAAATTGTAAAAAAGGAATAAACGTAGGTGCCTACAAAAAGCACTAAGTTATCATTATTATCACGCATGGTTATGTCTGTTTACACACGTTATATCACTATACCTACTGTGATTGGTGTTTCGTTAGAGGTGAATAATAGATTAAAATATTGGAATTATTTAATTTTATTTACATAATAGCTGACCCGACAGACGTCCTGTCTTAGCTATGAATATTCTAATGCAAACGCGCGAAGTTCCCGAAGGCGCAAGCTGAGAACATTTTGGATTGTGTAGGAAAACATAATTTATATTTTAAGAATTGAACTACGATTTTCTGCTAAAAGTAAAATACCGGAATAAATTTAAAGTAAAAAGTAAAAAATATGAAATATTGGAGCTAATTAATTTGAAAAAAAAAATGTTATGAGTATAAACTATGAATGTCGATGGCTATAAGATTATGGGAAGACCAAAGAAACGATGAATGGACTGTGTGAAAGATGACATGGCTAGAAAGGGAGCGACTACCGAGATGACGACAATAGAGAAGTATGGAAGAAAGGGACATGTTGCGCTGACCCCAAATAAATCGGGATAGTGGGTTGTTACTTGTATAAAATCTCCAAATATTTAGTACAGTAGTGTTAGTAAATTAACTCAACAGTAACTGTAACAATAAACTGTGTAGAAAGTCCTTTCATACAAACTTTATCCTGAAAATTATTAGAAATACAACAAAAAAAAAAGAATTAGCCAGATAGATGCATCCGTTCTGAAGTGGCAATTGATTTTTATTTTAGAATAATACATAGCTAACCCGCCAGACGTTGTCCTGCCAAATTTCAATAAATCGAACGGCGGGAAAACAAATGAACAGCTGAATTTTCTTAATTTTTTTTGTGAATTTTCCTCAACGAATTAAGAATGATATTCTTAATTCGTTGATTTTCCTATGTGTTTAATAGTTATTCTGCTATTCAGGACGGAGACGAACACAAAAAATCAAAAACCATGAAAATCGGTCCAGCCGTTCTCGAGTTATAAGTGTTCGAACAAACCCGACTTTGTTTTATATATATATATAGAATAAAGAAGTAGAAGTAGAAGACGCAAAAATATTTACTACACAAATTATCGTTTCATTTTACGAAGATTTTTTCAAACTACATTTTTTTTCTGATTACTGTCCGATAGCCTATTAAATTACGCGTAACAGTGTTAGGGCAACAACAAAGTAGATGAGTATTGCAGAAACGAGGATAGTTGCGCTCACCGTACGTCACGGTCCAACAGCTGGTTACCGTTTAGCAGCACGCGCCAAGAGCCCAGTCGTTTACCCGTGCCACTTGGCGATTGCCACAAGGAACCATCGCGTTTTAACGCAACAATATTCCAACTAATGAATGCAATAACTGCCGAGTGGGTTGCATATTATTTCAGCTTGTTGAACATCTTACAAAAGGGGAAGCTGTGATCCTGGCACAACACGAATCCCAAAACCTATCCCATTTTTTTGTCATCTGATTGCCTGCACCACCTTTTAACAGAACCAAACAAAACAACCTTGTTGCAGGAAAGTGTAGCAAAAATGTTTTTTTTTTCGACATTGGCGGCTAAAACACTATGTATGTGTGTGTTAGCCTATGTATGTGACATAGGCTAACACACACATACATAGTGTTTTTTAACCGACTTCAACAAAGGAGGATGGACGAGAGGTTTATGCATTCGACAATTTTTCTTATGCCACCGATTTCTCCACCATTACTGGGCCGATTTACGCGATTCATTTGGTACAAGAAGCCAGCGCGGTGGTCTCATATAAATTTTTGTAGTTTATGAGTTAGCTTCAATAATATGTTTTAAATCCACGTGGCCGATGTTAATGTTATACATTTTAAGCGTACCTACTCTATTACAGATTAGAAAGTACGCTTACGCAAATTAGAGTAAGGTTAGCAACCCTACTTCGGTCCGACCATCCAAAACTAGCGTACTGGGTTACCAACTGTATTGAATAGCATCTATCAGGACGATTCCAATGAACCCAAACACGATGGGTATACTAGTAGCCAAGTAAGACTTTCTGATTTACAGTCTACATCATCAGACTCTCAGTACCAACTGCAATGAATAGGACGTATTACTACGATGCCAATGAACCCAAACACGATGGCTATACTAGTAGCCAAGTAAGACTTGCCCTATCCGCCTTTCCAATTTACAATCTACATCATCAGACCCTGAGTACCAACTGCAATGAACAGGACCTATTAATATGACGCCAATGAACCCAAACATGATGGGTATACTAGAGTAGCCAAGTAAGACTTCCCCTATCCACCTTTCTGATTTACAAATTTACAATCTACATCATCAGACCCTGATACCAACTGAAATGTACAGGACGTATTACTACGATGCCAATGAACCCAAACACGATGGGTATACTAGTAGTAGCCAAGTCAGACTTCCCCTATCTACCTATCTGATCTACAATCTACATCGTCAGACCCTGAGCACAAACTGCAATGAACGACCTATTTTACTACGATTCCAATGAGCCCAAACTCGATGAGTATTATGTAGGTACACTAGTTTTAGAGTGTAATTCTAATTAGCCTATGAAAGTAGAAAAAAAGCCAGTGACCAAAATTGCTGCCGTTTTATTTTTCAAGTAGAATGAAAGAATCTAACATAACATCCGAGAAGAATTAATCAGTTTAATACAAGGTGATTATAAAGATAATTCTGTTAATACATATTTGCGACTCATAATGTGATCAACATACAACCTGACACTGACCTACAAATAGCAAAAAAAACCGGCCACGTGAATGTCGGACTAGGTACGCACAATGAAGGGTTCAAACATGTGAAAAACATGTTCTCCCATACATTCCAACAGTAGGTAAATGTAAGTTTGTACTCACAATATTGAGAGATTTACCATGTTATTTTAAGACCACAAACTTCACAATTTTAGGCTAAGTAGTTTCGGAGATAAGGGGATTGGTAAATTTTCGTCTATTTTCTTAAATAACTTTAAAACGATTTATTTTAAAATTATTAAAAAAATATATTTAAGACCCTCATATTAAGCCCTTTTATTTGATATGTCACACGGTACAGTTTGCAAAACTTTTTTTTAATTTTCTTATTTGCCCCATACAAGTGACCTCCATATTCAAGATTCATTTATTTACTTTAGCCGTGCGTGTTTTGGGTCACAGAAATCCATATGTGTACCAAATTTCAACTTAACCGGTCCATTAGATTCAGAGCAAATTGGCTGTGACAGATGGACAGACGGACAGACACACAGACAGACAGACAAGTGGTCCTATAACGGTTCCGTTTTTTCCTTTTGAGGTACGGAACCCTAAAAAACGTAAGAAAAGTTTTATTTTGCGGGCTACACTGCACTGGCACTTACGCCGAAAGTACGTATTTTCGTTTACAACCGCAGAAATAACATTGTTATTATTCTTTTTTCGGAAAATACTATGCAAAACAAACTTCACACAAAACAAAACAATACTGTGCATGGGTATATAATATTCATCCCAACTACGGAACCCTTCTCTGTGCGTGAAGTCCAATACGCCTTTGGCCGGTTTTTGTCATTCGGCATCGGAATCCTAAAGGAAACGTTTGTTACATACATTTTGGTCATTGGCTTTTATAGTGAGTAATGTAAAATTCGACGAATTCATGTTATGGCGTAATAGTGTGACCTGTTGCAACCATTCAACACTTTGGTATCTGGCGTTCAAAAGTCCATTTTAATGGCTTACTTGAAATAAATGATTTGACTTTGGTCTATCTGCTTGTCCATCATATTCAAACAATTGCAATTTTTAAAGTGTTTTTTGAAAAATGTTTTTATTTTAAATTTCAACATAAGTCAACTCTTTCCGCTACAAAGGGTGTAAAGACCATTTTGGGCCAAATTCACTTTTTGATGCAGTCTTACTTAGTTGACTGACAGTTTAAAAGACTGCATCAAAAAGTGAATTTCGCCAAAATGGTCTTTGCACCTTTTGTAGCGGAAAGAGTTGCTATGTATGACCAATTTAAAAATTAAGAGTTCCATTGATTGAAGATTGCCGTTAGTAACAGACACTTTTTTTCAGATAACTGGGTACAGAAATGTTCAAGGAACCAAACTCTTGAATGTAGTAAACATAAATTAATTCACACATCAGGAATTACTTAATTTTTCTCAAAATAATTCTATGTCAAAGATTATCCTAAAAATATCCTCATTTTACGAGCTGTCCAATGAGGCACAATAACTAAAAAATATTAAGATACTCCATAAATGGTAATTCATTCCACTTTTTGGTCTGAAATGCACTTGACCATAATAGGAGTATAAAAATAAGAAAAACTAAAGGCATCAGCAACCTAATTGGGTAACACACTTTCAATCATAGCTGAGTATTTTAAAGGACATTCCTAAACCAATTGCATCATCATAGATTTGAAAAATTTGTGTGCTCAACTGTCAAAATGGAAGGCATTGCCATCAATTGCCATTTAATGAATGTTATAACTTGTTTCAGCCAACAAGTGATATTTAAAAAAAAAATTGTATTACACTACCGAAAACTGATTGCAAATAAAAGGAGAACATTCATTTAAGCTGCTTATTTACATGTAATAAGATTGTAAACAATCAGCAGCAATGTCATAGCAGTTGCACACTGTGCAACTCAATCCATGTAGTGGATGATATGATCTGCACAGTTGAGTGCCCACTTGGTATGCGCTGGGCAATTAATTGTCAATAACTGTTCAACTATCTACTTAAAATTAAATTAAGCATATCATAATTACATTCAAGAGAAAGGACTTGTGTTTTGTAGTGAAAATAAAAATATTGTTTTGTATTAAATTACTAAATTGAAATGCAAACGTAATTTATTCGCTTTCTATTCAATATCACAAATGTTATTGGTATAATTAATTATTATAAATAGTATACAAAACCTACCAACACAACATTTAGTTAAATCCCAATGAAAGAACAATTTGATTATTACAGAATTGCATAGGAGAATGATTTTCTAAACTTATTAAATTTTTTAGTTGTCTCTAGAATGTAAATACAGGTTTTATTTCACTGTTTGTACTAAAATATATCATGTAAATTGTGTAATATCAAAATGGATTGGTTACCTTATTTACTGAAGAATAAAACTTCACTTTTTCAATCTCCCACTTAAAACTTTTATTATAGGTATTTTGTTATATGTATTATCACAAATCCTGGTAGACTTTAAAACACAATCACGCAACTGACAAAACATACTGCTTTCCTTGATTACTGATTTTTCATAAAAACATAATTTACACATTAAAATATAATCTGCGACATCACTTAGGTGTAAGTTCTTCCTCATCCTTGCACACCACTCTACACAATCATTAGTTTATTGCATATTGGATGGCTTTTTAATTTTCTAAATTGTCCTTGCCCTTCAACATCATTAATCTCATAAAATTATATACAAAGTTGACTAATATTACTTTACAATACATGTTTCTGCTTCAGACACGGCTATTGCTAGTGTCTGCAAAATATTATGAACAACAAAATTAAGCTTGTTTTTTTTTTGCATTTGAGTAACTATTCATGCTCCAATAGGGATAATTGTTCACATTATAACCATTATTGCGGGAGTATCTACCAGTAATAAAGTATGAAAATATAAGTAAAGCACCTTGATTGGACAATGGTATGTATCAACGATATTAACAATGTGATATGACGCGCATCGCGGCCGCCGGGGCCCCAGCGGCCGGGGCCGGCGCGCCGTCGCCGAGTTCCCCACTGGAGACGGTCGGCCGTCGAGCGGAGGCAGGCACGATCCTGCCTCGCTTTTGCAGTCTTACGAGAAATAAATGCCACATTACACTCTAAATATTAAAGCACTGTACAACAACAATAAGTTTTCTTTTCTTTTTCGGGGCTAACGTTCATTTCACGCACTATTTCGGCGAACATTTCGTTGACGTTGGTGCGGCTCTTGGCGGAGGCCTCCACGAAGGGGCAGCCCCACATCTGCGCGAGCGCCGAGCCCTCCGCGTTTGACACCTCGCGCTGGTGTTCCAGATCGGCCTTGTTCCCCACCAGCAGGATGGGCACGCGCTCAGATCCTTTCACGCGCGTTATCAATTCCTTCATTGGCTTGATGTCTTGAAACGTTTGATGATTCGTTAGTGAATATACTACGACGAATCCTTGTCCATTTTTTATGTACAGATCTCGCATTGAAGCGAATTGTTCCGTGCCGGCGGTATCCAATATTTCTAAAACACATGGTGAATTGTCTACTTCTATTTCTTTCCTATAGAAGTCTTCTATTGTGGGGTCATATTTCTCCATGAAACATCCTGACACGAACTGCACAGTCAACGCACTTTTCCCGACCCCACCCGAGCCCAACACGACCACTTTGAATTCGCGCATTATTGTGTTCCTCAAATCACACTTGCCCGTCTACACAAACGTTTTAGAAACGTATTCTCACTATGTGCTATAAAAATGTCATTGCTATGTTGGTTTATGTTTATGACTCACTCGGATACGATCACTGAGTAATGTACACATCTATGGTACACATAAAGCAAGCTAATTGATAAACAGCGACGCCATTTTAGTTGGATGAGTGGCGAAACAACTTGGACTGCATCGCGACGGTATTACTTCAATCAAACATACAAACGCGGAAGCAAACATCTACCAACTGACTTGTTCACTGCTGGCTAGATTTAACAGCAGCAGCAGGTTGGTCAATGCAATGCAATGGTTTGATTGGTTGGTGTATGGAAAATAGTACCAAAGGATGCTAGTGTTACCAACACAAATCAATGTATTCTACCCAAACGGTATTCATCCGTGCATGGTGGGGTATTGGGAAACATCCCACGGGAACGTATAAGCCGACGTTCGCAAATCGTAAAAATATCGCGACGGGATTTTATCGCGCACTGGATTTTCAACTGTCGGTGTTGAGCCGAGCATTGAAAATCCAACTTAACAACAACAGAGTGCATCCCAGCGCGTCAAAAAAACACACTGTTGGAATTTCAACGCTCTGCGCTAAGCAGTGTTCAAAATCCAGTGCGTAAAAAAAATCGCCGCGATATTTTTACGTCCGAACGAACGTCGGCTAACCGGGATAAAAAGTAGCCTATATGTAAATCCTGAGTATAGGCTACCTCCATACCAAATTTTATCAAAATTGGTCCAGAAGTTTGAGCTTGAAAAGTAACAAATCATACGAATACACACACACTCACAAATTTTCGCCTTTAAATTATTAGTGTGATGCATCGACTTCTCCTTTTTTTCGTCGGTAAAAAAAAACTTATTAGATTGTATGTTGTCATATTACCAGTTGGTAGTTCACGTCAAAGATGGCAACATTTTACCGGAAACAATTTTTTATGTCAGTGTTGTCTAATCTGTGTTTCGTTCAGAAATATCATGAAATCCAATAGAAAATAGATTCCATTGGAGACATAAAACAGATATTCTATTCTGTTTGTTATGATAACACAAGCAGCATAACTATGCGTTTGCACTAGAAAACAAATATTTCGATACTTGTCATGTGAAGCAAATACCATGGACCTAATTTTATTTTTAGCACTGAGGAGATCCATGGCCTGTCAAATACCATAGACAAGTAATGTGCAATTTATTAATACTCCGTGCGTTTGCATTGGCGAAACATTCCGTTAAAAACATGTTGAAATCTCCGTTTCCATGGTTTCCTGTCAATGTATCAGCTCGCGTTCGCATTGTCACACAACTTGCTGACGTGAAACATGTTTAAACATGTTTTTGACGTTTCATATTATTTGACACTAAGATTTGACATGCTTTTTCACAACATGTCAAAAAAAAAAAAATGTATAAATCTTGCAACATGTTGTAAGATTTGTTTGACATTTTGCTCACTTATCTATGATCTGTGAATCATACTGATGGTGACAGTGATTTGCCCAAATAGTTTTTAGCACGAAATCTATACCTACATATAATAAAATCGTAGCCGAAAGAAAAAAGAAAAAACAAAAAAAAAAGCCAAAACTGTACCTTCCTACATTGAATATGTTTGGAAAAAGTAATTGCTACGAGCTTTGGGAACGATTCTAAATAATTAATAATAATTTTTGGAATGTTTGTCTGTTTATCTGTTTGTCTGAATGAAATCACGCAAATATACTACTCTTACCGGATACTTTCTGTTCAAATTTTGCATCGATATTCTGGTCAGTCTGTAGACTATAAATTATCACGGTATTTGCTATTTGGTATGAGCAATAGTGCAATTTGTTCGTATTCTTCTGTCTACAGTTTAAAGCGAATTGTAAAAAGAAGAGGCAAAAGGTTAGAATATTGCAGATCTATTCGCTACGATTTTATTACATGTATATATAGGGGAGTGATATGTAGGTTTAGATACTTAAGTACAGATTTTACCTTCTAAATGATTATCATCACATACACACGGCTACACATCAAGCTATACATTTCCAGTTTACACTGACTTCTCATTGTAACGAAATCCTATACAATACGAGATCAGCTTATACTGGAAATATATAGCTTGATCTGTAGCCGTGCGTACGTGTACCTTTATCGAGCTACGCAGTCAATCATGACATAATCTATGTTGTACTGTACCAGTAGGTACCTACTTAGTAGGTATATGCCGTATAATTATGCAGGAACGCAGGCGTTCATTAATTCCCTAAAAACCGGCCAAGTGCGAGACGGACTCGGGTTCCGTACCGCCGCACAATATTTAACACTGCATATTTTTTTTAAATACCTACTACTTCCCCTACCCTTGGGTCCCCTTTAATTTTTAACTTTTTTTATTTGGCGTTATAGCGGCAATAATAATAATACCCCACCGCAGTATCTCTACGTTGACGTCGTGGTGGGGCTTGCGCGCTCCGCATTATAGGTCTGTGCCTGAGTTCACTTTGCCGGAACAGTTCTAAGACAGCCAGACCAAGAGAGGTACAGAAACCCGCAGGCAGCATGTGGCGAATTGTTGGGCAGTAGCGGCCCCACGGACCCTATCTCCCGGGAGAAGTCTTGTTCCTCACCTCTCGCTTGCCTTTATTAGCCGGCTGCATTGAACACTGACGAGGAACAGAGATCCCACCTCTTTCTTGCCTTTTTGGCCGGCTTGAGTGGAGATTGGCAAGTGCAAACGTGCTCGGTAGAAGGGAGTATTCCAGTAAGATGCTGGTAGGGATCTTGACCGTACTTCCGGGATTGTCCTGATAGCCGTGAAAAGGACATGGACATGGGGACATGTTGCCCCCTTGCCGCTATGACACTATGTGCTAGCGACCGTTCTCGGGGGCCCATTTTTGAGTGTGCAAGTCATCCCCTGCCATTTTATCTGTGTATTGTATACAAAACATTAGTCAAGCAGGGGCCATAGTGTTTTCATAGTTCTAGGTAACCAGTCCACAGCCACCCAAACCCATAGTCCAATAAGTTTTGTTTCCATGTTCATGTCCACCAACCGGGGGTTGTCCTTGGGTGCTCCTGCATAGTGCATACAGGGATAATCGTCGGTTGGTTCCTCCTCATAAAATTCAAATAGCAACAAAGCCCATTAGATTAATTGATTTAGGGAAAGCCCACAACTTCTACACCAGATAAGCAGTTATGATTTTAGACATTATGGGTTAGGCCGCACACGATCATCAAAATCAACGTCTCTGAAGATCGTTTCATTTTTGGGCCATTTTCGAAAACTGAAAGTGGATTCCTGACCAAGAGGCTCCTATCTGAAACTTTTCAAATATAAATTCGGTGTCCTCTACAAATGCCGCTCAATCAGCTATCAACTTTTCGCCCTGCATATACTTGCTCAAAAACTCTTTCGGCTACCAAGAGCTATACAGACTTTATCGTGTTCTGTCAAAAGAGTATTATTAACTATATAAGTTCTGTCAGTTGATTCCATGTTTCGATGTTCAAGTTATGTCTCACAACATAATTTGACATAAACTTGCAACAGTGCGAACGCAGCCAACAACAAATCTTGACATATGTCACTCATGTCTCGAGCAGTGCAAACGCTAACAAAACAAATAGTGACATTTGTTTGGCATGACAAGTATCGTAACTTGTCATGTTGCATGTTTTCAATGCAAACCCATTAGGTTAAATGCTCTAAGAAACCCATAGTAATAACTAAGAATGGAATACGGTATTTTACTCTATAATAGAATATATTATTTAGATAGCTTAGGCAAAAAGCAGTCGGAAAATGTTAGTTTTAGTTCGTAAAATAACAATATAAATAAAATTCAATTCAAAGTTATCAGTTTTTAATTTGTTTTCTAACACCATGAAAGTAGCAGCCATGTTATTACGTCATACGGCTGTATAAATTAAAAAGTGTCAATGTCAACTGTTAACTGATCAGCGCTCAGAACAATAACAAAGCATAGAAGGAAGGCTAAAAACAGAATTCTGTAACTACCTTTATTCCCGTTCTATTATTAGGTACGATAAAGGTACGATAAAGGATGTGGGAAAGAGATAAATGTTTTACTCTTTGTTTTACTTTCTTGGCATGGTCACAAGATCAATTGTCATTTGGTTAAAAAAGTTATAGTATGGCGCGGCCAAATTTGATAGTACTTTGTTTCAATGTCTGACAGTTCGTTCATTGAACTAGCTGACTTATTCGCGTGTTCATTGTTTACGTGTCTGTCGTAATATTCCATGGTTTTGCGATGTTTTAATAATATTTCTACTGTTAGATTGCATGAATTCTTTGTTTAACTACAAATAGTGAGTGTGTGGACGCTGTGGAGCAATTTCTTGTGTGGTTGGGGGCTGCAAGTCCCATTCATAGCGAAAATAAAATGAACAACAAATATTGACCTTCCATCGGTAAGTTTTTGCTCAATTTCTTGTTGCCTAAGATCTGATAAACGAATATAAATACATAACAAATATTGCTGTGTCACTATATAGCTGAAACCAGTCGTAATATTTATTCCAATAGAAGTTATTAGCGAATATTCGGAAATTGTTTTGGGGTTATCTTGATCAGCCATAGTGACGTAAATAATGTTGTCGATACTTTTCTTTTACAGATTTCCTAGACGATGTGAAAAAAAAATGGATAAATTGTATTGGTAGACGAAATTGGACTCCAAACAGCACAGCCACATAATATGCTCCAAACATTTTACTTTGTATTCATTTGGTAATGAACCTATGAAATGGATGTAGCATGTTCTTTAAGTCGTCACTTAGAGAACATGCTGTTCCTACATTATTTGTTATGGATAGAACAGATGAAATGGTCTTGATATATTATGATATAATTAAGGTATTTTATTGGCAATAAATAGTATCCCGTTCAAATTAAAACTTGATTTATAACATTACAGGAAATACTTATGGAAGTCTGCGAAGAAGGACATAGCGCAATACTGCAAATTAAAAAAACCGCTCACCATCAACAGTAATCTAACATGAAGACAGGCGATACAATGATATTATATTAAAAATATCATTGATGCGATATCATTCTTCTAATTATCCCAGTCGGAAATATAATCGAGTGCAAATTTATTTATTTATTTTTAATACAAAATACGTAATTGTAGGATCCCGTAGCAATGGAAGTTGAAACAGGACCTAGTACATCGGTACAAATTAATGAATCGCAACTGATCTTGACATCTCGTGAAATCATCTCACATCAGTCAGGTAAGACATACAAATAAAACTATTTACCTAAATAAAAATGTTGATAAAAAATCTTACATAAATTTTATTGAGAACTGTTTGTTTTAGGAATCCTTGACACAGATGACAATAACAAATACAGAAATAATTGGATTCCATCCCGATTCAAGAAGACTGCGCTTTTGGCGAGTACCTGGTCGCCAGAGCCGACTCCAGAATCCTCAGGAAGTTCATCCGTACCAGGGCGGAATGATTATGGTGTGGGCTGGAATTCGACTAACAGATTATTAAAGTGGCTAGGCATTTTTTTTTTTATTTAAAATATTATCTGGTCGTTATTTATTTTTTTATGTACGAAAAGTTTTTGTCGCTTTGGTACCATTTTAAATTTTCATAATAAATTTTATTTTTTCACTAACAACCATTTTATTTAATCAAATAATTCAAATCTCTATTAAATTACGCTTCTACTGATTTACAATAATATATGTTACATAAAAAGTATTAAAATAAAAATTATTAGGTACTTTGAATACCCTTTTTCCCTAGACTTTGTTGAGTAGTCTATGATGTAATCTAAAATTCAAATAAATATGAGAAAGTAAGTTGCTAAAAACATTTGCAAAACCGAATGTCTCCCACTTCTTTTCAATAAACTCATCAGTTATTATGGCAACTAAATACATTCTGGTTTAGCCGGGTCAGATTTAATACATGAAGAGCTGTCGGGAACCAAGGAAGACTTTGGTGATGATGATGACGAACTATTTAGTTCATACTTAAAGTATTGTTTCATTTTGAACGAATATATTAAGTATTGGTATCATAAGTATGCTTAGTTACTTCAAAATTTTTGGTACGCACGGCTACAGATCAAGCTATACATTTCCAGTATAAGCTGATCTCGCATTGTATAGGATTTCCTTACAATGAGCGGTCAGTGTAAACTGGCAATGTATAGTTTGATGTGTAGCCGTGTGTACCTACGGTTATTATTCTTGGCAGTGTAAGAAAGAATGTCATTGTAAATTCTATCGACGTTGAAATTTAGTGAGTACATCACTAGTCAGAATAAAATGAATGACAACCTACAAAATTTCGAAACGTCTTCTGTATACGTGTCCTTCTTTAACATCATAGCGGCTCCATAAGTCAAAATGAAACAAATATATTGAGTTCAGTTGCTATTTTAGGACTACTTCTATGCTTTGTTATTGTTCTGAGGATCAGCGTATAGCGTATATAATTACGTAAGGTTACGTATGTTTGTTTACGCTGCCAACTGACGTCATGACCACAGAGCAATATGGTGTACACTGCGTCCACTGTCATTAGCGTTGGCGTCCAGTGTTTTTATGGCACTATCGATCGAATAAAAATTTTGTTTTTTTAGTGGCTTATTGTTGAAACCTACTTTGTAATAATCATAACACTGGCCTGTTATAAAATCCCACACTTATTAGCACTATCTTTTCAAAAATGGGTGTAATACCCTATTAGCTTATTACTATTAGATAATAAAGCTACGCACAGATTATCCAGTTAGACTAATTTAGATAGGTATTTGTCGTATTTGTAAGTTTGTATGTAGGGCTAGGGGGTAACCTCCGGAACTAATAATCCAATTCTATTTTTTTTTTTCACTGGTTACTGAAAGCTACGTTATTCCCGAGTGCTATAGGCTATAAATTATATTTATATCATGCTTATTAGCCGAGCTATTACAATTTTTGTCTAGCAAGTCGGAAAGAAATAGGCACCTCTAATCCGGGGCCACATTAACGTCAACGTCAATGCCCATAAACGCCATAATCATCGCGGTACTAAAATTCGGTCAAATTATCGCGGTAAGTGGTGGCTACACCTACAGCTAATGCCCTTCAACGCGATAATCGACAGCACATCCCGTATAATGTGCCCCCGACATAACAGAATTACAAGCATGCGCTGACCAAACGGTTGTATATTTAAAACAATATATAACAACCTGTCCGTCTACCAAAAAGTCTGCGACACCATATTTCTGTCTTTTTTAATTTTTATATTTTATAATTCTTTTATTGTTTTAAAATGTACTTTTTCGTCATACTTACGTTTGCATGATTATTTATGCTGGGAACCCGCATTCACGGTCAGTCCATTTGGATTAAATGTAAATCAAATGGATGTAAGCACGGCTACAGATCAAGCTATACATTTCCAGTATAAGCTGATCTCGCATTGTATAGGATTTCCTTACAGTGAGAGGTCAGTGTAAACTGGAAATGTATAGCTTGATGTGTAGCCGTGTGTATGCCAGTAGTTTGCAAAGCCAAACTAGACTGAGCGGCCTTTGGGGTTGGCTCCTTAAAACTTTTGGCAGATGACGCTAGCATAGCTTTCACCTGTCACATTTGTTTACTCAATTTGTGTGTTCGGTTTTGTAAATTTTTTCTTCAAAATACCAGGATGGATGATAAGATAAACATGTACTCAACATGGAGAATAAGCGAGCTAAGGGCTGAACTGAAAAAAAACGAGGTGCTTCTTTACAAGGAAGAAAAGCAGACCTTATTGAAAGGTATACTCTTAAAATTATACATCAAGCTATTTTATTTATGAAATAGTTTTGTTTGTAGGAAAGTATACATTTCATAATACTTTTCGCCAGTTACATTACTACAAAAAGCCAAATTAGACCACTTTTTTAATTACTTTTTTTAACCACTTTTTTTTAATTCTACAGCTATCGGAAATTGGTGTGCACCTATTTCTTTGCAATAAGAAACTTCACACACTTCACATTCACATTTCTTAGGCATTTTGTAAAATTAAACCAAATCAAAAAATTCATAGAAATGAATATAATTTTGGTTAAAGCTATGCTAGCGCCACTTTGACAGAAGCCAACCCCTCAGAAGAACGAGTCGTTCTTCTGAGGCCAACCCCATTCACAAGTGAACCCTGCGCGAAAAATAAACACTCGCAACGTTCAGGGTTTAGTTCACTCGCAGTTACGTTAGACATAAATGGACATTGAAGTTGCTGCTGCCTGCCAGCCTGGCCGGAGGCTTTAAGCTCTCGCTTAAAGCAGCCACAGGAAAGTCCGGTTAAACAGTCTCGACCCCCCGTGGTCAACTGCGAGAAGCCACTCAAAAAAAAAAAAAAAAAAAAAAAAAAAAAAAAAAAACTGCTGCCTGCCGTGACACTGTAGTCTGTGCGCCCTAGCGTGCTACAATTATTTTTGTTTGTTGTGATCTTTGTGTTTAGACTGTCAAAGCACGGCTTTAAAACATTCAAGGAGTGCTAGTTCACGGTCGTTATGCCACGAAACACATTTTTTTTTAAACATCCCTTCGTTATACGTCTCGCACGCTCCTGCGAAAATAGCACGTAGTTGCGTTCGCGCGGTGCAAACCAAGTGCGAACCCTTTATCGCGGGACAAAATATCGACGTCGATCGGGGAACGCCGCGAAGTGCGATGAATGCGCAAAACTATAATCACTCGCGTTTCACAGATTTCGCGGGTTTCTTCGCCGCGAGTGTACAGCCTTTCAATGCCCGTTCTCAATTACCTAGTATTTAATCAAAATAAAGTTATGTGTTGTCTATGGATGAGTATAAAATAATCCGAAAAAAAATAAAAATTTTTTAGACGGGTTTTGCCTGTGGGTTTTGCGGAGAATACTTGCCTGTCGCTGCCTGTGGAGAAAACTAGGAAGTAAGCAAGAAATAATAGTTGGATGTAAGAATAATCGTATACTTGTAAGTAGCTTCTTATTTACTCTTCCCCATAAATTCATACTTTTAGAATTTTGTACAATAATGTCTTGAATATTATTTACGTTTTCGTAAACTTTCTTATTGGCTACTATTTTCGGGGGCCGCCGGCTAGGGCTTATTTTAGAATAGTATTTGGAATAGTTTGACAGTATTCAGTTATTTACTGATTCATGCTAGGCGGGGCGCCGCGCGCCGGTAGTAAAGTACAAGCACTCAATTAATTGTATTATTTTGATCATACATGTAATAGCCAGTGAAGTCATTAACTCAGCCCCTAAGACGACCCACTGACCTTAAATCATGCATTATCAGTCTGTTCTTAGAATGAAAATATAACTTTGAGAATATATTGTATTTTACAGGTCAAAATGTCGCACAAACAAACACCCTATTCCCCGAATTTCCCACAATCTCAAGGATATTCTCCAGCGCCCGATAGTAAAGCTGAAAGCTATCCAATGAACCCACAAGGTGGCTATCCTGGCCCACCACCTTCAGGCCCTCAACTGCCACCTGGAGCTCAACCACTACCAGGGATGCAGTCTGGCTTCCAGCCTGGATTTCAACCTGGTTTCCAACCAGGGTTTGCTCCTGGGTACCCTCATCCTCAACCTGGGTATCCACAACCGGGATACGGCCAGATAGGCTACCCTCAGCCAGGCTATGGTCCTGTAGTTCAACAGCCAGGACCTCAAGTACCACCAGGTAAGAAAAGTAACTTACATAAAAATTGGCTCACCCTGTGTCCTTCTATTTGAGAAACAATATCTCAAAAGAATGTCAGCAAAATCTGCCCAAAAAAGTACACAAATAGTTTTGAAAAATACCCTACTGAATAATACTGCTTTAACTGTTTTTGAAATAAAAATAAAATACCTAGGATTGAGAAAAAAAAATTAGTTTACTGGAAAACAATACCACATTTTGTTTCTGTATCATCTGGACAACTACAAACTTATTATTGGTACCTGATTTAATAACAATAGCATTATTCTATACTCATGCCAGGGCCACACTATTTGTCAATGTCAATGCCCATAAACGCTTTAAACATTGCGGTAATTGTACCATTGTTCAACACGATGAATTGAGTGGCCACACTTGAACGGTCAACATCAATGCTGATTGAATTCACACACCTTGTCCATCGGCAATGTGAATGCCGTTGTCAAATTATCGCCGTAGTGGTGGCTACACCTACGGTTATCGCCCTTCAACGCGATAATCAACGGCGATGTCCGTATAGTGTGACCCCGGCATTACATATTATGAATTGAAGTCGCTTTTCGTGTCTGTCTTATGTGGCCATGTTGTTCTTCTAAACTGCAACGGATTTTGAAGCGGTTTTCAACATCATATATAGAATGTATTCCAGAAGGTTTATATGTATAATACATTAATATTAAACTTACACAAAGCAAAGCAATATCAATGTTTTGTCAAACCGTAAAAACCTTGCGAAGGATGGGGCGGGTCACAAGATTTTTAATAAATTGGACAAAAGGAAACTGGAATAATTTTTGAAAAAGTCTGACAACCAGTTTTACCAAGGTGTATCGTATTACCCAGTCACTGGGTTGTGGAGGGCAGATAGGCAGTTGCTCCATGAAACATACTGGTATTCAGCTGCATCCGGTTGGACTAAAAGCCGACCCCAACATCGAAAGGCTAGGCAGATGATGATGATGTTGGGGTTAAAGGGGAAAGCCAAAGGACCGTTCTAAGGATTTCAATAGTATGTTTATTTATCTTTTTACTTTATATATTGGAAGGTGTGATTTACTAATATTAAGTGAGACGTTTGCTTTCATGCAAGGCTTATAGAAGAGTACAGACGCTATGAGAAAGTCAGGATTTCAGTCAAGTGCTGAGGGCGGGCTCGGATATAAAAACTAATATTTATGAGTTAGAAACAGAAAGATAAATAGTGTTGAATTAGGGCCGTTTGTTTTTGCTATGTAATACTCCAACAGATGATGATAATGTTAGGTAAATACTGTGACATTGATAAAACCATTGCCTATTTTTTTTTGTCATAGCAGAAATGGCCCCCCATAAAACTGCGATGTTTCTGACTGGTACTGCTCACCGAGTTGGATTCAGAATCATCTAACTAACGATTTTATACGGTTTTGGCCGTAAAACGATACGACATGGTTTTGGTTGTGGGCTCTTGACTAGGAACTCAACAAACAAAAGTCCAATATAATATAAACTTCGATCCACTGTTTTTAAGCTGGGTATTTTTCTTCTATAATCTACCACCATATCAAAAGTTATTGACCTTTATACAAATCATGCAGGGTGGCTCGATTCAGGTGCCCGGAAGTGTATGACTGTTTATTTATTTCATTTATCAACGTCTATTTTATGATTAAAAAGTAGTATTTTAGAAAAAAAAAAAAATTTTTTTTTAGGTGGATGGATGAGCATTCCGCAAGGTCTCAGCAACTGCCCACCAGGATTGGAATACCTTTCTATGATCGATGGGCTACTAGTACATCAGAAAGTGGAGCTGCTGGAGGCGTTTGTGGGTTTCGAAACCAATAACAAGTACACAATAAAAAATAGTATTGGTCAAAAAGTATACTATGCTGTTGAAGACAATGATTGCTGCACTAGAAACTGCTGCGGACCCATGAGACCATTTGACATGAAAGTCATGGATAACTTCAGGAATGAGGTAACTACAGAAAAATACCTTATCTGTCAACATGTTCTAACTTTAGTTCAAGCCAGTGTAGGCTTCGAGAAACGTCAAGTTCTTAATACAAAAACTGACTAACTTCTCAAACGTCGGACGTACACCAAGTAAGGAGCAAACATTTTATAGTATGTAGGTAAGTATATAAACGTATATCACAAATAAACTGGATGACTTTTTTTACTGTCTTGAAAAAAATTGTGTTTATTAGGTGAAATCAAATCATATGCAGGTTCCGTATGATTTGAATTTCGATATTTTTAAATGATTTTTTTTTTTTCAAAATTTCTGTTTTCATTTTTCTAATTTCTGTTTTTAAATTGCTAAATTCTAATTTGTAGTATTTATAGATACTTAGATCATTTTATGTCTAAGATATTTAAAAAAAAAAAACTAGGTATGCCATAGGCTTCTACTCCATTCACCTATAATAGGTGAAAGGAGTAGAAGCCCATTTTCTTCAAGACACTAAAAAAAGTCATCCAGTACATTGTATAAACGTAAAATACCATAATCCAATGGCGTGGCGTCCACTGGCGTCATCAACCTTATGGCTCATTTTCATCAGTCGATAACTTTGTCGATATGTCGCAGCCAACTGGTTTAATTAACCGTTTAGTCAACTGTCTAGCCATTTCACTAAACGCGCCATTCAATCAACAGCCTGAATGATATTCAGCCATTCAATCAAACGGCCGGGAAAACTACTTGGATCGATAGCGTCAGACATTTCAATTTAAATTTATTTCCATTTTCTGCCACCTGGCGCTGAAATCCACACTGTCAATATGGCGTCGACAAGCGGCAATTTTTCTGGTGTTTCTCACAGTTTAAATGCGTTTACGCAAAACCGAATTGGGACATCCCGATTCCACGTAGTCTTTTGGCTGCTACCCTAGAGTGTATATAAAAATCCGGAGGGCAGCCCCCGCCCGCTGTGAGTGTGACATATCATAGGCACCCGGGCGAGGCGTAGCGGCTGAGGCTGCGGAGGTGAGCATGGGTGCCTATCCTTTGTTACGTAAGGGCGAAGGGATTGCACTTCTCGGAGCGCCGGAGACGTTGCAGAAGCAACTTTAAAGTGTTTTGGGGTTAAGTTTCAATAATTTGTTTTCCTCAAGAATGGGTGTAGGTACGTTACCCCAGCAAGAACGTGTCTCCTAGAGTTATATGAGTAGAACGTATAATTGGTGCCTTATCTGCTGTAAATGTGCCCCCACATAAAAAATGTGTGCCCCCGTCGTTTGGGAAAAAAAACGGAAAAAACGATTCTTGCTGGGGTAACGTTTTTCTAGCAGGAAAATTCTAAACGAATGATCGGAGAGAGAAAAATTGTGCATGGCCAGAGAGCTTATGTGTGTGCCAAAATGTGCTTCAGGTTTTCGAGATATTGCATTTCCTGCTGGAGTAACGTTTTGATGAATCGTATATCTCTAAAACCATTGCATGTGCCCCTGTAGAATAAACATACACGAGTAGCTCTTAATGTGTGCCCCTTAGTGCCCCAATTAGATTTAAGAAAATATTTATAGTTTTCAAGTTATCGCGGTTTTATGAAAACCCGAAAAAACATCGCAGCGCTTAAATGAGACAAGGTATAAGTTCGCTGAAAACTGTATTCGGTCCTTCTTGACGCTAATAATAAACCATACAAAGTTTCAAAACTGTTCATGCATGCGTTTTGAATAATCTTGCTAAAAGTCAAAACGGTGTCATAACTTTGACGGCAAAATACAAGGAACCGGCTCAATCCCAGAGGTGTAGGTGTAGGTGTAAACCAAACTCATGTGCCTTAAGTCAAAACTATATGGTGAAAATATTCAGCTTGGCATGTTTCGCATTAAGTAAATATAAAGAAAAAACAAAAAAAAAGGAAACAACGGCTGGTTATCCGACCAAATTCCAATGACTGATAATAAGCGACGGATTCATACATATCGATGACCTTCTTTATTGGACGTGTTATACCTAAGCTGTTGTCCGTACAGTCGCGTTCAAAAGTTTTGGGGGCTAATTAAAAAATATATTAAATGCACCTTGTGACTATGTTAAATGAAGCAGCTTGTTGATGTGGAAATTATTATTTTTATTCCCTTAATTTTAATTCTTAAAGTAATTATTGCATCAAATCTCAGATTAAATTTCCTACCTATAAATATTAGAAATTATTTGCACGTTGTTATTATTATTTAAATCACAGATCAGTTTTTCATCTAAGTCTAACATATAATAGTAAATTCGCATCACAACAAATTACAGATCAGTATTAAGTATAATATTGTGTAAAAAAAAAATAATTAAATCACAGATAAATAATTTTCTTACGAGTAATTTGCTTATACATAGATTCAGATAAAGTGTGTTAGTATAGTAATAAAATAATAATAAATAATAAAATATTTATTACTGTACCAACTACATAGTTTATATATTAGTTTATGATTGGAGCCTCCTTTTAAGCATAATAACGCCTGTGTTAGGAGACTCCGCTCTTCCACAGCTTTGGCTGTTTGTACAACTTAAAAATAAAATAAAAAGTATAGTAAACCGAATAAAGATATAACTGTAAACATCGAATGTGCACAAATTATCTGATGGTTTTTTTTATTTTTTTTTTTTTATCCTTGGACATTTCACACGCCATCTAGTCCCAAGCTAAGCAACCTAATGCTTGTATTATGGTAACGAGATGGCTGATAAACTACTTATATACATTTTTTTTTTGTAAATACATACATATTGTAGATAGAAAAACAAATTTGGCTATAAATAAACATATTTATACCATATACGTAACACCATTATCACCTGACTGTGGAATGACACTTATATTAGGTCTTTACCTATGAAATTGCCGTTCTGCAGTACTGGCCATTTCAAATCAAAATAATTTTTGTTTGGCTAAGAATTCTAATTTCAAATTAATTTTATTTTAAAAACATGGATTTTTTTTTCCAAAAGTAGTCATTTGTTTATTGATTAGTGTTACATTTTCATCGCATTTCAATCTTTTTCGTCATCATGGATACGTTAAAAATTCGAGTAATTATGGAATATGAGTACCGTCGTGGCAGCAACGCGGCACAAGCGGCACGCAACATCAACGACGTTTACGGAGCTAACACTACAAACCAACGCACCACCTGTTATTGGTTTGCTCGCTTCCGTTCTGGAAATTTCGACCTGAAAAATGAACCTCGCGGTCGTCCGAAGACTTTGGTCGACAATTACGAATTAAAGGCGATTGTGGAAGCTGATGATACACAATCTACGGCTGAATTAGCAGCAGATTTCGACGTTAGCGTCAAAACAATATTGGTCCATTTGCGTCAAATTGGCAAGGTAAAAAAGCTTGACAAATGGGTGCCCCACGAACTCAATGATCGCCAGCGCGAAGTACGCGACGAGACGTGCCTTGCACTGCTCAACAGACACACAAATGAAGGAATTTTGAACCGCATTGTAACCTGCGATGAAAAATGGATTCTGTTTGATAACCGCAAGCGCTCAGCAAGTTGGTTGGATCCTGGTTCAGCACCTAAACAATGCTCTAAACGAAAACTTACCCCTAGAAAAGTGATGGTCACTGTTTGGTGGTCTAGCGCCGGTGTGATTCATCACAGCTTCTTACCAAACGGGGTGAGCATTACTGCAGATGTGTACTGTGAAGAACTAAACACAATGATGGAGAAGCTGGCACATCTGCAACCAGCATTGGTCAATCGCTCGTCTCCGCTGCTCCTGCACGACAACGCGCGACCTCATACTGCACAGCAGACGGTCTCCAAGTTGCAAGAACTGGGGTTGGAAGCTCTCCGTCATCCGCCCTACTCACCAGACCTTGCGCCTACAGACTACTACTTTTTCTAGAATTTGGATAACTTCTTGGCGGGAAAAAAATTCAATACCCGAGAGGCAGTACAAAATGCCTTTGAAGAATTTGTTGCCGCCCAACCAGCTGATTTATTTAAGAAGGACATCAATAAACTGCCACTGCGTTGGCAAAGATGCATTGATTGCATGGGTGACTACTTCGATTAATACAAATAAAAAATACATGAAAAAAATTCGTTTAAATTTTTTCATACAAAACGGCAATTTCATAGGTAAAGACCTATTATATCTAAAACGCCATCAAATCAAAATTATGTGACACTACATAATCAGCTTTAATGTAGTCGTTGGTTAATAATTATAAATCCCTCATAGGTACGTAAAACGACATACAAAATGGAAACACGTTGTTGCAACACAGATCATTGTGCGGTTGACTATAGGTATACACTAAATACAACTCTCAAAACTGTAGGTACCAAAATTTATTTGGTTAAGGTGAATGCTCCAACCACCCCGCGAAATTCAAATTTTCTTATGTTTTTTGCAATTTGCAGGCCAGTGCTAGGTTGTATGTTGATTAAAATATTATTAAGAAGTACAATCATCAAAATCATCAATACAACCCTCCCAAGTTCATAAAGGTGTAGGAATGACTTTTTATGTTTTTTTTTGTTGCTACACCTTTATGATCTTGGAAGGTTGTATTGATGATTTTGATGATTATAATTCTGTAACTACATACGTCTTACAGCCGCGAATAATACTTTATTGGTACACTGGTATCCAGAGTGTAGCCAACCAGTGCATATAAAAATAAATGTTTAGGAGTGCGATATTTTAATAAATCATTAGAAGGTGGTGGCTCAATTGGCTGAAATAAGGAGCCAGTAGCATCAACAGAAAGTATTTTCGGTCTATTTTTCAAGTTTCATTGTAATATTGGTTTTGTTCATTCGTCCAAAAATATGTGAAGAAGGGAACAAGACTGATTTTACTTAATTTTGAGGAATGCAGTGCGCCATAGCATACAAAGATAGTATTGTATTTTTGTGAAACTGTAGCGCACTTCTGGCTTCATGACGCAATTTTCTTAAATTGGGTAATTTAGGGAAAGTTGTTGGCTTTTTTGGATTATCTATAGTCATTACCTCGTTTGCCAACGTGTGTTGAACTTTTAAAGCTTTTCGTATTTTAATATTTCATTGATTCGGTTTACTCTATCAGAAGTAAGTCTGTTTTTAATTAGTGGGTCATGAGGATCATTTTGGTTGAAATTATTTTATTTACAAGTAACCTTTACGCAATTTTTAGATGGGGGGGAGGATATTCAATGACAGTAGCGCGTCACATTGGGTACACCTGCCAGTACATTTGATTTCATTAAAGTTAAGATCAGCAGGATACATAACTATTACTGAAAGCAAATTTACACTCTATATTACTTTTAACAATGGATGTGCATACGATTTCGTACTCTCCAGAAACCAACGAAGCCGCCAAATGGTATGTTTACTATTTTCTTTCAATATTAGCATGATCAGTCTATACAATGTTCCCACTGCTGGGAGACAAGCCTCCTCTCTTTGAGAGGGAGCGGGCCGTAATCCACCATGCGCGCCCAGTGCGGGTTGGTGGATGTCACGTCATGTCTTCGAATTTTTGGTTCTAGGACATGCCGCTTTCCTCATAATGTTTTCCTTTACCGTTTTGATAGCAGTGGTGATGAAATAATTTATACAGAGTAAAGCGCCTGTCTGGGTTCGAACCGACGACCTACAAACCGTGGGATGTCACGTTATAAATATTATTATTTTAAATTCTTTCAATATAACAAGTAAGTAAAATCAATGTGGTTTTGTTTTACAGGTGGAAAGAAGTTGGAAAGTGAGATGGATGAAAGAAAAAAACGGTGCACCATAAATATGCAACATACCAGGCATTGCATGAGTTACGAATCCAAAGGGAGACAATATTAATAGAAAGAGAAAAAAATATGTTGCAATATGAAAAAGAAGTTCACAAATTACAAATAGAAAAACTAAAATTAGAAGTTGATAAGTTAAAAAATATTAATTTTAATGAATTAAACTCATGATTAATATTATTTATTGTTTTATTTACATCTACGTACATAAGCATAATCAGCCTATACCTAATGTTCCCACTGTTGGGACACAGGCCTCCTCTCTGTGAGAGGGAGTGGGCCGTAATCCACCACGCGGCCCCAGTGCGGGTTGGTACATGCCACATGATAATAATATAATAATATACTATTTATTATATACTAGAGGGGCTCGTGGCTAATTTATAGCAGCCGCACGGGTCGATCGATCAGGTTAAGCTACGCTTGCCGCGGTCGGTCCGTGGATGGGTGACCATCTTTACATACCGTGACCCCTCCGTGCCTCAGAAAGCACGTTAAGCCGTTGGTCCCGGCTGTCATTCGTCGTTACGGGTCGTCTGAACCCCGAAAATTAGACAAGAGCAGTCTTACCAAGGGGTATTGTAGGTATTACCTAGTACCTAACTGGGTTCTGGAAATGTGGAGGTCAGATAGGCAGTCGCTCCATATACTGGTATTCAGCTGCATCCGGCCCCAACATTGTTGGGAAAAGGCAGGCAGATGATGTACATAATAGTATAAACTAAACTTATGATAACTAAATAAATATAATATACCTACACCTAGGTAGGTACGGTATTCACTTTTTACTAAAAAATGGTGTGTTAGAAACATTCTCCTGAAAAGGAGTCATTCACTGTTAGAAGCAACCATAGAAATATAAAATTCTTATATCGGAAGCAACACGCTATGCGTTGGTTAAAATACCTCTCCAGCTACTTTACGTAAGGGTCCGTCTAAGTGAACGAGTAGTAAATCACTCAAGTATTGTTTATGAATCGGATTTACCGGCCCTATGCGTTGGTGCGTACTGTGAGACCTCATAGCATCATTCTTGAATACCGGTGTTAGGCTAATATTTATAATGTACTTAATCATGTGTATGGTCATAGAAACAGCTAGTAGAATATAATCCAATAACAACTTTATTTTATTACTTATTACTTTTCTACTTCAGTGTACTCGGGCACAACACGTGTGAGCCGGTTAGTGAGTAAAGTAAAGAAGGTCATCGATATGTATGAATCCGTCGCTTTTTAGTAGTCATTCAAATTTGGTCGTATAACCAGCCGTTGCTTACATATTTTGGTTTTTTGTTAATATTTACTTAATGCGAAACATTCCAAGCTGAATATTTTCACCATATATTTTTGACTCTGGCATCTGGGATTGAGCTGGTTCCTTGTATTTTGCCGTCAAAGTTATGACACCATCGTTTTGACTTTTAGCAAGATTATTCAAAAACGCATGCATGAACAGTTTTGAAACTTTGTATGGTTATTATTAGCGTCAATAAGGACCGAATACAGTTTTCAGCGAACTTATACCTTGTCTCATTTAAGCGCTGCGATGTTTTTTCGGGTTTTCATAAAACCGCGATAACTTGAAAACTATAAATATTTTCTTAAATCTAATTGGGGCACTAAGGGGCACACATTAATAGCTCGTGTATGTTTATTCTACAGGGGGCATGCAATGGTTTTAGAGATATACGATTCATCAAAACGTTACTCCAGCAGGAAATGCAATATCTCGAAAACCTGAAGGGGCACAGATTTTATTTTTGGGCCATTTTATTTTATTTCTGGGCTCTCTGGCCATGCACAATTTTTCTCTCTCCGATCATTCGTTTAGAATTTTCCTGCTAGAAAAACGTTACCCCAGCAAGAATCGTTTTTTTCCAAAACGACGGGGGGCACACATTTTTTATGTGGGGGCACATTTACAGCAGATAAGGCACCAATTATACGTTCTACTCATATAACTCTAGGAGACACTTTCTTGCTGGGGTAACGTACACCAAGAATGGTGCGTTACCTTTAAAATTTAAAATTACGGTGAATTTTAAATTGGAATGATATAATATATAATCTAAATGACCTACCGAAATACCCTATTGCATGGACCTATTGTATAAATAGTCCAAGCACCAGCCAGCCAGTTCATTATCATATCATTCAGGCCGTTGATTGAATTGGCTATTGACCAGACCAACTAATGAAAACGGTTCCCTGAATGCCTTATGGCATGCTTTTCAGAAATCTCCAGCACCCCACATGCGGGCCCTATAGACTAATGAAAACAGTATAGCTATTCACAACGTTACGATTCGATACCGTATCGAAATTGACACATGTACGATAACCTGATTTCTGAACCTCAAACTGAAACTCAAACCTCTGACTGTCAAAACGCTATTCACAGATCCGTGCGGATGGGTTATTTTTTGAACCGATTGTAGGTGTGTTTATGGGGAACTCTACTAAATAGATAATTGTGGTAGAAAATGTAAAGTGGTACATAGACGTTATTTATTGGGTATTTCATTAAGTGCAACTATAAAATTACATCAAGTGACTATTAGAAAAAAAAAAACAGTAAAAAATGATTTTATTAATTAATAAAATTTACCAGATTTCTATTAAACTTGCTTTGTAAACTTAAACTTTCTGTACCAAACCGGGAAAATATTTTGTTCTCTATTTCATGCTACATGAATATAAGCTCATTATAACTTAAATGTATCCACATTTTTAGACGATATTAGTGTTGCTGCTATTGTTAATAGTTATAATTGAAGGTTAACGTAGTAGGTACCAAAGGATAGAGTAATAGAGTATAAATTGTGCCTGGTTGATGTCAATAGTAATAAATGTGGGTTTATATTAAACCATCTAGGTACCCAAATAATTTAAATTAAAGTCCCGCCCCTAAGACGACCCACTGACCAATTTAAGTGTTATGCAGTAACCGCCTAAAATCGCAGACTAAATAAAAAACCCCGACATAGCGCTGCGAACAATACAGTGAAGCATGCGCAAAACTACGCCTCGCTCTGTGCATACACGCTCACACGCACACATTTACACCAAACTACAATTAAACTACACCTCACTACGTGCACACATGTTTTACCGAAACGCGAAACGTGCAGCTTCACGTTAGTGTTGGCAGCGCTATGTCTTGATTTTTTATTTATCCTAAAATTATGTAAATATACTTGAGCAGCGGTGAAAACAATAATAAAACTTTACATACCTACCTACATTATGTAGTTAAATACTTCATAAAATGCTTAAATAACTATGTTTATAAACAATATTTATTATTCGATATCACTTCCGACAGCAAATACCTGTCGGAAGAATTGATGTCTTCATACCGTATACGAACTGTCAAAATTGTTCGATATCAATGGCGTTCGATACGGTACGAAACCGTATCGTGTCGTTGTGAATAGGTATGCAGGTCCCTGCATGCGGGCCCTATGGCATGCGTTACATAAATCTCCCGCACCCCGCATACCTTCGTTCGGAAGATGTGACATGAGCAGCTGAGGTGACATAACTCCAGCTTACACACAGTGTTTTGATCGTAGTTTCAACACTTTTGGGGTTTATTTATAAACGGTGCTTAAAGTTAAGTAAATATTAGCGAGTTATTCATTTTTGATGTTTTAATGTCTCTTAGCAACGTTTATAAAACAAAGAGGTTTAAGAATTATCATTCAGTTCTTTCCTTCCTTGTGCAGCTACTATGCCTTATTTTTCTGACTATAGTCCAAAATCCTAACCTTATTGGTTTGTCTGTTCTGCATGAGGAAGCTGGAGTGACATCTCTCCAGCTAACACATAATAAACGGTTTTTATTAACGAAGTTTTTGTGGCAGCTAAATTTAAGACTGGGAACTTTGATTGCAACTATCATGCCTTAAATATTGGTATAGGTAGAAGTATTCTATCATCCCTGAGGAAGCTGTAGTTACCTACGCACATTCGAATTTTTAGTTCTTGGTCATGCAGGTTTCTTCATGATGTTTTCCTTCACCGTTTTGAGAGCAATGGTGATGAGATAATTTACACAAAGTAAAGCGCCTGCCTGGGTTTGAAGCTAAGTCCTACAACTCGTAAGACGCGGCCGTTACCACAGGGCCATCACTGCTCTGAAAAAAATGAGAAAGAGCCTTTACATGAAATTCGAATTTATGGTTCTTGGTCATGCTGGTTTTCTCACGATGTTTTCCTTCACCGTTTTGAGAGCAATGATACACCAGTCCACTTAAACCAGTCCAGAAGCTACTTGGCATCTGTAAAAATCTCAAAGAATAGGTTTAGTTTGTTCACAAATTCGCGTTTAAGGCTTAGGCCTCATTTACAGCATTACTGCCGAGTGAGTGTATTATTTTAAGGGCCTGTTTCACTACCTACGATTAAGTTCCTATTAACTTACTTGGCAGATAATTTCATACAAATTCTTTTACATTTTTGAATTTATTGGGTGAGTAGTGGCTATTCGGACATCGTGAAATAGACCATAATGCTCAAAGATTTTTCTAATGACAGGTAATCCATCTACACCGTCCACTGGCTTGTGACTCGTGCTGGTGTCCTTGCTGGCTGCAAAGCATGGAGGTTTCCTCCCCACCAGGCTCTGTAATTGGTACGATTGAGCAAGAATGGTCCATCTGCAAGCCCTGCTACAGCATCAAGAATGCGGCCGGAGACGTTGTCCTCAGAATCAAAGGACCGATTTGCACTTTCTCGATTTGTGGAGATGTAGAATTCCATGTAAGTATTTTATTTTAAGCTATAATTTTTATTTTCCATGTAGCATTATGCAGCTGTACGCTTCTTCAGCTCTTATTGACTATAGTAAAGAGATTAGTCAGTCAGCAAGTTTGGTAGTGTGGTTGACTGCCCAGAGTTTGTGAAACGTTTCGATCGAACATTTTTCGACATACTTATTAAACAATAATAATAAATAAAATAATGTGCAATTTCAGGTTTACTCCAAGGATGGCGAAACTAAAGTTGGCAAGATCACGAAGCAGTGGTCGGGATTGGCGCGCGAAGCATTCACTGATTCCGATTATTTCGGCATTACGTTCCCTATGGATTTGGATGTGAAAATAAAGGCAGTTCTTCTTGGAGCTTGTTTCCTCATCGTAAGTAACAAAATTCCTAATTTAAATATTATTATATCGGAAACAAAAAACACCACATTATTTATTCTCGTAGCTAAAGTAACAACAGCCGCACGGGTCGATCGATCAGGTTAAGCTACGTTCCGTGGATGTGTGACCATCTTGATATACCCCCCCGTGCCTCGGAAAACACGTTAAGTCGTTGAACCCGGCTGTCATTCTTGAATCTTTGACAGTCGTTACGGGTCGTCAGAAGCCCGAAAAACTGACAACCAGTCCATACCAAGGGGTATCATATTACCCAGTAACTGGGTTGTGGAGGTCAGATCGGCAATCGCTCCATGTAAAGTACTGGTAACCAGCTGCATCCGGTTAGACTGGAAGTCGAACCCAACATATTATTTGGGAAAAGGCTACGCAGATGATTTATCCCATTTGAACGTACCACCCGGATAAAAAGTATCATAATGTATGTACTAAATCATCGAAATTCGTTCAGTCGTTTAGGCGTGAAAAGGTAAGACAGACAGACTGACAGACAAATACTCAAAGAAAGTAATTTCTTTCATTTATCCTTTGACGTATTTGTAGGACATATTTTTTTGAGATTTGGGCTTCCCCAAATCTCAAAAACATATGTCCTACACTGAGGATGCGTATCAATAAGTTACCTGAAAAGAAAACAAAAATAAATTATAAATCAACTTGGTAAAAATCTCGTAAACGTGCTATATGACTAAGCGTAGACGTACTATGAAAAAGGGACACTAGCTCATTAATGAATTTTAAGTAATACTACACTTTGTCTTTCGTCGATCCATGAGGTTACGCTTGCCGGGGTTGGTCAGTGGATGGGTGACCATCTTTACATACCGAGACTCCTCCGTGCCTCGGAAAGCACGTTAAGCCGTTGGTCCCGGCTGTCATTCGTGGATCTTTGACAGTCGTTACGGGTCGTCAGAAGCCCGAAAGTCTGACAACCAGTCTTACCAAGGGGTATCGTATTACCCAGTTACTGGGTTGTGGAGGTCAGACAGGCAGTCGCTCCATGTAAAATACTGGTATTCAGCTGCATCCGGTTAGACTGGAAGCCGACCCCAACATAGTTGGGAAAAGGCTAGGCAGATTGATTGATTGACTACACTTTGTCTTTCATTAAAACCTAGTGTTACCCGTGAACCTAAGTGAGTAAAATTGTATTTCCAAGGTGTAAACAAAGTTTGAAAAATAAAATCCACAAACTTCGTAGAACTCAAATATTTCAAATAATACAACAATATTTAAATTAAAATACAATCAATATTACAATACTATTGGTATAATGACTTTGGACAGTAAAACAAATCAATACCGAGAATTGTTATTGCAAAGATGAATCACTGAAAAACGCGCAGTAAGTGTTCTTACTCACGAGCGACACCAGTCAATTGCAGAGGCAACTAATGGGTTGGGAGTTGCGGTAACCAATGCTGATGCGCTTACTTGAGAGGCCAAAATGCAAGTGACAAACAACTATTGATGTGGTATTGATTTATTCGGGGACAGATGGGAATACTCGTATTGATTTCAGGTAGCTTGTTTATCGTACCCGTAATTGGACCCAGTTGTGCCTAAATGATCCAACCCACAAAGTCAGTACCGAGTTATTTGTCAGTTTCTAACCTAAAATGAGCCTTATTTTCATGTAGCAAAGACTCACTTCATTATCTGTAACTTCCTGTGTAACAAAAATAATTTAATTTAATTTTTTTTTTTTTTTTTTTTTGTGAAGTTTTAAATGGGAAAATTACGTTTAAATATTTAAACTTAAGTAAATATCTCAAAATTAGTTCACTGTGGGTTGGATCATTTTGGCACAACTGGGTCCAATTAACCCGTTGAATGCCTGCTACGCAATTTACGTAGCTGGTAATAATGGCAGAGGCCGACTATGTATTATTACGTAGGTCTTCATAATTATACTCAATTACGTATAGTTAGTGCAATCCACGAAGACGCGCCCCACTCGTCTTCCCAACCGCTTACAGAGCAAGTGTGCACCATTCCGCTAGTGCTTTAATTTTGTCGATACACACTTTAGAGGCATGAGGAACAGGGTGTAAAGTTCACTCATCCTCTATTGAAAAGGGAGGATCCTCCGACCAGACGGGTGTTGTGTCTGGTAGGCTACTGCCCGACGGTTGATGTCGGGACGTTGTATATATGCTAATCGCGTGGTAAACTCTAATTGCGCGATGCAGGTTGACGTGACGACATGTCATTGATGTGTAGTTCATATGTGGCGATTTAGATGCCGCCACACACACTAATTACAAGTAATTAACTATAGTTATAGGTAATTAGTGCGTACACTTGTACAATGTTCCATATTTGTACTGTAAGCGATTAGGAAGAAGAGTGGGGCGCGTCTTCGTGGATTGCACTAACTATATCCTGCTATAAATTGGTATTCATGATGTCAACTACGAAGTATTACGTAGCAGGCAGGCCATTTGTATGGTGGCCACTGATTGTGATTTGACGGTTAACTTCGGCATTCAATGGGTAATAAGATAATCTTGACACATTTAAATTAAATGTTGTCTGCTTTTCAGGACTTCATGTTCTTTGAGAAGTCTGGAAACCAGGAGTCCGATCGTCCTGGCATGCTGTAAATGTGAGAAGATTATTCAAATCATGCCACCGTTGTGGCTGCCTATCTAATAAGTGAATTTTTGATACTACTATACTCGGTGTAATTTAAATAATGCACCTCTTAAGGGGTCATTGCGAAAAAAAATCAGCTGTTCCCTACATTTATGTTCGCCTAATTCGTCAAAATGTAGGGAATAGCAGATTTTTTTTCGCGATTTCATCTTTGGTCCCATAGTAAAAGTTGTTCATAATGATGAGAACAATGAATGAGGTCGTCCGTTATTTAAATTACATCTTGTATATTATTTTTTTATTTTGTTTTTATTTTTGGATTTCATATTTACTTTTGGAATATTTGTTATGTGTATGATTATAGAATCTCTAACTTTATAATTTTGTGTACTAAGGGATTCCATGAAATTTGAGCTAATATAATTTATGTCCGCAGCATTTTTCACTTAAGTATAAAATTGTATTATTTAGAGAATTTATTCCGGAAGATTTATTTGTAAAACACGTTCATAATAAACTTCAATATTATAGAAATCTCGATGTTTGATCAAGTCGTAAAAACGTGCAAAACATTGTCGGGTCGCTAGTAGGAATACACTAATCAAACAACATAAATTAGGAATAATTATTTGCAAAAGTTGAGCTATTTTCATGGAATCGTCCTCTAATTTAGTTTTAGTTAGTGGCGGCGCGAAGTATGGTTAATGTCGCCTGAGTAAAATAGCGCGCCGGGGACTTACTTAAAATCTATTCGTTCCACGCGAAGCTACACCTTCCGAAACGTCACACCAATTAACACAACACATTAACAGCGCTTCGACACTGTTATGGGGAGTTTATGATAGTTACTTCACGTTTACTTCACAATAGCTCTTTGACCTGAAATAAAACAGCTACCAGGACGTTTACGACTCCCGCAGACAGGCGAGCCGCGACGCGATTAGTAGAACAATTTCTATGAACTATGGAAATTATTCTACCCGAATCGCGTCGCACTACGCGTCGCGCCTGTCTGCAGGAGCCTTAAGAGGGTTTATTCTGAAAGTTGGCAACGTCTCAAATTGCTGTCGCTATTTTGATTAATTTACCAATATTACTAAATAAAAATGAAATATCGCTCTGCAGCGAAAGGCTAGGCAGATTGATTGATCTGTAGTGCACCAAAGTATTAATTATGAATTGCAATAATAATAAAATTGAATTAGGTGTTGTAACAGTTTTATGTAAAAAAGATTTATGTGCTTTTTTATAAATCTTACCTAAAACTAAATATTGAGAGTAACGGCTCCCCGCCGACAGGCGCGATGCGATTCTGGTAGAAAAATTTCCATTTTGTTCTACTAGTCGCGTCGCGCCTTTCTGTGGGAGCGTTTACGATCAGCGAAATATTTGACTACTATTTGCCAACTTACAGAATGCGTTCTTAACGTAAACGCACACTTTTCCACGCCGAACGAAACGAAGTCCCTTGTAATTCTTCCGGCGATTCGTCCGATTCGCGGATAAGTGTGCGAGGTTTCATAGGATTTCATAAGTACAAATACTTCTAAAATTCGATTCTTTTGAGTCCTTCGTTCAGCTCTGATAAATATGCTTTACTTTTAATATCCATTGAAATGTCTAACCTACAGGGTGTACCAGAAAGGTGTGATCAAATTTAAGGGTGTGGTACAGACCATCAAACTGAACAACTTTCTCCATGGGACAATCGCGAAAAAATATCAACTGTCCCATAGAAAACTTCAATACCTACTCGACCCAAAATGTATGGGACGGCTGATTATTTTTTCGCGATTACGATGTTGGTCCCATGGAGAAAGTTGTTCAACTTGATGGTTTCTACCACACCTTAAATTTGACCACACCTTTCTGGTACAACCTGTATAACTATACATAGAATTATAGTTGTTTTATCTCACGAAAGCGGGCGAGCCATACTTGTGTGTGTAAATGTTACATGCACATTGTCTTTGTGTGCGTAAGCTCGGGAGCGCTACCTGCAGTTACGCACACAAGAGCACGTGTCGAGCGCGTGTCTATAAGCATTACATCTGCAAGTATGGCTCAACCGCTTTTGTTAGATAAAACAACTGTGATATCACGAAGTCGCTTTTCATGTCTGCTGTGTTTCATGACGGCTTACATCTTCTAAACTACACAATGGATTTTGATTCTGATAGACACATATTTCTATGCTATATCATAGAAATTTCGATGTTTTGACATGTTGTCATTACACCCGTGCGATTCAAGGGCGGGTAGGGCATTTAGCTAGAAGGTATTTAAATAAAATACAATCCAGTCTCGCGTTGCCACTTTTATTAATACATAGCTTGCGTGTTAATACTTATGAAACTTTGTGTTAATTATGTGAAACGCACTAATTAGTATATTAAGCCTAAAATGATTATTTCTGTTATATGATATACTTTTTTATATACTTACTTTAATAATATTGTTAACTGCTTAACTACCTACATATTACCACACTTGTGATCATCAGAACTATCTCGAATGTATTTATTCTTGTAGCCGAATAGGAAAGAACACTGCTAGTGCAGAATGACGTCCAGCAATCGAAATTACCGGATTCCTTGCTCAGAAATAGCGATCACTCTGATAATAATAATTAAGTTGTTTTGCAGGAGTTGAATATAAATGAAAAATAATGCCTATTAACAACAGCAATGAAAACATTGCTCGCCTCGTTCCTAAGAGAACCAAGCATGATTTTATGTACGTACAATGTGTGATTATGATTTTAAATGAAGATTTTTTTTTATTTAAGTATCTGACATGGAAGAATCTCTAAAATGACATGGACGAATATTTTATAAAAAAAAATGAAAATAATATTTACGTCAGTACAGCTCAAATTCAACTTTTCCATTTACAAAGCACATAACAATGCAATAATTCCTATTCATGCTTTTGTTATTCTAGTCTTGTATGCATTTTGTGTTAGATATGTATTGTACATATTGGTGTTGTAACCTATACTTGGTCTTGGCGCTTTTCAAAGCGGTCATGGAATATTGTAATCTTGTTTCTAAATTAAGCGAGCTACTTTTGGTACGCACAAATTTGTCAATGTATGTGCTGACAATACACGACAAGTATCGCTGTGGATCTGAACGTACATCATGCTATGGGCTTGAAAGTAGGGATGCATCGATACGATACCGATACTCTTATAAAAAAAAACCGGTCAAGAGCGAGTCGGACTCGTGCACCGAGGGTTTCGTTCCGATTTCTGAAAAAGTGTGCTATTTAGAGACATCGTTTTATTTTTCCTGTAATCTTTACATGAACTTCTATGACATAGAATAATTTCAGATTATTCTTTATGCAAACTTCGGAGATAAGGGGGTTTTGGTATATTTTTTTTTTACATTTTCATCAAAAGTCGAAAACTGCGGTCTAAAAAAAATAAAAAAATATTTGAGAATGTGCAAAATGCCATTAGAAGCCTCACTTTGAATTTTTAAGACTTTAAAATTTTCAGTCCCAGTTGCAAAAAATATACGTCTTTTTATTTCTTCCTTATTTGCAAAATAGTTGGGTAAACGTCATCTAAAACGTTTCCAATTTTCAAGTTGATAGCATCAGTAGTTCTTGAGATATCCAGCTGTGACAGACAAACAGATAGACTGAGTCGCACCATAAGGGTTCCTTTTTACCATTTTGGTACGAAACCCTAATATAGGCGATACCGATGATACGCTTGTTGAATTTATAAAATAAATAAAACAAGTTGGCTTTCTTAAATTAATATAAAAAAATTGCTGATTTAGAATGAGATTATTAAAATTAATAATTAAAGTTAACAGTGTTAGTAATTAAAATTAACTTTAATAAGTTTTTGTTTAAAAAACAAAGTAGTCTCAAGTTTTGCGGAGCTAGGCGATTTCGCAATTTCTTTGAATTAGACCTGCGGTGGAAAACAGTCTCTCAGATGCGATAGAACTCATTTGGAAACTAAATTATTTCTGCGCCATTTTACTCAAGTTTGTGTATAAGACGTCATTCTTCGTGCCTCTTTTGCAACGAAATAGACGAAACAGCACGCGCTTTTACATTACTTTTTTGAAGCGCAGAAAAGTATCGTTCGTACCGGCGCGCGATAAAAATATCGCCGATACCGATATATCGGCAAATCGGAAATGTTGGCATCGGTATCGGTATCGGATGCACGCCTTTGTAAGTACTTGAAAGTTTGTAGCAAAAACCAACCAAGCTAAATTTATACCAGTAATGTATGTTTAAGCAGCGTGTTAGTCTTGCGTACCTTGCCTATTGTCATCTTGTTTACTCATACACTTTATTAAAACTATATACTGAATATATACTGCCATAAGTTTGCATCTTTGCATCATTAAAATGTATAACTGTATGTACTTACTACAGAATAAATAAATGTAGTATTTTATTATGAACTATTTATCGAATACATTTATTTGTGTATTTTTACGGAATGTTATGGTGCATTCTGAAAGAAGGCAACGTTGCAAATAGCTATCAAATATTTCGCTGTTTTGATTAATTTATTTGTAATAAATTATGACATACCCGCTTTAAATATTGATTAGGTACACTTTATAGTGACGGTAGAATTATTACCTAATATTTTTTATTTTCAACGGTACATTTTGTACACGTTTAGCCAAAGCACCCTAACAACTAACATAATAAGCAATTCTCTTTACAAATGCTTTTTTTACAACCTTAATCTGTTAAAAGTACAACACGTAAGTAATCCACTGTTATTATTGCAATTCATAATCAATACATGATGCCGAAATGTTGGTGTACCTACTATGTATTATAGGGAAACCTCTGCCCAACCCTTCGGGGACAAAGGCGTGATGTTATCAATATTTTAAGTGATATTTCACAATATTGATAAATTCATTAAAACCAAAATATTTGACAACTACCTATTTGCTACGTTGCCAAGTTTCGGAATGGACCTGAACTGTTCATTGTCCTTAGAAATAGACGTAAGCAAGTGTATTATGCAAACCTTCTGCTTTTTAAACAGGTGCTAAATGGATAGTGTTGTCCTTTGATGTTGAAAGCCTAAATATTATTTGTCAATATTTTCAATGTATGTGATAATAGCAAATTCATGCACGAATTGTGTATTAGAAAATTCATGCATGATTGTTTTTTGTATACAGTATGCTTCTATTAGTCATTAAAAATAAATAATATATACCGGGTGTAAATAGACTTGCCGAAGCCGAAAACCACATATTCTACACTTGATTTGGATCGTTTTTTTTTTCACTAGACATGGTCTAGTGAAAAAAAACGATACGGAACCAGGTATAACCTGGGAATCCACTGGTTCTGGAGATATTGAAGGTCAAAGTCGCATTTTTTTACTGAAACTTATTCCAAGTGTTATTACTAAACTTTTTCCGACAAGTACCTACGCGTACCGTGGAGCGAAGGGGCGGGGCTTAACTCAGTTTGCCTGGGTTCGCGTTCCATTGCGTGTATTAAAAATTTGTTTTTTTTTATACTTATCTAAAAATAAAAGTAATTTCCCAGCAATAATTTTTGCGCGAAGCTACTTAGTTAGATGTACAGTATGCATAGTTGACGGCTTTGTGATGTGTCTTTTTACAACCTTTATGTTATGTATAGCTAAGTAGTATACAAGGTGTTTTTTTTTTCTATTTCAGTTCTAAACTGCAGATCAAAGAGAATAATTATGAAAGGAACCATGAGCTTAATTTTAAAGAAAATCATTTAAGTATTTAAAAATGGTGTATATCTGCCTCTACATCACATTTCAAACTAAATAATACATATTAATGTATGTTTAGAGTTGCTAGAAGTTATCTGAAATATTAATTGGCTTATTATTTTCGCGGCGACAGAAAAATTAAAGAGCAGCAAACTATTTGCAACTAAAATAATAACTTGTCAGCGATTAAATATTTTGGCAATCATTTATATTAAATGAGCTTTAAACTAAGGATATTTTAAAATTCAAATAATGGCAGCTACTTTAAGGTAGCAGAAATAATAAACAAGATTACTGAAATCATAGGCGAGGTACTATAAATAATGACTTGGCGACTAGTATTAGCAGAAGGATAACAAACTTTATATTAGTGGCAACTACAGGTCTCCATCTAAAAAAGCATTTTGGGCTTTGATTTGCTGGCAGCTTAAATATTAAAATGAGTACTAGGTATATATTAATTTACCTTGACCATGATTGTATAATCTGTTTGAAGTTGGCCAACATAGGGGAAGGTGGGGCAGCCTCATACAGTTTTTATATTTTGTCGTACAGAATTTTCTCTAGTATCAATATCTGTACCGATTCATCAAAAACTAATAGTCTTGCTATCTGACTTTATATCAAAAATATGTAATTTGTGTAAATACACTTGTGCGGCTTTCTGTCAAAGTTAATAAAAAAAAAAAAAATGTATGAAAGTGCCCCGCATGTGGGGCACTTTCATACACGCTATGGGGCAGATTCATACCTGTGAAAAAATACACAAATTGAGTGTGAAATGTTTAATTATTTATCAAAATCAAAATATGAAAATACAATATTTTCGGAAACAAAAGCAATTAGTCTATTTGAGCATAAAATACTAAGTAATAACCGAAAAATACTAAGTGAAAAAGAGAATAACATAAATGTAGGTAGTTTTGTTTTTATAACACTGAATAAACTTAACTAACCTAACAGTCTTTCTGATCAGTCATATCAGTATTTGTTATATTTTTTTATTTATCATATTTTTTTATTTTTGTACATTCATACAGTATGAATGTACCCCGCGTACTGCTGTATGAACCTACCCCATCACAAGAAAATGAAATAAAAAAAATCCTAAAAAAAAACCAACCTTCTAAATCATTATTCACGTACCAATTTACAAACTTGACCCTATTATATAATAGGGTCAAGTTTGTAAAAAATAGTATTGAATAATCTAGAAAACAGCTTACATCAATAAAAATATGTTCAAAGTGAGGTCATAAAATTACTTACACGTGGCCGAATCACTTTCCGTGTCACCGCATCGCGCGTTTCGCACCGACTGCTGTCAAACTCCATGAGCCAACACACTCATAAATAAGCTACGTACACACGCATAGTCGTTCAATTTCTGTGTGCCTAACAATAGATATCTCTAGTGTATGAAGGTGCCCCTTGTATGAAGGTGCCCCACTTCCCCCTATCATGTTCTGAGCACTGTTTTTAAACTAGCACTTATATAGTCTCATATTTAAAAAAATAATTGTTAAGGTGGAACTAGTCGATATTTTTTCCATACTTTCGGGAGTGTATTACCCTACTGTTTGACATTGTGCATCCAAAGTTAAATATGATACCGTTTTGTATCATTATTAATGTTGTCTGTGCGGAAACAGAATAATAAAAGAAAAAGCCATTAAAAAGTTAGGAACCAACAAAGATTCGTTCGTTAAGTACTTTAATTTCCTTGAAACTTTTAATTTTTGATGTAATTTTGATATTATTTTAGCCCAAGGTTCCTTTCAGTATTTTTCTCTAGGACCTGTAGTTCGGATTCAGAATCTATCCAAACTGGCTCGGTAAAAAAAACGTTCTGTACCTACCTATAACAATATACTCAGGTACATGACGTGTACTTGAATGAGCAACCAAAAAGTATAAGATCGAAAAATGTATCTGTGTAATTAATTAATGATACAGAAATGAATATAATTACTGTCGCATATTTTGTGCCTGCTATAACTATTCTCCACTAAATTCTTAGTACAATAATAATTATACAATGTTATTAAGTAGAACATTTTTATATAACTACAATCTACAATGCATTTAACCAACGTAATTAATGTTATGAATTTATAGTTACTGCTACAAATACAGCGCATTGCACAATAAGGAAACAATGTACAGAAGAAGAATGTATTACGATTTAGTGATATAATGTATTATGTGAGCATATAATGCTCATCTGATTGTTGCAGCCTTTTATTCATGTACTTTTCTAAGAAACTGGTATTTACAGTCTATGATATAAAAATAAATGTGTTATTGAACTATAATTGTGCGTTTTATGTATTCTCTCAAAAAGTAGTACTGTCACAAATTGCGTCAATATATGTTAGTAAAGGAACCATATTCGAAAACGCTCCCGTTATTGAGATTCGGAAGTGCCAGCCAGAAGTTTTATACGTAAATTCAAGATGGCTGGATACACATTTTTACATTTTTCTACTAAACCGCTATACGTATCACAAAAATTTAAGCTCTATGCCTGTGTCACTTTATGTGACGTGATATGCAAAAGGTCATCAAAATCACTTCCGTTACCGAGATTGAGAGACCAGCGAGAAGTGGTTTTTCAAGCTGGCTGGACACGTTTTCGATCGATTAAGTATCTAAGATTCTGTAGCGTCACAAATTCTGAAATAAGGGTGTTTAGCCGTCACATAAATTGCCATATCAAGCTTGAGTGACCTACTGGCGTAGGATTTCTAGTAGGTACTTTACGCACAAAATTGGTATTCTTAGAAATGCTAATGCGATACGTCTCTCTCGTTTTGTCTTACATCATTTCTTCTCAGGGTAGTCAGATAAGAAATGTCCTATGTCCATCTAGCATATTTTTAAATATATTTTTTTAATATGACGTGTAAAAGTGATTCCTCTATCCTATTCACAGAATAAACAATTTAAGACACATAAATAAGAAGGAGATGTGCCTAGTAGTGGAAAATGTATCGGACCCTGTGCCTGTACTCCACTTTGTCCCTACCAATGGCCAACCAGTATATATAATAGTAGTCTATGTGGCCAACTACTACCTACACATGCAGTTCAGTAAAAGCAATAGAGATACGCAGTCGCGCACACACCCGCATTTCATAAATCAGAACTTACTACACAATCAATTATAAACCTTATCCCTTCACACACAGCGTGCATTTACCATGCACCGTACAACTTACTCACACAGAAACATCGGTCTGTATCGTTGTCCTGTGGCAAAAGCCATTTATTTTACATATACGCTAGTGATTGACTAAATCGGAAAGTTATCAATTCTTCCATTTATCATTTTTTAATTTCTATTAGGTATGACTTTGTTAATTTAATTCTATTTTTTAAATTAATTTTTATTTTGACTCATTTTGTTTATTTAATAGGTACCTATTAAATAAACAAAGTAAATGTTTTAAATGCTACTACAACTTTGTTAGCTTAGTTATAAATTCTATTATGCATAATAAGTTTTTCTTTTGCCATTGTCCAGTATCTTTTAACGAGAACGGCGACGTTCTCGCATAGGATTTCCAGTGATTTTATTATATTATTTACTTATTTATTTAGGATCTCCAGCAAAGGATGTAATAGACACAAACACAAGAAATAAGTATTATTGACAAAAGTGTCACTTAGGTGTACTCCTTCACTTACAGGAGACCACAGCATGCATAATACAATTTATAACTACGCTAACAAAGTTGTAAAAAATAGTATTAAAAAAATATATTCTTATATCTATGTGCATGATAGACGAATGAAATGAAATGAAATTGTTTAGCATTGCCATTCAACGTGGCAATGCTGCTAGTTTTTGAATTTATTTGTATAGTTAGTTAGTCATTTACTTTATTACCTAGTGTAAATAGTGTTAACTTGTTATTAATAAGGTAGGTACCTATTAAATAAACAAAATACTTACCTAGGTCAAAATAAAAATTAATTTAAAAAATAGAATTAAATTAACAGTCATAGTCGAAATTAAATAATGATAAATGGAAGAATCGATAAGTTTCCGATTTAGTCCATCACTAGCGTATATTAAATGAAAAATCATAGACTTATAAAAAAAAGAGGATTCCGCCCCTCGCATATCGAAAGTGAAGCACAGTAAGTATGCCGCGACCGTTTGTACAAACACGCCTCACGCACACATTTACAATGCGATTCAACTAACAACAGGAAAGTCAATGACCTCTAACTGTCAACTAGAGGAGAGCTAGAAATCTAAGGCTTGCAAAGTTTTGTAGTATTATTCTTATCCATTTTAGTTGTTTTTGGAATAATATATCACTGACTTTGCAAATGTGTAAACAAGGCGCAGTTTTGCTAAATCTTCACAATTTGGCGCAAGGTCATTCCTATTCTTAGTTGAAACGCATTGTACATCATTGTATGCCGACCGGCCGCCGCCGCCGTTACGTGACACCAGCGACGGCGTCTTTGCAGGTACTCAAATCACGCACACATAGATCGGTACGGTGCTTCACTTTCGGTTTCGATATGCGTGGCGCGGAGTCCTCCTTTTTTTATACGTCTATGTGTAAGATATGTGTTTATTCTGTAAATAGGGTATAAGAATCACTTTTACAAATCATATTAAAAATAAATATTTAAAAATATGCTAGATGAAGTCGACATTTCATAACTACCCTGAGAAGAAATGATGCGAGACAAAACAAGACAGACGTATCGCATTTCTAAGAATATTTTTTGCGTAAAGTACTAGAAATCCTACGCCCGTAGGTCACTCGAGCTTGACGAATGGGATGAGGGTTTCTAGTAAGTACGTTTCGCTGCCTATTAACCTAGAAATCCTACGCTAGTACGTCACCATCTGTGACGTATTGACTTAGCATTTACAAGCACTTTCGTGTGTTTAATGCCTGGAAATGCTAACTCTATTCGTCTTCGCCTGAGGGAACGTAGGTAAAGAATTACTTAGCTTTTCTTTATAAGCAGCCGGGACCAACGGCTTAACGTCTTTCCGAGCCACGGAGGAGTCTCGGTATGTAAAGATGGTCACCTATCCACGGACCAAGTAACCCGTACGTAACAAAATATATACGTCAATCAGCGGGACATAGGCCTCACCCAGGCTGCACGACACCCTGTCCTCCGCCTTCCGTATCATGAAAAGGTCACATTGGTAGGTACTTGTCCGGATTTGAACCCACAGCTACTATAATATGTTGTGTGTTCAAATCCGGGCAGTTTATACATACCTAGTATAAGGGCGAGCGCGCACTGCGGTGCGTTTCCGTTAGTTCTGCCGCACTGGGCGGGGCCTACAGTAACAAAACGCATGACCGCAGTGCGCGCACTTCAAAGACATTCCATACTTCACAGACTATGCGTTAGAAAAACGCACCGCAGTGCGTGCTCGCCCTAAAAATACTAACAGTAGGTATGCTGATATAGGTAGGTATTGGTTTTCATTGTGTTTAGTCTTTGCCTTATTTGTTCTTAAATAGAGGAGTTGTTGACATCTGTATACCTAGATAAAGCTGTTTACTCTTTGTACAATGACCCCTGCTTGCTTCAAGAGTATTGATAACATGTTGTATTGCAATATGTTCAGTGTTATTTCACTGTGCAAGGAATTCTTACCTCTTAGTTGTATTTCTCTATTGATTTGTAACAATACATATAAGTTGCCAGTATGTTAAAAGACTCTAACACGAATTTAGACTTATTCTCAAATGATTCTAATAATAAAAAAAGTAAAAAGTGCATAAAGTGGCTAAAGTTCAAATATTATTCAAACAAAAAAAAATGTGTAGCTATCGGTGATATCAGGGAGAAAAGAGTTTATTTTGAAACGCTTAGTGTTTCTAGTATTAAGAGGAGTTTAAATAGAATTTGTAGAAAATTCTTCAGCCCTCGGTCGAATGGTTATGAAAAGTTTTTAACAGATGAAGAGAAAAGGTTTTATTTTGCTATAGACCGTAGTTTGGTGGAGGGTATTTACTAAACATATCTCTATCTAAGTAAACAATGATGTTATGTATAAGTTAAGTTACCTAAATTTTTATGTAATTTAGATGTATCCAATTTTCATTAAAATAGAAACTACCAGGTAATTTATTATGTAATTTTATGACTTAAGAGGATGCGTTAAGGTAGCCGCGAAATTCAAATTTTCTTACGTTTTTTTCAATTTGCAGATAAAAATCCTAACTTAAGCAGTTGTATTGCTGATTCTAATGATTATAATTATGTAAAGCCATATTAGTTACGGACGCGAATCATATTTTAATCAACATACAACCTGACACTGACCTGCAAATTGCAAAAAACGTAAGAAAATTTGAATTTCGCGGGCTACCTTACCGCATCCCCCTTAAGTGTTTATTTTATTTAACTACCGAAATGTGGGTATACTATTAGGTACGTACACCTCTACCTAACCCTTGGGGGAATACAGGCGTGATGTTATGTCATGTGATCTATTTATTGAACATTTTCATGTTGTCTTATAGAATAAATTTCAATTTAAACATTAATTTCAGATCAAGAATGGTTGAACATTCCGCAGGGGCCCATGAACGGTCCACCAGGATTGGAATGTATTTCTATGTTTGATGTGCTACAAATAGAACAGTATACTATGCAGATGCTGGAGCTAGTTACGAATGTAAAAAATGAAGAGGGCAGCAAATACTTTGCTATTGAAGACACTTATTGCTGCACACTAATTAACTAACTGGAAACAGGCGACCATTTGCAATGTTAATTGTGGACATTGTGGATCTCCATTAATGAGGTTCCTATTAATTTTTTTGTTACTTTGCTAGGTTGGATTAGGGTTCCGTGCCTCAAAAGGAAAAAAACCGGCTAAGTGCGTGTCCGACCACGCACAAAACATTGGATGCCAAAAAATTTTTTTATGTCAAAAAATTACAAATTCACACTTTTCGGACATTTTCCTTTACTTGTGCTGGGAGACCTTGCTTCTTGCCAAATTTCATTATTCTAGGTCAACGGGAAGTACTCTATAGGTTTTGATTTACTTGCGACAGTTGCGAGTATCAAAATGTGTCGCAAAATGACCGTATTTTTTTTATTGCGTTGACTTAAGACGCTTGATTTTTTTAGAACTCTAAGGGACAATAGATTTACGTATTTAATATTAATTTCAACTTGATATCTCCACGCATCCTTGAGAAAAAGGGTCTTGACAGACTGACAGACTTAAACATTTTTTTTATGTGATAGAATTACAAATTAACAATTTTCGGACTTTTTCCTTTATTTGTGTTGTATGACCTTGCTTCTTACCAAATTTCACGATTCTAGAATAACGGGAAGTAACTTATAGGTTTTGATTTACTTGCGAGTATCAAAGTATATCGCATAAATGTTAAAATGTTTTTATTGCATTGACTCAAGCTTTTAGCTTGAGTTTTTTAGTACTTCAAGAGACCACAGACCTACGTACCTATTTGATATTAATTGATACCTCCACGCGTTCCTGAGATAAACGGTCTTGACAGACTGACAGACAGACGGACAAACAAGTGATCCTATAAGGGTTCCGTTTTTTCCTTTTGAGGTACGGAACCCTAAAAACGGAACACTTATAGGATCACTTCGTTGTCCGTCTGTCTGTCAAGACTCTTTTTCTCAGGAATGCGTGGAGGTATCAAGTTGAAATTAATTAATATCAAATACGTAAGTCAATAGTCCCTTCGGGTTTTAAAAAAAATCAGGCTTCTATGTCAACGCAATAAAAAAATACGGCCATCTAAGCGACATATTTTGATACTCGCAAGTAAGGGCGAGCGCGCATTGCGGTGCGTTTTTCTACCGCATAATCTGTGAAGTATGGAATGTCTTTGAAGTGCGCGCACTACGGTCATGCGTTTTGTTACTGTAGGCCCCGCCCAGTGCGGCAGAACTAACGGAAACGCACCGCAAGGTCTCACAGCACGAGGGAAGGAAAAAGTCTGATAATTGTTAATTTGTAATTTTATCACATAAAAAAAAAATAAGTGTTATTAGACTTTTATTCTCGTCATGGTTCTCCACATTTAAATAACAATTAACTGATATGGCCTTGTCCGCTACCTAGCTAGCTCTGATGCCCGGGTTACACGAGGCTAGTACCTACTTACACAAGCCAATATAGTAAAATCACTCGTAAAACTCCTACTAATCTCCTACATCTCGCTTTGTTTATGCTTTGGTGTCACAATCACCGGAGAAGACCATCAGGCCATCCAGTGACACGCTGGTTGTTACATTCCAGGGTCCAAAGTACCCCGCTTCATCTCCCAAACTTCCGTCATTTCATCTTCTTCCAATCATCTTTCAAGCCACCAAGCTAGCGAACATTCTGAGAAAAATTCATAGAATCTGCGCGAACAAAAAAATATGAACAAATTAATGCTCTACAAGTTTATAGATTAAGTACCTACAGGAAAACCTATAAGCAGTCTATGGTCTTAAAATAACGTGGTAAGTAAATAACTCAATAATGTGCATCGACACTTACATTTGCAGTTGGAATGTATGGGGGACATGGACATGTTATGTTTTTCAAATACAATGTTAAGTTTGTTCTTGATCTAAATTCATCCCATTTGTGTGGTCCGACACGCACTTGGCCTTTTTTTTTGTATTTTTATGAAATACTTAAATACATGACACACGAAAGAAGAAGACATTGTCTTTTTCTTACACCAATAGGTACACCATCCTGCAGCTTGCTGCCTTCATGCTTCATAAACTTAATTAATCCTAAATTAATACAAATTGTTGTATCAAAAATGTAAAGAACTGTATATTTTGAAAGGACAATCTAACTATCAAATACTTCAGCAATCTTAAATTCACTGAGAGACGATGTACCGCCTAAACCGCTGGGGCTAGAAGCATGTTTGCACAAGTTCCTATAATACCTAACGTAATTAAGCACTAAGGGCGAGCGCGCACTGCGGTGCGTTTCCGTTAGTTCTGCCGCACTGGGCGGGGCCTACAGTAACAAATCGCATGACCGCAGTCCGCGCACTTCAAAGACATTCCATACTTCACAGATTATGCGGTAGAAAAACGCACCGCAATGCGCACTCCTAAGGAAGGACTTTTGATAATTCATACCCTAGCCCTAGAGGTGTTAAATAAGGGGATAAAACTTTTTCATAATTTTTGCTGACGCAAAATTATCCTCGGGCACATGGCTTGTCAATATAATAAATACCTAGGTACTATACTTACCTAATACTAAACATTCATGTCAAGTTATGATAAAGCTAAGTCCTTTGTACTAAGGAATAATTCGAGGTATCGTTTGCTGATTAGGTAGGTACCACGCCAAATTCGAAATTTAAATCTACTACTCACTCGTAAATCCATACCTTGACTATGTAGTGGAAATATGGATGGGGTTCCGCCGCTGAAAACAAAAAAAGAAAAAGAAATCTAGGTACTACAAACTGCATAAAATAAATTACTTAAAACTTTATTTTACTATGATTATCTCACTTCAATACTAACACTTTACAAATAAACGATAATAATGAACATTACACAAACATACATAGAACACATGCATACTTAAAACTGCATACTTAAATAAAAAATACACACAAACATATGTTATAGATACAACATAGCTTATTTACCTTTACGAAGTTCTTTTAGTATTTTGTATTTATTGATTGTCAATCCTGTCTTAAAAACCGGCACTTCCGTAGTTGCACAATAATGCGAACTAAGAAGAGGGCTTTTTGTTGTTTCATGAATATTTGACTATTACTCGTAAACTTGAAAAGCCTACTTAGCTGTGATAGTTTTCCTTTTAACTTCGTTATATAAACTACTACTGTGATTTTTTTCACCCATCCAAAACAGCACAGCAGCTGCTGCTGCTGCTACTGCTGCTGTTTAGCTGGCAAGGGGAGACACTTGACTCTAACAAAAATTAGCACTGTAAAGCTTAATATTTCAGAAACGGATCCCTAAATCGAAAAACTTTGTTCACAAACCCGCAATATACATACATAATATATATATACGGCCATAGCGAAACTATAAGAGTTCCTACTACGGAACCCTAAAAAGCGCTTTGATGAGTTATTGAACACATTTACCATATTCTTCAAACATTGGACATTTTGGGAGTTGGACATTTTGGGAATTGGACATTTTGACAATTGGACATTTTGACTCTGAACGATCCAGCTAGGTATGCTTATCGTTATGTGAAACATATCAAACCTCATAAATTATCATGATCAACGATTTTTCTTTAGCTTGATTGCAGATTTCTGCGTGCAAACAGAGACTTCAGCTTGGTGGTATGAGAGATCAGCAAAACTATCTTCTTGAGACAATAGTTTTTTCTTAGCAACATTCAACTCCCTGTGATCATGACTCATAACCAGTGGTCTTTGTAAAGTTGTCGTGATTTTTTTGACCCAATGACTCTGTGGCAATTTCTGTTCATCTGGCACATCAATCTGTAAATAATTAATCATTATAAAAAAAATTATCACAAAGACAGCTAGATTTAACAGATTGTAAATAAACATTAAAATAATCATACAATATTTTTTTGTTTCTATTAAAAAAAAAACTAGGTATTCTACACATTGATTTCTTTTCATTCACAGCCATTTATAAATGAATCAAATTATCCTGATATATGTGTTAAATAAAATCATGTGTGTGCTAACTTACCACTCTAGTCTTCTGAGCACTCTTGTATGCAACTGAAGGAAAGTTGATATTTTCTTTATTACTTGGTTTAGCTGGTGGGAGATTCTTAACTAATTTTGGAATACATGATGTTCCTGGTAAAGGTTTTTTAGGATGGACAATGTTTACTAAAGGTGCTATTGGACAGTTCTTTATGTAAGAGGCCACTGGGCTACTAATGTGCTGATAAGCATTTGATCGACTTGGAGTCTTTTTCAAAGATGATGGTTTCTTCAGTGATAGAGGCTGGGCAGGGGTCTTAAAAGTAGGTTTTTGTTTTACGTCTTTTGGTGTTCGTCCTTCAGTATACTTATGAAGTTGATGAGCAGTTTTTACTGGAGTGTTCTGAGGAGGCCCTGAAGAATTGTAAGCTTCATACTCTTTTACTTCTCTATTAATTTTCTGTTGCAATAAATTTGGTCCATTTTTATTAAATTCTGTCATCAGTCTAAAGTCATCAACTTTTTCATGTTTTTCTTTAGAATTGCTGGGTGGATTATTTAAAATATATTCAATAACTTCTAATGTATTGTTTGGTTCTTCAGTCTTCTCATTGTTTCTAGGTGAGGCACATAGTTTAGCCACCATATTTTCCATTTCAATAAAACTGTCATCAGCAGCTTTCATATCCCACCCAGGACTTTTGACTTCAGATAAAACAAGGTTTGAATTCTCTGTTGTAGGTAATAAGTTGGGTTGTGAATGAACTTGTAAGATTTTCAAACTTTCATTGTGATCTCCAGAATTCTTTGGGCTGCTGATTGCACTTGTAGCATGTATTCTAAAGATTAAGAAAAAAATATAAATTAGTGTCATTTCTTCTGAATCTTATGATGAGTTATGAACTTATGACTATGAGCCTTGTAAGTAGTAGGTATGTAAGTAAGTAGGCATGTGAAAAGCAGAAAATATTCAGTACCTTAACCTAAGGTAATAAATATTTTCCATAAATATAATGTATCTCTTAAAATCTCTCAAACCTCTTCTTGAGCGACAAATAGTCAATTAGCTAGTCGCTTCCTTGGCGGTGGGACAAGTGCCTAAGTAAGTAACTAGTGTTATATTATACCCTTGTTGATTAGCCAGCGCATTTAATTTAATAAAAACGATCTTACGTTTGCTGTTGTTCACCCCTTTGTAAACATTTTTTAATTTCATTCAGAGTCAGCCTTCCGCAGAAAACTTCGTCGTCACTTATTTCGCCCGCAGACATATTAGCAGTAAGTACCGTTCTCTAATAAAGTAAACTATATTTAATGAAATAAAGGCTGCAGTAGTCAAATAATATTTAACACATTGAAATAAATTGAAAATTACACTTGCACATAACGAACTTTTTGAGCTTTCAAATTATGACTCAAAAAAAGTTCGTTATGTCATTGTCATGTCATCATATATAATATGACATGACAACACAGCTGGTCGTCTCGATACAAAAAATCCATAGAAATATGGAAATAGTAAGTATCCGTCGACAGTTTTTTCTCTAAAGCTCGCAAAAAATGATGAGGAGCTTGTTATAGTTTGAGAACTAATTTTGATATACTATACTTGAGAACTATTTCTCAGTAACTTTCTGACTTTTTAGAGTCTGTCAAGCGAGTCGTGTCCACGACCATTTATCTGATTTCTTATAATGGCAATACTATTATCTATCAAACGGATTGTCACAACTTCTGTTCTACTAAACTACAGCATTTTGATACTTTTAGCTCGATTATCTAATTTGTATTAATTGAAATTTAAAGAAGAATGGAAAACAAATACATTTAATGGAAAATGCACAGATCACACTATTAATGTAGAAAAAATATATGAAGTAAGGGACCGGACGGACCGGATAACCGAAACGGAGTTGGAACCCTTCATCATTTTTGTGCGTGATGATACTGACAGTGTTTTCTCATATGATGGCATTGAATTTCTAGATTCTGATTTTAGTTCTAATTGTGATTAATAAATACCTACATTGAAATGCACTTTTTAATTTATCCCAAAGAAATTTTTTATCTACAAAAATTCAAGTATCAAACATGTTTTCAGCGTACTATATCAGTGTTGACACCTGTAAGATTTTTGAATTTGCCGCCTTTTTCATGGGACACGACTCGCTTGACAGACGCTATTGCAAAACTTTGCTGTAGACGTATGGCTTGTAAAGGCCCAACTCCAACCCAAGGTGGCGGCAACATTGGCTATTATATCATGTTTATTTTCTTAGTTTTTTACATGCTAAAATCTAACAGACTTAAAAAAAATAATATGTACAAGTATAATACAAAAAGGAGGATTTTTCGATGCCCCATGATTTCCCATCATAGGGCATCGAAAAATTCATCCGCATCACTGTCGAAAGGAAAGGTGCCCAAAAGGCTGGCAGCATTGCCACGTTGTATGGCAATGCTAATTCTTTGTCCAAAAAATAGGCCAGCCCTTTGGTCACGTGTAGAGTCGACCAACCGTTTGGCGATGTCCCGAAAAACCAAAAGGGCACTCGGACCCCATGGCCCTAGTGTTTCAACCCCAAACGGCTCGAACATATAAGTCCCAATAAGATTGGAGTATTTGCGCCGTTTGAGGTTTTCCGCACCTGCAGCAGCTGCCCCAGCACAGCCTACCGTGCTAGGAAGATGGGATGGCGCAAGGGTGTCGACACACGTTGCATCCCACACCAAAGGCCTACCTACCTTCCAAGGCATTATGGTCATTCCGTCTGGTCTCTTCCCATCGTCGCGTGCCAAGCCAATGGGTTCTAAAACAGCTGGCACCCCGGCGGTAACAAGAGCACGACGGATGATGTCATTGATGCTGGCGTGCCGTGCTATCCGGCCTGCGCTTTTACTGCAGGATAGGCCATGATGTCCGAGGCAGTCGACAGCTACGCCGCATTGGCAGCGATGCGGAGCCACGCAAGGAGCGCCCAGACGCAGACAAGTAGCGAGCCGGAAGGTGGTGTCACCCAGCATGGTTCCTATGTTGGGTGACGGTAGTGCCTGAAGCCAGAGGCCCGACTCCCACTCACCCACAGCCAACAGGCGGGCACGCTCCGCAGTATTGGTGGACGTATTAATAAGATTATTCCGTACCAACCTGCAGAGCGGCTCATCCCACTGCCCCTGGGAAGATGGGTTCACGGGCCGATCTGAATCCGGGCAAGTCACATTCCAGGCGTTCACCGCGTCGGTCAAGCACGGCACTTCAGAGTCAACCAGAGAGGGGGCTAAAATTTTCTCGGTCAACTTTTCAGTGCCGTGGACAGAGGACAGGAACGCCGGTAAGCTAATACTGGTAATTTTGCGGACGCCGAGGCCACCAAAACGGATGGGTAGTGTGGCTTGCAACCATGCCCGGTCGTCCAAGGCCACATTTAAAATGGATGTTAGTGTGCTGCGAATAATTTGGTCAATTTTGTCCAAGAGGTGTGGCTGCTTCCATAAAGGGGAAGAACGTAGGGAGTATATAAAATTTGGGCCAAAACAACAGAATCTTATCAGGGTGAATGCCGAATGTAAATTAATTTTGGAGAGTCTGTCCGAAATGTCGTTGAATTTTTTGATTTTTTCGTCAATGAAAGGAGAAAAGCTGTCTTCAAAAATTGGGGAACCTAGGAGGTGCAGTGAACTCTTTTCTAAAATTTTGATTTGTGGGGCTATTGCATTAAATTTCTCAAGGGTCAATTGTCTGTCGGTAATGTCAGAAAGGTAAAGTTCACACTTTGATGAGTTAAGGTCCAGGCCAATAGATTTAAATTCCTGTTTGAGGAGTTGTAAGTCTTTCAAAACCGTGTCTACATCACCTCCTAGCGTTCCATCATCTAAATACCACACGTTCAATTTTGAATTTAGTTTCTGAATAATTGGATGAATAGCCAGGCTGAAAATGACTGGCCCGAGAGGGTCACCTTGTTGGCATCCTACTGCAGATTCCAAAACCAATTCCTTGTATAATAATTTAGAAGGGTACCTGTAACATTGCCATATAAAACCATAAATTTCGGGTAGTTCTTTTTTGACTTCAGCCAACAAAGTGTCCCTGTTGACAGAGTTAAAGGCATTCTTAACGTCAACCTTTAGAATGACCTCACCTTTGTTGGAGTTTAGAAAAGTGGAAAGGGCATGCACGGCAGCCTCACAGCCCCCTTTAGAGCCAAAACCAAGCTGCAGGGGCTGAAATTTAGCTGTAAGTGATTCGCTATAGAGCTTACAGCAAATTTTGGCTGCCGTACGCCTGTAGGTGCATCCAACGGCGATGGGACGAATGCCGCCATCCTTCTTACGCAGGGCACATAAGTTGGCCCCGTATAGGACATCGATGACGGCCTCGTTCACACCGCCGGTAATCATGAGGTTAATCAGTGCCGCAAGTTCCTTCAAAAGCGACTCACCAACTTCCCCGGCGCCTGAACTCAATAGATCCTTTAGATGTTGTGGAGTCAGGCCGTCGAGGCCGCCGGCGGTACCACTTCGAAAGGAGCTCACGGCTGCAAATAACTGGGGAGCCGAAACGTTTAGGAAGTTTGAATTTAGGTCGGGAGGGTGGGGGGGGGGGGGGGTCGGGAAAGATGAGACCATTCGCAGGCGCGGGGTGTTTACTCTCCAGAGCTGTAAAAGTTTCTGGAGAGTAAGGCGCCACCACATCGCTGCTGAACAGTATATTTATTATATCTATTATATCATATATTTTTTTTTAGCTTACAATAGGTATATATTTTTGAAATGTGACGTCATATAGGCTATAACCAGCAGCGGACGATCATGACGCTTCCAACGATACCTCATTTGTAGTTTATCAGTTATCGAGGGAACAGATGAACATACATGTATACATACATAGGTACGTACCTAGGTACCGGTCAAAATCAGCCCGCGAAATTCATTTTTTTTGTTTTTTTTTGCAATTTGCAGGTCCGGCCCGTATCAGGTTGTATCTTGATCAAAGTCTGATACGCGACAATAAAACATATGTACCTACTTATTTATATAATTTTAACCATAAAAATCATCAATACATAATTATGTCTAAGTTAGATTTCGTGCAGATTCAATACAATCTGACACGTAGCTTCAAACCCCAAAAAAAAATCAATTTCGTGGGCTACACAGCGCAATCACCTTAAGGCGAAAGCGCCAGGGTGGCCCGCGAAATTCAAAATTTCTTACGTTTTTTGCAATTTGTAGGTCAGTGTGAGCTTGTATGTTGATTAAAATATGATTCGCGGCCGTAGCTAATATGGCTTTACAGAATTATAATCATTAGAATCAGCAATACAACTCCATCAGTTAGTATTTACCTCAAACCTCATGATTTCATGAAATCGTTAGATTTGAGGTAAATGCTAACTTATGGAGCTGTATTGCTGATTCAAATGATTATAATTCTATAAAGCCATATTAGCTACGGCCGCGAATCATATTTAATCAACATACAAGCTCACACTGATCTACAAATTGCAAAAAACGTAAGAAATTTTGAATTTCGCGGGCTACCCTGGCGCATCCACCTTAACGAATTTTATAAATTATCGGTAATAAAAAATAAATTATAATAAGTATAAATCTATACTTATAATATAATAATAAATTTGTATGTAAGTTTGTATGTAGGGGGTAATCTCCGGAACTAATGATCCAATTCTAAAATTTTTTTCACTGGTAGGAAGCTAAATTATTCCTGAGTGATATAGGCTATAAATTATATTTATATCATGCATGTTAGCGAGCTATCACAATTTTTGTCTAACAAGTCGGAAAGAAATAGCTCTTTAAACAGACTTTTTTGCGCATGCGCTGCCTAAACGGTTGTTTAAAATTGAGAACAATGTATGGCAGTCTATAATTCTACAAAAAAGTCCGCGACACCATATTTCTATCTTTTATACATCTTTTATTGCTTTAAAAAAGTATTCTTTAGACATACTTACGTTTAGATGGTTATTTAAACAACAAAACATTAATCCTTATAAAAATAAGTTATTTTATGATCGCAAGGACATCATGGAAATTGGCCTTTACAGTATGTCAATTGGTCATACAGTTTCGGAGATAATTTAAAATGACTAAAACGCAAAATAACTTTAATTCATACCGGTCGCTCTTGAACAAACATGTTTAGTGCGGACGTTTTATCAATTTACCCATAGTTGGCGTTGTGCAAATAAGTAATTTTTCTGAATTGCGAGATTTGCCGCGGATTGACGACCCTCTCGATTTATTATTTCAATAATGTCGGTGGAATACAGCGGAAGAGTTTGTTTTTTTGTTAGTTTGTTTGAACGCGCTATCTCTGGAACTACCCCAGTCGGATTTGAAAAAATCTTTTTGCATTTTATAACCCAGTTCTTGAGGAGCGCTATAGGCTATAGGGCCCTTAGGAGCCGAGCGCGAAGTAATAGCGCGGACAGGCGATGCGGAAGGATATAGGCTATTTAACATCACGCTAGGGCCCTTAGGAGCAGAACGCGAAGTTATAGAGCGGGCAGGCGATGCGGAAGGATATAGGCTATTTAACATCACGCTAGGGACCTTAGAAGCCGAGCAAAAAGAAAAAATGTCAGAAAGAATGCTATTAAGCGCAAACGAAGTAATAGCTTGGGCAGGCGTTGCGATGCGATGCGTCGGGGTTGGTGGGTGGCTCCCCCAACACAAGAAATTTCACGCGGACTAAGTCGCGGGCAGAAGCTAGTACTTAATAAAATTATTATGCTTCATGCACATTGTTATACATACGGTATACGCAGTAATATAAAAGTCAATGTTCATGCATGACCCAAATTGACAGGTGTGGTTGTGTGGTGGTGGTTCGGGTGTGGTTCTGGGGGCCTACTCGCTAAGCCCGTCCGTCTTTTCGTCCGTCCGTTCATCCTTCCGTCTGACATTACGATCCATCAAAACAAGTAAATATAAAAGTTAAATTTTTCGGACGGGCAAAAACACAGCGGGAGTAGGGACAACTGGCAAATCATGTTGTCATTCATAATTCGTTTGGGCCCCGAACCAATCATCCATCTGTAGTTGATACGGAGTAGGAAACGCCCGTAACGAAGGCCGAAACTACGGGCTTCGTGCTTAGGGAGTAGGCCCCCTGGTTTGAAGATGATTTGCTGTTTGACAACTTGTTATTCAACGGTTTAGAGTTTTAAGTCAAGAGAATCGGCAATAATAGTATCACGCTGCTTAAATGTATATTTAGTTAGGAACTTACTACAAAAATTGAATTTTTTAAGTTTGGCATAAGTAATAAGTACCTAGTAAGTATGTAGTTATTGAAAAACTAATTTTCCACTTTTCTTTAATAAATAAAAAATATATAAAATTAAATAAAACATTTTCACCTTGCACCACTTGTACACATACATGATAACTTTGACGATTTGGCCCATAAAAAAATATTAGTTATTTTTACAACTGCAATTAAAGTAATGATTATGTAAATTACTAATATTATTATAATTAGAAATGTTTGATTGTTAAATAATTTTCATTACTTATTAAAGAATATTATTAAATCATAAAAAATAATTATTGTAGTAAATAGAAATACTCAAAGTATGTAATTAATACTTATTTGCTATGCTTATTTGTATGTTGTACTCTTCATAATCTGAATTTCTGTATTGATGTTTTAAGCTTGTGAGTCTGTATGTCACAGAAATATAGCAAAATCATGAGTTTTGACATTGGCTCTTATTTATATTTAATACTGGCTTTGGCCCGCGGCGTCGCCCACGTAGATGTCGGAAATTATCCCACAGGAACATAATATAACCAGGATAAAAGTATCCTATGTTCTATTCCAGGTCATGGTCTACCTATAGCCCGTGCGCGTCAACATGGCACCTGGCTCGAATGAATTACGTTTAAAGAACTGGGTGCAAAATTTTTTTGAGTTTTAGTTTAGTTTTTTGAATATCAACAATCAATTTGCGCTGAGTAGTTTCTCATAACATACTACTTTACGATGCTTTAAACGTGACAAAACATAGAGTTTAGACACAATTTTGGTTTCGAGCCAGGTGCCATGTTTAGTTTAGTTTAGTTTAGTTTAGTTTAGTTTTATTTATTAATAACTAGCTGACCCGACAGACGTTGTCCTGTCTTAGCTATGAATATTCTAATGTAAACGCGCGAAGTTCCTGAAGGCGCAAGCTGAGCACATTTTGAATTGTTTAGGAAAACTTAATTTATATTTTAAGAATGAACCTAAGATTTTTTGCTGAAAAGTAAAATACCGGAATAAATTTATACTTAGTAAAAAGTCAAGAACATGAAAATGATTAATTGGAGCCAATTAATTTGAAAAAAAAATTGTTTATGAATGTCAATGGCTATATGAGTAGGGGAAGATCAAGAAACGATGGATGGACTGTGTTAAAGATGATATGGTTATAAAGGGGGTGACTACCGAGATGACGACTAATAGAGAAGTATGGAAGAAAGGGACATGTAGCGCAGACCCAAAATAAATTGGGATAGTAGGTTGTTACCATAGGCCTATAAAAAATCTGAGGTTGTTACTTGTATCAAATCTCCACATATTTAGTACAGTAGTGTTAGTAAATTGACGTTATAACAATAAACTGTGTAGAAGTTTCTTTCATACAAACTTTGTCCTGACAATTACAAATACAACAAAAAAGAATTAGCCAAATACGTGCATCCGTTCTGAAGTGATGCGCGTACCTACATACATTCAGCAATTGATTTTTATTTTAGAATACTACATATAAGTAGCTGACCCGCCAGACGACCTGTCAAAAATTCAATAAATCGAACGGCAGCAAAACAAATGAACAACTGATTATAAAATGAATTTGAATTTGGAATTCTAAAAATAATGAAAGTTTCCCGACAGACATTGCCCTGCCCTTTCATGTATGAGAAAATTAATTTTCTTTATATTTTTTTGTGAATTTTCCTATGTTTTTAATAGTTATTCTGCTATTCGGGACGGAGACAAATACAACAAATCAAAAACCATGAAAATTGGTCCAGTAGTTCTCGAGTTATAAGTGTTCGAACAAACCCGACTTTGTTTTATATATATAGATAATTATAAAAAAATTACATGTCAATAGTCATTATAAGTTACAAAATAGAGCATAATCATACAAGTTATCATAATAAGATTGATTGAGAGAATTCCAACAATACAATATAATAATTATTCGTAAAAAAAAAATAAAATAAAATAAATAAAAAATAATAATTAAATTAATTAAATACCTAAAACCATTCTTTTAGGTCATATAATACCTGGTCGGTTAGCCAGCCTTTCAGTTTAGCTTTGAAGCATTGTCAGAATTTGCGCTTACAATGAAATCTGGTAGCCGATTGTATACCGACGGACCCATGATGTGTATTAACCTTCCAGATTTAGACAGGGTGTGTGAATAGCCAGCTAATTTGTCTCTACCACGAGTACAGTAGTTATGCCTATCCCCGCGTCTATTGTATTCCTTTAAATTCTGTCTAACAAATACCGCCACCTGTAATATTACCATTGCGGGAACAGTCAAAATTTTTAATGCTTTAAAAAGTGGTCTTGCGGTTGCATCCCACTGTGATTTTGTAATGGCCCTCACGGCACGCTTCTGCATCCTGAAGGCTCGCTCCCAATCGGCAGCTCGGCCCCAAAACTCAACGCCATACTGAAGAACCGAGTGTACCAACGCGAAATAACACCCTCTCATCATTTTACGTGGGAGCGTTTGCGCTAACCGTTCCAGTGCGAAGCATGCTCGTCCGAGTTACGCGCACGGGTTATATACCTATGTGCTAAATTTCATCCAAATCCATTCATCTGGTTTAGCGTGAAAGCGTAACAAACAAACAAACTCACTTTCGCATTTATATAACACTTCATTTAAAAAATTAAATTATTTTTGATGTATATTAAATAATTAATATACATCAATTTCTAATACCGAGAAGTAATTTACCATAAAGTGTAAGAATTATGTCATAGAAACTTGAGTTTTATGGTTATATTTTCTTTTTCAGGACAATACGGTATTGAGATTGTTATTATTTAACAGATTTATTTGAGTTTTTTTAACAACTCTGCAGCTTGAGTATTTGCTTGGTGATCATCATTTGATTTAGCAGGATAGCTTGCAGCTAATTTTAAATAATATTTAGCTTGATCCTCCTTTTCTAGCTTTAGATAGCAGCTGCCAAGTCTTAACAAGTTTACACTGTAGAATCTGGGCTGAACTGTTTCAGCTTTCAAGAAATATTCAAGAGCATCTTCATAAGTGGAGTAAGGTGGAGAAGCAAATAGAACTTCAGCTATTTTCCTGTGATGCCAAGGCATCTCGGTGATCTGGTAGCACCATTCGCCCAACATGTGCAAAACTGTAGCATCTTTAGGATTTAGTGAAACAGCCATCTGAAAAAGTTTCACAATGTTTATTTAAATCAGGAACAACCAGATTATTAAAGACTGTTGTCAAAAATGATAATCACGTACATCCAGATGCTTCTTGACATTTTCCAATTGTGTTATTCGTTCTTTCATACCATCAAGTGAACTTTTTGCATCCAACAGTAAAGCATACCACTTGTGTACAGCATAATGGTCTTGAGCTTCTTGGGTATCATTTAGCATTTTATATATTATATCATATGCTTGGATAACAAGATTATTCTTGTATTGTTTATCATACTTTGATTCCTTTGACATGTTATATAAAGCTCGACATAAACGCCATTGAACTTCTACATTGCCTTTGTCCTAAAATACAATTATTTTAGACACTTACCACAATCAAATAAATTATGAATGCTAACAAAAACATATTACTCGTAACAATATTAATAAGTATAGTATTATTGTATTAAGTAAATGACATGTTATATACCCATACACATGACCTTACCTGATGCTCAGAAAGTAAATTATAGCATTCCTCATAATAGCCATTGTCAAATAATTTATCTGCATCTTCTAAAGCAGACAAAGGTTTCTTTGATTTTATATTTTCAGCAACATCTTTATTTTTCACAGGCCATAATGAAAATGCTAAGGTTGCAGATAATAACAATAAGTTTTTGGGAAAAGTTGTCTGTAAACAAAAATATGTATAACAGTAAGTATCATATTAATAATAAACCTACTAACTTACATAGACAGTTTCTAAAGATTTACCTGTGGTAATATTATTCTGGCACCATTCTTAGCATTTAATTCCGTAAGGTTAAAAACTTTTTGAAGAAACTTATAAGTTATAGGATTTAATTTGTAAAAAATACTCATGTTGAAGATACAAAATAACGGTTACATTACAATCAAAGATTTGTATTATTGATGAGTACACAGCAAGTTAAGTCAGATAACCACAGAAGATAACTATCACTATTAGAGCGAGCGCGCACTGCGGTGCGTTTCCGGTAGTTCTGCCGCACTGGGCGGGGCCTACGGTAACAAAACGAATGACCGCAGTGCGCGCACTGCGGTTACAAAAACGCATGCGTTTTAGTCACCGTAGGCCAGCCGCTGCAAAATTTCCGGCGAATCCACCGCACGTATTTTTGTATCGCATAGAAATATATGAAGTACCGCGCACTACGGTGAAAAAAACGCACCGAACACCCCGCCGAGAGTCCCGAGACACCGACAGTGTTGCCAACCGTACGATTTAAATTGTATTTATACCTTTTTGGAGCTGTACGATCATGTATTCCAAATCGTAAGCAAAATACACGATCTTTCCAAATCTTTCAATCTTTTAATAACAAAATATAAAAATTATGTTTGTCGATATAAAAATTCAATAACAACTTCTTTGGATTTTATATGATACGGTCATACTATGAAGGAAATTGTATTGTACTGTATTATCATACTTACTGCTTTATATATCATCTATCTATCTATCTATATTAATAAAAAGAGAAGTCCTGACTGACTGACTGACTGACTCATCAACGTCCATTTGCCCGTGGCTTCGCCCGCGTATAGGTATAAATAATAACACTTTCGCTTGAATGTTAGTTAAATATTCAAATCATTTAATAATTGTTTTTTTTTTATTTCAATGCGTACCTACTATTTTCTTTACAGTTCTTAGCAAAATATGGTACGATCCCCTAAAAAATAAAGTTGGCAACACAGCAACCAAGCAGCTCATTCTGCTCAATTGTTTTCGCGACACAATAGGGATAAATATGTCGGACATGTCGGTGCCTGCCGTTTCTCCGGCGATGGTAGCACGGGCGTCGATCACTGATTTAGACATTGAAATTTTAATTAGTTTAGATGATCGAAAGCTGTAACGCTCATCATGTAATAATAACCCGAAATTTTTTTTGGATGCGCACGTAAATCTTCGTATCTCACAAAAAAAAAACCCTTTAAAGGCCTTAAGGCCGTCAAGGGGTGCACCCAATACCGTTTTGGTACTCTTTTTTTGTGCAACAGTAAATATGTGCAGATAGTCATTTTTGTTTGATAGTCCATTGCGAATTTATTTACGACGACGCGCGACGTCTTGCGAGCATCACAGTGAGACTCGAATGAAAAAACATGCGTTTTTTCACCCGCAGTGCGCGGACCCGAGACTGCGTTTGTTTTACCGGTGCGGCAGAACTACCGGAACGTTTTCCACCGCACCGCAATGCGCGCTCGCCCTTATTCAGATTGATTGTTTCAAAGAGTAAAGAGTATAATATTATTATTATGGATTGTTTGGTTGAGTGCTCAGTGCACAGGGCTGCATTCCGAGTTACGCTGTAATCGATTTGAGCGCGCTAAAACACGTACCGAAATAGCGTGAGCGCGATAACGATGTCCCGTGAATCGTCATAGATGACGTCATGACATGCGCCATCTTGCGATAACGCCGACCATGCCCTAAATAAATATCACCGTGAGCGCTGTCAAAATGACAGTTCTGCTGTTTTGTTATGATCGAGTCGCATCTTAACTCATAAATTGTGCTCAGGTATTAAGAAGTGTTCTGTGATTACGATTCTGGCTACAGTTGCCACCTAAACAAAGAAGAAGAATAAAGTGGTGTTTATACAAAGAAATAATCGAACCATGAGTTTTCAAGTGAATAAAGCCGACGAGCCTAACGGGTGACAATTTTCTGTCATGCACACATCGGAGCAATACGAGAGGGCTCAGAGACGTAAGTTCTGAATTTTAGTCCCCCTTGCAGTTCTACCGACTGCTTAAACGATTTTGATGTAAATGTTTTATTCATCACAACTGCTTAGCTGTATGTTTGCAAAAGCTACCTTACAGTCTTTACAGTGCATACAAGCACTGTATTGTCCCTGTTATAGCATAGATGTTTACTAAAGTGGTACTTAATGTTTACAGATACTGAATATGTACAGCAATTGGTGCATGACTTTGATGCAAGCATGGACAGCCGAGAAACAAAGTCACTGCTGAATGAGCCAACAGAACAAGATGGTAATTATTTTATATCTGGTTATGCGCAGATACTTAATAGATGAATGAGCCTGTTGTTTTTGCATAACATATCATGTTGACAACAATAATTTATGTGGTCACTCTTACTACAATACTTAATGTACAAAAAAAAAGCATTTTCTATAGTAGGTATATTAAAAATATCCCGTTTTATTCCAGGGTATGATTGTGGCAGGATCTACATCACCACATACGAACTACGCATCACAATGACATGATGTCACACAACCTGCACCGTGCGAGTAGCATATATACAATATCCCAACATCAACCGTCGGGCAGTTGCCCACCAGACACGACACCCACCTGGTTGGAGGATCCTCCCTTTTCAATAGACGATGAATGATGTTTACACCCTGTTCCTCATGCCTCTAAATGATTATCTATGTGGCAATAGTTAATATTTATTTACTTAATTATATTTTAAAATTTGATCAGTACAACGGGTACTGATCAAATTCTAAAATTCAAGTAGTAGATTTGAATAAAAAATATGTTGCCTGTTCTGTGAAAAATCTGTGAATTATATTAGTGTTTTTGTACTGTATGTCTGTGATTGAGTTAATATACAAGTACAGACTTATTAGTGTACTGTTTGATAGTTTTCTTATATTAGCGTTTATTAATTAGGAGAAGAATGTGATCTGGAGCCGCGGCACCTAATGTTCAGTCTGAGTAAACTGTGATTCAAATTGATTGTTAATATTTATTTAAATTAAGATTTTAAGATTTGATCAGTAGAAGAAGTACCTGTTGAAGTAGTAGATTTGAATATGTGATTCTAACTGATTTTTAATAAAAATGTTCTATTACTATTACTGTTGTAAATTATTTACCCCAATAAAAGTTCCCTTCTCATATCATTTTAACGACAGCATTGATGGGAGAGAATCCCGCGCAAGAAACAAATATTGTCCAATAGTTTAGTAATAAGGACAGTACAATATTAAACTTGTTAACACTCAATAAATCTGGATTTAATTATTGTTTAATAAGTAATCTATTTTGTAGTTTTACTTTCAACATCATAACTTAACAATAAGTTTTGTATTTATTTAAAACTTAAATTATAGTTAGGTACATAATGTAGGTGTGTGGTGTGTGATAGGCAATTGTGCAATTAATTTTTGGCACATATACATTGTGATTTACATGCCAAGTAGCTTTCTTGCTGTATTAAATATGTACTCATATTCATTTCTTAATAGCATATAATATACTGTAGTCCATATATTCAAAGTACTCTGTGCTGTAGTCTTTGGGTATTTGGGTAATAGTTTTCTGATTTTGGGGTTATGTGATATGTTTTGACGTCTTGAGCGAGCACTGTAACCGCGTTCACGAGCGTTCCGAATTGTTGACAACTCTCAGCTGTCATAATCGTGATATCTAAATCGGAACGCAAAATATTGATGTGAGCGCTGTGAGCGATTATTTTCTAATTCGGAAAGCGGGGCAAGTAGTATTGCTCAGTGCTGACGCACACACAGGAGACAGCTGACTGACAGTGACAGCTGCGTTGCGTTTCGGCGTTTCCGAAATAAATTCGTAAACCAAACAAGAACAACATCTATATAGAAAACGAATAAAACGCTATCCACAGCGAAGCGAATGGAATGAGCGAGATTGACATTGACCGAGATTGAGCTAGAAAAACGTGTAGAAACAAATAAATTATAGTAGACGGAGAAAAAACCAGAAAAAACGAATGAGCAAAACTGCCAAGTGAAAATGATTCACTCCGCGAATGTGTGAACAGTATAATAGTTCGCGACGGCACTCGTATACGAATGTTTCGTCGAATGACGAGGCGAATGGCGAAGACGATTGTGTAAATGCGGTATATCATAGTCTGTGGTTGTCTAAACGCCATTAATACATCTGTGACGCCATTATTGTTTACAATTCAGATTTTTCTGATACTTTACAATTTGATTTACTTGCTCTATCCTCTCAAATTGTCTCAAATACTACTTAATCTGTGCAAGTGCCACAGTAGGTAGTAGTAGACTTTTCATGCCCAGGCCACACTAACGTCAACGTCAATGCCCATCAACGCCAGACATCGCGGTAGTAAAATTCAAGATTCGGCCAAATTATCGCGTTAAGTAGTGGCTACACCTACGGCCTACGTCCTTCATCGCGATAATCAACGGCATATCCCGTTGATGTGGCCGTGACATCGAAATGCTACGTAATGCCTGTGGTAATGCTGTACAACGGCTACAGACAGATCAAACTATACATTTCCAGCATACCTATTTTTTAAGATTTCCATACAATGAGAGTTCAGTGTAAACTGGAATTGTATAGCTTGATGTGTAGCCGTGTGTACGTGTGCTACTGCAACTGACTTGACTGTTTGCATTTACAATGCGTTTCAACTAAGAATAGGAATGACCTTGCGCCATATTGTGAAGATTTAGCAAAACAGCACCTCGTTTACACATTTGCAAAGTCAGTGACAATATTTTAACAAAAACATAGGTACCTAACTAAAATGGATAAGGTTAACACTACAAAACTTTGCAAGCCGTATATTTCAAAATTTCAAGATTTCAAGTTTCAGTTGACGGTTCGAGGTCATTGACGTTCCTATTCTTAGTTGAATTACACGGTACCTCCACTCCACAGAGTAAAGTAAAAGTAATTCATAGTGTGCGTCCACAGTGAATGCGCGGCATTTTTACTAGATAGCCCGTATCAACGTTTGACTACATTCTATTCAGACTTGGCCTAGCAGTTTATGTTTCATTCCATAGGTACATACAACAAAAATTGAAAATATTTTTTTCCGGGCAAACTGTCACTTTAAGAGAAAACGTTTCATAACAATTATTCATCAGAATGACAAATCTTTCAACGGGTATTTTTAAAAAATTGAATTTGTAAAAAAAAAACCCAATGTCCCTCATAATATATAATATATCAGTTTCGATCCACCGTGCGGCGCGGCGCCTTTGCGTCAATAGTGTATAGTGTAGTGATTGGCGGGCGGGCGGGGCGCCTATCGCGACCTATTGCGACTGAACCGGTAGCGCGCTTAGTTTTCATATCCGCGCGATATGGCCGCACTACGGGCCTAGTCAGCAAGCGGCCTAATACGCAGGTGGCGGGGGTTTCAAACGTTTAACGTTTTTTCGGTTTTTGGTCTTGTCGCTCGGCGTAAGCCCGTCTGCAAACATTTTTTTTTGTAAAATGGCAGTAAATACTGATCAAAATAATTATAATGCACGCCTTTCTATGTAAATAAAAAAATATAGTTTAAAAAAACCGGCCAAGTGCGTGTCGGACTACGCACAATGAAGGGTTCCGTAGTTGGAATGAAGGGGTGTGGTCAATTTTCGTATATTTTCTTTAAGTAAATAACTTTAAAACAACTTATATTAAAATTATAAAAAAAAAATATATTTGAAACTCTCATAGTAAGCCCTTTCATTTGATATGTCAGATGGTACGGTTTGCAAAACTTTTTTTTAAATTTTCTTATTTGCCCCCTAAAAGTGACCCTATATTCAGAATTCATTTATTTACTTCAGCCATGCGTGTTTGGGTCACAGAAATCCATAAATGCAACTTAATCGGTCTATTAGATTCGGAGCAAATTGGCTCTGACAGACGGACAGACGGACAGACAGACAGATACACGAGTGATCCTATAAGGGTTCCGTTTTTTTCCTTTTGAGGTACGGAAGCCTAAAAACTAAAAAACCGCTTTAATACCATTAAACTGAACTAAAAAGTAAAAAAATAATTTTTCCATACTTAAAGGAATAAAGTGAATGTCACTGTAAAAACCGGTCAAGAGCGAGTCGGGCTCGCGCACCGAGTGTTCCGTACCATGTAATATTTGTTGTTGATTTCTGAAAAAGTGTGTTATTTATAGACATTATTTTATTTTTCCTGTAATCTTTAGATAAACTTCTACAATATAGAATAATTTCAGATTTTTTTGTATGCAAACTTTGGGGATAAGGGGCGGGGCGGTATTTTTTTTACATTTTTCATCATCAAAAGTCGAAGTATGCGGCCTAAAAAAATAAAAAAAAAAGTTTGCGAGTGTGCAAACAACGCTCTTTTATATGATACCCCACATGCTCTCGTAGCCCCACTTCGATTTTTTAAGACCCCCTTTCAGTCCCTGATGCAAAAAAAAAAACAAATTTTCATTCCTGTCTTATTTCAAAATAGTGGGGCAAACGTCATCTAAAACTGTTTTTAAAATAAGTTGATTAGTAGTTCTTGAGATATCCAGCTGTGACAGACAGACAGACGGTCTGATTCGCACGATAAGGGTCCCTTTTTACCATTTTAGGGTACGGAACCCTAAAAAAGCGTGGGGTGCTTTCGAATTAGTGCAGGAATGTCGTACAAAGCACCCCACGCTTTCTTTTTTACAATGACACTTTATTCTTATTAAGTACTTAACGATTTCTTTTTTTTACTTTTTAGTTCAGTTTTAATCGTATTATAGTTGTTTATATAGTATAGCGTGTTTTTTAGTTTTTTAACTATAATTTATTTTTCATTTTTTAGTTCGATCTACTTTAGAAGCGTGTTCTTTAGTTTTTTGAACTATAATTTATATTTATCTGATTCTGCTTCCATAATAATAAATAATTTTTAGTTTTGAACGTCCACGGTGTACCTACATACGTTCAAAACTAAACATTAAGTATTTTCATTTTCATTTTCAAACAGACGAGTGTATTTTGTGGATCAAAAAAATCACAGTAGCAAATCTCAAAAACGTAAGAAAATTTGAATTTCGCGGGCTACCTTCGCAGAATGTTTATTTCTCATAAATAATATCTTTTTGTTAAATTGATCACATCGCAAAATGTCCCTTTTTCCAATTACGTATGTTCATTTATTTATTTATTAATATTTATTACATTTATTTTGTAAAAAAAAATAGTTAGCTTGCAGGGTTGTTTGTTGTGTTGTAAATATTGTAAAAAAAAATAAATATTGTATTATTATTGCAGCGATTTGTTAGCGATAGAAGTTATTCTGGTCCTAGCAATAGAAAATCTATAATTTGTACGTTGAATAGGTAGGGCGCTTAGTAGGGCGATTTGCTTTTGACTTTTACTTAAATATTTTACGAGTGGCAACAATATTCAAAAATCAATTTCTACGCGGTCCGTGGACCATGGGCGGGTGAGGATTGTTGAGGATTTTGTTGACAGTTTGTGCTTCATTGAAGAGTGTGTTGAATTTGTGTTTCAAGAAATGTTTTTGGTTTGATTATTGGATTCCTAGCATTTTCAATATGCAGAGATCAGGTAACGTCAAGCTATAATTATCTGAAATGAGTTTTTTTATTTTACATACGCAATAGCGTTTTATTCGCGCCAATTTCTTACTAAATTATTTTTGAAACAGTCGGAGTGTTAGTTCAAAATGTTTAGGTACAATAAATGGGTATTGATAATTTTTTGAGTACAATCTTAATCAATACACATCGTTTGTGAGATAGATTATTGATAAACCATTTGTGACCTGACCTGCTATAGTTACCCAAGTCGTGGCTAAGTATTAACAGCCGTACGGGTCGGTCCATCAGGTTAAGTTACGCTAGCTGGGGTTGGTCCGTGGATGGGTGATCATTTTTACTTATCGACTCCTCCGGGTCTCGGAAAGGACGTTAAGCCGTTGGTCCCGGCTGTCATTCGTGGATCTTTAACAGTCGTTACGATCGTCAAAAGCCTGAAAGTCTGACAACCAGTCTAACCAAGGGGTATTGTATTACCCAGTAATTGGGTTGGTAAGTCTAGGCCGATTGATCAGTAGGCATGACTTATTTATTAATTTCTTGATTAAATTAATTATCAGTACTTAGTTACCTACACATTACATTATAACTACTGAGGATCAAATGTGATTATTAGTGTATGCCACATCTTTTTAAGGTTCTTTATCCAATTGGCTATGCATAATATTCATCCTGGCTCTGGAACTTTCACTATGGACATTTTTGGATTCAAGTACTTACCATTAGGTTACCATAAAGTTTGAAAGGTCTCAGGTTTTGCCTATTTTAATTTAATTCATATTACTGAGAATATATCATCAAGTCACTCAAAGAGCAAGAGCGTAAGAGCATCAAATTAATATTTTGTCAGTTGGTTGACAACATTACTGTACCATCACATTTGTGTGTATTCATCATCATTGTGTCTACATCATCTGTATGATCTGTATCATGCATGTGTGTCTAATGAAAGTTAAGAAAAATGCAAATGTTGAGACATGCTGTTCTCTACATATACACACATCAACACTGTCTAGGGATATTTTGTATTTCTTAAATTTTTTGATAAACTATAAATATTTTGTTAAGAGAAGTATATATGGAATGAAACCTCAGTTAATGACCAACTTAATTAAATAAATAAAAAACATTTTAGATAATCAAATATTAAAAAAAAAAAAATAACAAAGAGACTAAAAATGGTGCTAAGTCTACGAGTGAAATTAATTAATAAAATTAATAATTTTATTAAAAATAACAACAGAAAGTTAGACATTTTAACTCTTAATAATCAGTGTTGCCACCCCTCACGTTAATTAGAGTTCGGCATCGGTTATTCATACTGTGAATTAAGGTGTCGATGTCTTGCTGTGGTATGCGTTCCCAGGTTCGTTGCAGGTGCAGGAAAAGTTGCTCTTCTGTGGCCAGATTTGGAGGGAGGGCGTGCATAGCCCTTCGCTGCAACATGTCCCACGCATGTTCGATGGGATTCATATCGGGCGACTGCGCAGGCCATCTCATTACCGTGACGTTGTTGTCTTGAAGGGCGGCTGATACCAGCCTCGCCGTGTGTGGACGGGCATTATCATGCATGAGTACGAATTGGTGGCCGATTTGCACCCTATGCGGAATAATGACAGGTTCCACCACCTCATCACGGTATTTCTGAGCATTCATGTTGCCTCTTACAAAAACGAGGTCGGTTCGCGCGCCTATACGAATTCCCGCCCATACCATGATCGTCCCTGCTTGGTACGAATGAACCTCTTGTGGATGCTGGAGACGGCTTTCCCTGCCTGGAACTCTCCAAACTCGTGTTCTTCGCGAATCTGGATGAAATCCAAACCGAGACTCATCCGTAAAGAGCACTGTCGACCATTGTTCATTATCCCATAACACGTGTTCTTGGGCCCACAATAGTCGCCTTCCGCGATTGCCACGTCGCAAAGCAGGAACACGAATTGGCCTGCGAGAATGAAGATTAGCTTCATGTAGCCTTCTTCTGACTGTTTGGTCGCTAACCAACAGCTGATGCTCCTGTTGGAGCCTCTGTACCATTACCATGGCCGTCAGAGTAGGTTCTCTCCTGGCGGTATTTTGGAGAAAACGGTCCTCTCTAGGGGTGGTCACTCGAATTCTGCCAGCATGCCGTTCTGCCACTTCCCCAGTATCACGATAACGTGACCAGAGCCTTGATATCACATTCTGGCTGGTGCCTAGAGTCTCCGCAACAACGTTTTGGATAGCGCCAGCTTCCAACATTCCTACCGCTCTTATCATCTCGTCTCTCGTCAGATGTCGACGTTGCATGGCACCAACGAGATGACACAAACAGTAAAAATCACTAAAACAATTGATAGCGTTAGTTAATTAATGTTTTTATAAACAAATCTCAACACAAAACTAGCACTGCTAACTGAATCAAATGAGTGTTCCCGCGCTTTCTTTTGTTTTAATAAGTTTTAGTTTTTTTTTCAATGTCAGTTTGAAAATGGAACAAGGAGGTTTAATTCCACATATAAACTTTTTACTAATTCTGAGTAGTTTTTCTGAAAATCTAAGAAATGCAAATAAAAATCTAATATCCCTAGACAGTGTTGATGTGTGTATATATATAGGTCTATTAATTAGTGACATTGATTCTAATAGTGTTAAATGTGTTTGCTGTCACATGTTGAAGCCCGCAACTCAAGGCAGTAAATATAATACGGCTCCACTATACTATCACACCCGCGCGTCCGAAACTTCATATTGGTGAATCATTTGGGCTCCACTGTACTATCACACCCGCGCGTCCGAAACTTCACATTGGTGAATCATTTGGGTTAGGTTAGAATGGTGACCATTACCTCTATTGCTGGTGAATCATTTGGGTTAGGTTAGAACAGTGACCCTTAACGCGCGACGGCGAGCGAGCGAAGCGAGCGGTGCCGCGGCAGCGGCCGCCGAGCGCCATGTCCCCTCTATTATTGGTGAATCTTTTGGGTTAGATGAGGCGGTGAATGTCTCGTATATTAGACGATGAAAGCCTGAGGGTCATTGACCTTGAGGTCAAGGTCAATGGTACTCGTACTGTAAATTCTTTTTTTTTCGGCGTCTATTATTTTGCGCACTTTGTTGTTTTCAGTAATACACTAAAAAAGGTCTATTGTACCCAAAAAAAAATAGCTAGTATATTAGATGGGGCGGTGAAGGTCTCGTATATTAGACTATGAAAGCCTCAGGGTCATTGACCTTGATTTCAAGGTCAATGGTACTCGTACTGTAATTTTTTTTTTTTTCGGCGTCTATTATTTTGCGCACTTTGTTGTTTTCACTATTACACTAAAAAGGGTCTATTGTACCAAAAAAAAAATAGCTAGTATATAAAATCGCCGGGTGCGTTTGTACAGTGGTTCCGACTACATGCTAAGGGCCCTGTGGGGTGTGGATGGACCTCAGCTTAAGGCGTCACTGGGGGAGGGCAGCAAGAAACAGGCTGGATCATGTAGAACTGACCACTTACTGGAGCATGCGCTGCTTTTATACCAGATTAAAAGTTGTCATTTAATTTTTCCTAAAAATTGATTACTTACTACATTTGTAATAACCCACATTACTGTCAGACAGTGTAACAAAAATGTATGCACCAACTATTTTGGTAATAATAAATACTGTGTTTGCACCATGGGTGTCCAGTATTTTACTCAAAATTTAAGATAATAGTAGAATCTGGCTTTACTTTGAGGTCCAGACCAACCATCAAAATATGCAATACACTATTAGTGTTAATTGCATGATTTGTAGAAATATTTAAATTAAATATGGAAATAATACATACATCTATTAAGTGTGTGTTTTAAAAAAACCAATACTTACCACCTTTTAAAAGAATGTGTGACTTGGCATATTAAAATTATGTTATTCAGTAGAATCCGCTTTACTGACATCGAAGGGAAGTGACAAACACATCATACTAAGCGGACCGATTAGCGGGGTTGTAGTTATCCATCTTTGCATTACTATTAGGCTGCTTTTCCACCAGAGATGTGCTATGTTATGTTGCTATGGATGCGTCTGATATCCATCAATACGAGTATTATTCATTGGTCCACATAGTATAGCACTTGTGGAAACAGGTGCAACTAAGCTATGTTTCTTATATGGAAGGATGTGTGCTATGGATGCGCCCTATGTATGCGTGCTATTGATGCGTGCTATGGATGGGAGCTATGAATGCGCGAGTGGTGTAGCTGCCGCTGCCCGTGCCTTCCCTACTGTCGATGCATCGCACAGCTCGAGCTGTGCATCTTCTTCGCACAGCTACCTCGCGGCGGCGCATCTTCATACCACATCTTACTTGCTCCGCTACACAGCTTAGCATTTGTGGCACCCTAAGGGTGCTTTTCCGTGTGGGAGTGCGAGGAGGCGAAACGCCGGGGCGTAACTCCGCTGCCGCGAGAAATCACGGCACAGCGGACAGAGCTCCGGTGGGATCTCATGGCGACATGGAGAGTGCGACTGTCGCAACCCAGCGCTGGGCACGCCACAATTGCGGCGATAAGTCCCCTCTTTGAGGAGTGGTTGGAGAGGCGCCACCGCGTCCTCAGCTTCCGCCTGACGCAGGTCCTCACCGGACACGTGTGTTTCGGGAGGTTCCTGTTCCGCATAAAGCGGGAGGAAACGCCCGGGTGTCACCATTGTGTGGATTGCCTGGAGGACTGCCCGGCTTGGGCGGAGCACCGCCGTGCTCTCACGGAGGCGACCGGCAGCGGCGATATCTCGCGTCCGAACCTGGTCCAGGCCATGGTGCGGAGCAAGAGTGCATGGGAGGCCGTCACCTCCTACGAAGCAGTAATGCTCGCGAAGGAGGAGGCGTATAGCGTGAGGGAGAGATAACCTCATGCCCTCAGTCGCCGCAGGAGACGACCTGCAGGGCTAACATGGCAAGCACGAGAAAACGAGATATCACGATTTGTCGAAATTTGTCGTCGATTCTGACGTTATTATAATCCCTAACATGACCGTTAAGCTCGAGTAAATTCGAAAAAGGCACTTTGACACTTCTCTATCTCGCGACGAGAGACCGATGTAGCAAGTTATTAAAAACAAATCATTTATATCATAGCAACATCGGCTTGAGGTTCCGTTTTATTTCACTCATTTTTCATTTTTTTGCATGGAATTGGTATGTCCTATAATGATTTTACGTGCACCTCTTTTAATACCTATTTGTTTAGTTTTTATATGTTTTTCATTGGTGCCGAATTTAAATACAAAATGACGGAAATGAAAATTAGTGGCAAATAATATACATACTTACTCACTTGATAACTTAACATAGTCAGCCTATAATGTAGGTACTGCTCTAGGCATGCCGGTTTCCTCACGATTTTTTCCTTCACCGTTTTGAGAGCAGTGGTGATGATATAATTTACACAAAGTCAAGCGCCTGTCGGGGTTCGAACCTATGACCTACAACTCGTAAGTCAGGGCCGTTACCACTGGGCCTCCACTGCTACACTACACTCACTTGAGAATCACCACAAATGACAATGAACTAGAGATTTTAGTAATTATGTTGCGAAGGTTTGTTATTGCACTGTCATAACTCCCTCGATTTTGTTAATCACCATAATTGGCAAAGTGACTGGTTATTACCTACTGAAAGGGATGCTCATCTACGTTATAGTGTACCCCTCCGTCACAGTTTCTCTCGCGGCCGCCGAAAAGAACTGCATTCCAATATAAATATAGTTTAAAACTAAGTATTTTCATTAATAATCATCATCATATCATTCTCCTGCCCTTAACCCAAAAAAACTTGGGGTTGGCACAACAATTTTCATTAGTAATATAATCACACTATATATAATACTATACAGGCGAAAGTTTGTGAGTGCGTGTGTGCGTGTATTTGTATGTTGTTAGTAGGCACACACATAGGCTAGGTACTTTTTATACCGGTCTACGCGGGTGCAACCGCGGGGCGCAGCTAGTGTAAAATAAAATTATGACTAAAGTACGTGAAATTATGAGACTTTAGTTCATTTTAGTTTTTTTTTTGTATCATAATTTTGTCCACTCGTCTCGTCGTCAAAATCGAGGACGACTAAACGAGAGACGAATCGGGGATTTTCTCGTGTTTATTGTCAAAATTCTGTCAAAAGTCGAGTTATCTGAGGTGCCATGTTAGGGTTTGTCTTTCTCGACAACAATTTTGACAGAACATTGTATGGCAGCGCTGTCAGAAAACGAGAAAAGCTTTGAACTGTCATAAAATTACTCGCGCGAGGGCGAGTAATTGTCGCGTGTGTTCATGTTAGGCCTGCTGGGCGGCGGGAATCGAGAGACGATTCCCGGCCACCGTAGGCGCGGGCTTGCGGACGGCGAGTAGTGGGTAGCTCACCGTCCGGTAAGGACTAGACCCGGGTCGACGACGCGTTGTGTTCCACGCGCGCCTCAAAGAGATGTCAGCAAAAGATGGGGTCCGATAGGGCTGACGCCGCCGGGGTCGCGGGTTGTTCGAAAGGGTGATTTTCCACCAGATGCAGATACAGAGTGCTATGCAGATATGCTGCGCGGATGTGAAAGCTAAGCTACGAAACTATGTGACTGTTTCCACTGATGCTAAGCTACGTAGCGGAGCGAGTAAGATGTGCTATGAAAATGCGCCGCTGCAAGGTAGGTGTGCGAGGAAGATACGCAGCTCGAGCGTGTTGAGTGAGATACACTCCTTTGCACATAGCTACACCACTAGCGACCATCAATAGCACGCATTCATAGCACGCATCCATAGCTCGCATCCATAGCCCGCATCCTAAGTACGCATCCTTCCATATAAAAAACGTAGCTTAGTTGAATCAGTTTCCAGCAGTGCTATGCTATGTGGACCAATGAATATGATTGGTGGATATCAAAAGGATCCATAGCAACGTTAGCACATCTCTGGTGGAAAAGCAGCCTCATAGTATCGCAAACACGGATATCTACAACCCCGCTAATCAGTCGGCTTAGTATGACGTATTTGCCACTTCCCTTCGATGTCATAGCGGATTCTACTGAATAACATTTATCTCAAACTCAAAGCATTTATTTCAAATAAACCAATTACAGGCACTTTTTCTATATTTTTTTATACATAGGTATAATCGAAAATAATTGACTGTGAGAGGATCCGTCGAAATAACACACAATAACATCAAAGATGGAGACAGATGAGCGTACCTATTATTCGTCTCGCGAAATGAGTCAAAAATTATATGCTTAAGGGGGATGCGCTGTGGTAGCCCGCGAAATTCATTTTTTTTGGGTTTTTTGCAATTTACACGTCCGTGTCGGGTTCTATCTTGATCAAAATATGATATGCGGAAATAAAACATGTATTTACATAATTTTAACCATAAAAATCATCAACACATCTCTATAAGTTAGATTTCGTGCAGATTCTTCGAACGAACGAAATCTAACGAAACTAAAACTAAAAAAAAAATGTTTGAAAATGTGCAAAAAGCGCTCTTTCATATGATACCCCAAATGCCCTAGTAGCCCCACTTCGAATTTTTAAGACCTCCTTTCAGTCCCTGTTGCAAAAAAAAAACATACTTACATATTTTTATTTCTTTCTTATTTGCAAAATAGTTGGGCAAACGCCATCTAAAACTGTTCCAAATTTCAAGTTGATAGCATTAGTAGTTCTTGAGATATCCAGCTGTGACAGACAGACAGACTGAGTCGCACCATAAGGGTTCCTTTTTACCATTTTGGTATGGAACCCTAAAAATGATAAGACTGGAGATATGGAACATTTTCAATTTTCCTATGCTCATATTTTTAGTTACTTAGATTTTTTTGACCTCACCTGACCTCCCTCATCTGACTAAAAATGTGAGCATAGGAAATTTGAAAATATTCCATATCTCCAGACTTATGATTTTTTTTTTGTTAATGGTGGAGCTAATTGGTGCCACTACTCGCCTTAAAGTTTTCCTCCATAAAACTTCCAGATCCAGATTCCAGACCCGATTCCAGATTGCGGATTCTTGATTCCAGTGTTGTGTAATGCCTAGGTTTCTATAAAAACAATAGTTCTTGCGGCTAGGTATTTAGTTTTAGCAGGTAGGTGTTACAGATTCTTCGACAACAAGAAGACTTAGGGCGAGCGCGCACTGCGGTGCGTTCCGTTAGTTCTGCCGCACTGGGCGGGCCCTACAGTAACAAAACGCATAACCGTAGTGCGCGCACTTTAAAGACATTCCATACTTCACAGATTATGCGTTAGAAAAACGCACCGCAGTGCGTGCTAGCCCTTAGTCTTCTATCTCGCGCGTGAAACTAACCATAATGCCGTTAACGCCATTTCACTTAGGTACACACCGAGCTAAATCACGCTTCGATGTAGGGCCATAACGACGATAATATTGGTAAATCACTTATCTTACAACTGTGCATTTCATTATTTTTTACAAAACAACTTATATTAGCTAGCGGGTTCTACTACGGGTCGACGACTATACTTATTGGATAGACGTATTGTGCTCTGCTCACAGAGCGTGTGACCTCATCCCAGGATGTGCGCCCTCACGCGGAAACTGACCACTATGTCGCCGTCACTGTAATCCACACCTTTCTGTAAGTACGCGGTTCACTCGGCCGCTTCTGCCCGTCTAAGCCATAAGCAAAACATCACGAAATATTTTCTGTGGTTTAAATGTCGCAGGATGATTCTGATATGAGCTTGTATTATTACGAAATTATCTTTCTTAGTTTTTAAATAATCCGATCCTTTCCAGAAGTCATAGGATTTTCACAAATAGACGATTTCTCCAATAAAAATATCGTACCTACGTCATATTTTGAGGTATTGTACTGGTGCAATACGCGATAGTAGTTGTAAACAGCATCATAATCATACAAAGTCTGATACTAAACAGCGTCTTTCGTGCAGGGTTCCACATCTCTGCCATTGTAACTTAATTACCATAAACATTTTGCGTGATATATGTATAATAAACTAGCGGACCCGACAGACGTTATGCTGTCTGAACGAATCCTAGAACCCGACTGCAGCGCCACCTACCGGGTCCAATTGTGTTTTCAAACCATCCAGGATCCCATTCAAATATAGACACAAAATTTGATCTAAATCGGTCCAGCCGTTGTTATACCACGTTTTATCAGTTTTTTATTTTTTTTTAAAAAAAGTATCGTGTGTCCGTCTCCTAGTTCTATGCTACCTCCCCACCAATTTTCAGCCAAATCGGTTCAGCCGTGCTTGAGTTATAAACAGTGTAACTAACACGACTTTCTTTTATTTAAATAGATTATAGACAAAAGCAGATCAAAGTCCTCATTTGTTATTGAATTGCATGCTTGTCATCATAAATGGAAATGACCTTCATTTTATTACATTGCAATAAAATGCAGACGTTATCACAATCAGAATTAATGATAACTACGAGTGCCTATATTGGGTTGTGGTTGTTACAATATACAAAATTGCATTGGAGTCACCTGTAACAATTTCTCATAGTCTCAAAAGTTAGCTGAACAGCGGGGTAATTGCATAAGCGTATTCGTATTCCACTTACAGTTGGAATCGGTTTCATTTTGACAGTTCAACAACATTCATTGGGTTATTTACGTTGTCGAGTATACAGATTTTTCGAACGTTTGAAACAATGGATTAGCAATTTGCTTGAAAATGATTCAGATTTCGATCGATAGTGTGTTACGCATTTAGAGTGCTGGTGTGTGGCGAAGTTCACGACCGCTTTTGTCTTCTCGATTTCAACGCTGTCGTAGCTAAACCGCTGTATTCTTAGTTATTTCCTTCACTCGACTCAATTTCGACTACGATTCGATTCGAGCGTTCTTCAATCAAATTGACTGTCAGCGCTACAAGCTTATTTTACATGTGGCCCGAATCAGAACCAACGCCGACATCTTGTTTAGTGAATTAAAAAAAATCTGGAGGTACCAATTTCACATAATGTCTACCACAGAGCAAACTCCGTGATGTTGATCAACAATGCTTGGCGCCCCCTGCTGTCAATGTCATTTAGGCGCCAAAAGATCCTTATAGCACTAAATGTTGATGTGTTGTTCTCTCTGATTCGAAGATGTATATATATCACCTTATAGGTAACTGTCAATGTGATTGATGGAGACTGAGTCGTTTGTAGAACAGAACTAAGAATGCAGGGGTAAGTTTGTGCCGCTATAAGCAGATTGACCTCACGGGGCACGCGACGCTATACGGCGGCCACCCCGGCGCGAGCGGCTGGCATCTACCGACTTGCGAATTCCCTGCATGTATTGAAATAGCTTGTAGTGCACTTACACGCGCAGTAGGTACAGTATCGCGTCCGCCAGCTCAGTCCCCGCTGACGAGCGCGCACACTGCCTGCTCTTCGTTACCGCCGTAAAACGCATTCTTATCTCACATACGTAAACACCTAGTCACGTCTCTATCGTATATTGATATACAAAAAGCTAACTTTGTCACACTGTCCAAGCAAGTGTCAATATTTGCTAACAATCAGGTCGATGGACAGTTGGTTCAACGTAAGCAACGAAAAGTGTAGTGATACAATAACTATTAGAATGTAATCTTTTTCTGGGAAACAATGTTTTTTTACTGTAATCCTTACTAAGAAGACTTCAAGATTAGTATTCAGACGCCATGGAAGCAACGGAGACTTCGTGTTTATCGTGTAAGGTTTTTTGTTTTAATTTGGGTTATATAAAATACTTAAATACTTAATTCTATTTAAATTATAAGTCATTACATTAGGTACACCCACTAATATAATTTTTAATTAAAATAAAGTAAAGATTATCGTAGGCACTTTTTGGACATAGAATGCCACCTTTTAATTTAAAATTTAGATAAACACATACTTACCTATTTTCATAATCTCACGCTTTTTTCCCCAGGGTGTGGGGCTGTGGGCAGAAACTACCCTTAACCCTAACTTATCCAAGAGAATTCTTGTGTAGCATCCATAGTGTTCAGTAAGGAGCATGAAATGAAATACAGCACGATAAGTAGGCTAGTTTAGGCACGATAGGCATAGGCTGCGCTTGCGCGTGACAGTGACAGCCAATGTGACAAATTGACAATGCTATACGAAAGTGAAGAAAAAACCGTTTGTTGCGTACAGAGAATCTAAGCAATAGAGAAGTCACTGAATAATAATTAGAAAAAGGCAAATGACAGTCGTTAGCCAAGGGCTGAGTCATATCAAATCGGCTGTCACGGTTCTTTGGAAAGTATTATCAGACTACATTAGATAGTACCAGTGGTACTATCTAATTGTCCAAGGCTATCGCTATCCTATAAGGTATACGCTGACAGCCGTAAACAAAGTTTGAGCATTGGACAAGTAACGAAATAATATTAGAAATGAGAGCAGGACACTTAGATCCAATAGTAGGTAAGAGTATAATAAACGAGACAAAGTTGTTAGCTATCAAACTGAGGCTAAGGCCCAACTAAACGGCCGTCACGGACCACGGTACGATTTCGTTGCTTAGTATTACCCGACTACATTAGATACTACCTACTAGTTTACAAGTGACTGTCAAAATCGCTATCCCTGAAGGTACGCTGTCAGCTAATCTATACCATACTCCTCCATCTACGCCGGCAGCAAATCTATAATAAATAGGTAGCACACTCTTTCTAAGGTTTGTTGTTGATTTTAATAGGTCACGTCATTTGTTTTAATCTTGATCAATGACGACGTGAAAACAATCGGGATTCAAAACAATGCAGCATACAGCTCTAGTGATTCACTGAATCGTGCGTTGACTTTTGCTATGCAGAGTAAGTAGTATGTCTCGCTTTGCCACACATAGTTGCGTGTTATTTAGCACCTTTAATTCTTATTTTTTGTTTATAAAATAAAACAAAATAGGTGATAAAAATATTCTTTCATGGACGTTGATTTCATGAGCACAGAAAGTCTCGAGGACGTAGGTACATGTTGCCTCCCCTGTCTAGGTACGTTAATAGCATTTTAAAATAAAAATGTTATCTTTCAATATACTTAAAAATAAGCTAAAATAACTTAAAAATATAATATCTTAAACTAAAACTAATAAAAAACTAAAATATGGCGTCGAAAAATTCCTCCGCATCGCTGTCGACTGGTAAAGTACCCAAGAGACTGGCGGCATTGCCAAAATGTTATCTGATTTAGAAATCCATAGTAAAGTGGCCAAAATTATACTAATTATAAAGATCTGCTCAATGGTTTACAACATAAAATAACGATGTATAATTAAGTTATAATTTATTTGTTTCATGTGCTGCATTATCAACTGTTCAAAATCAGCGGTGAGTACATTTTTTATCGAAATATTAAATATTATACTAGTTTTTAAATATTTGTGATCATATTAGTTTCCTTTATAAGTACCTAAATTTGAGTTAAATCTAGTTAGTTTAATTTATACTGGCATTCCAATCAATAAATCATTTAAATGCAGTGATATCGAGTTGGAATTATTAGGTCGCCACGCCAGGACCGTTTGTCCGCTGGGCACGTATGGCATGCGTGCGTCATTAGAATTACGAGTAGGAATTCGCGACCGCTATTCGGCCCTCAGGCGACGACTCAGGGGCAGCAAGCACCATGACACCGATACCGAGTCCCTATGGTGACCGCCATGGACGCGGACTGGGCCGCAGTTACACATCGGTAGTGATTGCAGTGACGAACCCGTTCGCTATCCACGACGCGCATATTGTATTGTTTCAGTAAGCGAATTTATAATCGTGGAGCGGTCGTTGCGATGTGATATAATTGTGAAAATAATATAATTTATCCAATCAATAAATAAACAAGACAAGTAAAAGGCATCCAGTTCTTCATTTATAAAACAAATAAACTTTACAAATTATCGTACGCGCTCTGTTCGAAAAATCACATTTCCATACTTACCTACCATTCCGATGATCCAATGCATGCGACTTTATGCACATGCGATAGTAAATGGCAACACACAGGGTGCTACACAATGTAAAGTCTATAAGTAGCAGTGCTAAACAGTTAGCTGTATCCGATAATTTTCTGAGTCACTTAGGGTGTGTTTATTAGTGAAACAACATTAACGTTTATCAGTGGTAGTTCTAAGCTGTGTGGTTGTCGTAATCGGTTGAATCACCCACACGGTCTTCACTTGACTCTTCTCCGGATGTGATTTGTCGACGAAAAAATGTGGTATCGCGTTTGTTAGTGAGTTGTGGAACAATATTTGTTGTAATTAAAACAGTATGTTTTCCTCTTGAACGGCATATAGATGTGCACTATATTTTCAGTTTAAAAAATAAATATTTTACACTTTGTGTGTGTCAGTGCATTACAATGACGTCTTTGTCGGATTCTCCATTGAATAGGTCAAGAAACCGACCAGTCTTGGCTCGTTATAAGCCCTGTGGGGACTCAACAGACCAGGTAAGGATACAATCATAGCTAAGTACTAGGTAATGTTAATGTTAAAGTATCGATGATCTAATACAATAGGAACAGTTTCCTGTTCTGTATCGAAACTGTAACTAAAGTTATTGATAGTACATGTATAGGAATTTGATTTAATGGCGGGAATAGGAATGCTATTTTGAAAATAATATGTTAAAGACTGCAATACGTCTGTATGTAGCAATATTAATTTCTCTTATCACTATGATGATATATTTGTACAGAATTTATTCGTCTAGGGTACAGAGGAAAGAGGTCGCTTGTGATATTATTAGTGCATAACACATGATAGTGGTCCGCTGCGAAGAATTTTAGGTATTAGGCTGGGAAAATTAATTAAATAAAATGCACCAAATAACCGGTGTGGTTTTGAAAGTGGGTACAATTATTACTTGAGGTGTCCTGATTAACATACTAAGAAATATTACGATTAGTTCTCGAAAATTAACTACTTACTTACATAAAATTTCCAGCAAATTAGGTCCTATTAATTTTTACTGTAGGATCAATACTTACGGAGCTGTAGGCTATTTTAAGTAAGAAAAAAATAAAACTAAATTGGTTTTACTAGAAAATTTATTTTTATATTGGCTTTTACCTGCGACTTCGTCCGCGTGAAAATTCTTGTTCCTCGACCCACCCCGTCGCATCGCATCGCCTGCTCGCGCTATTACTTCGTTTTCGCTGAGCGTTCTTTCTGACTTTTATTTCTTTTCGGTCGGCTCCTAAATAAACAAATAAAAAATAAATAAAACATTTATTTTCAGGCTACAATGGCCCATAGACACATACCTTACAAACTAACATATACAAAGTATAAAACAAAACTTGTTGGTAGCACTTCACTTCACTAGCTTAACCTTGTGCTGTCCTGTGGTGGTGTGGTGTGGTGTGTGGTACTGTGGTGGTTAAATAGCCTTCCTCAAGAATTGGGCTACCAGATGGAAACATAATTTTCCAAATCCAATTGGTAGTTCCAGAGATTAGCGCGTTCAAACATACGAACAAACTCTTCAACTTTATTATTAGTAAGTCTATCATTGATTTAAAAGTAATATATAAGTCAATGAAGTCTATATAGAAAAACTCTTAAGCAATAGCAGGAAAGCTGTCTCATTCATTCGTCAGTATCATCTTCCTTTTCATTTAAATTATTTTTAATCGACGGAGACACCGTTCGTACATGCTCCTAGGCAGCCGTTGTAAACAAGACTAATTTTTAGTACCTACCGACTTATCGACATCCAATCCAATTTGCAGTACAGCCATGCATGCAGCGGCAAAAAATGGAACTGGACACGTTTCAGGAGAGGGAGGGTCCAAGGTAGTTATTGGCTCTATCAGCTCCTCGCTTCCAACCCCACATTTCAGGAGGCAGTTGGTACCCTAACCACTCTTGTACTTGGTGGTACACTCGAAAAGCGTGAATTTTCGCTGACCCCTTAGCACCCCTTAGACGCCTTTCCCCCTCCTGGAAGAGAAGACAGAAAAGGTTTGGGCTTAGTACTGCATAAAAAAAAGAGTGACGATAGCGGTTTTAAGATCTGTCTGACTGGTGTGTGCCCGGTACACTGTCAGAAGCATCCTTTCTCCTGATTCTTCTATGACTTCTTAGGTTGATGTTGGCTTTAGTATAGAATATGGCTGCTTTGCTTCATTTAGCTCTTTTGATCAAAAACCTTAACAAAAGATACTTTGCCTTTTCTGTAAAAGGCTGAAGTAGTGAAGTAGTAGTAGCAGCCGTTAAAACTATGGAGGAAAAGGACGGGACAAAAAAATGAAAGTTTTGGAGTTCTAGAGAGGAAAATATCTTTGTTTCCACTATCCCTCTTCCCGGCTTGACAAAGAATATTTATTTGCATCTCCGGTGGTGTCAGAGCTATTAGAAGCAACCAACAATAGCATCTCCTCCAACAATAGTAATGACAGGATGTTTTGCGGCTTTTTAGATTGCACTCAACCACGCCTACTGCTGCTCTACAGGCAATGCTTGGACTGCCGCCACTACACCTCATAGTGCGTGAAGAGGCGGCCCTAGCCGCCTTTAGGCTCAATCTGCAAGGAACCCTGAGCAAAGACTCTAGAGTTAAGCACACTCGCATAAAAGAAGATGCGATCAAACGACACCCAATGATGGCATCACCATGCAACAGAGCCCCGAAACAGCACTACTTTCAGAAGCATTATAGTATAACACTCACGGAAGAACGGTGTGATTACTCAGGCCTGCATGAGTTGAGAGTATACACCGATGGATCAAAGACTGACTCCGGAACCGGGGTCTTCTCACACGATCTCAACATTAATATATCCAGCCCGCTTGGAGTATTTAACACTGTCTACCAGGCGGAGTGTGTAGGCATCATACAAGCGTGCTATGCCATAGAAGCCAGGAGAGTCACGGATACGAATATACGTATACTCTCGGACAGTGCCTCGGTGCTCCAATCCTTACGGAAAAGATACATTACCTCGAGATTAATACAAGAATGTCACAACGCACTCGAACGAGTAACGGTTGTTAACCGAAACACAGTGACACTGCAATGGATAAAAGGACACAGTGGATCACTGGGTAACGACGCAGCTGACGAACTAGCTAGGAGAGCATCTAGCACGTCTGTCTGTGGGCCTGAGCCAATCGTGCCCATTCCCTTCAACCAGTTACGCAGGTGGCTACAGGACCTCACCCATACACAAGCAGAGAGTTGGTGGTCCTCGACACCAGGCTGCAGGCAATCCAGGGAGGCTATGCCCTCCCTGGACGGTACGCTTACTAGACGGTTATTACGTTTGGACAGGAACGGGCTGCGCCTGGTGACGGGGACCATCACGGGACACTGCTCATTAAACAAACACTTCCATACAATAGGAATAACGGACAGTCCCCTGTGCAGGGCCTGCATGGAGGCTGAGGAGACCATTGCGCATGTGCTCTTTGAATGCATAGGCGTTACCCAGATTAGAACAGAAACTCTTGGAATACCCCGATCTTTCACAGATTCTTAATAGACCCAGAGATTTGATTAACTTCTGGAGGGAGGTGGGCTGGTTGGAATAACCCACGAAGGCCGCCATGGCTCACGCACAATGGTCCACATAAAGGACTAAGTGCGGAAACCAAATCCTTAACATAGAACATAGAACCTTAACAAAAGATACTTTGCCTTTTCTGTAAAAGGCTGAAGTAGTGAAGTAGTAGTAGCAGCCGTTAAAACCATGGAGGAAAAGGACGGGACAAAAAAATGAAAGTTTTGGAGTTCTAGAGAGGAAAATATCTTTGTTTCCACTTTCCCTCTTCCCGGCTTGACAAAGAATATTTATTTGCATCTCCGGTGGTGTCAGAGCTATTAGAAGCAACCAACAATAGCATCTTCTCCAACAATAGTAATGACAGGATGTTTTGCGGCTTTTTAGATTGCACTCATTATAATTGTACAGTCAGCATCACTTACAGCCAATCGTGTGTTAATTTAAATTATAAATAGTATAATTAAGAGGAACTAGTTATTATTGATAAGTTTTTAGTGCTGTTTTATTGTTTTTTACTTTTAAACAATGCCTGACGCATAAGTGTACAGTGCTCGTTTCTTTTTGTGGGGGTCTCGTGGGGGTATGTGAAGAAAGAGTGTTTGATCGAGAATGTGACAGTGCTGATGAAATGCGGGGCAGAATAAGTGCAGAATGTGTTGAGGATCATAAGGTCGCAAAGGATTTAGACGGGTACGTAAAATACCTCTGTCAGCCTCAGACCAAATTAGTCTGAGCTTATCAGCTTTAATGTTCAACAGTGGGCTATGAATGCGATTAAGTGGTGTTGTGAATTCCGTATACATAAATCCCTTGACTCGGCCGTACGGAGCGCTCGGCGCCCGCGCGCGCGCGGGCGCCGAGCTGGGCACAGCTCTTATGATATTGTATTCTAAGCTCTCATAAGCAACAACAATAGTTGATATACATACAACCTTTAATGAGTTTGCTGCTTTAAGGCTATACTATATTATTGTTCATCAGTTTATGATTGTGGGCCGTTTCTTCTAATATACGAAACACCGCTTGCATGCTTGCATAATTATTTCTTGCGTAGGATTATTCACTGAGAGGTTATCACATCATCAATTACGTAGGTACCTGATTTATTATTTGGTGTACCCTGTAGGTTGGGATCATTAGCTGATTGCGCAAACATAAAGAGGCCTTTGTTAGAAGCCCAAAAGTGCTCGGATACAGGGTCTTCGGTTCACTGCATCCGAAGGTTATTTTAGGATGAATGAAAGGTACCGAGATCTCCAATAAAGTACGATTTTCGGAAGTATAGTCGGATCATACCTGTCGCTTCGTGTGAACTTGGAAAGAGCTGCAGCCATGAAGTTGCGAGATATTTCTGTAAGTCGTTGCATAGATCTCGGGAAAAACCTCTGTGAAAGACAGACAAGAGAAAGGTTCCGTTTTTACTACTTTGCATAAATAGTGTGCAAGCATATTATACTCATCCCATCCCTTCGCTACGTGGTCCGACACGTTTAGCCGGTGTTTGTATTATTGCCCTACTTATAAGAAATGCCTCGTTCAGGCACGTCCGCCCGGTAGTGTATATTTGTAGCATAAATAATGCAATTTCTTGCGAAAATTAACAGTCCTAAATTAAACTCTGCAATGTCGTACCTATTGCTAACAAGAGGGGCTTGTTGTGACCAGCACGGGTCGATCGATCAGGTTAATCTACGCTTGCCGCTGTTGGTCCGTGGATGGGTGACCAGTGACCATCTATACATAGCAAGACCCCTCCATGCCTCAGAAAGCACGCTTAGTCCCGGCACTTTCGTTTGGGAAAAACAACCCGAAAGTCATCGTGGTACCCAGTAACTGGGTTGTGGAGATCAGATAGGCAGTGGCTCCATTGAAAATACCGATATTCAGCTGCATCCGGTTTGACTGGAAGCCGACCCCAACATATTTGGGAGAAGGCTCGGCAGATGTGAGTGTCGTATTGCTAACGCTCCATATTATTATTCTAATAAAGGTGTACACTTGTACAGTCGAGGTAAATTGTATTTTTTAACCTCATTTTTTCCTTGTGAGCCTTAGCTAGCTGATAGTGATTACTAATGATTGTCAAGCGCACTGGGCACCTACCAACCTCAATAGTTTTATCACGCCTAATGCCTACATGCATTATTGACTTGCCCGGCTTCTTATCTGTGGGGCTAAGCCAGCCAGCACTGAGTTACGTAACACGAGTTAACTAAACGCAAACAAAAAGAGAATGCCGTGCAATATGGGCCCCCGTAGCAAAGTAAAAGTCTGCTCATCTGCTGTCACAAGTAGTCTCAGTCACAACCGAACCTGAGGAGAATACAATGCTCTTTATGTATTGCTTACTTTTTTACGTGGATTCCCGAGAATTAGTATTTGTTTGTCGTTTACTACTTTTACTCTACTTAATATTTTGAGGTTATGTTAGGTTTGAAAAGAAGTGCTGCAACGCCCCGCGACATGTATCGCGACTTTGTCCCCTCGTGCTTTGTGAAGCAGTATTTTTTTAAATTTCTAAGTTGCAGCCAACTGGTTTAATTAGCCGTTTGGTCAACCGCCTAGCCATTTCACTAAACGCCGCCATTCAATTCTTTGTGTCGCTTGCGATTCGCGTCGTGTTTATAAGAGTAGGAGCCTTAGAAGCGCTAATTTAGGCATGATGACTTATATTTATTAATTTGCAATACACAAGGAACAGTGGAAAGTTATGTGGGAGAACTTTGTTCAGCAGTGGGACAAAACAGGTTGATAAAAAAAAATCTAGTATGATTTCGGGTTTATATTTATAACTAGCTTTTGCTCACGTCTTCGCCCGCGTGGATGTCGGAAAATATTCGACGGGAAAGTATTATCGGAATTAATTTACCAGTCCTCACAAATGTTACGAAGCTCGCGTTATGAATATTTAAACTAGATAATTTTTAAGTTTTATTGTAAATACTAAGTAGAAGCATCACAACTCACAACCATAACTAGTGGTGTGTTTCAAACATAAATTACTTAATGAATTGTGGCAGCATGGCGAGTCCGTCGTCATATGTTTTGATTTAGCTGTAGGTTCGTTACTAAACAGACGGCATCAATTCAGACCGCAACACATAAGTGCACATTGAACATAATTTCACATCAGTGCATATTATGGCTATATTATATAGGTAGTATGGGCGGTGGCGTTAGTTTGAAAAAGTAATTTTATACGGCTGAAAATCATACCAAATGTAGTTTTTCCATAGTCACCTTAGTGATATTATGAGATCTCTGAGCGTCAGCTGTGGAGACGCCATACTTTGAATGTGTACCAAAACTGACCATTTCTCTGATCGTCTTTAGGGTTCCGTACCAAAATGGTAAAAAAGGAACCCTTATGGTGTGACTAAGTCTGTCTGTCTGTCTGTCACAGCTGGATATCTCGAGAACTACTAATGCTATCAACTTGGAATTTGGAACAGTTTTAGATGACGTTTACCCAACTATTTTGCAAATAAGAACTATTTTGCAAATAAGAAAGAAATAAAAATATTTTTATTTTTTTTGCAACAGGGACTGAAAGGGGGTCTTAAAAATTCAAAGTGGGGTTACTAGGGCATGTGGGGTATCATATGAAAGAGCGCTCTTTGCACATTCTCAAACAATTTTTTTCTTTTTTTTAGGCCGCATAGTTTTCGACTTGATGAAAAATGTAAAAAAAAATACCGTTCCCCCCCCCCCTATCTCCGAAGTTTGCAAAGACAAAATTTTGAAATTATTCTATGTGATAGAAGTTTAAGTAAAGATTAGAGGAAAAATAAAACTATGTCTCTAAATAGCACACTTTTTTAGAAATCGGAACAGAACCCTCGGTGCGCGAGTCCGACTCGCTCTTGCCCGGTTTTTTTTTCGCAACAATGACGCCTGTTGTAAGCGCTATAACTCGAAGTTGCAACCACTCAGAGCAGGCAGACCGACGTCATTCACATTAGGGGACTACTCTACAACCCATCGAAGTAAATCTAACCGTATCCATGATCGTTACGAAAAATCCTGTGACCTCTTAGTCTACATTCATGATTAGTGAATATTAAACAACTATGTACTAGAAATTAAATTTATTCGGTATAAAATTGGTCGCCCCTACTACTAGGGCGGACATGGCCAAATTGTTGATCCCCGATAAATCTTCAAAAACCCAGGACATTTAGGTGAAATGGGTGAAATAGATTTTTATACCCGGACACCTCAGAAAACAAATACAATAAAAATTAAAACTTCGTTATCATAATCAAGGTTTAAAAAAAACGGAACTCTTGTAACCTCTATTTTGTCCAGTGTGTCACAGAAGTTTTTCTCGAGATCTATGCAACGTAAGAATTTGAATTTTGGGATAACGGTCTCGGTGATGCGCAGATTGCTAAAAGTACAAATTTATTTTTCTTGAATGTATCAGACGATGTTGGGCCACAAAAGGGATGAATGAAAGGCAATTAATTGCATGCAGCTGAGATGAGAATGCAAAGAGGTATGTGTGATACGCGAATGGATAGAATAAGAAATGAGTACATACTAAAGAGGATGTCCGAAAGTGGCACCGGTAACTGAAAAGTTGTCTGGGATCGGTTGTCATGGTATGGCCGTGTGATGGTGGAGTATTGCGGAGGGATGAGCAAAATGTCGTGAAAAAAGTTTTGAGTATGAATGTAGATGGCTATAAAAGTAGAGGAAGAAACGGTGGATGGACTTTGTGAAAGATGATATGGCTGGAAGGGGGAAACTACCGAGATGACGACTACCTAATAGAAGTAGTATGGGAGAAAAATAAATGTTGCGCCGACACCAAATAAATTGGGATAAAGGCAGGAGAATGGTCAAGGCAGATCAATTATACCTAGTGGTTTGCCACACTCTAATTGCATTTTATTAATAAAGGAGTTAGCGCAGGTTTATATTACGCGCAATACAGTAATTACGGCAGCTGTCCAGATTTTTATCCAATACAAAAACAGAATTGTCCAAACGCATCAAAGTAAAAATTTGGTCAATTTTACAAAGTTTAATGGAAGCTCGCAACCAAGAAACTAATGATGCCAAAAAAAAAATGGAAAAAGAGCTAACGGTTCCTAAGACAGTTTCTCCGTTTCTCCATATTTCCTATGGATTCGGATTTCTCCATACCGTCCCAGTTATAAAACACTGATAATGGCAAATGGTCGAAAAGATATAGATATAGGTGTATCGGTATATTTCTTGAGCGAATTAATAGCTTTCTTGAAAAAAGTAATCTACATACCTTGTTTGATAATGCGTAATATGTTTATGTGTGCGCGTGCGGTGTGAAATGTGTTTCATTTCAGCTTGTGCTACGTCTGCATGGTCTTTAATAAATCTTTCACCATGTTTACGGGTCAACATACTTTCCTTACGCACTCGTATGCCTCAATGAGAAACGTCTATGTACCTTTTTATGTTGCATTTAATTAATAAACGTAGCCTGCTAAGACAGCGCTCTCGTACTCACATTTTCTATTGTCTAATGTATTATGTATACGGTTTCTATAAATCGTCGCGGTGCTTCAAGCAAAATTGCCAATCGTAAATTTAATTTTTCATGAAATTGACAAGACTTACGAGGTATAAAATAAAAATAATATGAGTAACTACTTATTACATAAACGATATTTTCAAACTTTTTGTGGAACAGAAAAATAAAATAATCTAATTTTCTCGATAGAAAAACATCACGAAGTTGCCTCTAATTTCCACGTTTGTCTGCCAAACCTAGTTATTTTATTTGGAGGAGAATTGGATGCTCTTTATTTTATCTTATTGGTTATTTAATATTTTGAGGTTAGGATCGAGAAAAAGTGCCGCGCGCGACGCCCCGCGACACGTCATCCCGACTTAGTCCCCTCCTGAATACAGGTATAAAGGTATCTCAAAATTGAAAAAATAGATGTTATTAACTAGAAGCACATTTAATTAATCAATTTTATTTATGTACATAACTGTATCATCCGGTCCTTGCTTCTCGCAGCGGAATCTCGCGACTCACCAGGTCATCGGTGCACCATGTGGGGACCCCATGTGCAGCAGTGAACTTGCAACTTCTATGGCTGAATGATGATGATGTTGATGACTATTATCTATATATATAAAAGGCAAAAGTGATTAAATAAAAAAAAAAAAAAAAATAATATTTATTTGATTGACTGATGTTTCAACGCACAGCCCAAACGGCTTGGTCTAGAGATTCCAAATTTGGCACGTAGGTTCCTTATGAGGTCTGGGGGTGCACTAAGAAAGGATTTTTCAAAATTCACCCCCTAAAGGGGTGAAACGAGGGTCCAAGGTTTGTATGAAAAATCTTATTCCTTGAGTTAACGGATTTAAAACTTCCGGTGCCGCGGCAGCGGCCGCCGAGCGCCATATCCAATAGATGCTCGTTATGACATATTTTAATGAACATATTTTGGTGCACATTCAGTATATTTGGTGGAACACAGGCAAAATTAGGTAAATGAAATGGGAATAAATTGAAGTACTTTTAAATACCATCCGTTTAAAATAAAAAAACATTCGTTTGTTAGAACGTAATCTCGGAACAGTCGGGATCGGGAGGTACTCATTCATGCATTGGAAGTTGGATCACGTTGAATGGCCTGTCCACATGCAGAACACGCCATTATTATGATCAAATGCATGTCAATGTCCAAGACTTCAAATATTTCTCATATCAACATGAAACATTCATCACATATAAACAAATGGCGATGTTTTGTCTGCTAATTAGCTAAAAATACTAATTAAGTTCGTTTTTCTCTACACCACACCTCCAAGCCTCCAACCACAAGAGCTGCTAAAATATTTAACCTAGAATTCATTCTATTTTTCAAGACTGAAAAGTTTTTTTAATTTAAATGTCTTTTTAGAAAACCGTACGTAATTAATTACCCCAGTATCGAGTGTCCATTCAACCCCGTTTTAGGTAATTTCCTCGTAAATGTAAAATTAGTGTTGAATCAACGCCACCTGGTGATTACCCAATAATAGCATTTAGTCCATGTGTGTGTACAGTGTGTATTGTTTACATTTGCTCGCTTCCAAGCTGCGCCTAGCGGTAATGAATGATGTTCATGCATGTTAAATACGTCAACCACATCCGTTAGATGGCGCTTGTTTGTTTACTTTACATAAAACTACTACAACTAGGATCCATTCTGCTCGTCAAAGCACGGTTTTTAAATGTTAGCTTTATACTCTGATTTATAATCATTGTATTTCTTGCATCTCACACAATCGTCAACTTTCCTCTTTTGAATTTCTCCTGTCGCAAAAATGCATTCTACTCAACTTATCCTTCATTTCAGCATATAGCTAATAAATCGGAACCCTTCATTATTATGCGCATTCGTTGAATATAATTAGTGGAATAGTATTGCCATTCAGAGAGGATACGATGAAGCATGTTGGTGTAGCATGCACCGAGGGGTTGTGCAAGGAGAGACGGTCGCAGGATTGGGGTGAGGACGCGCATGCGCGGTGAGGCGGTCGATGGCTGGACCTCACTGCCACATGCGACTAACACGTGTTCCCTACACATTACTGAATTGTTGATTCCATGTGTTTAAAAAAACACATCTTTCTTGTTATGATTGACTTAAGCGAAATTATATATGCCATCGAAATGTCTTCTTTCCGGACTCTCCCTCCCTATAAATCCAATGTGGACTGCCTATGCCTGCCGAATAAACTATTACGGTACCTATCCACAAAACACAATCATTATTTGTACCCTAAACGTACTTCCGCTAGTAGTCGCTTGGATTCTTGGATCCAGGCCGATGAACTAGACAGCGTCATTTCCTTTCTTGATTGCTGACAATTTATTCTAAGTCGTATAACGTGAGGAAAATAAATAGTTATAGATAGAATACTCTTTATTATACACACCATAAAAATTACAGATAAGTATAAATGTTTAAATTTTACATCGGATGAAAATCGGTAAAAAATGTTTCTTACATTCTCGTTGTAAGTGACATTTGGCTCTGGTCCCGTTGCTGGAAGAGAAAGTAAGTACCTATATGGTGCTTATTTGTTTTGTTTCTCGTCAATTTTAAGTTATATAGTGTGTCAGTCTGTCTGACATTCTTGTCTGATGAATTGACAATCAACAAGTGCTACTATTTAATTAAAAGTTTCAGCAAGTTTAAACTCGCGTAATAACAAAATACGGAGTAAGACAGAACGGCATTTCTTTAGAAAATTTGATGCCTAAACAGATTGCACACCAATGTATGTGTTGACCTTGACAGAGAGCGGGCAACAATGCATTTTCAACCCTCTGGTCGGGAGGTCGTACGGCAAAAATCCTGAGATGTAGTGGGGTCGGCAGCGCTGGCAAGCCGCGAGGACGACGCCGGACGGAGGCGTCGTGTGCGGGGCGCCATGCCCTCCCGCGCGCCTCCTCGCCTCCGCCGAGCTGTCAAACCGCCTCCGTCGGGCACCCGGCTTGAACGCACCGGCACAACGCGCGCCGCACTAATTCGCGATCGTAACGTAGTACGCAGTCAGTGATTCAGTGTTTGATTTTGTAATACTCGCATGACGGAGAGTACTTTAAGGCGATGAACGGCAGCACAACGACGGTGAATGGTGGCGCCGTCAATGGGACCACTGGTGCCATAAATGGAATCGGTGCCGCGCCGCGTACAGCTACACTTGGAACTCCCAGCAGTTATGCTTATACGTCCAGCGGCTCCCTGCTTGGCCGCAGTGGTACAGCCAGACCTGTTCCACCGCCTACATTGCCTAAATATAGTGGTTCCTTTAACGCGGGCAGCACCACTGGAATCAGGGAACGAGACAGAGAGGGTGCCGGCGGATCCCATCGTCTGGCCAGCCTCGAAAGATTAGCACTACGGCAACGTATCATTGAACAAAATGCTAATAATCAGGTGTCCGTCGGACCACCGAATGGGCCCACCTCTGCTACCGTCACCCTTACCGACACGGCAACGGTGAGTCCCAGAGTCCCCTTGCCGTTTTTCATGTGCACCCTCAACATTCCCCTAATCGTAGTTAGGGCACTCCTAGAAAGGGACGTGTTATTTTATTTCGTAAAGCCCTCTCAAACTAAAGTTAGTTTTAATAATTATTGTATCTTATTGGATTTAGATGTTTATCGCCATCGTTGTCATTTCTAACTAGAAGAAGTAAGCCGTCTTAGACACTTTAATATTCTTTTTTTGCTAAGCTAAGCTCTAAAATACCGAAGTATTTATCGGATGATGCAAGTAACGTGCAGTAAGCCTGAAACTAGTTTGTTTACATTAGGACATGTCGATACCATAAACACATACGTATAGGTACGGTCTGGCATGTTGTGGTATTATATAAAACAGTCGTATCAACTTCGCTGGATGGTTGGTAGCTCTGCTTTGAAGTTGTTACAATGAGTACAAGAAAGCCATGTGTTGATTAAAAAAATTCAAAAAAATTTAAATAATAATAATAAAAAAAATTATATAAAAAAGTCGAGGCAGGCCACGGCGAAGGTGGTGTGACGATCTGATAAGGTTTCCAGGGCCAACATGGCCAGAGGTCGCACAAGACAGGGAGGTTTGGAAGGAAAAAGGAGAGGCCTTTGCCCAGCAGTGGGACACAATGTAAACTAGCAAAAAAAAATGCTTTTCCCGATGCAGGGACATTAATCGTTGAGGAGTTCTAAAAGTAAAGAACTAGGAGAACTGGAACTGATGGTGATATCACCATCAGCTCCACTTCACCATATGCATTGTGACGGGCATAAATTGCTTAGCAACCATATTAAAGTAAGTAATCGAAACGCAACCCGTGAAATACGCATTATTGAGTAAGTAATTCCGATGACCATCTGTGGTCTTCCATATCAGTTCCACTTCACCAAGTGCTTTCCGGGAGCAAATGCACGAGTTACTATAAAAATACCCAAATCGGTATAGGTGTGCCTATAAAATTTAAGGATTTCCATGAGATGGGGATCTCGGAAATCGAGGGAAACCCTTAAATGAGGTTGACGGGTAGAAAAATAATGTCTTTTTTTACTTGTCTATAAAGTTTTAATAAATAATAAATAAATCCAACTTCGTCGATTCGTTGTTTTATATCAAGTATTGCTAGTATGCAACCCACCCAACCAACAACCAAAATGGCCCTTTTCGCCATTTTTACAATAATTTATCAAGTATCAAAATCACAATGCAACTGTTGATGTGTTACAGGTGTATGTTACATCATACTCTTAAATATACTTACTGGTTTCTAGAACATCTACTTTTATTAAAAACAGCCGTTTTTGGTGATACCTGCTAAGGCTTCGAACCTAGGAGGTTTAATGTTGATTTTTTTGATACAAAACATTCTACCTCATCTGACTAAAAATGTGAGCATAGAAAACAAAATGTTCCTTATCTCCAGACTTATGATTTTTTTCTCATTGGTGGCGCTAGTTGGCATTACTACTCGCCTTAATGGCATTGATATTTATGAGCTTTCTATCCAACTCTTTTAATTGCACTCTCTTATGATGTGATGGGTAACATTTAATCAATATTTACATTATTATAAGTTAGGGATGACGTATGTCGTCGTTCTCGGGTGCAAGTGGTCCCACAGTCCCCCACTACCGACCGGTAGGTTCGTGGGTTCTTGTCCAATGGACCTAAGTATTTTTACAGTATACTGTAAAAAAAAAAAACACGAAACTATAAATTTGAATGGCGAGGCCATTGGGCCATCGTGACAATATGATACTTTACAAATTATTCAGTAATGGGGAGTGCTCGCTTATTGCAGTTTGCAGATGAAAGTCATACTCGTGATTCATCTTGGAATGGTGGTCGTGACCCATCCCATCTATTTTTGCCGTTTTGTGTTATTCTGTCCTGGGTAAGCATATGCTGGCAGCCTATTCCCACGCAGTTCCTCATGTGATAGGACTGGTTGGGAGTGCGGGAGGGGTGAGCGGGTGACTGACCTCGTGAGTCCCCGTGTCTACAGGGTTAAAAATAACCTCGAGCAGTGGCGGACATTCTGTTCGCATGTGTCGAATTCACTAAACAGACATTAACTGTTTCACGGTCGCACCCTGACCTGAAAATTCTTGGAGTTGGAACATTAAATAGTTTCTTGAATACTTTTTGTTTCGCTCAGAATTCCATCGTTACGTATATCTACACTGGATATGAAAAAAAAAACCGGTCAAGAGCAGTCGGACTCGCGCACCGAGGGTTCCGTTCCGATTTCTGAAAAAGTGTGCTATTTAGAGACATCGTTTTATTTTTCCTGAAATCTTTACATAAACTTCTATCACATAGAATAATTTTAGAATTTTCTCTTTGCAAACTTCGGAGATAAGGGGGAGGGGACGGTATTTTTTTTTACATTTTTCATCAGAAGTCGAAAACTATGGGGCTTAAAAAAAGAAAAAAAAATTTGAGAATGTGCAAACAGCGCTCTTTCATATGATAACCCACATGCCCTAGTAGCCCCACTTTGCTTTTTTAAGACCCCCTTTCAGTCCCTGTTGCAAAAAAAATATAAATATTTTAATTTCTTTCTCATTTGCAAAATAGTTGGCTCAACGTCATCTAAAACTATTCTAAATTTCAAGTTGATAGCATTACTAGTTCTTGAGATATCCAGCTGTGACAGACAGACCGACAGACAGACAGAGTGACACCATAAGGGTTCCTTTTTACCATTTTGGTACGGAACCCTAAAAAGCGACCAAAAGCGACTCGATTAGGGTTCCGTGAATTCGTACTAATATACACTGTTGTAGCGATCGCTGCTCTGCCAAAATTATTGTTATATATCTAAATGACATAGTGTCGAGGAAAAAAATGATCTGCACAGGGTTAATACTACATAGGGCAAAATAATTTTTTGCTTACGAAACCTAGCAGATAAGGAACCAAATTTTTGCATATTTTAAGCCTCATCTTTAAGGCTTCTAGGTCCTAACTTTATAAAAAAACATATTTTTATAACCTTTAGAGCCAGAAAAAATCGCGTTTCTTTATTAAAACTTTTTTTTCTTAAGGATCCCTCCACATAAATCTAAAAAATGTTGAGCGTGAAGAAGTAACAAACATACAAACACACCCCCACACACACCCTCTCACTCCCAAACTTTCGCCTTTATAATATTAGTGTGATAGGTTCCATTTTTCTTTTATGGTCGGAAACTCGGAACCCTAAAAATGGACTTCTAGACCTCAGTAGTTCATTCAACAGTTCTTACATGAGGGGATCACTCATAATCATAACTGCCGGATATTTGTAAAGGTTTCTTTACCACACTGTTTGCTCAAGACCAATTTCTTGGAATTATTATCAGTAATACGTTATCGCGAGTTCGCGACTAGTGCACCGTGAACTCAAGTAACTTTTACTCAATTGTCCTATTTTAGGACAACTACTCTTTTACAGTACCTAACTGGAACCAATCTTGAGCGCTCGATTTAAGAGCGGCGATCGGTATGCTCATTGTAAACCTATGGTAAAAAAAACCCCACTCTTTCATCGAGTTCAAGATTCGTGCCAGCCACTGTATAGTTTTTGGTGTCTTGCTTAAAAAAACTCTCCATTCATGGACTAGCGACCCGCCCCTGCTTAGCACGGTTTTTACGACTTTACAAAAATCAAGATTTCTTTAAGTACCTATTGTATATAAGTTCACATTCTTTAAATGATGGTGAAAACTGCATCAAAATCGCCACGAAAAGCGACTTTAATCATTACAATAAAACACATTGTTTTACGAAACGAATTATTTGGCTTGAAGTTTTTCACTAACCGGCAAAAGCGGTTGGGGCACGTTCTCCTCTTGCATTGTAAAGCCCAGTGCACAAAAAGCTAAGCACCATTGAGTAACGATATATTCTCAACTTTGATATAATCGTACTAAGAACCATTTTACGTTTTATCAACTGTTTAATTTACCCTCTTTTGGAACGATTGCTCCTTGCTTTTGTGTGTCTGGTGGGCATAAGTGTGACGGGCTGGATCCTTTGCGTCTATATAGATATAGTCATAATTAACTCAGCGGTACCTGAGTTTAAGGAGGCCCTTACACACGTGGTGTTTTATTTTTAGCCCTTCGATCGAGTAAAACCGCTTTCGAATAATAGTACATTACAGCCGCGGCCTACAAAAGGGGCATTGATGGACTCACGTATGTGTGCCTCGGCTTCGTTCGTCCATCAATGCCTGGTTGCGGCCAAGGCTTGTTTATACTTTTCTCAAAATGCCCAGAAATTCAAATTTTCTTGAGTTTTATGCAATTTGTAGGTCCGTGTCAGGTTGTACCTTGATCAAAATGTGATACCCTGAAATAAAACATATTATTATGTATTTACATAATTTTAACCATAAAAACCATCAATACATCTCTCCAAGTTAGATTTCGTGCAGATTCGTTAGATTTCGTTCGGTCGAAGAAGAGATGTGTTGTTAACAAAATAATGCTCGAATTTCCAAGCATGTTTGAGTTTAGAAAATTAATTACGGTACTTGTAAGTATACTAAACTAAAATAAAGCAAAAATTAAATGTTTTAATATATCCCAAAAACGGTTGTTATTTTTGTAAAAAGTTTTCAGGTGCATAAGTAGGTACCTCTATTATAAGCAGTTGAAAAATAGCAGGTTCATACCTACCTACCTACCTAACCCAAGTAATATCCTATATTTACATCTCTTAGGGCATCGACGAATGATAAGTAAACTCTTCAGATTTTATTTATCTGATAGATAAAAGCTGTATTTGTTTGTATCAAGTTGATAAAAGCATTGGTATCGACTACAAAATAGTAATCACCCCGTGTGGGACAGGCCCGAACCGTGCGCTGGTGTGGTGTGGCGCGCCAACCGGCAGCCGGTATCGCTTGTAACTTAACCTCAAACTGACACAGTCGTGAACGGTGCTTCATATTACAACAGTTAGTTTGTGTTCAAAAACTACCAACTGAATGACGTTTAAACCGTGATAATTAATTTGAAATTTTACGCAATACGGATGATTTTAGTCAGTCTATGTTTATATGGCAACAGACGAACAATGGTGTTATTACATCGATACGGCCAGTGCATCAAACGCAGCCAAAAGGGCATAGAACAAGTACAATACACTGTGTGAATGTAAACGAATAGTTTCAAAGATTTCGTGTTACCTACTATACCTTTGTTCAACAAGTGGTTTTTTAAATATACTACGTGAGGGTCAGACAAGTTTGTGAGCGTATCAGCAGTGTAGCGTCGTTTGTGTTTTTTTGTCATCTTGAACCGTTGAAGAATACCTACTCGGATGTGTTTGTTCAAAATGGAAAACCGAGCACTAACTAACGGTAACGGACAACAAACTAAATTAACAAGATGTTCTAGCAGCGTAGTAGACAGTGGAACTGATAAAGCTAAAGTTGGATGGACGAGTCCACGCGATATCTGGAGGAACTTGTCATTACGCAGGAAAGCAGAGGTGAATAAAACAATAACAATTCATTAATTTAACACTATGAATAGGAAATTCCGTGAGTGGAAACAGTAACAAACGTGCCTTTAGAGCTAGTGCTATCACTCAGAACTTACATATTGTCGCCATCAATTAAAACCCTGTTGCTTCGCCGTCTATGTATAAATAAACTGTTGTTGATAAGGGAGTCACTTAATTGAACCTTTGGAACAGAATGTCGTTTGTATGCAACTCTTATGCCATCCATTGGAAACGTTTATAATAGGTACAGTCACTAGCATATAATATATTACTATCTACAAATAGTGTTGGTGTTCCTTCTTTGACACAAATGTTTACATATTTGCTGTCTTCTTGAGACCATAATATTAATGAATGAATCATGAAATCAGATACACTACGGCCGAAATATCTTGGCAAGTCTGAACATAGGCACTAAGAACTTTCGCGCATGTTCTCTCACTCACACTCGCCTCATGTCAACATTTAATGGTTCCTAAATAAAAAATCTTACTGCGCAGCCTTCTGCACGAAGTTCGGACTTGCCAAGATAAATCACATTTGGGTTTATTATTGCCGAACTGTCCATAGTAGTAGTATGCTCGTGACTGTACAGCTGTCAAAACGTATAAATTTGATTGACTTCCCCGTTTCTTCATGCAGAACAGATCTAAGTAACTATTTCCTAATCCTCGTCGGTTCTCGGGTCGATGACTCGTCAATAGCATAATAAGTCACAATCGCACTCGGCGTCTTAGTTTTATGTTGTATCCATTCATACATTGTCTTGGACTCGCTCGTCAGTGTGAGTCTTTATAATGTGCGCATATCGAAATGAGGGACACTGCTTAATTTTATAGATTAAAAGAATACTTAAATTTTTTTTTTTTGCATTTTTGGGGTTCCGTACCTCAAGTGGAAAAAGGGAACCCTTACGAGGATCACTCGTGTGTCTGTCTGTCTGTCTGTCCGTCTGTCACAGCCAATTTGCTCCGAATCTAATCGACCGATTAAGTTGAAATTTGGTACACATTGATTTCTGTGACCCAAACACGTACGGCTAAAGTAAATAAATGAATTTTGCATATTGGGGTCACTTTTAGGGGGCAAATAAGAAAATAAAAAAAAAAGTTTTGCAAACTGTACCGTGTGACATATATCAAATGAAAGGACTTACTATAAGGGTTTTAAATATATTTTTTTTATAATTTTAAAATAAATACTTTTAAAGTTATTTAAGAAAATAGACGAAAATTGACCATGCCCCCCTTATCTCCGAAACTACTGAACCTAAAATGTTGGTAAAAAAATACAGAAAATATACCTGTACACTACAGGAAAACCTATAAGAAGTTTGTAGTCTTAAAATATTTACTTAGAACATGCTTTTCAACTGTAATGTTAAGTTTGTTCTTGGGATAATTTTATACCAACTACGGAACCCTTCATTGTGCGTAGTCCGACACGCACTTGGCCGATAAAAAAAAAAAATCTTGTTTGCTGCTGTGACTCCTGTGATTGTTATTTGCAAAATACATAGTTGGGTAAACGTCATCTAAAACTGTTTCAAATTTCAAGTTGATAGCATTAGTAGCTCTTGAGATATCCGCTGTGACAGACAGACAGATAGACTGAGTCGCACCATAAGGGTTCCTTTTTACCATTTTGGTACGGAACCCTAAAACTGTAATAAATAAATATTTTTGGTCCAATATGGGTCCAATACTATTTCTGTGTCTTGTGTTCACTTCTTTAACAAACATGAAAAATAAGGATGCCCAATTTTGTCGGTAAGAAACCACCAGGCGTGCTTGCGCTTGAATGTTTAATTTATTCAGAGGTAGTCTGTTCTCCATAATCGATATCTGGGGGTCGAGGGGGTGCAATTGAAAATAGAAATTCAATTGATTGGCTTTAACTGGCTCATGTGAAGTTCGATGTTAATTATAAGAGAATTTTGTTCTAAAACGTCATTTTCCATTTATTATTATTAATTAACTTGTAGGATGTTTAAAGCGCAGTGCAATGTTGGTGATGAAGAGATAGAAAAGAGAGACATAGCTAGGTACTGTAAATGTTTCAAGTCTCATCAATCATAAGTTAACGATAATAATTTAAGTGCTATGTAACTAATACACACAGATACTACATTTAGTTTTCAATGACCAGCTAAATTTTCACAGGCTGTTCTACCCATGAATATGAACAACTTTCACTATGGGACCAACTCTGAAATAGCGAAAAAAAATGCTGTTTCCTAATTATGATCTAATGAATGAGCTATTTTTTTATTTTGCGTCGAGTTTATAATCTGAGAATTAAATTATAATTTTTGTTAAAATTTTATGAACGAGAGTTCTAAGTAGCCGAAATTAAAAGCAACTCTTTGCCAATTTTCTCTAAAATTAGACTAAGCTAAATATTTTTTTACTCAAAAGATTTAAGTATATGAAAGTGGTAAAAAGTAATTCATACATTGTTAAACAACTTTTACAAGAATACATTGTAATTTTTCCATACTCTTTAGACGTTAAAACGAGTCGTAAATATACCAAACCTCCTTCCTACACCAAAAACCTCTAAACCTCTTACAGCAAAAATTAGCAAACCAGTCGTCGGTTTAGGTGAATTAATCAATAAAAATAAAAAGTAGCTCATACATTAGATCGTAATTGAAATGATCTTTCATGTTGTGCATTAAAACTTATAGAAATACAGTTTTTAACATAGAATACTCTAAGCTTAGATTATGAAATGTCCAGATTCCTAGTAGGCTACCGTAAATTGATTCCAAATTTTAGTAACCAACATTGGTGACTAGTTCGATCCCCGCGCCAGACGTCAAGGAACGTTCGCCCCGCAAACGTCACGAGCCGGGTGTTTTAATTTAAAAAAAAATGTCAGTCTGTGCTGTGAAATCGTGCAAAAATTACACTACAAAAAAAGAAAAGCGCACTAACATCTCATTTCATACGTAAGTATTCAATTTCACCGTGTATTTCATAATTAAATTCGAAAACGAAAAAATAAGAATGTGACATTGAATTTGACACAATAACTGTTAAGTGTTGCCTAGGGCATGAAAAAATTTACCCAAATTTTCAACACCTCACGAAAAAAACGAGGTATGTATGACTAAGGAGTTTCATTAACATGGACGATGATTTTTTTTGTGAGTGTTAGTTTGTTTCTTCAACCGTATGGTTCGGAAGCGCTCCCAATTGGACCCAAACACACGAACCTCCGTCAGCTCATTACTGGAGTCGACATACGACACCCTAAATTGATTATGTAAAATGTATTATGCTACCCATCAAATCTTTTTAACGTGGGTTAATTAAGAGAGTTGCATAAAAACTCATTTCTTAACTGCATTGAATCTGTCTTTAGCACACAAGTTTATTAATTTACCCCTATAAAATACTTGGATTTTATAGGGGTAAATTAATAAACTTGTAAATGCGATAATAGTGTGTTTTAACATTTTTACTTTTTACAAATATCACACACATGTGAGTACGATTTAAAATGTGAAAAGTATTATTCAAAATATTATAAATAAACCACAAGAAAATACCCTAATCTTAACTTGTTTCGATGGACTCGAATAATTAATATGACGAATGTCAGAAATCGATACTTGGAAATTGAAATAAAATTGTTTTATCCTATAAAATGTAATAAACATTGTTTTTTTTTAAATAGCAATTTACACTTTTCTATTGCAAGTTTAACCTTTTTAGGATATTATATTAAAACCAAGTCAACTGACAGGACCTATTTATTACCACTGCCTGGTACCTCATTTATTGAATTTCACGCTGAGTTGTTTCTATAATTGAATTTAAATTTGGAATGCGCTCGCTCTTCAAAATTATTTTAATTTATTGTACAATTATTTATTGTGGATTTTATTTTTGATAGGTACTTTCTGATAGTTTGCTACAGAATGCCCAGTATACATTTTTAGGTAGGCTTTTAGTGTTTGGGAATTGGATGAAATGGGAGTAAGTCGGACCAAAACGGAGTATCTGTTTTGTGATTTTGGCGGCCTCTCGGGTCCTGTGCCCATGTCTCTTGCCGGAACGCCCTTACCGATCTGCTCCGATTTTCGGTACCTCGGGTCGCTTGTCCAAGGGGATGGCGAAGTAGACCGAGACGTAACGCACAGGATCAACTCAGGATGGATGAAATGGCGACAGGTTACAGGAACAACTTGCGACCCACGGATCCCCTCAAGTTAAAGGAAAAATTTTACAAGTCCGTGATAAGGCCTGTCGCACTTTATGGATCGGAATGCTGGGCAGTGAAGAAAACGGATGAAAAAAGATTGCATGCAGCTGAGATGAGAATATTGAGATGGATGTGTGGAGTGACGAGAATGGATAAAGTAAGAAATGAGTAAAGTGGCGCCAGTGACAGAAAAGTTAAAAGGAAATCGTTTGGGTTGGTATGGGCATGTGTTGAGGAGAGACGAAACGCATGTGACTAAAAGAGTGATGAATATATATGTTGATGGATGGAGAGGCAGAGGAAGGCCAAATAAAAGATGGATGGATTGTGTGAGGAATGATATGAAAGAGAAGGGAGTGAATGATAACGTGACGGTTGACAGGGGAGAATGAAAGAAAACGTGTTGCGCCGACCCCGAGTAACAAGAGATAAGGGCAGGAAGATGATGATGATTAGAGTTTGGGAATTGATGATGATTAGAGATCGGATAACCGGATGCATATATACCTTAAGTTAATATTTGGCTAACAAACTGTGGAAGCGGCTTCTTAGTATTTTTTTTCTTAATATAAATCCCGGGATTCCAGAAAATGCGGGAATGCACAATTAATCAGATACATGGTATAGAAACAACTTCTTATATTATGTGGTTTTATTGATTTTGATCCGTGGATGGTTGAACATCTTTACACACTGGGTCTTCTCCGTGCCTCGGACGTTAAGCCCCCGGACATGGTTAAGTATATCGGTGGGGTTGTTTTCATGGGTTTCGAGGGTGTTAAAGCCGATAGTGACGTTAAAATGTTAATCCCAGATGGCGGCTGCAATCATTTTCAAATTTTTCGTTATCGTCAGCTTTCACACCCTAGAAAAGCATGAAAACGACACCCATGACGAAAAATTTGAAAATTTTTGTAGCCGGATTTTAATTTTGACCAAATTCACACTTTTTTCTTTTATTTTTTAAGTTCCTTTTATATTTAAATTTTCCCACTATTTTAGGGTAATTTCTATGCGCTGGTATTACTCGCGTGTTGCACACATACGCAAATGCGTTATGTAGTACACGGCGCTCACTCACACACGTATAAAAATTGGCTTCACGTTTTATGTTACGTTTTGTACTGAACACGGAATCTGGACATTTCATAATCTAAGACTCTAAGGTTTTTAACTGTAAAATCACGTAAATCACCGAAATCGGCAAAATATCCCACTTCATCATCATTCTCATGCCCTTATTCTAATTTTAAGTGGGTCAGCCATTTTGTCGTCTGAGCATCGTCGATGTTCTTTGAATTTCGCGGGCTTTTGCAAAAAGATATTGACAAGTTTTCAACTTCTTTTCAATTCATAAACTGGGTGTTAGAGCCATCGATATTCATACTCAAAACTTTCCTCACATTTCTTAAAAACTGATACCATAGACTTATAAAAAAGATGGACTCCGCCCCACGCATATCGAAAGTGAAGCACCGTACCGATCTATGTGTGCATGATTTGAGTACCTGCAAAGACGCTGTCGCTCGTGTCACGTAATGGCGGCCGGTCGGCATACTATGATGTAAATGTGTGCGTGAGGCGTGTTTGTACAAACGGTCCCGGCATACTTACTGTGCTTCACTTTCGATATGCGTGGCGCGGAGTCCATCTTTTTTTATAAGTCTATGACTGATACTTAACATGTAGCTTAACATGTGCATGTAGCGTTGATATTGAACATAAACCCTGTACCTTAATTAGTAATTATCCGCGTAATAACCCATTTATGCATATGCGCAAGTTCACAATGTTAATTCAAGTGACAATTAATTTAACCTCAATTATTAAATTCATGGCCAGTGGCGTATATTGCTTAATGAGACCAAAACATGATGATTGCCTATCTCAATCGCATCTATATCTGTACAGGATGTATCAGAAAGGTGTGGTCAAATGTAATGTGGTATTTACAGTCCTTCAAACTGGACAACTTGATGGTCTGTACGACACCCTTAAAGACCATACATACCTTTCTGATGCATACAAAAAATCAGATGTTCCCTATTTTCATGAGTACATAAATGTAGGGAACAGCAGATTTTTTTTTTTGCTATTTCAGGTTTTGTCCCATAGTAAAAGTTGTTCATAATGATGAGTACAAAGGGGTCATTGTACTTATCATGATAAGCAGCTTTACATCTTGTATAAAAGGCAAAGGCAAGTGTCCCTACTACTAACACATCATCGCCCAGCCTAAATAGCTTAGGATAGAAATTTAGACAGTAGGTTTGTTTTGTGACGTAGCTGTAAGCATCCACTAAGGATTTTTAGAAATTCTACCCCTGAGGGGATGAAAAGGGAATTTCGTTTGTATGAAAAATCTTATTCCTTGGGTTATGAACTTAGATTGCCGTTAGAAACAAAAGTTGGTTACATTGGTATCGTAGTATTAATTCTTATTCAAATAAATAGTTTTATCATCAAGGGTATTTATGTAGCAGTAAAATACTTTTTAATTCATTCGAATCGGACATTTAATTTCGAAGTTATCACGAGTATAAAAATGCCATACGCGTTCCGTTTGACGTCGCGTCGCGATTAACTCAGTATTTTTATACTTGAGACCAAAAATTAAGAATAACGTGGGTTTTTCGAAAATGTACCCATAGGGTGGTGAAAAGAGGTAGTAAATTTATCAGGGGAGGATTTTACTGCGGGGCTTGATTAACTCGAAAGAGGGACAGAGGGAGGGGGGCTGGTGAGGACGGCAAAGGGAGGGGGTTAAGGGCAGGCGTTGGTGAGGAGAGTAAGGGGTGGTGAGGGGTGAGGGGTAGGGTAGGGGTTGTGAGGGGGGAGGTGGAGGTGAAGGGGAGAGGGAGGGGATGGGGTGGTGAGGGTCAGAGGGGGAAGGGGAAGTGGTGAAGGGGGTGTAGATTGGGTGAGAGGGGTAGGGAGAGGTTAGCGGGAAGGGGATACGGTGAACGAACGTGGTAATCTCTGGAACTAACAGTCGGACTTTGAATACTCCTTTTGCTTTTTATAGCCCAAATCTTAAACTAGGACTTACGTGCCGAGCTAAAAAAAAAAGGCAGAAACAGCGGGACGGACGAGACGGGTGGGTCGGGGGAACAAGAAATTTCACGCGGACGAAGTCGCGGGCAGCAGCTAGTAGTAAATAATTAAATCGTGAAGATAACTTTTCAAAAACTACTATAAAGGGAGGGAGTGTTGAAGTTCCAATGGGAAAGTACGAAATATACGCGGACGAAGTCGCTAGTGAAGAGTTAGTAGTTCATAAAAACTGTGCGTAGTTTTTGTGCAACGCAATCCCAACGCTCGATTATAGCTTTTTAGATGACTCATGCTTTTAAATTTTAATGGCCATTGTTTTGGAATTATGCTATTATATTTTTTTCGAACATCTACAAAAAGATATCCTTACTTTAACTAATAAGTTTTGTGATGGACTGGACCTGCAGGGTAGTTGCGAAACACTTACATTAGGAATGGGTTTCATTTTGACAGTTCAAAATATTCATTGCGTTATTTACCAGTGACTGGGTTGTGGAGGTCAGATAGGCAGTCGTACCATGTAAAATATTGGTATTCAGCTGCATCCGGTTAGACGGGAAGCCGACCCCAATATAGTTAGGAAAAGGCTAGGCAGATTGATTGATTGATTTTTATTTACGTTTCAGAGAAGACAAATTTTTCGAACATTTATGAAGCAATGGATTAGCAATAAGCTTCAAAATCATTCAGATTCTGATTGTAATCAGGGTGCTGAAGCAAAAAACAAAAATGTAATAATTTAACAGAACTTGCTTTACCGAACAGCATCTGTGTCTGTACTACTCTAACTTCAGTGTTGCGTTCGAGTCAACCATTTACATGCATTTATCTGAAGTATTTGAACTATAATAGCTAAATAAGCAGCTTGAATTAGTTCTAGCTCTATTGAGAACGTCACCGATCGGAATAAAACGTTCAACGTATTCATGTTTCTATGTATTCGCCGTTGTAGTAGAGAATATCAAAACTTTACGACGAGATTGTACTGGACTCATTATTAGAGCTTATTTTATTTTGTAGTGAACCTTCTTATTATATTATACCTTATTATATTATTGTTACCTAACCTAAGTATATTATACCTTATTAGGAAAGGAGAGTCAATGTGGGAAATAAAGTGAATGGTGATATACAAAAAGGCTCGACACAATGAATAGTGTGCTGGCGCCTACGCTTATGTGTGGAAGTGATGGTTGGGTGTGGCAAAGGAGGCACGAAAGTAGAATATGTCGTGGAAATACGTTCCTTGCGAAGCATGTTTGGTGTGACTATGAATGATAGCCTGAGGAATGATGACAATGTGATAACTTTATAAGACAACGGTACAGTTTAAAAGATTTATAGATGGTGTTGTGGTTTGTAAGATGTATGATGATGTGTGTGATATGGACGTGGCGCCCTGGAAGTACATATTGGTGATGTTCTTCAAAAGGTCAGGTCCGTAGTACTCACAACCGGTGTGCGTGTATGGCCAGATAATTAACGTAAACTAACCAAAAACAGTATGTACGAATCGTAGCAGGTGGTGTTTTGTAGTATCTGTCTACCGCAAGGAGAAAAAACCTGGGTTTATGTATGTGTATGTATGAACTTTATAGAATTTCAAAAAAAAGAACAACCATGTTCGTAGCTTGTAATCATCACTAGTGTATGTAATGGACTTTCTTTTAGTTACACGATGCTTGATGCTCCATTTCCCCCATTAATTATAGTTAACCAGGTCTTCCTAATTGCTTCACGCGATGGTTTTTACGTGTCTTCGTGTATTGATCTGATTTGTTAAGGCACTTGTCATTAACATTCTAAAAGTTATCTTGTCATTTGCATCACAGAGTCAAGTCGTTATGGTGTTAACAGTTTACCGCAACAGGCTTTTAATCTTTATTGAGAATGTCTCAAACAATTTTAAATCAGTCAATCAATCTTATATTAGTATTCTTTTGAGAGCTTAATAATAACTTGTGGCGGCATCTACAACGCCACATGCGAACTGCGCATTACAATGACGTCACGCAAATCCTGCATCGCGCAAGCAAAGTTGTCTTAATAAAAAAATAAAAAAGTAGTCAGTTATTTGAGAAGTATTAATAAGCTTTAAATAACTACTGTTTACCTGAAAAAGCTAGCATTTTTAGTTTCCGAGATGTTAAGTTTTCTGTTGGTGACCCGCATTCGTTTCCCACGAGTGAAGAACACTGGATTCTCTAGCAGTAATCCACAGACGTTTTGTGCAGAAATAAGTATCTTGCCATGTTGTAGTAAGTAGGTATTACGTGCACGACAGTATTTATATCAGGAGATACTTGTCGGGCTTGTCTTCGTCGTTACCTCACATGAATAATTCAGTAGCGACTGAGAATACATGCAGAAAAAGAGGCTTATAAAGTTGCAAGTTTTGTAGCTAAATACAACTGATTGAATGACTGTCTGTTCAATTATTACACCAGAAAGTGTAAACGAAAGTGGTCCTTAAAAGTGTTAATCGACTTTCTTTATTAGTGTAATTCGTTCGTGATTACTTGTATGGAACGTGCAATTTGATTTCACATTGTAATATTGCTCCTCGGTTTCAATATCCACAGACCTACTTACTGACTTTGTTATCAGTTCTCATAGTTTTTATTTTCCGTTTCTTTGTTCTATACCCATTCATTGGGTTTATTCGGAAAATTTCTATTTACGACGTTCTATACAACGTGTAATGCTAAATGCGCAAAACCTCTTAAGGGGTCATTGTACTCATCATTATGAACAACTTTTACTATGGGACCAAACCTGAAATCGCGAAAAAAAAATCAGCTGTTCAGTACATTTTGACGAATTATGCGAACATAAATGTACTGAACAGCTGATTTTTTACTCGGATATGTGATCTTTACTTTTGAACATTCATAAAGTTCGAAGAGGAGTTACGTTGTCGACTCATGCAGAAAAGTTCGAGAATTACGTGAATGTTGAGTGCAAGAGCGAGTAAAGCGAGATCGAAAATAGCACCCCGCCTCCGAAAGGTTAAGTTTTCTTTTAACCATTCATACAGAAATAAGAGAACTTACTGTATCGGCTTAATAAAAAAAAAGTTTGAGAAATAAGAGAATGTAGGATGCAAGAGCAACCGAAGCGAGCTCGAAAATTTTAGCTCCTTACTTACTGAACATATTTTGGCCTTGTCAGGGATTTAATTTTTAAAGACTTTTCCAGATTGGCGGTCCCCGGAGCCCATATACAGTAGTCTAATTCGCAACATTTTTGACCCCGATAACTTGGGCTCCAAACTAGGTTGTTTTGGAAATATCGAGCTTTTTAATTTTAAGATCATGAACGAATTAATCCTTGGAAAACGAATTTACCAAAAAACAACAACAAACAGCTATTGTTACTCAACTTAATTTATTTATAACACTGATACTGCTTTGTTCAATTTACGCAAACTGATAAGCACATAACGCTAATGTTATCTATCGAACAGCAGCTACTAACCCGATACAGTATGCAATACTGCAGCGGGTTAGTAATTCAATAGGAATCAATATCTAACATTTACTGCGTGTTAATTTCCAGTTCATTATTATCAAGTTCTACCCTGGAGGTTATGAAGTTTGAACATGCATGAGGCAATATCCGAAGGGTTAAGGATGTACAAGCTGCGCAGCACACACCTGTGCACATTGACCGCAACTGTGTCTAATGAACCGAGACTTTTGTTTAGAACTATACGTTATTAGTACACACGGCTACACATCAAGCTATACATTTCCAGTTTACACTGACCTCTCATTGTGAGGAAATCTTATACAATGCGAGATCAGCTTATACTGGAAGTGTACAGCTTGATCTGTAGCCGTGCGTACCTACGAAGTTATATTATGTGCAATAGGTACGTCCTCAATAAGCATTTATTTAGTAGCAAGGCAGCTTTAGAAGTAATGACTTATTATAATACAGAAATGTCGTTAGTGAAATCTGCAGCTATAAATATATATTTTATTGATAGTTCTAGGTTGTAGAACTTTCGTGAGGTAGTACGAGGCAGTAAAGTAATCAGTCTAACAATACAGCCAGGAAGAATCATCGTGATTGCTCAGCGAATGAGTCATGTCTCCGTAGCGTGGCGCCGCGACTGCGAGCAAAGCATTGCAATTATCCAGGAAGTATCTTGAGAGAGAGACATTTTTTTTAATCGGTCGAGAACGAATGCCTCCTTCGTTGTCGGGCGACAGAGCTGCCAGATGAAACTGCTTGTTATTCTGCGCGCGATTCTAAAGATACCGTTCCTATATGTTTCTATAGTGATAACATAGAAACACTGACATGCTTAGCAAACAAAGATAGAATTATTACTTACAACAACTAATGGCAAACTTGTTGGATGTTAAACAGTTACATTTAATTAAGATAACATAATAAGGTTGGTCACACAAATTAATTATCTAGTACTTTATATACTTATCTGAATTTTGGTTATTGACGCGTGACTTCTCGGCCAGAGGACAATATGGCATTGTCGCTATCCAATCACTCGTGTAATTACGGCCTCTATAGCATACTATTTACTTCAATTAATGCTCTATTAAACCAAAAGGGTGGAGTCATTTATGTTTAACTTTTATCCCTACTTAAGACGCAGTTAGGTGCCAGCGGCCTTGAGTGGTTAGCTTGCGTGTTCTGTGCTGAGCTCGCTCACGCAACGCGTCGTACTCCACCCAGTAATAGGACTCGCCCGTCAAGGAGCGCTGTGACGCTGTCCCAAATTAGACGCATTATTAATTTATTAGATTAAAACACGAATACTACAACAATTTGCCTAGCCTTTTCCCAACTATGTTGGGTTCTGCTTCCATTCGAATCGGATGCAACTGAATACCAGTATTTTTTTTATATACTTACTAAAAGATAAATAATTAAATTATCTTTATAATGTTGAAGAATTCATAAAAATACGCTTGATAGTTTTTGCATGATTCTCAGTGTTTTATCCGCGTTAGAACACTGTTTGTCCACCGTACGGAGAACGGGACTTCATTATGTCAACGAGAAAGCAGCGCATGGTAAATGTACTATCGACAAAACAGACGCCTTTACATCTTAAAGTTGCTGTTTGTATACACTGATTCATTGAAAAAAACCTTGCCCCTGTGGTCATTTGTTTTACTTTGTCATAAGTACAATTGCAGCATGCAAGCAAAATTGTTTCAAAATTGGAAAGGCGTAACGTTTGTCAATGGTACTATCGCTACTTCGGCGCCGTCATCTGTTTTTTCACTGACGTCCCGTTTCCGGTGCGGTGGACAGTAAACAATAACACTTAGGGCCTATTTCACGATGTCCGAATAGCTACTACTCACCGAATACATTCAAAAATGGAACAGAATTTGTATGAAATTATCTGCCAAGCAAGTTAATAGGAACTTAATCGTAGGTGGTGAAACAGGCGGCGGCGATCTCTCGCGTCCGAGCCTGGTCCAGGCCATGGTGCGGAGCGAGAGTGCATGGGAGGCCGTCACCTCCTTCTGCGAAGCAGTGATGCTCGCGAAGGAGGAGGCGGAACGCGTGAGGGAGAGGCAGCCTCACGCCCTCAGTCGCCGCAGGAGACGCCCTGGGCGGCGGGAATCGCGGGGCGATTTCCGGCCACCGTAGGCGCGGGCCTGCGGACGGTGAGCAGCGGGTAGCTCGCCGTCCGGTAAGGACCAGGCCCGAGTCGACGGCGCGTCGTGTTCCACGCGCGCCTCAAAAAAGAGATGTCAGCAAGTGACGGGGCCCAATAGGGCCGACGCCGCTGGGGTCGCGGGTTGTCTGAAAGGGTTACCGCGGCCCTGGCATAGGCAACTGAAGGAACACGGGTGGGTTTTAGTCAGTAAAAGTCTGACACGCCCTCCCGCTCCACCCAGAGCGGGAGAAGTTATTTGATGATTTCCCACCCTCAAAAAAAAAAAAAAAAAAAAAAAAAAAAAAAAAAAAAAAAAAAAAAAAAAAAAAAGGTGGTGAAACAGGCCCTCAGCGTAATTTTACACTTTGTAATATAAACATTATCTAAAATCTTCACATCATCATCATTATCATCTGCCCAGCATTTACCAAACTATATTGAGGTCGGCTTCGACCTCAATAGGTAATCAAACGGGATGCAGCTGAATACCAATATTTGTAAAAATAATAATTAGTACTTACTTATCTACTCTAAAACATTCACATATTAAGTTATTCATTAATACTGCTCGTATATACGTGATCTTTATTTTAAAATCACTAAAAGTCGCTTATCGTCGCCTTAATGTTCCATTATGATCTGCCGATCGATCTATTCTGTAAAAATCTTTGACCATTGTCCACATCGGCACCATTGCCATGGAGAAAAATAGAATAGAATAGAATAGACTATACCTGCTGATTTTAAACTGTTCAAGAAATGAGTCAGGTATTTTGGACAAAGATTTTAGATGACAAGTACCAGTAATTACGCATACGGCGTTAGCTACGGTTAAACAATAACCTAATCTGTAGTCAATATTAGTCAGCGACGTTTTCAGCTACAGTGTGTCAGCGAAATTGCCTCGCACAAACGATAAAATATTGTACTATATTATAAATTGTACTCAGTTGAGTAAACGACGCGACGACCGTGGAGCCTGTGCTGGCTGTTTGCCTAGCTTCCATATGGATAAGTGATATAATTTATCCCTATTGGCTTTGAATAGTAGTAAGGTAATAATATGGAATATTATTACAACGTACATTATCAAGTCCTCATTTACAAAGTCAAGCAGTTGATAAGTGTGACGGTGCCTCTGCCTGATATTGATCGATATCGATAATAGTATTGTTATTATTTAGTGTATCAGTAAAATGTTTAACACGTTTAAGAAAAGGTTAAGTTTAAGGAAGAACAAGAAAATAAGTAACGAAATTGTCAGCGACGATGTAAGTACCATTAAATTCATTAATGTAAAGCGATTAGCGAAATTGCACGATTTCACATTGACTGGTACAGTGGGCTGCATCAATTGGGTACCTCAGTTGTATTGAAATTTGAATACAACTGGGGTACCCAATTGATGCAGCTCACTGTACATAGAATTCTTGTTTTAAGCATTCGGTATGGTTGTTTAAACGAGCTTGCTCTACAAACAAACAAATAAATTCCTTGCGATGTTTGGTCCGTTTGATTATTTACATTACAGTACAATGTCGTGCTGTGGTAAACACTCGCCGGATGGAGTGCTGAAGCGTACAAGGCATTCAGTGGGCCATCGGTATTCCGTCAGTGATTATGTACTTGATTCATCGAGGATAACTGATTTTGTAAAGTGAATTTAATTTTGCATTGATAACAGCCATGGGCTAGTTTTTGTGTGTTGTCATGTGAAATGGTGATATGTAGGTACTCTATGCGTGATGCGCCGCGTTTCGATGCTGCAACTGCTGCATGACTGTAACCGCCAGATGTCAGAGACTCTATATTCTCCAATCTGGGTCACAGTTCCGAAGAAAATGGTTATAAAAATTCAACATTACTTAAGTATTTTGAAAAGTCTGTGTTTTTGTAAATGTGGGAGGAACCTGAGAATGGTATATGAAAGCAACTTCTTCTCCGACATCTCTGTAAGTTTAAGGGTAACATGGTTAGGGTTTAGCCTGGAACTTCGTTTGTAGATAGGTATTATTAGAATCAACCGTCACAGACGCATTACGGTCGTTCGCACTGCGCGAAACAGCATACGTGTTTGCATATCCACTTTCTTGTTCGTTTTGATATGCCATGCGGGTATATTATTTATAAATATTGAATGGCATGCATATGGACGTATAACATAATAATATTTTTTTAAGGCGAGTAGAGCTGCTTAACGGCCGCGCCACCGCCCACCATTGAAAAATTAATAAGTCTGGAGATATGGAACATTTTGAATTTTTCTATGCTCACATTTTTAGTCAGATGAGGTAGAATTTTTTGTAAGTATCAAAAAATCAACACTAAACCTCCTAGGCTCGTAGATATAGCAGTTAACGCGAAAAGGTCGTTTTTCTTCTACCTCATCCGACTAAAGATGTGATCATATGAAATTGCAAAATGTTCCATATCTCCAGACTTATTAATTAGGGTTCTGTACCAAAATGGTAAAAAAGGAACCCTTATGGTGTGACTCAGTGTGTCTGTCACAGCTGGATATCTCAAGAACTACTAATGCTATCAACTTGAAATTTGGAACAATTTTAGACGATGTTTACCCAACGATTTTGCAAGTAAGAAAGAAGTAAAAATATTTATGTTTTTTTTTTGTAACAGGGACTGAAAGGGGGTCTTCAAAATTCAAAGTGGGGCTACAAGGGCATGTGGGGTATCATATGAAAAGGCGCTGTTTGCACATTCTCAAACATTTTTGGAACGAAGTTCCTTATCGCGCGTTGTGAAAGGGGGCTAGACGGAAAAAAGTCTCACGAAAAGTTGTCACGACACTTTTTGCTATAGTAAGCTATATGTAGATGTTTTTGCTGTAGTAGTTTCTCTGTCTGTCTCTCTCTCTCTGTTATAGAAAGCAAGCCAGATATTTTCATTTCTATTTCGCATTGAACAGTGTGACGATGACGATGACGATGACGATGACGATGATATTGATGATGATAAGTATAAAAACAAAATTTTGTTACAATTCCTTCACTAATTAATCGAAAGGAACTTCGTTCCATCCGGGTGTCCCTTGACACCTCTCAAGTTTTTTTATTTTTTTTTAGGCCCCCTAGTTTTCGACTTTTGATGAAAAATGTAAAAAAAAGACCGTTCCCCCCCCTTAACTCCGAAGTTTGCAAAGATAAAAATCTGTAATTATTCTATGTGATAGAAGTTTATGTAAAGATTACAGGAAAAATAAAACGATGTCTCTAAATAGCACACTTTTTCAGAAATCGGTACGGAACCCTCGGTGCGCGAGTCCGACTCGCTCTGACCGGTTTTTTTTTCAATGGTGGCGCTCTGCTGTTAGCAGACTCACCTTAACGTGTGTTTGTTCGTTTGCTCTTGCAGCTATATATAGAGCCTCAGATCACTTGTTTTATGATCTAGTTTACATATTGTGTGGTTTGGAATTCCAGAAATAATCATCGGTATCTAGGTACCTATAGCTATGTCATAATCATAATAACAGAAGTTTTCTTCTATTTTACACTCAATTCACGGTTTTCAATAAGATAACTTTAATAGGAGATTGTTGGTTATTTGGTCGATTGATTACTTGCCCTCGGGATTGTTTTTTAGTATTAAAGTGAAGTCAAGTACCATGCACTTGTGAGTCACCGCTTTCGTTCTTCGCACCTACGTAATTAGGTAGGTACTGGTTATTGGTACGAGGTTTACTCGATCGACGCAACAGACGCAAGGTGACGCAACGATCGATGCGCGTATTTGTTTTATACAGTGAAAATAACTCGTTATTGCACTTTATCATTTTCTTTGGAATTGAAAATAAAGTCGTCGGGAAAAGTATCATAATCTATAATGTTCAGACCATTGTCCATTAGGTACGGACCACTTTTCTGTGTACTATAACTATAAATATGCAGTTTATCCGATGTACCTATGCTACTATACTTGCTTAATTACCTATGCCTTATAGATATATTTTACTACATTGTTCAGTAACGTTACCTTGAAATCAGTGAGTCATCTGACTCGTATGGAGCCGGCTAGACCGACTCGGTCAGCTATACTTGACATGACTGTATTTACAGCGATGATATTGCGATACATAAGTACAAGAAGAGAGTTGTATGTACCTATCGCAATATAAACTCTCTTCATTATTCGACGGTGAATTTATGACATTACGCAGCGGGAATCTCGTTAGTGGAGGTGTATTTGACGGGAATCCTGCGTTCGTAATGTTCGTATACCTACTTACAGGAATATAAGCGAAACAAGTACCTACTTGCTACTATGCTGATGTCACGTCAGCAGCATAGTACACGTATTTTCCTTGCATGATGTAGGAACAAGAACCATTGAATAAGAACCTTTATAATGTAGGAAACCGCCTAGAATGGAATTTCATTTATCGATTGATTCTATTGCACAAGCTTACGTCCTAAGCCCCTTTGTACCTATTGCCAACACCATTTAAGTAAGACATAATACTTATAGATAATTCTGTTTGTTTCCAGTTACAAAGTAAACGCGAATTGTTCTTCAAGTCGGACTCTGCGAGTGGCGGCGGCGTGAGCGCGTCGGGCCCGCCGGCAGGGGCGCCTCCCGCACCGCCTTCCGCGCTGAAGGATGCGCTGGCCAAGCGCGCCGCCACTCTGCCCGACCAGCTCGAGAACAACCACCACGAGTCCAACGGGACCCTCAACAAGCTCAGCAACAGCGTGTCCGTGGACACGAGCAAGCCGCCCAGCTCGGCGCCGCCTCCGACCCCCGCGCCCCCCGTGCCCACCACCGCGCCCCCCAGCGGCCCGCCCCCGCTCAGGAGTACAGAAAACATTATCAAGGTAATGATGGGACAAGCTCGCTATACTATTCCCAACCACTGCAACTCTTGAAAGCCAGACTCAACAGTTGCGACCACTAGAAAAGTGCCGAGACAATGAATGACGGTACCGTAAGAATGTCACCGCCAACGACCCGCGCACTTGAATAAACATTCGGCGAACTCGGTGAGCTGAACTGTGTGCACGCGTTAATGTTTCCTCTTCCTGCCTTATAAACCGTTCCATGTCGACTGTTTACTGCCGAATAGTTCTTTGGCGATGATCAATTCATCAATCAGCCTGCCGTGTTGATGTTCCTCTTCAATATTCATTCATAGTTAAGTTGTGGATGATTGTTAATTCACAAACTTAAAGCAAATTATATACTTAGCTTCTTTTAAATTCTTCCTAGTTTTCTATCACGTGCTTAAGTCATTACTTACCTATTTCGCCACGCTAGTAATAAATTGCAAACTATCACCGACGATCAGCATCTCATAATAGTATTCGTTATGAGCGGGCACTCATAATAATAACATTGTTGTATTCGTTCGAGGATATGTTATTATTAAATCTGTCTTATTCTTCTATTTAGTAAAATTCATAAATTCATCCATTCACTGACAGACAATTAACGCACAGCCTAAACCGCTGGGTCTAGAAGCATAAAATGTTGCACAAGAGTTCGTCTTAATTATAACGAAAGCGAGCACGAATAATTATTTTTGAAAATTCATCCTATAAAGGGATTAAGTATGATCGTTTGTATGGAAGTTTGTCATATTTGCCGTAGTGAATTCCCATCGTAGGTAACTACATAATGTTTTCTGTTAATTTTCAGAAACCTGAGCATCCACCAGTCGCTCCAAAACCGGAATTACCTAAACTAGAAAAGCCAAAAACCAAAGAATTAGATGGATATGTCGGATTTGCAAACCTACCAAACCAAGTATACAGAAAAGCAGTGAAAAAAGGATTTGAATTCACGCTAATGGTTGTTGGTAAGTCATAGTTCATTACAATAATAGTCCAGTATATATTTAATTGCTATTTAACGGTTTTTTTCTATCCTGTAAGGTCCCACTGCTGGACAAATGTCTCCCACAAATCTCCAAATAGAAAACCCTGACCAAATGCATTTGGCAGTTAAGATAAGAATAAAATTTTGAAATGTGCACATTAGTCACTCCGTTAATATGCAGCCTTCTTGGAAATTAAGATTGTTAATCAGGGCCGGATTTAGGGGTCCAGAGGCCTCGGGGCAACAAAGGAGTGGAGGCCCCCTTGCCCTAAATTATTTTCCAAATAAAATGAACAATTTTTTTCAGTCGAGTTTTTCAATAAATAATTTATTGTGAAACCAAGTAGATTCTCTTAGTATTTAACAAACACATATAAATATAATCGGAAACAAGAAAAATATATATATATATATATATATATTTTTTAAATGGGACACGGAATCGAATACCCAACCTCCGAGGTTGCGGGCAAGTACCACCCCACTGAGCCATTGAGCCATTGGGGTACTCCCTCAAGATGGGTAGTAAATTGGAAGTGCTTATCAGGGCCATTTGAGATTTTGACATTTCACTGATTGCCTGATTGGAGTGAACAAATATAGATCAATGATTTCTGTTAATATTTAAGATTAATATAATCAAATAATCATGTATGTATAAAGTACTTTAGGCTGTAGGTAAAGGTAAAAGCGAAAAAAAAATATCAAAGGAAAAGATGTTTACTAAGTCTCTATTGTGGAGGCCCCCTGCTTGTGGAGGCCCCGGGGCTTTCGCCCCGGTTGCCCTCCCCTAAATCCGGCCCTGTTGTTAATGTATAACGCGTTTTATTTTTAGGTGAAACAGGTTTGGGCAAGTCAACGTTAATAAACTCATTGTTTCTGACGGACGTGTACGACCGGGACAAGCACCCGGGCCCCTCACTACGCGTCAAGAAGACGGTGGGCGTGGAGACCAGCGTGGTGATCCTCAAAGAGAACGGAGTCAACCTCACGCTAACGATAGTCGACACACCGGGATTCGGTGATGCAGTCGACAACAGCAATTGGTGCGTGATTCAAAACATCCTTTCGTTTATTCTGCAAGCAATAATATTGACGTACATTACTCAACATGCGAAAATTGTTCAACGACGTACACTAAACAAATAATAATGATCGTTTGTTTGTTTTAGCTGAACAGTAGATTGTTTTCGTTATTAGCGATAATATTTCTTCATTATTGACTTTCATTCATATTAATGAGACTCATTTTTAAACCCCGATGGAAACAGAGGGGTGGTATAAGTTTAACATGTGTATCTGTCTGTGGCATCGTAGCTCCCAAACGTCTGTACCGATTTAGTTTTTTTTTTGTTTTGTTCGAAAGATGACTTGATCGAGAGTGTTCTTAGCTATGATTCAGAAAATCTATTCAGTCGTTCGAAGATTACAGGTCTTTTATAGTTGATGAATGGATGTGAACATCTTCCACATGTCATGATCGAAATTTGGTATTCTGTTACTTCAAACATATTAGAATAACATAACCTTGAACTGATGCTGCAGCATTACTTGGAATTTGCAGGATACCCCAACTTCCTCACTAACTTACAGCAGAGGTGTGTTTGGGCTCATTGAAATGGTCTCAATGAATAGGTTACAGATAGATGGCAATTAGGGTCTGATGACGCAGTAGCAAAAAAAAAATGAGGGTAAAGTGTCGGGGGTTTTTAAAATTTTAAATTAATTTAACTTGTTGTCATTGTAGTTGGCAACCTATCATCGACTTCGTTGAGTCGAAGTATGAAGAGTTCCTGAACGCGGAGTCTCGTGTGACGCGCAAGGCGGCGCCGCCGGACACGCGCGTGCACTGCTGCCTGTACTTCATCGCGCCCAGCGGCCACGGGCTCAAGCCGCTCGACGTCGAGTTCATGCAGCGGCTCGGCGACAAGGTCAACATTATACCGGTCATCGCCAAGGCCGACACCATGACCCCGGAAGAATGCAAAGATTTCAAAGAACAGGTTAGTAGGACGAAACTAACTTGTTTGAGTTCCTTTAGTCTTGTTTCTCGAATCTAAACATCATCTGCGAGCACTACATTATGCTCAAAAACGACGAAGCGATGGCGAATAACAACAATGACGGACATTAATGAAAGGACGCGTAGCAAACAGTGGAATATTATTGTTTCCCTCGTGATAATAATGACTTGTATACCACTCGTACTACAGATAATGAAAGAGATAAGTCAGCATAAGATCAAGATCTACGACTTCCCGGAGAGCACGGGCGAGGAGGGCGAGGCGGCGGAGGCGGCGCGCTCGCTGCGCACGCGCGTGCCCTTCGCCGTGGTGGGCGCCAACACCGTCATCGAGAGCGACACGCGGCGCGTGCGCGGCCGCAAGTACCCCTGGGGCATCGCCGAGGGTACGTCACAACTCGCAACACAACTCACTTGTTTTTCTCAACTGACAATGTGTCACTTTTTGATGCTGTCAAAACTGACTGACTCGCTTACAGCGTTTTGGCGGCATCTACAATGCCATATGCGTACTACGCATCCCACCTGACGTCACGTAAATCCTGCATCGCGCAAGCAAAGTTATCCGAACTTTTAGCATATTATACAGGAATTTACAGGATGGGTTTTGGGATGGAGCAGCAAGGGCAGGTAACTTAAACGTTGCAGCTACAGTAAACCGGTCTTAGGAGACTGTCATATTTTTTTTTTTGAGTAATTGTTACAGTCAGCTAGAAAATAGTGAATCCACCTGTTTTATTTTTATCATGCCAATCGATGCAGTTTCGCATAAGGATTCACAAGAGGAGACGCAACCTGTCGACCTCCTCTTCCCACTGCTGGACACAAGCCCCATCCCCCAATGGCTTCCAGCTCTTTCGTTCCATGGCTAACGTGCACCATTCTTTATTCGTTTCATCCAGATCGTCCCGCCATCTTCTTCGTAGTTAGTCTCCATATAGCATTTTGGCCCACAGCTCATTTAGCTCATTGGCATAGAAGCTTAAATATTTAGCCTGTTTGTTTACAGTTGAGAACCTGGAACACTGCGACTTCTTGGCGCTGCGCAACATGGTAATAAGGACGCATCTTCAGGACCTGAAGGACGTGACAAGCTCAGTACACTACGAGAACTACCGCTGCCGCAAGCTGGCCGGCCTGTCGCACGACGGCAAACCGCACAGGATCAACTCCAACAAGTAAGACGAACGTTGCTAACCTGCCGCCTCATTCCGCTCTCCATGTTATAAACTCATTAAATTGTGCTAACAAACTAACTTTTTGAACCAAGTTTTACCTGTTTCTCTGGTCTCAGTAGATCTTTCCAATAATATTTTGAAACAGGCATGATTAGACCTAACAACCTAAGTAGACAGGGTTGCTGGATCGTCTATTTAACGATATTCTAACATTTTTTTATTTTATTACTGCTGTCACCGCATTTAAGGTGACCAGACTTATTTTTGGAATTCCATGGACTATTTTATAGCATTTTACTAACAATTGAAACGTTCTTTGAGTGATTTATTTGATTGTTTCTTCATTGCTGCATGTCTGGTCACCTTTAACATTCTTCTGTACTGTCGCAGTTGTGTGCTACAGAGTTTTATTTTATTTTTAATATTTTAGATTTTATTAAATAGCTCTGCATTGATATTCTTTCAGTATTGAACGTTCTGTGCTTGGGCATGCAGAAATGAAATATTAATTGTTAATCATTAACTATAATTATTATGTTAGACTACAACCGCGCATCCTTACAATGTTCATGTTCCACTCAACTGCGATTCCGGATCAGCATTATGTGACATTCGTGTTGACGCTTGTGTAGGTAGCAGCAAAGCGTATTTTAATGCATTGCGTACATAACTAGAGATCGGATAATCGGATGCATATTAACCTAAAGTTAATATTTCGCTAACAAAGTATGGAAGCGGCTTCTTAGCATTTTTTTCTTACTATAAATCCCGGTATTCCAGAAAGTGTAGGAATGCACAACTAATCGGATACATGGTATGGAAACGACTTCATAAATAACGTGGTTTTATTTATTTGGAAATACCGGGAAATCGGGATCACATAAATATTCCGTTTGTTACACGTGATCCCCGCGAGAAATACAAAGCTGCCGAATTAAAATGGTTGTCCCTGGAAGGTACCGTCACTATATCGGTGGGGTTGTTTTCATGGGTTTCGAGAATGTTAAAGCCGATAGTGACGTGAAAATGTAACTCCAAGATGGCGACTGCGAACATTTTCAAATTTTTCGTCATGGGTGTCGTTTACATGGTTTTCGAGGGTTTTAAAGCCGATAGTGATGTTAAAATGTAAATCCAAGATGGTGGCTGCGAACATTTTAAAATTTTTCGTCATGGGTGTCGTTTTCATGGTTTTCGAGGGTTTTAAAGCCGATAGTGATGTTAAAATGTAAATCCAAGATGGCGGCTGCGAACATTTTCAAATTTTTCGTCATGGGTGTCGTTTTCATGCCTTTTGAGGGTGTTAAAGCCGATAGTGATGTTAAAATGTAAATCCAAGATGGCGGCTGCAAAATTTTGAAATTTTTCGTCATGGGTGACGTTTTCATGGTTTTCGAGGGTTTAAAAGCCGATAGTGATGTTAAAATTTAAATCCAAGATGGCGGCTGCCAACATTTTATTTTTTTTTATCATGGGTGACGTTTTCACGGTTTTCGAGGGTTGTGAAACCGATAGTGGCGTTAAAATGTAAATCCAAGATGGCGGCTGCTAAATTTTCTAACTTTTCGTCATGGGTGTCGTTTTATTGGTTATCGAGGGTGTTAAAGCCGATAGTGACACTAAAATGTAAATCCAAGATGGCGGATGCGAATATTTTTTGATTTTTCGTCATGGGTGTCGTTTTCATGGTTTTTGAGAGTTTTAAAGCCGATAATCGCGTTAAAATGTAAATCCAAGATTGCAGCTGCGAAAATTTTCTAATTTTCCGTCATGGGTGTCGTTTTATTGGTTTTCGAGGGTGTTAAAGCCGATAGTGACACTAAAATGTAAATCCAAGATGGCGGATGCAAATATTTTTAAATTTTTCGTCATGGGTGTCGTTTTCATGGTTTTGGGGGGTGTTAAAGCTGGTAGTGACATTAAAATGTAAATCCAAGATGGCGACTGCAAAAAATTTCAAACTTTTTGTCATGGGTGCCGTTTTCATGGTTTCCGAGGGTTTAAAGCCGATAGTGGCGTTAAAATGTAAATTCAAGATGGCGGCTGCGAAAATTAAAAAAAAAAAGGTGATGGGTATCGTTTTCATGGTTTTGGGGGGTATTAAAGCTGATAGTGACATTAAAATGTAAATCCAAGATGGCGGCTGCGAACATTTCGGTCGGTTTTACAACCTTCTAAAACCACGACAACGACACCCATGACGAAAAATTTAAAAATGTTAGCAGCCGCCATCTTGGATTTACATTTTAATGTTACTATCGGCTTTAAAACCCTCAAAACCATGAAAACTACACCCATGCCGAAAAATTTGAAAATGTTCGTAGCCGCCATCTTGGATTTACATTTTAATGTCACTATCAGCTTTAATGCCCCCCAAAACCATGAAAACGACACCCATGACGAAAAATTTAAAAATATTTGCATCGGCCAGCTTGGATTTACATTTTAATGTCACTATCGGCTTTAACACCCTCGAAAACCAATAAAACGACATCCGACGAAAAATTAGAAAACTTTCGCAGCCGCCATCTTGGATTTACATTTTAACGCCACTATCGGCTTTAAAACTCTCAAAAACCATGAAAACGACACCCATGGCGAAAAATTAAAAAATATTTGCATCCGCCATCTTGGATTTACAATTTAGTGTCACTATCGGCTTTAACACCCTCGAAAACCAGTAAAACGACACCCATGACGAAAATTAGAAAAGTTCGCAGCCGCCATCTTGGATTTACATTTTAATGTCACTATCAGCTTTAACACCCTCGAAAACCAATAAAACGACACCCATGACGAAAAATTAGAAAATGTTCGCATCCACCATCTTGGATTTACATTTTAGTGTCACTATCGGCTTTAACACCCTCGAAAACCAATAAAACGACACCCATGACGAAAAATTTGAAAATTTCCGCAGCCGCCATCTTGGATTTACATTTTAATGTCACTATCAGCTGTAACAGCCTCGAAAACCATGAACCCATGACGAAAAATTTGAAAATATTTTCACTATGGGATCAACTCTGAATTCACAAAAAAAATTACGATGTTTGAAACAAAAGTTCAATACCTACTCGACCAAAATTTATGAAACAGCTGACTTATGTTTCGTGATTTACGGGTTCATCCCATAGTGAAAGTTGCTCATGAGTAGACCCTATGAAAATTTAGTGATAAAAAGTTACCCTTTTTTTTTTTTTTTTTTTTTTTTATTTAAGATGGGTTTGCTCTTGACTCTAGTCTAGGTCAGAGGTGACAGAGACAAAGTCGACGATGGAGTGAGCTTACCCAGAAGAAGCCTGTTCACTCTTACTTTGAATAGTTCAGGGTTGTATACCCTTTCAAAAAATACTTAATTTATCAATTCCGGAATCGCGACATTTTGACGATCGACACAAAAGTGCATTCCTTAATAGCCAAAACCTAAACGTAAGTAAATATACATTCGATTCTATAATCAGAACTATAAATTTGTGAACCCCGGAATCCCGGGATTTTTTTAATACAAAAGTACAATCCATATTATCCAACACTTGAACGCAAGTACCTAACTAAAACATTCGATTCCAAAATCAGAACTTAAAAATTTTCGTTCCGGAATCCCGGGATTTTCTTTTTTTTAAGTGCAATCCATATTAACTAACATCTGAACTTAAGTAAATTATTCATTCGATTCTATAATCAGAAGTCAAAATTGGCCGATACCGGAATTCTGGAATTTTTTAATCCAAAAGCCCACTCCATACTTAGCCAACACCTCAACTATAGGTTAATATGCATCCGATTATCCGATCTCTATACATAACACACTAATTATTGAACTCGTGAGTGTTTATACACTCTTGTTGTATGTTACTTTTATGGTAAGTAATGACAAAAACCTTAATTATAGATATACTAGCTTTTGCCTGCGGCTTCGCCGGCATGGAGGTCGAAAAATATACCACGGGAACGTACTACCGGGATAAAAATGATGCTATGTCCTAAACCAGGTCATGGTCTACCCATTTGCCAAATTTCATCCAAATCCGTTCAGCCGTTTTAGCGTGAAAGCGTAACAAACAAACTGACTTTCGCATTTATAATTTGGATTGCATAGCTATCTATCTATCTTCTTCTATATAAAAAAAGAGAAGTCCTGACTGACTGACTCATCAACGCCCAGCCCAAACCCTTGAACTTAGAACGCTGAAATTTTGCACAGAGCTTCCCTTTATAATGCAGACAAGGAATAAGGAAGGAATTTCCGGTATTACGTCCTGTGGGATATTGTCCGACTTCCATATCTTCCTATGTTTTGGTGTTATAAATTTTTATTAACCACCAATAATTTAAAAAAAACCGGTCAAGAGCGAGTCGGACTCGCGCACCGAGGGTTCCGTACCGATTTCTGAAAAAGTATACTATTTAGAGATATGATTTTATTTTTCCTGTGATCTTTACATAAACTTCTACCACATAGAATAATTTCTGATTTTTTCTCTATGCAAACTTCGGAGATAAGGGGAGATGAGATAAACGGATTTTTTTTTACATTTTTCATCGAAAGCCGAAAACTATGCGGCCTAAAAAAGAAAAAAAAAATATTTGACAATGTGCAAACTGCACTTGCCCATTGAGTTGCCCGCCAGTGAACTCGCCGACATTGAACTACCACCCATGGAATTGTCTACGCGCATACCAAACGGTGGAAGCATATTGGGATTCTTTCTTAAGATAGCCCACCTGCCCTAGTAGCCCTACTTCGAATGTTTAAGACTCCCTTTCAGGCCCTGTTGCACCAAAACAAAAAAAAAAAAAAAAAATTGTTCTTATTTGCAAAATAGTTGGTCAAACGTCATCTAAAACTGTTCCAAATTTCAAGTCGATAGAATTAGTAGTTCTTGAAATATCCAGCTGCGACAGACAGACAGACTGACTGAGTCACACCATAAGGGTTCCCTTTTACCATTTTGGTACGGTACCCTAATAACAAGGTGGATAATTATTCGGCCGGTGTTGGATTCCTGCTGTTACTGCTGTAACTACAGGAAAACGTTTATAAGAGACTGTCCTTAACTTTTTGACTAATTGTTTTAACTGCATTCACAGATTTTGAAAAAAGGCAAGAAAATAGGCAACTCACACCAAAACTTATTTAATCGATCCTGTTTCTCATAAGGTTATTCATAATTATAATGATAGATAATGATAGTGAAGAAGTGGATGTAATAATAGATAATGATAGGTTACTACGCAATGTATGACAAAAGTTTTTGCTATTTGTGACAATTCTTGTACTTTAAACTCTGTTGGTCTGCTAGTTTTTTGATTCTTGTGAGAAACAGGATTGATTGTTATCAAAAACAGTTTTTGTGTAAATTGCCCATTTTGTTGCTGACTGTACAGTTTTTTAAATTAGTGAATGCTCTTAGCAATTACTCAAAAATTTAAGGACAGTCTCCTAAGAACGTATTCCTGGAGGCTTACTATGAGCTCTTATAGCAGGGCAGAAGTTGAACGTTTCCAGTGAGAGAGAGAGAGAGAGAGAGAGAGAGAGAGAGAGACGGAGCTATATAAAAAGCTCATAGAAAGCCCCCTGTAGTTGTAACGGTTAAGATACCTGCCTTTACCGCCCGTCCGAGTATCCATCCTGTATCTACAAGTATTTTTTCTCGAAATTGTCAGATCTGATTTCTATGCCCCTTACACAAGGGTATAGATGAGGTATTCCTACACAAATCAATCTGCCTAGCCTTTACCCAACTATGTCGGGGTCGGCTTCCAGTCTAACCGGATGCACATACCCGTGTTTTACGTGGAGCGACTGCATATTTGACCTCCAAAACTCAGTAACTAGGTAATACGATAACCGTTGGTAAGACTGGTTGTCAGACTTTCGGGCTTCTGACGACCCGTAACGACTGTCAAAGATCCACGAATGGCAACCGGGACCAATGGCTCAACGTGCTTTCCGAGGCACGGAGGAGTCTCGGTATGTAAAAATTGTCACCCATCAACGGACCAACCCCGGCAAGCTGATGGATCGACCCGTGCGGCTGTTATTACTTAGCCACGAGCTCCTCGTATCGCAAATGGATAAAAAAATAAATTATTTCAACTGAAAAACCTATTTCATCGTCTCGTCGCACCTAAGATTTTCGTGCGTGGAACATGAGCAATGTTTGGATGTGCGGTTTTAGTGTAACTATACTTCAATGTTAATGTCTTATCATAATCATTGTTTCATGGATTATTTAAAAAAAAGTAACCATGAAAAATATCATATATCATAATAACTTGCAGTTCACGCGCTAACACAGTGGCATTAATAACAATTTATTTCTCATTATATTCGTTGTGTTCAAATAATGATGACTGCAACCAATTTGCGTGTGTTACACTCGGCTGCATACTGATTTCTCAGCATTAATATGTGTAATAGGTACATGAATGTCTTGTAAACCGTCTTTCGACCGTAACGAAGGCTTACATCACACGGCATCTAAAAAGCAAATAACTTAAACAACACTTTAATGAGTATGCATTTGGACAATTTGATGCAATAGTCGCCTATTTGTTTAATGTCGCATTTTCGCTTCTTTGTGTATTTGTTGTGTTTGTTACTGATGCCACTGTGAGGTGTTTGCGGGGCACAGCCGCGTGTCGTTAACTCTGGTTGTGTTGGTTCAGTTTGTGCCCGCAAGGATTGATGAACAGTTTCATGACCGTTTGGTAAGTCCCGTCACGTCCGACGTATTTTCATAACTGCAGCTTGTACACATAGCACGGTGTTGTTTGTTTTGGCCATCTGTCCCTGAACATTCAGTTTTAGATTCTCGAAAATTATTCAAAAATTTCAAAGGCAATGTTTTGCAGGAAATGTTTTTGAGATATCACAGAACTGATTGACTTCTTCCTTTGTCCCATGCTTTGTTCTCTTAAGCCTGGAAGCTTAAACTTTGACAGATCATTTTTCTCCTCTCCTCTCTAACTTACAGACTAGTGAACGTCTCAGTTAAATAGAGTTTAAGCTTACAAGCGGTTATTAAATATTTAAAAGATTAGTTTAAGTATGTATAGATGTCGCAGCCAACTGGTTTAATTAGCCGTTTAGTTAATCACCTAGACTTTTCACTAAACGGCGGTTCAACTAGCGGCCTGAATGATATTCAGCCATTCAATCAAACAGCTAGGCAAATTACTTGGATCGGTACCGTTTAACTACTTGCCTAGCCCAGACATTTAAATTTAGTTCCAATTTCTGCCACCTGGCCCCTAAATCCACACTGTCAATATGGCGTCGACAAGCGACAATTTTTCTGGTGTTTCTTACAGTTTCAATGCGTTTACGCAAAACCGAATCGGGGCAACCCGACTCTACGTAGCCTCTTGGCTGCTACCCCTAGAGTGTATATAAAAATCCGGTGGCGCGAAGGGAAAGCAGCCCCCGCCCGCTGTAAAAAAGCATATTGTATATCCTTTGTTACGCGAAGAGGTTTCACTTCCCGCAGCGCTGGAGACGTTCAGAAGTAGATGGCCCTATTGGCCAGCCAGTTCATTAAATGTTGTGTTAGACATATTGGCTGAATATCATTCAGGCAGCTCCTCAACGGCGCCGTTTAGTGAAAAGGCTAGACGGTTTACTAAACGGCTAATCAAACCATTTGGCTGCGAGATAGACTTGGGTTTTGGTGACATGCATGTTTTTGCTTAGATTTTGTCAGCTTTATAACATACCCAACTTACTACAGCGGATATAACTCAATGTGTATCATCATCTGGCATGTAAAATAACTTCATCCTAATTCTAGAAACGAAGAAATTGCTCTCCTCAACTAAACCCAATTGATAAATTGGACTAGGCGAATTGGCCGTCGTTTAAACGTGACTTGTCAACTGTGTCCCACATTTCACATAGCGCTTTGCCCTCATTTGTCTTTAAAAGTACCTATTTATGTGATACATCGTTAGACATGATATGAATATGTATTATGAAAGGAAAGAAATTATAGTATACATTTGGGCGCGACCCCTTTTCTTGTTGGCCCGTTTAGTCGAATGCAAGTAGACCAAAAAATACTCCAAAAGTGAAACGAGGTTTATAGTGGTCGGATTTTCATTGGACTTTTTTGTTCTGTTCCTATGTATGGAGTGAGGAGAAAAAATTTAAAAAACAAAATTAGAAGCCGAAAACATTTAAGTTTTTTAATTTTCCCTTATTCTTTTCTGTGTAACTTGAAATTCTACTTCGGATATCTTCCGTCAAATCATATTCCTATAAAATCCTGCAACACGTTTGAGACGCAATCAGTTCGATTTCTGCCACACTTCAGAGTCGCATCAATAGAAACGAACACCATTAAAAAGAGAAGACCATCCATCCTCTAGGAATTAAAAAAAAAGGTCCCATGAAAATACGTCCATTACAAACTTTACTCCACTTTTTTCAAGTTAATTACACTCTACTAGCTTTTGCATGGTTTTATGGTGATACTTTAATTTATTTAAAAAAAAATATCTACTTTTTGTTTTATTGAAGATTTTCTTATTCTTCCCATTATGTTCTCAGTGGTCATTTAGATAGTTTTAAATGGCAATATTTATTTGTTCTCAGGAATCCTTTGGCTCAAATGGAGGAAGAAAAGCGAGAACATGATCTTAAGATGAAGAAAATGGAAAGCGAAATGGAACAGGTCAGTACTGTATTAGAGAAAATATTTCAGAATATAAAAAACCTGCATATTTATATTATTATTTGGGTTAGAATCAGCGAGGCACTTATTCTAATTATTCAGTTGGTCTGACTTTAACTAAAGCAACTGATTCTCAAAGTTATGTTTTGTATAAGACACAAGACACTAACTTTGAGAAACAGTTTAATGTGCTAACATAGCATAAACGGGATTTCCTCTTTAAGTATTGTAAGCACATTTCTAACCGCGGCATTTCTAGGCGGATAACCATTTCCCGCTGCAATCACGTATCTAAATTGGAAGTGTGTCTTTAGCGAATATTAGCGAGCATACGTATAAATCGGCGCGTTTGAATTTACCTGCATCGAACTGCACTGAGCCTAAAAGAGTCATTCGAGTCCGCATGAAAAATATTTCGATCTTACTGAATTGATTTTTCGAATTCTGACGAATAAGGAAGCAATATTCAATCTTTACATAGTTTTTCTAACGCATTATTGGTTTTTCGCGGATTTTCGAGCGATTGGTCAGCCGGTATGCATTTTTTGTCATTTGCATTCTATTATTATATTCTACGTGCACATTCAATTCACAAAATATCATATTTTGCAAACAACTCTTAAAAATCGGATTTATAAGTATAGCTTGTGCAATCCACGAAGATGCGCCCCACTAAGAAAGTCGTGTTAGTTACACTATTAGTAACACTATAACTCAAAAACGACTGAACCGATTTGGCTGAAAATTGGTGGGGAGGTAGCTTAGAACCAGGAGACGGACTTCGGATACTTAAAAAAAAAAAACCTATAAAACGTGGTACAACAACGGCTGGACCGATTTATATGAAATTTTGTGTGTATATTTGAATGGATTCCTGGATGGTTTGAAAACACAATTGAACCCGATAGGTGGCGCTGCAGTCGGGTTCTAGGATCGTTTAGACAGGACAACGTCTGTCGGGTCCGCTAGTATACTATAAACGGTTAAGAGGAGTAGTGGCGTGCCTAATAGTATTGCGTGTATTATCTTCAGGTATTCGAGATGAAGGTCCGTGAGAAGCGCGCTAAGCTGAAGGAATCCGAAGCTGAGCTCGCGCGGCGGCACGAGGCCACGCGACGAGCGCTGGAGGCTCAGGCGCGTGAACTGGACGACCGACAGAGGGCGCTGCACGCCGAGCGAGCCGCGTGGGAGCGCGAGACCGGTCTGTCACTAGACGACCTGCGCCGCCGCTCGCTCGAGGCGAACAGCAAGGAGTACGTACTGGTTTTTTTTCTACATAGCGTCTCGTCATCAACCTGTGAAATCTTGGTTTTTGTTAAACAGATCTTCTGCTTATGCTTAAAAAAAAATTAAGGCGTCTCGCTGGGGCGTATCAAATACAGCACAGTAGTACCCAACTGATATGGCTTACCGACGTACCTGCGCAGAAGATGAATTTTCAAAGCGCGGGAAATGCTATTGACCAATCTGCACGCTCCACGTACCGCGCTTCTTTTTTCCTGTATCGCTATTGGTCGGCAGCTGCCGCCATGTTAGTGCGCGCCGCGCCGTATGTTAGGCGGCCCACAGAGTACATTTGAGTCAGCCGCCATACTTGCGATTGAGACGGAACTAACAGCTGCAGTGTATTATGAACCTTATAGTAGTGATCTAAGGTTGATTGTAAGTTTTAACATTCTTTCGTTAATCTTCGGGGCTATACTTTCTTTTCTGTGCGAACGAAGATTCACGACGCGCCTTATCAGTTGGGTACCACTGTACGCTACGCTACACTATTAAGCTTTTACGTGCAAGCAGAACGCATTGCACGCTCGCCTTAGCACAGCCATGTGTTGTGTGTGCCATAATATGCTTTAGCAGAACTCCATACAAGTGTTGGAATGAAGAAGCATTTGTGTACGCGTCTTAGGTAGAAGCTTTTCAAAAAACTTAGTTTTATTTTCCTCCAAAATCGAGGTCAACGAAGAGCTTGACTATGTATTATTTATTTGTCAAATCAAAATTTCGATAGGAGACAACAATAATGACCAACTCCCGCTAGATCGGAGCACATAGTGTAAGTCCCGAAGATTCTGGTCAAACATCCGTTTGTGTAGAAGCGGCTGGTGAAATGGCCGAATAATTACAGGAAACTTAGTTGTTGTTCAAGCATTTTACATCTATAATAATAATATTAGAGCTGAAGAGTTTGTTTTTAGGGTTCCGTACCAAAATGGTAAAAAAGGAACCCTTATGGTGTGACTCAGTCTGTCTGTATGCCTGTCTGTCTGTCCGTCTGTCTGTCTGTCTGTTTGTCTGTCTGTCTGTCTGTCACAGCTGGATATCTCAAGAACTACTAATGCTATCAACTTGAAATTTGGAACAGTTTTAGATGACGTTTACCAACAAGAAAGAAATAAAAATATATGTATTTTTTTTGCAACGGTCACTGAAAGGGGTTCTTAAAAATTCAAAGTGGGGCTACTAGGGCATGTGCAAACAGCGCTCTTTCTTAAGATACCCCATCTTAAGAAAGAGCGCTGTTTGCACATTCTCAAACAATTTTTTTCTTTTTTTTAGGCCCCATAGTTTTCGAGTTTTGATGAAAAATGTAAAAAAAAAATACCGTTCCCCCCTTATCTCCGAAGTTTGCAAAGAAAAAAATATGAAATTATTCTGTGTGATAGAAGTTTATGTAAAGATTACAGGAAAAATAAAACGATGTCTCTAAATAGCACACTTTTTCAGAAATCTGAACGGAACCCTGGGTGCGCGAGTTCGACTCGCTCTTGACCGGTTTTTTGTTTGTTTGAACGCGCTAACTACTAGTCGGATTTAAAATGTTCTTTTTGCATTTGATAGCCCAATTCTTGAGGAAGGTTATTTAACACCACGCTAGGATCTTTAGGAGCCGAGCAAAAAGAAAAAAAAATGTCGGAAAGAACGCTAAGCAAAAACGAAATAATAGCGCGGGCAGGCGGTGCTATGTGACGGGGTGGGTCGGGGGAACAAGTAACACGCGGGCGTAGTCGCGGGCAGAAGCTAGTTCATGAATATGACTGATGTACAGTACTCTAAAAAAAAAAAAAAACTGACTATATATATATATTTATAAAAGAAAGTCGTGTTAGTTACACTATTTATAACTCAAGAACGGCTGAACCGATTTGGTTGAAAATTGGTGGGGAGATAGCTTAGAACCAGGAGACGGACATAGGATAATCAAAAAAAAACGGATAAAACGTGCTATAACAACGGCTGGACCGATTTAGATGAAATTTTGTGTGTATATTTGAATGGGTTCTTGGATGGTTTGAAAACACAATTGGACCGGTAGGTGGCGCTGCAGTCGTGTTCTAGGATCGTTCAGACAGGACAACGTCTGTCGGGTCCGCTAGATAATAAAACAAAGTCGGGTTATTTACACCACTTATAACTCAAGAACAGCTTTACCGATTTTTACGATGTTTGATTTGTTAGATTTGTCTCCGCCCCCAATAGCAGAATAACTATTAAAACATGGGAAAAATTCACAAAAAAAAAATATTAAGAAAATTCATTTTCTCATACATGAAATTTGGACAGGGCAACGTTTGTTGGGTCAGCTAGTTAGGTATATTCCTTGATACTTTGGTTGCTCTTGATATCTTTGATAGTTCGATTTAGTGCTTTGATTACACTTTTGTAGGACATCGTACTTTCATTTCAAACCAACAGCTCACATTGCTGTAAGATTCGTCCCCACTCGCTGTTTTTACTAATGTTACAAACTGGTATTTCCTCATGAACTAAGTATAATGGCTGTTTGAGAACCATAGAAATATATTATGTCAAGTACCTACCCAATGTACGCAGGTCTCCAGATCAAGCTATACATTTCCAGTGTAAGCTGGTCTTGCATTGTATAGGATTTTCTTACAGTGAGAGGTCAGTGTAAACTGGAAATGTATAGCTTGATGTGTAGCCGTGTGTACCGTTCGGCCATCATTTAGCAATGAGGCGTCTTTTCCAGAGGAGGCTACTGCAACGGCAACTCCTTTATCTTTCCAGATTTGAGTAAAAATCAGATTAAGGGCTGATTTTTCAATAGTCAGATAACTCTTATCTGAAGAATTACATGTACCTAACTCTTTATTTCTTACCAAAAGCTTAAATTTAAATTTTCATATCTCTTCAGAGATCATGGGCTTCCCATACAAAATTTCATCCCCTATAACAACCCTCTAGGATTATTTTTAAGAAAAAAATATAGCCTATGTCCGTCCCCGGGATGCCATCTATCTCCTTGCCTTTCATCGAAATCCATTCAGCGTCTTATGTGTGAAAAGGAGACAGACAGACAGACTTACTTTCGAATTTAGAATATTAATATGGATGTGAGATTTATAGTATCTAACCTCTGCCTTTTCGTTTTCCAGGACTGTCGACGGCAAGGATAAGAAGGACAAGAAAAAGAAAGGTTTGTTTTAGATACACGAACACAGTCTCGTCGGCCTCGCACCCACCGTTACTTACGCGTAACTAACCTCGCGGCGCCTGCGCCCGTCATCGATCGAGTGTCGGTTCCCTCGGTGCTTACGTTTTGGTATCGAAACGAGGTCCGAGTACAAATAGAAGTTTGATTCCTAATATCGCGTTTTAAATTTTAAAATAACGAAACATGCCTTGGCGTTCTGTCTTTTATTATTCGTGAATACCGAATTACCCGAGTAGCTTCGATCGATGATTTTCTATAGCATAGCTCTTATGCTAAATGAGATTCAGACCGTATTCTGGCGGGCTCCTGTTATTAACAAAACATACTCGATAAAATTAATTATGTCTATGATTACTGTGACTCTTCGAACATAATACTAGAATACTTTACGTATTTTAACTCTATTCTCCTTGTAAAATAGATACTTAAATTCTTCTGATTGCTAGAATTGACAAGCCCTTAGTTTATTGGGACTGACTGTACATAGCGTGATATAAATTGTTTGAGAAATAGAATTCATGATTGATTGTATTTGAAATTTGGAGACTTTGGGTAGCGAGATTTGTTACTTTTCTTTTTAAATTGTCAACCTAATTCTAGGTTATATAGTGCCATTTTCAGTGTTGTGACGAGTAACAGTACTGTCGTAAACACAAGTATTTGTCAAGTGAAAATTGCTTTATGTCTTCTGTCCAGCAATGTGTGTTCACAATAAGAGTTTGTCTCACTAATTACTCTACTTAAAACTTGTACTTTGTATATTGAAGTTTCCCTGTGACTAAATCACTCTTTTGGTGACTGTTTTGTTTCTTTATGGGTTATTAATGTCTTTTTATTACTTTTAATACAGTTGGTTCAAAATTATAGGTAATCTAATAAAACATAAAACCAAGTAAATATACCTAACAAAAATAAGCAAAAGGGAGAGCCACTGAACCTCACTTGAAAATGTTTTGACGTTTGCCAAAAATGTTGTAATTTACTATATTCTTGTAATTTTACGTCACGTATTGAGATTTTTTACGTCATTTGCAGATTGGTCTTTTAAGAGTGTCGCAACTGGAATAGTTATATAATAAGGACCATAGTCCGCACACGGCGCACTTAACTAATTAGTAAGTTATAGGTCTATGGGCTTAGCATAATGAAACAACGATTATTGAAGACTACAGGATGTTATAACTTTGTAACTGACATGCGTTGAGGAAGTTAATACAAAATTTACCATGAGTCTACATTGTATGAGATTACTTTTGTATGTATTTTATTTATAAGACTTTTCCATGACAAAGCATTTATTATGATAAGTGAGGCCTAATTTTATACTTCTGTGTTTCCAATGTATTTTGTAAAACATACATATTTTATATGATTATTTATTATTTTTGGTGTTTGAAACTGTTTAGCTGCTAGCAGCGTTGGATTTAGCACAAACAATATTACAGCTTATGAGTAGACATTTACGTCCATAAAGATGCCAAATAGCTTATAATAATGGTATACTTTAATTGAAGACGAATGTGTCATTATTTACTGTATTTATTATATTATATTATTGTTGAGTAACACTAGATAGACAACTCAATCAGAAACGTTATCGATTCAGCTCAATATCTGGGTATTTAACATAGGCACTCAGTCTTTATCTTTAATGATAAATATAGCATAATGAAATCTATACATTATTAATATTATAAATGCGAAAGTAAATCTGTCTGTCTGTTGTCTTTTCATGCCTTGGCGGCTGAACGAAATTTGGCATACGGATAGACTATGACCATGCTGAGGGCATGATATAGATAAATAAATAATAATATTTGAGAAGAATGTTTACCGCTTTTTTTCTGTTATATTTAAAAGTAGAGAGAGAATACCGTAGCAATTCTAAAAGTTCGCATTACGTAATACCCACCATTCAAAATTTTAAAGTGGCATATTTTTTACTTGTATATCATTACTAAAAGTGTAATACGATTTCGGACTAACCGGTGCATTCATACACCTGTCGAAGGTTTAATTAGCACGGCGTTTGTTATAACTGTACAAAGTTATATTGTGCTTAGTGATATTAAAATATGCTCATAGTTCAGTTGTGAAATAGAATCTAGCTCTAGCTAGTTGTTTAGCGTTTCTTTATAGTAACGAGTAAAGGAATGATGTAAGGATCTCTCACCAACAGAAATTGAAGAATGCATGGAACGAAATAGTATTATAAACAATCTATATTATTCATTATATTGTCAAAGCCGCATAAGATTCTTTGATCGACTTCAATACACGCTATAAAGTAACTCTTGTTTTAATATCTTCTTAAGACTCATATTCTACACTATACCGCTAATCAGTTAGCTTGTTTTAGGCTATGTAAATATTTTGTTTAGTTATTATTATTTACGAGCAAAATATATATTATCAAGTTATGTTACTAAATGACGCGTTATTTATGACACATGCATAATCTTAATTTAATCAGCATGCGATGTTTAAATAAATTTGTATTATTTCCTCCACTACAGTATTGACTTCCGCGTTAAATTTAGTACTTTAGGTGATAAGATTATGCTTAATTTTGTATTTTGTGTAGGGTTACGGCCCGCTACCATACACATCTCTTGCTTAGTCATTACGATGGATTGTGATGAGTGTTGGGAGAGGAAGGGAGTTCAGACGATGTAATATATTGTACCTTTGAATAAATATAAATAAATACGTAATATATAGGAGTAGATCGTTTTATTTAAAACATTCACATAGCATCAACGGGTTGTTCCCACTATTACTACCATGAATTCCTACCAGTAGGTATAGTGTGAATTTTCTTTTTATCGCTTATTATCCAAAATATCAAAAGACGCCCGTAATTAATGAATACCTATTTGCCGTTAAAATTGGTAGGTAAACTGAAGAAAATTCACACTGTACCTTCTGGTAGGAATTCATGGTGTAGGAATAGTGGGAACAACCCGCATCGACACAAGTAGGAGCGGGGAGTTGTAATGAAACACAGATCCTCGTATGAATTCTCTTTTTATTTGGTGATGTAATAGATCACGTACACAGTGTTATTACATTCGTCGACCACATCAAAATACAATCCATAAATTCACGAACAACCTCAAAATATTCTGTTATGTAAACAACGTTACTACATCTAGATATATTATTAAATATCTTTGGCAGCACTATGGAAAATATACTTCTACTTATAATAATGAAAATGCAACTTCAAATATATTATAACAATCACAACAGTTTATCGACAATACAATCTTTATACACAAAGTAACATTAAGTTAATTTAAAATATTCGACGATACGTGTTTTAACTATGACATCTCTTCACTGAATTTAATTCTATCAAAATTAATTTATTTACAATACCTATTCATTTTATCGGGGTTTTACTCCTTCAGGGTAATTAATTTACACATTAATGTAAGAGAATAATAGAAAAAATATTTTGTAGTTATTATAACTAAGTACTTTGCACATCATTTTATGTGTGTTAATAAAAGACGTCTTAATAAGTGTAGGTACATGGATTATAACTGATTAAATTAGACTGATTTCATATATTATTGCAGATTATTATTTACTGTATTCGCGCCCTACGTAGCCGTGATAATGAATTAGGCATTCAACTTTCGGAAGCTCAGTTTTTATTAGATTAGGTATCCCATATTTCATTATTAAATTTGGAGAATATAGCCACTTCTAAGAATGTAACTACCTACGTTATTTGAAGTGCAAATAATATTTTATAATGTTCCCTCTTATCTAAATAGTCTCCTTGCGTTAGATTGCTTGGCGTCGAGGTAGGTAATACAGTTTACATCTCAGGCCATTCGTTCACTATTAACTAATTGTATCGCGCTTGGAACCAATGTCTTCTGCTAAGTGATAATGCGCTCATAGCCGTAGGCAATCTCAAATTCAGCATGTATCCTACTATATATCTAATTAAATAGAAGAATCTCTTGCTAAGGTCTCCTCCTTTGAAGTTCTGATCTATTATATTATACCTTGTCTATATTATATCTTAACTATAAGTACATAATTATTTTAGTAAGTATTTATGGTTACTATTTTGGTGTTCATTCGTGTTACTAAAGTTAATTTACTATAAAAACGTTGAAATTAAAGGACGTTGTACTAAATCTCGATAAGTATCTTGTAATATCACAAATCACTGTATCGCTAAACTCTACTTATACACTAACCGATAAATTATGATATCGTTATTGTGATGACCGTTCATTAATGTGTAATTCACTATTAATTTATGATAATGAATTCTCGTTGAAAATTTCGGTAACGGTGCTAATTAGCTAAACGCTAAAGTCTAAGCGAGGAGGCACAATGGCACAGCTATTGTATTCACGACCTACAATATACGTATGTACTCCGATGATACTATGATTCATAAATTATACCATGTATTCGTTAAGTTTATACCATGAAATGACCGTGACGTAAGCAGTGAGTGTTAACGTAGTGAGGCGGCGGGCTTCTCCATATCACTCACAGTGTGGACCGACGAACGTTCGAAATAGGGATTCATGTTTAGACTCATATAGGGTTCAGTTTGATGATCAGTTGCGTACCTATTATAATCATAGACAGAGAATTGGACTGAGCGTTAGCCTCACAAAAGTGACCACTCTCTAGAAAAAGACAGCGATTATGCGGCCAATACTTGTAGTACTACTAAAAAGACAACTACTGGCCGCGGAATCGCTTTGTCTCTCTCGTACTTTTCGGTCTGTATTATCTGCACTGCACAACTGAATACCGAACGCTCAGTCTATTCTCTATGTCTATGATTGTAATGCCTCATCCAGAATTGTTTTGGCACAATTCATTTATGAATGACGACGACATACAAAAATTACTGTCGATTCTGCTATATGCATTTAGCAATACAATAAAGCCAATCAGCTTTAATTCAAATATCATAACAGCCCTGCCTAGAGCATTCGCAACCATTTTATCTTATAATTTGTATAAAAGCAATATGTTTGTATATAATTAATTTATAGCCCATGAATCGATAAACATGTCACTCCACTAAACTTAGTGAGAAACCTTAATAAACTTAATTGTTATTAACAGTCAAAGCAGTTAACGCTAATCTTTGTTTCTAACGTTACGTGGCCACAAGTTCGATTCACAACTCTTTCTTTATAAAGCTTTATCAAGCTCTTTACATTAGTAAATATTGTGGTAACTAATCTAATCATCTCTTATTACAATTGAAACTGACTTATACTTAATTATTAGTGTTCTAGATTAATACATTATGTACTATTATGTAACTAAGAAGGCAATAAACAAGATTAAAGATTAGTTAAAGTAGTCAGTATCGTATTAGATAACAATTTCGTTAGATATAACTATAGATATTACGAAAGCCAACATCGTTCACGTTGTAAGTTTAGAAGAGTAAATGCTAAAAGTATGTTTGAAACAAGCGAAGTGTTATATAGACCGGTATAGCTTTAGAACGAGCACGGAAGACAGGCACCGTTGTGTCGGCGAGAAGCACAGCGAGACGGTCGTAGATAGCGGTGGCTAAGCGGTAGTACACTACGCGCAGTACAGAGAAGTAATGAATAACTTGCGGCTGTCTTAACAACTACTTACATAGGTACGTAATATTGCGTCCATTATTTATACGTATTAAGTAATAGTAGATCTGTTCTCACACAGGAGTGCATTCGTTCTGTACCTACCTTCAATGGGTGGAGGATATCGAAAGAACTAAGTACAATTTGCTACTAAATATACAGAAACTGCAACAACTTGGGTAGGGCTGTAATGCTTCATTGGACATCCCAACCATTCTTATGCTTTCCGTTTTTTCTATTAGAAAATCTTTCATATAGGTAGGTAAATAAATAAACTACTGAACTGACCGTAGACGTAGGCACGCTCATGTTTCTCTTTTTCTCTATTAACAATAAAGTCTTAAAGACTAAATAAATAACGACTTTGTCGTTCGTCTGTAGGCAGTAGAAACTATGACCTACAAACTGATATGTTTATTATTGCCGTCACACTTTAGTTTAGTTGATGAGCGGTGTCGCAGGCATGCCGGGCGATGCGCGTCTCCATGCAGTGCCAGCCCTGAACACGTTGCAGCATGCATGAGCTGGCGTCAAACGAGTGCCCGCGTTCTGCGCCGGCGCGGCTCATAGGCCGAGGGTCTATATAACACTGTGTTTCTGGGCGACGAGGGAGTTGCTGGAGCAACCACCAGAGTCAATTTCCCTCATCTTAACATTAAACATCCTCCCCGTCAGAAAGATGACGTACGACATCCATTAACCACGGTACACACATGCAACACACATCTACCTATTTGTTCCGCTTCACAATCATGCAATGTATACAGCCGCACGCGCAGCCTGCTCAAGTAATGTCAATATGACCATAGATATTCTAATGTTTGTACACGAACTCGTTGAAAGAGAAATGACTAAGAATGCGATAACATCGAATGCAAGAGTAACACTGTGTTCTGAAGTATATGTGGTAAAGTAGAATGTTCTGAAAATAATGTCGCCGCCGATGCCAAATGAAAGAGAGAAGCTGCCGTGCATAACGCAAAACAAAGTGCAACAGGACCACGGAGAGTGCAGTACGGTGCGCAGAGAAGTAGGTAGCTTAGGTGTGAACAAAGTGAAGGACCAGTATATGTATATTACTTACATATAAATAGATAAAAGTTAGTAGGGTTAGAAGTACTTATTATAACAGGCTTAACAGAGGGAAACTTAAAAAAAAACAGGCTTCTCTGTGTTGTTTACGTATTAATTGTAACAATGTGTAACATTATGAAAGTGTAACAAGTATTATATTTATTGTACGATTTCACTCTTCTTAATTATTGATCACAAATTGTTCTATTCGAGGCATTATTTATAATACCTATGACTGCAACTGTCTGTACCTATACGCCTTTCTACTCTATCAATAAGTTAATAGCACTGGAAACTACGTTTGAGAAAAAAATATAAGTAAATATTGTGGTGTTAACATTGAAGGCCCTGTTTATAGTAACAAAGTTTTATCTTATAATATATTTATTACTTTCGATCCACAGCCAAATGCGTTGCGTCCGCACGCTTGCCATCTAGCTTATGAGTAAAAATACTGATGCCCGTTTACACTAACACTAGGAAACATCTAAATGGACGCCTAAATATTATTGCACTGTTGAATTTTCTACTCTCGATTCGGAACCGAGCGATGAAAGCCAACAGTACGCTTTTATTAGCGTTTATTTGGGTGTTTCCTAGTGTTACTGAAAACGGGCATAAGAGTTGAGTTGAGAAGACGCTTTGTGTGTCGCAAGTGCTCTGCAGAAACTTACTTTGTATATCGTACTGTCCATCTTATTATTAATTAAATTGCTACAAACGATTAATTAATGACTGCTTATTTATGCGAGTTATAATCATTTGTAAGCAAGGTTTGTCGGTGTTCAAGTACCACACGGAATAACGTGTAATTGCGTTATTTTAGGCATTGTTGAACAGTTACACATCATTTCATGTGGTCCATAGTACCGGTACCGCACTAGAAGTACATAAAGCTGTACAGAATGCCATTCGTTGTGTATACGCCTCATTTTGTCTCATAAATGTTTCTTTTAATTCGCTTTCTTTCTAGGTGTCCGTATGATGTATACCTACTATTAACATTAGGTATTAAATTAGCCGATGTTGTACGCCAAATCAAAGGTGCCTTCGCAATTCAAACGTCTGAATTGAGGAGCCACTTCAACAATATGTTTGATGATATTTAAAGTAATTAAAAATCATTGTTAATTCGTTCACTAAAGCCGTACTGTTATTATTTAGTTCCAAACGAACAAAAAATACAGAAGTTTTAGCCATCTTTTGAATTAACTCCAAACGGACTCACAATTTGGCAAAAGTCGAGTAAGTAGCAAAGGAACAACTCTTTACATTAGTATGTAACTTATGGTTTTTGGGCCTTAGGGCCAAAGTGCAGATACCCATGCTTGTTGCCCATTCTCCTTAGAATATATTCACTTAAGTGATAAGTACTAAAAACGTGTTTTAATTGGCTGAAGTACTCACTTTCCGATAAACAGTGTGGTATATGTAATTATGGATTGAGGAGTGACACAATCACAGCATTGTAGCTATCTCAAATTCAGCAGTACTTACAAAACCCAGTTTCGTTGTACAGATGATTATATGAATTCATAGGTACCTACTTACTATTTAAAAAAATACCCATCGGCTAGTTTTCTGATTCTACGGTAGCTTCTCAATTCAGACGTTTGAATTGAGAATTTGTATTAAAACCCTTAAAATGTTACAGGCCGTTTTAGGGTCCTTGAACGTCCTGTAACTTTTTAAGGGTTTTACTACCTACAAAATCGGATAATTTATTATTTAATGGTAGTAGCCGCTTATAAATTTCAGACATGGCTTCTCAATCCATAGGTACGGACACCTTTCTAGTTCCTATCTTGTTCTTCATAAGTTGCAGATGCTGTCAGTAACTACACAAATGATAGGTATCAAATGATAATGTTACCTCAATCCCTAATCAAAATCTTACTTGATGCATCCAGCTCGTCCAATATATTAAAGGCATTGTTGGACAGTTTTATGTGTATCAGCGCGGTGTCGGTTCTTCCGACCTCAGGCGACGAGTTGTTTGAAGACGTTTATGTCTTTAAAACAAGAGGAAGCTGACCCTGGTCCGGCGCGCGTCGCCTTTGCCGCGCCGGCCCATGCCGTACTGTCACATGGCCGTGTCGGAGCTGCTGCCGCCCGGCTTGGCGTCCCCCCCCACACCGCCGCCCCCCTCCTCGTCCCGCGCCGCGCGCCCGCCCGCCGCCGCGCCGCCCGCCGTCAGCCCCGTGAAGTCCAGGTTGTACTGTATGCCATCATAACACACTAGTTAGCAGAATTGTAAGTGTTCACTAACGACAAGCGACACGAACAAGGGATTTTTTCAGCTAGAAAAGTCCCCTTCCTCGTGAGCAGAACAGTTACTCGCATATTTTCAGATAGGTTTGGTATAATTTAAATTTTCTGAGTAAAATATGCTTTTTATAGGTCTCATGGTTAGACATTGAGTTCACACACATCTAAAGGAATACGAATATATTCTCAAAATGATAAGAAACACCATGCTCGCGAATCAATTTGCGGTCTTAAGCATTACTTCGAATTAATTAAATCCACGGTTAATTCAAATTGAAATTAAGGGGGAAAAGTTTTTCCAGTAATGAAAATTAGAGACCATGTGTGTTGGTTTTAATTGACATTAGATAAACTTTAGCAAAATTACTTAACAGAAAAAAAAAACGGATTCACTCAAAGGTCATATTCGTTTATGAACTTATAAGTGAATGATTAATTAAAATACCACACAGATGCTAAACTAATAATAATAAGTTATCAATTGCAATATCACACCAACAACATTAATAATAGCTATGGGTTACCAAACAATGCTACACTAAATCCACGGTTAGTAAATGATCAGTTTGTTAATGATTTGCATTGGATACAAACTGAACTGTTAAACAAAAACCACAATTCGGAATTCACAAATACCTACTTCAACCATTCAGTACACTATTTTCACTCTTATACGTGGATGCTTTTTGTAAATTTGGCTTCCAATGCATAGGAACTCTCTCAGGCATACATAGGGAATACTGAAAATAAATGTAACAAATAACACTTAAACAAAAGGAAAATGAGACATGGAAAAGCATAAATAAAGAGATAATAACAACTGATAGGTTGGCTGGACACGAAGACAAGTAATTCATATACACATTATCTAACAGGGAATCTCAGACGTGGGAACGTGTTTAGCTTTCCCTGTAGAGCACAGGTTCTAGCTGGCTAAAAAAACTTGTATGAAAGAGGTACCTACCTAAGTCGATATTAGCATAAATATGTTTTCATGATGAAATATTTTCGTATGGGCATGATTATTATTAACATGCTCACTTAAACTACGATACACAGGAACACATAGATACATGAATATGGTGATGTGATATATGCGGGTGCAAGATAGAGACAGACCGAGTCGTCCCGCGTCTGTGCTGAAGTTTTGTTTATCGCTTTGTCCAGCGGAATAAGACCCTGGCGTGGACGGAACCACCCGGTGCATGGAGAAAGGAAAAAAAGATATAAAAATAAATACAACAATAAACAGTAAATAAAAGTGGGATTCTTCATATTTAAACTGCTCTATTAGTTTACTATATGTATAAAACTAATATCTATTAAACTAATGAGATTTATTCTTGTTGTTATAGTAGCTAATTTTCTGATTCTTTAAAAATAATTGTATCGGGCTAACGCAGATTGGTGCGGCTCGCGCCGCAACGCAACGCATTACAAAAATACTCCTTCATCAGTTTCGTACATTTTATATGAACCAACGCACACTAAAGGCCGCACTTTTTTATATGAATATTCGTTGCGCTGCGGCCCGTTGCGGCTGTAATGTACGCTTGGCTTTAAGATGTAATGTGTAAATTGCAACCAAGAATAAATCCCGTAATTTTAATCACACTGTTTCACCGTTTTCCCGAAACTAACAATCACGAATGAAATATAATCTTTAAAGTACTTAACAGGTGCAACACTCTGGTGCCTTTTAACCACTCCCACACGGGCCTCCCACGGCAAAGGTACCTAAGGAACATTATGTTCCAATGCACTAAAATCTTTACATTTCCTAGAAAATTTACTAAACTGTCAAAATGTGCGATGTGTTGCTCGAAAAAGAAATTGAAAAATATAATATTGTATAGGTATAATCAAATAGATTTAAGGAATGAGCGGTCACCTTGTTCGCGCAATCGAAACATGTAGTGACGACTTTACTAATAACGTTCATAAGATGTTTGGTCTCCTGTATAACGTTGTCTACTTTGCTGAAGGTGGCTGCGCGCCCAACCGTCGGCTCTTTCACTGTGAATTGTAGCTGTTGCACATACGTTGGAACCTTATCAAGATGCTCTAGAAGTTCTTTTTTTGTTGCTCCCGCGGGTACCTTAAAATATATTTTATATGATAGATACATACATATACCATTTAACTATGGATGTTTTGCATGCTATTATTGGTTTACCTGATAAGAAAACTGTCGCACAATTTTATAAAGTCTATTGGCTTCCTCCGCGAAATATTCCGCTTGTGTGAAGAGGTCTTGAGTAGTGTTTAGACGGCCTTCACCTTTTGTGAATTGGTACATAGCGAAGGCCATGGAAGACATATTTTTTGCCCTGTAATTTGTGAAGGTCATGTTCAGATTCGAAGTTATAATTATGAAATAATTATGTAGGAGTTATATTCGTATGAGTGGTGATAGTGATCCCTACCTCTTCACAATATCGTTGTTTTCGTCGGCAGCTGCACCCTGCCATTTTTCAGTCTCGGCATCCATTTCAGAGGACATCATTTTCATTTCTAAACCAGACTTCGCGATCTTTGCTTGCTCGTCAGAATCCAACCTTACTGCTTTCAGAGGTTTGCTTGTTGTCCCGTGTTTCTATGAATTAGTTGGAACTAATATTAGGTGCATACTGATTGCGCATTCGGATGTTAGGTATGTTAGTTTCGGAATTGAGTGTAATGTCTTACATTAGTGCTTGTGTTCCTGCTACCTGTATAGATCTTAAGAAGTCTGCGGAGCGCGAATTGTCCGTACCAAACGTACCTAATCATTTGCAATTCGAGCATATCTCCTCCACCATATTATGCTGTTATTCGGATTGGGACAGCATGTATGTTGCTCCTGTTATAGCACCTAACCTATAACGAGCCACGGAGCGTATAACGTTCCCACTGCTGGGACACAGGCCTTCTCTCAGTTGGTGGATGTCACATGTCTTCGAATTATCGGTTCTAGGTCATGCCGGTTTCCTCACGATGTTTTCCCTCACCGTTTTGAGAGCCGTGGTGATGAAATAATTTATACACAAAGTAAAGCGCCTGCCAGGGTTCGATCCTACGACCTACAACACGTAAGTCGCGGCCGTTACCACTGGGCCACCACTGCTCACTGCTGCTGTTGCTCCTGTTAGTAGGAACATAAGTGCATTTCGCAAATTTTTACTGCGTAAATTACATACATGTTTTTTTTTCATATTTGTTCTGTTAGCTTATCTATGTTGTCTATAGTTACACAGATTATAAATCCCTAACAGAGCGGTGCGCCGCGACCCAGCAGCTGCTGGTCGTGGCTGCCGGGCCGTGACCGCCAAGTTCCGAATGGTAGGTAGGTAACCTTTACAATTTACATGATACCTTCATTGTGAGAGCAGCCGAATGAGTATCAGTCACAATTGCGGTCACTGATATGAAATTAGATGTAAATGAAAATGTGTGTGTTCAGTGTACGTGCACTACTTACTCCTGGCCTCGGCAAACTGCTGTACTGCTGTTTGTCGGGCCTGTCGTCCGTGAGGTCCAGCAGCTCGCGGGCGAGGCGCGCGGCGTCGGCCAGCAGCCACGCCCACATGTCCACGAACACGTCGAGGTTCTCCCGCGCCGCCGTGCTGCCCGGGTGCGCCGCCAGCGTCCGCGCTGCCGTCACTACTTGCGGTCCGTATATCCTAAGGTTTATTTCCGCAAACTTTGCACTCACTTGCAGAGTCTCCGACAAAGCTATATGCCTTAGTAATTTGCAAACCTGTTGAATAAAATATATACTTACACGTAGGTACGTCGATTCTACGGATTCGTGTCCATTTATTAAGTTAAGATTCTGCAAGTTACCTCTATAATGTGATCTAATTGTTCATGGAGCCGGCTGGCTATATTGTGCAGTCTCTCTGATTCTCTCTCACCACAGGAACTAGCTGCAGGGAAAAACACTATGTTGCTCTCATAGATTTACGTTACGAATATCCATCAAACTGCATTTAAAACAGAGCCATGAAGTGTTTGGTGAAGAAGCTGTTATGAGGCCATGCAACTTGTTAAAATAGTTAGTTAGGACAATACTCTATACCTGCTTGTTTACCTATATATGCTAGGTCGGAGGCGAGTCTCTTCGCTTCGTCAGCGAGGGGGGCGAGATCTCGCGCTTGATCGCGCGCTGCAGCGACTAGCGCGCGTTCAAGCTCCGACGCGGCGCTGGTGGCGCCCGTGCACGCACTTTCCAGCGCTGTCGCAGTACCGTTGGCACCTTGCTCTTCCTGAATTATGCACACTTAATAAAATCTTTAAACGAGATGATCATTAGGAGTGACAGTGGTAGCTTACCAGCGATACAGCGACGGCAACTAATCTCTCTAATTCGTAAGCTATTCTTTCGGCGAGGGCTAGTATCCGTTGTCGATGTTCGTGCGAGGTGTAGGCGGAGTCAGTGAAGTCGTGCGTGCGCTCGACGAGTGCGCGCAGCGTGGACGCGAGCGAGCGCCGGCGCGGCAGGTCGGCGCCGCCGCGCGCGCGCGCCGTGCGCACCTGCCCCGTGAGCCCGCGCAGCGCTCCCAGCGCCGTGCCCGCCTCCCATTGCGCAGCCTAGACATTTAGTCAATTTAAGTCTAAAACACAAAATAGGCACCTCTCTAAATCTTCAAATTATTTGAAAGTAGCTGATTCCTACCTTACACTTAATTATCTAATCACGGGACAACTAAATACTTAAGGTACAGAAAATAGGTGTTCTTAGCTTCGATTAAAGTGGAAAAGATGTTTTTTAAGAATTTATTTAGTGAAAGAAAATAGTGCTTTGTTATCTAATAAGCGTATAGGTAAATGACTATCACTTTTAAGGTCTACATCACATACTTACATACTTACTTTATAATTATTTAAGCAGGCTAATTTACTCACCACTGTCGAGCTCGGGGACCTACCACCACCTCATAGAGCAGTATTATTTTAACATTACCTATTTTGTGATTCGTATCCCCCTACGTGCCTTAAGTGCCTTTTTTTAAAACCTCAAATAGCAGTAAAATTGTCACAAATTATGGGAAAATTTTATAAGAATATAATTTTATCTAGCTAACCCGATAGACGTTGTCCTGTCCAAATTTCAAAAATTCTATAAGTAAGTATGCACTTTTAGTTTTCCCGAATTTTACAATTTTCCCGGCAACTTTTCCAATTTTTCTCTTCTTAAGAACCTTTCTCAGACTTCAACTAATAAGTAGGTCAAACTCGTCAAAATGTAGGGAGCAGCTGGTTTTTTTTTTCGCGATTTCGGGATTGGTCCCATAGTAAAAGTTGTTCATAATGATGAGTACAATGACCCCTCAAGAGGTTGCTGGTGTTTTACCAATAACCCTGTATAGATTAAGTTACTCGGACCGTGGACAAAACGGATTCATTTTTATTTTAACCGACTGCAAAAGGAGGAGGTTATGCATCTGACGTGTTTTTTTACTGGGCCGATGTAGGTACAAGGTAGGTTGTACGTGATTATTTTTTAATTTGGTAGAAGCTCGCGCGGTGTTCCCATAAATGTTACGGTCGCAAATCATAGTTTAATCAACATACAGAAGAGTACATAGGTACCTACATACCTACTAGGTACCTAGGTAATAATGTTTTGTTAGATTTTTTCACAAGGAAATTTGAATTTCACGGGCTATTCTGGCTAATTCGGAGTGTATAATATTATTATAATCTTGAAATACAACTTTCTTGAAACATTTCGATAAAGGTGGTGCTAGGGCCCCAGTAGGTACTTAGTTTGTAAATTGACCTAATCTCTGAAAGTATACCTACGTGTACGTACGTACCTATAAAGTTATTTACGTAGCGGGAAGCTTAGCCAGGCCTTTAGAATAGCTAAGCTGCTTGGAGCGTGGTCATTAGCAGAATTTAGTGAGTTAAAAACTTTTAATCATTAGAGTCTATTATGGCTACGTTTATAAAATACAGGTGCTCTTTACTTATTGCAACTTTAAAGAATTGAATGCTTCCTCAAGTCCAAATATAAATAAGTCCTGAAATATAAACGAGAACAATAGAGTAGATAGGTATTGATAGCGCTCGAAGGCATTTATTATTCCACTTACTGAATTGATTAATGTCTATATATTACTTAATTAAAAAATAATTCATTATTAAGGCCTGCTTGCATCACAAATCGCTAATATGTTTACCGCTAAACGTTTTGTAAAACATCGCTCGGTTTCTGTAAATCTAAGTATGTTTTAAGGGGCCTTTCACAAAATTTCGTTCTGACAGATTATGTGTAATGAACTAATGAAGCATGATGCAATTTGGCAGTTGTAATTACTTACGTTTATTTTGAATCTTATAATTTATTTATTTTTGTTTCAAGTATGAAATTTTGATTTCTTTTAAACTACTGTTACCTAACGTTTATTCTGGTATAAATTTTTCGTAATAATATTAATGTACCTAGTAAGGAGAAATTTACAGTTAATTCTGAGCGTTTTTAGTAGTTAGGTATATGGTTTTGAATGGGATTTTTTTTAGATATTCCATACCTACATATTTCAAAACCCTGAGGCCGCTATGAACTAAACCACTACCTATATAAGAGATATTATTATATATTTTTCATTTCATTTGCTTAAATTGCAGTACCTAGTGTACAGAAGTTAAATCCAGGAGCTCAAAAAAATTCATTCGCGCATGAAAAACATGCTTCGGAATTTTGGCTTTATATATAAACAGATAAGAAAAAATTGAGTGAAAAGCGAGGCCGCTATAAACTATACTAATACTATTCTTCACCACTCAATAAGTCAAAGTTGTCGAAGTATTTCAGTCTCTCAGAATAAGAACGCCAAAGTTGGCCATTTAACGCAAAAATCACGGTCTAAATGTAATAGGCGTCATATATACGGCTAGCGCTAAACGCATTTAGAGATTTGTGGTGCAAGTGCGCCCAAGAATGGGGAGGGGAGGGGTTGAAAAAAAATAGATCATTTCACAAATACAAATAGATAAAGAATAAGAAAGCAAATTGCAAAGTACTAAACATACAAATTATTCACAAAACATTATTAAAAATAAAGCATACAAGAGAAACAATCTAGTGCTTATTATGTACAATAACAATAATTTCTTAAATAAAAATGAATGACTACCTGCTTTTAATGAACTGATACCTGTTCATGACTATCCGAGAAAGGTTTCATCTACAAGAAAAGAAATAAAATAGTGTTTATGTTCGAAGAATACGCATCAGAAAGTGTCACAGAGTAACTGAGAGACATAGCAACCAGTAGAAGAAATAGAATAAATCTCGATTTCTAAGTACAAAACAAGTGTTGAGATTCCCATGCTTTGCTTAGCATTAGCTGTGGTTGTGTTAGGCTGAAAGTTTCAGTAACAAGAATAACCACTTACCTATATGGTCTATTGTCAAACCATTACCTACACACTAAAGTATTTTAAATCAAGATGAGGAGAACCTGCAGAGTTATCACTGGGGAGGTCTGCAAGCTACAGAGTCAAAAAAACTGGGAATTGAACCCACGATCACTACTTATTTATTATCTTCAATGTGCGTGTTACTATAAAGATTACGGGGGTTTATGAAGTCGTTATAAAAGTAAATAAAGTACTTAGAGTCACATTCGTATTTACTATGAAGTTCTAAATTATTCTGTACGCTTCAGCTTCAGCGTAGATTGAGGCAATGCTGCAATGGTCTGCCAAAATTGACAAATCGTCGAATTGTTGGAGCAGGTTTGCAAATATGATTTAGTTAACAATTATTTTGAGCTAAGTAATATTGGTTACATTAATAACAATTAAATTTTTTAAGTTCTTAGAATTCGCGTAAATCAGGCGTAAAATGTTGTCGCAATATTTAGTTTTAATTCCGCAATAACTAGAATCAGGCTTGGATGCAGAATGCAGCACTTCCCGAGCCAGCCGACGCGAAACGCGTCCGAGAGGTCGACGAGTCAACATCTCCCGACTCCTGAGGATACCCTGTGGAGGGGCGAAACCGTGTCAAGATTGATGTCTCCTATATTTGGGTTGCATTGTATGTTCAGAATAATCTTCTGCATGTGCATATTTTTGCGGCGGAAGGGTGGTGCTGCATTCTGCATCCAAGTCTGGATCTAGTTATTACAGAATTAAAACAACTTAAATATTTCTATCTAACATCCCATATTTTTGAAAATAAGGACATAATGGCGAGAAATTTTCAGGAGATCGTCGGACCATGAAAAGCAGTAAATTCCAATATGACTAGCTTTATTGGACATGAAGATATAGGTAGAGAAAATATCGCATGAGATGGTTGCTGTAAATATAGGTAGGTAGGTACCTACTTGCGGCGCGTTAGTGTGTTTTTTTTTTGTTATTTGATCTTTTTCATATAATAACTAAACGGTGGGTCCGGCAGTCTAATTGCGTATGTATACACTTGCCTTGCCTTTTATTTTGACAATTTAACAACATTAATTTCGTTATTTACGATATCGAGTAGACGAATTTTTCAAACTTATGCATCAATGGAATATCTTTCAAAATCTTTCGGATTGTGATTGCAAATGTGTTACGCAATTATGGGGCAGATCTGTAATCAGCTAGGTAAACTTAGCTCACACTGTCCTCGTTAGTTTGTGCACACCATACAAATGTTATTATTATCTATGGTACACACATAGGTAGGTACCTACCTATGTATCTGTTCCGGCGTCCGGACTGTCGCGGCCTGCGGAAGCCGCTCTATTGTCTCATGTAATGTAATACTATATACCTACTAGCACTTCCTCCGCGACTTCGTTCGCGTGGGTTTCGCATTTTCTCCCACAAATTTCAACACCCCTTTCATTAAATTAGGATAGAATTATTTAGAACTACAATTTGCAATGTTTAAAAATGTTCAATTTTGTGATACCTACCTAATCAAATTAATTACTGATTTATGTCAATTGTCATCTCACTTCTATTTCTTAATCACCCAATTATGGTAATTATTGTGGTTAGTAGGTAATTATTATGGTGCGTAATTATTGTTGCAAAGGGGTCAAACTATCACGTCCTGGAAGGAATACGTTGAATTACAAGTTATCCTGAACAGCAGTACAGATAGGTAACACGGGCTATTGTTGTAGGTCTCTACTTATGTTGTAGCGCAATACTAGGCAAGTAGGTAGGTATACCTACCTATCAGAGAGCTTTTTAACACTGCGATGTAACCGTCATTATTTTAATTATGTGCATAACTCCAGCTTCCTCATAGGTGATAGAATAATTCTACCTATGCCAATATTTAAAGCATAATAGCTGCCATCGAAGTACCCAGTCTTAATTTAGCTGCCGCAAAAACTTCGTCAATATGAGTCGTTTAGTGTGTGTTAGCTAGAGTGACGTCACCCCAGCTTCCTCATTCAGAACAGCCAAACCAGTGAGGTTAGAGTTTTGGAGTACATTCAGAAAATTAAAGCATAATTGCTGCCAGCGGCAGCAAAATTTTCAAATTTCTGGTCAAAATACTCTCTGAGTTATTAAACTTATAAACATGTGTTAGCTGACGTGACGCCACCCCAGCTGCTCAGTCATATCTTCTGAACGAAAGAACATAGGATAATGTTTTACAGGTCAAAAGCTAGGTCATAATAGCTGCCGTAGGCAGCAAAATTTTCAAATCTCTAGGTCTCGTAGTTTCTACGTAATAACTAAAAATAGTTTCCGCGCCAAAAAATTTCAAATTTTTACCTCGGAGCCTGTAAGGAGCGGCGTTGCCGTTCCGTGCGCTACATTATTGCAATCAAGTTTGTACTTAGCAGGAATTGTATTAGAAGTCATTATAGCTTGCGCTCAAAACAATTTTAATTTTGAATATTGAAGATCTTAGACTGAGAGCCGACTGAACTATAGTGGACTAATCTATATACCTATACAACGTGTAACGTTAAATGTGCAAAACCTCTTAAGGGGTCATTTTACTCATCATTATGAACAACTTTTACTATGGGACCAAAACTGAAATCGCGAAAAAAAAAATCAGCTGTTCGCAGTACATTTCTGTTCGCATAATTCGTCAAAATGTACTGAACAGCTGATTTTTTTTCGCGATTTCAGGTTTGGTCCCATACTAAAAGTTGTTCATAATAATGAGTACAATGACCCCTTAAGAGGTTTTCAAATTTTTCGTCATGGGTGTCATGTTCATGGTGTTTGTGGTCGCTGAAGACGATAGTTGGGTCAAAATGAAAATCTAAGATGGCGGCTGCAAAAATTTTGAAATTTTTGGCACTGGGTGTCATTTTCATGGTATTTGAGGTCAATGAAAACGATAGTGGGGTCAAAATGAAAATCCAAGATGGCGGATGCGAGAATTTTCAAATTTTTCGTCATGGGTGTCATTTTCATGGTTTTTGAGGTCGCTGGGAACGATAAAGAGGTCAAAATGAAAATCCAAGATGGCGGATGCGAAATTTTTCAAATTTTTCGTCATGGGTGTCATTTTCATGGTTTTTGAGGTCGCTGGGAACGATAATGAGGTCAAAATGAAAATCCAAGATGGCGGATGTGAAAATTTTCAAATTTTTCGTCATGAGTGTCATTTTCATGGTTCTTGAGGTCGATGAAAACGATAATGAGGTCAAAATAAAAATCCAAGATGGCGGATGCAAAAATTTTCAAATTTTTCGTCATGGGTGTCATTTTCATGGTATTTGAAAATTTTCGCAGGCGCCATCTTGGATTTTCATTTTGACCCCACTATCGTTTTCACTGACCTCAAATACCATGAAAATGACACCCCTGTCCAAATATTCCAAAATTTTTGCAGCCGCCATCTTAGATTTTCATTTTGACCCAAATATCGTCTTCAGCGACCTGAAACACCATGAAAATGACACCCATGACGAAAAATTTTAAAATTTTCACAGCCGCCATCTTGGATTTTCATTTTGACCCCACTATCGTTTTCAGTGACCTCAAAAATCATGAAAATGACACCCATGTCGAAAAATTTGAAAATTTTCGCTGCCGCCATTTTGGATTTTTATTTTGACCTCAACATCGTTTTCAGCGACCTCAAGAACTATGAAAATGACACACATGACGAATAAGGGGTGTCCATGACGAAAAATTTGAAACTGTTAGTTTGGATCCGCCATCTTGAACTCAAAAACTATTAAAATGACAGGTCCATGTTATTATTATTATTTCCTATAAGTAATTCATTTTATACATGTTACATGTTTTAATATTAGACAAGGGTCGTGACGGAAAAATCTTAAATTGTACCGGGCGTCCGTCCGTACATAGTACAATATTAAAGTGTGTAGTCGGCTCCCAGTCTATAATCTAGTTCAAACTACAACAAACTGATAACGTAGCGCACGGAACGGCAACGCCGCTCCTTACCTGCTCCGAGGCAATAATTTGAATTTTTTGGCGCGGAAACTATTTTTGGTTATTACGTAGAAACTACGAGACCTAGAGATTTGAAAATTTTGCTGCCTAAGGCAGCTATAATGACCTAGTTTTTGAGCTGTAAAACATTATCCTATGTTCTTTCGTTCGGAAGATATGACTGAGCAGCTGGGGTGGCGTCACGTCAGCTAACACATGTTTATAAGTTTAATAACTCAGAGAGTATTTTGGCCAGAGATTTGAAAATTTTGCTGCCTTCGGCAGCTATTATGCTTTGATTTTTGAGCTATACATAATCATATCTTCTTTCGTTCGGAAGATATGACTGAGCAGCTGGGGTGACGTCACTTCAGCTTACACATGTTTAAAAGTCTAATAACTCATAGAGTATTATGACCAGAGATTTGAAAATTTTGCTGCCGATGGCAGCAATTATGCTTTAATTTTCTGACTTTACTCCAAAACTCTAACTTCACTGGTTTGGCTGTTCTGAATGAGGAAGCTGGGGTGACGTCACTCTAGCTAACACACACTAAACGACTCATATTGACGAAGTTTTTGCGGCAGCTAAATTAAGACTGGGTACTTCGATGGCAGCTATTATGCTTTAAATATTGGCATAGGTAGAATTATTCTATCACCTATGAGGAAGCTGGAGTTATGCACATATTTTAATTTAGCTTTTAGAACAAAACAAAAACATTGAAACATTACCCTAACACTGTTTGTCCTCCGCACCGGGAACGGGACGTCAACGAGAAATCAGATGACGGTGCCATAGTAATCGCTACTTCGGCGCCGTCGTCATCTGTTTTCTCGTTGCGGAGGACAAACAGGTTTACTCTACTCATGGCAAGGGCGTACCGAAATCATATCTAATCGCTTTGAAAATGAATGAATATCCGTAATTATATAAATCCAGATTGTTACATTCGTAGGTACCATCGCGGTCCGCGTTTGTACCTACCTATGAATGTAAATAATCTGGATTTACATAATTCGGTTTGTACCTATCTATAGATAGTAGTAGGTATCTATCGATAGTTACCTATCAATGTTAGATGCAAACGGAATTATATAGCGGTTCTAGGTGTTCATATCAGCTTACATCAGCCATATATTTCAGCAATATGTGTGAATATAACAACATTTTCCTGTAACGTGTGTCGACTACCCTCCGGAACGTGCTTAGTGGTGCGTGTCTCTCCGCTAAACTTGCTTAGACGAGGACATTTTCTAGTCGGCAAATGTTTGCACTTGTGGAGCCTTACCTAATGGTTTCTTGGCTTTCATCTCTTTAAGCGCTATATCATAAATAAAAAATGCAGCTGGAATTTTTCCCCAATTTTTAACCGTTGCTGCCATAAAATTCAGATATTCTGATTTTTCACCGAGGCTTTTTGTTCGCTTTCTGTGTTAACAAAAACTCAGCTATCTGTGAAAATCTGTCAATCCTTCGTGAAATGTTTCAAATACAGCAACGTTTTGATTGTCCGAATTTATATGCTCGACGCGACCTACTGTTGGGAGTTTTATGCCCGTTTTCAATAACAGTATAGGTAAGTAGATACCTACCTAGTGACAACGGGCATTATACTTAGTTCGATGATGGATTTCTTACAAAGGATAAGTTTTTAAGCAAGTTAAACTGCACTGAAAGTTAGCTTCAAGGTATTATTTTCTTCGTCTTTTCCATTTTACAATGGGAAGTTAAAACAAAGAATCTGATATTCCCTTTCTCAGTGGCATAGGTATATACCTAACTACCTAGTTACGGCACTGTTAAAAGGATATCAGATTCTTTCAATTTCTGCTTAGCACCAGGGCGTTTGACCACCTACGCGCTAATTGCCTTTCATCCATTGCTTCATAGGTTTTAAAAATTAGTCTGCTCAACAACGTAAATAACGCAATAAACGTGCCTAACTGAACTGTCATAGTGAAAGGCATTGCGATTGATTGGCATTTTACATGTGTTACGCAAGCAGCCCAATGGTCAAAGACCCTGGTGCGTATAGAGGAAATTGGGGGCCAGTCACCTATCTCTCCTGCGGGATTTTTAATTCAAACTCAAGCATAAAAACCAAATGGACTTCTTCGGAAAATATTTATATGGCACTTCTTTATGAAACTACCTACATTGAATATCGCATAGCATAATTATTGTGTACTTACATAATTATAGTGCTTCCGGTGCCTCGCTGGTAGCCTTTTTTGGTCGCCAGTACCGGTTGCCATGTTAGCCATGTTTTGAGGGAGCTCTACTATAGCTTTTACATAGGGGAGGGGGAGGTTCATCACAGCACTTTACTGTGGTAAAATGGATTGAGGAGCCATGTGTAAAATTTAAACGCGGATAGGTACTACCAATTAAACCGATTTTGTAGGCCCAAGGTGTGGTAGGATTTTTGGACTTGTAAGTAATAAAACTCTTGAAAAATTACATACAAAACGTTTAATGTTTAACTTCACTTCTGTAAACGTCTTTACAGTGTTCTATTAACACATTGCCCATGGGTATTGTGATTAAGCAATATAGTTGTAATAATGTGGTCGTAAACAAAATTAATTCAACCACGAGCACACATTCGTGAATCGAGACCATTCCCGCGGGAATACACGACGCAGACAATACGGTGTTTGAAGTCACGGATTGTGGACATAATTTACTGCATCTATTGTTACCCGCACGCCTAACTGTACCACGCAATATTTATGTCCCTCCCTACCTATATTTTCATGAAAGCTTCTCCGAGGTTTCATTGAGTTGCTAAGGGATGGGTTGAATGAAAATAGCCAAACTTTTCACCGTCGCCGTCGCACGGGTGACGTATCAATTACCAGAGGCTATAAAATGTTTTGGGTAAACCAATTTCTCCTTGTGTAATTTTTAGGCAAATTATTTAGTTCTTTTTTTGTTTGAAGACATTGAATGAAGTAAATTAATGAATTCGCGAGTATTTGTAAAGAGCACTCGCTCGTAACCCATAGCCGCCAAAAATAGAAATAGTCACCGTAGCCGAAATTGGCATAGGGAATAGGTAGGTATAATATAGGTGGGTACTTAAATCTAGCTATTTTCATCTGAAGCTAATTTTCACCTTATGGTTAGCATTAATCAGAGCTCCTTCAACAATAATGTCAGCAGGATTAAGAAGAAATATTAGTGTATTTGAAAATATTGGAATGAGACATCAAACCTCATGGGTGCTTGGCTCCTCGTGTCCTGGCAGGCCGTCCCTCACGACGTAGTGGATCAGGTCCATGGCTCTCCTCATCTGACAGAACACCGTGTCCCTGTTCTCCCGTGCCGATGCGCTTGTTGGGTGCCTCATGCATGTCTGTTTATGACAAAATACTTTAAAGTATAAAAATTAGTTTTATGGATACATCGCTCTGCGAGTGTGGGTTGGATGAAACTTTGCGAATTCTAACTTTACCAGCATTATCAACTGTTTTTTGGGCTTCGGTAAATATTTTTTAACATAATATATGCATTGGCTCAGGATCGAATTCAGTGAAAAAAGAAAGGGAAGCCTTTGCCCTGCAGTGGTACAATACAGGCTGATTATTGTAGGTAAGTACCTCGTTAGATAGCTCCTTAATGTCATACTACATTTTTGAGATAAATGCCAAAAAAAGAGTGGTTTTAAAATAACTAAGTTTTATAGAGCAGGCCACGGAAATCTGAATAAACAGTAGGACTATCTTGACCTACAACTCTCTATCTCTTGCCATTGTTTAGCGCCAACGCGTTGCTCGGGAGCCCCAGGCTCGTCTGTCTTGAACAAATATTGACTCTCAAGACAAAGCGACTGCGGTGGAAACCTCGTCTCGACTATGAATGAAACCCCATCAGTTACCAGAGGGTCGTAAAGGGCGACAGTAAACCAGGAGGGCAGTAGCTTTCACAAGAACGGTAGTTAACTTACAAGTAATATAAACTACCGTTAATATAATCCACCGAAGGTTATAAAATACACTGGGAGTGTCTACGAATCTAGTTGATTAAAAGCATGTACATAACTATTGGCAATGCAGTAGGCACCTAATGGCTTTATTCATGTTTACCTTTTCTTGTAAAACATTACCTACCTACCCATTTCAGAGTAAAATATTACGAAAATTTAATATTTTTCTCTTTCGAAACTGCATTTGTATGCCGTTCACACAATCGAATCGAGTGCAAAACGAATGGGGGCAATAGAAACTGGGGGCAAAACGACCCCTAATAGCAGTACCGGCAAGTTGTCTGCAGCTATTGTGGCGGCCTTGTGGCGGCCTACATTTTTGCGGTCGCCTTCTGAAAATAGTATTGGTTCAACTATGAACACAAGACAACAGTAGGTAGGTACACGAACATTATGAGGACACACTTATATCGTCAAACAAACCCCATTATGAATACGTTAGAATAGTTCACACTCAATATAAATTACTTTGCGGAATAGATACCTACCTATACGATCACGGGACAAAGTTTGTGCATTATACCTACCTCTGGCTCATAAGTCATACTTGGCGGAAGGCGTCGGGAAATGCGACATACCTATGTGGTGAAACTATGTGGTGAAAACTTGTGTACATAGTTGCGAAGGATTGAATTGTTCTACCTACACTATATTCTAATGAAATATTGCATCGTGTTGTTAAAAGCGAAACGTCATGACAGGAAAAGGCAAGAAGGCTCGTAGCTGAAAAAAAAATGGCACCTCTGACTACTTAGTTATAGTTAACAGTGTACTTTGCAGCATTGAAGCAAAGTAAAAAGCACGAGTGTTAAAAATAATTACTGCAATTATTGTCAACCCAAAAGCGTTGCAATAAGAGCCACTTTACGAGCAAGTATGTTGAAAAAGATCTTTATCAATGCCAAACATCTAATATAGAGCGGTGGAAAAATGAAAAGTCTTGTAAAATATGTCATGTGCGGTTGGCATCGGCGCGGCGTGCCGCACGGTCGTCGGTTGCACGGAAGCGCTGACAAATTGCTAGCTTTGCCATCACACAGATGACCACGATTGTTCACTCACCCTTCTCATGACACACTTGACAAACACTTGGCATATAGCAAGCTACGTCTTTGCTTTTTACTATAAAACGAATGAGAGATGTGTATATGTATGTGTGTGCATAAACCCTGATGACACAAACAACGCTTTGTGGTTCCGAATTAGGTTTGGAACCTACATAATTGATAGGAGGAGCGGCGGCCAAGCGACAGAGCTACCTAATTTACGCGAGCCACGGTACACACACCGGACACTGGGATTGAAAATTTAATACTGTTCATTGGTGTTAGTAACAGGTCCTCGTACATAAAGGTGTTTTATTAAGGACTTTTCAATTCAATGATTGTGCACACGAGTATAATCTGATTTAGCAATCAGGATCGGTGTGTTCTTGATGAAGAGTTAGAGCTATTGAGAACACACGTACTTACTTACAAAGGTAACAGATGCGGTCTGCCATACTTATATATTACTAGCTTTTTCCCGCGGCTTCGCCCGCGTGGATGTCCCCAACTTTGGACCCCCGTTTCACCTCCTTAGGGGTTGAATTTTTAATTTTTTCAAAATTTCCTTTCTTAGTGCACCCCTAGACCTCATAAGGAACCTACGTCCCAAATTTGAATCTCTAGACCTAGCGGTTTGGGCTGTGCGTTGATACAACAGTCAATCACTTTTGCCTTTTATATAGTACAACATTGTTCTCAATTTTAAACAACCTTTTAGGCAGCGCATGCAAAAAAGTCTGTTTAAAGAGGTATTTCTTTCAGACTTGTTAGACAAAAATTATGATAGTTCGGCTAATATGCATGATATAAATATAATTTATAGCCTATAGCACTCAGGAATAATGTAGCTTTCTACCAGTGAAAATTTTTTTAGAATTGGATCATTAGTTCCGGAGATTACCCCCTACATACAAACTTACAAACTTACATACAAATTTTACCTCTTTATAATATTATTATTATTATTATATATTATATAAGTATAGATTAAGTATAGATATAGATATAGATGTATTAACGAGTCATGTCAGTTATTGTGATATTTTTTTTACATACCTGGGAACCTCCTGGTACCTAACGGAGATATTGAAGGTCAAAGTTCCAACATTTTTTGACGTTATGTACGAAACCAAGTTTTAAAAGTTATAACTTTAAATATCCTCACGATTTTACCCCAGTTTCCATACTTTCTAAACTTAATTCTTCATACTTTAAAAATGCCTTTTTGTAAAGGCATTTTTAAAAAAAAGTACCAAAATTCTAACGAAACCTAAAATAGGAACAATTAACCCATTTCCGTGGTTGCATTTAGATTGAACGGGTAGGTAATTTCCTTGACCTTGTTACGAGAGTTGCTAACGAGTTTCCATAAATGAGAAATGTTGATTGAATAAACGTTGAGAGTTATTAAAACGTCGCTTTACCTTGGAGGAGGTCAGTAGCATGAGAGTGGACCGTTCGAGGACGTTTCTTGCTGCGGCCACTTGTGCTCTTCTCCTCTCGTCGCGCAGGTCTGCTCGTCTCTCCGCCGTCAGCCTCGCTAGCTCCACCATACCTCCGCCAAACTCCGTGAATGCGCGCACAAACTCCGCGAAGTTCGACACCGACTCCAACCGGTCCAAGGTTCGCGCCACCTGTCGCATAAAAGACGCAATAACAACAAATGAGGCAAGAACAAGGTTATTCCGTCCAGCCAACAAACAACGCAAGGACGAAGTTATCCCACAAGGCTTCAAAATACTACCTACTGTACTTATTAGATACCTGCCGCATGAGATCCGTATGTCGGATCTGTTGTTTTTTGTTGGCTGGACGGTATACCTAACCTTTGTTCTTGCCTCATTTTCATTCGCTGACATACGAAACAGCTTAACCGCATTTGCTACACAATCGTGCAGTACATTTTACGCTAGAAGTTATCCCACAACTTAGTGAGTTTGTCGAATTAACAAATTATGTGGCGTGTGTCGGTCCAAAAAGTTCTTTCATTAAAATTAACTTAAAAAAAACTTTTTTACAAAACAAAAATATCCGACTTCCAAAAAAAAAAACTGCAAAGTGAAAAATAACTTTAATTTCGGAAGTCGGTGTCTTTGAATCTGTATTTTAGTTTTTTGCCACCGACTTCCGAAATTAAAGTTATTTTTCATTTTTTTTTCGTAAAAAAGTTTTTATTTTTCACTTTTTAGTGGGTCAGTTTGTAATTTTATGTAAGTAACAATATCCTAATGTCAACTGCGCATCATCTTTTACAAAATATTGCTTTTCCCGATCCTGGGACGTTAATTGTTGAGGAGTTCTCCTAGTAAGAACCAGGAGAACTGGAGCTGATGGTGAAGTCACCATCAGCTCCACTTCATCATATACCTATGCATTGTGACGGAGGAGCATAAATTGGTAATCGAATCGCAACCCGTGAATACCTATTATTGAGTAGTTCCGATGGCCATATGTGGTCTTCATCATCAGTTCCACTTCACCAAATGGTGCTTTTCGATAGAAAATGCACAGGTTACTATAAAAAATACCCAAATCACTATAGGTGTGCCTATAAAATTTGAGGGTTTCCCTCGATTTCCATGGGATCCCCTCATCAGATGCTAACAATGGGACCACCTCGAGAGCATACCCTATCAAATAAAAAAATATTTTTTAAAATCGGTCCACAATTGACGGAGAAATCGGTGTACAAACATAAAAAAAAATATACGCGGCGAATTGATAACCTCCCTTTTTTTTTTTGAAAAGTCGGTTAAAAAGAGGCCATTATTTTGCCAGTTATTTCAGAAAAAAAATCTTTTCGTACCACTTGCTCAAAAAAGTGACATTCTGTGCCACAAAAAGCGAACATAACAATAGTCATCTTTAATCTGTTAAAAACAGGGAAAGAAAATTGTACTGAATTTCATTCATCCTCTCTAGGGGGAGAATGTGATTTAAATTTGGAATACTTACCGAAATTTATACTGAACTACATCTGTGTTTACACCATTGAGTTTGTATATAAAGCATTACACATCTTTTTGAAAAAGGAATACGCATTTATTATGCAGTTATGATTATTAAATAAAATTACGAAAACCGACGAGGCCGTATGAGCTTGATGCCTTTGCTTTTCCGACAAAAAAATATTAGTCCAGGAATTTGCCGCGTTTTTGTTTTCTTCAAATACATAAACGTTAAGTTTATTTACTTTTAATTGTCATTATTTTTAATAAATGCTTATCTCATATTATTATTGTGTTATTTTTTTCGCAAATGGTACGAAAAGTAGAGTATTTTCCTCGGTGATAAAGCTGTCTTAGGTCCGTATTACAGAACGTCACTCAATACTCAAGCATTACTTAAAACTAGATTCAAGCCATTTGATTGGTTGAAACTAGTTTTAAACTAAATTTAAACAAAGATCAGTGCTTGAGTTTCCTTCTGTAATACGGACCATAGTCTTGGGTGAACTTAAATCCCTCGCTACACTCAGGACTCGTCTTAAATCCCTCGCTTCGCTCGTGGTTTAAGTTTTTAACACCCTCGCTACGCTCGGGAGTAAACCTCGGGTCCTTCGTTACGCTCGCGATTTAAATCGTCACCCGCGACAGAAGACACTGCTTTATCCCCTTGGTTAATAATCTACTATTATTACGAACTTGAATTGATGAAACTAATTAAAACATTGCCAGTAATTGCGTGGTTTTCCTTTTCGATTTATTAATGTATATTTAGGACCATCACACGAAACATAATTAAGTACGAATCAAACGAACTTTTACGAGTGAAGTTCGATGTTCAATCTGAACTTGTTGGTATTACCGTAATCGACAAAGAGGGCAAGGCCTTACTTCGGAACGAAGATCGGAGGTAGAACGAGTAATTCGGGTTGGATGGCATTTCCATAAAACTTTGTCCATTAATCGCTTATAACTAGTTAGAGGATTACAAAGTTAGTATTCGTACCGTAACTACGTTTTAATCTTCTTGATTACATTTGATTTCTATAGTTTGATAACAGTTTAAAATGTGGCACACATTCCATGGCCTGACCACTTTTTGCGAATGTCACTTGTCTTTTAAGGTTCCTACAAACAGGAGCGACACGCGACGCGAATCAAAAGATATTAAAGAAAATCATCAGCGATAGTAAAGAAAATCATGTCACAAAAGTAATAGAAAGAGATTATGTAACACGATGAAACTGAATCCATGGGCATCCTCTTAAGGGGTCATTGTACTCAGCATTATGAACAACTTTTAGTATGGGACCAAAGCTGAAATTGCGACAAAAATCAGCTGTTCCCTACATTTATGTTTGCATATTTGATGCTGTAGAGGCTACAAGGATCTCTTGTGCTCCTGCATGACATTCACGGGGGGAGTTGTTGGTAAACATTTGTGAAATGGTCATAGAAATTGCATTGCAAAACAAGATGGCGCATTAGTACAGATTTTGGCAACGTGCCAAAAGAACCTCGTAGCGTTGTGTAGGTCTATAATATTCCACGTCGTAAAGTAAGTACAGTAGAGATGAAAGTAGTCATGCTGCGCGTTCTGGGGATCTATCGGAAATATGATTTGTTGGAAAACGATATTTCTTATGCATATCTAAGCCACGACACTACAACGACGACACATGTAACGACATTATCAAAACCGGCAAACAGCTAGTCGGACTCACTCACCGAGGGTTACGTACCTTGGCAGGAATATTATTTGAACATTTTGAAAGTTTTTTGCAACCGCAAAACTAAGTTATTTAGTAATAAGTACTAAGTACATTTTGTTACAAGTGCGCAAAGTTTGTCATTGCAAGATCAAGATACAAGATATATTTATTTTGTAAAACATGAATAAAATTATACAGGTCTCAGGTCAGGCAGTCATTGCTCTCGAGGCGGGATTTTAGCCCGAGCTAAATGATCACGCGATTCAAACGAAGTTTTTTTTATCACACTTTTTTGGAAAAAATAAATCATAACAAAACAAACCCCCTCGATGGGATTTTCGAATAGCGAATATGTCAAAATTCCTTACATACTTTCATCCCCTAACTAACCCCTTTAGGAAGAATTTTATAAAAACGTTCGTTAGTGCTCACTTTCATTTATAAGAAACTCTTGTGCAGCTGTTCAGGCTGTGCGTTATCGGTCAGTGAATTTAAGATTTTTATTGACTAGATTAAAATTACCTTATCCTTAGCAAGTAGTAGCTGTCGCACGACGACCATGTCTGCGAGCAGCAGCACCCTGGTGACAGCGGCGAGCAGCGCGCGCGCCGCCGCCACCATGCCCGCGCCATCTGCGCCCGCGCACACGCGCTCGATCGCGCGACCTGCATGGCAAAGAAAACTGACCTTTAGTTCTATGAAAAAATCGTTTAAATTAGCGTCCCGCCCCAGCTTTGCAGGTTTTTACGACCTGACAAAACATCGAGATTTCTTTATTAGGTATAATGTTAGTTTAACAATAATGTAAGTACTGTACCTATGCATATAAACCTTCTAGAATAAATTCTTTAAATGATGGTGAAAACGGTGAAACCGCATGAAAATCCGTTGCGTAGTTTATAAGAACAACAAACTCACTTTCGCATTTATACTATTAGTTAGGATACATAATGTATTGATTCCTATAATAATGACAAAAAATGTATATTTAATGGAGTAAATAATGCACGCTTAAACAGGGCGTCCCACGACTTTGCCACATGGAGGGAATGTACCTTAAATACTGTAGATAGAGAAATTTACTGAATGACTTAATTTTTATTAAAAACAATACTTACGAACTGCATTCAAAGAATTTTAAATAATCGCCTGTCTGAACCGGGAATCGAACCCGCTAAATGTGAAAAAAAAACACTGTAATTTTACTGTATCGATCGAAAGGCTTAAACATATAAGTACATTTATTTCTTTCACATAACGTAGGATCTAAAATAAAAGGAAGACCATGAAATTGAACATTTATTTAAAATAATAAGGTACAGTCTTCGTCACGCAAGTTGGCTGTGCTGTTTATAAGATTTCCAATTATTTTTTTAACATTACATTTAGCCTTACCTATAGTTTAATGTTTTGGCAACGGAGACGGTGAGGTGCCACTCATTTAAGATATTAAATTCCCGACCAGCTTATGACGTGTTAAATTATTTGTAACGAGTTCTCACTCTGAAATTGCAAGGTATATCTACGTAACATAAAGCACATTGTGGGTAGGTAGGTATGGCAAAATGCACGCGGTGCATATGTCGTGGACAGATCTTAGGATTGATCATTTCATGAAGTGTTCGGTCATTTCATGAAATGGTTGTTTCATGAAATGGCCAGCTAAATTTGATCATATCGTTTAAACGTCAACATTTAATGATATTTATGTCAGCCATGCGACGTTTGGCTATATCATGAAACACAACCATTTCATGAAATGACTGAGAATGGGCCATATCGTGACGAAAGCAACCTATTTAGGTTCGGTTAGGTTAGAACTATAGCGTAGCGAGCGGTGCCGCGGCAGCGGCCGGCGAGCGCTAAATCCACCGTAGTCGCGTTACTTGGCTATTTAGTATTTTTAGGACCGATGTACAGCAAAAAAAAGCACATCAATTTACCTGTGGATAATCTAACTATTTTATGATATTATCACTATTAAATGTTCGGCCACATCATGAAGTAGTCGTGCGTTTAACTGTTCATATCGTCATACGTTGAGTATTCAATGATCTGGCCAGACCACATCATGATGTGACCATCGGTCGATGTTCTATTTCATGAAATACAACCTTTTCATGAAATGGTCGAACACTTCATGAAATGATCAATTCGCCAGAGAAAATCTTGCAATTTGCCAGATTAATATATCCGTAGGTATTTATTAACACATCTACCTAAATGTCTAAATATTACTGTTGCATTTTCAACTCTTGGCGCAGAGCCGAGCGTTGAAAATACAAAATAGCACTTTTATTAGGGCTTTTAATGTTTCTGCGGTAACTTAGGCTTTCTTAAAACTTATGCTTTAGAGAGGTACAGGTATTGCATTATGTTAGTGGCCGCTGATGAACTCAAAGGCGCAAGATGAATCAATGTCCAACATTTAACAGTGTAATTGAAAACAATGAAAATTAACCTGTTTACCTCGTACCTAAAAAGGAATGTCGCGATAAGACCCGTTCTCGATGTTGTTTTATAATGTGTACAAATCGCGAAAGTTTAAAAAGTTTAAATGAAAATTAATTGTAACTTGTTCCTCCCAAATATTTCTACTCACTATCTACATATTAATGGTCGGGGAAAAAGTTCCTTCGTATTTTATATACAAATTCAAGACTTTTTTTTTCATAGTTTATTATTTAGTTAAGTAAGTATGTGTCATTTGCCAAATGGGTCAAAACTGTTTTGTGGTCAATCCCTAACTCTTCAGTTATGTCGTAACCTTAGGTCGTACCTACTAATATACCGACCTTGCTCCACTTTACCAAAAATGGCATCGGCTTTATCCGTAACAGGGTGATACCGAGGCGACTAGAGCGAGCTGCATCTTTGACATCAAAATTCCCGGACTGAAAACGCTTGAACCAACTTTGTGCTACTCTTACTGACAAAGCGTTAAGTCCATAAACGTCTCAAATTTATTTCGTAGCTTGTGTTGCATTTTCCCTTTTTTGTAATAAAACTTCAGAATGTATCGAATTTGCTCGTTAAATGCACTCATTTTGGCGGGCAGAAAAACAATTGAAAAATGGCGGGAAATAGTTTTTACTTTTTATTTTTCTTATCTAAAATGTCATCTATTTAATGGTATCAAAACCAGCCAGATACAAACCGTAGAGCCAAAGATATTTTATTACAACTTTATACCTATAAAATACGAAAAAACTTTTCCCCCGACCTATTACAGTCTGGCCAAAACGTCTAGAAACGGAACTAATTTTTAATCTTTGTCAGTGGTGTCTCAGTTCGTGTTTTATCAGGCAACAAATGTGCAGGAAAACGATAAGATTGATTTAAAATTAATAAGACTATTTAAAGTTCTGTCAGAAAAATGGTTTTTAAAGTCAAAATTTTATAATGTATGGCTAGTGGCGCCCCCATTTTTTCTACTCTTTTTGGTCAAGCTGTATATTTAATCCTTGACACAAAACGTTGCGTGTGATTATCACTCTATTGGTCACTATAGGTTACCTACCTGCAATCAACAAAATGCGTGTAGTTCCTATATTTATAGCTTTGAAGCAAAGGTTAATTGGTGTTAATTTTGACCTTTCACTAATAATCGATTTTGACGATAGGTAAACCAACCAATAATAAAAGGTAAAAAAATAAGGTAATAAGGTATAAATTAGAATGAATACCTATAATTGATCAAACTCTTTACATTCATTCTAATTTATACCTTACCTGTAAGACTAAATTATCTCAGATCTCAATACTTTTTAAAGCAGAGATGTTACTTAAGAAAGGAATTGAGAATTTTGTCTTTTTTCTAAATTCAATGTTTTGGTGGGTTTAAAATGTTAACTAAGCTTGTAAACTAAGGAACTTAGACGAACATATAATATTTTATTTTTAATGAAAAGGTGGGGAAATTTTAAAACTTGTTCGCGACGATGCGTCACCAAATAGTGATATAGTTTTTTATTTAATTCAATTTAACGTAGAATCATTTTTTTTTTTTTTTTTGGTATGGCATCTCGCAGTGTGACCACTTGGGGTCGAGACTGCTTAACCGGACTATCCTGTGGGTGCCTTAAGCGAACTCAAAGCCTCCAGCCAGGGGCATGTTTTTACTTATAAACTAAGCGACTGCGCACTAAGGGCACCCCCTGTGGGGTACGGACCTCGGCTTAGGGCGTCGCTGACTAAGAGAGGACAGCAAGGTACAATTGGCTGGCTCAAATCGGGGTTATTATTATTAACAGGGGAGTTTAAAGCTACAGGCTCAGCTACGCCACCAGCTGGCTCGTTATGACCGATCAAGGGAGATGAATTTACATTTACAGGGAAAGTTCGTCTACGCGGAGGACCTCGGCGCGCGGCGAGGTCGGAATGATGATTTTTGTGATCTGTGTTTGCGTACTAGAGTACTAGTAGCACTACTACTTTCCTGGAGGAGGGTAATAGGGTCATCAGGTTCAGAGAGTGCAAGTCGCGGACGGCGGACTTTACTGATTCTAGAGGGGACATAATTAGCGGACGCGACAACCAGAGGGTTGCGGTGCTTCGCGGCAGAATCAAAGAAACGCTTGGAAAGGCGTTTCAAGAATTGACGGATGGTCGGGATTCTAAGGTCTAAATGGAGGTTTTCGTTCCGAACGAACCAAGGGGCACCCGTTACCTTTCGGAGGCAACGGTTTTGAAGGGTCTGCATCCTATGGATGTGATGGGGCTTTGCGTGAGCAAAGACTGGGCCCGCAAAGGTCATGATGGGGCGAATGCACGCTGTATAATTACGCAACTTGCACTTAAGGGACAACTTGCTGCGTGCATTCATAATCGAATGGAGTCTATTAAGAGCAAAGTAGGCCCGCGAACGGGCCTTCTTTATGTGCTCTGAAAACGTAAGGTGCTCATCGAGCGTCACACCTAGATATTTGGCTTGCTTCTCCCAAGGGATCGGCTTGCCAAACATGGTGATCGGGCGGGGAGTAGAATCATAGTCGGCAACGAGACCCTATCTGGCGCACGTAAGCGCAAGTAGCGGGGGACCGTCGTAATATAACGTTCAGTACGATCGCGAGTTAAACGGAATTTCTAAGTTAGAATTTCAAAGAGATTTTGTTGATATAGTTTTTATTTACTTAATTTAACGTAAATTCGTACACAATAGTGTTTCATAGTCTGTGTTAGTGTAATGAGTGAAGTTTCCTAAGGAAAACTGTAAGTACAACCTCTATAAACTTCAATTAAGTGGGCTATATAGCTGTTTTTATAGTTTTGTTGGTGCGTCCAGGTACCCTAGATCAAGACCTAGACCTGGGCGTAATTTTAGACATCTAGTTTATCTGCAAAACCCACTTAATTGGGTTTATAGAGGTTGAAAACTGTATTTTTCTAATATGTTTTATTGATTTAGGTTTTCAGGGCGCGTCACACCCTGAAATATATAGTTTCGATATTTAAATTATCGTATTGTTTTAGGTCATTAGACCAGCTTGAGATACCTGTTTAGACCATTGAAATAGCTTCAGTAGTTTTTGAGTAATTTAGCTTGAAAAATATTTTTTAATTAAAATAATTGATTTTTTACTGTTTACACTGTAGTATCTTTTCAGTAAATACACATTACAGGAATTTCAGGTATCTCAATAGTTGCGCGGTCTAATGACGGTTCTGACAATGTGCCATATGTTATAGTTTATGAAATATTTAAGCTAGATATAAGCGATTTTGTAATATTTTCATAATAAAAACTCAGTCAAAATAAAGTTGAAAACAGGAGACGATTTGCGGTCCTCGATACGGTAAAGTTTCGAGGTACCTAAGCGCGCAAGCCAAAATCAATATTCGTAGCCATCGGCATGGTACCACACCGTTTCCTGAAGAGTGCGCCAGTCGTCTCCTGAAATCTACTGAAGACTTATCAAGATGCTGTTTCATTGAAAATAATCCTTCAAGACCTCACTCAGAACATAGCCGCTGGTCATCGGTTGCAGATAGCCCGAGCCTATAGGTGCAGGACGTCAGCGCCGTATGGACTAGGAGGCCTAACCTCACACATAGGCATACACCTGGATAGGCTTACACACTCCTTTCACCTCACCGTGTCCATCGATCACGCCCGTCCGGCACAAAAATTATTGAAGCACAAAGCTTGACGGAAATAAATTTTAACTTGAGTTAATTTCGGTTTAGGCGCATTAGGGCTAATTCTCATTTTAGTAACCGACTCGCTAATGGACTACTTCTCATTATGGCCACTTCTCATTTTGGCTACTTCTGATTAGGGCTACTTCTCACTTGGGATACTTCTCACTTGGGCTACTTCTCACTTGGGCTACTTCTCATTAGGGCTATTACTCATTAGGGCTACTTCTCAAAATTTGGGAATGTTTATTGAAATAAGTACTGTCTTTATGTATATAAACATACAGACATATATAATAGAGGAGGGAAGGGTAGAGGGGAAGGTGGGCAGGGGAGGGGGTGGTGAGGAGGGAAAGGGAAAGGGGAGAGGTTATCGGGAAAGGGATGTGGTGAGAGGGTGATAGGGAGAGGGGTATGGAGAGGGTGAGGGGGTGAAATGGTGCAGTGAGGGGGAGGTTGAGAGGGTGGGAAGGGGAGGGGTTAGAGAGAGAGGGGGTTGAAAGGGAGATTAGGGGGAGGACGGAGCAGTGCCTTTACACCTTAAAGTTGCTTTTTGTATAGCACTGATTCATTAAAGAAACCCAGCCCGACAGAAATTACTGAAAAATAGAAAGTCGGAAACTCGGAACGACACAAAAAACAGGAGTAAACTCCAGTCGTGCGACGGAGCTGACACATACGCTTTTTTATTTTTTTGAACGCGCTAATCTCTGGAACTGCCAGTCGGACTTTAATAATTATTTTTGCATTTCATAGCCCAATTCTTAAGGAAGGCTATAGGCGTATTTAACATCACACTAGAAGTGCCCAGCAAAAAAAAGTGAGAAGGAACGCTAAGCGAAAACGAAGTAATAGCGCGGGAAGGCAATGCGATGCGACGGTGGGTTGGGGGAACATGAAATTTTACGCGGAAGAAGTCGCGGGCAGAAGCTATCTCAATATTTTCGTTCCTGTGGCATATTTTCCGACATTCAAGCGGGCGAAGCCGCGGGCAAAAGCTAGTAGGCATATATTTAATATCTCTTTAGGACCCTTACGTGCCGAGCTAAAAGAAAAAAAGGCAGAAATAAACCTAAGCGAAAACGAAATAATAGCACAGGCAGGCAATGCGATGCGACGGAGTGGGTCGGGGAACAAGAAATTTCACGCGGACGAATTCGCGGGCAGCAGCTAGTATTGTATACTTACCTGTTACATTGGTTCAATTAATGTTGATTTATTCTTAAAATAATGTAATTGATCTCTTATGAATGAATAAACATGTAAGACAGTAGTACATGTTTATATACATAAAGACAGTACTTATTTCAATAAACATTCCCAAATTTTGAGAAGTAGCCCTAATGAGTAATAGCCCTAATGAGAAGTAGCCCAAGTGAGAAGTAGCCCTAATCAGAAGTAGCCAAAATGAGAAGTGGCCATAATGAGAAGTAGTCCATTAGCGAGTCGGTTGCCAAAATGAGAATTAGCCCTAATGCGCCTAAACCTTAATTTCTTATTAAATCAAGGAGGAGAATCGAATTGAACGGACGAATGATTGAAATCGATTCAATCGATTGATTCGATGTTTCAATTTTGATTGATTGTGGAGTAAAGTCAGTGAAGTAAAGTGCAATCAAACGTGTTTGACATCACGTGTACGTGTTTTGTTTGGGTGGGTGTACCTATGGCTCGAGTATTATTGTCATGGGCGGGACTCACCGAACCCCGGCGGCGGCGGCGGGTGTCCGGCCGGCCGACCCCACTGAAAAACCGACAGTAATGAAGGTTGCCACCCTGGATTATCCAAAAAGTTTACACCCTATACAGCTAACAAATCACCCATATTATTGCAACTATCTTCCGATTTCAAAAGCTATTTCAAAAAGTAATATCGGAAGCTTTTGTTCAGAGATAGGGTGTTCTTTATTGTATGGCACTATTGATCCGGCTACACTGGTACAGAATATAGTTTGTATAAATATACAAAAAGGCCAAGTAGAGGAGCTCGTGGCTAAATAATAACAGACGCACGGGTCGATCCATCAGGTTAAGCTACGCTTGCCGGGGTTGGTCCGTGGATGGGTGACCATCTTTACTCACCGAGACTCCTCCGTGCCTCGGAAAGCACGTTAAACCGTTGGTCCCGGCTGTCATTCGTGGATCTTTGAGAGTCGTTACGGGTCGTCAGAAGCCCGAAAGTCTGACAACCAGTCTTACCAAGGGGTATCGTATTACCCAGTGACTGGGTTGTGGAGGTCAGATAGGCAGTCGCTCCATGTAAAATACTGGTATTCAGCTGCATCCGGTTAGACTGGAAGCCGACCCCAACGTGGTTGGGAAAAGGCTAGGCAGATTGATTGATTGACAAAAAGGCCAAGTATCTTTATTAATAGACAGTTTTAACAATAGATAGTTGGTTTATTTATTTATATAGAGGAGAAGTACAATAATGTGACTCTTAATCACAGACTTGAACAGGCAGACATTATCTAAAAGACAATATTGTCTTCATTGTTAGTTTTTATCAAAAGACCTAATTGACAATACCTACCTTTAATAAAAATAATTTATTTATAGTCCACTATAGTAGGCATGTCCATTTTCCGAGAAGGGCTTTACAAATGCAATGTAACAAGAGTTCGTAGAACTCGGTGCTACGATTTGCTACGATGTGCTACGCTCGGCTACGCCGGAAACAGAGTGACGAAATTGATAAGAGGTATCCAATTAAATTACGTTATAGGTTTATTTATTTTTAGGGTTCCGTACATCAAAAGGAAAAAAACGGAACCCTTATAGGATCACTCGTGTGTCTGTCTGTCCGTCTGTCACAGTCAATTTGCTCCGAATCTAATGGACCGATTAAGTTGAGATTTGGTACACATATGGATTTCTGTAACCCAAACACGAACGGCTAAAGTAAATAAATGAATTTATAATATTGGGGGTCACTTTTAGGGGGCAAATAAGAAAATTTAAAAAAAAGTTTTGCCTCAGTATTTCTTAAGTTAGGGATGTGAAAATTAAAATGTATGCTTTTGATAGGAAATAAAGAAATATGCTGTTCAGCGTTTTTGAAAAATCATACCATAAGGGGGTAAAATAGGGGTTGATTTTAAAATTTACAGAACTGCACGGATTTCGATAAAATTTGGCAAGGCTTTATATAGCATCCTGGGGAAGGACATATGCTGCTTTTTGTCTTAAAAAATAATCCTACAGGCGGTGATATAGGGGATGAAAGTTTGTATTGGAAACTCAGTATTTCTTAAGTTAGGGATCTGAAAATTAAAATGTATGCTTTTGATAGGAAATAAAGAAATATGCGGTTCAGCGTTTTTGAAAAATCATCCCCTAAGGGGGTAAAATAGGGGTTGATTTTAAAATTTACAAAACTGCACGGATTTCGACAAAATTTGGCAAGGCTTTATATAGCATCCTGGGAAAGGACATAGGATACTTTCAAAAACAATACTACAGGGGGTGACATAGGGGATGAAAGTTTGTAAGGGAAACCCAGTATTTCTTAAGTTAGGGATAACAAATTTGTGCTATTGGTAGGAAATTAAGAAATATGCGGTTCAGCGTTTTTGAAAAATCATACCCTACGGGGGTAAAATACGGGTTGATTTTAAAATGTACAAAACTGCACGGATTTTGACAAAATTTGGCAAGGCTTTATATAGCATCCTGGGAAAGAGGACATAGGATACAATTTTTTCAAAAATAATACAACGGGGGGTGATATAGGGGATGAAAGTTTGTAAGGGAAACCCAGTATTTCTTAAGTTAGGGATAACAAATTTATGGTATTGGTAGGAAATAAAGAAATATGCGGTTCAGCGTTTTTTAAAAATCATCCCCTAAGGGGGTAAAATAGGGGTTGATTTTAAAATTTACAAAACTGCACGGATTTCGATAAAATTTGGCAAGGCTATATATAGCATCCTGGGAAAGTACATGGGCTACTTTTTGTCTTAAAACATAATCCTACAAGGGGTGATATAAGGGATGAAAGTTTGTATGGGAAACCCAGCATTTCTTAAGTTAGGGATATGAAAATTCAAATTTATGCTTTTGGTAGGAAATAAAGAAATATATGGTACTTACAGCGTTTTTTAAAAATCGTCCCATAAGGGGTACAATAGTGGTTGACAAATGTGTGTGTACATCTTTTTAAGAGATTTAATGTATTGGAAATGTAGTCATAGTTCGAATCTTGAGGTAACATTTAGTCTTTATTTCATTCAACGTTTTTACGAGGAAATTATTTGAACGAGTGGACACTCGGACAAAAGTTATTTAATTTTGTTATTAGAGCGTGACTGGCATAATAAATTTTAAGTAATTAACAAAGTCCCCCGCCACGTAAGTCTGTCTGTTTGAATGCGATAATGTCAAAAAGTACCGAACGGATTTTCATACGGTTTTCTCCAATGAACGGAGTGATTCAGTGTTTTGTGTAAATTGGCTGAAATATGACGACGACTGTTGAAGATGTCAGAAAAAATCATGCAGACTGGTAGCTTTATGCCTACTATACACGGTAACGATATATCGTAGCGATTTGAGTTTGCACAGTTATATCGGACGGCCCAATGTTTTCCACATGAACGTTCACATGGCATATTTTCCGACATCCACGCGAGCGAAGCCGCGGGCAAAAGCTAGTATCAAATGAAAGAACTTACAATGAGAGTCTCAAATATATTTTTTTTATAATTTTAAAATAAATAGTTTTAAAGTTATTTAAGAAAATAGTCGAAAATTGACCATTCCCCCCCCCCCCCGCCTTATCTGCGAAACTACGGAGCCTAAAATTGTGAAAAAAAATACAGAAAATAGTTCTATACCTGTAGATTACAGGAAAACCTATAAGAAGTTGGTGGCCTTAAAATAACATGGTAAATCTCTCAATATTGTGAGTACAAACTTACATTTACTGTTGGAATGTATGGGAGAACATGTTTTTCAACTATAATGTTAAGTTTGTTCTTGGGATAATTAATTTAATCCCAACTACGGAACCCTACATTGTGCGTAGTCCGACACGCACTTGGCCCGTTTTTTGTTCTCTATTCTGTGAGGTTGATTTTAGTAGTTTTTCAAGATTATGCCGTTGCTTTTACATGTATTACGTAAGAAGTAAAGATAGCAGATAAAACGTCCAGCAGAATCATCAGAGACAGAACAGCATGGAAACGGCTGAAGGAGGCTTTTACCGCTATCCATAGCAGTCCTTGTATATAATGTCAACACAAAAAAAAAACAATTTAGTTAGGTAGGTATCTAAATATATTATAACTAGCTTATGCTGCGGCTCCGCCCGCATGGATGTCGGAAAATATCCCACGGGAACGTCCTACCGGGAAATCCTTCTTTATTCCATTCCCTTCCTTAAGCTGCGGACGGACGGACAGACAGACGGACGGACATAGCGAAACTATAAGGGTTCCTTGTTGACTACGGAACCCTAACCCGTAGGTACCTTTAAAGCCAGAAAAAAAAAGAATATTCACAAGTCAAAAATCCCGACTATTCTAGTAATTCTACCAGCTAAAAAAGAAACCACTGTGCGACGCGCAACCATCCCGCGCGGGTTCGGTTCAATATCGGAAAACGATATCCACATCTAAATCTAAATGAAGACATTAACATTTGCAGAAAAACTGGTTACAGAGCGAAACTCTTTCGAAATTTCACAAATCCTCTGGAATTCGCTCACGGCCGATTGGTGCGGCAATCGGTCTTAAATGAGATTAATAAAGGGGCGCCAATGTGGATCCGAGAGATTTGTGCACCTACGTCCTACAATTTATTGTGTCCGTTATGCCAGCGTACACGTGATGTAATTCAGGGTTTCTGTCATAGCCAATAAATAGTGCATAATTAGTGCAAAGTAAAATAAATAGTGCATCTGTAGTTTCAGAATTAGAGACTATTTTTACTGGGTACGTGTGACCCAGATCCATCTAAGTTCATATTCCCATTCGGCCCTCCAAAATCCCGTTTGTCCCTTTAGGTGGACGAAGTCAAGGGACGAACAGGAATACACCGGTTATCCGGCGGAAGGTAATAAACGCCACACCAGTTCTCAAAATGAACCTGAGAACGGAACAGGTTGTCTTGTGTATCCCTTCGCCTTGAGCATGATGATGCCATAGGAAGTGCAGGCGGACTATGTGCGACTGGGCGGTGCGTTCTCGCCGCATTCCATTCGGCTTCATAGGGAATATTTATTATTATTAATGAAAATATGAATATTTCAAAGAAATCACAGATATATATACATTTTTTTTATTCTTAATTTGAAGGGCTTTATCGCTGAGCGATAACGTCGCCCTGTAATAACAGTACTTACAAATAAGTAAACCAAAAAACAATTAAATCTTATTTTAAAACAAACAAAGCAAGTTTGTACAGAATCCTAGCTTGTTCCGATAGAGGACAAGCTAGCATAACATTACACTCTCCAATATCGAATCTATTAGTTGCACTAAGTAAATCACATCGCAAAGCCTCATTCCGCACACACTCCATCAAAACACGAATTGCGGAGAATGTAATCAGATTGAGGACGTGCAGCATTTGCTGATGGATTGTGTCCGCAACAGGCGCGAGAGGGAGTCACTTTTGAGGGAATTAGACTTGAATAGGCTTAACGGGGGATTGATACAATCAATTTTATCCGAACCAACTTCAGAAGGTGCCAAAAAGTTATGCAAGTTGATCACAGTCCTTCATCAGTGACTTCTATATATAAACAAAGTGTTTTATAGATTATTTAATTGTTTATTGTAGTTTGTGTGTTTAGTTTTAATGTTATAAGGTAAAAGGCACGATGGGGTTGACATATCTGTCTAGATAAAAACCCCAAACTAAATAAAGAGAAAAAAAAAAAAAAAAAAAAAACATGCTGCACATCTTCGATTACTCCACATTCTACACAGTTGGGTGACATAACAGATTTAAAAATAATAAAATAGTCCGTTGATACAAAAAAAAAATCATGGAAATGTTGGTGTTACGAGTATCTAGTTTGAAAGTAATATCTTTTTATTGTTTGGGTAGACATTACTTATTTAAAATATTACTTCATAATTTGTGTGCTCTTAATTGCATTATTTGAAGGCGTAATAACAGATTTAGAAGTCACTAAAAAATCATAACATGTTTCGGACACCGGTTTCGGTGCGTTGTGAAATATCTTTTGTGTGCGACTGTTCGACAATACAAATGTTCCAAGAACTTAATGTACATTATTTGTATTGTTCCACTGCGAATTCACGTAAAGTATTTGTACTTTCAGGGGCCAAATGACACGCACTATTTATAAATATAGCATTTATATAAAGAAACGTCCGCTTTCTATATGCACTAATTTGTGTACGCTGGCATAACGCCTGTCGGAAAGTTATTCAAAAGTCTTGTTCAATATCTCCGTTCATAAAAGAGCAATCATTATGAAATTTTGCATAGCGAATGCACTATTTGTGCACTATTTGTGCACTATTTTTGTGTGTAAATTCCGTTGCTTTCATATGAGCCGTTTTCGAGTACTGACATGTGTTACCCAGTAAAAATTGTCTCTAATTCTGAAACTACAGATGCACTATTTATTTTACTTTTGCACTAATTATGCACTATTTATTGGGTATGACAAAAACGGTATGAAACCCTGAATTACATCACGTGTACGCTGGCATAACGGACACCAATTTATTATGTCTTTGACACTTTTGCGTTTCAGCCGTCATTGATCCTATTTGGGTCGTGTTCGTTACTTTAAATAAGCAAAAAGGCACAAAAATGTTATTTTGGAGGATGCTCCAAAAATAACATTTTAAGGCTATCACGTTGCTCGATGACCTTGGAGATTTGACCTCTGTACTACTGTTTGTTATTTTGGCGCCGCCTACTAACAAATGACGATACTACAAAAAAAACGAACTGACGATTATGCAAGAACACAGATGTGCCACAGAGTTGTCACGTTTTTGCCTATTTTATTCACTGTCTGAGAGAATAATTTTTTTCATACATTTTATTCCTCTAGTTTTTGTAGTCTTAAGGTGAGGTGTGTTTGGTGGTCCAAACAGAGCGCGCAAGATGCGCGGCAGCAGTACGTGGCATTTGCAGGACACAACTTCGCCCCCGTTATGTCTAGACGTATGGAGAAATGTACTCGCGGCAGTGCTGTGCGGCAAAACCGGGACATACCGTGCATTGACTATCTCGTCCCAACTCCCAAAGATATTTTTTATTTTTGTTCATCATCATCGTTTCAGCCGAAAGACGTTCACTGCTCTGCCCAAGCCGGCTGCGGCGGTGCTCTGCCCAAGCCGGGCAGACCTCCACTGTATGCTCCACCGTGTCCTCCGGGCGATCCACACAATGGTGACACCCGGGCGTTTCCTCCCGCCTTATGCGAAACAGGAACCTCCCGAAACAGCCGTGTCCGGTGAGGACCTTCGTCAGGCGGAAGGTGAGGACGCCGTGGCGCCTCTCTAACCACGCCTCAAAGAGGGGACTTATCGCCGCAATTGTGGCGTGCCCAGCGCAGGGTTGCGACAGTCGCACTCTCCATGTCGCCATGAGATCCCGCCGGAGCTCTGTCCGCTGTACCGTGATTTCTCGCGGCAGCGGAGTTACGCCCCGGCGTTTCGCCTCCTCGCGCTACTCCCACACGTGCGCGAGGACTTTTGCTTCCAGATCCCACGGCGGCAATCCGGCAAGGAGGCTCGCCGCCTCACCGGAAACCGTGTGGTAACCCCGGACTAGCCGGATGGCCATGACCCTCTGGGACGCGTTCAACCGGCGGGTTGGCCACAGCCTCAGGGAACGCGCCCACACTGGTGCCCCGTAAAGGGCCATGGACCGCACGACCCCCGCGTAAAGCCTCCGGTAGGAGGCGTACGCCTCCTACCGGAGGCTTTACGCGGGGGCTTAACTAACGTACGTTTGGACCCCCCAGATTGGGTAGGAGCCGCTTCAAGGCAGCCCCAGCCCGCTCCAGTCTGGGAGCCAAACGTCGGAAATGCTCCACGAAGTTCCACTGGCTGTCGAGGACGAGTCCCAGGTTCTTCATCGTCGACTCGACTCCGATGTGAACCCCTCCCACCGTTATTTGGGAACCCGACGGTGGCGCATTCCGAGGACCATGAAAACACATGGCCTCGGACTTGTGCAGGGCCACCTCGAGTCCCAACTGCCGGATCCTTTCAACGACTATCGCAACCCCGCGTGTCGCTAATTCAGCCGCCGCCTGTTGCGACCTCCCCTGCGCCAGGACCAGCGTGTCGTCAGTGTAACATACCACGCTGACGCCACTAGGGCGGTCGGCGCGCAGCACCCAGTCGTAGATGTCCCACAAATGCGGCCCCAGGACCGATCCCTGTGGGACACCGCACGACATCTCTCGCCGGTTCCACTCTCCCTGATGACCGGGGTAGATGACGGCCCTGTCCGTCAGATAGGCTTCGACCACTCGACGGAGGTAGGTATCCGTTGATACCGGAGTGCCTCCCTGATGCAATTCAAGGGCAGGGTATTGAAGGCGTTGGCGATGTCTAGAGACACCGCCAAGACGACCCCACCCCGGGCCACAGCATCCCCCGTCGTGAGGGCTCGCACGCGCTTGAATGCAATAACTGCCGAGTGTGCTGCACTGGGTTGCATATTATTTCAGCTTGTTGAACATCTTACATAAGGGGAATCTGTGACCCTGGCACGACACGAATCCCAAAACCTATCCCATTTTTTTGTCATCTGATTGCCTGCCACCACCTTTTAACAGAACCAAACAAAAAAACCTTGTTGCAGGAAAGTGTAACAAAAATTTTTTTTTTTCGACATTGGCGGCTAACACATACATAGGCTAACACACACATACATAGTGTTTTTTAACCGACTTCAACAAAGGAGGATGGACGAGAGGTTTATGCATTCGGCAATTTTTCTTATGTCACCGATTTCTTCATCATTACTGGGCCGATTTACGTGATTCATTTGGTACAAAAAGCCAGCGCGGTGGTCTCATAAAAATGTTAGTAGTTTATGAGTTAGCTTCAATAATATGTTTTAAATCCACGTCGCCGATGTTAATGTTATACATTTTAAGCGTACCTACTCTATTACTTGAGGAGGTGTACTTTGCCGGTCGTAGTGAACAGACGTATCGAGCAATTATTACAATAAACAAATAATCACTTGCGAAATTGTGACCTAGTTTAAGCAATAGCCTTAGTAACGCATACTCTTACATTAGATTTGTGAAAGGTGTATTAGTAGAAATGACCGGTGTGTAACAGGATCAAAATAACATCTTCACGATGGAGGATAGTCCATTCTCCCGGAGTTCTAGATGTGCTCGCTCCCCACCTACTACACCTGTGCCCGTGGCCGTACCCACTTCTTCCCCTCAAGTGCCTATCCAAAGGAATGAAACGTGAACGGGCGCCGTCAGTTGGGACTGGTCGTCTCTTAGCTGCCACGGCTTATTTTTAATTTAGTTGTTTTTAGTTTTTATCTTTTTCATTACGGACGCTTTTAACGTGCACGTCTTTCTACATTGTCCTCACATCTATATTTTCAATATGAACGATGTAACCAATATTATGTAAAATATTTGATTTAAAAGAGTGTCCGTGGAGTTTCTTGCCCGTTCTTCTCCAGGATCTACGCTTTGGAATGGGCAACTAGCTCCATTTTTCTGACTGACCGACCCAAGACCGACCCTTTGACAATTCAAAAGTGCCTGTAATTGGTTTATTTGAAATAAATGCTTTGAGTTTGAGTTTGAGTTTGAATGATGCCCCTGAAGTTGTCTCGACGTCAGAAATTCAGAACTTGATGTCGATTATCGAACAGAACCTGAAGGAGGTGTCCACTATTGCAGCTGATGGAAAGTTGAATGTGGAGCAGAAAACGCGCATCATGAGCTTATGCCGGAAGGCTAGTCACGGAACTTCGCAGATGGCCGTCATGTACCAGTCCGTCAAAGCAAGAGCTCTGCAATCGCACTACACAGTCAGAACTCTCGAAAATCAACTTGATCTTTCGCAGCAGATACAGAACCTTAAGCTGAGTATCGAAGATTCGACGAAACCTGTCCAGAGATCTTCCTTTGCTGACATGGTAAAGAAAGGTGCCAATAATTTTATCCAGCCGAGTTCTGTAAGTTCTGTGGCCATATATCCGAGTGACAAGTTGAAGACCAGCGATGAGACCAAAACTCTTGTGCAAAAAATTATCAACCCCGAACAAATGAAACTCCATGTGAGGGGCCTGCGCAAGACGAAAAACGGCGGTGTAATCATCAGCACCGAGACGAGGGACGACATCGAGAAGCTGAGACAATCGGTGCAGCTAACCAAGTCAGGCCTAACAGTCGACGAGCCCCATAAAAGGAAGCCTAGGGTTGTGATTTTAGGAGTGCCAACATCCATGCGGGAAAATGAGGTGTTTACCTGTTTGTACAAGCAAAATATAGCCGGAAAACTTCAGAACTACAGCCTTGAGACTTTTTTGAGCTCAATTACTTTAAGTCATAAGTCAGGTAAGAAAGACACTGAGTACTGTAATTACATAGTTAAAGTACCTGCAGACATACGCAAAGCCCTGATATCGCAAGACCGAGTTTTTGTAAATTGGTCATCATGCCCTGTGAGAGACTTTACTTTGGTCACAAGATGTTATAAGTGTCAGCAGTATGGGCATGCGGCCAAGTCAGGTCGACAGACATCGTATACCTGCGGCCACGGTGGTCGTCTACCAGATGGCGCTGACAAGTAAACATTAAAGGTGATTGTGCTCGTAATTAAATAATTACTAAAAATAGTAAACCCAGTATTTAAGCAGTCTATTATACATAAAAGTGATGCTAGGCTTGTAAATTAACAGTGACAGTGTTATCATTCATCTAAAACATCGGGTTATTAAACAAACATTGATTCTCAAATATGTAAACTGACTAAAAAACTCAATAAACTCAGTGCTCCTGTGCTTTATGTTAAACCAGTGTAAAAATCCAAATTTTGAGACAACAGTCTCCAAAACAACCATCATTATTAACAATTTCTAGACAGTGTTGATAAAACAGTGATTTATACAAAAACTGTTACCGCCAAAAAAACGTTTTTTATTCAAATACTGCACCTACGTGACTTGAAATTACAACACTAACGCCATCTAGCTAAAACCTCATACACTAACCAGAAATATTGTTGCCACAGTAATAGCGGACAAATTTAAATAACAAATCGGCAATCTATACTGTAAATAGCGACATCTATTACAAAAACAAGGACTTACGTAGTTAAAACGCCATTAGATCGCAAAATTGGATGTTGCTATTAATTGTACAAGTGGCTTAGAGGTGTATGAACCGACATACTTGGCTTCAAATCGCATGATTGCATGTTCAAACCCGACGGTTGCAGTGCGACTTTTTGTGATAATTTAAATTTATAATTTAAATTTGTAAAATCATCATGGACTACCTACTAGAAAACATAACATTCCGTCGCACACGTACGATAACGGAACCCAATAGTGACACCAGTGAAATTATTTCTCAAACATTGGATGAGACTATAATTAGTATGCCGGAAATGTCAGAAGACGAGGAGGATAAGCAGATTTACATCCTTAAAACTGAGATTGAGAACCTTAGATCTCAATTAAAAAGCGCACATCAAGAAGTAGAAATACTATCTTTGGAAAATAGCTCCCTGAAGCAAACAAATGCCGATTTAATAAAGGAAAATGAGATATTTAAAAAAGTCACCAGTAGTCCTAAGAAGAAAATACAAACACCGAAGAGAAATAAAATTAGTTCTACGGAAAAGAAGACCAGTAAACCACAGATTTTAGAAATTCCTGATTGCTGCACATCCACTGCTGAAGACCCTATAGAAAACTCGGAAAACCAAATATCACCAAACAAAAACAAAAATATTAATAAAAATAACCTATCGTTGCCGGTTGTAAAGAATAATATATGTATTTTAAGTAGTGAAACGTCTAATAGATTATACACAATCAGCCAAAGAACTAATTTAAGTAATTTTAGTATATGTCACTACCGCATGCCAAATTGTGGATTAAAGCAAGTATTAGATAATCTTGATAAGAAAATACAAAACTTCACTTACTCCGACTTCTGTGTTATTTATGTTGGGGAAGAAGATTTCAGAAGTACGCATAACTATATAGAATTAGTTACTTTTATTCGCGAAAAATTACAAACCTTATCCCACACGAACTTTATTGTATGTCTCCCGACTTTTAAATATATGGTTAACAAAAATTTAATGTTCAATAGTAGAATCGACACCTTTAATAATTTAATTTACATGGATGTTGGAACATATAAATACGCGTATATTTTGGATTCCAATTTAAATCTTCCGTACACCTATGAAACTTATAACCAAATGTATGGAAGCTTAAATAATAGAGGCTTGAATATTATATTAAACGATTTACAAAACCTAATTGTAGATTTAAACACAATTAATGTAGACGATGCATGTAAAGAACTAACTGAATCTGACAGTACACTGAATTTAATGGTAAAGGATAAAATATGTAATGATAGCAATTTTTTTCGTATATGACAGAATACATGTACTTCATCAAAATATGAATGGTTTACTACACAAAGCTGATGAATTAACCGTAAATTTAAATAATATTAACAATAATAATAACATAATTGATGTGGTGTGTGTTACCGAGCATAATATGATAACAGATGATACTAAATTTCTCCAAATTCCCAATTATACTATAGCGGCAAATTTCTCAAGAACAAATAGAAATGGTGGTTCATGTATCCTAGTACGAAATAACCATAAATTTAAAATTGTACACGAAGCAAAGCTTGTAAGCGTATCCAACCTCATTGAGTGTTCGGCTATTGAATTGTTAGAGCATAAGTTAATTATCATATGTATATATAGGCCTCCAAAGACTAAAAGGGATTGTATAGAAATATTTTTTGACCGTCTAACGGCTATGCTCGCAAAATTATGTACTAAATGTAAGAAAATTGTTATTTGTGGTGATTATAATATCGATCGACTAAAAGATACCCCTGTTTCGAGAGAGTTTGAAGACTTATTACGGAGCTTTAACTTAAAACTTGCAATAAATGAACCAACACGTTTGCAAAGCAAAACGTGCATTGATAACATTGCTCATAATATAAGAGGCTGTAAACAAAGTGTCTTAGAACTAGCACTGTCTGATCATACAGCACAAATACTATCTTGTCCTGTTAGGAAAACGTACTCAATAAGGCACTGGTACAAATTTAGAAGAGACTATAGCAACGAAAATGTTGAAAAATTTATTAAATGTTTAAAAGCCCTGACTTTTAGTGACTGCTATGGAAAAAGTGATCCAAATGCTGCTTTTGAAGAATTCCATAAACTATTTAAACTTTTCTATGACCTCTGCTTTCCAAACATAAAAATTAAGGTTCCAATCATGCGAAATACTAAATGGCTCAGTAAAGGATTAAAGACATGTTCCCTCCGTAAAAGAACACTACTTAAAACATATCGACTATCAGGTAATAAAAGAGATAGGAGTGATTTTAAAAAATATGCAAAAAGGTATAAAAAAATCATAAAACTCACGCAAAGGTCGCAAAACAACTATCATATCCAAACAGCCACAAATAAATCTAAAGCAGTGTGGCAAATAATAAATAAATACAAAAACAATAACCCCCCTGAAAAAATTAATAGAATTAAATATAATAACCAACTTATAACTGCTCCTGATGCTATAGCACAAACATTCAACAACTTTTTTATTGATGACATTTCAAAACTAACGAATAATACAATAAACTACGCTAATATTCTAACCCATAACAAACCAAACTCCTGTTTCTTAGCCCCTGTTACCCCTAACGAAGTTGTCAAAATAATTATGACATTAAAAAACACTAACAGTACAGGTTGTGATGGAATTTCCACTAAAATAATAAAACGTGTAGTGTATGAAATTGCTCCAATCATCACCTACATAATAAATCAGTGTCTTGAAGAAGGAATTTTCCCGACATATTTAAAAACTACTGTAGTTACACCAATATTCAAAAAAGAAAACACGGAAGATGTACGATGTTATAGACCTATCGCTCTCATTCCAATAATGGCTAAAATATTTGAAAGAGTACTATATAATAATCTTAGTGAATATTTTGAAAAAAATCAAATAATAATAGATAATCAAGTTGGATTCAGAAAAGGGAAATCAGTTAATACAGCAATGCATCAGTTTTTACAAAAAGTTATAACGGAACTAGATAAAAAAAATCAGGTCACAGCCCTATACATGGACATGTCAAAAGCTTTTGATAATGTTGACCATGGACTACTACTACAGAAACTAGAAATTTACGGAGTTCGAGGTAAAGCACTAGAAATAATCAAATCCTATCTCAGTAATAGACTACAGTTCACTGAAATAACACAATTATGTCCATTCACAAAAACAGAAATTAAATATACATCGAGCCCAAGATCTATAAAATATGGTGTACCTCAAGGTTCGATACTAGGACCACTACTATTTCTCATTTATATAAATGATATACCTAATGCTATTCAGCACCCTATGGTTTTATTTGCAGATGACAGTACGGCTCTTTTCACAAATAACAAAAATAAAAATCATGAACTAGAAATAAACGATTCCCTATCTAAATTAATAAATTGGCTTACAATAAATAATCTAAAAATAAATCTTTCAAAAACCCATTACATGAACTTCAAGAATAAAAACGCAAAATCAATTCCATTATCTATTGAGCACAATAACGCAACTGTGTCTGAGGTTACTAGTACAAAATTTCTAGGTATCTATATAGATTCTAATATGACATGGAAAACGCATGTAAATAGTGTATGTAACAAATTAAATCAATTCTCTTATGCCCTCTACATGCTCAAAAAAGTATCTAACCAAACCACACTGCTTAGTGCTTATCATGCTTATGTGGGATCCACTCTATCTTATGGGATACTATATTGGGGATACTCATCTGATAAGGAAATTGCGTTCAAGGCACAAAAAAAGTGTATTAGATCAATATGTGGGATACACCAAACCAATTCATGTAAACCTCATTTCGTAAATCTCAAGATATTAACCCTCCCTGCTCTATATATCTACGCGGCCTCAATTTTAGTTAAATCAAATATCAGTAGCTATGACACATTAACAAGCAGTAGACTCAAAAATACATTACGCAATAAAACATCCCACACTGCAGTGTATAGCAATAGCATTTTTTGTATGGGCATCAAAATATATAATAAGTTACCCATAGACATTAAGAACCAACACTCAATTGGTATTTTTAAAAGGAAGTTAAAAGACTTCCTGATTAAAAAGGCATATTACTCTGTAAAGGAATTCCTTGAAGAAAAATAATTATATAATATATAATACTAAAAGATTGTTGATACTTGATAATTATAATGTGATATAAACTGTAAGAATAGTCTGATATAATATAAAATGTATGAACAATGATAATTATTAATGTAATGTAAATTGTTTAACTGTAGTATTGAGTACCTATACTTTTTCATTTATAACAATTTAAATTGCAATGCCTTAACAGGCAACTAAGTTCTAAGAACCTATATATTTGTTAACATCTTCAAAATTGTACACTTAGTTCGCAATAAAGAATTTGAATTTGAATTTGAACAAGGTCACTCAGTAAAAGAATGTCTAAAAAAGGCTGATGAACCGAAATGCGCTACTTGCATGCATTTCAAAAAGCCAGATAAGCATAACACAGGCGCTGCTGACTGCCCCGCAAAAATAATGGCTGAAAAAAGGTATATCAATTCTGTAGATTATGGAGGCGCCTAAGAGCGCCGTAAATTAGTTATTTTTCTGACCTTTTGTTATTTTAATTTTTAACTACCATTATGATAAATAGTTTGATTAATGATTTAGATAATTTCTCTGTATCCGAGTCCAAAGTTTGTGAAGCTGAAAACTGCAAACAATATCTATCCGGCTACAAAACTCCACTAACCATATTAACACAAAACATTCGCAGTGTTTTTAAGAACTTTGATAGCTTTAGTATATTTCAGCAACGGCTAAACATAAATTGTGACGTTATTGTTTTAACCGAGTGCTGGCTTGCTAAACAATATAACATACCACTAATTCCGGGATATAATATGTATAGAAGTACTATAAATTACAACCAAAATGATGGGGTGATAGTTTATGCAAAAGATCATCTCAATATCTCTGTTCAGGAACCTGATATGCACGATTGTAACAGATTGTTAGTTAAAATTGGATCGGATTTTGCAATATTAGCATTATATCGACCTCCGTCTTTTAGAAATACAAGCATTTTTACTGACTCTCTGAATGAGACCTTGCAAACTCTATCATCAATCAAAAACACGATTGTAATTGGAGATATTAACATTAACATTCTACCAGGAAGTGCTGATGCAACTGCTCAGGACTACCTCAACGTATGCGCCTTTCACGGCCTACTGCCAGCACACAGCTTTCCTACACATCACAGGGGCTCCTGTTTGGATCATATTATGCTTAAATCGAATTTCCCTTCACTTGCACTTGTTGTTAACTCAACAATAACCGATCACAATGCTGCCCTACTAACCCTTAATTGTAAATTACCTAAACAAGACACTCGTAACATTTCAAAACTGAACATAAATAAACTTGAAGAAGATTTACGCGTCATCGATTTTGATCCAGTCTATAATTCCGCTGACCCGTAGTTTTGCATGTTGTATGTAATTGAAAACATACGAAATGCAATTCAGAAAAACACAGTCGTATCGCATTTGAGCAACAAAAACCACAACATAAAACCATGGATCACATCAGATCTTATTCGCTGTATGAAACATAAAGATAAACTGCATATGAAAGCTAAATCTAATCCAAACAATGCAGTATTGCAACTTTCATACAAAAGATACCGAAATTTCTGCAATAATCTCCTTAAAAATTTAATTAAAAATTTAAAAAACCCCCAACGCAAAAAAGAAAAGAGAACATTTAAAAAGTCAAAAATAATACCTATCGTTGAGCCATCAAATTCGATTGAGTAATACCTATATATATTTTAATTACAGAAATTGATGGATGGCACGATAAGGTTTGCTCATTGAATTGGCGCTATAATTTCGCGGCGGGGTACCGCATATGTACATAGTCAATCAAGTGAAGGGTCTGACTTACTTACGCGGCGTGACATTATAGCGCCAATTCAATGAGGAAACCTTATCGTGCCATCCATCAATTTCTGTAATTAAAATATATATAGGTATTACTCAATCGAATTTGATGGCTCAACGATAGGTATTGTTACGTACCGTTCTCTTTGCAGTTGGTATTACTTACCTACTGAATTAATTCTTAGAGATTTTAGAATAGTGTTTTCTTCACCCCACAGCTGGTAATCAGGCTTTTTTGTGTAATTGCCGAGGGTGTTGATTTGAATAAGCTTCCGGTGTTTGCTCATCGCCCATTCGTGGAGCCTTCTGATTGGTTGCGGATGAGCACACTAGCGCCGCGCTCCTGCGTGTGTTTTTTCACTGTACTACGTACCATACGGGTGTCCGCGCATACACGCCCCGCGCGATATATACTTTTCTACAAAAATAAGGTCCTTCGGTGAAAACGTGCTACAATCCCCGCAAGATACCAGATATACCCTGAACCAGCGCCTGTGGAAAAATATGTGTAGTGGAGTTGATGCAGGATTCAGAACTATCGAACGCGCCTTCTCAGCCCATCGGTGTGCGAAGCGGCGGGACGGCAGCGACCGGTAAGTTTGATTCGAATCTTCCCTCTTTACGCCACATAATTGTTTGGTCCTTCGAGCCGGATTTATATCTAGGTACTTGTTGTGGGGTTATTTTCCTAGTTTCCTAGTGTTCTTAGTTCAAAGTCCATTTGCGGCGTTACGCGTCCAAAATGGCGGAACTTATTCAACAAGACATTTTTGAACGTGAGATCATTATCGATGATCTCAACCGTATTTTAGAGTTCATAGATTCAGACGAACAACAGTTTAGGTCACGCTCAAAAGAATTAACTTTGCAACAAAGAAAGTTCTTCAAACTTCAGGCAAAAATAGAAAAATTCTTAATAAAATCCAATACTTTCGACAAAGACGAACAACTGAAGATTCGTAACAATTTTAATGATTGTTATTTCGCAATTAGTGTTCACTTAGATAAACTTAAGGAAGAGGATAATGAGCGTAAACGAAGAATGTCCTCTAGTACGTCATTTAATAATAACTCAGTGGTACATGTTCCATCTACTCATACGAGTAATAGTTGTGCAAGTAGATTACCTATTCTTCCAATGCCTACCTTCTCAGGGGAAACCACGGATTGGCCCCCATTTCACGATTTGTTTAGTTCATTAGTACATGGCAAAAATACCTACACGGAGACAGAGAAGTTTCGTTACCTGTTACTGTCATTAAAAGATGAACCCTATAATCTTATTAAATCGATACCAATTACAGACGAAAACTATAGTGTTGCGTGGGATATTTTAGTGTCTCGGTATGATAATAAACGGGCTATCGCCACGAAACATCTCGAAAAAATATTAGACATTGAACCTAGTACCGAGAAAATGACTCAAAGTCTAAGAAACTTACTCAATGTTTATCAAGAAAACATCAAGGCATTGCAGGCTATGCAATTTCCGATAGATCAGTGGAGTTTCATAATAGTGACGATTTTACTACGTAAGATTCCGTCTAGTGTTCGAAAACGTTTCGAATTATCACTATCGAGGCCATCGGATGTACCTGACATAAGTACATTGATAACTTTCTTAGAACGCGAGTTAGCTGCAAGCGAATTCTCTTCTCACCCACAAAATAAAAATAATCTTGAAAAGGTAGGTACTCCCCGCACATCGCGCGGTAACGAAGGCTCGCGACGCGCGCTCGCAGCCAATGTCGCTTCATCGAGTTCGAATACAACAGACTTACAGTCTACCAAACAGAATAATTTAAAAAATAATTGTTTATGTTGTGATGCTCAACATACGTTGACAAAATGTTCGAAATTCCTTAATTTATCTCCCCGTGATAGGTATTCTTTTATTCAAAACAAGAACGTTTGTTTCAATTGTTTACATGTCGGTCATGATTTAAAACAATGCAAATCTAACTTTGTTTGTCGCTCATGTCATAAACGACATCATTCATTAATTCATTTCGAAAAGTCTAACAGTTTATCAGTTATTAGTGGTAGTAGTGATAATGCGGTCTCACTTTCTGTGAACGAAACGACAGAGACAGCGGTTCCCAGTACCTCGCACGCTGCGATGACTGCGGCGGTGAACGATCGCAAGAACGATTCGCGTTCTATTGCTCCGTCGGTTAGCGCGAGTACGGTGCTCCTATGTACGGCACTCATCAATGTGCATGTTGGCCCACAAAAACACACAGTTCGATGTATTATTGATACAGGCAGTCAGGCGACTTTTATTACCGAGTCTTGTGTTCAGCGGTTAGGGTTACATCGCAGCCAAGCGAACGTTCCGGTGTTCGGTGTTGGAGGGACCGAGGTTGGAGCTGTTTACCCAAAGGGTGTAGTATCTTGTCATATCACTCCTACACACGGGGATCAACCTTCAATTTCAGTTAACGCATTAATTTTATCTAATCTTATTTCACGTATGCCATGTGTGACGTTGCCTTTCAAGGGATGGCCACACATACAAAACTTAACTTTAGCTGATCCTAAGTTTTATCTTCCACAATCAGTGGAAATGCTTTTAGGTGCGGATATACTATCCCAAGTTTTATTAGGTCACGTGATCACGGGTCCACCCGGTTCACCGATGGCTATGATCTTTGGTTATTTATTGATGGGTGATGTTTCATACAACCAAAATACATCTACTTCACTTCAAGTTTGTCTCAGTAGTTTAAGCTCATCCTACGATGACGACATCAACCTGAGACGGTTCTGGGAATTGGAATCTCTTCCGGAAAAAAGAATTCTAAGTCCCGACGAAGCGTTGTGTGAATCTATATTCGTAAATTCACATACTCGTGATGAAACTGGGCGATATGTTGTTCCACTCCCGTTCAAACCTGATGCACCCACCCTCGGCGCATCACGAGATACGGCGGTCTCCAGGTTTGAGAAATTAGAGTATAGGTTGGAACACAATCCTCAACTTAAGGTAGACTATCATGCGTGCCTCCAGGAGTACTTGGAACTCGGTCACATGGAGCCCGTTGATTTACCTGTTTCGTTAGCTAACAGCTATTACATTCCGCACCACTGCGTGGTCAAAGAGTCCAGTGAGACCACTCGTACTCGTGTCGTCTTTGACGCGGGTTGTAAAACTTCGAATGGAATATCACTTAATGATGTTCTACTGACTGGTCCGAAGCTGCACCAGGATATAGTAGACGTTTTATTGGGTTTTCGTATCCATGCTATTGCTGTCACTGCCGACATAAAGCAGATGTACAGAAACATAAAATTACAACAATCCGATTGGGATTTTCAACGCATTGTGTGGCGTAAATCACCCACTGAACCGTTGCGTGATTATCGATTGCGCACCGTCACCTTTGGTGTCAGCTCATCACCATACTTAGCCCTTCGTACTATTCAACAGTTGGCTCATGATGAAGCTGCTAACTTCTCGTTAGGTTCTAAGGTTCTCCAGAACCAGGTTTTTGTTGATGACATCGTCACCGGAGCAGGCGACGTAAAGCAGGCCCTGGTTTTACAACGTGAGTTAGTAGGTATTTGTTCGTCAGCTGGTTTCGAGCTACGTAAGTGGCAGAGCAATTCGCCAGCGTTACTCGCTGCTTTACAAACGTCAGTCGTTCAGGGCGAGCGGTCTGATAACGTTTCTTTCGCTCTGATGGAGAATGACAAACAAATAAAGGTTTTAGGACTTCAGTGGAATCCTGAATCTGATACTTTCATTTTTAGCGTTCAGTCAACTAATGATAAAATTACAAAGCGATCCATACTATCACAAATAGCAAAAATTTATGACCCTATGGGATGGTTATCTCCTGTAACTATTTATGCGAAACATCTCATTCAGTTGTTATGGATTTCAGCGGTCGACTGGGATGAGTCACCTCCTTTAGATATTATAAACGCTTGGTCTAGTTTTCTTAACGAGTTACCATTATTATCAAATTTTCAAATTCCACGTTTCGTTTTTGCAAACGTGAATGCAATTCAAATTCACGGGTTTTCCGACGCTTCCGAGCGGGCTTATGCCGCGTGTGTTTACGCCCGTATATCCGATAATAATGATAACGTTAAAACATTTCTTCTTCTCGCTAAAACGCGTGTAGCACCTATAAAACCGGTTCTTACTATTCCGCGCCTAGAGTTGTGCGCTGCTGTTTTGTTATCAAAGTTGATTGATAAAGTGAGAAGTGTGTATGATAACCACTTAAACTGTGAACATGTTTGTGCGTGGACTGATTCATCCATCGTGTTAGCGTGGCTTCGGTCTCCACCACACGAGTGGAAAACATTCGTTTCTAATCGCACTAGTGAAATCTTATCCAGGCTTCCGGCCAAAACTTGGAGACATGTCCCGTCAGCTGACAATCCAGCTGACGCACCATCTCGAGGAATGCTTCCTACAAGTTTTGTCCAAAATGAGACGTGGCTCCATGGGCCCTGGTGGCTCGCGCGTGATTCTAGTTCTTGGCCAAGTCCCAAGAAAATACTAGAAGTCACTGAAGACAAACGCAATCTACCTATGTCTATGGTGTCAAACTCTTCCACCTCAGCACTACCTGATGTGGTCGAGTATATTACTAGATTTTCTACTCTAGGTAAACTTGTTAGGATAACAGCACTGTTATTTCGATTCTATAATAAATGTAAGAAAGTTCAAAATTCCTATCCAAAATACATAACTGTATCCGAGTTTAATTTTTGTTTAAATCGACTTATCCATTTAGTTCAACATTCTTGTTTTTCCGAAGACATTAATAATATTTCACATGGAAAGTATCCATCAATTAAATTACGTCGACTCAACCCGTTCATGGATAACAAAAATAATCTTCGGGTAGGTGGGCGAATTCATAAATCACTTTTACCGTTTGTTTCCAAACATCAATTGATTTTGCCTAAGAAACATCATCTTACAGATTTAATCATTGACCATACACATATCACGCATCTACATGCTGGTCCGCAATCAGTGCAATACATTTTATTCCAAAAATATTGGATAATGTCTAGTCGTGACGCTATACGTACACGCATACATCGCTGTGTTCGTTGTTTTCGTGCGCGCCCCGTGAATCCGCAGCCATGCATGGGTCCGTTACCGGCCGTCAGAGTGCGCCCCGAGCGGCCATTTCTTAAAACATCTGTTGATTTCGCGGGTCCGTTTTACGTTCGAGCAAATAAAGTTCGAAATGCGAAAGTTATTAAATGTTATGTATCTGTTTTTGTGTGTATGTCTGTCAAGGCCATACACCTCGAACTCGTATCCGAGTTGTCAACTGATGCATTTTTGGCAACATTGCGACGCTTCACGTCCCGTAGAGGTTTATGCACCGACATTTACTCTGATTGTGGAAGGAACTTTGTTGGTTGTAATAATTATCTACAAGACTTGTATAATTTTTTACGTAATGATTCTGTTCAAGCCACTCTTAATAGTAAAATTTTAGAACAAGGCATTACTTGGCATTTTCAGCCTCCTTACGCCTCTCATTTTGGTGGCCTTTTTGAATCCGGTGTTAAAAGTTTTAAACATCATTTACATCGAGTCCTCGGTACGCAAACTCAAACTTATGATGAGATGCATACCCTTCTTTGTCAAATTGAAGCGGTACTTAATTCACGTCCACTTTGTGTATTAAGTGCTGACCCATTAGATCCGTTACCTTTGACACCAGCTCATTTTTTAATAGGAGGTCCGTTGACGTCCTTACCAGACATTTCATTAACCGATAATATTTCAAATCGACTCAATAGATGGCGTAGAATACAACAATGTGTGCAACACTTTTGGAAACGTTGGAGTCGTGAATATTTACACGAAATTCAACAACGTAACAAGTGGTTTCGAGATCGCGGCTCACAACTCCGTGAAGGTATTATTGTCATTGTACGAGATGATAATTTGCCACCATTACAATGGAGACTGGCTCGTGTCCATACTCTCCACCCAGGTTCCGATAATATTACTCGTGTCGTAACTTTACAGATGGGCAAAACTTTCGTGAAACGCTCAGTAGTCAAAATATGTCCTTTGCCCTTAGAATAATCATTCTGTAAGTTTAGTTAATATTGTTGCGAATCTTAGTTAAGTAATCTTAAGTTAGAATAATTTTAGTTTAAAAAATTTAAGGCTTCATGCTTTCGTAGCATTTTTCATTCTTTTTTTTCGAATGTTACATTCTTTTTTTGTCTTTTAATTTAAAGTTAAAAGAAATTCATTCTTTTAAGGCGAGCGGCATGTTACGTACCGTTCTCTTTGCAGTTGGTATTACGTACCTACTGAATTAATTCTTAGAGATTTTAGAATAGTGTTTTCTTCACCCCACAGCTGGTAATCAGGCTTTTTTGTGTAATTGCCGAGGGTGTTGATTTGAATAAGCTTCCGGCGTTTGCTCATCGCCCATTCGTGGAGCCTTCTGATTGGTTGCGGATGAGCACACTAGCGCCGCGCTCCTGCGTGTGTTTTTTCACTGTACTACGTACCATACGGGTGTCCGCGCATACACGCCCCGCGCGATATATACTTTTCTACAAAAATAAGGTCCTTCGGTGAAAACGTGCTACAATCCCCGCAAGATACCAGATATACCCTGAACCAGCGCCTGTGGAAAAATATGTGTAGTGGAGTTGATGCAGGATTCAGAACTATCGAACGCGCCTTCTCAGCCCATCGGTGTGCGAAGCGGCGGGACGGCAGCGACCGGTAAGTTTGATTCGAATCTTCCCTCTTTACGCCACAGGTATTATTTTTGACTTTTTAAATGTTCTCTTTTCTTTTTTGCGTTGGGGGTTTTTTAATTTTTTAATTAAATTTTTATTTTAATCTTTTTAAACTTTTTAAACAATTTAACAATACAGAAATGCATTTTTATTACTGCAGAATGTTAAGTTTCTCTGCACATAACATTAACTTATAATGATGCCACCATCGTACTGCAAATACAATTAAATACTGATAAAAAAACGAATACAAACACTACTATCTGCTATTTTTTTTTCAAGAGTGTACTAGTGTGCTGGATATCCTGACTGCAGCATCAGCTCATCGTGTAGCCACCATTGCATTGTATGTAGAATCAAATACTGATCAAAACGAACCCAAACACGACATATCTGCTATATTATTTTACCAAGAGTATTCTAGTGTGCTGGATATCCTGGCTGCAGCATCAGCTCATCGTGTTGCCACCATTGCATTGTATGTAGAATAAAATTCTGATCAAAACGAATCCAAACACGACATATCTGCTATTACTTTTTCAAGAGTCTTCTAGTGTGCTGGACATCCTGGCTGCAGCATCAGTTCATCGTGTTGCCACCATTGCATTGTATGTAGAATCAAATACTGATGTAAATGAATCCAAATACGACATATCTGCTATTACTTTTTCAAGAGTGTTCTAGTGTGCTGGACATCCGGGCTGCAGCATCAGCTCATCCTGTTGCCACCATTGCATTGTATATAGAATCAAATACTGATGTAAATGAATCCAAACACGACATTTCTGCTATTAATTTTTCAAGAGTGTATCCAGCACACTAGTGCTGGATATCCTGGCTGCAGCATCAGACCAAGAATTCCATAATCTTGCATAGATAGATAGCATACATGGATGTTTCAAATTTTAGGTCACACTAAGGTTTGAAAGTAAAGTAATACCCATTACGCGTCTAATATCCCTACCGCAGCTAACAAAAGAGCGAATAACTTTGAAACGGCTGAACCGATTTTGATAAAACATGTCTAAGAACCATCGCTGGAAAACTTGCTTTCAAATAAAAAAAACCGCATCCAAATCAGTCCACCCGTTTAAGCGCTACGGTGCCACAGACAGACACACAGACACACACACACACACACACACACACATAGCGGTCAAACTTATAACACCCCTCTTTTTGCGTCGGGGGTTAACACACACACACATAGCGGTCAAACTTATAACACCCCTCTTTTTGCGTCGGGGGTTAAAAAAAATTAAAAGCGACTACGACAAAGTGTCATTGGAAATGGCTGGAACAAATAGTAAAAAGATATGGAAATTTATTAAAGACGCAACGTATAAGAAAAAATAAAGAAACAATATGAGTCATCTTCAGGTTTATTGCAAGCACATTCGTCACCGCTGGAATCCGCTAACATAGCAAATAATTTCTTTATTAATGTTGGAAAGTGTCTGGCAGAAAAAAATCTGGATCAATCCCAAAACCCAACGAGCACTCCTTTAACATGCAGCACTGCTTTAACATCCTTTGTGCTGCTAGATACTGACGAGACTGAGGTAGAAAGTATAATTATGACCTTGAAAGAAAACTGTGCAGTTGGCTGGGATAATATATCGAATAAAATTATCAAAAAGTTCAAGGACATTTTGGTACGACCACTGACATATATTTTCCGCATTTGTTTATCTTCAGGTCATTTCCCAGAGTGTCTCAAAAAAGCTGTAATTGTCCCTGTCTATAAATCAGGCAGCAAAGAGCAAGTGACAAATTATAGACCTATTTCTTTACTGCCTTCCATGTCAAAAATATTGGAAAAAATTATAAACAGAAGGTTGTTGAAATATTTGGAAGATCAATCAATTCTGTCTGAACGGCAGTTTGGATTTAGGCCTAAAGTTTCTACTGCCGATGCGGTACACCAGCTGACTGACTATCTGGCGCAAGAACTTGACAAGGGCAACCACACAATAGGAATTTTCCTGGACCTCGCCAAAGCTTTTGACACAGTTTCCATCCCAATCCTGTTGCGCAAGCTTGAGATCATGGGTGTAAGAGGCACCCAGCTGAAAATGTTCAAAAGTTATTTAGAAGATCGTTCCCAGTGCGTAAAGATTGGCAATGTTCTCAGCGATGTTCAAAAAACCACATCTTTTGGTGTTCCTCAAGGAAGTATTTTAGGACCCACTCTGTTTTTGATCTACATAAATGACCTTTGCGATGTAAAGCTAGAGCATGGCACTATCATAACCTACGCTGACGACACTGCTCTACTTTTTTCGGCTGACTCAGAAAATGAAGTCTACAATCTTGCGCAACGCGGTTTCAATATTGTAGGTAAATGGCTTAAAAGTAACTCACTAACCCTGAATGCAGAGAAGACAAATTACATTAAGTTTTCGATGCGCAAGCAAACATCGAACATCCCTTCAGCGTTGCATGCTCATTGTTGCCCAATCCCCGCAGATAGCCAGTGTAATTGTCCCAATATTAAAAAAACAGATAAAATAAAATACCTGGGTATTATAATAGATCAAACCCTTTCCTTCAAACAACATATGGAAGCACTTAATAATAGAATTCGTAAGCTGATATATGTATTCAAAAAGCTACGTTTAATTGCAGATCCAAATATAATTAGACAAGTATACTTTGCACTTTGTCAGTCAATTTTGAGTTACTGTATTACTTCATGGGGTGGGGCGAATAAAACCTTGTTATTGCCCATTGAAAGGGCTCAAAGAGCTATTCTCAAGGTGGCTACTTGCCGCCCTTTTTTTTTCCCCACTAACCTCCTGTATAAAGCTTGTAAAGTACTAACAGTTCGACAGTTATTTATAATGAGCACTGTACTAAAACAACACGCAGCGCTTCCATACAGCACTGATTTAACTAAAAGGAGACGGAAAGATATAGTTTGCCCTCAAAAAAGTACAAAACATGCTTTCACAGCTAAATTTTACATGTACTCCTCGGACCACTACTCTACAATAGGCTAAATGAAAAAGGAAACATCTACTCCTTAAATAATAGTAACTGCAAGAAATTCCTTATGGAAGCTCTTCAATCTATGTCCTATGAAGATACAGAGAAGTTATTATTTGTGCTTAAGTAAATATTGTTAAGTAGTATTATATAATTTTATATTTTTTATACACCTTTTTACATTTATGCAACAATAAGATAAGTGATTATTTAATCAATTAATGTTACCTCCAATCGCCTGAAACACAGGATTACCTAGTTCAGGCACAAGGCATGGGTGAACTTGCCATAGATTTAAGGAAAACTGTATTTATCGTTAGTCCTTATATATTTTTAAATAAATTTGATTTGATTTGATTTGATTACCTACATATTGGAAAGTACGCTTATACTATAAATTAGAGTAAGGTTGGCAACCCTATATACTTCGGTCCGAGCATCCAAAACTGGCGTACTGGGTTACCAACTGTATTGAATAGCAGATTCCAATGAAGAATGAACCCAAACACGATGGGTATACTAGTAGCCAAGTAAGACTTCCCCTATCCACCTTTCTGATTTACATCCCTAACATCCTTTCGTCACTACGTATCGCACGCTCCTGTGAAAATATCACGTACAATGCGTTTCAACTAAGAATAGGAAAGTCAATGACCTCTAACTGTCAACTGAAGCTAGAAATCTAAGACTTGCAAACGCTTGCAAAGTTTTGTAGTGTTATCCTTATCCATTTTAGTTCTGTTTTTGGAATTTGTTTTTGTCAAAATATGTCACTGACTTTGAAAATGTGTAAACGAGATGCTATTTTGCTAAATCTTCACAATATGGCGCAAGGTCATCCTATTCTTAGTTGAAACGCACTGTAGTTGCGTTCGCGCGGTGCGAACCCTTTATCGCGGGACAAAACACCGACATCGATCGGGGAACATATTCACTCGCGTTTCACAGATTTCGCGGGCTTTTTCGCCGCGAGTGTACAACCTTTAAATGCCCGTTCTCAATTACCTAGTATTTAATCAAAATAAAGTGAAGTGTTGTCTATGGATGAGTAAAAATAGTAAAAACTAATCCGAAAAAAAACATTTTTCTAACGGGTTTTACGGAGAATACCTGCCTGTGGAGGAACTAGGAAGTAAGCAAGAAATAATAGTTGGATTTTATTGGATGTAAGAATAATCGTATACTTGTAAGTAGCTTCCTATTTACTCTTCCAGTCTTCTCCATAAATTCATATATTTTGAGAATTTTGTAGAAAGTTTACGAAAACGCACGTCATTGCGAAAACGTAAATAATATTCAAGACATTTCTTGAATATTATTTACGTTTTCGTAAACTTTCATAATGGCTACTATTTTCAGGGGCTGCCGGCTAGGGCTTATTTTAGAATAGTATTTGGAATAGTTTGACAGTATTCAGTTATTTACTGATTCAGCACTCTCAAATTAATTGTATTATTTTGATCATACATGTAATAGCCAGTGAAGTCATTAAATCATGCATTATCAGTCTGTTCTTAGAATTAAAATATAACTTTGAGCATAGACTTATAAAAAAAGAAAGACTCCGCGCCACGCATATCGAAAGTGAAGCGTAGTAAGTATGCCGGGACCGCTTGTACAAACGTCTCACGCACACATTTACATCATAGTATGCCGATCGGCCGCCATTACATGATATGAGCGATGGCGTCTTTGCAGGTACAAATCACGCATACATATATTGGTGCTTCACTTTCGATATGCGTGGCGTGGAGTCCTCCTTTTTTTATACGTCTGTGACTGAGAATATTTTGTATTTTACAGGTTAAAATGTCGCACAAACAAACACCCTGTTCCCCGAATTTCCCACAATCTCAAGAATGTCCTCCAGCGCCGGATAGTAAAGCTGAAAGCTATCCAATGAACCCACAAGGTGGCTCTCCTGGCCCACCATATGGACAGACAGGCTACCCTCAGCCAGGCTATGGTCCTGTAGTTCAACAGCCAGGACCTCAGGTACCACCAGGTAAGAAAAGTAACTTACATAGAAATTGGCTCACCCTGTGTCCTTCTATTTGAGAAACAATATCTCAAGAGGATATCAGCAAAATCTGCCCAAAAAAGTACACAAATAGTGTTGAAAAATACCCTACTGAATAATACTGCTTTAAGTATCTGTTTTCGAAATATAAATAAAATATAGTAAAATAACTGGGATTGAGAAAAAAAAAAATTAGTTTACTGGAAAACAGTACTACATTTTGTTTCTGTATCATCTGGACAACTACAAACTTATTATTGGTACCTGATTTAATAACAATAGCATTATTCTATACTCATGCCGGGGCCACACTATTTGCCTATGTTAATGCCCATAAACGCTTACGTTGTTCAAAGCATTGAATTGAGTTGCCACACTTGAAGAGTCAAAAACTAATATTTATGAGTTAGAAACAGAAAGATAAATAGTGTTGAAATATGGCCGTTTGTTTTTGCTATACTCCAACAGATGATGATAACATTAGGTAAATACTGTGACATTGATAAAACCGGCTGCCTATTTTTTTTGACATAGCAGAAATGGCCCCCCATAAAACTGCGATGTTTCTGACTGGTACTGCTCACCGAGTTGGATTCAGAATCATCTAACTAAACTAACGATTTTATAAGGCTTTGGTTGTAAAACAATGCAACATGGTTTTGATCATGGGCTCTCATACTAGGAACTCAACAAACAAAAGTCTCCTAAAAACTGATCCACTTTTTTTAAGCTGGGTATTTTTCTTCTTTATTCTACGACCATATAAAAAGTTATTGACCTTTATACAAATTATGCAGAGTGGCTCGATTCAGGTGCCCGGAAGTTTATGAATGTATTTATTTATTTCATTTAACAACGTCTATTTTGTGATTATTAATTATTAGAACAAATGGATGCGTATCATGATGGGTGTTGATTATTGACTAACTTAGTGCATAAGATTTTACTAACACAATAGTTATTTAGAATTGTAATAATTGATTGACTTGTCTGTATTTTGTATTTTGATAGTTTGTAATTGTATGGATTGTTTGACTTATCTGAAATAAAATAAATAATAATAATAATAATAATTAAGTAGTATTTTAGAAAAAAAAAAAAATTTTTTTTTAGGTGGATGGATGAACATTCCGCAAGGGCTCAGCAACTGCCCACCAGGATTGGAATACCTTTCTATGATCGATGTGCTGCTAGTACATCAGAAAGTGGAGCTGCTGGAGGTGTTTGTGGGTTTCGAGACCAATAACAAGTACACAATAAAAAATAGTATTGGTCAAAAAGTATACTATGCTGTTGAAGACAATGATTGCTGCACTAGAAACTGCTGCGGACCCATAAGACCATTTGACATGAAAGTTCTGGATAACTTCAGGAATGAGGTAACTACAGAAAAATACCTTATCTGTCAACATATTCTAACTTAAGAAAATAGGCAATAATAGGTAAACGGAGTAGAAACTCCGTTCACCTATTATTGCCTATTTTCTTCAGGACGGTAAAAAAAGTCATCCAGTATATTGTATAAACGTAAAATACCATCATCTAATGGCGTGGCATCCAATGGCGTTATGCATTAATTATTAATCAGCATTATGGCTCATTTTATTACTCAATAACTTGGTTGATATGTCGCAGCCAACTGGTTTAATTAGCCGTTTAGTCAACTGGCTAGCCATTTCACTAAACGCGCTTTTCAATCAACGGCCTGAATGATATTCAGCCATTTAATCAAACGGCTGGGAAAATTACTTGGATTAATAGCGTTCAACTACTTGTTATCATTCATTCAGGCCGTTGATTGAATGAAAGCGTTTAGTGAAATCATGAAATGGCTGTTGACCAAACGGCTGATTCAACCAATTGGCTGCTACAGATATACAGGATGCGGGGAGGCCCGCAATGACTAATGAAAGTCATAAGTCGATAACGCGGTTGATACACCGTCTTCGGGGAATCCTCGTAGCAGGCGTAGTGAATGACCAATGAAATTGATCGGTCGTTAAAAAGCGTGCAGGAGACCACACAATGAAAATTAACCTTCAAAACAACTGCCAACCGTCGCGCGCGGTGCAGGTTCACCGTATACCGCAATTGTTCCCTAGCGACTAATGAAAACGGTTCCCTGAATACGGGTCTTACGGCATGCTTTTCAGAAATCTCCAGCACCCCACATGCGGGCCCTATAGACTAACGAAAACAAGGTCCCTGCATGCGGGCCCTATGGCATGTGTTACAGAAATCTCCCGCACCCCGCATTCCCTCGTTCGGAAGATATGACATGAGCAGCTAAGGGGACATAACTCCAGCTTACACACAGTGCTTTGATCGTAGTTTCAACACTACACTGGGGTTTATTTATAAACGGTGCTTAATGTTATGTAAAGATTAGTGAGTTATTTATTTTTGATGTTTTAATGTCTCTTAGCAACGTTTATAAAGAAAGAGGTTTAAGTATTATCATTTCCTTCCTTGTGCAGCTATTATGCCTTATTTTTCTGACTATAGTCCAAAACCCTAACCTCATTGGTTTGTCTGTTCTACATGAGGAAGCTGGGGTGACATAATCTCTCCAGCTAACACATAGTAAACGGTTCATACGGTTCAACGGTTCATCATTCAGAAGTTTTTGTGGCAGCTAAAAGATAGTGGGCAAACATGTATGGGAGTTGGTTCAAGCGTCACCAAGGATGAATCATATACCAAATGAAAGGGTACAATGTACAGGGGGGCTAAAACGGCCACTTTGGCAGAATCATAATAGGATAATATATAAATTATGAATCATATTTCGAAGTCGTAAAACGGTCACGAACTAACAATTCATAATTTATCTGCGTACAATTCATAGCACGCAATTCATCTGTTTGACAGTTTTGTATGGAGCTTCGTAAAATGGTCCACAAATTAAGAATTGCTTTGTTGAAGTTTAATGTCAAATAGCACAATCATATTATATTGCTGAGAATTCAGGAAATGAATCACTTTTAGAGGATTTGCTTAATGTGGCCTTTTTAGGCCCCCAGTTCAAACATGCAGAAGGGCATCAAAATCTGTCCGAGAAATTTCGAGAAATGATAGCTTATTTTTGCCTCAGAAGATACTACGGATTTTTTATTTTCCTTCATTGTCGAGTATTATTATAGTTTTTTCTTGTTAATTATAGTTAAAAACCATTACTTCATTCTTATAATCATCATTATTCATCATCATCATTGAGTAGTGATAAGTTTATTTTTGCTTTAGAAGTTATTATAGATTTCTTATGTTATTTTATATATTTTTTTGTATTTTATTGTCGGATATGTTTATTATTATTATTTTTAGTATTTATAGTTAAAAAAAATCATATCTTTTATTATCATTTCGTTTATTCATTTTTATCCTTATAAAATACATTTTTAAATATTTCTTTAAAAAATATATAAAAACATTTCAAATATAAAAATAGTAGCCCACCGGTATCGGGAACAGGGTCCAAGCTACCGGCAGTCAGGGCTCCAGAGAGAAGAACCACCTAAAAATGCGCGCCGTGTCCAGAAGTACTGCTCTCTGAATCAGGCCCTTAATCCAGCTGCCCAACGAGAGCCTCCTTAGGTGTTGGTCGAGGCTCTTGGCAATTAAGTCATTAGCTGATACGACTATCGGCACAATGATTGCAGAGTCTACATCCCACATGTCGACAACCTCGCGAGCCAAGTCAAGATACTAATTTGTTTATCATTCTCGGCTTTCACGAGGTTCCCGTCATACGGGATCGTTATGTCAATAATCATTGCGCGCCGCTCTATTCGATCCACCACCAGGTCATCAGGTATCAGGTTTATTGGCAACAATAGTCCTGTCAGTGATGATGGATCAATCCCAGTACAATGTGATATTTCCATTTTCGACAACTGGGTCGGGCACATACCTGTAGTACGGCACTTCCGATTCTGTAAGGCAAGCGCAAGCAAGCAGCGCAAGTTGCTGATGGATAATCCTGGCTACAAGGTTGTCTATGCAAGTACACTTCGTTAGCTAGACGAGAACACCCGGAGATAGTGTCGGATTGATTCTTTTATTAATTATTATATTTTTTTTTTTGTCTTTGACATATCTCGGCGGTACCCTGGGGTCCCGGACTTTTGGAAGGCGTACGAGGGGCTGAAGCCAACTAGCAGAGGCCCCTTAGACAATTTTAAATGACGAGGCGGCACTAGCCGACGGTTATCCCTGTATGCACTATGCAAGTGCACCCAAGGAAAACCCCCGGTTGGTGCAGGACTATTGCAGAACATGGAAACAAAATATATTGAGCTATGGGTTTGGGTGGCTATAGTGGATCGGGACCTTGAACTATGGAAGAACTATGTCCCCTGCCTTACCAATGTTATATAATATACAGAGTTAAAATGGCAGGGGGTGACTTGCACACTCAATAATGGGCCTCCGGCAGTGTAGGGCGTAGTTAACTACTATTTTGTAATCTGGTTACTAACTACGATTAAAAGTAGTTAGTTAAGATTACATGTAACTTAACTTCAGTAATCAAACTACATGAAGTAGTTGTTAATTTGATTACTGCAATCTAGTAGTTATAATTACTGATTATTTGAGTTCTAAGAACTTATATTTTGCAATTAAAACTCGTTTGCGATCTGTAGAATTGAAAAAACTTGCCATCAAGAATACGTGGCAAGTTTAAGTAAGTATGTCAATATTTTCCACTAAGCTGTTAGAAGTTGAATTTGAAGCTTCATTGCTCAGTGGTAGAAACTCATCTGACTCGTTCATAAATAAATACAATAAAATAACTAAGTGCAGCACACGCAATAGCGTTTTCAAATTACAATAGTGGCAAACGGACGACATACTGTAAGCCGACGTTCGCACGGACGTAAAAATATCGCGGTGATTTTTTTTCGCGCACTGGATTTTCAACGCTCTGTTTAGCGCATACATAGACTTTAAGTAATCTAGATTACTAAAAGTCTATGTATCGCGCATTGGATTTTCAACTCGGTGTTGAGCGCATCCGAGCGCGTCGAAAAAACACACTGTTGGGTTTTCAATTCTCGCGTTGATTTTTTTTTTGTGTATGGAAAATCGTAGTTGACCATTGAGGTCGAGACTACTTAACCGGACTATCCTGTGGATGCTTTAACCGAACTTAAAGCCTCCGGCCAGGGGCCGAGCGCTCAGTACACAGCGCACAGTACAGTTGGCTTCGGCCCCTCGTACGCCTTCCAAAGGTCCGGGACCCCAGAGTCCAGAGATATGTCAAAGACATTGACAGTGAATAAAAATAATAAAAATCAGTAATAACTTCTAAGGCAGAAATACGCTTATCATTTCTCGAAATCTCTCGGACAGATTTTGATGCCCTTCTGCATGTTTGAACCGTACATTGTACCCTTTCATTTGGTATATGATTCATCCTTGGCGACGCTTGGACCACATTTGGCCACTATCTTTTAAGACTGGGAACTTTGATAGAATACCTATACCACTATTTAGGGCATGCAGCCTTAAATAGTGGTATAGGTAGAAGTATTCTGTCATCCATGAGGAAGCTGTAGTTGGGTACCTACGCGCATTCGATTTTTTTTTGTTCTTAATCATGCTGGTTTCCTCACGATGTTTTCCTTCACCGTTTTGAGAGCAATGGTGATGAAATAATTTACACAAATTAAAGCGCCTGTCTGGGTTTGAACCTAAGTCCTACAACTCGTAAGACGCGGCCGGTATCAGAGGCCAAAATTATTCACTTTAACCAGCAAGTAGTGTCCGACCGAAACTGGTATTTACGACCGAAACCGAATTTCGGCAACGGTCTCAGTTTCGGCCGAAACCAAAACCGAAACCGAAACTTCCTTACCAGGATCGTGTTTTGAGGAAATAATAAAGAAAACGTTATTATAATCAGTCAGTTGTATTTTTTTTATCTTTAAATCACATAGTTTTGGGGGTAGTTAATAAATAAGGTTTAAATCGAAAAACAGAAATTAAATAATAATTTTATTATACGGATACCTAGGAGGTAGGTACCTATGTAAGTACCTACTCATTTAATTAAAAGTGTGTTAATTTTGCAAAAAAATAATTTTTAGGTACGTAGGTAAGTATCTAACTGTACTTGCTACTTGGGTTACCGTGGTACAATGTAATTTGTAATAATTATTAAAATGAACTTTGAAACTGAATCCATATTATTACGGGTCGCACTTACTGGTAATGTTATCACCACTAATGAACTGTAGTTCATTAGTGGTGATAATATTACTGATAATATTAGGTACCACCACTAATGAACTTCATTAGTGGTGATAATATTATCAGTAAGTACCAAGTACCTAACTAATGTTTGTTTAAGTATGTATAGCATTAGCGAGTGAGTTAAATTAACCAAAAAAATATTTAGATAGTTATGTTAAACTTGATTCTACTATAATCTATGTATTAGTTTGTTATATTAAATTATTTTTTTATACTTACTCTTATGCTATATCACGTGATAAAACTTACCGAATTCAAAATATATCACTCGAAAACTCACAACAAACAAAACGAACTGCAAACACACGTGGACGCGGCAAAATGTCTTCGTCGCTTGGATTGAATTTACCGCGCCGAACATGACCGAGCACGGCGCGAGAACTCCCGAATGCAGTTTCGGTGTCGGTCGTAGTTTCGGCAGGTTTGCGGCCGAAACCGAAACTCGTCCGAAACCGAACTTTCGGTCGGACACTATAGAGAAACTACTTGGCATCTGTTCTCTTAAAAAAATCTCAAAGAATAGGTTTAGTTTGTTCACAAATTCCCTTTGAGGCCTCATTTACGGAGACACGGGCCGTCGCGCGGCGCGGAGCGCGGTGCGGGTGGCGGGCCGTCAAGTGTAACAAATCTTAAACGCTTCTCCGTAAATGCTCTCATAGAACGCCCTATGTTTGAATTTAGTGCGGGCCGCCCCGCGCACCGCGCCGCACGACGCCCCGCGTCTCCGTAAATGAGGCCTTAGGGCTTAGGCCACATTTACTGCATTACTGCCGGTGAGTCCACATTTACTGCATTACTGCCGGTGAGAGGAGCCTGTTTCACCACCTTTTTTTTTTTTTTTTTTGTGGATGGGAAATCATCAAATAACTTCTCCCGCTCTGGGTGGAGCGGAAGGGCGTGTCAGACTTTTACTGACTAAAACCCACCCGTGTTCCTTCAGTTGCCTATGCCAGGGCCACGGTATCTTTCTTAAACTACCTGCGACCCCAGCGGCATCGGCCCTATTGGACCCCATCTTTTGCTGACATCTCTTTGAGGCGCGCGTGGAACACAATGCGCCATCGACGGCCTGGTCCTTACCAGACGGCGAGGTACCCGCTACTTACCGTCCGCAAGCCCGCGCCTACGGTGGCCGGAAATCGCCTCGCGATTCCCGCCGCCCAGGGCGTCTCCTGCGGCGACTGAGGGCGTGAGGCTGCCTCTCCCTCACGCGTTCCGCCTCCTCCTTCGCGAGCATTACTGCTTTACAGAAGGAGGTGACGGCCTCCCATGCACTCTCGCTCCGCACCATGGCCTGGACCAGGAGGCCTACTCCCTAAGTCCGTCCGTTCATCCATCCGTCGGACTTAACGATCCATCAAAACAAGTGTAAAAGTTAAATTTTTCGGACGGGCTAAAACACATCGGGAGTAAGGAGAACTGTCGTATCGTGTTGCCATTCATACTTCGTTCGGGCCCCGAACCAATCATACGTCCGTAGGTGATACGGAGTAGGAAACGCCCGCAACGAAGGCCGAATCTACGGACTTCGTGCTTAGGTAGTAGACCCCCAGGCTCGGACACGAGAGATCGCCGCCGCCGATCGCCGCCGCCGATCGCCGCCGCCGATCGCCTCCGTGAGAACACGGCGGTGCTCTGCCCAAGCCGGCAGACCTCCACTGTATGCTCCACCGTGTCCTCCGGGCGATCCACTCAATGGTGACACCCGGGCGTTTCCTCCCGCCTTATGCGAAACAGGAACCTCCCGAAACAACCGTGTCCGGTGAGGACCTGCGTCAGGCGGAAGGTGAAGACGCCGTGGCGCCTCTCTAACCACTCCTCAAAGAGGGGACTTATCGCCGCAATTGTGGCGTGCCCAGCGCTGGGTTGCGACAGTCGCACTCTCCATGTCGCCAAGAGATCCCGCCGGAGCTCTGTCCTCTGTACCGTGATTTCTCGCGGCAGCGGAGTTACGCCCCGGCGTTTCGCCTCCTCGTGCCACTCCCACACGTGCGCGAGGACTTTTGCCTCCAGATCCCACGGCGGCAATCCGGCAAGGAGGCTCGCCGCCTCACAGGAGACCGTGCGCTAACCCCGGACTAGCCGGATGGCCATGACCCTCTGGGACGCGTTCAACCGTTGGGCTGGCCGCAGCCTTAGGGAACGCGCCCACACCGGTGGCTCGTAAAGGGCCATGGACCGCACGACCCCCGCGTAAAGCCTCCGTTAGGAGGGTTTGGACCCCCTAGATTGGGCAGGCTGGCTCTCCGCCAAATCCGGCCCCTCCTGCACCAGCCACTCGACGAGGCGGTTTGCAATAACTCTTTCAAAGAGCTTGCCCACCTCGTCGAGTAGCACGATGGGTCCGCCTGAATGGCTTCCGTATCCGGAGGGCGGATGCGGAGCCTGCGGTGCCTGGTGTACAGGTGCCGCGCAGCAACGCACGCCTCGTGCAGTCCGGCGACCACCAATACACCTGGCGCCAGGCGCGACCGGGCTGGACCCGGGGCATTGCCACGTCACATATTTTGGACATGGCCTCTCGGAACCACTCCGCCTCGTCGTTGATGTTGGCAGGCCTGTCCGGTGGTGACACCCAGGCCTGCACGATCGAGGCTTCCAGGAGGAGCTCCCGGTCCAGCTTCTTCAGCGCCCACCGCGGACCACTTGGGGCCTGTCAGACCGGCGCGCTCGAGGTATGGGCGGAGACATCAAACCGGATGTACCGGTGGTCGGAATAGGTCTCCACCCCCTCCATGACGCGCCAGGCAACAACATGTGGCAACAGAGCGGGGCTGGCGAACGAGATGTCCACCACTGATTTGCCCCGCATCCGCACACATGTGGTGACAGAACCCCGATTTAGGACGACCAGGCCTGTCTCCAGAGCCCAGTCCTCCACCATCCTGCCCCGTGTGTCCGTATACCGGGAACCCCAACCCGTGCTGCAACGCAACCCTGTCCCCTCTTGACGGCTTCAAGGGACAGGGTACCGGCGGCGGCCGACGAAGTGAGGGTCACTGAGCCGCTCAGGTCCTCCACCTAGTAATCACTGGGCGGGACAAAGTACGGCTCAAGTACGGCTCACTGCGCCATGCTCTGGAGCAACAGATCCTGAGCGGCGGAGCAGTGGTTGATGTTCGCCTGGAGGAGGCGTAATGGGGCCACTAGTGGCATTCCATGTCAGCCCCCCCCCCTGAGCTCCCTGTGAGGGCCCTGCCGCAGTGGGTAAGGCGGCGACGGCAGTGGTGGCGGCAACGACGGCGGCTGTGGCGACGGCTGCGGCAGTGACTGCGGTAGAGGAGGCGGAGGGCTTGCCCCTGCCCCGGGCTTAAGTGGGTGGACCACAACCCTTGCTTCCAGCCCGGTGATCGGCCGGCTTGCCAGCTGCCGCACATAGGTAACAGTGCGGGTGGCGTTGCACGAGCCGGCCTTGTGACCAGGCTGACCACAGCGGAAGCAATGACTGCTGCGGTCCACCTCCGAGGTGCATTTGGCTCCCACGTGGTTGCCCACCTGGCAACGGAAGCACGTCAGAGGTCTGGGTTCCAGCAGTTTCACCCGCGTGGAATCCCAGCCCACCTAGAACCTTGGGCCCTCCCCAACTATTTTGTTGGCCGCCGATACGGGGCAGCTCACCGTAACGGCTCGCAACCCCGTGGAGTCTGGACGGATGGTGCCTACCTTCACTTGTTCGAAGGCGCACCCCCCAGTCTTGACCACGGCTGCCACCAACTCTCCCTCCGTCACGGAGTCGTCCAGACCCAGGATGCGCACGTCAGCGCACTTGGCGGGTCTGGACACTCGGGCTTCGTCCGCATTTAAGGACGCCCTAAGCCTTTCGGCCAGAGCGTCAGCGGTCGGGCCACTAGCCGCACCGGGAATCTCGAGCATACGAGCCCCAGTCGCCGTGACCCTTATCCGCATGCCCCTAGTGACTCCGATCTCCTCCAGGTTCACCGCCGCCCGCGCCTTGGTGAGCACGTCGCGGTAGGACACGCCCTTCTTCGCTTCCGTCTGTAGTGTGATCACTACAGCTGCGGACTTTAGGGCGCGTAACCTCGCCGCGACGTTTCGCTCTTTGCGCCGACGCCGCCTCTCCTTTCGCTTGGCCGCCCTTGCCGCCTTGCCCTCCTTCCTCTTCTCCCCGGCTACCTGCCATTCGGAGTCAGCCGGAGGAGATTTAGGAGGCGGGGGCAGCCGCGTCGTCGCCGCCACAGCTGGGGCCTTCTCAGGCGCCTTCGCAGGTGGCTTCGCAGCGCCTTCGCAGCCACGGCCCCGCTGCCCCGCCGACCCTGGTTTGGCCGTGGCAGCCGTGGCGGCATACGATGACGCCTTTGGCTGGCCGAGGCCTGCCGGCTCGCCGCTAGCGGGGGCCGCAGAACAATGCCCTCCAGAACGGAGAACCGGCTGTTGAGGGCAGCCAACTCCTTCCGCACCAGGGCCAGAACTCGGTCCTCTGCAGGCTCGAGGCCACCCTGCCCTTGTTGCACCCCCTCCTGCGGCACCTCCTGAGGGCCGGCTCCGCGGAGCCTGGCCAGGTCTGCTCGGAGCTCCTCATTCTTCTTTCGGAGAAGCTCCATGGCGGCTGTCAAGCGGGCGACCTCCGCCCGCATTTCCGACATACCGTCCGACGGAGGCCCTTGTAACAGAGCCTCCGCTGCCGACCACCACCTACGATTAAGTTCCTATTAGCTTACTTGGCAGATAATTTCATACAAATTCTGTTCCATTTTTGAATATATTTGGTGAAGTAGTGGGCTATTCGGAAATCGTAAAATAGACCCTAATGCTCAAAGATTTTTCTAATGACAGGTGATCCATCTAAACCGTCCACTGGCTTGCGACTCGTGCTGGTGTCCTTGCTGTCTGCAAAGCATGGAGGTTTCCTCCCCACCAGGCTCTGTAATTGGTACAATTGAGCAAGAATGGTCCATCTGCAAGCCCTGCTACAGCATCAAGAATGCGGCCGGAGACGTTGTCCTCAGAATCAAAGGACCGATTTGCACTTTCTCGATTTGTGGAGATGTAGAATTCCATGTAAGTATTTTAATTTAAGCTATGTTTTTTATTTTCCATGTAGCATTATGCAGCTGTACGCTTATTCTGTTCATATTGACGATGGTAAAGAGATTAGTCAGTCAGCAAGTTTGGTGGTGGGGTTGTGAACGTAGTATCGACTGTTGAAATCGATTAAATAATAACATTTTTCGACATAATACGTATACATAATAATCTCAATTCTAAATAAAATAAAGTGCAATTTCAGGTTTACTCCAAGGATGGCGAAACTAAAGTCGGCAAGATCACGAAGCAGTGGTCGGGATGGGAGCGCGAATTATTCACTGATGCGGATAATTTCGGCATTACCTTCCCCATGGATTTGGATGTGAAAATAAAGGCAGTTCTTCTTGGAGCTTGTTTCCTCATCGTAAGTAACAAAATTCTAAATTTAAACTATTTGATAAGTAGACCTCTGGCGCCTGAGGGAATATTATTATATCGGAAACAAAAAACACCACATTATTTATTCTCGTAGCTAAGTAACAACACTAACAACAGCCGCACGGGTCGATGGATCGGGTTAAGCTACGTTTGCCACGGTCGGTCCGTGGATGGGTGACCATCTATATATATATATCCCCCGTGCCTCGGAAAACACGTTAAGCCGTTGGTCCCGGCTGTCATTCTTGAATCTTTGACAGTCGTTACGGGTCGTCAGAAGCCCGAAAGACTGACAACCAGTCCATACCAAGGGGTATCATATATTATTACCCAGTACCTGGGTTGTGGAGGTCAGATAGGCAATCGCTCCATGGGAAGCCGAACCCAAAGTATTATTTAAAGACTATGCAGATGATGATGACGACTAGCTTTTGCCCGCGTGGAGCTCAGAAATTATCCCATTGGAACGTACCACCGCACAGTATTGCTTTTGCCTCGAAAAGCGGACATCCACTTTTTATTAACTTATCCGATAGAACAGGTTATTTTAAAAGTAAGAGTAAAATACCCGTGTGCCAATTTTACACCAAACACGAGTAAAAAAATTTTTAATTTTTTTTTCAACTTTTCTAAATTAATTAATTACAAAAAAAATACGCATTATTTTACCCTTTTCTTTATTATGTGTAACAAAACTATATTAAAGATATTTGAAAAAAAAATACAAAAGAGTACTAACTAGTACAGATGTAAAGAAATATGCTTTTTTTGTGTTTTTAGATTTAGATTTTTCATGGTTGTATCTTTGCTTAGTTGGATTCAATATTTATTGTAAATCATATTTAGACCCCAACCAATCACTATAACAAAAAACACATCCAAATCTCGCGGTATCTAGGAGTTATTCACTTCTAAAGTTTTTTCTGATAATTTTGATTTTAGGGTCATCACTTCACAAAAAAATATATTTTTGGTTTGTAGGTTTATATTTTATGTTGGATTTTATTTTATCATAGATTATAAGTTACTTATCTACGTATACATATTTACACCCACTCTCATAAATTTCACAAATAATATTCTTGTATCTTTTTATTATATCTACATCGACCATACAACTAAAGTTAACTATTTATACTAATATTTTTTCATGATTTATTTGCAAGTCAAGCCAAGTTCGGAGATGAAGTAGGGTGAAGCAAACCTTACACGAACCATTTCGAGCTACTTTCGACAACCTAAATCTATTAGACCAACGAAGGTTGTTAAAGCAAAACTCTCAACAGTTGCAAACAAATAATTGACTTTGAAAACTTGCCAAGTTGCATAAATAGCAAGGAACCTAATAAACTATATTTTACCTCCATAGAACTTGGCACCCATTTAGATCTCAATTTTTTTTTATCATGTTCATGTACTTTGTACGGAACTTGGCCCCTATTTTACATTTATGTTTTTGGTGGGACCTAAGAGTTCATTTTGCACTTATTATCGCATAGCCTGAACCACTTGGTTAACAAACTTGAAATTTTAGAAATAAAACATTAAATATTTACAGACTTCACTTTGCTTGTATATACTTTAATTATCATTTTCCGTAGGTAAGAATTCAGTACTATCGTCTATGGTTTTTAAAGTTTTCCTTCAACCATTTATGGTGTTTTTTGGTGAAAAATTTCATGGAATAATTACATTTTTTGTACAGTTTTTCACATTTGGCAGTAAAATTGGAAATCACAATTTTGACTAGTTTATTATCTTTATATAAAAGTGGCATATTCAGCGCTCTTTAAATAGCAACAGTTCTTTTGGTAAAATCTACGTCAATAGGGCGGAATTTACTACCTTCATCCTTAGCTAGTTTCGTCAGTAAATTAAATGCTTCTAATCTGGTGAATTCTCCTTGTGTATTTGCGGATACTCCCGGAGGTTGAAGAGCACCGACTGTGGCGTTATCCACAGCTTCATAAACTGCCACTCGTGGACCAACATGAGGGTTGGCGCCCTCACGCCCTCCTCGCAATAAGTCAGCCGGTCGGAGCCCGGACAGACATCCCTCAACAGGTCGGGTCAAGTCCTGTTGAGGCAAAGTGGCGCCATGGGTCTTTTGCGGCTCCATGGTGCCTCAACCCCGTTCCTCCAGACAATATGTATAAGTACAGGGTTTTGACTTAAGCCTAACGAGGGCGGACCCCTTCCCCGTACCACTGCCCTTCATTGGATAAACGAAATTTAATTCGTTTATTATACATTATACATATATAAGGGGGATGCGCTATTGTAGCCCATGCAATTCAATTTTTGTTTTGGTTTTGTGAAATTTGCAGGTCCGTGTCAGGTTGTATCTTGATCAAAATATGATTAAAAGATTATTTTTATGTGTATTACGTGGAAAATGTTGTTGGTTACACATTTGGTCGTATCTTTTGTATTTCTTCCTACAAAATGTAATGTGTCACTGTTTGTTTTCCCTAATAAATAAAATAAAATAAAATGATACGCGACAGTAAAACTTATGCATTTACATAATTTTAACCATAAAATCATAAATCGAATCAAAACGAATCTGCACGAAATCTAACTTAGCGAGATGTATGATTTTTATGCTTAAAATTATGACATACGTCTTATTGTCGCGTATCATATTTTAATCAAGATACAACCTGATACGGACGTACAAATTGCACAAAACCCAAAAAAAAATAATTTCGCGGGCTACCACAACGCCTACCTTAACTTCGTATGATATTAGTAAACTTTTTATACAATTTTTTTAGCGGTTAATATACAGGGTGTCCCGTAAATAATGGATAATCTCTTAAGGGGTCATCGTACTCATCATTATGAACAACTTTTACTATGGGACCAAACCTGGAATCGCGAAAAAAAAATCAGCTGCTCCCTACATTTTGACGAGTTTGATGTAGATAAATGTACTGGTCAGCTGATTTTTTTTCGCGATTTCAGGTTTGGTCCCATAGTAAAAGTTGTTCATAATGATGAGTACAATGACCCCTTAAGAGATTATCCATTATTTACGGGACACCCTGTATTTGTTTGGATATTTATCCAAACAAATATATTAACCGCTAAAAAAATTGTATTTTTATAAAACTAGTAGGATTACTAGCATTATAATTCCGTTTATTAATTTTAATTTAATTTACTAAGTATTTAATTATTTATAAAAAAAATTACATGGAATTATTGAAAATCAATGATATTGTAACTTCTTTCAGATAACCATATTATTATGTCCTTTATTTATTATTACACATATTTAAAAAAAAAAAAAATATTTCTTAAAAACTTATGTATTAAAAACATTTAAAAATATAAAAAATAGTAGCCCACCGATACCCGGAACAGGGTCTTATTATTATGTTATTATTATTTTTCCAATAAAAAACATTTTTTTTAAATGCGACATGTGCCAACCCTAGTGCCTAAATTTCAGAATCCTGTAAATTCTAGATAACATAAGATTTGGATATGATATTTTAAATCGGTACTTCTTAGTACCAAAGGAACAACTTGTCTCGATATTGAATCCAAATGCCATGAAATAAGCCCATAAAAAAATAAAATCGAAAATACTTAAAATTCGATGTTACTCACTACCGGTTAACGATGAAAATTAAGCGTTTGCTTGATAATTTACTTATTATAAACCGTCAAGTAATTGCAATCAAAGATATAACAAAAACGGATTGGATCTAAAGTTATTGCGATTTCTATGGTTTTTATGAAAACCATAGAAATATTTCAAATAAATTGTATCTCCCGATTGGGACAAAATTATCACACGGGTATTTTACTCTTACTTTTAAAATAACCTGTTCTATCGGATAAGTTAATAAAAAGTGGATGTCCGCTTTTCGAGGCAAAAGCAATACTGTGCACCGGGATAAAAAGTATCATGATGTATGTCCTAACTCAGTTCATGGTCTACCTGTGTGCCAAAAATCATCGAAATTCGTTCAGTCGTTTAGGCGTGAAAAGATAAGACAGATAGACTGACAGACAAATACTCAAAGAAACTAATTTCTTTCATATAGCCTTTGACGACGTGAAAAAAATACGTCCTACTGAGGATGCGTATCAATAAGTTACCTGAAAAAAAAAAAAAATTAATCAACTTGGTAAAAATCTCGTAAATGTGCTATGAGTAAGCGTAGACGTATTTTTTTATACTTTATCAAAGTTTTGTTCGTGCTGACGTCACATGCCACTGAATAGCTATGTGATCTTTGCCACGTTCAATACTTATTTAAAACTAAAATTAAAAGTGTCAAACTGTCAAATTTGACCGATAATTTGTTTAATGATTTTTATATTTACTTCCGTTCGTTAAATACTGTTAAGATTATTTATTACTAGCTGACCCGACAGACGTTGTCCTGTCCCAATTTCAATAATTCAAAATTCCCATAGAAAATCCACTTTCAGTTTTCCCGAGTTTTCCAATTTTCCCGGCAACTTTTCCAATTTTTCTCTTCATAAGAACCTTCTCCTTACAATAATAAACACAACGAAAAAAGAATTAGCGAAATTATTCTACCCATTTACGCGTGATGCGATGACCAAGGGAAATAGGGATTCATTTTTATATATACAGATTTTGGATTATGAATCGATCAGACTACTTGTGCCCCATACCGTCATGTATGCACACCACAACAAATAGCCGACACAAATTGTTTGTGTTGTAAAAAAAACCTAAAAAGGAGATGGTGCGAGAAAGTAAATTTTGAATACCTACAAGTCTGGGAGGCGTCGCGTCTGTTTTGTTGTGAGGATCATTTCTAACTATTTATGCCTCGAATAAACCAACAAAAGAAGATAAGCAAACAAAAATTGTGCCAAGTTTAAGGGTGCACGTATATAATGAATTAATGAGTAATAAGGAGGGTTCGAGAGAAGTATGGAAAAAAAGGACATGTTGCGCCGACCCTAAATAGATTGCAATTCCCTATCCGCAGAATTACTCCAAAATATTAGGCCGTACCGCAGTGTGGTGAACGAACGGTGGAAGTTTTATTATGGAAGTTGTTTAACGAAGTTGTGTTGTGTTTTGAAAAGTCCAGATACTCAATTGACTATATTTTTCCCTAGCATTTTGTCACAGATATTTTAAAATTACAGTCACTGTGACATCTAGTATCATTCCTTTTCTTGTATATAAATAAATAAATAAATATACTTGGACATTTCACATAATTATCCCACCTCTAGTTTGAAAAATTTACGTTAAGTAAACTTGACGTTTACACTGACACTTGACATGTACAAAACAACTTAATAATTTTATTACAAGAGGCACTGAAAAGTTCCGATTCAGCGAACTATGACGTCATTTAGAGGTCAAATAAAGGACATGTGGTTTTTAGTATTTTTGTGAAAATAAACACGATCTTGAAATTTTAAGACCTAGAAATAGAGAAATAAGGTTTAGAAACCTAAAATCTCGAAATGGTTTTGGAATCGGCATAGGTTAACTTTTATTTAGCATAGCCAATTGCAGAGGCAACTAATGGGTTGCGAGTTGCGGTAAACAATGCCGACGCGCTTACTTCAGAGGCTAAAATGCAAGTGACAAACAACTATTGATGTGGCTTGTTTATCGTACTCGTAATTAACCCATTGAATGCCTGCTACGCAATTTACGTAGCTGCTAATAATGGCAGAGGCCGACTACGTATTATTACGTAAGTTCTTATAGTCAATATTAAGTATCCTGCTATAAATTGGTATTCATGATGCCAACTACGAAGTATTACGTAGCAGGCCATTTGTATGGTGGCCACTGATTGTGATTTGACTGTTAACTTCGGCATTCAATGGGTAAAAAGATAATCTTGACACGTTTAAATTAAATGTTGTCTGCTTTTCAGGACTTCATGTTCTTTGAGAAGTCTGGAAACCAGGAGTCCGATTGTCCTGGCATGCTGTAAATGTGAGAAGATGATTCAAATCATGCCACCGTTGTGGCTGCCTATCTAATAAGTGAATTTTTGATACTACTATACTCGGTGTAATTTAAATAATGCACCTCTTAAGGGGTCATTGCAAAAAAAAAAATCAGCTGTTTCCTACATTTATGTTCGCTTAATTCGTAAAAATGTAGGGAATAGCATATTATTTTTTTCGCGATTTCATGTTTGGTCCCATAGTAAAAGTTGTTTATAATGATGACGTCGTCCGTTATTTAAATTACATCTTGTGTATTATTTTTTTATTGTTTTTATTTTTGGATTTCATATTTACTTTTGGAAGATTTGTTATGTGTATGATTATAGAATCTCTAACTTTATAATTTTGTGTACTAAGGTGATTCCATGAAAGAACAAGTAGCAAAAATGCCCACTTCCGACTGCAAAGATAAGTATCTCAAAAAATCGCTAAAAATGAGTATAAAAAAATTATATACTTCCGGTGATCATCCTTACTGGCGAACACATTAAAAAATTGCTGTGAATATCAATTCAGGGGCAGAATACCTGTACTAACACCTGATTTAGTTTTAGAATAGGATTAAAAAGCAATTAAACACTGTATTAACTCATTTGCGACTGTTTGTTAATAGTTATTATGCTAGGTTAATAATTACATATTTAAAAGTATTATTTAATGTATCGCTTACTGACTGAATAATCTATTTATTTTGTAAAATAATTACGGTTATTACACACGGACGGCTGTGGTAGGTAAAAACCGTACATTGTAAAACCCTAGACGTGAGAGCCTGAACCAGGATCAAACCTGGTCTAGAGCACACAATATAGTAACAGAAGACCGGTTAAAGTGGGCTCCTTCCAGCACTATAAGTCCGCAGGACTGTATGGCATCTTCCCAGCCCTACTGCAGTAGAGGGTGGATCTTTTGACACCATGACTGGTGGAGATCTATCGAGCCTGCATAGCACTCAGATACATACCTCTCGCATGGCGTGAAGTGAGAGTCATTTTTATACCCAAACCTAGAAAACGCGACTATACACCACCCAAGGCTTATAGGCATACAAGCCTCACATAATTTCTACTGGAAACCCTCGAGAGACTCTGTGATAGACATATCCGTGACAGACCTCTTCGAGTAAAACCACTTCATAAACTGTTGTTCCAGATTCCGTTGATCTATACCAGTGGTAGATCACTGCACAGTGTAGTTTCCAAAATTAAATGCGCAGTGGACCACAAGTGCTCATCACTGGTCGCCTTCATTGATATAGGGGGCGCCTTTGACAAAACCATGTTCAATAGCATACACATAGTATTATACTCACATAGCATAGACATAGTATAGACTCGACACTGAGGGGTTGGATCACCAACATGCTAGCTGCATGAGAACTACACCCACTGCTGCTCTACAGGCAATGCTTGGACTGCCGCCTCTACACTTTATTGTGCGTGAAGAGGCGGTCCTAGTCGCCTTTAGGTTTAATCTAACAGGAACCCAGGAGTCAAGCACATACGCATAAAGGAGGATGCGATCAAACGACAGCCAATGATGGCATCACCATGCGACAGAGCTCCGAAATAACACTACTTTCAAAATCTTTCTTTCTTTCAAGAGTTGAGAGTATACACCGATGGATCAAAGACCGACTACGGAACCGAAGTCGGAGTCTTCTCACACTATGTCAACATAAACATATCCAGCTCGCTGGGAGTATTTAACACTGTCTACCAGGCAGAGTGATACAAGCGGCTTACGCCATACCTAGAAGCCAGGAGAGTTACGGATACCCATATACATAATATACTTTCAAACAGTGCCTCAGTGCTTCTAATCTTTCAATTATATCATAGCTTCCAATCTTTACAGAAAAAGTACATTACCTCGAGATTAATATTAGAATGTCACAATGCAATCGAACGAGTGACGGTATCTAATCGCAACACAGTGACACTCCTATGGATAAAAGGACAAAGATGAGTAACGACGCAGCTGACTGACGAACTAGCTATTAGAGCATTATCCAGAACGTCTGTCTGTAGATCTGAGCCAATCGTACCTATTCCCTTCAACTAGTTACGCAGGTGGCTAGGGCTACAGGAGTTCACCCATACACAAGCGGAGAGTTGGTGGTCCTTGACACCAGGCTATAGGCAGTCCAGGGAGGCTATTTATATAAAGATTACAGGAAAAATAAAACGATGTCTCTAAGTAGCACACTTGCTCAGAAATCGGAACGGAACCGTCGCGGTACGCGAGTCCGACTCGCTCTTGACCAGTTTTTTTATGGTCGTTAGAGTAGTAGGTATTGCATGATTGAAAGTAAAATATTAATAGAATATTAAGAAATAATGCGCCTGAAAAAATATTTGGAGCAATTTCTAAGTATGATAGCCAGTAGGGATGGCAATCGGAGGTATGCAATTTATTAATACTCATTTTTATCTATTTTTTGAGGTATTTTTCTCAGCTGTCGGACGTGGGGTAATTTTCTATGAACCGTGCAACTTCTCCTTAGGGCAACTATAATTTATGTCCGCAGCATTTTTCATTTATAAAATTTTATTATTTATACAATTTATTCCGGAAGATTTATTTGTAAAACACGTTCATAATAAACTTCAATATTAAAGAAATCTCGATGTTTGATCAAGTCGTAAAAACGTGCAAAGCAGGGTCGGGTCGCTATTAGGAATACACTAATGAGGAATTAAACAGCACCTTAAACATAAATTAAGAATAATTATTTGCAAAAGTTGAGCTATTTTCATGGAATCGCCCTCTCTTTAGTTTTAGTTAGTGGCGGCGCGAAGTATGGTTAATGTCGCCTGAGTAAAATAGCGCGCCGGGGACTTACTTAAAATCTATTCGTTCCACGCGAAGCTACACCTTCCGAAACGTCACACCAATTAGCACAACACATTAACAGCGCTTCGACACTGTTATGGGGAGTTTATGATAATTACTTTACGTTTATTTCACAAGAGCTCTGACCTAGACAATTTCTATGAAAACTTTATGGAAATTATTCTACCGGAATCGCGTTGCACTACGTGTCGCGCCTGTCTGCAGGAGCCTTAAGAGGGTTTATTCTGAAAGTTGGCAACGTCTCAAATAGCTGTCGATTATTTCGCTGTTTTCATTAATGTACCAATATTACTAAATTAAAATGAAATATCGCTCTGGCTCTGTAGTGAAAGGCTACATTGCAATAATAATAAAATTGAACTATGTGTTGTAACAGTTTTATGTGATTTTTTACAACTAAAAAAAATATTGAGAGTAAAGGCTCCCCACAGACAGGCGCGACGCGACGCGTAGCGCGACGCGATTCTGGTAGAACAATTTCCATTAAGTTTTCATAGACATTGCCCTACTAGATCCGTATCGCGACTTTCTGTGGGAGCCTTTACGATCAGCGAAATATTTGACTGTTACAACTTACAGAATGCGTTCTTAACGTAAACGCACACTTTTCCACGCCGAACGAAACGAAGTTCCTTGTAATTCTTCCGACGATTCGTCCGATTCGGCGCGCGGATAAGTGTGCGAGGTTTCATAGGATTTCATACAAATACCTTTAATATCCATTGAAATGTATTACTAAACAAGTTAACCTACAGGGTGTACGAGAAAGGTGTGGTCAAATTTAAGGGTGTGGTACAGACCATCAAACTGAACAACTTTCTCCATGGGACATCGCGAAAAAAATATCAACTGTCCCATAGAAAACTTCAATAACTACTCGACCCAAATATACGGGACGGCTGATTATTTTTTCGCGATTACGATGTTGGTCCCATGGAGAAAGTTGTTCAACTTGATGGTCTGTAACCACACCTTAAATTTGACCACACCTTTCTGGTACACCCTGTATAACTATACATACATAGAATTATAGTTGTTTTATCTCGCGAAAGCGGGTGAGCAATACTTGTGTATGTGTAAATGTTACATGCACATTGTCTTTGTGTGCGTAAGCTCGGGAGCGCTACCTGCAGGTACGCACACAAGAGCACGAGTCGAGCGCGTGTCTATAAGCATTACATCTGCAAGTATGGCTCAACCACTTTTGTGAGATAAAACAATTACTGTAATATCACGAAGTCGCTTTTCACGTTCCTTCCTCGTGGTCAAACTTAATGGTCAAACTGATTTAACCACGAGGAATTCTGTTCCGAATAGTCAAACTACTTAGTTTGATGAAAAATATACACCCTTTGTTATAGTTCGTAAATATACTTGTACAGTCATTAACAAAAATAATTATGTTAGTTTATTTAAAAAGTACCCAGCACTTATACCGCCATGCATTAATTGCAGCTGAAACTTCATTATGAAATCCTTTTAAAAGAGATACTTTTTCATTAGAACATTTTTCTTTTTGTAGTTTCACGTAAACAAGCAACTGTAATTGGATTCTGATATTTCATGGATTTGTTTAGTTGGCCGTTCCAACTTTGGACCACATTGTTTGTGCAATGTCTCTGGCCATAAACAGACCATTGTTTTCGGAATAATTTATTGTTATTTATTAATTTTCTTTCTTATTCTATTTACATTTTTAAACATTTCTTAAAAAAGCATATTAAAAAAAAACATTTAAAAATATAAAAAAATAGCGGTCCGCCGGTGTCGGGAGCGGGGTCCAAGCTACCGGTGGTTAGGGCTGCAGAGATAGGAACCTCTTCACAATACGAGCCGTATCGAGGAGTACTGCCTTCTGAATCTGGCCCTTCGTTCGTTCCACATGTCAACAACCTCGTGAGCTAAGTCGAGATATTTTATTTGTTTTTTTTTTTTGCAGCTTTCACGAGGTTTTGGTCATGTGGAATGGTAACATCGACAATCATTGTGCGGCGCGCTAATCGATCTATCACCACTATATCGGGCTTATTGGTGACAATAGTCCCGTCAGTAATGATAGACCGATCCCAGTACAACGTGACATGGTCATTTTCGAGAACTGGGTCGGGCACATACTTGTTTTGTAGGATGGAAGAATTGGTTGGTTTAGCAGAAATAAACACGTTCTAATTTAAATAAATCAGCTTTTATTTTTGCACACTTTTCATCTTTACTACCGCCTTTTATTTCTGCTAAACCAACCAATTCTTCAATCCTACAACTTATTGTTATTATTATTATTTTTTATTTTTTTTTAATAAAATTTCTATTTATTTATGTAAACACTTGATAAAAAGTTTAAATAGCCACCATTAACTTTGAACATGAGGAAGGAAAGTACTTTTGTTAATGACTGCACAAGTAAATAAAGGGTGGATATTTTTCGTGAAACTAATATAGTTTGACTATCGGGAACAGAATTCCTCGTGGTCAAATTAGTTTGACCATTCAGTTTGACCACGAGGAAGGAACGGCTTTTCATGTCTGCTGTGTTTCATGACGGCTTACATCTTCTAAACTACACAATGGATTTTGATTCTGATAGACACATATTTCTATGCTATATCATAGAAATTTCGATGTTTTGACATGTTGTCATTACACCCGTGCGATTCAAGGGCGGGTAGGGCATTTAGCTAGAAGGTATTTAAATAAAATATTATCCAGTCTCGCGTTGCCACTTTTATTAATACATAGCATGCGTGTTAATACTTATGAAACTTTTTAAAATTTGTGTTAATTGTGTGAAACGCACTAATTAGTATATTAAGCCTAAAATGATTATTTCTGTTATATGATATACTTTTTTATATACTTACATTAATAATATTGTTAACTGCTTACAGTCCGATTTTTAATTCGACGGAATTCTGACATTTCAGATGTGCCAATAATAAAACGGTCCTATTAAAAACGGAACGCATATATAAGCGAAATTAAAAACAAATCTTTCTAGAATTTAAGGTCCATTAGAAAAACGAAAGCATAAAAATTTACTGATAATTTTAAAATGGTAATCAGTTTTTTTATTATCAAATTATTGAAGTTACAATAATTAGTAAGGTAATTATTTTTCTTTTACAGGAATCCCTGTCCACTAATCCATAGGTTACAAACATTTTTTAGGAATACATTTTTGTTTGTAAAATCTTCGCTTCTTGTAACAGACAAGACAACTATGATGATATTAGTGATAACGATACCTAAATAAATATTTAAGTTTTAAAAATATATTCTTTTACACTTTTTTTTCCAATTAGCCATAAAAAATAATATTTTAGTTAGTGTGCATTGAATGCACAGAACAAACACTATTCACATTGTCATATAGTTTACTTGATCTAATTCTCTGTCATATTTTTTGTTATTTTATATCCAAAAATTTCTAGTCATATAAATAACTTATAAAAGGACAAGATAGAAAAGGTTTATGATAAGTATCTGAAATGTCAAAAAATTACAGCTGTCAGAATTCCGTGGAATTAAAAATCAGACTGTAACTACGTATACATATTACCATACTTGTGATCATCAGAGGCCTTAGTGCGAGTTTTTATACTTACTCGATCACGTTAACGTAAACTTCAATTTGTACTGAAGCTGAACGCGATCGAGTAAGTATAAAAACTCGCACTAAGGCCACTGAACTATCTCGAATGTATTTATTCTTGTAGCCAAATGGGAAAGAATACTGCTAGTGCAGAATGATGTCCAGCAATCGAAATTAGCGGATTTCTTGCTCAGAAATAGCGATCACTCTGATAATAATAATTAAGTTGTTTTGCAGGAGTTGAATATAAATGAAAGATAATGCCTATTAACAACAGCAATGAAAACATTGCTCGCCTCGTTCCTAAGAGAACCAAGCATGATTTTATGTAAGTACGTACAATGTGTGATTATGATTTTAAATGAAGATTTTTATTTATCTAAGTATCTGACATGGAAGAATGTCTAAAATGACATGGACGAATATTTTATTAAAAAATGAAAATAATATTTATGTCAGTACAGCTCAAATTCAACTTTTCCATTTACAAAGCACGTAACAATGCAATTATTCCTATTCATGATTAAGTGTTCTCCTTTTGTTATTCTGGTCTTGTATGCATTTTGTGTTAGATATGTATTGTACATATTGGTGTTGTAACCTATACTTGGTCTTGGCGCTTTTCAAAGCGGTCATGGAATATTGTAATCTTGTTTCTAAATTAAGCGAGCTACTTTTGGTACGCACAAATATGTCAATGTATGTGCTGATAATACACGGCAAGTATCGCCGTGTATCTGAACGTACATCATGCTATGGGTTGGAAAGTAGGATACATATAAAAATGTATGTTTAGAGTTGCTAGAAGTTATCTGAAATATTAATTTACCTTGACCATGACTGAATAATCTGTTTGAAGTGGGCCATCATATCATGTTCTGAGCACACCTGAATTATTTTTTTAAACTAGTACTTGTAGTAGTCTCACATTTAAAAAAATAATTGTTAAGGTGGAACTAGTCGATATTTTTTCCATACAAATTTCGGGAGGGTATTACCCTACTGTTTGACATTGTGCATCCAAAGTTAAATATGATACAGTTTTGTATAATTATTAATGTTGTCTGTGCGGATACATAATAATAAAATAAAAAGTTAGGAACCAACAAAGATTCTTTTTTCTTGCTAATTTAACGCAAATTTGGGCGTAAATACGTAATAAAAGAAGTGTAAAATCTCCAAAACAAAGTCTGCACCGACCAAGCACAATTATCAAAGAGTTCTCATGAGAACTTTATTTGTAATTGGTGCATGCAGTGGCTTCTTCATAAAACTCGATTTTCCAAAGGACTCCGTAAATTTTTACGCGCTCGTTTCACTATTACTAGTTTTACTTTACTACTACTAACTATTTATTATACTAGCGTCTAACTGCTCATCAGTGATACTATATCTATCGGACACGATTCCATGACAGCGTGCATTTTGGCCAACTCCACCAGTGAGTTCCAGCCCGCGACTGGTTAAACCTTAAGGTGGATGCGCTAAGGTAGCGCCGTAACTAACAGGAAGCCCTGTTAGTTACGGCCGCGAATCACATTTTAATCAACATACAACCTGACACTGACCTGCAAATTGCAAAAACGTAAGAAAATTTGAATTTCGCGGGCTAACCTGGCGCTTTCGCCTTAACGGGCAGTAAAGTTAACAAATCGGAATTACAGGTAAGGTGATGAGAATTCTGGTCCTTTTTCTCAAATCTCATGGATGGGGCCAGAGCCGGTTTCTGATATTCATTACAAAAAAAAAAAAAATTTTATTAATTATTAAACAAACACGTGCCTCGCAATTACTGCTATCAACGTCCAAATGAAACTCGTCCTAAAAAATAAATACGAAGCTATAATTTTTCTATGAAATATTACCCGCAGCGAGGCATCACGTGCGCGAGCATCACTTCGATTAAATAGTTGCGGCATAACGTATTGGTTATCGGCTATAGTGCACAGTGCACCACAGTACACTGTAATAGGTCACTAGCTCACAGCCTGAGTGCTAAGTCAAGTCCCAATAAGTAAGCCATCTCGTTGCGACTAAGTTTTACAACTTTTGTTCAACATAGATACCCTAATAGTGAACATAAAAAAAACCGGTCAAGAGCGAGTCGGACTCGCGCACCGAGGGTTCCGTTCCGATTTCTGAAAAAGTGTGTTATTTAGAGACGTTTTATTTTTCCTGTAATCTTATCACATAGAATCATCCATAAACTTCTATCACATAGAATCATTTCAGATTTTTCCCTTTGCAAACGGGGGGTGGGATGGTATTTTTTTTTAACATTTTTCATCAAAAGTCGAAAACTATGCGGCAAAAAAAAAAATGTTTGAGAATGTGAAAACAGCGCTATTTCATATAATACTCCACATGCCCTAGTTCAAAGTGGGGCTCCACTTTGAATTTTTAAGACAGGGGGTCTTTCAGTCCCTGTTACAAAAAAAATATTAATATTTTATTTCTTTCTTATTTGCATTAGTTGGGTAAACGTCATCTAAAACTGTTCCAAATTTCATGTTGATAGCATTAGTAGTTCTGGAGATATCTAGCTGTGACAGACAGACAGACTGAGTCGCACTGTAAGGGTTCCTTTTTACCATTTTGGTACGGAACCCTAAAAAAATGATATATTACGTTTAAAATAGGTACCTAGGTCCTAATTTAAAAAAAATGCCGTTTCAAACAAAAAGCCGACTAAAAGCTAGACTGCCGATTTATTGTGATGTAAAAAAACTGGTCAAGAGCTAGTCGGGCGCGCACAATTAGAGTTCCGTACCGAACTATAGCAGTGGTGGCCCAGTGATAACGGCTCCGACTTACGAGTCGTGGGTTTTAAATCAAAGTAATATATTTTTCAGTCAAGTAGATCGTTGGTATTTATAAGTACCTATGTATGCTATTTTTTGACAGTTATTTTGGTACTTACTCACAACAAATAACATTATTGGCAATTATTTTCTATTTGCAGTATTACGAATCTACTATGGAGGAAATGTTAAAAATAATTATAAAATACAATAGATAAATATATTTATTTGACTGAAAAAAATAGTAGGTCAGTACCTACTTTGATTTAAATTTAATAAAATAATCATAAAAACCTCTACAAATGCGACGTTGCCAGCCCGTGCGGGATGAAAGCTCTTAATTCAAATTCCTACATTGCATAGATCTCGAGAAAAACCCTTGTGACAGACGGACAAAAAAAATGTGATTTTATAAAGGTTCCGTTTTAATTTTAAGGTTGGAACCCTAAAAAGTAAAACCCTGTTTGGAATTTGAACACAAGCTACACGTAGAATTCATTTTCAACACTAAAATACAGTTGTTTTATTACGTAGCCGTTGTTTGCCAGTTAAAACCAAAGACCAGCCTGTGATTTTTAGCGTGCTACATTGGCACGCAAGGTTCGTCCCGCGAGTGCAGACTTAATAGCGTGTCAACATGCCCCTTATTGTTAAATTGACCGCCGCCGCCTGGCGAGCGCGCTAGCTGATAACTCTCCCGAGTATAACGTGTGCGTTACTGCAGCGGAATGTTGTCGCTTTTCAGGATTTCGTCTTGACAGGAATTAGTACCCAATCTCGTGTAAATGTGCCCGAAATTTAGAATTTGTGCGTCCAGCCGAACCAAAGATATTCACGAAAAACAGATTCCGCTGGAGTAACGTTACTGCAGCGGCATGTTTTTTTACCAGTGGTCGTAGCTGGATACAAACTAGCTACTTAGATAGATATAATTTGTGCGTAATTGTGCCCAAAAAATTGAATTTGTGCGTCTTGAGGTTTCAGAGTTATTCAAGATGCCGCTGCGGTAACGTTTAGCAAATTGCTGTATCTCTTAAACGGCATGACGTACAACTACGATTTTTTTTTACTACGGCGGGTCTTAATTTGTGCTTAATTTGTGCAATTTTATTTTTTCTATAATCGACACCATTGGAAAACTAGAATTTTTTTTTCAAAAACCCTAAAATCGATCCTCGCGCTTCAATGAGAAACCCTAGAAACTTAACAATTGTGGTGATTTGTACCTTTCATGAACTCAAAGCATCATGTGAAATTCGATGTTTATATTCCAACTCCTTAGAGAGTTATTCCATTTTAATTAAAATCTGGCCATGATATAATGTAACGCTCCAATACATGAGCTATTATTAAGTGACTGATATTATGATTATACTAATAATTAGTACCCTTATTAAATTGTTTATTCTTAAAGTTTCAGCTGAAAAAACCTTCTAACTACTTAGATATGAGAAAAAAACGATAGGGAAAGAAATCACACGATTAACCGAACAAATTCGAATGACTACATAAAAGCGGGCTCACAGTACATTATGCCCACCTTCTTAAATGGGTAGTATTATAATTGAATTTTGATGGGTACAGGTGCGTACAAATGGTTTAATTAGGTAACTATTTATTTACTTTTACATAAATATGTGACGTAGAGAGTTATCAGAGAGTAGGAAGTGACCTAAGGGCGAGCGCACACTGCGGTGCGTTTTTGTAACGCATAATCTGTGAAGTATGGAATGTCTTTGAAGTGCGCGCACTGCGGTCATGCGTTTTGTTACTGTAGGCCCCGCCCAGTGCGGCAGAACTAACGTAAACGCACCTCAGTGCGCGCTCGCCCGCTTATTGTCGAGTTTATTACAAACATAATGTTTCGAAAGTTTGATACTTAGTAGATTTTAAAAATAGTAATAACTCCATACCGATATTGGTTCGTATGGCCTGATGACGTCACTTGCCTTAAGTTATTATGTATGAATATGCACTTTTACCACCATAGACTTATGAAAAAAGGATGACTCCGCGCCACGCATATTGAAAGTGAAGCACCCGGCTCCCGTTGCCACGCTTGCGAAATTAATTTTTTTTTACCTACGTTTTTTGCAATTTTCAAGTCAGTAATGGGTTGTATGTTGATCAAAATATGATTCGCGACCGTAACAAGTTTTACAGAATTATAATCATTGAAGTCATCAATACAACTCTATGACCGTAATCCTATTCAATTACTATTTCAAGAAATCTTGACATTTGAGCATTATAGGTACCTATTAACTTAAGGAGTTGTATTTTTGATTCCATAGACTTATAAAAAAGATGGACTCCGCGCCACGCATATCGAAAGTGAAGCACCGTACCGATCTATGTGTGCATGATTTGAGTACCTGCAAAGACGCCGTCGCTCGTGTCTCGTCGCTCGTAATGGCGGCCGGTTGGCATACTATGATGTAAATGTGTGCGCGAGGCGTGTTTGTACAAACGGTCCGGCATACTTACTGTGCTTCACTTTCGATATGCGTGGCGCGGAGTCCATCTTTTTTTATAAGTCTATGATTGATTCTAATGAATAATTTTGTAAATACATATTTGTTACGGTCGCGAATCATATCATAATCTTTATAAGTAAAAAGAACAGGTATCATCAATACATCTCTCTAAGTTAGATTTTGTGCAGATTCCTCAAACAAACGAAATCTAACGAATCTGCACGAAATCTAACTTAGAGAAATGTATTGATGATTTTTATGGTTAAAATTATATAAATACATAATTATGTTTTATTGCCGCGTATCATACTTTGATCAACCTGACACGGACCTGCAAATTGCAAAAAACTAAAAAAAAAAATGAATTTCGTGGGCTACCACTGTGCATCATCCCGGTCTCGCTCCGTTACTATAGTACCGCGGCCGGGCTGAAGTGCGGGTTTCCAACGTATTATATTGCGAAATGATAAAAATTATAAACTTACCTTAAAATCAGAACTAGGTACAAATATTAAAATAACATAATAGTTCCGGAAAACCGCTCTACTCTAACGCACAGAAAATACATGTGTGTCGATCTTCTTTATCACTGAGCAGTTAATTTATTTCACCATAAGCACAATGTACCACAAAACCAATGCGTATTGTCCAGCCGAAATTACACGCGTCGTAATTATACACACAATTCCTTGAATTACTGGGAAAAAGATAATGTGCACAAGCTCTCCACACACGAGATTGGCGGCCAATTACTTGTGTCAAACAAAGTTAACACCGAACCGAACTAAAAGTGCGTTTCACGAATGTTGGTACCATTGTTTTTCATTGAAGAATGTTTACAAAAAACCATTCCATACGGCAACTTCGAATGAAGCAACGACAAGCTCTGGGGATTCCCCCCAAGTAATGTTTTATTATCCCGGTCGTTCTGACGGCATAGCATAGGGTAGATGTATTTTATATATGTATGAGTGTAATAGTTCCGATTGACGAATTGGCTGAGATCTAGACAATATGGACATCCACTTTCCTCAATTTGTGAATATTTCTATTAAGTAGGTAACTAAATAATAAAACAAAATTTTACAGAGGTATCAATCATGCTATTTTATTTCAATTCAAAACTAAATCTATAAACGGTATTTTTTCTTTTATTTTTTTGGCAATAAAAATACACTTTCTCGTCAAATATACCTTTTGTCTTTATTAGATTGCTGTACTTACTAACATTTGACTGAGAGTTTAAAGGTTTGCAAATCCTCAATATCATTTATGGCTTACACACTGTGTGTACGTAATACCCATTGAGTTAAAATGTACTACGAACTTACGTAATACCTACGTGTTTTACAAAACAATAAATTATAAGTAACACTTTTGTGCGAGACTGTTTCAAAAAACGAAATGTTGTAATACATATTTAAGAAGGTTGGCACAATGTACTGTGAGCCCGCTTTTATGTAGTAATTCGAATTTGTTCGGTTAATCGCGTGATTTCTTTTCCTATCGTTTTTTTTCTTATATCTAAGTAGTTAGAAGGTTTTTTCAGCTGAAACTTTAAGAATAAACAATTTAATAAGGGTACTAATTATTAGTATAATCATAATATCAGTCACTTAATAATAGCTCATGTATTGGAGCGTTACATTATATCATGGCCAGATTTTAATTAAAATGGAATAACTCTCTAAGGAGTTGTAATATAAACATCGAATTTCACATGATGCTTTGAGTTCATGAAAGGTACAAATCACCACAATTGGTAAGTTTCTAGGGTTTCTCATTGAAGCGCGAGGATCGATTTTAGGGTTTTTGAAAAAAAAAATCTAGTTTTCCAATGGTGTCGATTATAGAAAAAATAAAATTGCACAAATTAAGCACAAATTAAGACCCGCCGTAGTAAAAAAAATGGTAGTTGTATGTCATGCCGTTTAAGAGATACAGCAATTTGCTAAACGTTACCGCAGCGGCATCTTGAATAACTCTGAAACCTCAAGACGCACAAATTCTATTTTTTGGGCACAATTAGGCACAAATTATATCTATCTAAGTAGCTAGTTTGTATCCAGCTACGACCACTGGTAAAAAAACATGCCGCTGCAGTAACGTTACTCCAGCGGAATCTGTTTTTCGTGAATATCTTTGGATCGGCTGGACGCACAAATTCTAAATTTCGGGCACATTTACACGAGATTGGGTACTAATTCCTGTCAAGAAGAAATCCTGAAAAGCGACAACATTCCGCTGCAGTAACGCACACAGTATAACTATTAACACAATAACTTTGCATGTTTTGAATAGCGGGCTGGAAGACTATAAGTAGTTAAACAATGTTTATAATCTGTTTATAAAATGGTTCACTATTACCAGATAATTAAATAAACATGAAACAGAATTTCAATTAAATTAACTGCTAGATTAAGTAACTGGCTTAGGTACCAGAAAGTGCTTCTACTACTATTAAGTATAAATGGGAAAGATTTACTCCAATCACTCCAGAACGGCTGAACGGATCTGGATGAAATTTGGTACAGAGATAGATTATAGTCTGGAATAGCACCTAAGCTACTTTTTATCCCGGAAAAATGTATGGTTCCCGTGGGATAATTTCCGACATCCACATATCTAGCAGACCATACAAACCTAGCGAGTGAAAAAGTTGTTCATTCGGTATTTGTAAATTGGGGCAAAACGGTTGCCTAGCAGCTATTTTAACTGTTAGATTTGTCCTAACGCGACAAAAGATTTTCATGTCAGTTTTTTGATCCCGTTATGAAACAGGATCGATTGGCATCAAAAAAAGCTTTTGTGAAAATTGCCCATTTTCTTGCTGACTGTAATTTTTTTTTCAAAATCTGTGCTAGCAGCCCGAAATTGTGACAGCCAGGGTTACCCAGGGTCATCGTATTACCCGGTAACTGGGTTGTGGGGATCATGATAGGCAGTCGCTCCATGTAAAATACTAGCATTCAGCTGCATCCGGTTAGACTGGAAGCCGACCCCAACATAGTTGGGAAAAGGCTAGGTAGGATAAACAGTTATCTGTGGCATAGTTACTCTTCAGCCCTAGAGCGGGGAATGCAAAGTAGAAGGCCCGCGTGTTCCAGTGCATTATGAATCTAATAGCAGTGCAATAAGAGCCAGTTTTCGAGCAGTGTGTTGAAAAAATAATTCAATGCACATAAACGTGTGGGATAGTGTGTAATCAAAAAAAATATGATGTTTCAAAGTGACTTTAGGAAAGAAGACGAGTTTCTTTACTTTCTTTGAGTGAAGTCTACTTATGGAGTAGAGGTAGAGTATTTTTCGGTTACAACACGCAGTTTTTTTCATACATTTTTCAACAACGCTATACACGGTCGGTACTGTGTGCAATACTGTGGAAGCGTAAATATTCATCCCACCTACGGAACCTTTCACTGTGCGTGGGCTGACACGCACTTGGCCGGTTTCATTTATGACCAAGTTACAGATAACGACATATCATTATTACACCCCAGTTTGAGGTAATGTTTTAGTGAGATGATGGAGCGGCCCTAGTGTCCGTAACACAGGTTAATTCCTAGCACGGAACTGGGTTTTGCTTCGCTATCCATTATGACGTTCCTAACTCTCACTCGTGATGTAGTATTTAAGTTAACCTGTACTCAAAGTTTTGAAAATAAAGATTTTATTTATTTATTTATTACACCCCAGATTCTAGCACGAGCACCCGTCGCGTCGTGTGAGCTAATGGCGTTAATCTCTGTACGTATACGTTGACTTTTTAGTGACAGTTACTAACGAGTGATACGAGTGATACAGTATTTTTATCTCACGAAGCTACTCGCACTTTACTTGAGATTACCGTGTGGCTGACACTGGCTTGGCCACCATCAGGGATTTTAGTTTTGATAACACAAAGATTTAGTCGTTAATTAGTCGATATTTGTCGCCAAATATCAGAATTTGTCGGTCACTGGTTCAAAAGTTATAAGGGGTAATTGGTGGCCGATCTGGAGAGAGTCTCCCCAGCTTGGCCACCTTTATATCTCAAAAACTAGGCCACCTAGCGAAGATCTGTTTTCTCCCAAATTTAGTCGCTAATTAGTCGCAAGTTTTCGCCAAGTCACAGATTTAGTCGGGTCTTAGTTTAGAAGATATAATGAGTTCAATTTTTAAGTATAGTTCAAGAGCTAGATTGAAGAGTTTACGATAAAATCATTGATTTAGCTCTTGGTCTATACTTAAAAATTGAATAGGATGGCTAGCATAATGCTGTCCATTTGGGTATTTACGTAGACTCGGGTAGTTCGAGGAAAAACATTACATGATTTGTAAATAAATATGAACGATAAAAAGATAGTCTACCTTACTGTCGCTGCTGGCTTTTGCTGGCGTGGGTAGGGTAAGGAAGGCTATTGCCGGTCACTTAAGCAAAAGGAACTACAACTCAGTGAAAAATCGACATTTATTTAAAAAACTTTGATGAAACATAACTTAAGATACTATTCTAAGATAATCATAACCATTGATATCAATACTTATTTGAAATACGACACAATCAACTCTTTAAAAAAAAATGACATTGACCGGTATTGTCCGACATGGCAGACAATACCGGTCGGCAGGTTGGCAATACCGGTCTAGCTTTTAGCGGCACAAGTCGCACACGTAGCCTTCGGGAGACTCATAATCTGAGCACTCAGCATAAGCCCAAAGCCCACACTGTTCGCACCTGTACCAAAGCTCGTTGTTCAGGGCCATAATCGTCACATAACATGCATCTGTTCTCCAGATCTTCAACACCGGTGCCATCATCATCATCATCGCGTGCGTCAGACATTTCGACCTATAGCTGGTAATTCACTACCTATTCTTGTTTTTCAGTCTTTCTTGTAGGGTTCAAAATGGGATGCCATTAGACCGAGCTGCCTCTCTTATCGGTTTTCCTTCTTCGACAAGTCTCAAATCATTTTGGCTCCATTTCGCCTTCAATTCTTTGCTCCCACTTTGAGTCCCCAACATCCTAAAAAGGAAAATAATATAAGATTTAACGGAATAAAAGATCAAAAATATAATATACTTGCAAACATAACTTGCAGTTAATACCGGTCACCTTGACCGGCATTTGCCGCCCCTATACTTTTCTGGTTAATAACAATTTTAACAAAAACCTATGGTAAAGTGCTTGAAATTTATGATTACATGGGTAGATAGATAACTACACGGCAATAAATAACACTGAAAATAAAGGAAACATGGAAATTAAAACACTCACCTCTTATGTTCCTCGGCCACAAATTTACGAAAAAGTAGCGCGAATCAAACTGACGTACGGTTCTCACGGACGCGTGCTCGGAACTGAGCGGGGGCCGGTGCGTCGGCGCGGGGAACACTCACGCCACCCTCAATCAATGTGTGTGTGCACAAAAACGCTGTAATTTTCATGAAAGTGTGGTGACCGCCATTGTCACCTGACCGCGGATAGCCTCCTTTACCCTAATAAAGATTAAAGGAAAGGTTATACATACTAACATAACCTTGATGAGGGGGAGCAGGGTTCTCTCAATGGAGAAAGAAAGCAATCATGTTTGTATTATTTTGATATTCCACCCAGCTTTTAAAGGCTCCCGCAGACAGGCAAGATGCGACGGCGCGACCCGACTCTGGGGAACAATATTTCTATGAAAACTTAATTAAAATTGTTCTACCGCAGTCGCGTCGCGCCTGTCTTCGGGAGCCTTAAATATCGCACAGTTTTAAACGAATTTTAAAAGTTAAGTAAAACACCGACAGCTGCAGCTAGGCATCACAATATTTTAAAACGACTAATTGGTTGGCTAAATTGTGTTGCAGGGAAACCGTATTGCCTCCATTTATTTACAAGTACTAAGTAGCGGTAGTGCATATCGATGTAATTAATCGATACCAACCATGAACCGCATCGATTGCTGCACTTTCCCGAAACAATGGAATTAATGTTTCTTTGTTAACTACCTTTACAATGAACAATCCCGGGGACCGGCCCGTGCGGCGGGGATTTTTTGTCATGGAATTTAACGTGCTTTTTACTGCCTACATTCTAAAACCTATGTAAGTTCTATACGTAGTATTATATTATCTGTGGTTCTATTATGTGTACTTACATAATATAACATCACGCCTGTATTTTTCGAAGGGGGCAGGCAGAGATGCACCTATGTTTAAGTCCCATATAAAAGGCGAGCCTATTGCCATCAACTGGGCCGGTTAGTCCCGCTATGCTCGTAAAATACAAATTGCAGAAATCCAAATTTCGGACTGCTACTGAGAGATTCCACATCGAAAAACCCTATACAACCTCGTTGGTCGAGTGGTCGCAAGCGCTACTGCTGAGCATGAGGTCCTGGGTTCGATTCCCAGGTCGGACAAAGTGTTACTGGGTTGGGTTTTTCCATCTGGAATTTCTCAGCAGCAGTCCAGAGAGTTACAAGTTTTTTTTATCAATTAATACATTTGGGTTTCTTTTGTCATAGAACTCCAGTAGGTATATTGACAAAATATGAAAGTAAACGATAGTTTTCCCTTCTCGATTAATTATAAGTCAGTAGATTTCTGTCACTTCATGGCCAATTCATTGAAACTGAAAGATCGAGATTAAAATTAATAGAAATTATGGTAACTTCGAGCTAATTTAAGTCCATTCTGAATAAGTAATAGTGTGGTTCGACTATATTGATTTCATCTATTGGAAATCGGAGTAGGCCATTTGCATTTGTAGCTAATTTGAATATCAGAAATAGATTTAATACGGTATAGTAAAAAAAAGGAAGTAAAATGTATGGAAATATATGAAGACTCTTTTAAATGTTAATTAGCTTAATAGCCTTCCTCAAGAATTGGGCAAATCGCACTAATATTATGTGTTTGTATGTTTGTTACTTCTTCACGCTCAAACGGCTGAACAGATTTGGATGAAATTTGGTATGTAGATAGCTGGACCCTGGATTAGTAAATAGGCTACCTTTTATGCGGAAAAAATGTAGTGTACCCGTGGGATAAGCAAGGAATTCAAATATGTTTGCTACTCTTTCCAACTCAAACGGCTTGACTGATTTTGATGAAATTTGGTGTGGAAGTAGCTGACACCCTGGATTGACACAATAGGCTACTTTATATAACGAAAAATTCTAGTGTTCCCGTGGGATGAGCAATTTTTTGCCTCTAAAAATGTGAATATTTTTCTCACACGTTTAGTGTGTCTCATAAACCGCGGGTAACACCGCGGGGCGCAGCTAGTATAATATATATACAGAAAGAATTTTTCAAAACCGACTGGTAGTTCCAGAGATTAGCGCGTTCAAACACAAACACACAAAAAACACTCTTTAGCTTTATTATTAGTAGTAGGTATAGATATACGTATAGTATTGATAACAAAAACATTGAAAATTACTCAAATGCCTTGTAAACAACTCTTAAATAATTATTTTTGAAAATAAAAATACTCTCATCATTACCATCATATCCATACCAATATGCGTGTGGTGTGAGGGCCACTTTATTGAAACTTTGAAAATATGCTTAGGATTTAGTGAACATTCCCAAACAATTGTGAAAGTTGGAATCAGATTTTGTGAAAGTCAACTTTGCGAGATATGGACTGTAAAGTGGGGCCCTCAGTTCTCACATAGAGGATTGAGGGCCCGCCTGTACCTGACAAACTATGGACACTACAGATAAAGTCTTTATGCCAAAATCTAAGCTTAATCTAAATCTATCTTCCAAACAAAATTTGTGAAAACAAGATATTATCGCAAAACACTGTCCTACTTGGTATATCTTCGTTCAAAATGGGCCCTCAATCCTCACACACGTAAAAGTTTATCACGCAAATACAATGAAACCATTAACTTATAGCTATTGTTTGTAATCCTATAAGATACTAAATAAATTGTGAAAATTTGTGAAAGCAAGAGCAGGTCACCATTTCTTGTTGTTTGAAAGTTATGACCTGTACAAAATCCGGGCCCTCAATCCTCCATTTATTTTGTTTTCCGTTTGAATACGCTTATCGTATGAAAGATTAGACAAATACAAAATAGTCTCTTTTTGTGAAAAAAATTGTGCAACAAATTGATGTTATTTGTTACTAATAAGAATAACGATTAAACCAAAAATCTTAATAGATACCGAAATCAACTATTTTTGAAGTGTGTAGCAGGGTAGGGTGACAATACTTTCATTTTAATACCTGGATTGGTACAAACGGCACAATCAGATGGCCTGCGAGATCGCCAGATCTCGCAGGCCATATGTAAAAAATCAAATTTACATGAAATCTTATGCGAATGACAACGAGTTGAGAGTTGAAGTTCAGAATACGATTTATAATATTCACCACAACACTTTATTAAAGGTTACTAGAAATGAATTCGTTAAAAGAATAAATTTGTGTATCCAAGAGAATGGAGCCCATTTCGAGCAACTAAAAAAAATTAAATTAATTTAAGATTTCCTGGTTTTCCTTTCATTTAATTTATCATGTTTGTTAGAGAGATTTCATCCTTATAATTGACCCTAACGATCGATGCAATAAAAGTACAGGGTATAATTGTTTCAGATTTTAGCCGGTTCGATTCCCGGTTGTGGGAGAAGAGAAATTTCGAAAATCTTTGAATGCAGTTTGCTTTCTATTCAAAAATAAAGGAATGTTTTGAGTAAAATTTTCTATCTGCATTATTAAGAGTACTTCCTTCCAGGTGTCATTACAAAATTCCACCCTGTATATTATAATACACATAGTTGCATGGGTAATTATCTTGGAGTAGTGAATGTTGATATTTAATTTTATTTAAGGATTATTATGTTCCAAACATTTTCACATAAAATCGAGGAGTTTTGGAGTTCAACCTCATTAGTTTGTCTATGCGACTACTACAAAGAAAAAGTACAGTGATGTTCTTTTTATTATATATGTCATGTCAATTGATTGAGAAAACTACGAAAATAGTTACTAGAATTCTCTGTCTACGGAAATATTATTATAGTCATACAAATAAGTACATGTAAGTTTGTTTTGATATATACTCATCTACCTATATGTTAGTGTAAAACCGCGAACTGCGGTAAATATTAGGATTTACGGGTAAATCCTATTATTTACCAAATCTCACCAGTAAAACCCCAAATTATTCTAAAACTATCTTTAATTTCGGACTTTTACCGGTATTCAGTCGGTAAACCCTAAATTTTACCGCAGACACCGGTAAGGCCCTGCACGCACTCCCGTGCCGTGTGGGAGTGGCGCGAGGAGGCAAAACGCCGGGGCGTAACTCCTTCCTTCCAGTACTTCCTTCCTTCCGAGCGGCAACATGGGTCTTACCATGGGTCGGATTGGAATTGACTTGTTCTAGCATGTCCTCAGCGACTCTTGTGCGATTGAGTTTTTGGAGAAAATTGAGGACTTTTGGGACTAACCGAGCGGCATAGTCCCAAAAGTCCTGAACTTTCTCCAAAAACTCAATCGCATAAGAGTCGCTGAGGGCATGCTAGAACAAGTCAATTCCAATCCGACCCAGCATTCACGAAACGCATTGTTACTGGTGACGAGACGTGGGATTTCGAGTTTGACATGCAAACTAGTCAACAAGCTTCGGAGTGGCGCCATCCAACTGAACCGCAACCGAAAAAACCACGCCAAAGTCGACCAAAAGACAAAGTCATGTTGACCGTTTTCATTGCTTATCGCAGTGTTGTGCATTCGGAATTTTTGTTGGAAGGTCAAACAGTAAATAAAGAATATTATTTGAGCGTTATGCGGCGTTTAAGACAGCAAATTCTACGAAAAAGGCCAGATTTGTGGAAAGAATATTCTTGGATTTTGCACCACGATAATGCGCCTTCGCACAAGGCCATTGGTGAACGAATTTTTGACCAAAAACTCAACAAATACCATCGAGCAAATACCTTATCCACCAGATAACTGACCCCTATAGCCACACACACATGTCACATGACACATGTCTAAATAAATGAAGGGATTTTAATAAAACTTTAGAATTAGTTTTGTACAACATAGTTTATTTTGACATGTTTTTTTTATATGTAATTACGCGTTATTCAAACCAAAAAATCGTGATTAAATAGCGGTATAAAACGTAAAAATTGCCCCGAGACTTTATTTTTTTACTAATTAATGTTATTAATAATCGATATTCAAGTACATTAAAAGTCAACAAAATTATAGGTATTTCTGATGCTTTATGTATTCTTAAAAGTAAAATTTATGAATGTTAATGATAGATTTATGAGTCTGAAATTGACTCTGCGATGATTTTTCTGCAAACTAGTTGTGGGAGATTAATCGCCACAAAGTAAACAAATAAGTTTTTGTAAATGTGTTACAATAAGATTCAATACGAAAGATTGGTCTTTCTTTTAAATGTATTCAACAATGTCAGAGTTTTACCTAAGATGGTAAATTAGGCGACTAAATTTAAACTTTAGCGAGCGTGACGTACGCTCCCGCGTTAGTTTGTCCACTGGCGGGCTAGTGCGGGGGCGCGGGCGGGGGTGTATACTCCCGTTGCCGCGCTTAAGTGCACGTTCACACACATTATATAAGGCCGCGTTACGTAGGTAATTAATTATTTTTATTGTTAAAATTATGTAAATACATAATTATTAATGTCGCGAATCATATTTTGACTAAGATACAACCTTACACTGACCTTAACGTGTTACCACGAGTGCCCAAAAATAGTTTTGTTTTTTTTTATTAGGGTTTTAGGATTTTTTTTTTATCTAGTAATTTATAAATAGTGAATAAAAAGTTTAATTTTCACATTTGTTGTTTTAATGCTTGTAACATCTCCATTCTAGCCTGTTACTTCTTGTAATACACATGTGGCGGCATCTACATCGCCACATACGAACTACGCATCACAAGGACATGACGTCCCGCAACCTGCATCGCGCAATGAGAGTTTACCGCGCGACTAGCATATAGGTATACAACAACCCCACATTAACCGTGGGGCAGTTGCCCACCAGAGACAACACCCATCTGGTCGGAGGGTCCTCCCTTTTCAATAAAGGATGAGTGAACTTTACACCCTGTTCCTCATGACTCTATACACACAATACGTATGGACGGTAAAGATTTTGATTTTAAAGTGAAAGCTATACCTGCTCTAAGAGATACACTGATCAATTAATAGTTGACACTTTTTTAATTCACACAGCCGAATGACGTCATAAAATGGCGGCTACTATTTCATGGTTTGAGAAAACATTCAAAAAACCTGAAAACTTTGAATTTAATTTTAAAATTTATATTGTTATTGAACTAAAACTAATATTTTCCGACTGCTTTTTGCCTAATCTATCTAAATAATATATTTTATGATTTTTTCTCATATAGAGTAAAATACCGTATCGTGGTCACCCTATTTCCTAATTCAGGGAACAAAAATAAAACTCGATTTTTATTTACAATAAAGGGTCTTTTAATTGTTTTCTAGTATCGAATTTGTTGCACAATTTTTTTCACAAAAAGAGACTATTTTGTATTTGTCTAATCTTTCATACGATAAGCGTATTCAAACGGAAAACAAAATAAATGGAGGATTGAGGGCCCGGATTTTGTCAAGGTCATAACTTTCAAACAACAAGAAATGGTGACCTGCTCTTGCTTTCACAAATTTTCACAATTTATTTAGTATCTTATAGGATTACAAACAATAGCTATAAGTTAATGGTTTCATTGTATTTGCGTGATAAACTTTTACGTGTGTGAGGATTGAGGGCCCATTTTGAACGAAGATATACCAAGTAGGACAGTGTTTTGCGATAATATCTTGTTTTCACAAATTTTGTTTGGTATAAGCTTAGATTTTGGCATAAAGACTTTATCTGTAGTGTCCATAGTTTGTCAGGTACAGGCGGGCCCTCAATCCTCTATGTGAGAACTGAGGGCCCCACTTTACAGTCCATATCTCGCAAAGTTGACTTTCACAAAATCTGATTCCAACTTTCACAATTGTTTGGGAATGTTCACTAAATCCTAAGCATATTTTCAAAGAGTTTCAATAAAGTGGCCCTCACACCACACGCATATTCCATACTATCATCTAAAAATCTCTCATTTTTACAACACGATTGATGAGTGGCGACGGCTGCTCCTTCACTGATTTTATTTATTTTAATTTTATTTATTTATAGTTAATTAAAACGGTACAACACCAATTCCTCGAAACAATGCTAAGTGTTAATTAAAATAAACTGTGTCAATTGCGCCATTTTAGTGGAATTAGAACTATCCTGATTACGATGCGCGATGGTCGCCCTAACGTATTATGAGTTCGTGACTTGGAATCTAATTAAGGTATTATCCTACATAATATGTTTAATATACGGGATAGATACCTATTAGTGTGCTCTTAATATGAACAGCATGTGTTAATGCATTAATGCTGATAATTTAGGAACAAATAATAGTTATCATATTTCCACACAAAACACAGCGTTGTTAGAATTTCACCCTGAAGGCCAAAGGCTCCAAACTAGGGTTAGTTTATGATCTGACTCATCTCAGCTCACACCGACTTTTAAGTTTTACTGCAGTACAAAACTTCATTTCATATGCTATTGTTTACATAATTTATAAATTTTTGTTAATGACTTCCGAAAAAATCTTGACTTTTGGCAAAGGAGAAAGGTCTCACAGAACAAGTAATGAGAATAATTCAAAAATTGATAATCTATATAAATAAAAAGAGAAGTCCTGACTGACTCATCAACGACCAGCCCAAACCCGTGGACCTAGAAAGCTGAAATTTTGCACATAGGTTCCCTTTATAATGTAGACAAGGAATAAGGAAGGATTTCCCGGTAGTACCTATGTTCCCGTGGGATATTTTCCGTCATCCTCGCGGGCGAAGCCGTGGGCAAAAGCTAGTTCGTAATAAAGGGGCTCATGGCTAACTAATAACAGCCGCACGGGTCCATCGATCAGGTTAAGCTACACTTGCCGCGGTCGGTTCGTGGTTGGGTGACCATCTTAACATACCGAGACCCCTCCGTGCCTCGGAAGGCACGTTAAGCTGTCAGTTCCGGCTGTCATTCTTGGATCTTTGACAGTCGCTAGTCGTTACGGGTCGTCAGAAGCCTGAAAGTCTGTAAAACAGTCTTACCGAGGGGTATCGTAGTACCTACCAAGGGGTATTGTACACAGTTACTGGGTTGTGGAGGTCAGATAGACAGTCGCTACATATGGTATTCAGCTGCATCCGGTTAGACTGGAAGCTGACCCCAGCATAGCTGAAATAAATCAATCTGCCTAGCCCTTATGCAGATTGATTTATCTCAGCTGAGATTTAGAAAGGAAGTGTAAGACAGCTGATAGATAAAGAAAATTTACATGAAAATAAAAAACCGGCCAAGTGCGTGTCGGACCACACACAATGAAGGGTTCCGTAGTTGAAAAGAATTTATCCCAAAAACAAACTTAACATTGCATCCCAAAAATATTTTTTTTATGTCAAAAAATTACAAATTCACAATTTTTGGACTTTTTCCTCTACTTGTGCTGGGAGACCTTGCTTCTTCCCAAATTTCATTATTCTACGTCAACGGGAAACACCCTATAGGTTTTGATTTACTTGCGACAGTTGCGAGTATCAAAATGTGTCGCAAAATGCCCGTATTTTTTTATTGCGTTGACTTAGGTAGACACTTGATTTTTTTAGAACTCTAAGGGATAGACTTACGTATTTAATATTAATTTCAACTTGATATCTCCACGCATCCTTGAGAAAAAGGGTCTTGACAGACTGACAGACTTAAACATTTTTTTTATGTGATAGAATTACAAATTAACAATTTTCGGACTTTTTCCTTTATTTGTGTTGTATGACCTTGCTTCTTACCAAATTTCATGATTCTACAACAACCCTACCCTACCGGGTACCCTATAGGTTTTGATTTACTTGCGAGTGTCAAAATATGTCCCATAAATGGCCGTATGTTTTTGTTGCATTGACTAAGAAACTTGAGTTTTTTAGGAATTTAAGAGACCACAGACCTACGTATTTGATATTAATTTCAACTTGATACCTCCACGCGTTCCTGAGAAAAACGGTCTTGACAGACTGACACACTGACAGACAGACAGACGGACAAACAAGTGATCCTATAAGGGTTCCGTTTTTTCCTTTTGAGGTACGAAACCCTAAAAACTGTAAGGAATTCACATATTCGGGAAAATTAATGTTAATTTTGCATAAACACGAAATAATGCTAAATACAAACATTTCATAATATACAACTAAATTATATTGTTTTGTAAATACGCATTTTATATTTGAAGTGCAGTATAGATACTTATTGTTTATTTTGGCTATCGCACACAAACAAGTAAGTATACAGATTGAAATTAAATTCAAAATTCATTATTGTAAGAGGTTATTGTACTCATCATTAAGAACAACTTTTACTATGGGACCAAAACTGAAATCGCGAAAAAAAAACAAAGCTGTTCCCTACATTTTGACGAAGCCGAACTCGTCAAAATGTAGGGACCAAACAACTGATTTTTTTTCGCGATTTCAGGGTTGGTAAAAGTTGTTCATAATGATGAGTACAATGACCCCTTAAAAGGATGCCCACGAATTCAATTTCACCCGGTAAAGAACAGTTAGCCAACTTTATATGCCCACTTACGAACATTCCACGGGTTACATTTAGTTTCAGCGGTCTCAGTAGTCTCGTGTTTATAAAACGGAGTCGGAGAAGCCATAAACTTGCTCGTAAACCGTTAATCTGTTCAGACTTGAAATACACAGTTATGGGCCGTCTGCCTAGTCTACTTGTGTTTCAGGAAAATGATGCGGTCATATAATTAGTAAGCGTTTTTCCTTGATTAACAATGTAGGTACTAACAGCGTAGATACTTATTGTTAAAAGTTGGTAAAGTTTTATACATAGTGTAATTGTAATCACCGTTAACGTCGGCTTAGGTACCTACTTATTAACAGCGTAGATACTTACTTATTATCAACGTAGGTACCTACTTATTGTCAAAAGTTAGCAAAGTATTATACAATGTTTAATTTCACGGTCAACCTCATAAGGGGTCATTGTACTTTTCATTATGAACAAGTTTAACTATGGACTTAAACCTGAAATCGCAAAAAAAAAAATCAGCGGCTCAAAGTCATTTTGACGAGTTAAGCGAACATAAATGTAGGGAACAGCTGATTTTTATTCGCGATTTCGGATTTGGTCCCAGAGTAAAAGTTGTTCATAATGATGAGTAAAATGACCTCTTAAGAGGTTAACGGTGGTTAAAATTACACCTTGTATAATGTGAACAAAAAAACCCTGAATAAAAAAGCGCATTGCAATCTGAAAGTTTAACTTGTTAACTACTAGCATATCGTATGTAGGTACTCGTACATGTATAGTATACGTGGGAGCTGAAACTATCGAACTGTTGGAAAAGCTCTTAATCCTTAATAGTTTAACCAATCAGTATCCATTCAAAACTGAATAATTAACTACCTATAAATTGAAATTACGAATACATTACCTACGAATGAAGTTTCCCTTCATACTTAAGTTAAATTCATAGTTCGTGACGAGGAGTTAGGAGATTATTAAATAGTTCTCATAGTTTAATTCATAGTGTCAAATACACGTCTGTCTGCAGCTGTCGGGCAGACGAATAGTTTAATTCATTGTGTCAAATTCACGTCTGCAGCCGTCGGACAGACAAATGATTATGAGGTGTGACATCTATCCGTTTCCGTACTCAGGAGAGCTCATTAATCTGTAGTAAGCACTGTATCAGTTCCGTCTGTCAGGCCTGTCATTGGTCTCCGGGGCAGATTGGATACATTCGGACATTTTGACAAATTATGTGAATGGCATGTTTCCACTAGAGCGGCGAGTGTCACACAATTATTGGTGGTTTATTATGCATTCAACCTTTACTGTAGGTACAGTCAGCGTCAAAAATATCGGGACGAACAGACTGTTCAAAATAGTCTCAACAACTGTTCTAAGAAAATTAAATTTTGTCTCAATTGGATAAAGTTTTTGTCACAATGACAGTTGTCTTGTACTGTATTCATTCTGAAACATTTCTTGTGTCATTGAGTTAAAGCGAAAGCGCTAGGGTAGCCCGCGAAATTCAAAATTTCTTACGTTTTTGCAATTTGTATCTAGCGATTTCATGAAATCATGAGGTTTGAGGTAAATGCTAACTTATGGAGTTGTATTGCTGATTCTAATGATTATAATTCAGTAAAGCCATGTTAGCTACGGCCGCGAATCATATTTTAATCAACATACAAGCTCACACTGACCTACAAATTGCAAAAAACGTAAGAAATTTTGAATTTCGCGGGCTACCCTGGCGCATCATCATTTCATTTTCATACCAGGTTGTTTAGATCATTGAACAGTCTGTTCGTCTCGATATTATTGACTCTGACTGTAGGTACCTACAGCAAAATTTTTCAAATGCCAACAATGAATTGGGAAATAAGCCTGAACCGAAAAGTGTACCTACTCAGCTAAACGGTTCACTCTCACAAAATATTTCGCCTTTGAAGTTATCTACCTTCTCCTTATAAATCATTTGAGGACAACACACACGTGTCTGATAGCAATACCCGATCATATCATCCGAGCCAGCAGTTTCTAATACACGTCACGTGGCATTCCCGGCGGCTCGCAGCTGTGACCGCTGCGGATGCTGCCACCGAGCAAATCCGCATTTGTGGACGGCAGCCATTTGTGTCCCGCACAATTATGGAGCGCGCGTAGACCGTGTGTGGACCGAAAGTAATGACGTGCCGCTGTCGCCATAAATTGTCTGATAAAAAATATTACACACATTCGTGCGTTATTTCCACGCGTGTAATGGTTTATTACCTTGCTCGCGTAGGCTGTGAACCGCTATTATATTGTATCGCTTTATAATCCAAACATTGGTATCGATTTGTAATCAGCTTGTTATTAAGTTGTTATTAAGAGAGAAGCATTAAGGTAGCCCGCGAAATTAGGAAAAATACACAAAAAAATATATGAAGAAAATTAATTTACTTATACGTGAAATTTGGACAGGGCAACGTGTGTCGGGTCAGCTAGTATTACTTTACAGAATTATAATCATTAGAATTAGTAATAGGTACAATTCTTTAACGAGTCGATTTTAATTACAATTAAAAAGCCATTGTGTCTCACGCGGATCCACGTACGATAATTGGCCTCAAACATCATGATTTGATGAAATAGTCATTCAATAGGGTAATATGAACTTAGAGAGTTGTATTGATGATTTTAATGATTATAATCATATGACCACAGATTTGTTACGGTCGCGAACCATATTCAGATCAACATTCAACCTGTACTGACCTGCAAATTGCAAAAAACTTAAGAAAAATTTATGGACGCCTGTTCCTCGATGAGGTGAAGCCTGTTTTCAGAACGTTGGATCAATGAAGCGGAGCCAGTGAATATGCTAACCTAACATTTAATTCGTCGCCATAAACTAAGTTTAGTCTGCAATATCCAACCATAAAATGGCACACAATGTGTTTAATTTTCACGCTCAGCCATGCATCGCGCGGAAATCATTATTAAACTTACATTCAAAAAGTTAATGTTTTTTTTTTGTTAGCATTCTTTTAAGTTTCGTAACGCTGAAAAGTTTTAAATAGTCGTCAAAACAGATGGATCGTTTCCGTTTCTAATATGAGTTGTTTCATTCGCAAACCGCTATTTCCGTTCCTGAAACGCATTTCATATTTTTCTTCAGTAGCAATTTTATTAGCAGTTAGCGTGTTGTTTCCCGGACTTTCTTTTGTGAAAGGATTTAGTTTATATATGTAGTTATCAATTGGGTACAATTTAACAAGCTCTATTTACGTTTGTTTCTAGAAAACTGTAAATTAAACTTTATGAGTAAGCAAGCAACTATTTTATGTTCTTTGTCCATCCATAAAAAATCAAAATATTTTTATTTCACATAAACGTACATGGGCACATTTATGAAACGTCAGAAGCTAGGTGCACGGTTCCAAATTGGTCGTTTCCTATGGAAAAGAGCCGGCGAGAAACTCCATGGTTACTCTTTTAAAAATAATTGGCTTTTACAATATTTTGAAATAACAGTGTTAATAGGTATGTGAGGACAATGTAGGCCAACAACTACCAGGTACTTAACACAATAGAAAACAGTCAACAAATGCACAGTCTACTAGGCCTGCAACGTTCTCAAATTCCCAAAAAAGAAAATAGTCTATTTAGAAGATTAATACAATAATAAAAATAAAAACCAAACATGACATGACACAAATGACATGATTACACTTATAATTGCTTAAAACATTTTAACTTTAATGAATTTTATAGACTTCTGTGATGTTGGTATTGGTAGGTATACGTATCTTGTGATGTAGGTAGACGTTACCTAGCAGCATTGTCAGACCGCCGATTATCTGCTTATCTAATTCGCAGCTCCAAAGGCACGTTTAGGTAATCGACGTGTGTGTGTAATGTGAAGTTTTCATAATATGATATTGTATATTTATTTATTTACTAGTCGTTCGTGTCCGGCTTTGCCCTGGTGAATTGCATGTCTCTATCTCCAGTCGTTTAGGCTGTGTGTTGTATGTTTTCATACAAAAATACCACCCAAATTTCCGATATTTTTGATGAATCTTCAATTAAAAATCTGTCATACTAACCTTGTCCTGATAATTACAAATACCTACAACAAAATAAGAATTAAGTAGCTAAAATACCTCACCACACCACACCACATTGCAGTACTTACTACCTAAATAGATGTATAGGTACTATGTCATAACTGCAACTAGGTACCTACTGTGAGCTATAAACAAAGTTCGTGGTTCTCGGAAACTCGTGAGTGGAATCAGTTTTCACCACAACTAAGAGCATTTTGAAAGAGTTTTGAAGTGTCAAAAATTGTTTAGCACGTGAGACAATTGAGTAGGTGATAGGCTAGTTGACAGATTTTAGGAAACCGATTAAAAATGTTTCTTGTGGTCTATTTTCCTCAAAACATAAATATTTAAAAGTGAGACGTGTCGCGCTCTGATTGGCGTTATTTCTCAAAAATATTAATTAATCTAAAATCAATTACAAAACTAAGTTGAATTTTGATACTTTTATCTCACAACCATTCTACTTAATAAAATTCATAAGGAATTTTTCTTACTGTCAACTAGCCTATTGCAGTTGTTGTAAGGAGAGTTTTTGAGTTAATTGATTATTGGATGCGTTCTATGATGATGTGGACTGTCAAGCAGTAAAAAGTATTCGGTACCTATACTTAGTAACATTTTAAATTCATCAGTAGGTACCTAATTCTACTAAAATGTTGTCTCTGTTCGTTTTGTGAGAACTATATTGGCTTCACTGAATGATTAAGCTCTATTAACACCATTTGTATTCCGAAACCGACATGTACCTATCATTCTAGCTAGGGCAAGCTGGGCACGCTGGGCGAGTGCCGTATATACGTACCACATATAGGTAGGTACACATACCAATACTTCAAGCGACTCGGCTGAATGTTTCAACGCCTAATGCGATCTGTGTAAACCGATACATAGGTACGATACTCCACCCGCTCAAGCAGGATTTGAAACACGCCGAAATTGCCACTCCAGCATTAGTTATTCAGTAAAAGTTAAGCCGAGTTCCTTACATGTCTTACGAGTTTACACTCGATTAAAATATGTTGAAGCGCGAGGTGACATGAATTGGAAAAACAAAGATGTTGTAAGCGCCTGATGTGGGAGTAAACGTGATCTTTATTAGAATCGCGAAATTTCACGTTATTCACACGTCTTAGTACACTTTTCCATGAGGGAGTGGCACGCACAGTACATTATTCTCGCTTTATCTAGCCAATATCGATACCTCATTACTTGTGAGGAGAAATATTTTATGCTGAAAAATGTTAGCACTAAGGAAATTTTGCAGCGTTCACATTTTCGTGAATATGACAAACCTTGAACGCAAAAACAACCGAGGACTAGACAAATGAAGTTCGCACTGCCGATGCCGCTCGGAGCCTACCTAGTCATAGTCACAATGCTAATCCTTTCCGGCAAATCCGGCTCCTCTCGTAAATGCAATAACTAGCACTGTGCAAGGCATCGCAACTACATAGTACCACAACATCTGTGTTGAGGATAAACCGTAGTCAGCTCTGTAGTACGCACACAATTTACGACTGTCACTTTCTGCGGCGCGGCGGAAGATTTATTTTCCGTCACAACACATACCTATTGGTTCACGTCAAAGCGGCGTTTTACTACGCCTTCCGCTTTTCGATAACGTATCCTTAACACCTCAGTCACCAGCCAACACGTGAGTTTAACGACCCCACACACGGATTTATAAGAACTCGGAGATATTTTGTTGAATAACAAACTTACATTATGAAATGAAGGGTTTCGTAGGTTGAAAAGAATTTATCCCAAAAACAACTTTTGTAATTCCAAAAAAAAAATGTGATAAAATTACAAATTAACAATTTTCGGACTTGTGCTGTGAGACCTTCCTTCTTGCCTTTCATTAGTCAACGGGAAGTACCCTATAGGTTTTGATTTACTGCGAGTATCAAAATATGTCGCTTTTATGGCCGTATTTTTTATTGCGTTGACTTAGAAGCTTGATTTTTTTTGGAACTCCAAGGAACCATAGACCTAGGTATTTGATATTAATTTCAATTTGATACCTTCACGCGTTCCTGAGAAAAAAAGTCTTGACAGACTGACAGACAGACATAGGGACAACCAAGTGATTCTATAAGGGTTCCGTTTTTTCCTTTTGAGGTACGGAACCCTAATAATTTATCCCTATTTCCCTTGGTCACACCATAACTTGAGAACGGCTTGACCGATTAGAATTTTTTTTGTATTATTTTATTGGGATGGTTTAAAAGAAAAAAAAAATGACAGGACAAATTCTGGTCAGCTAGTAATAAATAAATATGTTTTCGCGCTTATAACAAACAGCTGTCTGTCAGAAGTCAGAACTGATGACGTTGACTGACAGAATAATCTTTCAAGCTCGTGTTAGTTCATATTAGTGTAGGTATAGTCTATGTTAGTTGTACGAGTATCTTAAACGATCTTAAAGCAAGAAAAGGCTGAAAGGGTAGATATTTATGTTTGATGCTGGGTTTGACAATAACCTAATATTTTATACCCCTTGGGTTTTGGATCGCAGAGGCTGAATTTACGAGGGAGCGGCCTACTCAGTATGGATATAAGGTACTTGCGGAAAATTGTTTATGACCCCTTGAAATGAGAAATTCAAAAACAGCAGAAAATATTAAAAATACGGCATTGTTGATTAAAGAAAAATTTTATGGATGCCTGAATTTTTATTTGGTTGAAATGGAACACAAAATAATGTTTATATAATGTGCAGAAAAAATAAATAATTTTCATGAGCAACAAAGGATGACACGAGAGACTTTTTATGTGCGAACCGTTGTGTAAACAGCGATAACACGCTTTATATAATCTATATCTATAAAAGGAAAGCGTTACTGACTGACTGACTGACTGATCTATCAACATACAGCTGAAACCACTGAACGGATTGGGCTGAAATTTGGAACACAGGTAGCTATTATGACCTAGGCATCCGCTAAGAAAGGGTTTTTGGAAATTCGACCTTTAAGGGGGTAAAATGGGGGGATATTGTTTGTATGAAAAATCTTATTCCTTGAGTTAATAAACTTGAAACTTGGCACGAATATTTATCTAATTAAATTATGATTTTTGTGATTTTTTGTTTTTCTAAACTACCCCCTAAAGGGGAATTGGGGGGTCTCAAAGTTTGTATGGAAATTTTTTAACGCGCAATCCGATTAACTCAAAACTCAGTATTTTATACTTAAAACCAAAAATAAAGAATAATGTGTGTCAGGGTTTTTCGAAAATCTACCTGTAACGGGGTGAAAAGGGGTAGTCAATTTCACTGGGGAGGATTTTACTGCGTGGCTTGATTAACTCGAAAATTGGTGTAAATAATCTTTGAGTCAAGCTATGGAAATATCTCAAACCATTTTTTTTTATTCCACCCCTGTGGGGGTGAAAACAGGGAATACAATTTACATGAAAAATGTTATTCATTTGGTTTTAATTGACTTGAAACTTGGCACAAATATTTGCCTAAGTTTGTCATTATTAGTACGCAGGGAGAAAGGGCAGGAATTGGTGAGGAGAGGAGGAAGACATGGTGAAGGTTGACTTGAAACTTGGCACAAATATTTGCCTAAGTTTGTCATTATTAGTACGCAGGGAGAAAGGGCAGGAATTGGTGAGGAGAGGAGGAAGACATGGTGAAGGCTGAGGGGTGGGGAGGGGTTGGTGAGCCGGAGGTGGAGGAGAGTAGGAGAGGGAGGGGACGGAGTGGAGAGAGAGAGAGCGAAGGGGAAGTGATGAGGGGGTGTGAGAGTGAGTGAAAGGGGGAGGGAGAGGTAGCGGAAGGGGATGTGGTGAAGGAACGAGCTAAACTCTGGAACTACCCTACCAGTCGGACTTTAAAAAATCTTTTTGCATTAATGATAGCCCAAATCTTATAGAAGGCACATTTAACATCACTCTAGGACCCTTAGGGGACGAGCAAAAAGAAAAAATGTCTGAAAGAACGCTAAGTAAAAACGAAGTAATAGCGCGGGTAGGCAATGCGATGCGACGGGGTGGGTCGAGCAAAAAATAAATTTTACGCGGACGAAGTCGCGGGCAGAAGCTAGTCCTGTATATAATAGGTGAAGTGCGAGCGACTCAAAGTTAAAGAAACATTATTTGAGAACTTGTGGGCAGTATTTTCTTTTTGTACATAAAGAGAATGAGTTAAAAAAAAAAAAAAGTTCCAGCTGGTTTTTTTATACTTGAGTCTGATTATTCGATCTGCCGGTCTATTCTGTAAAACTCTCACCGTGAAAACTTGAAGTGATCAATCCTCCTGATGCTAGGGACTGAAACTAATGACAGCTGACTTTAAGCTCACTGTGAACTCACTTCACCTTAGTATTTCACGCTTTTCCCTAAATACCAGTATTCTACATGGTGCGACTGCATGTACCTCCACAACCCATTTACTAGGTAATTAATACGATACCCCTTGGTGGAACTGGTTGTCAGACTTCCGGGCTTCTGACGACCCGTAAGGACTGTCAAAAACCCACGAATGACAGCCGGGACCAACTGCTAAGCGTGATTCCGAGACACGGAGGGGTCTTGGTATGTAAAGATGTTCACCCATCCACGGACCAACCGCGGCAAGCGTAGCTTAACCTGATCGATCGACCCGTGCGGCTGTTGTTAATTAACCACCATTTCAGACTGCAATCTACATGGTCTTCACATGATCTGACCAAGATTATGTCTGGACTTTAAAAGACACTGTGACCTCTGAGTTTGTTTCGGCGTTTCTTCTCAGAGTAGTCAGATAGGAAACGTCAAACTCATCTAGTTTTAAAAAAAATATGTTTGACGTGTAAAAGTGTTTGTACAAACCTACTTACAGAAAATAAATAATTTATCATTTATCATTTATCACGAGCCCCTCACGGTGAGATTTATATGGAACAGAATAGATCGGCTGGTCATAATATTTGACAGCTAGCCACGATCCGATGTTTCGAATAGACGTTTCGGAGGAATGGCTTGGGTTACGTATAGCTTTCAATTTCCTGTAGCCTGTAGCTGTGTACATCGAGCCATATAGCTTCACATGCAAATCACGACCGACTGTGGTACATAAATCATGTGTCGCGTACCACACCACCACCTATTTCAGCTGTTGATGTATATGCGGTAAACGGTATTCTAAATATGTTTTAGTAGGAGTATCGTATCTACCTGTACACAAAGTTTGTAATGTTCGTTTTCATCATAACACTACTTACTCAACTCTCGGCGCTGAGCTGAGGGTTGAAAATCAAATGCCGCCCTTTTCATCATCATTCATCGGCACCTCCACCTCGACCGGTTATGTGCTTCTCGCATCTAGCGCCGCGCTTTAACTCAGACATTTATTTATGTGTCAAGTTGTCAACTAGTGTTAGTAAAAACATTTTTACAAACAAAAACTACTGACTTTAAAAAAAAAAAACATTAGAAAGTGAAAAAATAACTTTAATTTCTGTCGGTGGCAAAAACGATAATACAAAACCGAGAAACCGACTTCCGAAATAAAAGTTATTTTTCACTTTGTAGAGTTTTTTTTGGAAGCCATTTTTTTTTAATTTGTAAAAATGATTTTTTACTTTTCACTTTTTAGTTACATTTACCTACCCTAAACAAATTCGTCTATGTACCACTACTTGCTATGTAAACAACAATGATAGGAAGTTTTAAAGTATTCAATTGAATAATACAGATATTATAATTATAATATCTTTCTCACAAAATCTTTAAATCTTTCTCATAATAGAGATGAGTTTACCTTCTAGGTTTTGAATGTTATTCTGTTTTAAAATAAAAACAACGTAGGTAAGTAATTCAGGTGGGTTTTGTAAAATGTGAAAAATATAAATGGCGCGCGGCCAACTTCCGGTTTTATTTAATGTCACAAATACAGCCTACTTACAGCAAATTCTAAAATAATGTACCATCGCGGACACTGGCGGTGAACCACTTTGCAACCTTATTTCTAAGGCCATAAGGGTGAAAATTAGTCAAACGCCATTGTCCGCGGTTGTACATTACCCAAGCAGAAAATGTAGTACAAAATATTTTTAGACCTGCTGAAAATAGGACTCCGTAAATGTACCTCGTTGTGAACGCTACTGAAATTAGACGAACCTTTTTTATTGTAATAATGCTTGGGAAACGATTTATGAACGAGATACAGGGTGGTCTACTGAAGGTCAAACTTTTAATTGAATTTGAATTGAATTATTAAGATTTAAAATGAAACGTTTGAATTGAATGATTAAAAATGGAAAAATTGAATGGATTTTTTTTAAGATTAGAACTTTTTGATTCTCAATAATGAAGAAATCGATTATGTTGTGTCGTCAAAAGGACAGGAATCGGGATTGTGAGTGGGTTACGCAATGGAGTGCCGTTTCCTATTAAGTTTCATTCATCCGTCGATGATAAAACAATCTCGAATCCTATGTTAAGAATTGTCACGATTTTTTTCATAAAGGCAGAGCGATGCACGGTGAAGGAGGTTTCCCACCAAGACGCCGTAATTCAATCCCAAGATTTTCCTGACGAAACTCAATTTCGTGTCGGAAATCTATCGATTCCAATAAAAAGCAATACGGCCTCCATCACACCGACTGAAGATTCGTCTTCATTTTGCATTAAGTTATACTATCAAAACATTAAACTATCAAACCTGTCTAGTGGGAGCAAGCGCTACTGCTAAGGCATGAGGTCCTGGGTTCAATTCCCGTGTTGGGCAAAGTGGTACCTATTGGGTTTTATCATCTGGAATTTATCAGTATTAGCCGGAAGTCTGGATTTGTGTCCACTTGATGGCAATAGTAGCAGTTGTTTTGTATTGTACCTACCTATTGTTTTAATGTGAAATTAAAATTAAAATTTTGTATTTTTAATCTTTGTTTATTTTAATTACATTGACGACACGGTTGGCGCAGTGGTTGAGCGATTGACTGCTGCGCAGCATGTCGCGGGTTCGATTCCCGCACGGAACAAATATTTGTACGACCTACAAGTATTTGTTTCGAGTCTGGGTGTTTTTCTATCTATAATATGTATGTATTTACAAAAAAAAATGTATATAAGTAGTTTATCAGCCATCTCGTTACCATAACACAAGCATTAGGTTGCTTAGCTTGGGACTAGATGGCGTTGTGTGAAATGTCCAAGGATATTTATTTATTTATTTATTTATTTATTTATTATATTTTCTTTTAATCTCTGACCCTTTTCAATTTGTATTCGTTTATTTAAATCATTTATTCCGATATATTATGGGGCAGTATTGTGAAATTTTATTTTATCTTATTTATGTAACACTTAGGTATGGGTTTTTGCCTGAATTAAATAAATTTTATTTTTTATTTTAATAGGCTAGCCCCCTACCAATTGTACCAATTTCGACGTAGCACTCGCTGGCCGCTGCCGCGACACCGCTCGCGCGTAGTTTGGTCACAGTTTTAACCTAACGTATTAGGTCGGAGTGCTTAGTAGGTACCTACTTATATTCCTAGTAAGATAGTTATGAATTATATATTAATACAGTCATAGGTCATTAGTGAGTTGTCCGATGGAGGGTAAGCCTGGTGATCTGTAATACAGGTTTTACCTACAACAGACACCAGTCTCTATTAAGTGTTATCTTGACTTTGTACTGTGTTTGTGATTATGAGAGAACAATAAAGAATATTATTATTATAACCGCTTTCATATAGCTACATTACGGAAGATAGCTATATATCCCTATGGATATAAACATATCACGGCTACAACCACCTTACTGCGACATATGCAAATAGCCCGTCATCACGGCTTAGTAAGCGAGTAGGTACATTAAGTGATTGTACCCGGTTACCTACGTAGTCAGTGTTCAGGCATGCATACAGAACCACTCTGTTACGTGGCTGACAAATTTACGAGACAGCAATACCAAAAGAGAACTTAGTGCCTATTGTACGTGGTATATTAGACATGTATGGTCGTAAAGTGCTGACTGATAGATACAAAGGCCATTAAACGTACGATGACCATTATGTGGACGGCAAGACGGTTAATTTATGACCCGCTCGTTTATAGTAAAACAAACTATTATTCGTTTCCTAAGTCAATTACGTACAAAAACCTTAAATAAGCCTTTATTTCTGAATATTTATTTGCGTACCTAGTGTTATTTTCTATTATAGTTTACAGAATGTCTCTTAACCCCGAAACATGAACAATGAATAAAATGTAATAATTTATTGATTAATGTTTAGTATAGTGTAATGAATTGTAATAATTAGTGTTAATATTATATTATTAATTTGATAGGAAACATTTGCAGTGCCCTTACAGAGTGCAGTCTTAATATTGTGTCATGATTTACATGTTAGCAAATAAATAAATAAACGATCAATTGCAATTGTCAATCAGATACACATTGATGCGCAAATTGATCATCTACCAAGTACAATTGAAGCGATTGACAATATTACTACAATAGAAATTGGTGGCAATTGATCAATTGCGATTGATCGTTTCAGGGCCCTTAGTTCAGTGGGCCTCTGGCAAAGGCCTCCTCTACCAACTTTCAATGATTCCTATCTCTCGCAACTCTTCTCCAATTTTAAAGTGAAAAATAACTAGAATTTCGGAAGTCTGTGGCAAAAAACGAAAATACAAAACCAAAGACACCGACTTTCGAAATTAGAGTTATTTTTCACTTTGTAGTCTTTTTTTTTGGAAGTCGTTTGTTTTTAATAATCTAAATAACGGACAAAAAAATTTTTAGTCACCATCCTTATTATTATCATCATTCGAAAGCTACTGCACCAATGAGGTCGTCAGAACCGACACGAAACAGACAACAGTCTATCAATAACAGTGTTGATTAGTGCGAATTGAGCCTTAATCATCGCTCGTCCGTAATCCTTGGTTAAACATCCAGATTAATCTGATTGACAGCCACTCTATGGATTTTGATTGCGCTGTACCGTTTTAAGCGCTGTGGTAAAAAGGAAGTTCTAAAATAGCGTTATTGGACTATGTATATTTGTTGTATTGCATCCAATTTCTCGTAAGACGCTTACGAGTATCACACTAATATTATGAAGGCGAAAGTTTATGAGTGTGTGTGTGTGTGTGTGTGTGTTTGTATGTTTGTTACTTCTTCACGGTCAAACGGCTGGACCGATTTGGATGAAATTTGGTATGTAGATAGCTTAGGCTACTTTTTATCCCGGTCTACGCTCGTGAAACCGCGGGGCGCAGCTAGTGTTCATTAATTGTACCTACAGATATCTATCATGGTAAATCCGGTAGAGCCTGGACAATACCCTGGATTTATTTCATTTGTATTCGGCACAGGGAAGTGAGACATATGTTATTTATGTGGGGTCCCGGCTAGCACAGAACGAATATAACAAGCTCTTTGAAGACGTAACATATTTGTCACCGTGTCATGCCATAACATCCTTTCTATTCTCAGGGTTTATTAACGCGATGGAGATATTCAATGTAACAGCCGGTTTCTGAAAGTCAAAGTCAAATCATTTATTTCAAATACGTACTTAGAAGGCACTTTAGAACGTCAAAATTGAGAATTCTAAGTTCTGTTTATCTCTTCTCAAACTCTATATTACTTTTTTAGTTTCTGTTTTAGATTTTCATCAACTTTAATCAAACTTTGAGTTAACTTACTCAAAGAACTAAATAGTTACTCGCATAAACTTTTTACATTTCGAGACAAATGGAATTATGCGAAACCATAATCAACTGATAATTTTATAATATCCGACATTTGCTAAATAATTTGAATAGTGAGATTTTTATAAATAAGACTGATTATGTCAAAATGTCGTGTTGGCCCAGTGGCTAAGGCCTCGCCTCTCATGCACGAGGTTGTGGTTTCAAATCCAGGCAAGTACCAATGTGACTTTTTCAATTCATATGTATGTAGTTTCTGAGTTCATCTTGGACAATTACTGACATCGGTAAAGCATGCCATGTGTCGAAAGGGAAAGCAAATGTGTTCGCGTTCCGCTACTGACGGGGATCCTCGAGGACTCATAATAAGTACTGTGATTACGAGTAGATTAGGCAGGCAAGCGTGATTATATAAATTACCCATTACGACTGTCCCTATGTAGCGGTCGATAACGGGGTTCATAAGGGGTTATACGAGCTCACATTATGCACACACCAACACAACACAACAACACGGGTCGAACGAAACGGTCGCTACGCTTGCCGAGGCGGTCCGTGGATGGGTGCGACCGAACCATTGCTCCCGGCTGTCATTTGTAAATCTTTGACAGTCGTAGCAGTCAGCAGAGAGTCTGACTACTAGTCTTATCAAGGGATACCCCATAATTATAGGTTGTCGAGATCAGATAGGCAGTCTCTCCATGTAAGATACTGGTACAGACTGGTACCTATTCAGTTGCATCCGGTTAGACTGGAAGCCGACCCCAACATAATTAGAAGATGGCTAGGCAGATGATGATGTTGACCTTACATATTATTATTACGTCGACATTTTTGCTGTTTGTTTTTAATATGATATTTCATCTTTGTCAATTTGTTGCAATTTGCAACTCTTCTCGGTACAGTCAAACTATATTAAAAGAACAAATTAAACGTGGAATGATGAGAACGTCGAGAAAAGAGCAAGACTTAATTTAATTATGAATAGCTAGCTCTCAGGGAAGACATTGTGGAAGGTGAGTTACACAGAACTGCCTCGACGATACTCAGTAATGGACGGGCTCTTTTATCACGATATCAATTTGTTTAAGAGGATTCAATTTTGAAAACGAGAAATTCATTTTACTTTGTTTTGTTTAGGGCCTTAGCACATATCCGCCGTGAAACCGCGAAACCGCATGATGGTCCGCTACTCGAATCGTGATTTGAGTAGCGGAATCATCATGCTAGTCAGTTCAATTGAACTACTGCGGTTTCGCTTAATTCATGGTATTGTCTGAGTCTGGGTCACAAATGCAATAAGCGAACCTGACAAAAAGCTTTTACCTAGCCAGGATCCCATTTCAGTCGTTGTTCAATTGATTAGGAGAATTGAAATAGTTATTGCCTGAAAGGATAACTAACTATAAGAACATTCTTTATGCAATCAGACGCCCTGTTATTGACTGAAAGTTGGCATTGAATCCTCGGCTGTTTGGAAGGAACCAAAGGCCTTAGGGGCCTATTACGTCAGAAATAAGCAACCCATTTACTTAAGATCGTGTTATTTATTTGCTAACGAGGGCCCGCAGTATCGTTTCGTCGCCAAACAACTGGTAATTGTGAGTATAATATTTCTGCGTAAATGAGTTTTCTTCCCCTTGGAAAAGCAAACCAATTTCTTAGGCAAACTAATGTGCACATAAACTGAGTAGTTTTTTTAGGAAGGCTTTAGAAGATCGTCAATTATTAAGGATCTGCGGTTACAGGGGGTTGGGTGAGAAGATTCAGGAATACTTTATGAAGATGGGGGGGGGTTACGGGAAGACAGGTAGCGTATAACTTCCGCTACTTACATGGTTACTTCGTGTACAAAGGAACGGAAAGCGTTCGTCGAAGCGACGGGGGTGAGCCTGTCAGTCGACGCGCATGGGGAAGGGTCGAGACACTGCCGCTGACGACTGGTGTTTAAGAATTCACTTCATTGTTTCGCCAGTCAGCATCAAACAAGGTAAGTTGCAACTTGTTTACCATTGAGCGATTGGCTTCGTGTGAAGGCAATTACGTATCTACGTGAACAGGGTTTGGCGTTTGTTTTTTTAAGGAGTCGTTTACTTTGTCTTCAAAGATCGCGTACCTTGGAAATGGTAATCAAATAAATGTAAGCACATCTCGTACGTTCCCATTAATTGAAAGATCAAACTGATCACTGAATTGAATATCCTTTACACAACAGATATATATGACGCTACCCACAACTTGTACTTATAGACAAGCACTGAAGCCCCTAAATCAATATTGAGCGATAAGTTCACAGTCGTATGATTCCGTGTATCTCTTTGGTCGATTCGGTTATCTGAGGTGGAGGTGCTAATGTGCAGGTCTGCGGCATCTCGGTTCAGTTGCTGTCTCGGCCTCCGTCGCGCCAGTGAGCCGGTGAATATCGTTCACCACACTTCTGTATTGGTAGTTCACGTTTATTTGCCGGTGGACAACTTTTCAACCGCATATCTGTCTAGCGAATGGTTTTTGTCCGTGTACAGTGGGCTGCATCAATTGGGTACCCCAGTTGTATTCAAATTTTATTACAACATGGAGATTACATGTACATGGAGATTTGAAAAATGAGAAATATTACAGTTCCATGATTACGTTAATCGATTTCAAGACCACTAAACGATCTTCGTCTAACTTAGGTTTAAAAAAACTGACTGCTATTGAGGAAGATAAGATAAGATCATATAACTGTCCAAAACATGAGTAGGTATAATAATATACACAATTACACACATGGGATGTAAGATGTTACATTAAAATTATATCAATCATGTTTTTCCTTAACGGCGTACTTGAATATGAATAGGTAGATATAGACAAAAAAAAGTTATATTCCGTTAGTACCTACATGTTTTTTCTTCACTTTTCACTAGGGGACCAAATTTAAAGGCCCTTTCCCTGCGCTGTTATACGAGTTTGAAAATACTGTTTATAACACATTTGCTCGTAAAGGGTCTCTTATTTCACGAATTTCAATATCGTAATGTATGTCATTACGTACTTGTGCGTAATTGTAATGTAAAACGCACGGGTTTCTTTTTAATAAGGTAAAACGTAAGGTTTATCAAGATGCTCCGTCTAAAACGAACGGTACTTTTTAAATCTTAGCAAAGAGTTTTTATGTCAGAAAAGTGGTCAACATTTTATGAATAAAATTAACTTTGGGAGATAAAATATAAAAAATAAACATTAATTAAATTAAAGAATGAATTCTTTAATTTAATTAATTTTGACAATAAATTGCAACAACAAAAACAAAAAAATATTAATTTACTTTATTAGTAATACTGGCTGTTTTTGTGCCTTTGCTTTAAAAAAAAAGCGCTGCAGCGCGCATCGCTAATTTGTGAACAAGTAAAAATTATTCCGCGCGCTTTTTCTTTTCGCCGTATTGTTTTTATTTGAAAATGTCGTCAAGTAATGATGAATTTATTAATTCGACACCGCCAGAAGTCTCAGAGGCAGCGAAAAAGGCTAATCTAAGCCTCTTTGCCTGAAAAATCGACCGATAGATACTTACAAGCGTATCAAAATTTTATATTATGGAAAACAAGCAAAGATCCAAATTCATTTTCAGAAAATGTGTTTTTAAAGATTTATTCGTTTAAGAAAGTCCGAGTTTTATTTATTTCCTCGCAAATATGTTATAAAACGTCGTATGACAAACGTGCGCTTTGATAATTACAGCCTCTGCTTTCTTGTAGCCCTCGCCTACGGTTCGGGCTAGCAATATCACCTCGGTTGTAATTTTCAACTTACCGCACTAATATCATAATGTACCTACTATTTCAGTATGTCAGTATTAGTTAAAAATATCATAGTAAAAATAAAAGAAGAAAAACAGAACTTAATACTTAGAGAAAAACGTATTCTTTCGGAAAATTGCATTTTTTTCTGTTTGACTTTATATTTAGCCCAAAACTGTATTGATGGTGAATGATCTACTTTATTCATTATTCAAACAATTAATAAAATAATAGTAATATTTTACTTTTAGTCTACTTCATTCAATTAACGACAGTTTAGGAAATAATAGACCCGCTTATAATTAAACTGTCCGTTCACGATTAGCTCACGTACTTGTAAGTTATGACGAAAGTTAAACGAAGTCAGTGGCACATAGATACCTACGTATAATAAATTTGTGTCGGTTAGCGTCCGCTGGCCGGAGCAATAATTTGGCGAAGCTTGCCGCTTAGGGTCGACTGTTGGTTCCATCTTACATGTATTGTACATCCTAACTGGGGCGTTTATTTTGTATTGATAACAGTCCAGATATTAAACTATTAGGTTATGTATTTACCTACCTACGAAAGTCAAAATATGTTACAGTCAATTACATTTATTGGAAGTTCTAGACTCACAAAAAGTAGGTACCTACGTATTTAATCTTTGACTTACAATTTATTTGAGAACATTCCAAAAAACATTGACCTTTAAGCGTTTTTATTTCTTTTTCTGAGAACGAACTTCTATGCAACACCTACTTCATTATTTTGAAAGTAGTCCATTAACATTTATTACTAAATAAATGCGCCGCTTTATAACAATTGGAAAATCAGACAAAGTAAACAAATAAAATGACAAATTGTAGCACCTCAAGAATAGTAAGCTACGAATTTGCTACGAGTCTGCGAACTTGCTACGAACCTACCTACGAACTTATTGCTACGACGCTACAACAGTTCCGAATAAATTAATTTAGAACTGTAATTCTTGCAGCCAAGTGTTTCGGCGGAATTAGTTGAAAATACACGTACCTTCAGCGTAGTTTCAGTATTTTAGCCTGAATACAAATGATGGCCAAATGCCGCCGTGAGGTGTCGATTGATTTAGATAGATCTAGGTGAAAATTATAGGGAATTGTGTGATGTATCTTGAGAACTAAGCTTTGAAAGGATTTAAAGAGACTAGAAGATAATATTTTTACCATTGTAAAAGGTTACACATGGAGATGCAGGAGGATTTTCATCCGCTGTTAATTATAAATACTCTGCTCTCTCAAAACAACGCTTTTAATCATTTCTAAGCTTCTTCATAAAAGGCTCAATTATCGTTTATTTTGTACAAAACCAACAGCCTTTTGATCTCATCCTCATACAAAGCCAAGGCAAAATTATGAAAAGGTTTAAAGTTACGCGCATACAGAGATGTTAACGTATTGACTCTTCACAAGAGTTGGCTCTGTCGGACCCGCTCCCAACCTCGAACGAGCGCACATTTTAATTTCACACTGTGTCCTTTCCCCTTCTATTAAAATCTAAATTAACCTGAAGCGGTTTATTTATTCAATGCAATATCAACTTCTATTTGGGGTTTTCTTAGTCAGATGATCCCTCGTTAAGTTACTAAGTTGTTGGTATGAATAATACAAATAAAAGATGGATGCCAAAATGTCGGGGAACGTTGCCCTCTAGGTATTTGCTCTACCGAGTAATCTGTGATCAGGAACCTACATATCGATGCTAATACCTCAGAGCGATATCGATATGAATTCCGATACCTTTAAGTATAACTATTATTTATTCGTATCCCGCGTAAAGAGGCACTTTCGCTCTAAATAGCACCATTGACGGGTGTTGGAGGCGGGACTCTGGGGCGCGGGAGGGGCGAGCGAGCTAAAAATAGACGACCGCCATAGTGGGACAAGGCCATGCTCTCGGGCACCTTAACCCGGCCTACAGCTCCGGAGGTACGGCTTACCAACATCCTTGTGATTAATCTTGGCGTATTTGCCAGCTCACTCGAGTGTTGGATTAGACGCACTTAGAGTAAATCTCAAACGCCTCTTGACGATTCCTGTTTCGGGCCTGAATATCATAGCAAATACATACGATAATACGATCGCTCGCGTGTAATCTGGGACGGAACCAGTAACAAACGATGTTATTCTTGGTTGTTATGTTGTTACATCGTACTGACGATTCAATTAAACTTGCTGAGGAAAAGTTTTGTGCTTACGTTGTAAGTAGCATGACTTATTAGGTATATTTAATTTCAATGTTATTGGTACTGTTTGGGTATTTCGGGTTCTATTTTTGTAAAACTTTCTGATTTAGGGCAAATTTTTCAATCGTCAGTTGTCAGATATTCCATAAATAAAAGTTATTTATGGAATAAATATGGCGGTTTGCCAGCTTTTTTATAGAAAATATGTCAAAATGTCAAATTTATTCTTCAGATAAAAGTTATCTGACTATTGAACAATCAGCCTTTAGTTAATAGAATTAGGCTAGTTGACAGTAAGAACCTTATGAATTTTATTAAGTAGAATGGTTGTGAGGTAAAAGTATCAAAATTCAACTTAGTTTTGTAAATTCAACAAAATTCAAGTTAGTTATTAATATATTTGAGATATAATTACATACAAATACTAGCGGACCCGACAGACGTTGTCCTGTCTGAACGATCCTAGAACCCGACTGCAGCGCCACCTACCGGGTCCAATTGTGTTTTCAAACCATCCAGGAACCCATTGAAATTTTAGATGAAAGTTAGGTGACAAACACACGTACAGAAGAATTATATATACTTGTTAAGAAGGTATCCATTGGTCACGTGACATTGAACGCCAATCAGAGCGCGACACGTATGACTTTCAGCCACTTTGACAAAATAACTGATTCAGGGTTCCTACCTCTGAATATTTTCTCCTTTTAGGGGATTTTTTAGAAAAAGTAAATAGCATTCATTCGCATGTTTATTTATGGAATACTCAGAAAAAAATACGATAGAAATGTATGAATTAAAGAAATATCAAAACAAAAACGTCAGATGCATTCTGAAAAACGAGCTATTGAGATATGGGCTATAAATATTTAGATCACTTGTCATGACTTTTTTGTTGTGAAATCGCAATTAATCGATTTGATCCGACAGTAATCGATGATATCTATTTTTATTTTTTTGGATTAAGTATTTAATTTGTAAAAAATAATCGATTATTAAATCGATATCGAACATCATAGGGGAAATCCAAAAGCAGAGGATGGAAACACTAGTTATTTGTTTTTACTTGTTTGACAGCAGACAATCTGTCACACATGTCACATAATTGACGACTAAGGGCGGAGTTCACCGACTTTTAAAACCGCTGTTTAGTTAATCAGTTCTTTCCTTAGGAAATTTGACACAAACCAACTATTTAAATACCAAACCGGTGGTTTGAATGTTGGCCTATAAAGATCATGACATTATTCGAGCCGCTTGTGTGCCCCGTTTTGACTAGAAAAATTAAATGCAGCTTTATAAATGAAAAATGAGTATTGCTAATGTTAATATTTTGATGAAATATTCATGTTTTAATATACCTACTACCATATGGCCATGGCTATACTATCAAATGGCTTAGCATGATCCGCCGTTATGTCGAAAACACTGCAGCATTAATTTTGAAATAAATAAATGGTAAAGTTGAGGATTAATGTTAGGTACTATGTTAGACGAATACACGATTCCATAAAATTTTCTCGATAGAAAAAAATACCAAAGTTACCTCCAAACCGAACAATAAACCGCTGGTATTCAAAAAGTACTTCAAATTGGATCATGAAACTTTGCATACTAACTGAACTAACTATAAAGCAGGGTTTATGTTTTTTATTTTTTCCAAATTCCCATTAGTTTCACCGTAAAAAGCAATAAGTACCTAAACTATAGGCGCCCAGCACCGCACTCAGTCTCGCTCTCACTTAATCTGCGAGTAGTATCGCGCGAGCGAGATAAAAACCTGAGGTAAATAGGCTCTTAAAGAATATAATAGACCACTAGGAACATTTTTAATCGGTTCCCTAAAAATATCAACTAGCCTATTATGTTCTTAAATCAAGTATGTTTATAGGCTTATAGAAATTGATGGATAGCTTGAATGAGCGGCTGAAAGCTGGCACTAATGACGCTCGCATTTTGTGCTCACTGCCTCAAGATTAACGACGCTCAACCCTTTTTTAATTATGCAGCTTTTGTGCTAAGGGTGGCTGAGTTTTTAATTTGTCTTCAATAAGTCTTGGCTATGAACGTGGAACTTGTAGCAAATTAGAAATAAAAGCAAGATTAACTTTATACCTTGAAGTATAAAAATAATATTATGCCGCGGCGTACTCGCGTAAAAATGTAGGCAGTCATAAAGTGTCTCGTAAACTTTACATAGCAGTCGCGTTGTAAAAGAGTTGAGGCAAGTGTGAAACGCGGCTCGCCCGCGTGGAGGTCGGGAATTATCCCACGGGAACGCACTACCGGAATAAAGTCTTAGCCCAGGTCATGGTCTATCCGTGTGTCAAAATTCCTTCGAAATCCGCACAGCCGTAAAGGCGTGAAAAGGTAATAGATAAACAGACACACAGACGGACAGACTGAGTAACTTTCGCATTTATAACATTTACTGCCGGTTTCACCACCTACGATTAAGTTCCTAATAACTTACTTGGCAGATAATTTCATATAAATTCTGTTCCATTTTTGAATTTATTCGGTGAGTTGTGGCTATTTGGACATCGTGAAATAGGCCCTAAGTATGGATTACATTAAGTACCTATATGTATGGATACTTTCTTTCCGTGCGAAGCGTAGGTAATAACTACACGACACTCGCGATGATACCTTTATACAGACAATTGCTAACTTTGAAAGTTAGCCAGTGAAAACTTTGTGTAGGTGTATGAAAGCTACTAATGTAAACATTTCATAAACATTATGCTGCAGGGATCTTAAGAGGATACATCGATAATTTTGTCTTTTTAAAATTCCTATAATAAAACCAAATGTATTTATGGTTAAATCATTTGGATTTTCCATTAAGTGTTATTTGACTATATTGTTTACTGCTGTACTAAAACCGAAACATGATTATACTTACTTGAATTTTTTACGATAGAAAAAAAATCCAAAGTAGGACCGTCTATTTTCTGTTTTATACTATTATACGTAAATAGTTATTTATAGTGCAGTAAAATTTGCTTTAAATCGAAGGTATTTAAATATGTTAAGAACTTACTAATCTAAAAATTGATTTAAGTATAGCATTTTGTCACAAATCTACACTTAAACGAAGCGCGTTTAAACTCCGGTGCGCGTGAGTCTTATTATCTCGCGCGTCATACTAGACAGCCATAACGCCATTTCACTTACACACCGAGCTAAACCACGCTTCTATAATAGGTATATCCTCTTAAACTGAAACTTTTAAGAACGCAGACTGATGATCAAGTTCGAGATGTATACCTTGGGGCTTTTAAGAGAGCTGCATTCATCCACTAGATGTGTCTGAGAGGCGGTGAATGCCATTTTTGACGGAGATATGAAAAGGAAAAAGCGCTTTGCGAGCACCTGTGTATGTATTCATTCTTTTGTTTGCCGGGGGCGCGGGCGGTCGAGAGCGCGGCGAGGCGCTCGCACGCCTCGCTGCGACTAATTTTAGGATAGATAGATATCCAATACAATATAGTATATACCAGATACCTACCTGAATAATGTATCAGATATCTTTTATTTACATAAAATAATGTTACATCGTTATCGGCAGGCTACATAATGCCAAAAGAGATAAACATGTTTCGAAAACGAATTTGTGTTTGGAAACAATTATGTAAATGTTATTCGTACCTATTTATTACGTGTTATCTGTAATTGATTGAATTATTACGAAGGGTACAGGAAAGAAGGATCATTGCCAATGGTTTTCAATATTGAGGTCACAATGCAATCTATACTAAATTAATTCTATCAATAGTGAAATAGGTCCTGTGGATAGGCCATTAGGGCATGTCAACAGATTTCTGCAAATTCTTGAAGTTCTCTTGAAAATTGAGAAACAAACTAAGTTGAGAATTTGATTTTAGGTTTAAGTATCACTATCTAAGACTATATATAGCTTTTGCCCGTGCCTTCGCCCGCGTGGAGGTCGGAAATTATCCCATGGGAACGTATTATCGGGATAAAAAGTATCTTATGTTCTAACCCAGGTCATGGTTTACCCAGTTGCAAAATTTCATCGAAATCCGTTCAGCCGTTTTAGCGTGAAAGCGTAACAAACAAATTCACTTTCGAGTTAGGGTGATGTTTGCCGTGAGCTCAGCTAGTTTGTGCGTATGCATGTAGTAACACTGCGGCGACATTGCAGATGTAAAGCTTTGCTGCGTGCGTAGCTTGGCGATGTTTTGTCGCCGGAAGAACATACAAAATGACACATTGCCATGCTTAGACGCGTGAAAATATTTCTACAATCTGTCATTTTATCTATTATTCTGTCGACAAAACCCGTTTCTATGGTGGTCATGCTACGCGTGCAAGAATAATGCATGTATCATATCTATAAAAATCAATGCCACTTTTCGTTGTAATTTTATAACTCAAGAACGGCTGGGCCGATTTAGCTGATTTTGGTTTTGAAATGTTTGACGTAGTCCAGGGAAGGTTTAAACGATGAGAAAAATTGGAAAAGTTGCCGGGAAAATTGGAAAATTCTGGAAAACTGAAATTGGATTTTATATGGGAATATTGAAGTTGGGACAGGACAACGTCTGTCGGGTCAGCTAGCCAGATATATATTATTTTAAGCCAGGCGTTCAAAACTACCTCCAGTGTTCATTGTGCTACGCATGACTGAATTACATAACTTTAAGGGCCTTAGTACACCTCCGCCGCGAAACCACATCAGCAAAACCGCCAGTGGCGGATTCCTTGGCCCTTTAGGACCAGCCGCCCCTTTATCAGCACCCATCATATAGATTGGGTAAATAATGAATTTACTTTATTGCCAAATTTTATCGAAATCGATTCAGTATAGTAAACTTTAATATCTGCTAGTTAGTTACTGATTTTTTTTCGCGATTTCAGGTTTCGTCCCATAGTAAAAGTTGTTCATAATGATGAGTACCTACAGTGACCGCTTAAGAGGATATTGGTCAATAACTAGCAACCCTGTATATTTAGATGTACGAAAGTGATTTAGGAAGATTATTGTTATACGATGCGATGCAGTGCGGCCGGCCTTAGTGTGTGCGAGTTATTTCTTGTTATCATCTGATAATTTTTTATCAAATTGGCCGCCCCTAATATCTGGCCGCCCTAGGCCCGGGCTTACTGGGCCTTAGGGCAAATCCGCCACTGAAAACCGCAGTAGTTCAATTCAACTGACTCGCATGATGTTCCGCTACTCGAGTAAAGAACATCAGTATAGAACATCGAGCGGTTTCATTTCTTCGCGGCGGAAGTGTGCTAAGGCCCTAAAGAACTACTTCTAAACACCTTTTCGACTCTTAAAGAGGCTCAATGAAAACGTTGGCGTTATTCAAAAGAAAAACCGGGGTCGGGAGAGGCATTCAGTTAAGTTGTGCAGGTTAACCAGAAAAGGTATGCGCTTCTATAATCTCGTGTTTTCGAATTAGTACGTGTACGGATAAGGTACATTTAAATGATTCTGATATATGAGTTCAACTTGTGTATTGAGAGTTACAAAAGCAAACACCCAAATTGATAAATGATCGACCCGCGGCGAATGACTCCTGTTGCTGATAGTCCAAACCATAGAAATATCTTATATCTATGGCCCAAACCATGCTGTGCGACTACTGATTGCTAACTGATAAATAAATGTATATTTTATTCATTCGCTGCGCGTCGATGTCAGCATAAAATTGATAGGTACTATTGATATGTACGGGTTTGCTCGCACAGTACGGACGTCGCGACACAGAGTAACCCCCCACAGAGGCAAATCTAAGTTTTGTGCTGCCGCGCTTTCTTGTAATGCACTTAACATTGCAAGTTTTCATGAAGATTAATTCTCTTTGTTGGGTTACCTACTCTGGTATAGTCCGTATAGTCGTATACAAGGTGTAAAAGACAGCCCTCCGCAAACTAACAGGGTAAATAATAATAAATAAATAATAAATATCCTTGTACATTTCACACAACGCCATCTAGTCCCAAGCTAAGCAACCTAATGCTTGTGTTATGGTAACGAGATGGCTGATAAACTACTTATATACATTTTTTTTTGTAAATATATACATATTATAGATAGAAAAACACCCAGACTCGGAACAAATACTTGTAGGTTGTACAAATATTTGTTCCGTGCGGGAATCGAACCCGCGACATGCTGCGCAGCAGTCAATCGCTCAACCACTGCGCCAACCGTGTCGTCAGGGTACATTCAGCTCCTTATTTTGAATCATAATCCACCGGAAAAATTCTCAGGAACATTTTCATTTTTTTATAGTTTTTAGGGTTCCGTACCTCAAAAGGAAAAACGGTACCCTTATAGGATCACTTGTTTGTCCGTCTGTCTGTCTGTCAGTCTGTCAAGACCGTTTTTCTCAGGAACGCGTGAAGGTATCAAGCTGAAATTAATATCAAATACGTAAGTCTATGGTCTCTTGAAGTTCTAAAAAACTCAAGCTTCTAAGTCAATGCAATAAAAAAATACGGCCATTTAGCGTCACATTTTGATACTCGCAACTGTCGCAAGTAAATCAAAACCTATGGGGTACTTCCCGTTGACCTAGAATAATGAAATTTGGCAAGAAGCAAGGTCTCCCAGCACAAGTAAAGGAAAAAGTCCGAAAATTGTGAATTTGTAATTTTATGACTTAAAAAAATTGTTAATAAAGAGTGTTAAGTTTGTTTTTGGAATAAACTCTTTTCAACTTCGGAACCCTTCACTGTGCGTGGTCCGACACGCACTTGGCCGGTTTTTTTCAGTTACTATTAATTTTTTTCAATGTAAAATTACATTCCCTTTACGCAGCCCTCCATTTACGTAAACAAAACAGCAAAAATCCAAAAATCAGCAATGGATGTTGAAATATTCTAACGAACGACGCGCAGCGCTGCCGTTCACTACGTGCTTTTTGCCACAGTAACGATACATTCCGTGTGAGGTAATAAAACAAATCAGGTTTATTGGATTCCCGTAACGTTCCTGAAATAATTTAATGTACTGGTCATCTTAGTATGATGAATTATGAATTCACCCCATCAGTCTGCGGAGGGCTGTCCCTTACACCCTGTATATGCCATTCAACTTTTGAAAAATGTTTTGGAATTGCACAGTTTTTAATCTCAAATTTTGTAACCATGGTCTAACTCGATTTTTCTTACTGTGCGTTTGGAGCTGTCAAAATCTTTAGGTTAGATGATTGAATTCGGCGCCTGCCTTACCTCCTCAGCGCCCGACGCCTCTCTATGGTCTGAATACGCACTCCTGCCGTCTGCACAGTTCTAATTCTAATATTATTCGTTAAGTTGTTATTGTTATTTTAAATACATACGCTGTAATATTTTGACTTTGACAGACGCACAGTTAGAAAAATCGGGCTTTAATACAAAATAGGTAAGTTCATTCTTCCATGGTTGTAACAAGTCTATAGGGTGTTCCAGAAAAGTGTGGTCAAATTTAAGGGTGTGGTACAGACCATCAAAGTAAACAACTTTCTTCATGGGACCGACATCGTAATCGCGAAGTTGTTCAATTTGGTGGCCTGTACCACACCCTTAAAGTCCACACCTTTCTGGTACACGAGTTATCACGCGCAGCGAAGCGCATACTTTTACTGGGAGATCTGTACAAGGTTGTATTATGAACATAGCCCGGTATTGCACGAGGGCTCATGACGATAATATGCTCGCGTGAACGTGTTTTGTTTTAAAATGCCTTTATATCTCCCTCTCCCACGTAACTTAAAATAATATTGTTTCTTTATTTCCTTGAAACAATACGTCTTTTTCCAAGCCCGTAAGACAGCTTCACACAATATATCCGGAATATAATACGTTACATGAACCAAAATAGTTAATGGTGGCTGTATTCAAAAACTTTGCGAATATCAGTTACTGCAAATGTGTACAAACGATACGTGCACGTGAACATTTTCCATTTTATCACATCCGTTTACTTTGTGTCTCAGGAATAAATAAATAACAAGGCAAAAAATTATACTGAAAACTCGAAGGAGGCGGAATACTTTTGTGTACAAATGAAACATTGAGCTCCTCGCTGAAGGTTCGAAGACACAAATTGCTGCCAACGGGAGGGTTACCATCAACAATAGATAAGTACCAGCCGCAGTTATTACTCGGTGAGTTTCGCAGCGAAAAAGCAACTGGGTTGTTGGTGAACGAGGATTCTCGTTAGCGTGAGGCAAAATGCCTTATGTTAATGAGTTGGCTGCAGAGGGAGGAGGGGCTCATTACCCAGCGGTAATGAGCCCCCCGCCGCCCCGCACCTATGTGCACATGTTACACACTACTAACTTATTTAATTAAAACTGATTACTTTCATTTACTTATAGTTTAAAAACCGGCCAAGTGCGTGTCGGACTACGCACAATGAAGGGTTCCGTAGTTGGGATTAAATTAATTATCCCAAGAACAAACTTAACATTATAGTTGATAAACATGTTCTCCCATACATTCCAACGGTAAATGTAAGTTTTTACTAACACTATTGACAGATTTACCATTTTATTTTAAGACCACAAACTTCTTATAGGTTTTCCTGTAATCTACAGGTAAGTATAGAACTATTTTTTGTATTTTTTTCAAAATTTTAGGCTCACTAGTTTCGGAGGAACGGTAAATTTTCGTCTATTTTCTTAAATAAATTTAGAACTATTTATTTTAAAATTATAAAAAAAAATATATTTGAGACCCTTTCATTTGATATCTCACACGGTACAGTTTGCAAAACTTTTTTTTTTCTTATTTGCCCCCTAAAAGTGACCCCCATATTCAAAATTCATTTATTTACTTTAGACGTACATGTTTGGGACACAGAAATCCATAATTATGTATACTAAATTTCAACTTAATCGCTCCATTAGATTCGGACCAAATTTTCTGTGACAAACGGACAGACGGACAGACAGACAGACACACGAGTGATCCTATAAGGGTTCCGTTTTTTTCCTTTTGAGGTACGGAACCCTAAAAATTGAATTTTTAACAATTACGGTGCTACGACAGGTGAGGGTGCTACGTGCTGACTACGCCGTAGCATAGCGTAGCGTTTTTAATGTTGATGTGTCCATAAAATTGTCGTAATGCATGTTTTATCGCATCTTTCAGATATTTCCAATAGAGTGTTTGTAAACTTTTTTAACCGACTTCTAAAAAAGGAGGAGGTTCTCAATTCGGATGTTTGTATTTTTTTTTTATTTATGTTTGTACGCGCATAACTCCGTCGCTTGCCAACCGATTTGAAAAATTATTTTTTTGTTGGAAAGGGTATACTTCCCAAATGGTCCCATTTTTTTCAAAATCCAGTTCTGATGATGGGATCCTGGAGAAATCGAAGGAACTCTTCAAATATTATAGGCACACCTATAGCGATTTGGGTACTTGGTGAAGTGGAACTGATGATGAAGACCACAGATGGCTACCGGAACTACTCAATGTGAAATATTTCACGGGTTGCGATTCGATTACTTTAATACGGTTGCTAAGCAATTTCCGCTCGTCACACAATGCGTGTGGTGAGTGGTTGTTGAGGAGTTCTCCTGGTTCTTACCAGCAGAACTCCTCAACAATTAACGTCCCAGCATTGGGAAAAGCAATATTTTGTAACATGTGATGAGACATTGACATTAGACTATTGTAACTTATACAAATTATAAACAGACTCACTAAAAAGCGAGAAATAAAAACTTTTTAACAAAAAAAAAACCGACTTCCAAAAATCACTACAAAGTGAAAAATAACTTTGATTTCGGAAGTCGGTGGCAAAAAAAAAGAAAGTAAATAAAAAACAAAGGACACCGACTTCCGAAATCAAAGTTATTTTTCACTTTGTAGTGATTTTTGGAAGTCGGTTTTTTTTTTGTTAAAAAGTTTTTATTATATGTCCGTATACAAAGCAGGATTCGATTGATTGCAACCGTTAATAAATGTCAGTAACTGAATCAACCAGTTTGTCGGAATGGGATTGGCTCCTTAAAACTTTTGGCAGATGACGCTAGCATAGCTTTCACCTGTCACATTTGTTTACTCAATTTTTGTGTTCGGTTTTGTAAATTTTTTCATCAAAATACCAGGATAGATGATAAGATAAACATGTACTCAACATGGAGAATAAGCGAGCTAAAGGCTGAACTGACAAAAACGAGGTGCTTCTTTACAAGGAAGAAAAGCACACCTTATTTAAAGGTGTACTCTTAAAATTATACATCAAGCTATTTTATTTATGAAATAGTTTTGTTTGTAGGAAGTATACATTTCATAATACTTTTCGCCAATTATACATTACTACAAAAAGCCAAATTAGACCACTTTTTTTAATTACTTTTTTTAACCACTTTTTTTTAATTGTACAGCTATCGGAAATTGGTGTGCACCTATTTCTTTGCAATAAGGCACTTCACATTTCTTAGGCATTTTGTAAAATCAAACCAAATCAAAAAATTCATACAAATGAATATAATTTTGGTTAAAGCTATGCTAGCGCCACTTTGACAGTAGCCAACCCCATTGTTCGCGCGTGTCAATATTCATATATTACCTACTCACTCACTTTTGTTGCCAGATTAAATGCTTCTGTCAAAATAAACTGCCTTTTTAAAGTGGCCAGTATTTATGAGCCATCTGCTGAGGTTTTTGTAAACAAGTGACGTAGTTTCCAATCCATTTCAGTTTTGGAATGGTGGATTTATCTCCAATTTTATTATGGAAGTAAATAATGCAGAATGTATTAATACATTCTGCATTATTCCAAACACGACTCAACCATAACATAGATATCACAAATTGTCACGATTTGATATTCAAATGTTCTATTTATCTAGCATAAGGGGTAAATGGCTGATTAAATTAAGGCTGAAGCTTACATAATCTGCAATTTGACTTCATAGGGCCCAATACATTTTTATAACATGAAAATTGGAATTCCATCGGGCAGACTTTACTTATATCATTATGGATATTGTCTTTTGAAGAATTTTACGTTTAACCGAGTTCCTATCGGTGAAATTTCTTACTTTAAAAATAATTAGGTACAATGATTCAAGAATAAAGGTTCTTACAGACAGAGGCGATATCGCGTCGCGACGCGATATTGCGATATTATATCCGTAGAACAATTTCTATGGAATCGCGCGCGACCATACAGACAGGAGCGACGCGATATCGCCTCTGTCTGTAAGAGCTTTAATACTGGCTGGAAAAACGTTGCTATCTAGTCTTCGCTCCAAAAACTCTGCAATAAAATATTTAAATTATATTACTTCGGCGAGTGTTTTCTAAACTCGTATCATTTTGCGTGCAGTGGTCCTAGCACGAACGTGCGGAGTTCTTAATGTAGATTCTAATGATTTTAAAATATTGAAAATGATCGTTTCGAACATAATATTTGCTTAGTTTTGAGACACATATTGTCTATGGGTGATATTAATTGTGCTTGTCGCAAAAATGTGTAACGAAATGCTATCGGATAGATGTATTTTCGATAAAAAAAAAACGTGTGCGGTCGGTGGACCACAGTCAGGAACGAAGTTCGTTAGGCGACACTCGCACGCACATACACACTCGTTTAAACAGTGTAACCTGGATAAGTGGGACCTCAAGGGACCTAGAATTATTTATTACTTAAAGAGGCTTTTCATTTGCCCAGCTTCCAAAATAGTTCAATTTTAAATGATATTCGTCTTATTTACAGAGGCCCCCGCTGAGACAGGTCGAAATGTAGGGGAAGTCAGCTCAAAGCGGCCATAGAAGGCAAAGCGGCCACGCTTAATTTTTCGGTTATTTGAAGTGATAGCGCGGCGTGGCGGTTCCGTTCGCATAACCAATCTCCCGTCCCGCGCCGTGCAACCATTCAGTAGCAGTGGGACCGAGCGCGTGGTTGCAGTGACGAAACATATTTATTTGCGTGTTTTGTTAAAAAAATGCAAGGAAAGTTCAATCTGCTTTGGTCAAACTTCTTTATATTTCAATGCTTTTATTGAACCTGTATTGTTACTTATCTATTTGGCTTTGTTTGTGTTCTATTCTCTCTGAAATATTATAACTAATGTGAGAGCAGTTCATTATTAAAACAAAATGAGCGAAAAAGCCAAAGCGGCTCGGGCAAAGCGGCCAACTGACCGCTTTGCCCTTTGTAAAATTATTATGATTCGATAGATAATGCGTAAGTAATTAAGAAAGTTTTTAAATTTTAGAGCATTTATTTTCACAGAAGATATACAACGTGTAACGTTAAATGCGCAAAACCTCTTAAGGGGTCATTGTACTCATCATTATGAACAACTTTTACTATGGGACCAAACCTGAAATCGCGAAAAAAAAACAGCTGTTCAGTACATTTTGTCGAATTATGCGAACATAAATGTACTGAACAGCTGATTTTTTTTTCGCGATTTCAGGTTTGGTCCCATAGTAAAAGTTGTTCATAATGATGAGTACAATGACCCCTTAAGAGGTTTTGCGCATTTAGCGTTACACGTTGTATAGACGACTGTTGAAATAATTAAGTAAGACTTTCTGTTGATTAATAAAAATTTTAAATACCTATTGTCAAAAACTAAACCTGATTATAAGTTCCTAATACTTTAATAGAAGTTTTTAAACTAAATATAACAATATAGTTAAGTTAAATTACCCTCAAAACTGATTGTAATTAAAATTGAGGTATAAAATGCTGATTATTTTATAAAAATATTAAATAAGAATAATAAATATAATTTAAAAATATTTTTGATTTTTATTTTGTTAAAAGCACGATATTTTTCAACAAAAAACAAATATATTTCTTGTGTACTTTTGGGGTGGCCACGTTGCCCCTACCCCCATGGCCGCTTTGGGCGGCCACTCGGGCAAAGCGGTTTTTTGACAAGTTTTCGTAATTTACAAATTACATAGTTATTTTTAAATTTACGCAAAATTTAATTTCACATTATGAAAATTTTATAAATTCACTATCTATTAGTATAAAATTCTCTTCAAAAGTCTATCGTTTAAAAGGTTTTTTTTTAACTCAAAGTTAAGGTGGCCGCTTTGAGCTGACCTCCCCTACCGTTTTTCATTTAAAGAGTAAAGGACAAACGTTGTGTCCTGCTCGGATCAATATTGAAAATGATAAATGATTACTTAGTTGTCTTATACAGGCTATTGTACTACAAAGACCCAATTATAGAGGTAAAAATCGATAAAATCTAACAAATAAATTTTCAGTTATGAAGCTTTTAATTATTCCCAGTAACAGTATTTCAATGCAATAGTAGCGGGACCTCATTGTAACTAAGTATCAGTACTAGTTAGACGTTTCTCACATATCTAGGGCTGACTTAACGTGACGGGCAATTCCCGTTCTTATTTTTAGCAACGTTCGCAACCTTATCTCAGTCTCAATCTGTCAAAGATTGTATAGCGTTTACCTACATTGTTGACGTTTCATTGTCGCTGGCATGAGATTGCGACTTGATTTTGAACGTTTTCAGGTACGACAATTATCCTTCAGGTTACACTGTAATAGAAAGAGACAGAGAGAGAGAGAAATTTGCATGGAAGGAGCATAACGCTTTTTCCTTACGGACGTTTCCAACCAGTAACTCCTACCGCAAGCCACGTTAAGGATCATCGTTTCAAAAATCCATAGAATTTTCATAATGTCGCGTCGCGTCGCGCGTTCGTGTTGGGGCCTCTGATCTTACCGACTTTAAATTACTTTAATTTATCTACTTGTGAAGTAAGGACAAAGCTGGGACTAAAAATATAAATATAATAATTCCAACGCAGAGTCACAAAATATGTAAATAACTTCATTTGCATTTATATAATATTTAATTCCTAGAAGTGAGGAGACCAAAGTGAAAATAAAGTTTAACGCCGACGACTTTTAGTTTATTCATTTCTGAGTAACTTGTAATTTCTGTTTGTTCATCATTTTAGAAGATACGATTTTGGTGTTTTTTTTTATTTGCTTAAATTCCAAACTTTTAATTATTCCCGTTGGTAGCTGATACTTTTTCGCAGATAACAAAAGCAAACTGTTGAATTGTATTATACAAGAATTAATTCACTACGCAACGGATTTTGATGCGGGTTTTAACATCATTTAGACTCGACTCGAATCGACTAAATGATGTCAAAACCCGCATCAAATTCTCTAAATTTTAGAGAATTTGTTCTAGAAGGTTTATCTAAGTATATTATTACTGAGACAATATAACGACATGTATGAACGTAAATGAGGCAAAAGGAGTAGGTACCTGAACCTAATGTTAATTAAGTTTAATATCTATGTAATAACATTAATATTAAACTAACATAAAATAAGGAATCTCGTTGTTTTGTCAGGTCGGAAAAACCGTGCGAAGCAGGTGCGTGCGGGTCACCAGTACACCATCGACATTGGTCCCTAGTGTGCGGATATTAGTTATCTACGTAATTTTCTCTTTCACAAGTGCTGAAATTAATGAACAAAATCTGAAAACAATGTTCTTTTATTATATCAATTAGTGTGCTCCTTTTGATTACCGTACTCCAAGGAGGCTGAGGGGAATTGTCTTCGGGTACGAAGGCTACGAAGTTATAAAACCCAAGAGTTCTCTTGTTCACCTACAGCCGCGCGCCGCCGCTGCCGGAATGAGCTCAGTGCCTTTCTTTTAAAATTCACCCTAATCCCTTTCTTTTCAAATATAAAGTACCTACAACTTAGTTCAGTTCGGAGATTCTATTTCCCAAGTTTTAATCAAATTAAATGTTATTTAATGTATTTGGGGGAAGCGTATTTTGTTAGGTCGTTAATGTTCAAAACGTGCCAATTGTGGGCCAACTCGAATAAAAAGTGTCGTTATAAGGACATTGAAATCTGTAAATCTGTAGACAATGTATTAATTAATACTAACTTATTTAGGTATTATTTGCATTGCATTTGGTTTGTTCCCATTATAGTCTTTAATTGGTTAAATGACGATAGTTATGGTTGAAGCACTAATATATTAGGTTATTAGGTAGTACGGCCGGCTGACTCCCACAACTAAGTATTTAGCGAAGATAGAAGATAAACACTTGATATAGTTGGTGTTTATCTTCCTTCCTAGAACATTAAGAAAGTCATTAAAGCTCATAACTGCCTATAACGCAAAGATAACGCTTTGTGTTTCCCGAGACAGCAACGATTAAATGATTAATGAACAGCGGCAACGGTACGTAACGAATAACTTATTCCATGATATTTATTCAGGATCTATCTAAACGAAAAAACATTTAGAAAAATATTTGTTAGCATAATTCCTTCCGTGACACGCACGAATAGTGCTGTAACCGAACAAACAAGTTTACTCGTCCGTTAACAGAATTTATACGAATCGAATGTATTCGACGAATAAAAGCTAGTGTTAGTTGTTTTTGAAGGCTATGTTTGTGAGGGCCTGTCGCCACAGAGTCGCGACGCGCGGCACCTCGCCAACAAGCCATCGCGCTAGTGACTCAAGCGCCTGTACGACACATTTCGAGATCACCACTTAAAATTATATAGTGCTCTATTAGTTTACACGACATTTTCTTGTAGGTTTTTAGACCATTGAATCGCTTAAACAAAACTTGAATTACAAATTACGGAAAACCCTATTTCAAGCAGAATATTCTCTTTAAAATACGTGTTTTAAAATAGAATAGAATAGAATACTGATAAAATCCCTGTTTGTACCACCAATAGCGCATTTTCTCCAGATATACTTAAGCTTCTGAAATACGGAACGTCTTGGAAAAATCGGAACACCTGGGGACTATAACTTACTTGTACCTACATTTTGTATCCGGAGATACAAAATATATTCCTTTTCCTTTTGCTATTCATTCGGTTGTGATGGTCAGTATTTTCGGATGTCCCGCAGTTTATTTAAATATCACCAAAACTCATAAATCATCATCTATAAGCGTGTCCAAGGTCAAAAGGTGATTTACAAAACATATTTTTAATATGGTTATTTCATTTGGTTTAATATTTTATCTTTAGTTAATCTACGATGGTTTTGCCTTGACTCTGCAAGATAGTTAGCATAGTTTATAAAGTAAAACCAGGATTATTTTCAAGGATTAGATCGTTAAAGAGAGCGCCAAGGGGCGAATAGTTAGAGTATTTTACAACTTTAGGGTATAACTTAACTTTGCCAGGAAGGTAGTTAAGGTAATCCGTGGACTATCTCTGCCTGTTAGTTCAGTAGTTACCCTAGATTCACCTATTCATATAAAACGTTAAGCTGGTTATGGCCGTTTGAGCATTTTCATTACAAATGTGTAGTTTGCGATACTGACCAAACAGAAGATTATGAAACCAGAGCGGAAAGCTGTTTGCAATTCGTTAACATTAGAATAAAGGCGACCACAAGCCTTCAAGTAGGGGCGGGACACGTGTGGTTATGATTAGCAGCCGGGTTCGCAATTTAAAGCATTATTGCAGGCTGCGGCCGCGGGCGTGGCTGCCGCCCACATCCTTCCGGCACCTGCTACATTATGCATGTGTCCACTTTGTGTCAGGTCTCAGAAACACTGTTTATACTGTTTGCATAATAATAACAGTTATTTATACTTTCGTGGAAATGGGAGAAATAAGTATAGTGGAAAATGTGGCCTTTCCATCATAAATTTCTACGTTCTATATTTTCGTCATTGTGCATTGTATATAAAGGCATTATCACATTATATACGTATCAATGCACTATCATTAGAGATTGTCAGCAACATTTTAACAGCCCAGTTGATAACTGCAGTTGTTAATCTCATTTTCTAACTTTTGCAAAATATCGTTTTCGGTGAAATATCTTCATCCTCACCATCATTTCAGCCGAAAGACGTCCGCTGCTAGACATAGACCTCTCCCAAGCATCTCCACTTCGACCGGTTCTGTGCTTCCCGCATCCAGCGGTTAAAACTGAGTTTGTATGTTTGTAACCTAATACTGTAAACCTCTGCTCGCTAATACCATTATTTTACTGGTAAGGTAAGTATTATGTCGTCATTAAGTGTTTTTTTTGTGTCTTTTTAGTAATAAAAATTCTTTAATCACATATCTAAAGTTACCTATGTAAATAATAACCACGTACCTCTATACGTGGTTATTATTTACATTCCCATATATTATTGTTTTGAGGCTCATACATATTTCCAGTAAATATTTGTGCCACAAATTCAGGCATTTCTATCTGTGCTGCGTTCGTCAAGGAAGGAATATAGGCAAAGTATCTAGTGTCAAACCAGAAGCATTTTAACACAACTTCAAGATGAAAAAGAATCACGATGACTGTTTCGGAAAGCATCAAAGCAAGAAAATAATACGTACAATCGCAACAACGGTATAGCTTCAGGTCATCTCTACTTCTACGCGGCCGCGGTACGACAAACTGCACTCGACAACTCGTTTCCCTACTTGCTATCAGTACAAGCTCCACAGATAGGGATTACCTTCATATACGATGTGTTTACTGTTCCTCATAACCGTTCCTATTAGGGCTGCACAGTAAGATTTAACAACAAGAGCAACACAACACAACATCACGCCTGTAATCGCTGAAGAGTTAGGCAGAGGTACCTAAAGTAAGTACACCCACATTTCGCCAGTTATGTTTAAGTCCTATGTAATAGGGAGCGAGCCTGTTGCCATCAACCGGGCACACATACAGAATCGAGCTAATACTGAGAAAATTCCTAATGGAAAACCCAGTAACACTTGCCCGACCTGGTAATCGAACCAGGACCTCATACGCAGCAGTACCGCTTGCGGCCTTTAGACCAAAGAGGCTTGGACTGGCCTGGCCTGGGCGGCGGGAGTCGAGAGCCGATTCCTGGCCACCGTAGCCAGGCTCGACGGCGCGTTGTGTTCCACGCGCGCCTCAAAGAGATGTCAGCAAAAAGATGGGGTCCGCCGTCCGATAGGGCCGATGCCGCCGGGGTCGCGGGTTGTTCGAAAGAGATACCGTGGCCCTGACATAGGCAACTAAAGGAACACGGGTGGGTTTTTAACCGACTTCTGAAAAAAGGAGGAGGTTATCAATTCGGATGTTTCTATTGTTTTTTTTAGGGTTCCGTACCTCAAACGGAAAAAACGGAACCCTTATAGGATCACTCGTGTGTCTGTCTGTCTGTCTGTCCGTCTGTCCGTCTGTCACAGCCAATTTGCTTCGAATCTAATAAACCGACTAAGTGGAAACTTGGTACACATATGTATTTTGGTAACCCAAACACGGACATGTAACGTAAATAAATGAATTTTGAATATAGGGGTCCCTTTTGGGGGGAAAATAAGTACAATAAAAAAAAAGTTTTGCAAACTGTACCGTGTGACATATCAAATGAAAGGTCTTACTGTGAGGGTCTCAAATATATTTTTTTTATAATTTTAAAATAAATTGTTTTGAAGTTATTTAAGAAAATAGACTAAAATTGACCATTCCCTTCCCTTACCTCCGAAACTACTGAGCCTAAAATTTAAAAAAAAACAGAAAATAGTTCTTTACCTATAGATTACAGGAAAACCTATCAGAAGTTTATGGTCTTGTAAATCTATATATATAAAATTCAAAGTCCTGACTGACTCATTGACTGATAATAATCAACGCACAGTCCAAACCACTGGACCTAGAGACATGAAATTTTGAACATATATACCTTATATAGTGTAAACATCCATTAAGGAAGAATTTTTGGAAATTCCATCCCTAAGGGAATAAAATAGGGGATGAAAGTTTGTATGAAAAATCTTATATCTTGAGTTATTAGACTTGAATCTTAGCATGAATATTCATCTAAGTTAATTATAAAATTAATCATTTTTAGTTTTGCTATTTAAATCTTAAACTAAAAATTAATCTAAAACTAAAAATTAATCATTTTTAGTTTTGCTGTTTCCTTTTTTTGTGGATGGGAAATCATCAAATGACTTCTACCGCTCTGGGTGGAGTGGAAGGGCGTGTCATACTTTTACTGACTAAAACCCACCCGTGTTCCTTCAGTTGCCTATGGCAGGGCCACGGTATGTCTTTCGAACAACCCGCGATCCCAGAAGACGGTATTGGTGGGTGTCAAAGTTTTTATAGAGGAATTTTAACACGCGGTTCGAGTTACTCAAAACTCAGATTTTGTACTTGAGACCAGAAATGAAGACTAACTAACGTGTATCAGGGTTTTCCAAAAATCTACCCCTAAGGAGTGAAAAGGGGTAGTCAATTTTACAGCGGAGGATTTTATTGGGGATTGATTAACTTGAAAATTGGTGTAAATAATGTTTGAGACAAGTTGTGGAAACATCCCAGACGATTTTTGAAATTCTACCCCCGTGGGCGTGGAAACAGGGATACAGTTTACATGAAAAATCTTATTAATTTGGTTAATGAACTTGAAACTTAGCACAAATACTTGCTTATGTAAGTAATAAAGTTTGTCATTATTAGTTTTTCAAAACTACCCCTCAAATGGGGTTTAGGGATGTTAAAGTTTGTATGGAAGAATTTTAAAGCGCAGTCCGATTAACTTGAAACTCAGTATTTAATACTTTTGATGTAAAATAAACAATAATAAGAAAATTAAAACCCATGAAATCAGACATCCACGCGGGCGAAGCCGCGGGCAGTCTAGCTGGTATCTCAATATTGTGCGTACAAACTTACTAAGCCTCCGCTGTCCGTCCGTCCGTCTGTCCGTCTGTCACAGGGCTGTATCTCACGAACCTTAATAGGTAGACAGTTGAAATTTTCACAGATTGTGTATTTCTATTACGACTATAACAATAACGAATAAAATAAAGTAGGTAAGTTAATATTGAAGGGGGCGGTCCCCATACAAAACTTTTCATTTTGAAAAAAAAAAAATTTACCTGTGTGTGGGGTGTTATTGTCTAGAATCCATCGAGTAGAGTACAAAGATACTTTTATTTGTTTATCTTCTAAAATGAAGAAATAGGGGGCCGTAAAAGTTGTCAATTTTATACCATTTTTGTACGAGCTCTATTATAATGTACCTTATACTGTATTTAATCAACAAATACTAAAAACGGCGATTCATAAGGTATTTTTTTTAAATATTGTCGATTTTCTGCAACTGCAAAAAATAACCTTGTAATTCACAGTATCATTATGAAATACAAAGTTATCTTTGCGATTGTTAAACATTATAATATGGTACGGAACCCTTTGTGTGCGAGTCCGTCTCGCACTTGGCCGGTTTTTTATGGTTACTCGTGCAGTTGCTCTTGGAAAGCACCATTTGGTGAAGTGGAACTGATGATGAAGACCACAGATGGCCATCGGAACTACTCAATTATACCTAAGTATTTCACGGGTTGCCATTCGATTACTTTATTATGGTTGCTAAGTAATTTATGCTCGCCAAAATGCATAATAGTGATGATGACTTCACCATGGAGCTCCAGTTCTAACTAACGTCCCTGCATCGGGAAAAGCATTAATTTGTAAATGGTGATGAGCAGTTGGCATTCGGCTATTGTAACTTAGATAAATCGCAAAGTGACCCACAAAAAAGTGAAAATTAAAAACTTTTTTACAAAAAAAAAAAAATACAACCGACTTCCAAAAAATACACTACAAAGTGAAAAATAACTTTAATTTTGGAAGTCGGTGGCAAAAACCTAAAATACAGATACAAAGACACCGACTTCCAAAATTAAAGTTATTTTTCACTTTGTAGTGTTTTTTTTGGAAGTCGGTTGTTTTTTTTTTTGTAAAAAAGTTTTAGTCAGTAAAAGTCTCACACGCCCTTCCGCTCCACCCAGAGCGGGAGAAGTCATTTGATGGTTTCCCATCCAAAAAAAAAAAAGAACTCATGCTCAGCAGTAGCGCTTGCTTACTAGAACATTGAGGCAGACATAGAAAGATAACAACCAAAGATTTAACACTAACATTTATTAACAGGTGTTTTATCTAAGGTCTCCTTTTAATTTCACTTTCAGCTGCGCTCATGAGGACATTTATTTCACTTCTCTGACACCATTTTGCAGTTTTATTGTAGCAATATCGGATTACCACCGCAATAGACGCTTTGGCTTTGCGAATAAAAGTGAAAAGAACGATTGCAATCACAAACGTAACGAATGTACAGAAATAGAACGAATATTTCGACTTGTAAGGCTGAAGCGGTATTTTATTAGTTGTGTCGCGTGGAAGGGTTGTTTCTTATCGAAATAATAAACTTGTCCATTCGATAACGAACCCTAGGAATTGGGACGTAATGAGTCTATTGCCCCGGCATTGCCCTTAACAGATTTGGAAATTGACATTGGAAACATTACTTGCATGCATACCTAACCCTCCCGGGTTAGAGGAAAGACTATAAATACAAACAACGTCTGAAGACGCTTCTGTCTCGGGAGTAATGTAAGGGAAACTTATCCAGTTAAACTTTCCAAGCCATTTGGGCGCCTGCTGTGTAGCTTCACTTAAAAATTTCTTTTGTCTCGATCGCAACGTAAAATCGTGGTAGCGTGACCATTAACGTATTTTGTAGTAAAATACGGCTTAAATACCAGTACTTAACTTGTATGGCTCCTTACGTAATGTTTCCGGGCACGTAAATGTGTTTTTCTACAAACTAAAACTTGCCTTGCGAAGTAAGTACAATGTTGTTTAATGTCTCTTATCGAGAAGTTCTTGTTCGTGCCCCAAATACTATTCAGCGAACAGTAAGGCACCTACTTTAATCTTCAAGAATTTTCGCAAATAAATGTAAATCGTTCCCATTCATTCTTTTTCTTCATGGCCGTCTGAGGACTTATAAAGAGAAATCTTTTCATTTCCTTTTCTTGCTTATATTCTGTACATAAAGCTACATTAATGCTGATCCTAAATAGTAGATAAACATTTAATTTCTTACAAAACGAAGAAGCGTAAGAATCAAAACACGATTAAGAGACATTACGTTTTTACGCGCACAAAAGACAAAAGAAAAATATGAAGGAAAGCTTCTTAGAAACCTGCTAATGACAAGATGCGACAGACGGAGCTGTGCGATTGGCTATTAATCAACAGCAGTCGGATGTCGATTCAAGATGACTCCGAAAATTAATTGCACAACTAAATCACGTGATTGTTGTAGGTATTCCTACTTACATTAGGTAGGAAGTATGTGAGTTAGGATGTGAACATTATTATGTTTCGCGAACAATAACTGCCCCTCATAAAGCGTTCTATTACAAGTTATTTGGCAATAAATATGAATGGGTTATTAGTTGATTAAGTGCTAAAAGATATATCTTACAGATTACCTTGCTGAAATTCCAGCATAGATAACGAATATGCTGTAAATCACTGAAATGTAAAGTACCTAATACCGGATTGCTGATAAAACCGTTTCACGCCTACCTTATTACAGTGTATTTCACTGGGTTATTATAGTTCCCGTTGAGCATATAGCTACTAAAAATTGTGGGTAATTGTTGTAGGATCCCCGCAATAAATAGCGTATAGCGTCGTTCCCGCTGCCGTGCGGCGCCTCCCGGGAAATTATTGACGTTTTCCGACGAACAAATTGCAATGTTGTTGCAAATCAACGTCTACACTACAGTTTTGCCAATATTTTTTTATGTGAACTACTTCAGTTTATTTACTACGAATGTAAGCTAGCGCCCTAGAGTGGTGTGAATATTCTATGCAACATACTAGAAGGATTAGCACTCTAATTTATTTATGTGCTCGGTAAAAGCTTAGGTAGGTACATTATTTAAAATGTATTATTTTGTTCAGGCTTGTTTAAGTAGCTTTTCTTTTTAATAGCAGAAGCCTTGTTTCAGTACAAAGGAAATATCAAAGCCTCATAAAACCTATCTGTGTGGAGGTCAAAACGAACGAACAAATTCGGAGCATATCTACCTACGTCTAGTATATTGTACCTACTTCATAATTTATTAAATTAAGTGGAGAGGAGATTAAGTATCCAGAGATGTCAAAAACAAAATCATGTAAGTAAGGAATCCCTTTCTCTATGCTGAAATAAAATTCACGTCATCTTGAGTAATAAAAAGTAGGAACATCATTTAATACAGCGGTTGAGTTGAAGTGGCCACCCGCTAGTCCCGCAGCGGCGCAGATTAAGTGTGATAAATGTGAAAAACACGTGAAAAAGTATGTTCGGACACTCGCCGGCGCCGCGGAAGCAAAAATAATAAAAAATGTAGCCTTGTAAACTTTACTGCACCTATCTCTTTTTTGAAAATAAAATAAACTGGAGAATTTTATCCATATCACAAGCATTTAAATTTGATATTTCAACTTAAAGGTCAATGTAGGTAGGTGTTTTGGAACGGAAACAGGACAGGTAGGACAGTGTTTAATTAAGTGACTTTTATGTGTCGAGTTAAATGTATAAAGAATGAGCTGCATCACCGAGTGACTGTGCATGAAGGAGGCGGCTCGACGGGATGCCGATCGATACCGACTATGTGTAACTTTCACCACACATCACTAAACGCGTTTAACGCTGAACACAGTTAAAACATAATTCTGTCTCTGTCATCTTCAAACGATTGAAAGAAACGGAGCGATGTTTAGCGTTAAACGCGTTAGTGATGTGTGGTGAAAATGAGTCTTAGAGCCTGTCCACATGTCCACGTCACGACGTCGTCAACGTGGACGGTGCTGTAACAAGGCACTATACGTTGACGTGCCGTGCAAATTTACGTCACCGTATCGTAAAAATGCACGTCTTAAATGAATTCTGTAAATATTTTAATAGCGATATTGGAACACTTAGTTGGCAATTAACTAAAATATAAATAACCAATAACAATTATTATTATTGATATTTCAGTTAATTGCCAACGAAGTGCTTCTATATCGCTATTGAAATATTTAGAGAATTCATTCGTGACGTGCATTTTTACGTTACGTTAACGTAAATTTGCATGTCACGTCAACTTATCGTGCCACGTTACCGCAACGTTCCACATCGACGACGTCGTGACGTGGAGTTGTGGACAGGCCCTAATTGAGGACCACAGCGACTTTCTAACGGCTGAAGTTGCCTCCAAACTAAACTAGCTAATATAATTGAAACTGACGTTACCGCGGAAATCACTACTACACTCAACTACTATGCTTTTACTCAGACACAGCCCCAGTCTTAGGTTATTAAGAACTTTTAGTTTTGTTTGTTAGGGCAAAACTTTTTTGCTTGCAATATTTTTTTAAACATTTTCTCGTGTAGGTACTTAACTCATGGCTGTTTTGTCTTGAATTAAAATTAAATTTTGATACCGTTTCAACACCTCTTAGAGAGTTTATTGCGGAAGGTTTATGAGTAAAGTAAATTAATATTCAACTTATAATTATAAAAAAAAATCTTGATTTTTGTCAAGTCGTAAAAACCGTGCCAATGAAATGCGGGTCGCTAGTTAATAATAAACTGTACAGTTTCGTTAAGTTGTGTTCTGTTACTGCCGAGAATTTAGTGTTACGTGAAAAATGGCTTGAATTTATTAGTCCCCTAAATCCCACTGCGAGCTACTTAAATAAATTGTATCGTGTCGTGCAACATTGTAGAAATTAAGTTATGTGAGCACGGAGTTGTTATATCCACGATGTTTGTGTGTGTCGGGCTCATACAATTAGACTAACATCATTATGGTGCGAAGTCACGGAAACCGCATAATATTGTATGAGGCACACAAATGGATCATGAATATCGTGATTCTTTTTGAGCGCTCGCTTTTGTCAACGTAAACATAGATTAATGCGACTCCAGACGAACTTCTCTCTAAATGTGAACGGAACTATAATTTTTACAGCGAAAAATGTATTCTTTAAACCGGATAGGCAATCAATTAGGCGAACAGTGGCACAACAAAGGTATTGTTTTAAAACTGGTGTAGCTGTAAGCTTTAATGTTGTGTAAGAGCGAGCTGAAACTTCCAGCATTTTCCGTAAATATTACACCATTGGAAGTAGGTTATCGCGATAAACTATTTTTTATTGTCATTTGACCTAAAAAAAGTTTACCGCAATCAGTGTACCTAAAACAAAAATAAAGTATAATTAAGTTTCCGTGAATATCGTAGTAAAGTGTAGTTACCTACCTACATACATACGGGGGAGTCGTAATTGTTTGGTGTAGCGGAGCCTCCATTCCACTAACGAGTTAAATGAGTTAGCAATTTGCCGATGTATCTGCTTAATTGACTGCGATCATTAGTGCATTGCATGTCTTTTTCAGATTAATTCGATGTATAATGTAGTCGCTGTTACGACATGATGGGGAAGCCACAAACTACCTGACCTGTATTATCGACAAGTCATTGTTTATGTACAAGTTTCGTGCAGGTTGGGGTAGAACATGGTGCACGTAGGTACATTCACTTTTTCAAGCCGTTAGCTTTAATGTACCTAGATATAAATTTATAAGAAAGTACCAAGAAAATGTGCGAACATTTTCCGATATTTCATTTCAGGAGGCGATAAACTGCGAAGTTTACCTATGAAATATTACCCTAAGAGAACTCGTAGAATGATTCTGTAGAGTGGTCCATATACTAGAGCTCGTCACAATGAGATTGTACCTACTGAATATTTTACGTGGGCAGTGGTAATAGGTAAAGAAAGTCGTCTTGATAAAAAGTAAATTGAAACCGGACTGTTGTGTAAAGTTCTTTCATGATAATTTAATATCAGCTTAAAGTTTGTTTGATTAAATAAAATGATTGTATGATTACTAGCTCTGCAACAGTCCTCTTGATTGTATTTTATTACCTTTGGATACGCTTTGCGCGTCGTTGTACCCGTCGCATGACGTCAAAAGGTCGCATTTTTCGTTGCCGTGCTGAAAATATATTTATATTTCCAAGAGAGACCCCAGCAACAAATAAGTAATATTGAAAAAGCCTAGAAACAAAGATGTTGAATTTTGAATACAAAGATTTGACTTAAATATTTGCGAACAGAATATACTCGCCTTCATGAATAAAACAGGAGCGCAGATTAAAAGCGATAAAACTAGTGCCTGAAAAAGGTACGTACCTACTATTTGAAAATTAACTTTAACTTTAACTTTGGCGAGCGTATTCCGAAACGGTTTGGACATTGCATGAAATTGGATGGTTTAATTCTCGTTTGAAATGGACATGTTTCTAGCGCGTCTACTTCATACTGTAGAATAATCCTGCCTAACGATCTTATTACTTCAATAAAAGGCCATCAATTAGGCTGAGCTAGGCATTTCGCGCTAGTTTCCTGAAAATTTTCGAACGGGACTCCCAATTGCGCGAGCCTCCGATGAATTTCCGGCAGCCGGCTCCATATTTCCGGGAAATGACGAAGTGTTCACATGTACCTACCGTATATGGGGGATGGGCCTGATGGAGACCTGCCTATATTGATGGGGACCTTCGCGATCCGTTCAATATACCTATTTAGGATAAATGATGGCGATGAATATTTCTTGTAACCAACACTGCCATCAATATGTATGATGTTCTGACAACTTGCGTAGACTAGTGCTTTAGTTTTATGAAAGTAATCAATCATAGTGAAATGATTTATTTTAGTGTAGTTTCCGCATTGTTCAGGGTCAAACTGTAGTTGGTTGGTTATATGAATAACCATAACATAATTATAATCGATTTCCCGTTAACGTCAGAGATACAAAGAAGTGACTTTGTTTTCAGATGTTAGATTTGCTATTAGTAGATGAACGCACAACGGTTTCTTTGCTAAATTAAAAGTTTCAAGCGGATTACGTGAAATAAATACTGTTGTTTATTTATGGTAAATCATTAACCTGTCTTATAAATCACATACCTACTTACTTTTTTGCTTTTATCTCAGAAATAAGAGCGTTCAGTATAATTTTATGAACTTGTTTGAAAGTATTTTACGATAGCAATATCTAAAACTTATTTGTCTTGAAAACTTGCGCGAGCTCGGTGCTGTAAACATGTCAACACACCACTTTTTATTCCACCAATAAAACAAGTAGGTATATCATCTATTTTCGTGTGAAAGCTGTCCGACATTTAGATTATAAACATGTTACACAACGGATATATTTTATAATCTATTGCGTTTCTGAAGTATCAGCTTAGCTAAGTACCTACCTATGTTTATCTACTCCATTCATTCCTCTAGATTCAACAATATTTCAGAATAGTTTAGTTTACTAAACAGTCTCGGGTGCTGTAATAAAATGTCTTTTGAAGTGCTTATGAGCTGTTTGTGTCTATTTCAATCACGATTTACAGTCATTTAGGTACTCACATGTTTTCCAGAACTCGTGTCACAAACATTACCGCTTGGCGCCGGCTCTATCATTTCTCACAAGTTTCAGAACTACATAAAACTACCTTGTATAAACTTGAGAGATAACGGGAGTACGACACTATGACGCAGCACAGACCGGCTTCCTTTAACTTCGTCTTCAAGTAATTGCATTTATTTTGTGTGTTTAGTATCTATACGAGGGAAATGTTTGCGTTCATTCAATTTGCAGCGCGAAGCCCCTGAGGGCGGTAATCCCTGGCTTAGGCCTGTTGCGTCCTGCTTTTGATATTCCTTCATGACGCCGGCTCTCATCGAATTGTTTTTACTAACGTATGTGGCTTTGTGTGGTCTGCAGCTCATTGTTCGTCGGATTAGTAACTTCATGCGGCTAGCCGGTTTAAACTAAGGCAGGCTTTGCCTTCAAGTGTCGTCCGTCGTCGACTCGTCGTGAAGGTATACCGATTGTTTAAAACTGCTCAAGGAATAACTTAGGAAGCAAAACAGTTGTTGCACCAGTAACATAACTTTTGAAGCCTTCTTTCCAAAAAGAATCATATGCAAATAACAAATCAATATTTCATACTACCGCGACAACAATGGCTGCATACAAAAATGTGCGATACATTTTCATAATGAGTGCGTGTAACTCCTTAGTTCAGCCCCCTGCGACCCAGAAAGCGGGAGTTGCACTTTAATATAGCACGGTATGACGGTAGTACTGAAGCGAATGCCGGATTCTCTATTCTCGGCCTTGTCTATCAAGATTTATGTGTGGTGCCCCCTTTAGCTTTTTGCAATATCCCGTGGTACACTCCACCGACTTGTTTTCCTTTCGGCTTTGCTTTTACGACTGTATTTTTATTTCAAATGAGAGTGTTGAATTGGAGTTGATGAAAGATGTTCTTTATAGACAGTTCTTTGGGATCTGTCTGTTAATACGAGATGTTTTTGTTGCTGCTGATTTTGTTCAGATTACTTGTCTTTTGTTAACTGTCGACAGATTTCAATCGGCATTGTAAAAGGTGTTGATAAACACGACTTTTATATTCGTATCTATCGTGGGAAAATAACAGCGTGCATAAAATATAACCCAGTAAAATATCAGACGGGTATCTGTGTCAAGTTCATTTACAGGGAAAACTGTCTGCGTAGCATTTCCAATAACTTATAAACGGTGACGGGAATTACTATTTGTAGCGAGGTAGGTCACGGTTACACTGAAACAGACTGCATTCAGCTGACCCGACATACATAAAGAGATGGATTTTATTACATAATTCTAGGAACTGTTTACCTGCTCTTTCAAAACAATATTCCGTAGTTATTGGTTGGTTATTACGTTAGTTTGTTGTTAAAGTTTTTCATTGATGTTTTGGTGAAAGAAATGAATATTGGTAGGGCATTGATTGATTTGATTCTAAAACTCTATCAGACATGGAATATCCATGATTACCTTCACGACCTGATACTCCATAGGTTAATTTCAATGTGTGCTCACAACTACCTGTAAGCCCGCGGTCACCATTGTTTATAATATATATTACTAGCTGACCCGATAGACGTTGTCCTGTCCCAATTTCAATAATTCAAAATTCCCATAGAAAATCCACTTTCAGTTTTCCCGAATTTTCCAATTTTCCCGTCAACTTTTCCAATTTTTCTCACCGCTTAAACCTTTCCTGGACTACGACAAACATTTCAAAACCAAAATCAGCTAAATCGGCCCATCCGTTCTCGAGTTTTAGCGAGACAAACGAACAGCAATTGATTTTTATATAAATAGATAGATAAATATTATATATAGCGGTGGACTTCGAGAGATTTTTCTTAAGAACCTATGCATGTAAAAATAAAAATTAAATTTAAAACTTTTTATTTCAAAGAAACATACTTAATTTTGTTTTGATCACACATCGCTTAATCTTAATGTATTCTGTCTCATTGACCTGTAATGACAACCATAATCTGGCAAACTGTTTGATCGTTCAAATAAAAGGATAAATCCCTCATTTCCAGACCATTATTGATGGTGACTGTTAACTCATGGTACTGATGTTGTGTAATTTTTCAAACATGTTGTCGGTACGTCATGGTAGAGCATTTCCGAACGGGATGGATGATAATCAAATTATCGTGAGCGATGTCAAATAACCTTTATTTTTGGTACGTCCAATTTTGGTAAAACAATGATGGAAACGTTTTTTTTATAGCATTTAGGTATTTGGTTTAAGCACTTATTCAGAAAAAAAAAATGAATTGTTTGAAGAAAATGGCTAAGACTTTATATTAGGGCAGTTTTCTTTTATGCCATGTGACTTAGGGTGCCTATAATATGCAAAAAAGACACTGCTCCAAAAACATAATAATATATTCATAAGCGCGCAGATACCTACTTAACACGTAAATATTCTTATGGTAAGAGTATTTCTTAAAATACGTACCTACTCAACAGAAAGTACCTAATTTAGTAGAGGGCCGAAAGACGAGTTTATCTCAACCGGGGTAATTTCTCTTAGAGCCGTTTGTTCCAGAATTAAGTGGTTCTGAACGTGGCCGGGTCTTGTCTTATCCCGGATGTGTTGTTCGATACTACCTCTTGTGTTCACGTACATAAGGAAGTGTAAGTAAATCTATATCATAGCTATTTGTGGAAACGGTATTCGGACTGCTGCAAGGTGGCTTAGTTTGTATGTACTGTAGGTACGCTAGAGCTTTGTAATGAATGCATTTGTGTACCTACCTATGATGGAAAACTCTCTGATCTGATAAAATTATAAGTTTTTATTTTAGGATTATAAAGAGCCTGTCCACGTGTCCACGTCACGACGTCGTCAACGTGGACGGTGCGGTAACGTGGCACGGTACGTTGACGTGCCGTGCAAATTTACGTCACCGTATCGTAAAAATGCACGTCACGAATGAATTCTGTAAATATTTTAATAGCGATATTGGAACACTTAGGTAGTTGGCATTTAACTAAAACATAAATAACCAATAATAATAATAATTATTGATATTTTAGTTAATTGCCAACGAAGTGCTTCAATATCGCTATTAAAATATTTAGAGAATTCATTCGTGACGTGCATTTTGATGTTACGTTAACGTAAATTTGCACGTCACGTCAAAGGACCGTGCCACGTTACGGCACCGTTCCACGTTGACGACGTCGTGACGTGGAGATGTGGACAGGCCCTTAGTGTGTTCCCCAGCCAAAATTACAGCGTCGTCGTAAGAATTGTGACAAAGAAGCGGCCCCTGTAAAGCTCATACAGCTGACCGTCACGCTTCGTATATTCCAGGGACTCTCCAGGCCTTTTGAAAAGAGATTGGCAAACGTTCGTTATTACAAATAAAATTTACAATCTTCATTTGGTGAATAAAATTGTGTCTCTATCTACGTCTCTATTGAAACATCGAGTAAAAGAGCATTATCTTTCCTCTCAAATGTGAGATATATATGTTTACATATTTTAGCTTTATGTATTTGATGTATATAATTTTTTTTTGTGTTTTAGGTGTTGGTATATTTAATATTTTAGTTTAAGGCTTTGTTTATTCATATTTTTCTCTTCTTGTTCTCACACACTATTGTATAAACTTCTTTTTCATTTCTTCTTTCGCAGGTCTGCTGGAAGAAATTTCTCAAGAAATAAGCAGTACCTTTATACTCCAAATTATAATTATATTGTACCTATAAATATATTTTACTGTGAGTACAAAAACAATAAAAAAAGGTTATTTAGACTCTCCTACAATTTTATAATTCTAAAAATTTACCTATCAAAGTGTCCGTTCATTGAAAAATAACGTTTTTCCGCAAGCTATAAATGCTGCTGGCCTCGCTAATAGATACCTGCCCACGGAAACGGCGGACATTACCCAGATTAATGGCTTTTCTGATAGGTGTTTAGCACTCGCTTAATATGACAAAACATTGCGTGCTTCCTAGAATTTAACCGCCCTTTGTTCCTAACGTAAACCCGATAAATAGATATCGTGGCGAATTTACCCCAATGCCGAAGTTCGTAAGGTTATAATGGGCATCCGTCAAAAAGCAAACCGGAAGTCGTTGGCAGCTCCACAAAGGTCGACACTTGGCATTGAAACGCAAATAAGAGATATATTGAACCAAACTAGAGCCAAATGTGGCCATCAATTTTTGAACGGGCGTCACTGCTCTGTACAGTTTGTAAACTTCGTCGGCGTACGAATTGAAACTTGGGTTGGAAAAATGGCCATCTAGAAATATTCCTAATAATACTCCCCACATACAGTTGTGAACACACGTAAAAGGAAAGTTGACTGTGTACTACCTACCTACCTCTACCTATACCTAAAAATATACATAAGTATATGTAGGTATATAATAACCTGCTGGATTCCCAAATAAACGAGGACGAACAAAGACCTTCCTTACAAATATATATGTGACAACTTGGAATGACATTTTAAATTGAAACACTCGGTGAGACTGACAGGCCAGCAGAAAAGCGCCAATTTAATTTTGTAGAATTTTGATGAAAATACATTTTGCTACAATTTTACGAGCGAACGGTTAATTAACAAATATTTAAACAAGAACATGGAGTTTTGGTGTGCTTTATCGCGTTACTGAGCAGTGAGTACATGTTCCCTTGTAATTGAATGTAATGTGCTGTTTCTGGACAACGCTTGTTATTTAATTTAATTTTGCAATATAATGATACATTTTTTATGAGCCATAATTGTACCAATGCTGGGCATAGGCCTCCCTAGTCTCTTTCCACCTCTCTCTGTCCAGGTGATATTTAATAATGATATTTAACTAAACATTTTTACCGCCATTGCTGACTCGACTGACGTGTTTAAGACCTTCTCAAACATGCCACAAAAGCAAAAACCAAATTCTACTCCAACACTCTAGGCCGTGACAAAGCTGTGATTGTCAGCCATTGTATGAATATTCGTACTTATAAAATACAGCGAGATCACAATTTCTCACAAAAGATAGCCAGGCAAGCATAAAAGATCTTATTTGGGCGTGGAGCCCTTGGCCATAATCCACAGGGTGCCGGATCTAGGCCGCACTCAAGGGCCGCATTATCACGGTATTATGCTGATGCGTGTCTGAGTTCTCAACGGGCCCGTGACGTCACATTTATGTCAGATTTATGCCAATAATAGTAGTTCAGAAGCAGCTTTTATTAAAGCTACGTCTGTGTTTTGTCCCGTCAATACAGGCCACCTATTTGTCACTTATACATATATCGACTTATAACAGTGATTTACGACAAGAAAGCTTCGCAAGGGTTAGTAACGCTAGTAATCCTCACGAATGATCCATTAGCTTATATTTATTTGTACATACGACCTGTGCCTCTGACGGTTGTTTATATACCTACATATTATCGAGTCTACAATGCCAGAATAGTTTTTTTAATTAAAATTAGGGATGCATCCATACGCCTTTTTGCCGATACGATACCGATACTGTTATACTCTTAAAAAAATATCGGCGATACTGATACTGATGCCGATACTGATACTGATGCCGATACGTTTATTGAATTTAAATGAACGTAAAATAAATAAAACACAAGTTGAGTTAATTGTTATAATTTAATATATAAAATTACAGATTTAGAATGAGATTATTAATTATAAAGGTTAATAGGTAGTGCTAGTAGGTAATTAAAATTAACATTAATAAGATTTTCAAGTTTTGCGGAGATAGGCGATTTCGCAAGTCTGTTTGAATGATACCTGCGAAAATTTGTCTCTCAGATGCGACTCTCATTTTTGGAAACAAGTATTTCAGCGCCATTTTTTTCAAGTTTGGGTATAACCGCGCGTTTGCACTCGCGAAACATCGCATAATTGATATCTCTATTTCTGTCAGATGTATCTGAAAGAGATATCAACATGTTTTTAACCGACTTCAAAAAAGGAGGAGGTTATCAAAATAGTTAAGCGACTATGACGAAGCTTTAAATAAATGGTTCTGATGAAAATTGTACCATCGAACCGATCTGATAAAGAAGCCAGAAGGTAGGCACCGGAAGTCAGTATTACAACACTGTAAGTATCTAGCCGTGTTTGGGTTTATTGGAATTGTCATGAGGTGCACTCTGGCTATAAATGATTTAATGGTAACTATATGCCGCTTCAAATTGCGCTACTTGAGTTGTTTGTTATGTGTGGCCTTGATTGTCAGAAGGCAAATTTCGTAGCCTCGTTATCTCCGTCAACTAAAACTACGCCTACCAAATTTCTGACACGACTTTGCGCGACGTATTTGCCTTTTTGAAAAGTTTTTATTTTGAAATGGTATACATGAAGATGGTCGCATAAAAATATCTTCAAGTTCTGATGAGTGGCTTTTGAGTTAGCTTCAATAATTTAATACGTATTTTTCCCATTTAGTCTATGTGGATGATGCTCCTCTTATTCATATTGCAGAGTGGTATTCAGATTTGTGTGGGGTAGGCACCACTAAAAAGTGAAAAATAAAAACTTTTTACAAACAAAAAAACAACCGACTTCCGAAAAAACACTACAAAGTGAAAAATAACTTTAATTTCAGAAGTCGGTGGCAATAAAAAACGAAAGTAAATAAAAAACCTGACACTGACTTCCGAAATTAAAGGTATTTTTCACTTTGTAGTGTTTTTTTGGAAGTCAGTTGTTTTTTTTTTTGTAAATAGGTTTTTTAACTGAATGTTTCGCCAGTGCAAACCCACGTTTCGACACGGTTAGATTTATGTCGGCAAGTCCGAGATATCGGCATCCGTATCGGTATCGGATGCACCCCTTATGAAAATATTGAAGTATGTTCGTTTATTATGTCCTATTATTGTCTATGTTTATTATGTTTTGAAAACATTTACAAACTTATAAATACTTAGTAGTACCAAGTTCTTCAACAGATTAGCTTAAATACTTATAAACAAAGTAGTTCAATTTAATTTACACATGTTGTTACTTATGAAAGGTGCATTGGTTTGGTACTAACATTATAACTTGTGTGGCGATTGGCAGTGGCCATTACTTGTGATATTGAATCTTTTTATAAATGCGAGGTAATTTTAATGTTTAATTGACCTAAAAACACCAGAAGGAACCTGATCCACACTGGCGGATCAGGTTCCTTATATCCCTACCGGTAGCGATAGTTGGAAAAAAATTCCAAGTATCCCTACCAGTGGAGGTATATCAGTAGGGACATATGGAACAGGGGGTTTTTCTTATCTTTAGTATTTTGTATTAAGAGAACAGTGGTGGCCCAGTGGTAACGGCCGCGACTTACGAATTGTAGGTCATAGGTTCGAACCCAGATAGGCCACACAGGCAGGCAGGTACTTTGTTTAAATAATTTCATTACCACTGCTCTGAAAACGGTGAAGGAAAACATCGTGAGGAAACCGGCTTGTCCTAAAACCAAAAATCGAAGACATGTGACATTTACCAACCCGCACTGGGTCCGCGTGGTAGATGACAGCCCACTCTCTCTCACCGAGAGGAGGCCGGTGTTCCAGTAGTGGGAACGTTATATTAGGCTGATTATGATGATTAAGTTCTCTGCGAGAATTGTTTACTGTGAGGGTATTATATTGCACCTAGGTATTAAAATATCAAATATTCTATTTAGGTACATAAGATGTGGTTTTTCAAGTAGATAAACTACTAACTAAAAGGTAGGTAAAGGTAATCAAAAATGTTCAATGTTTGCATATTACCTTTTAACGATAGTAGTGACATTGAAACTGCGAAGATCACTGACACTCAGTGCCCTTTATAATTTTATTAAAATATTTGAGCGCGGGCTCAATGGACCTGCAGAATGTCTTTCTTGTCGAAAGGGCATCGCGTGGACTTTGAACCCCTTCCAAGTTCATTTAACCTTATATGTCAGAAACAATGTCTCGGTGATCTTTTAAATTTTAACTCCTAAGTATCTTTCGAGTTCTTTACTTCGGAGGATAGGATCACTTTCAGTGCTTCAAAAGAGCGAAAGTAACGTCTCGGGGCGTCTCTATCAGAGAGTCACGCGTCGTTGGCTTCGTCGCACTTTTGTTCAGTGACTCGCTTGACACTTAGGGAAACGAGCACTGAGGTCGCGGCCCATCTACTTTATACGACAATGGTATTTTTGTTTTGATGGTTTCTGGCTCAACGAACAGAATTAATTAAAGATGAAATTGAAATGCAATGTCTGAGGAAGTTTTCGTAGGCGTCAAAAGTAATTTAACCAATTTTCAGTTAAAACGCGCGCGCAGGAAACTCAAGCGTTCAAAACATTGTTAAGAGCTGTCACATGGAAACATTCTCAAAGGCTTTCAAGTCGCCCCCGAGTAAAAAATATAATCTAAGCAAGAATGGACGGGAGAATGATGTTAAATGCGATATAAAAGTTTTCTCGGCCAAGTTAGAAGTTCCAAGTTAAAAGTGTTGTAAGCAGGGCCGTTATCCAATAAAGCTTTCACAACTTCCTCTTTATGATTCATCTGGGACGACAAGTTATATACCGTAATCGTTACAGCCTCTCTGCTGCTGTAAAACGACACAAACGTTCCATGGGAGTTCTCGATGTTCACGTAGGTATAATCACAGATAATAAAGCTACAATAATTCATCAGGCCAATGACCTTGAATTAATTACCTACGGCCCGCACGGTAGATAAATACGCGTCCGTCCGTGCGTAACTGCCGCGCGCTCGAACTGTTGCGTACTGGTATACAGGGTGTTTCTTTTAAGGTGTCAAGCCAGTGCGAGCTGATAGCAGAGTACCATACCTATCGGTTTAAACCACGTATGTTCTACGATTTTTTGTAGTTTTCGAGTTATTTTGGATACCTCATTTCATATCAATGGTAGGCCATTTTAGTACATTATTGTTCAAAGTTGACCCAAAAAAGAGATATAATTTTTTAAAGCCATCATCTCGTTGAATCAAGAAAAATATCGAAAAAAAATTATAACTTGAAAACTACAAAAAATCGTAGAACATACATGGGGGCTAAATCGATAGGTATGGTACTCTGCTATCAGCTCGCACTGGCTTGACACCTTAAAAGAAACATCCTGTAGGTATACTGAGATTTCGAAGCGCATTGTTTCGAGCTTTTTTTTATGAAAGATGTAATACTGCTTACTTTATTATACTGTGGTATAATTGCGTGGGTATGCATTCTTATTAAGTTCTCATTTGATGGAAGACAATAGTTAGTTAAATGTCAATACAGATTACCCAACTATTATACCTTAATGAGAACAACGGCAGACAAAGTTGGAGCTACGAAATACTCGCGAAACTGACTAGCTACATTTACAAACTCATAAATATGAACGGCATGTGATTGCAGGAATTTAGTAGAACTTTCACACCATTTCACTGAGTAATTTCTAAAATTGCTGAAACTTTATGTATGATAATAGCTATGTGTTTATTGTTTTATTAGTATCATAAACGAGGACGTTACGACACTATGATTTTTGAAATGAGTGATTTTATGAATGATGCAATATTAACATAGTTTTAAGACTAACTAACAATTATGGAAAAATATTTGGTCTGAAATTAATGAATTTAATCACTACATAGTATAAAACAAAGTCGCTTCCCGCTGTGTGTCTGTCCCTATGTATGCTTAGATCTTTAAAACTATGCAATGGATTTTGATGCGGTTTTTTTTTAATAGATAGAGTGATTCAAGAGAAAGGTTTATATGTATAATACATGCGCGGGCGAAGCCGCGGGCAAAAGCTTGTTTAATTTATAAAGGTGGTACGCACAAATTAAAGCCCTGAAGTTGGTTTTTTTAACCTCTGAACATAGTGGATGAAACTCTATTGTTGCTAGCAAAACTACTTACCTACTTGTATTTGCAAATGAAATCTTGCTGAAGAAGAAAATTGTTCAAGTAAAATAACTTTTATTCATTTCTCGGCAGTAAATTGCGGAACAGAAAGTTATTTAATCATTAAATTGCAACTATAGTGAAAATCAAAATTCATTGCATCTTTTTAAATTAATTTTTAGCGTTTGTTAACGAAAAGTAAATATTAAGATTTGTGCAAGAATTCTGAATGATAGAATTGTGAATGTTCAGTAAACATTTTGTGGCGGTTGTGGTCAAACAAAGAAAATAGCTTTTATTTCATGTAAAGAATGCAGGACATCAGTAAATTCAACGTGGTTATAAGAGAACAATTACGATTTTTCCTCTCCAGAAGGTTCCTTCTTTCAAAGGTGTCACGTAGCGTAGGTACCGGTCATGTCTAACTTCCACTTCAAGACCATTGAATGTTCGGCCAAGCTTTGTTTCCTTTTTAGGGTTCCGTACTAAAATCGTAAAAAGAAACTCTTATGGTGCGACTTAATTAGTCTGTCTGTCTGTCTGTCACAGCTGGATATCTCAAGAACTACTAATGCTATCAACTTGAAATTTGGAACAGACGAACATGACGTTTGCGAAACTGTTTTGCAAATAAAAATATTTTTTGTTTTTTTTTGCAACAGGGATGGAAAGGGGTCTTAAAATTTCAAACTGGGGCGACTAGGGCATGTGAGGCATCATAAAGAGCGCTGTTCATTATCAAGCATTTTTTTTTTCTTTTTAGGGTTCGGTACCAAAATGGTAAAAAAGGAACCCTTATGGTGTCACTCAGTCTGTCTGTCTGTCTGTCTGTCTGTCACAGCTGGATATCTCAAGAACTACTAATGCTATCAACTTGAAATTTGGAACAGTTTTATATGACGTTTACCCTTTTACTATTTTGCAAATAAGAAAGAAATAAAAATATTTTTTTTGTAACAGGTGCTGAAAGGGTGTCTTAAAAATTCAAAGTAGGGCTACTAGGGTATGTGGGGCATCATATGAAAGAGCGCTGTTTGCACATTCTTAAACATTTTTTTTTTTTTGGCCGCATAGTTTTCGACTTTTGATGAAAAATGTAAAAAAAAATACTGTTCCCTCCGTTACCGTTATCTCCGAAGTTTGCAAAGGGAAAAATCTGAAATTATTCTATGTGATAGAAGTTAATGTAAACATTACAGGAAAAATTAAACGATGTCTTTAAATAGCACACTTTTTCAGAAATCGGAACGGAACCCTCGGTGCGGGAGTCCGACTTGCTCTTGACCGGTTTTTGAACTACTTTGTGTAATACTAATATTACAACTTTGATTCACAAAGCTTTTGTGGAATGTTGTCAAGTAACCTTTCAGAGCCACTTTATCCTTATAACAGGCGTCGTGTCAGGTGCGACGTTTTATAAGTAAAATTTAAAAAACCCCCGACACATATTGACCCTCATTTCTTTTGCTACTCCATCATCAGACCCTGATTGACCCCATCTATCTATTCATTGAGACCATTCCAATGAGCCTAAACACGATACCTCTGCTGTAAGTTGGGTATCCTGCAAATTCCAGGTAATGCTCCAGCATCAGTTCTTTACTATGTTATTCTAATATAATAATAAAATATAATAATTCTAATACTTATAACAATAATTGAAGTAACAGAATATTACAAAATTTGGACTCGATCAGACCTGTGGAAGATGTTCACATTCATTCATGAACTGAAAAAGAGCTGATAATCTTCAAATGTCTGAATAGATTTTCTTGAATCAAGCTGCATCCGCTTAGACTGAAGCTGACCCCAATATAGTTGGAAAAAGGCTAGGCAGATGATGATGACCTATGACTTAATTTTATAAGCGAAGAAATTTGAATTAAAAGTCCGAAAAAGAAAACAAATGAAAAGAAAATTGCGGTTTCTTGTATCTGTCGTGCAAATGGAAGTAAAGGTTGCTATGTACCTATGCGTACCTACCTACCCTACATAAATGGTTCTTGAGTTTTTTTTTAGGTAAACATGTACCATAAATGTACTACTGTGCGTGTAGGTACCTAATATTGTAGTTCAGAAGATGTTTACGAATGTGTATTGGCATTGTAAGATTGATTCGTTTTGTATAAAATTCGGTGACCATTGTATAATTAGAGAGCAAAGCATAGTGCATAGATAAATATGTATAACGTTTTTGTTATGTGAAAAAAAAATGCAATAAAACATCAGTCTGCCTGTTGTTCTAAATCTGTTATGGCCTCAAAGTACATGATGCCTAAAAACACCACTAGCAATAATTTGTATATTTCTGTAGTTCGCCCTCCTTTTACCCTTTCAGGTGAAGGACGAAAACAAAGAACTTTCATTAAAAAGCTTGACGTGATAAGAAATTAACGACGCCATTAATGTTTGATATCAGTAACCGACTACCCGTCATGAATAAAGGGGTAAAAGAAACATTCTGCGGGATGACTTTACGACCGTCGCGTGTTAGTTTAGGGTAACTGTAAAAGTTGGTAGGTACCTGTGTAATTGTTGTGGTAGGTAGGTACCTACCTGTAAATTTGTCGGAATTTACGATCTTTGTGTCTACTTTCAGCTCAGAAAGCAATAAACGTGAACTGAATTGAAAATGTATGTCTCACTGTAGCTTTAGAACATCTCTACTATTCATGACATAGCTACTGAAACTGTTTGAAAATGTAACGTTCAGTAGGTTACTGTAATAAACACGAGCGGGTATTGCAAGTGGAAAATATTACCTTTGAAATTGCTTCAGGCGAGGGTTCATTGAATCAGAAAGTCCCTGTCCTCGTGCAAGAATATAAATGGCTACAGATTTACGGTTTATAAATAAAATATTTTATCATCCACTGCAGAAATTTTTAAAAATGGAAAACGCAAATTCTAAATTGTAAGAAACACCTAGGTAAGTACTTCAATATTTTTATAAGATTAAAAATCATTATAATATATATCAGCGATTCTTTGTAATATTTCAGGTAGGTACGGTCAGCAACAGAAGTCGTTTAACACTTATACTTGTTGACATCATCTAAATTAACACAAAATGATACGATAACCTGCTTTTTAGCATTTCATTTATTAGATAACAGTTAGTTTTTTTTATAATTTACATCTGTTTCGATTTTAATGAAGTATTTTTTTTAATAATTAAGATTAAGAAAACTCAAGTGTTAATCGACTTTTGTTGCTTACTGTACATAAGTGAAATGGACAGTTAATCAACGAATCCCTTGGAATACATGTTTTTATTTAGTTTCACCTGTCCCGGTGTCTGTCTGTCTGTAATCGAATCTTGTAAGCTTTTAACCCACTTCCCAGTTTTCAATTGAGCTGAAATTTTACATGCCTATGTAAATCAGATGACAATGAAAAATTATTATGACATGGAGCTGATCCGGAGCCGGAAGGCGGCCATGGGAACTCAGTAATAAAACGACGCAACCCCATCGAGTTTGGGCTCGTTTGATTTGTCTTGACAGGGCTCTGCCCTTGTCCTAGATGATATATATTGAGTATATCCGGATTAGTAAAAGGTTGTTAAAAAAAATACACTTGTTTCATACTAAATAAATAGATTCCATTCACTCTCAATTCTTTTAAATCTGATAAACAAAGTAGGACCATCACACAAATTGAGGTAATTCCTTTATTCTCACAATCATGGAGGTTGGAATTGCCTCCGTTATCGCACTCCTATCTAAAAGAGCATACTAATAATGTGGCATCATACGTCGGTGAAGGGACGGAATAAATAGTCGCTTAGCTGCCATTCCTTCATCGCCATCATAGCACAATAGCGTGCACACAACAAATGTGTTTTTAATAACAAGTAAATGAGCCGAAAACACTCTATGTAGGTATATTACATATCGTAAATATTTACTACATATATAATACTAGTTAGGTAAGTATGTACTCCCCTCAACGTTTATTGCTGCATCAGTTCCAGCTTATTTTTTACCCGACTATGGCGAAGCAAAAAGGAGGGTTATACAGGGTGACTTTGAAAACATGCGACAAAATTTAAGGGGGTGTTCTACGCATCAATATGAACAACTTTTACTATGTGAACAATTTCGAATTCGCAAAAAAAAATCCGACCTTCTTTTACAAAAGGGTCCAATACCTTTAACTATAATATGGGAAGGTAATTTTTTTTTGCGAATTCGATGTTGGTCCCTTAGTAAAAGTTGTTCATATTGATGCGTAGAACACCCCCATATCTAAACGGTACACGGTTTCGCATATTCGAGTGAGCGCTCTCGGTATTTGAATATCTGTTTTTAGGTTGCGTTAACCTATTTGAATTTTTAGTTTTCTTTGATTATTTAAGAAAGATAACTCTCGGTTGTTAAAGAAAGCACTTCGTCAAAGAAATATATTTTATAAGCTATTCTCACTTTCCTGTAGGCGCCCATTTTCAATTTCCCTGCTGCTGAATTTCATTTCACTCTAAAATGGCCCTCATCTCTATCAAGTCGTAAATAAGGTGAGAGTGAGATACGAGGTAGGGTAGAGACACTTTCATGACTGTTCTCGGCTACGGAGCAGCTGCGCCACATGTAGACAAAAAATCCTAAGTAATATTATAAATGCGAAAGTGAGTTTGTTTGTTACGCTTTCACGCTAAAACGGCTGAACAGATTTGTATGAAGTTAGGCACACGGATAGACCATGACCTGGGTTAGGGCATAGGATACTTTTTATTGTCCGTTCCCGTGGGTAAATTTCCGACCTAAACGCAGGCGAACCCGCGGGCAAAAGCTAGTAATAAAATATAATAGCAAAATTTTGCTTTGCGAGCCGTTTCGTCGTTTCCTATTTTGCTTTCTATGTAACTTTCTTGAAATCGTGCAAATAATTCGTAACTGCTTGTTTAGTCATTTCAAATAAAATAAACAAAACGGTATCCTTGATAGTTGACAAGCTGCTCCCCTAATTATGTCGATGGATCAGAAAATAGCTATGATTGTGAACCATTTCGGTAGACAATAGCTGGGCAAGAACAGCATTAGGACTACTATCCATTAGCTTAGTAGTATGGGAGTGGCCGGCGAAGGTCACAGTCGACACCTGTTATTTATTAGATTTGTTTCGATCCCGGATAATCTCGTTACAGCTGACCCACTGCGCGCCCTTGGCAAACCCAATGAACGAACGACATTTTTTGGTTAGTGAAAAATGTTCACGAGAGGGCCGTTACAATTTTGATGGCACTCGTAATGGTAAGTAATTACACGGGCGTTCATCTGTAACGTTTCAGAGGCTCTGATATTATCTCATTCCCTCATTCCAGTAACGTTTAATAACTTAGAGCTGGAGGGGATGAAATGTTTCCAGTATTTTGTGGAATAACCTCAAAGATCCCATGCGGAAAACTCAAACACTCAAACAATATTGTAAAAACTATTGATTTTTAAACAATGTCACTAACTGTATTAATCTGAAATCAGTGAGTCTGAAACAAACTGGCACTTAAAGCAAATTATTAAGGAATTTAACGGTTATGATAAGGGTAGATTGAATTACAATGGCATCCATGATTGATGACTTTCGTGATATCAATTTGAATTGAATATAATGTCCACGGTTTGGGTTACGAGAGGATATTGGAATCATTCATGTGGATTGCTAAAGCCATTGTTCAAGAGGAATTTATACAACTGTACCTACATATGTTTTGTATTCCGCGGTGATTTTGGTGTAGGAAGGTAGGTAATGCGGTCGGCGGTTTTCACCCTCGTCTTAAAAACCACCAGAACAATAATTTCAAACGAGGTGTCGAGTCATTCCTCTGGACCAAAGGTGTCAAACAAGATGGAGTGCGGTTAGCTGAATTCCGGAAAGCTTCAAGGCGTGGTCTTATAAAACAATTTGTTACAAAACAATATTATGAATGCTAAAGATGAGCCTATTCTGAGAAACCCAGTAACCTCGTCCAATTTACTTACTGTCAATCGGATGTTTTGACAAAATACAATATTACGAAACACTCACAAAATGAGGTTTTAGTGGCAAATAGGTACTTAAATAATTTATGAGACGTAAAAGTGACCCTAAAAGGTGGAGTAAAAGAAAAGTGATTTTGATTGTTATCAAGTTGTGTGCCGTGGTGGGGGCCACCTGAAGTCAATGTGCACTGGTTCTATTTTAAAGATAAACATTACTTATCTCGTTATCAAACGTACTCGTATTTCATGATTAAATTAAAATAATCTTGCATTTTTGTTAGAAAGTTAGCTTCAATAGGTATCCAGAATCTGTAAGCTACGGTCAAGTCAAAGCGATAAAGCGAACTTCATAGAAAATAACTCGTTTTATTGTAATACGGCAAGCTACGAAATTGATCGGTGTTCCCGTAGGCTGAAGGGCAGAGGGACAGGGGTGGCCATTGTTTGCATCTTTTGTTTGTTGCCATGCTGGATCCGGTAATAACGTTCAAGCATTAAAATTCGGGTCAGGTTGTTGACACAAATTTATGAGGGCTGTTAGAAAGGGTAGCCTTGATTCTCCGCATTATCTGCTACACGTTCAAACATAAAAGTGAAAAGTGCAACACGGAATTATGAACATAATGCGTTTAACGGATTAGAATACCTAATGTATTGAGTACGGATAACTCTTCGTGTACGTTGATTACAAGGGATTGCTTACATAATTCAATCTGGACGTGCTAAGAAAAGATGTAGCTACTTACATATTATTTGAATAAATCTCAGCGTTTACATAGATTCATTATTCAGGAATAATTGGCGTCCCCGTCACTAGGGACAAAGGGAGGGTCCCAACCCGAGTGAAATGTAGCAGTGGACATAAATCCACTTTTTGCCGCTGCTTGATTCAATCCCCTACCTTATACGAACTATTTCTTAACATTTAAATTGTGCTTATTCAGTCGAATATACCTATATGGCGGGCCCTTAAATACACAATAGAGATATCGGAGAGATTTATAGGTCACGCAAGCCTTGATTAAAACTCTCTGCATGATTGTATACGAGACGGTGGATTTATTCCCACCGCTTTCAATTTGTATATTTTAATAATATCTGATATTATACATTTCCACAGCTTTCTAAAGCTCTTGGGATTTTTGTTCATAAAGCACTTGACATATATTTGCACAAGTAATTATGGTAATTTACGAGCTTTTAATTAAAGGTACTATGTTTATCGAGCATAGCCAAGTAATTTGACGCCTCAAGTTTAGTTGCGGTGTTTGCCTAGCTTAAACACATTAGCAAGTTGATTGTATACCTAAGTTTAAGTTTATTGTCGGCGTGGGGTGACGTCATTATTAAAGTACTTAGTTTTAATTAAATAGCTAAGAAACTATTTTGGCAAAATGGCACCAGCCGAACGAAAACTATCGGAAAAGTTGTTCAATTTTCATGAAAATTTATGTGTTCTTTTTTCAAAGTTAATGAAACGCAAAACGATTTAATTTGAATTTTATAAAAGCTCCACCATATTGCGTCTGTATAAAATATTAAATTATACGGTTAATATTTGGTTTAATACACTTTAAGTATTTCAACATAGTAATAGTAGATTATTAACCAAGGGGATAAAGCAGTGTCTTCCGTCGCGGTTGACGATGTAAATCGCGAGCGTAACGAAGGACTCGAGGTTTACTCCAGAGCGTAGCGAGGGTGTTAAAAACTTAAATCACGAGCGAAGCGAGGGATTTAAGATGAGTCCTGAGTGTAGCGAGGGATTTAAGTTCACCCAAGACTAAGACAGCTTTATCACCGAGGAAAATACTCTACTTTTCGTACCATTTGCGAAAAAATTAACACAATAATAATATGAGATAAGCATTTTAGAACATTAACTTATTTATAAAATAAATTAAAATAAATTTAACGTTTATGTATTTGAAGAAAACAAAAACGCGGCAAATTCCTAGACTAATATTTTTTGTCGGAAAAGCAAAGGCATCAAGCTCATACGGCCTCGTCGGTTTTCGTAGGTAATTTTATTTAATAATCATAACTGCATAATAAATGCGTATTCCTTTTTCAAAAAGATGTATAATGCTTTAACAAACTCAATGGTGTAAACACAGATGTAGTTCAGTATAAATTTCGGTAAGTATTCCAAATTTAAATCACATTCTCCGCCTAGAGGATGAATGAAATTCAGTACAATTTTCTTTCCCTGTTTGTAACAGATTAAAAATGACTATTGTTATGTTCGCTTTTTGTGGCATAGAATGTCACTTTTTTGAGCAAGTGGTACGAAAAGTATATGTATGCGGTGAATTTTACCTAGTTGAAAAATTATTGGAATGGAAAATACTGATAACGGTAAATGTTAGGTAGGTAGGTAAGTACTACGGTAAATGTTAAGTAGGTAGGTAACCTACTTGATTTTGTAGTAATGAGCTATCGAGTTTATGGGTTAAATCGTTCGTGGGAAAACTGTAGATAAACCTATCTACCGAGAAAACTTTTTCAGCAAACATTATTCAGTGATAAAGAACTCCGCCTGCTTGACATTAAATTTTAGTCAAAACAATCGTGAACGAAACAATCGCGATCATGAAATCAAATCAACACTGTTTTTCCAGCCTTACGAGCGTAAGGCGCTGTGCCGACGACGATGGTCAATTTGTAAACGTATGAAAATCTATAACGCTCACGTAGGATAAATAGGCTGCCGGGATTTCCATACGTTCTATAGTCGCGGACAAATTGTCCATCATCTTCTTAGCGCTTTAGTATGTCGTCACTAGACTGACCTGCCGCTCTTGCCTCCTTGCAGGCGAGCACCATGCTGTGCCGCACGTCCGGGTTGTCATCGGCGATGGTCTCCCCGACGGCCACGAACCGTTCGACGGCGCAGCAGACGGCGGCACCGACCCGCTGCACGGCCGCCCCGCCGGACGCCTCGCCACGCGACGCCACCAGACTGCTGATCTGTGACAAAGGGGCATTATTATTGATGTGTTCTTTGCAGAAGTTTGTAGGACATCCACGATCGACGTAAAACCATTAGAAAGTCATTGCAAAGTAACTCTCACCTGGGTAATGTAAGGTATAAATTTGAATGATCGCCGCGAGTTTTATCAAACGCACGGCAATCATTCTAGTTGATACTTTATTACAATGAAATTAGAGTTACATCAAGCATTATAATATAACACTCACGGAAGAACGGAGTGATTACTCAGGACCGCAAGAGTTGAGAGTATACACCGATGGATCAAAGACTGACTCCGGAACCGGGGTCGGAGTCTTCTCACACGATCTCAACATTAATATATCCAGGCCGCTTGCAGTAGGTATTTAACACTGTCTACCAGGCGAAGTGTGTAGGCATAATACAAGCGTGTTCTGCCATAGAAGCCAGGAGAGTCACGGATACGAGTATACGTATACTCTCAAACCAGTGCCTCGGTGCTCCAATCCTTACGGAAAAGATACATTACCTCGAGTCGAGATTAATACAAGAATTTCACGACGCACTCGAACGAGTAACGGTTGCTAACCGAAACACAGTGACACTGCAATGGATAAAAGGACACAGTGCATCACTGGGTAACGACGCAGCTGACGAACTAGCTAGGAGAGCATCTAGCACGTCTGTCTGCGGGGCTGAGCCTATCGTGTCCATACCCTTCAACCAGTTACGCAGCTACAGGACTTCACCCATACACAAGCAGAGAGTTGGTGGTCCTCGACACCAGGCTGCAGGCAATCCAAGGAGGCTATGCCATCCCTGGACGGTACGCTTACCAGGCGGTTATTACGTCTGGACAGGAACGGGCTGCGCCTGGTGACGGGGACCATCACAGGACACTGCTCATTAAACAAACACTTCCATACAATAGGAATAACGGAAAGTCCTGTGTGCAGGGCCTGCATGGAGGCTGAGGAGCCCATTGCGCGCATTGTGCTCTTTGAATGCATAGTCGTTACCTAGATTAGAACAGAAACTCTTGGAGTACCCCGATCTTTCACAGATGTTCTTAACAGACCCAGAGATTTGATTAACTTCTGGAGGGGGGTGGGCTGGTTGGAATAACCCCCGAAGGCCGCCATGGCTCACGTACAATGGTCCATATGAAGTACTAAGTGCGAAAACCAAATCCTTAACATAGAACATAGATACAGTTACATCGCAGTGACTTACTAGTGGTTTTACATCATTTAAATTAGATCGCTCTAATGAATCTGTTGTCAGTTAAATTTTGACATTGTTTGTTTTACTGAACATTGGTTAAAGAATTACCAAATGCTAATTAATTATGAGAACTATAGTGTGGGCAGTTGTTTTAACCGTAGTTCTATGCTGCGTGGAGGTTCTCTAATCTTGATAAAAAATTGTTTAAAATCTAAGCAACGTAATGACATAGTTGGTTTATCAGTTGAACATTGCGTCGAACTATCCTGTATTGAGCTAGATTAGCATGTCGTAGTGTGCGTGTACAGACCCCCTAATTGGCAGAATTTTTCTTTATTTCAGTCAATAATGGAAGATGTACTAGCGAAACTTGCATCCGGTAACAAAGCTGCAATTATTTGTGGTGATTTTAATATTAATATTCTGGAAAATAATTCTAATAGCAGTAGATTATTAAGCCTTTTTAAATCATTTAATTTATCTAATATTTTTACAGAACCGACTAGAGTAACTCTCACTACTGCTACTTGTATCGATAATGTTTTCTGCGATTGTGATTATTTAGATAAAGCCATCGTAAAATTTTTACCGTCGGGTCATAGTGGACAAACAGTAACTTTTAAGTCTAAAACACCTTTGAAAAAAGTGCAAATACAATTTAGACTAATAACAACTGGCAAATTAAATAGATTCAATAGTACCCTATGTAATAAGTTAAGTGTTCTGGGCCATAATATGGACGGAGCAAATAAATTGTATGAGGATTTCTTTTCAGTAGTGCACACTGAATTCAATAAAACTTTTGAAAAGAAAACAAAAAATGTTTGTCCTAACTTTTTATTTAGTGACTGGGCAACTAGAGGTATTAGGATAAGTAGGGAAAGACTATTCGAACTGTATGGCCTTAAGCCTTACATTAACACTGAAACGTTCAACAAGTATGTGGCTACTTATTCCAAATTTTTTAGAAATACCTGCAAATTAGCTAAAGCCCTGCACATTAGCAACAAGATGAAATCAGCAGAAAATAAAGTAAAAACAGTGTGGAAAGTTATAAATAATGAAAGTAATAGGAAAAAAATACGAAACACAGATTATACATTGGAGACTTCTCGTGGTGACATAAGCTCTAACTTAGAAGTAGCTCAGGAATTTGTACACTTCTTTACAAATGTACTATCTAAAACGACGGAAGCTTTAAATTCCTCACCCGATGTCTCAATTGATTTATTAAGAGCGAACGTTCCAAGCTGCCCGGTTGAATTTCAATTTAAACATATAAACCCTATGGTAGTTATAAAAGCTTTTCGGCAAATTAAAATCAAATTTGTACATCCATAATTGAAACTATAGCACCATACTTAGCATTAATATTTAATTTGTGTGTGGATGAAGGAGTCTTCCCGGATTTAATGAAATTTAGTAAGGTTGTACCACTTTTTAAATCTGGGGACAGTAAAGACACCAACAATTATACACCAGTATCCGTGTTGCCGGTATTCAGCAAGGTGTTCGAAAAGGTAATGCTCAATCAAATGCTTAATCATTTTAAAACCAACCAAATATTGCACGATCAGCAATTTGGTTTCACCAAAGGACGTTGCACGACTGACGCGGGTGTCACTTTATTAAAGCACATATTTTCAGCGTGGGAGGAGGCCCGAGATGCCATAGGAATCTTTTGTGACCTCTCCAAGGCATTTGACTACGTAAATCATGAAACATTACTCTTGAAACTTGAGCATTACGGACTAGGTAAACTTGCACTTAGTTTAGTAAAATCTTATCTAAATGATAGACAACAGCAAGTTCAAATAAATGGTGTCAATTCACTCGGTCTAAAAGTACAAATGGGTGTTCCACAGGGCTCGATATTGGGTCCTTTCCTCTTTTTAGTATATATTAATGATTTAACCCATTTATTTAAAAACCAACCACAAATGGTGTTATTTGCTGACGATACATCCTTAATTTTTAAGATAAACAGACGTGCATCAAATTTTGACGATGTAAATAACGCCCTACTGCAGGTTCAAAATTGGTTCACTGCTAATAATTTAGTATTAAATGGGAAAAAGACTAAATGTATAAGATTTGCTTTACCAAATGTTAGAAGTACTGATTGTGACATAGTATTGAATAAAGAGAAACTAGAATTCGTCGATAAAACTGTTTTCCTGGGAATTACGCTCGACTCAAGGCTGCAATGGGGTCCTCATTTTACATCTCTTGCAGGACGGCTTAGTTCAGCAGCATATGCTGTGAGAAAAATACGTCAATTTACTGATGTAGATACCGCGAGGCTAGTTTATTTCAGTTACTTTCATAGTATTATGTCTTACGGTATCTTACTATGGGGACGCGCTGCAGATATAGAGTCTATTTTTATTCTGCAGAAAAGAGCCATCAGAGCAATATATAGCCTCCGCAGGCGCGATTCTCTAAGGGAACTGTTTAAAGATATTAACATCATGACGGTACCTTGTCAATATATCTACGATGTATCTACTTGTAAACATCATGTACGTAAGAAAAAATCTAAATCTTTTCGGTAAAAGAGGTGAAAGACACAATTATAGGACTAGAAATAGGGACCATTTAGTTCAAGAGGTTAGTATTAGGTTTCAGACTAGCTAAAGTAGACTGTTTAAAATGTTATAATAAAATACCTCCGCACATATTACAGTAAAATGAAACGAAATTTAAATCATATATAAAACGCACACTATGCAGCCAGGCATATTATAAGTTGGGAGATTACATTGCTGACAAAAATGCTTGTCTAAATGCTGGTCCTGCTCCACAAGGACGCTTAAACTAATTGATTAGCATTCGGAAATATTGTTGGAGCTGCTGAAGATTAAGAATTTTCTTTGCATTGTGTAAATTCAATCTCTTAGTATTGTATAATTGCATAGCACATGTGTGAGCACTATGTAGCTAATATAAAGCTACTTTTTACTGGGTTCGTCTTTCACTGACTTGAATGTGCCCTGGCGGTTGAGAGTATGTCATGCTCACTCAAATGTCTCGCTGGTGGTGGCGTGTGTGTTGGATCATTAAGTTCCCTTCAAAATGGCTGAGCTAATTGGTGCTGATCCATGCGTCATGTTCGTGAACGGGTGCCGTCAGTTGGGACTGGTCGTCTCTTAGCTGCCACGGCTTATTTTTAATTTAGTTGTTTTTAGTTTTTATCTTTTCATTGCGGACGCTTTTAATGTGCACGTCTTTCTACATTGTTCTCACATCTATATTTTCAATATGAACGATGTAACCAATATTATGTAAAATATTTGATTTAAAAGAGTGTCCGTGGAGTTTCTTGCCCGTTCTCCTCCAGGATCTACGCTTTGGAATGGGCAACTAGCTTCATTTTTATGACTGACCGACACTTTGACAGTTCAAAAGTGCCTGTAATTGGTTTATTTGAAATAAATGCTTTGAGTTTAAGTTTGAGATTGAGTTTGAGTATGAGTTTGAGTTTGAGTTAGTTTTACGAAAAATTCAGCCGGTGACTGGCACCAGAATTTATAGTTATGTAGGCTGCTTCGACTCTAAATAAAGAGATATCGTTTTAGATGGCTTAGTTTTAGGTAACTACCCTATCGATCTCTAAAATGGTTTCTATCTACTGCCAATATAGGTATGATATTCATGGACCACGGAGCCATTATGTAACTAGGGTAAATTATGCATTGGAGATAGGAGAATCGCTAATGGTGAGTTATGTAGGCCCCTTCGACTCTAAATAAAGAGATAAGCATTGTTTTAGATGGTTTATCGTTAGATAATTACTCTATCGATCTCTAAAATGGTCTCTACCTACTGCCCGTATAGGTATGATATTCATGGACCACGGAGCCATAGTTGCTGTTAGTGAAGGCGCGCTGTTAAGTTGATATTCGCAAACTCCAAAAAAATCAACAGGCACAAGAAATACTCAATTTCTGATCAATAACGTCGACTACGACTCGTAGCAGGTTCGCTGCCTATCAGTCGACACGTTAAGTTTATCCTAAAGGCAAAATATAATTTTCTGAGTTTCATAGATATCGATAACATGTTTTGGCAGCACTCGACGACGCAAGACGTCGAAGCAGTCGTGATACTGCTTAAACGATTTTAGGGAAACGTAATTGATGATCGTTTAGCAAAAAAACAACACACACAAAGCCTAAGTGTTATAATTATTATGTCACTATCTTACTATGCGGAGTTTCTTTAATTTGGTTTGGTAACCATCGCCCTAACTTTATGAAAAACTGTAAGTACCATTTTCTTTCGTGAATATTAGAAAAGTTAGACAGCAAAAATAGGACTACACATTCACGAAACAACGGAATCACTGAATGGATTCACAATAATTTGTTTTAATTTATTTGGAATTAGAAAAATGGACACCTCTTTCAAAAAAAATTGTGCCAGTGTTTATTGTAACAACATCTACTTCTTTTTTTGTCTTTCTCCTGGCCACTATCCCAATTTATTTGGGGTCAGCCCTCCTAGTACTTCTGCGCCACACGATTACGGGTACGGTTGTGTGTGTTGTGTTGTGTCTATCATGTCATTTTTATTGTTCGTAGCCAAGTCATTGTTGGTCGTCCACGGCCTCTTTTTCCGTCTTCTATATTCATGACTCTTTTAGTCATATGGTCATCATCTTGCCTCATCACATGTGCGTACCAGCACATGCGGCTTACTCTAAGTTTCTCGTTTATCTCAGCGACTTTAAAAGTACCACGATTAGATTCGTTTCTTACTCTATCTATTTTAGAAACTCCACCAGACCAGCATATTCATCTTTGTGGTGTGAATTTTTCGTTCATCCGTCTTCCAGCATTCAGATCCATATAATAGGTCTTACTGCCCTTTTGTATACATTGCCTTTGACTTTACCTAATTGGCATACGGGAGTCGCATAAGATGCCAGACATCGATCTCCATTTCAGCCGGGCTTCCTGGATTCTATTGTGTATGTCTACGGAACTACAATGGATCCGAGATACTTGAACTCTTCAACTCTGTTAAGAGGTCGGTCTGTTTTCGACGGACGGGCATGGTATGACACCGACAATAGATTCGGAAAAGTGCAATACATATATTTGGTCTTCTGTCTACTGACTCTCAACGCTCTTTTCTCAAGGACTCCTGCCATGTGGTCAGGTCTGATTGCACTTCTACCAACGATTCGGCTATGAAAACTACATCATCAGCATATAGTAGTGACTACGGTGCTGGTTTTTCTATGTTTGAAGTGATATAGTCCATTACAATAGTAGAGGGCTCAGGGTCGAGCCCTGACCTCCTTCTGCGAAGCAGTAATGCTCGCGAAGGAGGAGGCGGAACGCGTGAGGGAGAGGCAGCCTCACGCCCTCAGTCGCCGCAGGAGACGCCCTGGGCGGCGGGAATCGCGAGGCGATTTCCGGCCACCGTAGGCGCGGGTCTGCGGACGGTGAGTAGCGGGTAGCTCGCCGTCCGGTAAGGACCAGGCCCGAGTCGGATGCGCGTTGTGTTCCACGCACGCCTCAAAGAGATGTCAGCAAATGATGGGGTCCAATAGGGCCGACGCCGCTGGGGTCGCGGCTAGTTTTAAGAAGATATATAGGCATAGGCAACTGAAGGAACACGGGTGGGTTTTAGTCAGTAAAAGTCTGACACGCCCTTCCGCTCCACCCAGAGCGGGAGAAGTTATTTGATGATTTCCCACCATCAAAAAAAAAAGGGTCCAGCCCTGAACCCTCAAATTCATTACTCATGGGCTGACCACTCTTGTAGATACGTTGTGGTAAAGATCTTTAAGCAGCTCGATGTAATGCTCCGGCAATAGTTGCGCTATCAGTGCTTGCCAGATAAGCTCTCGTGGAACTCGGTCAAACGCCTCTTCGAGGTCTTGTTTGCGAGACTTGTACTTTTACATAAGTATTTTCACTGAGTGAATTGCGTTTGTGGTGCTCACATCGCTAGTAAATCCGCATTGGCACTGGTTCTGTGTTGTCTTTGTTATTTTTGTTAGTCTTTTTACGAGGATACTTTCCCAGATCTTAAGGGTGTGAGAGGTTAGCTTGATTGCTCTATAATTTCCACAGTCCCCTACATCCCGTTTATTTTTATAGAAAGGTGTCAGGTTACTGGTTCTCCACATATCTGGTACTTTGGTGCTTTGGTATAACAACTTTATGTTAGCAACATCACATAAACATATTATTGTTTAGGCTTACACGAGCCAAATAATTTCTTATACCTACAAATGTCGGTTTCAGCTTCTCTAAATAAGAAGTGAATGAGAGGGAAACTGTACTAAAAGTCAGATACATTGAATAAGGAACCACGCAACTTCTTGATTTGCCACGCGTCGCCGCAGCCACAATGCGGTGGAAAGCTCCCAGGGTATAAACATAAAATAATATACCCTTATAATGGAGGGTAAACTATTTTTTTGCGGACATGACTTGCGGCTGTCTGCAAATAATGTGATGCGAGGTCCTATATGTGTTTTAGTAACTTGATACTTTCATTGTTCGTGTTGGACCACGCAAAATGAAAGGTTCCGTAGTTGAAAATAATTTATCCCAAAAACAAACTTAACGGTGTAGTCGAAAAACTGGAAATTACAATAAAAAAATTTTTTTGCGATGAAATTACAAATTAACGATTTTACTTGTGCTATGAGATCTTGCTTCATGCCAAATATGATTCCAGGTCAACGGGAATTACTTTTGATGTACTTGTGAGTATCAAAATATGTCGCATTTTGGCTGTATTTTTTTACTGCGTTGACTTAGAAACTTGATTTTTTAAAGCTCCAAGGGATCATAAACTTCAATAAGGGATAATAACTGTATTAATTTCGACTTAATACCTCCACGCGTTCCTGAGAAAAATGGTCTTGACAGACTGACAGACAGACATACAGATAGACAGACAGACGGACAACGAAATGATCCTATAAGGGTTCCGTTTTTTCCTTTTGAAGTACGGAACACTAAAAATCCTAGATAGTCTCTCTCCATGCTCAACTCTTTGTTCTTTTACTACACTATATTTAGACGATTTTCACAAACGACCGTGTTGCCATAATTACTAACCCTCAGTATCCCGATTAGGATACTTTCACTTCATTAGATCCAGGATGAAATGAACAAAAGTCTGTATATTCATATCACGATAATGTCAGTCAACACATAACACAGCTAAATGTGCCTTTGACCATCCTCCACAGAGGACGGGTAATCCTTTAGTTGTCCGTTGTAACCTTAGTTATAACCCTCGTTTAAAGGAGGAGGGTGACTATTTAGATTCGATGCTATACGCTTCCTTTGATCCCTTTGAAGCCGTGAAACTTCAATTCTAATATTATTTTGCCCTTTCTCACAAATGTACAAAATGGTATACCTACTATGAAACTTGCGACTCTCTGAAATTTTACAAGTATAACCGTTGTTTGTGTGAGAATAAGAGCTTCACGTAAGTACGGTTTTCTTTGTGCTCTGTCAGAAAAAATAATCGACTATCGACTGTACATAGTGGACTACAGTAATACAATGTTAATGCGACAAATATTGACCAAACGAAAGGTTTTTAAATCCAGGTATTAAAAAATTGTAGGATACCTATTTATCATCACTGCGAGAAAAAGCTTTATTTATGTAATAAGAAAGAGACTGTAGGAACCATAAGCAGGAATAATGGTAACGCAATTAGAATACCTGACGGATTTTCTAAATCCAGTTAAATACGACCGGAATCGGGGGAACGGAAAATTTTCTTTGTGTTCAGCGACGTGCAAGATATTTAATATAGCACATCAGTGGGGTTTTCATTTACCTACCTTGGTAATAAAAATATTGGTTCCTTATTTTCATTCCAAAAGTATATGTGGACTACTGTATTTGGTGGAACGCATTACACAATGTCCAACCAACGCTTGAAATAACAGGCACAAAGAGAATAACATTACCTACGACTTGCTTCTTTTAGGGATATTTTGGTCCTAAACATGCAATCCACCAAATAAAGTCAACGATTTATTGGATAATCAATTTTAGATTCCACTGGTGCTTATTTTACAAAATCTGATATCGAGGGCAATTGCTGAATCGTAAACAGCAAACTAATTTGCATAATTAAAAGCCCAGGATTTAGCAATGTCTGGTATCGAAGGTTATACCTAGGATATTTATAACCTTTATGCAATGCTTCTTACTTGAAAAGGGTTGTTGGATGACTTAAATCTTATTATACTCTTCAAAATTGCTGTTGTGGATAGGAGAATAATAAATTATGATCTAACATTTATGTTCTAGCTGCAGAGAGGATTTTAGTGACGTAGAGTTGTGACTCTTGTGACACTACGCCTTTGTTAGCAAGTTGACTGCTTGGACTAGGTACAAAATAAGTCAAACAAGTACAATGTAATGACATTGTACTTGTTTGACTTAGTCACTGGAGTGTTACGTAAGCAACTGAAATCATAACTTAAATCAATGTGTTACTGCTGTGGATGCCACCCGCCAAGGTTAATCGGATCAGACCCGAACGGATTGTTAATCCGCAGACAACGGAGCCCCTTTATAGAAAACTTTACCGTGCACACTAATATTGACACAAGCCTCACTGAACCGCATGCGGCACAATTTGTTAGGGTTACAACATAGACTTATAAAAAAAGATGGACTCCGCGCCACGCATATCGAAAGTGAAGCACAGTAAGTAGACCGTTTTGTACAAACACGCCTCGCGCACACATTTACATCATAGTATGCCGACCGGCCGCCGTTACGTGACACGGGCGACGCCGTCTTTGCAGGTACTCAAATCATGCACACATAGATCGGTACGGTGCTTCACTTTCGATATTCGTGGCGTGGAGTCCATCTTTTTTTATAAGTCTATGGGTTACAAATTAAAAATACTGAGCCCATTCTAGATTCAATAAAAAGTTTAATGCACAAGTCATAAGTTTGCGGAACTATAATACTTATTTAAATAAATTGTCACTTAAGCAGCTGTGTCGTCGGCTTGGTTATAGTTTTGATCATGGTTTTCAAGCAAAGTTTTGCCAGTAGGACCTTGGCCGTCATTGTTCAAAATGAAAACAACATAATCTATCCTAGATAACATAAACCACAGCAAGTAAATCTGTGTGTGTTTGTGTAAGAATTACGTAATAGTTCAAGATATTCAATTAATCATATTTTGGAAGGTGGTCTGATTGTCGTGGCCGGGACGCGGGGCGAGCCCGCGCGGCGTGAGCTCCGCTCAAGGTCGTTCTTGCACGCGAGCTTCTTTGCCACCCCGCGCCCGCTCTACTTGTTGCGCTCACGTATCTGCATCGCTAGGAGCAGAGCTGGTCGTGCGGGAACCCGGCGCCCGGTACAGCGCCGAGGGTCAGCTCGGCGCCACCACGTACCTGGGGCTCCCGGCGCGCGATTTCATCGTCATCGGAGAGCGCGTCCATGTTTTGGAGCGCGTGGCGCGCGGGCGGTGGGCGCGCGCTCGGCGGCGCGTGTCCGCGGGCGCGCGCACGTGCTCGGTGGCGTGTCGTGCGGCACCGCGCCGCTCCGCCCGCGATCGCCGCGGCACTGACGGACCCGGCGCGCATCGATCGCGCCTACCCTCCGCCCCACGCGCCGCCACCCGCTACGAGTCCACGTGGCCGCCCGCCCCTCGTGCTTACTATGCCATCACAAACTTTCGGCAAGACTTCAAGTTATCGTTTTACTTTCACCTTACATTGATAAACTCTACAAAACGCACGCACCTAGTAGTTAATATTACTATCGTAAAGTTACACTAAGTTTTGTCCAGTACCAAAACTTATTTATTCAAAACAGCCGCCAGCGGCCAGACCCTCGCCGCGGCTGCGCGAGCCGAGACGCAACAGATTGTTGTCGTGGGCGGGAAATTCTAATCGCGGACGTCAAGCCGGCGACGCAATAGAAATTACAGCTTCTACGAAAATAAAAGTACGGTTTTAGTCGCGTATACGTAAAAGCGAGGAATTATCGTCGGTGTTCTCGTCGAGAACGACGTCAGAGCGCCGACGACGCAATCCGTCGCCGGCGCGAGACGTCACGAGCTCGTCGCGTGGAGAGTGCCGGCGGCGGCTCCGCACGTGAGCTGGCGCTGGTGCATACCTGCTTGATGAGGGGGAGCAGGGTTCTCTCGATGGAGCGCGTTTTTATCTGAGAGAGATCAACGTCGGGCAGGCCGGTGGCCGCCATGGCTGGCGCGGGCGCGACTGCGCGTGTGCGCGCGCACGTCCCGGCCGCGCCGCCATTGGCGGAACGCGCGGCGTCACGTGTGCCCCCCGCCGCCCCCGCCCGCCTTCATGTTTAGTTTTAACACATACTCTTGCGGGCTTTAAAAACTACAGCTTTACGTGTTTTACTTTGTTTTGATTTTGAGCGCCAATTATATTCATCCACCACGTGCACGTTTCCTACGTTCGCACGAAATGCGGCCGCCGAAGACTGTACCTATTTAGTGCCTACTAAATACAGTCTTCGGCGGCCGCATTTCGGCCGATGTTCATATGGAAATTCATCAGGAAATAAATAAAAATCGTTTACTGATGCACAAACTTTATTTTCACATCGTTGACCACCCATATAGACGACTATTTAACTTATTATTAATCATTGGCACATTATCACAAAGGTTGTCAATGATTTATCTATAATTTTACATACTTATGATAATATTTCAATTGTTTTACTCTCTGTAACTGTGATGGCAATAATGAGTAATTTTTAATCAAAATCACTTTTCCCGGTGAGATCCTTACTTACGATATACATGATGTAAACACAAGTAGATTACATGATATAATAATACTGATAAATATTACGAGACAAATCTGATTATTATAATAATTAAGTATTTCATACATTTAAATACAAAATTACCGTAGCGAAGTCGTAGTAAATTAATAATAATATCTTATGAACTAGAATTTACTTTTAAGGCTTTGGTAATTGCATAATAAGAGAAGATTCGAAGAGTATTTGAAACAAAATTATAATATGTGTGTATGTATAGTGAAAGGTTGCCAGAACACGCACATTTCTGTATCTAACAGATTACTTCTGACTCAGTGGTTTTAATGTACCTAATCGATTTTCGGCTGATTCGAGAGACTCCAAAGTAATTTCAACTGTAATTTGAATAATTAACACTGACAATGATTTATTTTCCTATTAGATTAAAGAAATTCACCCTTTACCAAGACTATAAAAATGACTTCCACGATTATTTACAATGTAATAAATATGAGTTAATTTTATTTTAAGGATTCATTTACCTAGGTAACATTTTAATAATTTAGAACAAGGCTACTAGGCCGAAAGGAACATTCTGAAATACAGTTTCAATCAATATCTATAATATACATATACACATCTACATATACAAATAAGTAAAATTGAAGTGTCTTTTTGTAATATCAAAATAACAGCTTTTTACTATTAGCATATGAAAGTATATAAGTACGGTAGGTACCTACCTACTTATAACAAAAAAAACAATTTTTAAATTTTTTGTCTGTCTGTTTGTACCGGCTAATATCCGAAAGGGCTGTACCAATTTTGATGGGACTTTCACTGGCAGCTTATGTTATAAGGTGTAACTTGGGCTACTTGTATTTTAAGAATAGAGTTAGGGTTCTGCGCAAAAAAAACCCATGAAATCCGACATCCACGCGGGCGAAGCCGCGGGCAGAAATTAGTTTCAAATATTTCTGTACCCCACTTCAAGTATCCCCAGAATGTACGACTATGAAATTAAAATCTATTTCGGAAAATATTCAAAAATACACACGAGTATTTCAGTAAGGAATAATATAAAAAACTTAAATATGGAACTATACCCTCTTCTAAATAGTTACCTATAACAATGTTTCTCATTAGGACGGCTACATAAACAAATTCCAATAAATTTAGGTTTATAGACTAATAAATTTTAAGTGCTCTTAAATATTACTAAATTATGGCTGTGAGGCAAACACAATCAGCATTGTTCAAAATAGCCGGCAACAATGTAGCAGCGATAATAATGCGTGATCCTTGCTTAGGAGCAGGTCTAAGGAGCATGTTGAGAAAATCTGAAATCTTACTTAAATGCTTACACTTGCATTGTCTCTAATGGCTTAAGCTACGGTTTCCTAGTAAGAGCGGTGGCCGCAATTAACGGCTGTCATGAAAATGATGACAGCGGCACAGATTTAAATCGTTAGATTCGCCCTACCGCGTCAAAAGATAGTCGCATTTCTGTTTCGTTTTGACACTTGTGACACGCAATGACGCAATGACTGCACTTGGTTATCATGGAAACGCTGTTTAATAATGCGTAAGCTCTTCTCAGTATATACACTTTTTCTTGTGATTAAGTATAATGGGAGATTTAAATCTTTGGGGGGCGGCGTATGACAGATTTTCATGACGGCCGTCTCGGCCGCTTTCCTAGGAAACCAAAGCTTTACTGTTATTGAAACTTCGGACATCTATTCTGAAACTCGACTATATCTACAATATGTTTTCAACAAGCTATGTGAAACTTCGTTGACTATAACAGTCAAACTATCCGGGAAGTTGAGAACACCTTATCGGTCTAGGAGGTAAAGGTGGAACTCGACTGCTCATAATAACTTCCCAAGTTCCGATCTATGAATTGTAAAAGACGCCCATACAGATCTGCGGTCGACGTTTGCACAAAGCTTGCTTGGAGCTGGTGCTGTCTTGTGAACTGTCCGACATCCACGGACTTTGTCCTGAAGAGTTTTTGACTTTTCTTTTGCGAAGACTCTCAGTGGGTCCTAGAGTGGGTCGTAGTAACTGTTTGAACCTGAAGGGGCCCTCTGTGTAGTCGTCGTCGGAGCTGAATATGGGCGTGGCGAGTATTTCTGGCGAGTTCCGGAGTATCTTACGCAAGTCGGACTCAGGGTCATAGGTAGGGTTGTACGCTGGCCGCGGTGGAGGATCCGATTTTTGTGATTTTCGCACTAGCTCGTTGATTTTATTGCTGTCGGGAGAAATAATTTAAATTAGTACTCTAACTTCGATATAAATTAATACGATGGCATCAAGTGGATGCGATTTCACTTAGGTTATGACAACATATTTGGTTCTGAAAACTAGCACAGCATTTTAGTGTTTACTGCACCTAACCGAGACCGCACCACCACTATCACATTTATTTTGTTGGTATGAATCTAAACTAAACAATTATTATGTACGTTTATGAAGAGAAATCGAACGTTACAACTGCATATACGTATGTACCTACTATGTACAAAACAATTGTGAGGCCATGCAATGCATCTATACACGAGATGAATGGACTATACTCTATTATATGGTGAACAGCGTTGTAGGTTTCTTTTCCCGAAAATTCTACGTTATAACAAAACCTCTAGCGCTCTAACAATAAGCAGGAACCATTCATACCCTTCGTTTCTGCTATCCACAATAAGAGACGCATGTGACAGAAACACAGAATGAAAGCGATTAGTTTCGTTCAGGGCCAGAACATGGTGTCGTCTATTTCTCTGTAATTCCTGGGATCCCTAGCGTTCCTGTAATTCCTGGGGTCCGTGTGATCCATAGGGTCCCTGTGATCCATAGGGTCCCTGTGGTCCCTGTCGTATCGTTCGTACCTGACTAGTCCGCCGCACTGCCGGCTGCATGGCAGATTATTCTGCCAGTTGTTCGCCTGTACATGTCTGTCGTCCTGGTACGCGTGTCCGTTGCTTGTGGGTTGGTATCTGTGAGGAAATGGAAATGTGAGTATATTTATTTAAGTTGCGTGTATGATCAAAGCTTGAATTACATAATATAATTATAATTTATTCTGGAAAAGATCAAATAACGTTCATGAATATTAAAATTTTGCGCTGAAATGTCTTGGGGCGTTTACTCGAATTTCAAATATAATAGAAAAAATAAAAACGCAGAAAAAGAGGCATTGAAATCATAGACTGCTTAATTTAACGGAAAGCTGTTGTATGTTATACAGTTATTTGTTTTTGACCAATGTTTCCCATTCAAAACATTTTCTGTCAAAATGTGAGCTTCCGCCAATCCACACAGACCGTTTCAAAATGTTTCAGTGCCGGCCGGTGAAAATAGTTGGACAGTTACACAAACAAAGGACATTCACAAACATTGTTCACTTTTATTGTTTACAAAAAAGCCATGAGAGTCAGTTGCTATGGCTTTCCACCAACTGAAAATACTACAATTCAATTACACAATCGTTTTATGATGACAATAAAACAAGATTATGACAGGATGAAAACGAACGGTCAAAATATTTTCTTTTTTAGGGTTCCGTAGTCAACAAGGAACCCTTATAATTTCGCAATGTCCGTCCATCTGTCTGTCTGTCCGTCCGCACCTTAGCTCAAATACCCTTAGTACTAGAAAGCTATAATTTGGTATGGATAGTTGGATACATATTCATCACGCCGACAAAGTGGTAAATTTTTTTAGGGTACCTTCTGCACACGTAAACTGTTTTTTTTGTCGTCTTCCCCATAGAGTGGGGTGTTGTTGGATGGGTCTTTCAAAAATATTGCGGGTTTGTAAACACAATTTTTCGATTTAGGGATCTATTTCTGAAATATTAAGCTTTAAAGTGCTAATTTTTGTTAGAGTCGAGTGTCTTGCCAGCTAAACTGTTAGTTTTTTAAGGGTCAAAAAATTCACGGTAGTGGTATATATAACGAAGTTAAACGAAAAACTATCACAGCTAAGTACGCTTTTCAAGTTTACGAGTAATAGTCAAATATTCATGAAACAACAAAAAGCCCTCTTCTTGGCCCGCATTATTGTGCAACTACGGAATCCTATTACGGCGCGTGGCCCGACACGCACTTGGCCGGTTTTCTACTGCTACAAACGCACAAGTGATTACAGTATGGTGGGAGTCAACAAACCTGGGGTTTTTGATCTCAACATCTTTCTTACAAATCAACGGTTGGTCCCAAGGCCTAGCGGGACTCTCGAGGAACTCAGGCGACGGACTGCAGCAGTTCCATTAGAGTAAGCATGAACAATTGCATAAAAGTGATATAGTAGGAAGGATACACGTCCGAAAATTGATGAGAAAGAAATGGAGTATAAATGGTAGCTTTACTCAACTGTGTGTGCAGACAAAATATGTTAAGTACATATTTTGTCTGCACACACAGTTGAGTTTACATTTTATAATGGATTTTTTTTTTTACTGATTGGCAATTGCAATCCGTTATTTAAGAACGCTAATATTTTTTAGATAGCTTAGTTCATAAATACAAAATCAATCAATCTGCCTAACCTTTTCCCAACTATGTTGGGGTCGGCTTCCAGTCTAACCGGATGCAGCTGAATACCTATCTCTGACCTCCACAACCCAATTACTGGGTAATACGATACCCCTTGGAAAGACTGGTCGTCAGACTTTCGGGCTTTTGACGACCCGTAACGGCTGTGAAAGATCCACGAATGACAGCCGGGACCAATGGCTTAACGTGCTTTCTGAGGCACGGAGGAGTCTCGGTATGTAAAGATGGTCACACATCCACAGACCAACCCTGGCAAGCGTAGCTTAACCTGATGGATCGACCCATACGGCTGTTATTACTTAGCCACGACCTCCTCATAGTTCATAAATACACGTGATGGGTAATTAAAGAAAAATAAACATTCACATTCCACAAATCTCGTATTCTTTTTATTGCGTTTTTATTGCTATCGAAGCTGAAAATTCTGATTGATGTGAAATATTAGGTACCTACACATTACGACTGCTTGATAGGCGATAAACTCGAGTAGTGACGTAATCTTGTATTTGTCTGATCATTCATCGCTTACGGTACGAATCATCGAAAATAAACCAGGCGGTGTTATATAAGACTCAAATGATAAAAACAAAGTATGAGGGTTTTCATGAAAATTCACACCACCAGTTGGCGCCTCTGTGACAAGAGGTCTTCCATTTCGACAATGAATATAAAATATATGATGACGTTCATCATTTGTTACCTACATTAATTCGTTCATCATTCAGTCATGTGAGTCATGATGACCAAAGAAAATATAGGCGCTTTGACACTTTTCACGGACCTGACGTCTCAGTGCTGCCATCTAGTGAACGTCATTTCAAAAAACTGTTATTGGTTTCTTGAAGTTTGCATTGTACAGGGACAACCAACCCAAAAAACTGACTGAACTGTCTTCTAGAATTTGAGAAGCACGGTCCACGAGCCCCAGTACATGAAAGTGTTTAACTTTTAATACTTCATGGTAGCTACAGTTAAGGCAAAAGTTGAAAGGCGAAGTATAGTTAATGCTTGACATGTTGCAGTTACCTGGACAGTCTGCTGGCGTCTCGCTCCAGCTGCGTGGGCTGGCCGCGCACGATGGCCGGCACCAGCGTGAAGCCGGGCGGCTGGCGGTACTCGTCGGCGCGCTGCACTTCTATCAGTCTGATCCCAGGTTTGTTGCGACGCAGATTCTTATGCACCTCTTGATTCTTGTCGTGCACCTGGTAGAAAAAGATTTGGAAAAGTGAGGGATGCATTCACTCACAAGTAACCTTTGCTAGAAGGTCACCCAGGCCTTTAGAAAGGCAGGGTTTGAGGTTAATCCGGCAGTGGTATTGTCCTCATGTTGTCGATCCTCTGAGCTTACTTAGCCAGAAAACAGTGCATCGCACTTATGGAATCTGAGTATCTTTTAACATTGACTTCATGGTTTTATTGGTTATCATCTGGAGTCGTTGGATCTTCATAAAATTAAATGGTTAAATAAAAAATAAGTTTAGGAGAAGTGCGAAATAAACTGTAATCGTTACTTGATCAGCAAAGGTGTGAAGCTGCGTGGCTCTCTCCTGCACGGAGTAGTGCTGCATGAGCAGCTGCGGCGCGGGCGGCGGTGGCGCGGCGTGCGCGGGCGCAGGCGGCGCGCGGCCCTTCGCCCACTTGCGGCGCGCGGTGTAGCCGCGGAAGTCTGCGGGACATCCCATTGCATTCTTCACTACAGTTTTGGACTAAAGCATAGGCTACATCATAATATTGTGAATAGATAACCGGGTCCAATGGTTCACTGCTAAACAGGCTTTTCCAAAATTGTACTACAACGCTCGGTCTTTAGGCCTCTTCCAAGTTGCGCTGAAGCACCCGATTTACTAGTTTCCGCGTCCAGTCTTTCCGGCCACATAAAGGTAGATGGAACGACCTTTCGTCGATCCATCTAGCTGGAGGGAGTCCTACACGACGCTACGAGGCCTCTGTCAAGCAGTGGACTACGATAGCCTGAGTAAATTGATTGACTGAATTGGTTCTAAGCATAGACATGGAGAATGGGACTGACCTTAACAAAAGTGACCACTCTCTAGAGAGAGACAAAGTGAATTTGCGGCTAATAGGTACTTGTAGTACTACTAAAGAGACAACTATTGGCCGCCAATTTGCTCTGACTCTCTCGTACTTTTCGGTCTGTATTCACTACACAACTGAATACAGAACGCTCAGTTCATTCTACAGGGTTATTGGTAAAACACCAGCAACCTCTTAAGGGGTCATTGTAAAAAATCAGCTGCTTCCTACATTTTGATGAGTTTGATGTAGATAAATATACTGAACAGCTGTTTTCTTTTTCGCGATTTCAGGTTTTGCCCATAATAAAAGTTGTTCATAATGATGAGTACAATGACCCCTTAAGAGGTTGCTGGTGTTTTACCAATAACCCTGTATATTATAGAATAAAGTTAAAATATAGAATAAAGTCCTAAAGGTGCGATATGTCTATGATTCTAAGCCTACACGCAGTTCTACCATATCCCTTAGGGGGCCGGAACGTGGATCCACACGAGACACAATGGCTTTTTATTTGTGTCTGTCTTTTTACTCGACTAGTTAAGAGCGTTAACGCCGCGCGCGCTGGCAACGTCGCATTTCTAAAGGTTTTTTGTGATTTTTTAAATAAATTTAAATCAAAGGACAATTTCCTCTCTCAAATTCTTAGATCGTTGGTATTTCTATGTATGTATGCTATTTTCTGACGGATATTTTGGTATTCACGCTTAGAAAATAAAATATTGTCAATTATTTTCTATTATTCTATTTTCTAAATAGTAAATACCAAAATTACTGTCAAAAAATAGCATACATACTTATAAATACCAACGATCTAAGAATTTGAGAGAGGAAATTGTCCTATGATTTAAATTTATTAAAATAATCACGAAAAACCTTTGGAAATGTGACGTTGCCAGCGCGCGCGACGTTAACGCTCTTAAGCCATTTTTATGCTCGTATCAGTCGTATCTAATCTATTCAATATGTTTCACTCCCTAAGGTAACTTGAGAGCATTGGTGGACCAGTGGTAACGACCGCGACTTACGAGTTGTAGGTCGTGGGTAAAATTGTGTAAAATTATTTCATCACCACTGCTCTCAAAACGGTGAAGGAAATCATGAGGAAACCGCCATGTCCTAGAACCAAAAATTCGAAGACATGTGACATCCACCAACCCGCACCGGGCCGCGTTATGTTACGGTCCACTCCCTCTCACTGAGAGGAGGCCTGTGTCTCAGCAGTGGGAACATAGGGTGATTATGCTAAGATTAACTTCTCTCGTTCTCCTTAGTTTCATAACGAATACTTACGACTTTGTATAACAACAGCAGCTTTATTATTATCAATGTTCTCTTTGTTACCGGAGATAGTTTCATTGGTGTCGCTGTCGTCTGACGTCATTCGTCTCAAAACCTTCGCCTTCATCATAGCTTTGTTCTTGCTAGGGACACCTGTAAGAGAATATCAATTAGTTCTATTTTGCATTTGGATGACATACGTAAGGCTCTTTAGGTTTAAAGGCATTGCGATTCGTTTGCTGCTCAAACGAATGTTGCACAATCTTTATATCCTGCTATATTTATTTTCTCTGCAATTTTTTGACAATTTAAAAGTGTATCTTCAACTAAAATTTTTTAAAATGTTTTTTCAGAGTACTAAAGATTTCCAGTTTAGCTCATGTAGTGCCAATGCCGGAAATTCTGTGGCAAAAGATTATTATCAAATTTATACAAAAAAGTGAAATTGAATTCATGGGCATCTATTTAAGAAGTCACTAATAGGTACTCATCATTATGAACAACTTTTACTATGGGAATAAACCTGAAATCGCGAAACAAAATCAGCTGTTCGCATAACTCGTCAAAATGTAGGGAACAGCTGATTTTTTTCGCGATTTCTGGTTTTGCCCCATAGTAAAAGTTGTTCATAATGATGAATACAATAGCCCTTAAAAGAATAACCATGAATTCAGTTTCATCGAGTATAGCCAGATTTTTAAACTCACCAGACTTATGTTGTTTCCTCTGGCTGTCCTGCTCCATCTGGAACTCTCTCGCTAGCTGTCTCTGTCTCTCCTGCAGACCCTGCAGCCGCTTGCGCGTGAGCCAGCCGCGCACGTGTCGTTGTAGAGTTAGGACTGATATCGCCATCTGTGCCTTTAGCCGCTGGTATGTGTGTCGCGCCAGCCAGCCACGGACGCATGCCTGGACGAGCACTACTTTCCTTATCTGGAATTTAATGCAGCAAAACTTGTTGGTGAGCATCAAAGACATTTACAGTTACTTAAATACTCGTATGGGAACATGTTGATATTGTAGTTTTGGCAAGTTTATCAATGTTGTCGTCAAGTAAAGATTTTGGAAATAGTGTCAATAAGTGTCGAATAGTGTGAAACGGTTTATGGAAATTATAGTTTGTTACTACACAAGGTGTACTTAATTGAAATAAAACCGTCGAGTTATGCAAACATTATGCTCGGAGAAGACAACTTCAGGTTTTTTCGAATAGTAAAAGTTTTACTTAATGATGAGTACAATGGCACCTAAGGAGGTTTTCAGTTATTTCAATAACCATTGTAAGTACACCTCGAAAGATAAATTCAGATAATCTTAAAATTATGTCTCTTTACCTGCTCCTCATAAATCCTGGAGAGCACTTCGACATGGTAGTACTTAAGGAACACCTTAGATTTGCCGAGCGCCCAGCCGTCCATCTTCAGCCTTAACAGTAGGAGTCGACAGGAGTCACGGTTGGGCTTCGTTTCCTCGTCGTAACTGAACGCCAGAAAACCATACCTGAATGGAAAAATGCGAAATCTATATTAATAAAAAAAGAAGTCCTGACTGACTAATTGACTGACTTATCAACACCCAGCCCAAACTTTTGGACCTAGTAAGCTAAAATTTTGCACAGAGGTTCCCTTTATAATTTAGGCAAGAAATAAGGAAGGAATTCTTGGTAGTACGTGCCCGTGGGATATTTTTCGACATCCACGTGGGCGAAGCCGCTGGCAAAAGCTAATATAAAATAATTGGCACAAAATACGATAAAAAACAAATAATTATACTATAGAAACAAAGAAAAATACAACAAACGTGAGCGTGATAATGATGGAAATGTTGGAATACAGAGTGGATTAAACGAAAACACTTGCCTCTTCAAAAACTCTTCAAACGAAAGTCGGTGGGAAAATCCAGTTTGCCTTATCCTAATGGTCTCCAAGACTCCCGTGTAGCGGAGTTGTTTTAATATTTTCGCCGAATCGAAATGCTTTGGAGAGCGGGTGTCGTTCGGTTTGAGACATCTCACGAACTGAGGAGTCCCGCTCACCATCTTCTGAAGTAGCTCCATTAGGGAGTATCTGAAGTATGTCGATACTGTCTGCTGAGCTCGGGACTGGGAGGCAAGCCCTCGACTATTGAACCGCTCCTGAAAATATAGTTTTTATTGTCAACTAAGTGGATTTCTTTCAGTAACGGCCGACGTGCAAAGTAGATGATTAGTATACTGGGTGTAATTTTAATCGCCGTTATTCTCTTAAGGGGTCATTGTATTCATCATTATAAACAACTTTTATTATAGGAAAAAAAAACTGAAATCGCGAAAAAAGAATCTGCTGTTCCCTACATTTTGACGAGTTAAGCGAACATTAATGTAGGGAACAGCTGTTTTTTTTAACGTTTTCAGGTTTGGTCCCAAAGTAAAAATTGTTTATAATGATGAGTATAATGACCACTTAACCCGTCGCACGCCAATTAGCAGACACAATAGATTTTTTATTGTTATCTGCACACCTGGGCGTCAATCGACGTTTAAAGAGTTAAGAGGATAATGGTGATTAGTATAATAATAACATCTAAGACTTAGTACCTACATCATTTTCAGATTTATCCCCAAAATTGAAAACTGTCATCAATTTGATAAATAATTAAAAGAAGTATATAGCAAAATAACAACTTACCCTAATATCACTAGAAGGAGGACTCTCCAAGCTCCTTGAATCCATGACGTCTCCTTGCAGCGGCGAATACAAATTGCCAGTCTTAGTGATGGGACATTGGAACAGGAACCTGATGATGTCGTACTGACTCTGTCTCATGAGCTGAACCACTTCGGGAGGAAGGAAGTTGCGATTCTTCTCTAGGAAGCCTTCGGCTTGGTAGACCACACGGCCGGCGAAGTGGTGGACCGCGAAGCAAATAGCGTCGGACTTCGGACGGACGTAGTATTTACTCTTGATGTTGTTATGGAACTTTTCTGTAAATAGAGCAATTGTTACAGTACATCATGTCGTAACGAAGCAAGATCTGGATCATTTGGTTTCACATCCATTCATACAAATGTTTTGTGTACAAGCTGTGTATAAGTGCTAGGCACCCCGTCGCGCACCGACAAAAAAGTCTTGAGCATTCCTGATGAAGTAACGCGCAGGGTCGGCCGCGTTAGAGGGTAAAGAGATTATTTGAATGGTACACTGATACCAATAAGAATTGCGGAAGGAATTAGAATCAAGATAATTAAAGTATTAAAAATAATTAAAAAAAAATAACTAATACTAATTAATATTTTAATTAGTACCTACTCACTAAAGTGCGATAGAAATAAAGTTGTAAGAATTACCAATAAGAGTTCTGTCAGTGGACCTCGGGAACCGACTCTCTTCATCCAACAAAGCCAGCATTCCCATTGGCCTTGACAACAGCATATCTAAAACCGGTCTGTTATCAGAGAACTCCACCAGATCTACTGGAACACCTTCCGCCATGTACTCCTGTTGTTCCCAAGTGAAGATGTGCTGATTGAAGTAGTACTGGATTTGTTCGTTGGCAATGTTGATGCAAAGCTGCTCGAACGAGTTGTTGTTGAAGTTCTCAAACCCAAAGATATCGAGTATGCCGATGGAGAGTTGTTCGTTTCTGGAAATGGTAATGAAAAAAATACTATCACTCGTGGTTGTCGTTTGTGTGTTTGTATTGGAAAATTCTGTTGATTCAGCATTGTTCGAACTATATTATTATCAGTTGGTTGGATTAAAAGAGACCAAAATAATTTATGTTGTACATAAACTCACGCCTTCTTCCCATGGGTGTAGGCAGAAACTACAGAACGCCACCTGCTATGTTCCTTACATACTCTTTTTGCCTCGTTTACGTTCATACGTATACATCTGGTCATACACGCACGCCGGTGCCGAGTATTCCGCGCCTGACCTTTCTGAAGAACATCACCAATAAGGTCACTATATGTCTTCACAGGGCGTCCCCTCCCGGCGTTTCCACTCACATCTACCTTGTAAATACCGTTTGTTAGTCGCCTTTCATTCGTCCTCTCAACATGACCAAACCATATAATATTAAGCATACTCATTTAAATTTTTTGTCACTAAGTAGGTAAGTACATCTTCTTTTAATTTATGTTATGTTGTTCCAAAATACACTTTTTTGTATTGATTCTGTCTTAACCATTGACATACAGTATTTTTGCAGGAGTGTCACTTGCTGTGACCACAGCAGCTTTGGAAAGGTAAGTGTAAAATACTTACACATTAGGTCTATTCTGGCACAGCAAAGCATTGATTCTCTCGACGATTCTGTCGAAGGCTCTGGCGTACAATCCCCTCGCAGTAGCGTCCCTGGCCACGGCGGCTTCCGTGGGCGAGCTGTGACGTGCGATTGTCTCTCCGCGAGCAACCACGCTGCTGCTCGTGAGGCACTCGCGGAGATCCACTGTCTCCACGCCGAGGAGGCAGGATGCTGTGGAAATGTAGAAGAAATATGAGAATTTTGATACTCTGAAAATTGCAGGATTGGAAAATCTTAGCCGTGAAATCGTGACAATGATATAACTAACGTAACTCCGGTACTTGTATGTATTAAGGTATGAATCCCTGTATACTTGAACAATTGGCACTGCTAACATTTTGATGACTGACCCGTTACAAGAAAGCAGTCAAAGTCAATGACTTTAACGCCTTCTAGACACAAAAATAAAATATACATCCAAACAAAAATCTCCACAACCGTCATTTAAACGGTGTCCCATTATAAACTCGTAATCTGGTCATTAGTTTACCTCTGTGCAGCGGTGCGGTGTCAATGATGGTTGCTTTGTTATCCGTGTTGTCTTCGCCAGCTGTTTCACCGAACTCTATGTCACCGAGATGCAGGATAGCCGCTAACATCTTGTAGATAACCAGTACTTCCTCTTCTTGGAATCCAACTACCTGAAAAATATATTGATTCGCATTATTTATTTAAATCTTTTTCAATATTTTTTTTTATACTATTTAAAAAATTTCCTTGACGAAACGCCACTCTGCCATTCAGATTATGGAACTCTAGTCATCATAATTTGTTACTGCCTAGTTATGAACAAAACGAATACCTGTAAATTTTATGTTACCCACCTTAAAAGCTTGGTTGAGTTGTCTCCAACGGTGCACATTGTGCTCCCTATGGGTGACGGACAATGGTTGCAGGTAACGATGTCTCGACTTCAGTTGCTCGTCCAGATAGAACTTCCTCCAGCGACCCTCACTCTCTAAGCCATCGTATAGGTAGTAGAACACGTGGAAGTTGCTTTCACCCCTGAACATTGTAAAATCGAGACCTTTATTCCATTATAATATTCGAAAGAGAAATGTAATTGCAATGCGTAAAGCTAACAGTAGGTAATTCAAGTTTAAGTAAAGACCTTTTAAGAATATTATACCTCGATTAATGCAAGTAAAAGCCTGCCTCGCAGCTGGCACGTATAACCCATATCCGCAGCCCGTATCAATTGACAAGATTTTATTTTATGCTTATTGCTCATCGAACACCGACACTTGAATTTAAATTTCGGTCAATTGGCTCTTACAATTTACTCGGAAGTTTTTTGCGGGTCACTGTAGAAAGTGCTACACTTGGAAAAAAACTAAATAAATATGTATCTACTTACAATGCTTGATGTACCACTCTGGACTGTTCAAGAAGATACACCGATATTCTAGCGCCAGATATTCGGCCAACTCTCATCATAGACAAATCTAGATATTTGCCGAAACGAGAACTGTTCGCGTTGATGCCTGTGCGAGCGTTACCGAAGGCCTCCATTATTGGATTCACTTGTAAGATCTTTTCTTCCAAGTTTCGGTTTTGGGTCTGGAATTATAAAATGGAAATTACTTAGTTGCAAATAGGTAATTATAACCGAAGTTAATAACTTGGTCAAGGTCATAAACGTGGCTATATTACAAGGTTCTTAAAAGCATTGTAATTAAAAAAAGTTCTTTATATCAAAACTAGCTCTACAATTAACCCCCTTATTCATAAAAAACTAAAACGCTCTATAAACCTAATTTATTTATAGAAGTGTTTTGTCAATTTCTTTCGAATTATGATTTGAGTTTGAAAGAAGAAGACAAAACACTTCTATAACTTAGTTAGTTTTTTTATGAATAAGGGGGATTATATTTAACTTACCTACCGAGATAAAATAATAAATATAATAAATAAATAAATATCCTTGGACATTTTCACACAACGCCATCTAGTCCCAATCTAAGCAACCTAATGCTTGTGTTATGGTAACGAGATGGTTGATAAACTACTTATATACATTTTTTTTTTTTTTTTTGTAAATACATACATATTATAGATAGAAAAACACCCAGACTCGGAACAAACACTTGTAGGTCGTACAAATATTTGTTCCGCGCGGGAATCGAACCCGCGACATGCTGCGCAGCAGTCAATCGCTCAACCACTGCGCCAAACGTGTCGTCAAAATGGCAGGCAGTGGTCGTAGAGTGAATTATAGTACTTAATACTAGAAGGTATGGTGAAATATCGAGAAGTAGGTACTTGCAAGTTCCGTAGTAAGACAACAGAACATACCTTCGACAGAAACACAAGGTGTTTCAGCAAAAGGTTAGCAGACTCAGTCTTCCCAGCGCCACTCTCCCCAGAGATGACGATGGCTTGGTGCAGCTTCTGGTGCATCAGCGCCTGGTGCGCCGCGTCCGCCACCGCGTAGATGTGCGGCGGGTTGTCTGACCGACACCGACCTTGGTATATCTGTTGAGTCTAGAACAATTAGAATAATTCACATAATAATACATAGAGAAGCAAAAAAGCTAACTTTAACAGGATTTATGCCGTTGCCGAGTTGATTAGAACTCAATGAAGAGTAAGATCCCATATTTGAGCATAATCTATTCGAAATCATGACATCATAATCTATAACAGTTCCTAAACCTACTTATAATAAAGAATGACGTGTCTAAAAATCCCGTTTCACATTTTCACCACACGCAAATAGCAAAGCAAAGCAGCGCTTAGTAGCCCACACATTAATAATAATAAAGTCCAAACGCGTGAGGACGAATTAATTAAACACCTTCGCTCTACCCAAAAGAGAATATTTTTAATGTTGTGGTTACTTTTAGGCGTCATAAAAATTACCTTTGTGGTATAAATTCCCACGTCGGTAAATGGGTTTACGGCAACCAGGATGTCTCCTATATAAGTGTAGATCTGGTTTTGTGTGTATCTCTTCTGCAGTTGTTCCACAATAGCATCTTCTGTCAACACTTCCAATGTCGCCAGATCATCGGTGTACATTTTCTCTGGTCGCGCTTTTCGATGCGATTTGAGTTTCCCTCTCTTGGTCGTGGCATCAGGCGCGCGAGAGCCTCGCCCTTCGGCTCTCTGTCGTTTTATCTCCGCTTGAAGCTCTTTACGGATCTATAAAAATAACGGAAATGTTGGGTCATATGGAATTATCCAACTAAGACTGCAAATGATTAGTGAACATAGTTGCCAATTCTCACCTTATCCTCAAAGCTACTGACAGCGAGTAGTAGAGGATGTTCCAAAAGTTCTCTCGCAAATGGTCTCTGATTCATGTCTTTTATCAAACAGTCTGCGATAAAGTCTACGAGTTGCGGCGAAAACATTTCTGGATGGGATAAAGATGGCGGCGGGTTCCGAGGTATTTGGAATAGTGCCCTCATTGGGTGCAGGCCCGACAGTGGCGGTTCACCTTCAGCTAATTCTATAGCCGTTATGCCCACTGACCACACATCGCAGCGGCAGTCATAAGATTCGTCCAGCTGTTGTTCACATGCTATGACCTGCAACCGAAAACAATTCAGATATGACCTTAAACCGTCACTACAATACGAGATCATTACCTATAGCCACTTTCAAAACGTAGTCACTAGTATTGTATTCGGGGTCACGAATATTGTTCTCATTATGTGGAACAGCTAGATAATAAATAGCAATTAGGTACTTTTGCAATTGTTGATATTTAACTAAATTTATTGACATTTTACCTCTGGAGCCATCCAATATGGCGTTCCAACTGATGTATTTCGTCTGGCAGCTGTAGCAGCCAAGTGAGATGAAACTCCGAAATCAACGAGTTTGACTTCGCCATCTTCTGTGAGAAGAATGTTATGCCCTTTGACGTCCCGATGCATACAGCGGTGCGCGTGTAGATGTGTCAAGGCCCGTACGGTTCCTCGCAACACATACGCGAGTTGTGGTTCGGTGAGACTGCTACCGCGAGCCCGCATTCCCGCGCATAAATCAGTCACCGAACCGCCGGTACAGAGCTGCAAATACAAAGGTCATGTTGATTTATGCCTTTCGCATAAAGCTCGGAATAGGCAGCCTATAAATAAAACGTATACCGACCTCCATGACGAACCATATTTGGTCGTCATCTGAACACACGCCGCGTTTCAAGAACAGACCGAAAAATTCCGGGATATTACGATGCCCCGATAAGTCACGAAACACGAGAAATTCCTCTTCTATTTCTTCTATATTTTCTGTAATGTTTTCCAAAATCTGTAACGAAGTAAATAGAAAACTATCAGAAATATGTTCAATGCATGAATTTATATTGTGCACATAAATTGGGATCCAGTTAAGTTATTGTGTTCCAAACGAGAGGCGGCAAAGCCATGCCATGTCATGTATTGTTTAGCAGCCTTGACATCAATACTACATTTGAGATAACATCTATGCAATCAATTACATGCGTATGCTAACAATACTTCCATAAAAATTCGTCGACCTATTCTGTATACACAGCATTCTCATTCATTGTGTGAGTACTTACACGTTTATTCAAATATGTGTATTTTTTCTGTCCAGAAGCGCCTATTTGCAGATATTAATTACTTATATCAGTAAATTACCGCAATCTTTATTCAAATTAAAACATTCAACAACTATGCCTTAATAGGGAACCCATTACATTGAATTGTTAATAAACTAAAACTTGTAGGGCTAGTGTGACTCCGAGGCAGTTTCTCTCGGATTTCACCCGTACGAACAGTTTACGAGTGCATGCCCTATAAAATATGTTGTTGACCTTAGTCGTGCTCATACTAAAATAACATGTGGAAATAATCGTAGGCACCGCGGTATTCTTGACGATAGCTTTTAAATGACGGCAGCTCATGTGTAAACCTAAGATAAGGTTAACAACTTTTATAGTGACTAACACTGATACCGGTCTAGTGCAGGTCTGCTAGTAAAAATATATTTCCTGGAGGCGAGACAATTAAGATTACCTACATGTTCAACAGGTAGATTATTATCTGTGATGCTATTTAGATCTATAGGTACAGTTGACCTTCTAAAGGTTAGAACAATCATAACAAATTATAAAACGACACAGGTATTATTTTATATAACATACAAAATGTTTCATCATTTGTGAGTCATCGAATATCGCTATCTCAAACGCTGCGGGCTACCCGTCTGGCGGTCTTCTTGACCTTCGTTCACTAAGTGCCCTCTTCTACAAGCTTGCATTGACCCTGACAGGGACGGTCGCCTGCATCGACTTCTATCTAGTTATAAAATATCGTACATTATCAGTCCTACCTTTAGATCCGCTTAATCTTACCAAACTTCTGTGTTTGGCTGTTATAGCCTTAAAACGACCGGAATGATTTTAGAACAAGAAGCAACTTAGTGAAACTTTATAACAGTGTGATAGTTTCGCGTTTGTGCATACATTCAAAGAGGCCGATATCTATTCAAATTGCTTTTACAGTTCCATACAAGTCGTTGCGTTTCGTTTTTCTTTGTCCGTGGACTGACTGACCTTAACAGCAACCCGCCTGCCAGTTTTCTTATCCCTAGCGCAGTACACCTCTCCATAAGTGCCCTCTCCTATGAGCTCCTGCAGAGTGAACCGGTCCCTAGGGTCGGCTGCCCGGTCCAGCTCCACGTGCTGCGAGAGCCCGCGGTACGCCACGTCGCTGCGCATGGCTCAGCACTCGCATTGAGACACCATCTAGAAAATAAGAATGTGCCGATAAAATGTCAGAAAGTTTGAGGAAAACACCTGGATGACGAACGCAAAAAATTGACAAGAATGGCGAATCTAACCAATGGATGACTTCGAGCAGAAATAATGATGAGAATGGTGATTTAATTAACATAAGTATAACATAAAATTGCTAGGCTAAACATAGTAAATTAAGGACGTTGCTGCCCATGAATAGCAAACTTGTTCGCACTATAGTGTCACAAGACTTGCATAGACCAAAGGTGTCAAAGTTAAAGGACGTCGCGATAGGTGCTAGCAATGTAGTTTTCCTAAGTAAATATTCGGAATAATCGAAGCTGAACAAATATGTAGGTACTAACTAAGTAAGTTAGCTGGGGTAATGAGGTGAAATTAATCGAGTTCGGAAATTCGTAAATCTTTCATCAATATCCTGTCTGTGGAAATTAACATTTATCTACTAACATATTTACACGCTAGAGCATTATTTCATAAGAGATATAAATGATAATAGGTAAGTAATTTAACGTGTCGACACTCGACACCACTTCTATTTCAATTCAGTTCGGTTATGCTTGGGTGCCAGTAACACTTTGGGATTTATCTTGTAATAGTGCAATAGTAGAGAATTACTGAGTAAATGGACAAGCACTGTCTGTAACTTCTTGGTTAAGTCGAAACGGCATAAAAAACCGTGAAAAGATGACCCCGTACCGTCTGGCATTTCGCTCGCTTTAAAAATGTTACTCTATGTCTAGCGTATACGTCAATAAATTAATGCCTCATTCGTAGATTACTGATTGCTGGTCACAATCGCGTATATACGTATCGTCACATTATAGGCACAAAATGCATCGTTATGATAAAAAGTCGAGTAATTAGCACGTGAAACAGTTGAAACATCCGGCAAGAAATAACTGTACCGCAGCCGAACCGAACGCATCCGCAGAACTTTATTGATTTCTAATAAAAAATAATACTATCTACCTATCTCAACTCTTTTATTTGTATACCTACCTATATATATAAATTATTATAAATTGCTGCTTTCTTTTATTATGGATTGAATAAATGTGAGACAACTAGAAAGTAAAATTTAAAATATTCCCTCAATACTATAGCGATGCAGACTTAGGTAATATATTAGAATACTCGTATATTCTAATTCATGTTAATTCGTACGACTCGACGACAGACGAAATTACGCGATAAGCGTGTTTTTTAATACACCATTTATCTGTTTGGTTTGCAGACTAAGCAGTTTTAAATAGTAATATATTCACGACAATTTGCTGCTCAGTAAGGAATACTAAGTTGGATTCTGAAAAAGGAAAGGAACGGCATTAATAAATTGAATATGCCGTTGCATGCGCCATCGCGTGGCGGCGTCATGCGTGCTCGAATAGAGGATGGAGTGCTGTACCTATCTATGCAGTTGTCAATAAACTTGCACAGCAATCACATGATCATACTAATGACATGGCTATAACGTATAATATAATTCAGTGTTAAAAAGTTAACGGATACTTGTTTACGCAGTGGCTGCATACAATCGTACTCTATAAAAGGCAAAATTGTCAAGGACAACGAAACGACAGAATAATATAGGAAGACTAAAAATAAATAAATAAAATATCTAAAACAACAGTTTTAATAACAGAGTCATCATAATTAAAGCCACAACAAGACATAACGATAACATCGATTTCCGCCAAAGTTACCTAGTGCACAATCACTCGTCAACTTTCAAACATAGTTTTAATGCTCTTGAGGAACTCTGTCACATAATGTTGCCATATCGGTAACATTACAACGAAGACATAACTTATTAACTTCTTGTTTTTGTACACAAGTGTGGTGTTAAATTGGTGTCAACCTTGATGGATTGCCGGTGTGTCGTAATTATCACTACAATGAGTCGACAATATTTGAAAGCCCACACAAACATTTTCGATGGAGGCAATTTGTACAGAGTAGTGACTTTGCAGTATATTCAACAAATAATATTATAGATGTAATGTACCCGATTCATACATTGTTATTATGACATAGGCAAGACATAGGTATACTCAACTCACTTATTTTGATATGTCAATTTCAATGATCGTTCTTCACAACAAATACAAATAGCCAATAAAATTTATTTAACAAAGTTATGTATGATGGATAAGTAAATGAACGTTTGTCTCCTGTGTAGACCTTGGTATGACGTTATGACATCATGCGTTACATATTGGTATAACATAGCATTTCTAACGAGGGGAGATTATGAGAGCACATAGTAATATCAAGTAATGTCAACAAATTGAACCAAAACTGGATATAGTGTAGTTGTATAAATAATGTAAATCGCAAGTTTTATATAAATGCTCATGATACCAATGCTATTTATTTTGTATGAATTGTTATTTAAACCCAAAAAATGCGCCTAAACATCACCTAAAAATTGTTTTCCGTTAAAAAACATTAAAACCGTTATTGTGTCCTAAATATATAAAAGTTAGATATAATATACTTTAGCGGACCTATTTTTAGAGAACTACCGAAGAACAATATTTTTACCATAGCACGCCAATCACCAGAAAGTTCTTTGTCTGATAGAAAGCTACACAATGGCTGAGTGTCATAGATGCTTATCATATTTTTTTTTCAGAAAACTGGTGAATCAAATAATTTCGACTTGATTCACAAGTTTACGGAAAAAAAATTGTTTAAGTAGGTACCATAAAACATCTATGGCACTCAGCCATTTAATTGTGTAGCTTTCTATCAGACAAAGAACTTTCTTATCGTAATCAATACTTGCAGAGATGACCTCCTACAAACAAACAATTTTACGTCTTTATAATATTAGTTTAACAATTTATGTGTTCTTTATGTAGCATGTTGTACATTGGAATATTTGGAATAGAGAAAATCCTACTTCGAGTACCTATCTCCAAACTTTTTATCTTGTGTGGTAAGATTACGATGGAATCGAGACTAGATTTTTCAATTTCAACAAATCACTTGGATATTGTTGTGTACAATTTTGTTGCTTGTTTACAATGTAAATCCATGGACCGGGTGTACGGTATTGAGTACCTAGCTAACTTTTGTGGTAATTCACTATAACCAGGAGATCAACCGATGACGTTAGTGTTTTCCACGAAAATGAGTAGGTTAGTAATAAGTAGTAGGTCTCTATGTTGTTTGTAATTATGAACCACAAACATAATTAGTAATGATGTTTTAATTACCGTAACAAATAATTAAAATGGCGTTAGCGTTAATACTTCGTATTTACAGTAGAGATACTAGCAGTAGATGTAGATGTAGTGACAAAAATTTAAAAGATTATGCTTAGAGTGTTTGGTCATGTTGAGAGGATGAATGAAAGGCGACTAAAAAAAGTTATTTACAAGGCAGATGTGAGTGGAAACGCAGAGAGGGGACGCTCTAGGAAGACATAATAAAGTGGCCTTATTTGTGATGTTCTTCAAAAAGGTCAGGTGCGTAGTACCTATTCGCAACCGGCGTGCGTGTATGACCAGATTATGAACGTAAACGAGGCAAAAGTAGTAGGTATGTAAGTATCGTAGTGGTGTTCTGTAGTTTCTGCTTACCCCCATGGGATGAAGGCATCAGTTTATGTATATGGGTACTAGCAATTTAGTAAAAGAAGTGTAATCAATTACGTCAGTATGAATGAGTCGCAAACGACGGTAAAGTAAAGTAAGTCATCGGTGCGAAACGAGAGTCGTGGCACAAAAAGTCTCAATAATAGATTGTTTGCATGATGTGATCGTATCGACCGTTGATCCTAATGCGGCGTAAACTGCGTAACGTCTGCAATTAGTCAACACAAAACATCATAAAAATATTTTCATGTAAAAACAGGTCTCTCGTAGTGTGACTGACGGCCGCGACTGAAGCTACTTTCACTGATTGTTTTTGTCACGAAGACAATGTTGCGACGGCCTGGCGAGCTCATTGTGATAATTATAAGGTTTAACACAGTTGTCATTTTAACCGCAACTTTTTAGTTGCATCCTCGCTAACAATAGATGCACACAACGCACCTTCACTATAATCTAGTAATCCTGAAATAAAATCAACTCTATAAACTGAGTTATCTTGTCATTACGCAATAAAAATGAATTGCTACTGTAGAGTAAAATAAGTGTAACAAGCTATAAAATGAATAAACTTGCACAAACAAAAAGGTTTCTATTTTTCTTCTGCTTGTACATTTCCGTGTGTGTTTGTATGTATTGGTACAATAGGAGGTCACACTCGAGTAGTTACATATGTGAATATGTGTAATGTGATTAAATAAATAGGAAATTAGTTGCATACTGCATTGCTTTCCGAGTTTCTTATTAAGTACGCTGCGCTGACGAAGGGGACCGCATCACCGCATGTTTCAACTCATTGTTTGCTTTCGTTCCTGCATGTGAAAAATTATATTATTACATCTCTTCTAAATCTAGTTTTTAATTGCAACTTGTACAAGCATTAATTTAGTAAGAAGGAATTTCAGTATTTGTGTTGAACGATCTCAAGTCATGAGAGGGCAATGTGTTTCACAAGACTATTTTAGACACAACGTTCCCAGGTTCAATAGCGGGTATTGTATTGTAATACCTAATAGCATTTCCGTTGTGCTTAGCACTTTCTATTTTGATAGATAAGTTGATAATTTGTAATAAATATTTGTACCTATATTTGTTTTTCACTATTATGGAACAGAACCTACCTTTCATCTTGGTACTTATAACCTTGTGGACTCGATATTATTCAAAATAGGTTTGGAACGGTTACTCGCGGTCAATAACGGTATATTATCCGATATGGTAGGAGGCAAAAGCCACAGAATACCTACGTAAGAATGGAACTTTTTGCTATCAATATGGATTGATTTCTATTCAGGGCTACAAGCTACTAAGTACCTACAATACTGATAATTTTCTGACGAAAGTCTTTAGGACTGCATCCAACGACAACCAAACCAATACTTAAAGGCTCTTACAGACAGAGGCGATATCGCGTCGCGACGCGATATTTTTCTAAGGATATAATATCGAAATATCGCGTCGCGACCGCGATATCGCCTCTGTCTGTAAGAGCCTTAAGTCGTTTTGTTATTTTATTTGGGGCCTGGCAATCCGAAACTTTGACAGGTAAATAATCTATGTCATCAACTGTTTACTGTGAAGTATCTCTTTGACGCCAATGGCATAATATAACTATTATATTAGATACAAGTCATTTCCTAAGCTTCGACTATAAAACAAATAATTTTCTATGGTCAAGCATGTGAAAGAGGTGTTAAAAATAATGACGTGCCAAGCCAATAATGACTGCCATTCAGTTGCGGGAATAAGAGCATTAAGTTTTGGTCCAATGGCCGATGTAAGGCGATAGGCAATTTGAAATATTACCTCCAATAAGCGAGATAGTGAAGTCCATTGCCGTGAACCGACATTTCTTTTATAGTGTAGGGTAATCAATTTTATACTCGTAATTGTAGCGAAAGCGTTAAAGAAAATTTGTTGATATTTTGTTTGAGCAGATTGTACCTATTGCGTCTAATGGTGGTTGCGTGGCATCGCGAATAAAGAACCAATTCTTAACGGGTCTTGGGAAATCTAAACTTAATTGCAATTACTACCTATCAAATAGAGAGCTTCAATAAAATCGAAATACATATACATACAATCTACTTGAACTCTACTATAATATTAGGTAGGTAGATAGCCACGAATATGTAATCAAAATTTTTCTACCGGATAATCTATGTAATGTCACAGAATACATAATAGTAAAAGTACAGAAGATTCACTCTGCAAAATCATTTAGATAAATAGCGACTCTTGTTACGACACAATAAAGTGCAATTCAGGTCGCACAGCGTTAATTACCTACAGTTATACCTCTCTCTTTCTGTCGCATAAATGCGATAGAAAGAGAGGCAACTAGGCAACAAGGTACAAGAGTTATAACTCTTATACCTTCCGACTCTTTATGGTTGTCTTCTTTTACAACGCGGTGCGTGAGTGAGTATTGAACTAACGTGCGCCCCGGCCGGCGCGCGGCAGCCCACACTGAATTAGCCCGACAAGTCGAGCTCGCCGCGTACTTATAGCTTCAAACCTAAAATGCTTAGTGCACCTGGCCTGGGCATGTTACAAATCTAATCACATTATCAAGTGACCTAAGTAGGTACCTGACCTTAAAACAATGGAACAAAAATGTAAGACAGTGGATTTAGCTTCGTTGATTCAATATTGTAGTACAACGAAGCCTTAGAGATGCATAATGCAATCCTTTCATGGCATTATAGCGAACCGCATAATGCTCGGCCACGGTCGCCGGACGAACTGCCTGACGGATGGCATAACGCACACACGTAGGAATTCAAGCCTGCAAAGTGCTGACACGTGCGAAATATAAAGTGACAAAGTACACATTACGTAGAACAGTGATGATTACTAATATTAGACATGTTCGAACAAAGAATGTAATTTTAAAGAAGGTATAGTAAAATGAGATAATAACAAAAAAAAACTATAAAATCGATGGAAACATGGAGAAGCTACACGCTATAAAAGTTTTTGGAAGGATTATTCCTGTCCTTGTCGCGCGGTGCGGAGTCGGACAATATGTTTAAAGTATGAAGTTGCATAGTCGTGACGACACTTCTGTGATAATGCCATCTTTGTCTTGTAGTCATTTTAAAACGTTAAAAGTTTGCAAAATATGGATCCTACCTACTATAGGTGCACCTCTGCCCAAACATTCGGGGAATTCAGGGGTGATGTTATGTCATTAGAAAACAATATTTTTATACAGTTAAAAAAATACCATTCATCCCAATTATGTCTACTGAGTTCTATTACTCAAAGGTAGACATTACACCGTAGTAGGTACAGTAAAAAAATTGAGGACAACGTTAATTTATGTCATCATGGTTTATCTAACGTACCTATCTATTATACCTACCTACCTACTATTGAAACAGTTGCCAATTTTAACTACAAGCCTCGTAAACGAACTCCTGTTTAATTACTGGCTGTGAGACATAATTAATGCGATTGATTTATTAATTCGTGCTTAGACATATTTTACGTAAGGTTAATAACATTCCTATGAAAACGTAGGTATTTGCATTACTGTAGGTACCTATGTGTAATCAAAGCCAAATTAGCTTTGATTACACACCTACAGTAACACCTAATATTGTTGAAGTAACGTGTTTCCAGAGTAAGTACCACCCACAATAACATGTTTACGAAAAATCACACGTAAAACTTACAAAATTGAGATCGCTTATGTAACGTGCAATATATACTTACGTAGACAGTGGGAGTTACCAAACTTCCTTGTGTGACAATCGCGCCGGTAACATGATGCATGCAGCTCATATATCAGAATACTTGCAATTTACTGTACCTACCTTTGTACTCTATTATTACTTAAGACGCAAATAAGTACCATCGGCCTTGAGTAGTTAGCTTGCGTCGTACGTCCACCCAGTAATAGGACTCGCCCATCAGGGAGCGCAGTCCCAAATTGGCGCCTTATTAATTTATTACACATAAAACAAAAGGTATTTTATATCAAAACACGTTTACACTACAAGTTAAATAATTATATTATCTTTAAAATGGTGAAGGTTTAATAAAATACGCTTGATAGTTTTTGGGTGATTCTCAGTTTTTTATCCGCATTTGACATAACTTTACAAATTAATTACACTGTGTAGTGTACTTAATATAAACATAATCTAAAATATTCACATATTTAGTTATTAAGAAAATGCTCCAATTTATCATATATTTTTTCCAAATCATTAACACTACTCGTCTATACGTGATCTTCAGTTTAAAATCATGAAAAGTCTGGTATCGTTGTAATGTAACCCAGGGAATATGATTGTGTAGTTACCGAAGTTAAATTCAAAGTCGAAGTCGTTTTTTTTATTAAGTAGGTACCTATTGTTATACCTATTATGGTGTGTGCCTTTTAGTCTGTGCTAAATAAATCTATTTTCTTTCTTTCTTTCTTTCTTTCTTTCGTTTATTTCAAATAGGCACATATTATAAAAGGCACTTTTGAACGTCAAAAATTAACAAGAAAATAGAATTGATTCTAGTTGCCCCTTCCAAAAGGTAGTTTCGTATGGATAAGAATGGGCAAGAAACTCATCCGTTACTCTTCACTTTACTGAGTTGATTATAGAGTAAAATTGCAATTGGTATTAATATTAAGATACAGGGAAGAACAACAAAATTACTGGAAATGTGGCACAGTTCCATCTTTAAGTCACAGTTTTACTTACAAGAGTTTTACTTATCTTCGGAACGTGACTATCGATGTGGAGACAAGCCAGGGGGCTTCGATAATCGTGACGCTATGATATATGTTTATTCATCAAAAAAAAAATACAGATAGTTACAGCAACAAACAGTGGGTAGAGATAAGTGGGTAATTAGGTATGTTGTAAAATCTGTACTAAAATTAATAAAACCCTGCCTCTCAAACTAGGTTATAACCTGTATTTTGAGAAACAGTGTGCGGCCACCAAATTCTAAAACACGAATAGGTACTGTTACAACAATTAATGAATGGTGTCGTTCTACCTGCAGTAATTTATGTGATTCTGTGATAGTTGTGATGTATGTGTATGTGTGAAAGGGTGTGTATAGTGGAAGTAGAGTATTGTGTGGGTGTGTGTGCATGTGTGAAAAGGTGGGGTGGACGGAGAGTGCGTGCGCGCATGTTTAAATATGTGTATGTTATTGAAATCTGAGTGTGTAAGAGATTAGGTGACGTATGTGAGTAGAGACTCCGTGTAGGCATAGTCCCTCTCTAGTAGCCACTCTGTTACTTTAATTTTAACCGCGTGGGTATTTAGTTTTAAGATTTTTAATTCTTTATTTATCTTATTGTAAATATATTTACTAAGTATGTAAAATTGATGCGTTGCAAAAGTGGTTTTATGTTGAGTTCCACTTATGAGTTGAATTCGCTTATTTGGATTTGGCGGCGGCAGTTTAACATGAGTTCTTAAAATCGATCGAAGCACGAAAATCTGACGTACCGTAAGGACTTTGCAATTAGAGTATAGATCAGTTGTTGGGTATCTGTAAGGTTTTCTGGTCATTACTTTAAGTATGGCTCTTTGTGCTCGTTCTACTCTTAACATTTTAGTTTTTGTTGCTCCGCCCCAAGCAGTTATACAATATCCAATAACAGATTGGCAAAGAGCATAATACACCATCTTCAGAGTGTCAAGTTTGGCTGACTCCCTCAGTGATTTAAAGACATGTATAAGGCGCATTGTTCTTGTGGTTAAGGCATCAATCTGTTTATCCCATCTTAGTCCGTCATCAATATGAACTCCGAGATATTTTATATTGTCAGATCTTTTTAGAGTTGGACAGTCACAAGATGGTATTGGATTTGAACATGAGTGAGCTGTTACACTAAAGGTAAGTGGCGGCATCGCGTTTTGTCGGATTGCGAATGGGATGTAAGTGGTTTTGGTTAAGTTGAGTGTCAGAAGGTTAGAGTTCAGCCATTTCATTATTTTGGAAAGGGCTGCTTCTGCAGTAGTCTTAACCATGTCCCAAGAAGGTCCGTAAACGAGGATCGCGGTGTCATCTGCGTACGCGTAGATATCACAGTTAGGCAGGTTCATCTTGCAAAGATCGTTTACGTAGATTTGAAAGAGTATGGGGCCGAGTATACTACCTTGGGGGATGCCGTATGTAATTAGCTCTTCGTCACTATAATATGCATCAACCTTGACAAGCTGCGTTCGATTTTTAAGGTAACTTTTAAAAATTTCAAGTTGTATTCCACGCACACCAACACATTCCAGCTTGTCAATAAGTTTGGGAACAGAAACTGTGTCAAAGGCTTTAGAGAGGTCCAGACAGATCCCCAGGCACTTTATTTTATTGTCTAGCTTGCTGGCAACCTGCTGCGTAAAGTCCAAAACTGCATCTTCTGTCGACACCCCTGTACGAAAGCCGTATTGGTTTTTGGCAATGATGTGGTGTTTATCCAGGAATTTCCTTACGCTAAAATTATTGTATTGTAGCCATGACGAGAAAGCAACGCTTTCTAGCAAAAATCAAGAGTAAATAATAGGCTTTGATTCATTAATAACAATGGTGTGTAAAATAGGAAATAAATCTATAAGTATCACGTTTTAACTTTATAACTATAACTGTTGTTTAAAGTGCTATCATGTACCCTGTACCTACCTATATTTGCAATCCATTGGAGCAAACATCACACAAAATAATACAAGTACATAAGTATACTGTACCAAATAGTTTACAAAAAGAAAAAGGCTTGCACACTTTATTTGGTTCTTGTAAACTGTTGCTGTATGTATAATATAATATCATTTAAATTAGAACTTACATTAAAAAAATTATTGAAATTATGACAAAGTTCGCGCCATTACGATACCACCATCATTTGTTTTTTTTTTGGATAGAGCAAGAAAATAACAAAACCCAAAAAGCCTTAAAATTGTATTATACTCTACAAAATAATGAATCTGTGATTTACCCAAAGTAACAAGTTGAATCATTAAAAATTGGATTTGTTCGATTTCATTCTTTATTTTATTGATTACCGTTAAGTTGAATTTTTCTATAACTAAGCGCCTTGCGTATAACAAAGCTCTGAAATACAACCACTAAGAGCCGGCAGACCAACTCTTTTCACCTGTGGAGACACCATACTTAGTATAGGTACTAAAACTGACCATTTCTCTTATTGACACCTCTTGACACCTCTAGCTTTTTCCCTATTCCTTTACAGGGGGAACGGTCACGCAGCGGGCGCAGGTGTAGGGTGGGGGTACGACACCGGCCGGCGTGCACTTGAAAAATTCGCCTATTGTCCCGTTTTTTGATGTATTTTTTAGGCTTTCTCCAAAAATAAGGGTCTTGCATACACAACAATTGCTCTGAAATACTACCACTGAGAGCTGGCAGACCAACTCGTTTCACCTGTGGAGACACCATACTTCGAATGGGTACTAAAACTGACCATTTCTCTTATCGTTTTATTTTTGCAACAATGTTGCGCGCATCATAGCTCTGAAATGCAACCAGTGAGAGCCGGCAGACCAACTTTTTTCATCTGCGGAGACGCCATACTTTGAATGTGTACCAAAACTGACCATTTCCCTGATCGTTTTTTTTTTTCGTAACAATGACGCCTCTTGTAAGCGCTATAACTCGAAGTTGCAACCACTCTGAGCAGGCAGACCGACGTCATTCACATTAGGGGACTACTCTACAACCCATCGAAGTAAATCTAACGGTATCCATGATCGTTACGAAAAATCCTGTGACCTCTTAGTCTATAATTCCATGGTATGGAACTAGAAAATACTTTGACTAAGGTGAGATGTCAGATTCATGTTACACGTCATTATGCGACTACTGTAGGAGGGGTTTTACACTATGGTGTATTAGGATCATACCTATGATCCAGTCCTATCTCTTATCCTAAATAGTTTAGTTTTAGTTCTTTGATGTCTTTGATCCTATTTTTTGTCTTAGGTGGATGTAATGGACGACGTGTCGGTTGTGTGTACTATTGCTTCGGCAGTCTGTATTATGTTATTATTAAAAAAAAAAACCGGACAAGTGTGTGTCGGACCACGCACAATGAAGGGTTCCGTAGTTGGGATGAATTTGTCCCAAAAACAAACTTAATTTTGTAGTTGAATAACATTGTGCTCCCATAGATCGATATACGTCACTGTCAATTTATTCTTCAACTGCAAATGAAGGGTCCACTGCAATAATGATGAATGTCCAAAAAACATTTTTTCTTATTCAGTAATGCCATTCGGTCACTTGACTATGTAGTTATGAAATCGCGTTTACAAACTTAGCAATATCGCTGACAGTCCCGAGATAAAACGTTTTTAATATTTTGGCTACACGGCTAGAACGCTTAACGTCACAGGTGTTCACGACAATAACGATGAATGTCCAGTCGCAGGCGCCTCGCACTGACCGCCATCTTGCTGTCAAAGAAATAATAAATAAATACATATACTTTAACTTTAATAAACAACATTTCATTACCTTCCGGTCCGAGTTTTTTCACACCGATTATAAATTTAAAACCCAGTTATCTTAAAACAAAGTTCAATGGACATTCATCATTATTGCAGTGGACCCTTCAAATGTAAGTTTGCAATCGCAAAAAAAAACTTTTATTATGTGATAAAACTACTTACTTGAAGTTAAAATGATTTTCGGACTTTTTCCTTTACAAACCGTCAAAAAAATTAATTGCCTTACAATTTAGAATATGGCAGTAGCAAAACTGAAAATAGAAAATCCTCAGGCAAAATCACATAATTTTATTGCCGGATTTTGTATTAGGAAATTATGAAAATAAATGTTAAAATTCAATATACCTACAATATGCAAGACATGTCTCTTTGATCCTGTCTAACAACAAATGTCAAGTCTTTGATCAAAGACGAAATGATTCCTAAGTTTAAATTACATTACCGTATAAATATGACTCATAGATCCTATTTTTGGGGGGTGATTGTGATCCTAGTGATCCTAGATATATTATAGCGTAACTGTAACCTAAGGTTCGCTCGTTTTTAGGGTTCCGTACCAAAATGGTAAAAAAGGAACCCTTATGGTGTCACTCAGTCTGTCTGTCTGTCTCTCACAGCTGGATATCTCAAGAACTACTAATGCTATCAACTTGAAATTTGGAACAGTTTTATATGACGTTTACCCAACTATTTTGCAAATAAGAAAGAAATAAAAATATTTATATTTTTTCTAGTAACATGTGCTGAAAGGGGGTCTTAAAAATTCAAAGTGGGGCTACTAGGGCATGTGGGGTATCAAATAAAAGAGCGCCGTTTGCACATTCTTAAACATTTTTTATTTTTTTTTAGGTCGCATAGTTTTCAACTTTTGATGAAAAATGTAAAAAAAAATACCGTTCTCCCTCCTTATCTCCGAAGTTTGCAAAGGGAAAAATCTGAAATTATTCTGTGTGATAGAAGTTTATGTAAAGATTACAGGAAAAATAAAACAATGTCTCTAAATAGCACACTTTTTCAGAAATCGGAATCGGTGCGCTAGTCCGATTCGCTCGTGACCGGTTTTTTTTCTTTCTCGGTAGCTTATTATTTTTGTGATAACAGTGGTACTTTAATTCAGCCGATTTATCTTATCGTGTGGATAGAATCGCGTAGTAACGCTTATTACTATTAAAGCGTGGCGGTTGTGCATCGATCATTAGTAACGGTGTTCGGTGTCACGGACTGGCCGATACTGTGGCATTAACATGCGATATTTAACTACTACCTACATTTCATATACAATTCTCAAGATTGGTAACGTGATTCGAGAGGGCTCAGTTTCACCGAATTATGTAAGCGTTATTGATATGTCGTTGTACATAGCTAGTAGAAGTTGTGGGAGTTTTGAGGACCAATAATAAAGTACAGATTTTCTTGTGATTTATGTCTTTGACTTTCGTTCATATTTTTTTTTTTTTATTGCTTTATTCTAAGGCGTAGGGGCCTTCAAGAGAGAGTAAAAAAATGTTGAGAACTGAAGATAAGTTGATATTAATTAATATTATTGATATTGATTTGATTATGATTTGATATTAGTTAATAAGTTGAAGATTTGAATAACCAAATTAGTATCAAATCTGTCAGTCTTATACGATGAAGGCGAAGCCGCGGGCAACAGCTAGTGAGTATATGCTCACTAGCTGTTGCTTGCTTCGCCTGCGTGTATGTCAGAATTTACCCCACGGGAACGTACTACCGGGATAAAAAGTGTGTTTATAAAAATATGATTGACGTGTAAAAGTGTTTGTACAAACCTACTTACAGAAAATAAATCATTTATCATTTTATCATTTATTGTTTTCAGTAGGTACAGCTAGTAGTTAACACTACTACATACACAAAACTATAATACCGGAAGCATGCGTCAGCATTATGCTTAGGTATTGCGGGTTGCTAAGCGCTGCTTTTCAGTTCAAACAATGCATTCAATGCGTCTTAATTGCAGCAAACTTGTACAAATTCAAAGAGCTAACTAAGTTCAGGTTTGAACCTAAATAGGTAGGCTGTACCTACCTATTGTTTCAAATATTCATTTGAAACAATATGTAAGTACCATTGATGTCAGTACTTAGTTATTCTTGGTGATGCAAATGTATTGACGAATGACCTAATAATTTAATTAGTCATACACGAATTGTGTTATTATTCTGTTTTATTAGGTATTATTTTAGTGATAGGTACTCGCATTTTTTTAGGTGCTAACGCAAATTAGCTGTCTAATCTACATAATGCTTAATATTATACCTATCTGTTGTATATTTTATGAAGACGCAAAAATATTGACGAGTTAGGAAGCATCAAACCGCGGCTAAATCGGCTCAATGACATCGACCTTGCAGTTTAAAATTGCAATAAACATGGGTTTTTGCTATATTTTTTTATCATGACGTCATTATTTGCTTCCGGAATGGCCACACCTCACAACAGTTCTCGAAAATTACAAAAATATTTAGTAAAATCCGGTTTGTTTATCATAAAAACATAAGCTATATTGGGACCATCGCGTCTTTTATACATAACATCACGCCTGTATTCCGCGAAAGGTTAGGCAGAGGTGTATCTATAGTACACCCACATTTCGCCAGTTATGATTATGGTCCATGTAACTATTCAACACGAAATCTCTTAAGGGGTCATTGTACTCGTCATGATGAACATACTATGGTACCAAACCTGAAATCGCGAAAAAAAAAATCAGCTGTTCAGTACATATATCTACATCAAACTCGTCAAAATGTAGGGAGCAGCTGATTTTTTTTCGTGATTTCAGGTTTAGTCCCATAGTAAAAGTTGTTCATAATTATGAGTACAATGACCCTTAAGAGATTTCGTGTTGGAATAGATATACACCTTATATATATGTATATGTTCTGTCCATGGTATCCAACAGGCTAGATTGTGCGTTTGTGAACCACTGCTGCAAGGTATCGGCTGGTCCTGTCACCTTGCAGCAGTGATGTCGCAACTTGTTTTTGTGTTAATGTTTTACTAAGATAGTTTGTAAGTATATTGTTACTAACACTGTGAGTCTTGTTACTTGGACATTCAAATCTATATAAATAAAAAGAGAAGTCCTGATTGACTGACTCATCAACGCCCAGCCCAAACCTTTGGACCTAGAAAGCTGAAATTTTGCACAAAGGTTATTTAATGTAGACAAGGAATAAGGAAGGATTTCCCGGTAGCACGTTCCCGTGGGATATTTTCCGACATCCACGCGGGCGAAACCGCGGGCAAAAGCTAGTAATTAAAAATAATAATAATAATTTAAGGCGGCCTATTACCATCAACCGAGAACAAATTAAAAAAAAAAAAAAACTAATGAAAACCTAATAATATAGAACTATAAAATAGGAGAAGTGGCAAGCGGCCGAATCTGGGGGCCTACTCCCTAAGCACTTAGCCCGTAGTTTCGGCCTTCGTTACGGACGTTCCTACTCCGTATCACCTACGGATGGATGATTGGGTAGGGGCCCGAACGAAGTTTGAATGACAACACGATACGACAGTTGTCCCTACTCCCGATGTGTTTTTGCCCGTCCGAAAAATTTAACTTTTACACTTGTTTTGATGGATCGCAATGTCAAACGGATGGATGAACGGACGGACGGAAAGACGGACGGACTTAGGGAGTAGGCACCCAGTGTCGGCGCGACATGCTCAGTATGAGCCGTTCATAGTACAAGTTCCGTCGCCGCGAACTAGTGCGCTTTCGACTGTGACCGTGACAATTTATAAGAATGCCGCGTTGTTCAGTGGTTTCTTGTAAAAACAGAAGCCATGTAAATCATGGAATCACTTTCCATATGTACGGAGAAGTATTTTACCGTATTTGTCTTTAAAATCATGAAAGTGACAAAGAGAAACAGTGGAAACACAGTGTTCCTATACATTTTAACATACTGGGCACATCTCCTTCTTTCTTATATGTAGGTATGCTACTAACACTTTCGCCGACCGTGGAATCGAATACATGACCTCATGCTCAGCAGTACCTAGTCCTTGCGACCACTAGACCCACGAAGCTAGGTTTATACTTCAATCATAATTTCAACCCGTTAGTTATATGTAGTTACTTAGCTATAATATTAAATACAAACGTAGCTTACAATAATGAAGAGCTACACTTCCTTCCTCTTTAAGAACATAACAATAAAGTTACAAATACATTGATACATGATGCGCACATATTTTATTATTATTACTTTTAATGATCACACACGCAAAACGCTTGTTTACGTTTATTTACGACCAATTTTTAATTAGTTAATTATAATACAATATCTAGAGTTATGCAATATATTTAACTGTTTCTAATTGTAACTGCAGTGTATCTATTTAATAGATAGGTGGGCGACCGAATTCAGCTCGGGTGAAAATAAAGAAAACGAATTTTCTCAGAAATGAGACCTAGCTAGATCCATTTTTCGCCCCCTAAACCCCTATATTGCAAGTTTCATCGAAAACGTTAGAGCTATTTTCAAGAACGTGATTACAAAATATAGGTACAGTGTGTGTCTTCATAATGAGCACAAACTTCAGGATGTGGTGCAGACCGTTTGTGCACATTATGAAGACATACACTGTATATGTATACATATTTATATAAATATTGCTAATTTAATAGTATAGGATTGGATGTACTGTGTCTCATTACACAAGTAGTGAGGTAGCTAGTTACATATAGTAGGTATATAGTAGCTGCTGCCACTGATGTCATCTGTAAGTCACCACAATTGGCGGGAAAATATACAAAGTGGAGTGGCCCTGCACGAGAGGCTTTGTGGTGGTCGTGAGCCAGTGTAGTGATTTATTGATGAGTGAAAAGGAAAATAATAAATGTCACTGTGTAAGCGGACAATATATGGACCGACCGATCTATCTTCAGATTGACGTGTTACGCTATGTTGCATTGACTGTACATAAATTCAAAGTACCTACATCAATTTTATTTTTAACACAAAGAAATGAAATGTAGTATTTAGTTGTTGCTTTTCGTTAAAGAATGTTATGATACTTATAGTACCTACCCTACCAACCCACTCTTTATTACACATACGGTATATAAAGGAAATATTTACTTAATGCGAGTAGGTAGAAGCATTCCCGTTTGAGCACCTATTTTCTGGGCACGTCAACGTTAACATTCTGAAAGTCAAGATCAGCGATTCTTAGGAGCAGTAACAGGTCAATATTCATGGTTGGTGTCCTTGAGGTCAAGGTCAGTTGGAAAGTGGTCAGTGGTCAAATGGGAATTAATACCTTGGGTGCTCTAAAAATTGGTGCTCAGAAAATAGGTGCTCAAACGGGAATGCTTCAGCAGGTATAGTTGCCAACAGCACCACCATTGAGAAAAAAAAATTAAAAGTCAGGTAGATATGGAATGCTAACATTTTTAATCAGATGAGGTAGAATTTAAATGCAGTTAACGCTAAAACGCTTTAAAAAAATACTGCTATATTTTCGAACCTACGAGGTTTAGTGTTGATTTTTTTTATACAAAAAAATCTACCTCATCTGAATAAAACTTTTTCAATGGTGGGGTTGTCGATGTTGGGCAGTTATACGAATCCCAGTCCAGTGAACGTAAACGAAGAAAAAGGAGTATGTCATCGTAGCAGGTGGTGTTCTGTAGTTTAAATTCTGCTCCCCCCCTAGTAAGTGTTGGTAGGTAAGTATTTAAAGGAAGGTCACAGTGCTCTCTCGTATCGCAATATGCGATTTTTGTCTGACAATCTTAAGCTTACCATTATCAATTAATTGCGAAAAAAAAACCGGCCAAGTGCGTGTCGGACTACGCACAATGAAGGGTTCCGTAGTTGGGATGAAATTATCCTAAGAACAAACTTAATATTATAGTTGAAAAACATGTTCTCCCATACATTCCAACAGTAAATGTAAGTTTGTACACACAATATTGAGAGTTTTATCATGTTATTTTTAGATCACAAACTTCTTATAGGTGTTCCTGTAATCTTCAGGTATATAACTATTTTCTGTATTTTTTTTCAAAATTTTAGGCTCAGTAGTTTAAAAGAAAAAAAAGAAAGAAAAATCGTTTATTCTGCACAAATAAAACGCACATTATAAAATAAAAATAACAAAGTACACACATTATGCAAAGGAAGCAAAAGCCTCGTACCCAAGTTGTCTTTTCAAGTTGTTTTTTTTTTCGGAGATAAGGGTGAGGAATGGTAAATTTTCGTCTATTTTCTTAAATAACTTTAAAACTGTTTATTTTAAAATTATAAAAAATATATATTTGAGACCCTCATAGTAAGCCCTTTCATTTAATATGTCACACGGTACAGTTTACAAAACTTTTTTTTAAATTTTCTTATTTGCCCCCTAAAAGCGACCTCCATATTCAAAATTCATTTATTAACTTTAGTCGTACGTGTTTGGGTCACTGAAATCCATATGTGTACCAAATTTCAACTTAATCGGTCCAGTAGTTCGGAGCAAATTGGCTGTGACAGACGGACAGACAGACAGACACACGAGTGATCCTATAAGGGTTCCGTTTTTTCGTTTTGAGTTACGGAACCCTAAAAATGAGCACAAAATGCGTAAACTTGTTGAACAATTGATACAAGTTGATAAGGATCGGTTATCTATGCCAGAGTCATTGATATATGAACCGTGTGATTGACCGTTTACAAGCATTACGTGGACAATACTGATCATTGGGTCGCACTTCCTGCTGCACCGTTGGTACTGACTCCGATAACACTGGTCTACAAAATGTAACTTTTTGTGTGCCTTTCAATTGAATACTTTATTTTTATATTGCTTTAAGGTTACTGAATAGAAAAACAAGAATATGTTTTTTTAATTAGCTCTTATTTTACCAGTGGTACCAACGATTTGTCTTGGTTTTTAATTTTAATTCCAAAATAATGGAAGTAAGCAGTTTCTAAACGTTGTGTTATTGAGCATCTTTGGTTAGTAAGGGTCACCTTACCACAAATGTAGCAAAAATTGTCTGCACTATTAACACTTTTACGCGACATAACGAAAACTGTAGATTTTTCACTAAAAATGTAAAAAAACGGTAACAATTTCACGTTTTAACTGTTGAACAAAACACAGTCAGCGTTAAACGCAACAAACAAATGTGAAATAATAAAAATTTTCCGCGGGTAATCACTAAATATTTTGAGTTATCATCATTAATGTGATATATCTGTCGCGCTACCCGCTATTATATTTATATGGCATAAATGCACAATAAGAGCTAACTATGAATTTTAACTTGTATATTTATGTTCAGCGAGTGGATTACAATCAATATAGTATATTTTCATGTAAAAAGCAATTTTGATGTAGACCAGTGTAATTAAACTGTAGGTATGACCAACCAATGGAGCGCGGGTTACCAATTGTTACCATTGAGGTAATATCTATACCTATGTCGCTTTTTGCGTCTGTGACCGCGTTGTTATTCTAAACTACGCAACGGATTTTGATATGGTTTTCACTACTTATCATTTAAAGAATTTATTCCGGAAGGTTTGTGTCTGATAGGTACATTAATACTAAACTTCCATATCTATAAAAGAAATTCGTGTTAGTTACACTATTTATAACTCAAGAACGGCTAAACCGATTTGGCTGAAAATTGGTGGGGAGGTAGCTTAGAACCAGGAGAAGGACATAGGATACTTTTATATATACAACGTGTAACTTTAAATGCGCAAAACCTCTTAAGGCGTCATTGTACTCATCATTATGAACAACTTTTACTATGGGACCAAACCTGAAATCGCGAAAACAAAATCAGCTGTTCAGTACATTTGACGAATTATGCGAACATAAATGTACTGAACAGCTGATTTTTTTTTTCGCGATTTCAGGTTTGGTCCCATAGTAAAAGTTGTTCATAATGATGAGTACAATGACGCCTTAACGCATTTAACGTTACACGATGTATAATTCTTCTGTAAGTGTGTTTGTCACCTAACTCCTCCTAAACGGCTGGACCGATTTGGATGAAATTTTTCTGTGTATATTTGAATGGGTTCCTGGATGGTTTGAAAACACAATTGGACCCGGTAGGTGGCGCTGCAGTCGGGTTCTAGGATCTTTCAGACAGGACAACGTCTGTCGGGTCCGCTAGTATTAAAAAAAAAAACAAATACAAATAAAATATCTTTTAATCTTATCGCAATAACGCTTTCTCACACGTATGATTAAATGGAGGCAATTCTTAATGCGTGAGCAAGTTCTAAAACCAATTGGCACCTCCAAAAGTATTAACTGTCTTATGGAATTTCACTTTGGACATTTTATATTGGACTATGATGACGATGTTTTCCGTCACCGATGTCAGTTATTATAACTGACAACGGTGACGGAAAACATCGTCTCGTTTGTAAGCACCCACAATAGCAGACTATCTGCCCGGGCGGATTACGATATCCTTAATACGTATTTAAAGTTCCGTTAATAAACTTTTTTAAAGTAAAAGGAAAGCTAAGCACAGCATTTAGTTTGTGATGAAAATAGAAACAAACTTCTAGAAAGTCGTCTCCACAAAAACTGTAAAAATAACTTTTAAAGCCCCTTTGTATGTTGCACCAGAACTAATTTGACGACACAGAATAATTCGACGATTTCTATTTCAGTAAACAACTTCAAATGTCAAAGATTTCTAAGTTTTTAGCTTTCGAAATAAATTGTGACCCTAATGTTATTTTAATAGGGATTTTGGTAGAACGTACACGATGATAGTCGAGCGGTAACCACCTGTCACGAATTGTGACCATGGCTGCACGTATAAAAAAATCTGCACAAGGCCAGAAAATGATCTTGTAACTTTAATATATGTTAAAAATAAATAAGCTATGATATTTTAAAAGTTTGAATTTAACTGGCATTTGGAATCTGAGCGTAATTTAACTTCGAAACCTTACGGGGCTGTGGCCGTGAAAATACCTTTACCCAGCGTACTTGAAGATAGAAAGACAAAACAACGAAATTACGGCGATTCGACTAACGAATGACGTTTGATGCACTGAAAAGGCTTCGTAATTAGGTGTGTACATCCATCGTCACGTGATGGAAGGTCTGCAATGTCACGAGCAAGGCTAATCCGTCTCCGTCACCTTGAACACGAAACACGTGGAAACCATAACAAAATATGTTTCTGTTATCACTTGAGCCTTAATTTGTGTCAAGAAAGTAAGAACTGGATCTGTTGGAAAAAGTCCTTTAGTATAAGTAACGGGGAGTTTATGATGAAGTATAGATTTACCAATATGGAAAACTTAGCATGACCTAAGAATATTGTGAGGCAAAGCAAAAATTGAATCTTTATCAAAAATAAATTTGTCGAAACTAAGTCATCATCTGCCTAGCCTTTTCCCAACTATGTTGAGATCGGCTTCCAGTCTACCGGATGCAGCTGAATACCAGTATTTTACTTGGAGCTACGGCCTATCTGACCTCCACAACCCAGCACCTGGGTAATACGATACCCCTTATAAAGACTGGTTGTCAAACTTTCGGTCTTCTGACGACCCCTAACGACTGCCAAAGATCCACGAATGACATCCGGGACCAACGGCTTAACGTGCTTTTCGAGGCCGGTGGGCTTGCTATGTAAATGGTCCCTTAGTTTGTCTAAACTAAGTACTTACTTTAATAAAAGTGAAAAAAATATCGTAAAGCATACACCGACCACGTAAGCGAATTAAAACCTGCATAAAAAATAAAGTATGTATTCTAATTAACCATCAAGCTGACTGACCGGTTTTGGAACAAGTTGTACAGCATCTTTCACTTCAGGAAACATTTCGAGTTTTGAAAATATGTAAGTATTTAAAAAACGCGCCAAGTGCGTATCGGACTACGCACAATGAAGGGTTCCATACTTGGGAAGAATTTGTCCCAAAAACAAACTTAACATTCTAGTTGAAAAACATGTTTTCCCATACATTCCAACTGCAAATGTAAGTTTATACGCACAATACTGAATGAATTACCATGTTTTTTAAAGACCATAGACTTCTTATAGGTTTTCCTGTAATATAAAAGTATAGACCTATTTTTTTTTTCTTCAAAAAAGGCTCTGTAGTTTCAGAGATAAGGCGGGAGAGAGAATGGTCAATTTTCCTAAATAACTTTAAAAATGTTTATTTTAAAATTATAAAAAAAAATATACGTACTTGAGATCCTCTCAGTAAGCCTTTTCATCTGATGTCACAAGGTAGAGTGTACAAAACTTTTTTTTTTCTTATTTGTCTACCAAAAGTGAGTGTCCCCATATTCAAAATTCATTTATTTACGTAACACGTCCGTGTTTGGGTCACAGAAATTGGTATGTGTACTAAATATTAACTTAATCGGTCTATAATTAGATTCGGAGCAAATTGGCTGTGACAGACGGACAGACAGACGCACGAGTGATCCTATAAGGGTTTGTTTTTTAATTCGGATATACGGAACCCTAACAAAACTTGAGTAATAATTTTAACGTCAAGTTTTTGTCCATCATAGGTATACCTAATATTATACCTATGTGAGATTTCGTAATTTTATAGTCAAAGCTGCATCTGTCTATTATTATTGATGCTTAATATGGTAATCATTACACATCGGAACGGTTGCTGAAATTGATATTCATAGCAATTTTATTGTATCGATTTTTATATGGACATCAATTTTATTGTGTTAACGACACTGCTGAAAGTATGTATCAGTATCGCTAAAGTGTGAAGTCATCGTCTTTCTCTAACCAAAATGATGAAAGACTTGATACTTGGAACAAAGGTATCGTTCTTATGTAACTGATAACCGTAATATCTCAACAAAAACATATCGACAAATCTACTTCGAGAGAACTCGACCCGGACAACTCGATCCCGTGACAACTCAACCCTAGGACAATTCAACCCCGACAACTAGACCCCGAGGCAACCCAACCCTTTTTTGTTTTCTAAAGTTATAATTTCACAATATAATGGTTTTAATATTGGTGAGCATTTATCCATTTTGGTGAGCATTCATCCATTCTGGCAGGTATTTCGAATTTTTTGGTAGTAAAATAGGGTACTTTTCTGGTAGGCGTTTAAACACAAGTCAAACTCGTTCGAAGTAGGTATGGGATGTGGTATGACTTTGAATACTTACTATGATATATTAGATGCCCGTTTTCACCAACATAAGATGTCACTTAAATAAACGCCTAACAAAGCGCAATTTTGGATTTGCGCGCTTTCGAGAGTTGAAAATACAACAGTGTCATAATATTTAGGCGAGTAAAACTAACAATTGTAAAGTTGGGTGACCATCTTTACATATACCTCCATGCCTCGGAAAGCACGTTAAGGCGCTGACTGACTACGATTTTAAACGTCACAGAACCGCGTAATCTATTGTCACCATTGCCTTGAAATAAGGTTGAAAATTGAAAATAATATGTGTGTTGCCGAGATGTGACTAAGCTGCGAATGTGCATTTATTTTCCTGGTTTTCTTAAGATTATTTAGAATGTACACAATAAATTAAATAATTGTCCGGTTAAAGTTTAAAAAAAATGCTAATTCTATTAAATTCTTAAAAAAAAGAAAGTCGTTATCGCTGAAAAAATAGAGATATTCGACGTCAAAGTGTATTTTTGCGGAGCAACTTCCAATTTTTTTACTGGGAATATTAAACTATTTTTTACTATTCTATTCGGTTCAAGTTTTTCTTTAAACCCTTTTGTGTCCACTGTATTTTTTGCGTCAGATAGTTTCATTGCGTTACGTCATACTCGACAATCCAAGAAACCAATATTTGTGAATGATGAGCTAACACCGCGCCTTAAGAGCGTTGACTCGGTACGGCATTTCATACAAACTTTCAAGTCATTCAAGTCAAAGAACATTTTCTAAATGTCTTATTTAAAAAAAGATAAATGGAAATCTCTGCTTCTATGGAATATTTAAAATCCGTCTAATTTTGCTGCAACACTATTTTTCGAAAATGTTCTTTACTAACTTTTTAGACCTATGTATCCTGCTTATGCGTATGAAGTTTCATTAAAATCGGTTCATTCATTTCGATAAAAAAGGACTTGAAAGTTTGTATGAAATGCCGTACCGAGTCAACGCTCTTGTCCCGGCTGTCATTCGTGGATCTTTGACTGTTGTTACGGGTTGTAAGAAGCCCGAAAGTCTGACAACCAGTCTTACTAAGGGGTATCGTATTACCCAGTAACTGGGTTGTGGAGGTCAGATAGAGAGTCGTTCCATATAAAATACTGGTATTCAGCTGCATCCAGTTAGACTGGAAGCCGACCCCAACATAGTTGGGAAAAGGCTAGGCAGATGATGATGATGATGATGATGATGATGATGATGAAAAGTTAAGTAAGAAAGGTTTAAAGTTTAAACCGTAAACTTGCTTGAGACGAAAAAATAATGGATTTGAGGTCAACATTGCACAATCACTGAACTTAAGTAAACCAGGTGGTCAAATATAATTGATAGATTTAGTTATGATTTAATTTACCACACCTGCATTGCATGAGTGACCAAAACCTGTTTTTCCCACACCCAGACGAAGTTTAACAAAGCTGTTATAAATGTATGTAAGCAAGAAATTATAAAGCATGTTTTTGTAACAGTGTGATATCATTATGAAACCTCGTGAGAACAGTGCACTCTAGATCTTAGCTGTCTACAGTGAAGGCTGTGCCATATTGTTTTAGGTATCTACATACCTACTACAATCAAGGATTTTTTTAATAGGTGATGCAGTTAAACAACTGAATTTTTTCAGGTATAAAAATAAAAGAATCAACGAATACCGAACTGGAAAATAAAATGTTTCTTTGATATCCGCTTAGAACTGTTCAAAAGAAGAGTTAAACAGCACCATCAAACAGAATAGAAACATAATTTACAATTAATTAGCATATTTGTTAGGCGTTTCATTTAATGCATAATTAATAAAATTAAATGCCGACGACGAATGATAAACTGTGCGAAAAAGTCTGGGAGATAAATACGCCATACATGTTTAAATTAAGAAGTCTTCCAACAGGCTAATTAGTAATTAATGAAGAATTGTACAAGGAGTATATTATACGCACTATCTGATGATTACCGAGCGTCAGTAAACTCATTTCACTGTGACTTGCAAATGAAGATACGGGTTACATATTTAAGTATCCTCTTTTATTTTCCAAACAGTCGATGTTCAGGAATGATTCAAATAAGATACCTATATTATTAAGTACCAGGGTACCTAATAAATATATGCGCATAGTTGCAGCTATTTCGTTACTTCATTCTAACTTCGCGCTAGACAATGACAAACGTTCCCCTCTAGCCGGCTTCGTTCGTACCTACTACGAGCTACGCTCTGCCTCAATGACAATTCCCAACGCTCGATTGTTGTCTCGTTATTGTTCTGTGTCCAAAATATTCAGTGCATGTATACCACTCAACCATACTGTTAGTAGCTAGCTCTAGGTGTGCAAGTTGCTGTAACTGAATCGACACAAGTGAGAATTTAACGATGCGCACACATTTTTAATCGAAGCGTGTTGAACGTCCCTGCGAATTTTGCTTGCTAGGAGACCTGGCTAGATCGATTTTTCGCCCCCGTACATGGGTCAAAAAATATATATTGCAACTTTCATCGAAATCGTCAGAGCCATTTTCGTGAACGTGATTACAAAAATATATAAATATACAAATATTGCTCCATTTAATATTACAGGATTAATAGTATAGGATAGAAGCAGTGTTTAGGCGTCTCAGCTTGTGTATGAGTATTTACTGAAATAGTATTTTTAACTATAAATCTTACATTATTCAATAGATCATTTAGCACAGTTTGCACTAAATTACATAACTGTAAAAAAAAAAAACAAAAAAAAAATGTTTGTATAATTTAAATATCCGGCGCAGCTGAAATTGAAGAAGTCTTTTAATTTGTTAACTACCTATGCAACTTTAGACAGGAAATCTATTGAAAATTAGTTACCTACATGTCGTTTGCTCATAGATAGGTAGGTATTAACGCAACCGCTTGATGATTTCTTCTGGGTACTAATAGTGTGGTTCTCTGATTATATGCAGATGTGTAATGTAGACCCCTAATACGTCTAGAAACCTCATTTACTTCATCCAACATGGTAATGTGAGTGTGCAAAGTCTATCAGTATGGTATGTACATCCGCACCTATATTCCATTCTCATCTCAATTTTTTGTATCCGTTACACAATCTTAAACTATCATGGAGGTCCGTTACGCGATCATAAAAAGTAGCGATTGAATCACAGATCAATTGATCTGTTTCTATGTATGTGAATCAATTGGTATGGGAATACAAAGAAAAAAGTAATTGTTTGCAATTTTTATCTCGGTAAAACTACCTACGACTAGGGTTGCCATACGTCCGGAATTTTCCGGACATGTCCGGTAATATAAGTCTATGTCCGGCATGTGGGGGGAATTCTAAGCCGTCCGGAATTTCTATAATTTTATTTGTGTAAAAATAAAATAAAAATTATATTAATTCAATATTAACTGTCAGCGAGCGTGGGCGGAGAAGGGGCACTTACCTCTCCCCGGCTCGCCCCTCGTCGAGAATATTCGCGAAAACGTGAATTGCGTAGTTCACTCTCACATAAATATAACGAAAAGCATGAAACAACTCGACGTTAACTTATTATATATTAGGTACTTATTTACAAAAAAGTCAGGAATTTTCTTGAAATGTCCGGAATTTACTCCGGAATTTTATTTTTTTTATCTGTTTTTATCTGGTAAGCCTACCTACGACGCGACGGGGCTGAGAGCAAATTGGCTGTTGCGTTATGGAATCATGTTGTTGCAGTCGTATGTTCTATTGCATTGTTCTAAGACATTATTACATTATGACTATTTAGACGACTTCACGGGCCTCCAACAGGTAGGTATGTAGACTAGTAGTTACTTCAACAGAGAATCTCACTATTATGATGTACCTACGAGCCACAGCCGTTGTAAGGCGAGGAGAATTACAAATGTAGGTATCTAATAGTCCATAACGACCACGAACGACTTAAATCAAGATTTGACTGACAATTTCATACATGTAGATCTAGACCAAAACAGGGTTCCATAAATCATAATAGGTAAGACTGGCACCGCGGAAACGAAAACAGTGAATTTTCTGTTAATTAACAACAAACAGTTAATTATCTTGTTAATCGCGATCGAGTTCTGTCGGTATCTGCACAAAACAGCCAGCAACAATGGGACTGTAGTCTGCAGATCGCTTCCATCAATTAGAAACCATAGCGATCGTGATTCTGCGGTCAACATTCAACCATTTATTGGACGGAGCATCATCGGCAATCAATTTCAATTGTACAACAATGGCGGCGATGTCTTCAATTGCTGTTAATTCCTCTCGTAATTCTTTAGAAGTAATGGTCTTTGTGCGATTCGCGGTATTTTTCAGAGTTGCCCCTATCGTGCTAAGACTAACGTTAGGAGAGGCGCGAGATGCCGCAATAAACACGAACAAGGCCCTAGAGTTCTCACTGAATCGAGGGTGTAACGATATAGCAAAAGTAGTAAAGTTTACTCAATTGGTTTATACGAGCAAAGTACAGATTAGCTTTTTGTTGGTATTGAATAGGAATCTTTATGTGCTATCAATTTTACTGTTAAAGAAACTATTCATAAAGACACATGCAATAATGTTATGCAGTTGAAATCTTCTTCATACTAAAGACTATCTTATTGCTAGTCAATGAGCTAACACAGAAGTTTTATGGCCGATTTCAAAGCAAAACGCAGAAGTAATAGTTAACCGTAAACTGAAGTTATTGAATGCGTAAATAAGAAGAAAGTGCCTATCAATTATTAATTTGTATTAGTCTCACGTGAAACTGTACACTGACCTTAATTCAGACAAAAGTGTACAACAGAACTACCAATCACTTTTTGTATGTTAACTCGAATACTGGCACTATGATTCGCTTGAACAGTATTCAAGGTGATCTCCATGACATTGTCAGTCTAGAATGCAATTAATGACTTAAGAACTTACTGTTCAGTGGTTCCGTAGCGAACTCTTCGTCTGCGACTTTTAATTAAAAGTAGGATACTTTTTTTCAGTCTAATCTTTTTCGTTTGAACTAGATTCTCTTCTCAGTAACCATGATACCCAATTTAAGGATTTTAATAGACTGCCTACTGAAGTAAACGTTCTGTTCCCAGAGTGAAAGTACCTACCTAGTACCTTAAAAGCGTTTTCATGTTCTGCAAAAAATACTAGGCAGGTGAAACTATTGCAAGAATTTATATGTTGGTATCACGGAAACTTTGCAGATATCTTAAGGCCTAACTATGCCGGCGCTATATAGGTTTCGACACTGAACGAATTGTTGCTTTAATCCGTCGAGCCGTAGTGAAATCTGTCGAGAACCGGGTCGATATCATGCAATTGTAAGCGCATCACTCTGTCCGTTCTGATTGACAACCGCCGTGACGTATCGACGGCGTCACACTTTCCGACCGCGACCAATAGTCGAATTAATAACTTGACTGTGCCGAGCGAAATATGAAACAAATTGAAACGTTTCCCATTGAGTGCGAACACGTAGCGAGCGTCGGACTGTCGCCATTTCACAATTAGATCCGGAAGAATCTCACCTGCGTTTAACCATGAGCCGTCACTAATGCTCGTCGCTGCGATTGTTCAACAAATTGACAAAAAATTTGTTTAAATAAAAGCCTTTTCTCCGGCAAATAACAGTACAGTACCATAATTGCTTAGAAAATACTTTTTGGTTGTCGTATCAACTGTAGGTAGGTACTCAAACAAACCGCATTCCAAAGTAAGCAAATAAACTATCTAGTGCTAACATCCACAAAATAATGTTCGTCCATATACATACATTCGTGTTTGTGAATCGTAAGTGGCTTCATTTGACAATAATAACGCAATAAATTCTGTAGCTTCGTGAACAAATGAAATGCTCTCGTTGCGTTTCCGGCACAAATGCACCAGTTGATCGAACAATACCGTGGTTGTTTTATATGAAATCATGCGAAAACGGCACAATGATTTATTATACAAAACACTCCCACGTATGGTAACGTGCGGGAAGTAAAAAGTGGGATGAGCATTCAATTGTATCGGTTTGTTCGAGTTTACTGATCTCCTGAACGCGATGTACGTAGAAGAATCTAGAGAATGCCAGGGTTGTATTGAGACTAGACGTTGCAGAATCAAACATAGACATTTTTTAATTTCGTAGAAAATTTGGTTTGAAATCTACCCAAATGATGCAACTTAACTTTTGCAACTTACTGAGAAATATCGTTGTAGAATAAAGAACACCTTACTGCAATCCGTAAAAGTAAAAAACGACAATCTTTCCTTATTCCTTGTCTACATTATAATTGTAAAATTTCAGCTTTCTAGGTCCAAGGGTTTGGGCTGGGCGTTGATGAGTTAGTCAGTCAGGACTTTTCTTTTTATATATTGAGAAGATTTCATTATATTTTGTTTTACCAATTACAGGCATTTGTGAATTGTCAAGGGGTCGGTCAGTCAGAAAGATGAAGCTAGTTGCCCATTCCAAAGCGTAGCAGGTATCCATAATATTTCTAAATCAACTCCTTCGTGGCAATTTTCATACCATACTTATAAACCTAACGATTTGCGATTTCATGATGTTTCCAAAACAAGCTTAAGATTGCATTGATGTTGCAAAAATCATTGGAGGAATGTTGATCGCCAACCCTAGGTGTGCTACACTCCGATGCGGTTCTTATAACGGCAATTATTTGTTTACGCAACTCAGACGTGTTAACGTCGAAGAGCCTGTAAATTGCACTTATCACTTATTTTTTTACTTGAGTCAAGGTCATCTATGTGTACGAACACTTCTATGAACAAATCTTAATCGATTGCCATTTAAAAACTTTTGTGGGCTGTTATTGGCAGCCTTGTTCCACCCACTGCCGAGTCCTACTCCCTTTTGTGCCATGCTCCCCTAGTCTGTGCGAGTCTTATCCAGGTCTTCCCTGCGATCCTCTGTTGATCGTCTGCCCACCTGGCTATTGGTCTGCCAACGCTCCTTCTACCATTTCTCGACAATTTATCTACTTTGTGGACTGTGGTACTTACAGTGAAATTATGAACCTACCTGCGTTGCCAATTATTTATGTTTTGCAGTGATGTTGGTACAGTAAAAAAAAACGGTCTTTATGTATTTTTTACGATTTTCTTTTCGCAACATAATTGGATTAACAATAATTATTTTTTCGTCATTTTTAACTGTTTCCAACTTTTATTTTAAATAAGTTATTTGCACTTGACAAAAACAATAACTTAGTAAGCATTCTTAAGTATAAATATTTTGTTCGGTTTTTTATTGTGTTTATTTCCCAAATCTACTAAGAAGTAGTGAACCAGCATATAGGATTTAAACACTTCTGGTGTTTAAATCAGGGATCACGAATAGGTACCATTTATTTTGCTGATTTCCCTTTGTTTATGGAGTTAAATATAGGTGTACCTACGGTCTACGTATGTAATGAAGCAGGAAAAGCAATTTGAGTGTAATAAGTTAAAAATATAAAAATCAGCAAACTAAAAAAACAGAAATCAAGGAAGTTAACTGGAATAATTGCCAACAATTTATCAATATTTTATAAATGACCAACAATTCAGAAACATAGCTAGGTAGGTACTAGACTACAAGGTAGTATAATTAATGATCCCTAATTGTATCGGTTAAAAACTATAATAACATCCAACATAAGTATTTCCAATCATTTTATAATGATACTAGCTGACCCGACAGACGTTGTCCTGTCCCAATTCAGTTTTCACGAATTTTGCAACTTTTCCAATTTTTCTCACCGTTTAAACATTCCCTGGACTACGACAAACATTTCAAAACCCAAATCAGCTAAATCGGCCCAGCCGCCTAGCCGTTCTAGACTTTTAGCCAGACAAACGAACAGCAATTGATTTTTATATATAAAGATAGATAGATATAGATAATAGACTAGCGACCCGCCCATCCTTCGCACGGTTTTTACGACTTTAAAAACATCAAGATTGTAAATTAATCTTCCGGAATAAATTCTATAACTGATAGTGAAAATCACAAATCCTTGTACCTAAATGTAAATTTAAAGAACTACGCGGCCACACAGACAGACCCGAAAAACGACTTTAATTTAGGTATATTAAAGGAAAGAAGTATACAACCTAAACTGGAAATGTATATCCACTATAAACATCATGGAACTTTTTCATTCTACATAAATAAGGGCAATAAACATTCATAAAACTACCAATACTTAAGGCGGGGTGAAAGCAAGCGCCGTAGGTATTAAATGCTTACCGCAGCCCCCGCAAGGAGTAGCGATACGTAATAAATTACGATGCGCGGGAAACGCGCGCCAAGCGCACCGCTCATGAGTTCATGAACTCGAGTAGGTACTATGTTGCGTCACAGAATAGAGCAATGCAGTAGATAAACTTGAACTGATTAGTATACAAGTTTATTTTGTTTTATTTTTCTAGTAAGTATTTTTGAAAGTTGTAGACAGATTAGACATTTTAGACAGATTTTAGACATTTTAGACACATTTTAGACATTTTAGACAGATCCAAGATGGCGGCTGCGAAAATTCCCTAACTGTTCGTCATGGGTGTCATTTTCGTGATATTTTAGGTCGCTGAAAACGATAGTGGGGTCAAAATGAAAATCCAAGATGGCGGCTGCGAAAATTTCCTAATTTTTCGTCATGGGTGTCATTTTCGTGATATTTTAGGTCGCTGAAAACGATAGTGGGGTCAAAATGAAAATCCAAGATGGCGGCTGCGAAAATTTCCTAATTTTTCGTCATGGGTATCATTTTCGTGACATTTTAGGTCGCTGAAAACGATAGTGGGGTCAAAATGAAAATCCAAGATGGCGGCTGCGAAAATTTCCTAATTTTTCGTCATGGGTGTCATTTTCGTGATATTTTAGGTCGCTGAAAACGATAGTGGGGTCAAAATGAAAATCCAAGATGGCGGCTGTGAAAATTTCCAAATTTTTCGTCATGGGTGTCATTTTCGTGATATTTGAGGTCGCTGAAAACGATAGTGGGGTCAAAATGAAAATCCAAGATGGCGGCTGCGAAAATTTCCTAATTTTTCGTCATGGGTGTCATTTTTGTGACATTTTAGGTCGCTGAAAACGATAGTGGGGTCAAAATGAAAATCCAAGATGGCGGCTGCGAAAATTTCCTAATTTTTCGTCATGGGTGTCATTTTCGTGATATTTTAGGTCGCTGAAAACGATAGTGGGGTCAAAATGAAAATCCAAGATGGCGGCTGCGAAAATTTCCTAATTTTTCGTCATGGGTGTCATTTTCGTGATATTTTAGGTCGCTGAAAACGATAGTGGGGTCAAAATGAAAATCCAAGATGGCGGCTGCGAAAATTTCCAAATTTTTCGACATGGGTGTCATTTTCGTGATATTTGAGGTCGCTGAAAACGATAGTGGGGTCAAAATGAAAATCCAAGATGGCGGCTGCGAAAATTTCCTAATTTTTCGTCATGGGTGTCATTATCGTGATATTTTAGGTCGCTGAAAACGATAGTGGGGTCAAAATGAAAATCCAAGATGGCGGCTGCGAAAATTTCCTAACTTTTCGTCATGGGTGTCATTTTCGTGATATTTTAGGTCGCTGAAAACGATAGTCGGGTAAAAAGGAAAATCCAAGATGGCGGCTGCGAAAATTTCCTAATTTTTCGTCATGGGTGTCATTTTCGTGATATTTTAGGTCGCTGAAAACGATAGTGGGGTCAAAATGAAAATCCAAGATGGCGGCTGCGAAAATTCCCTAACTTTTCGTCATGGGTGTCATTTTCGTGATATTTTAGGTCGCTGAAAACGATAGTCGGGTAAAAAGGAAAATCCAAGATGGCGGCTGCGAAAATTTCCAAATTTTTCGTCATGGGTGTCATTTTCGTGATATTTTAGGTCGCTGAAAACGATAGTGGGGTCAAAATGAAAATCCAAGATGGCGGCTGCGAAAATTCCCTAACTTTTCGTCATGGGTGTCATTTTCGTGATATTTTAGGTCGCAGAAAACGATTGTGGGGTCAAAATGAAAATCCAAGATAGCGGCTACAAAAATTTCCAAATTTATCGTCATGGGTGTCATTTTCGTGTTATTTTAGGTCGCTGAAAACGATAGTGGGGTCAAAATGAAAATCCAAGATGGCGGCTATGAAAATTTCCTAACTTTTCGTCATGGGTGTCATTTTCGTGATATTTTAGGTCGCTGAAAACGATAGTCATTCATTTTGACATTTTTGACCCCATTATCGTTTGCAGCGACCTCAAATATCACGAAAATGACACCCATGTCAAAAAATTTGAAAATTTTCGCAGCCGCCATCTTGGATTTTCATTTTGACCCCACTATCGTTTTCAGCGACCTCAAATATCACGAAAATGACACCCATGACGAAAAATTTGGAAATTTTCGCAGCCGCCATCTTGGATTTTCATTTTGACCCCGCAATCGTTTTCAGCGACCTAAAATATCACGAAAATGACACCCATGACGAAAAATTTGAAAATTTTCGCAGCCGCCATCTTGGATTTTCATTTTGACCCCACTATCGTTTTCAGCGACCTAAAATATCACGAAAATGACACCCATGACGAAAAATTAGGAAATTTTCGCAGCCGCCATCTTGGATTTTCATTTTGACCCCACTATCGTTTTCAGCGACCTAAAATGTCACAAAAATGACACCCATGACGAAAAATTAGGAAATTTTCGCAGCCGCCATCTTGGATTTTCATTTTGACCCCACTATCGTTTTCAGCGACCTCAAATATCACGAAAATGACACCCATGACGAAAAATTTGGAAATTTTCACAGCCGCCATCTTGGATTTTCATTTTGACCCCACTATCGTTTTCAGCGACCTAAAATATCACGAAAACGACACCCATGACGAAAAATTAGGAAATTTTTGCAGCCGCCATCTTGGATTTTCATTTTGACCCCACTATCGTTTTCAGCGACCTAAAATATCACGAAAATGACACCCATGACGAAAAATTTGGAAATTTTCGCAGCCGCCATCTTGGATTTTCATTTTGACCCCACTATCGTTTTCAGCGACCTAAAATATTACGAAAATGACACCCATGACGAAAAATTAGGAAATTTTCGCAGCCGCCATCTTGGATTTTCATTTTGACCCCACTATCGTTTTCAGCGACCTTAAATATCACGAAAACGACACCCATGACGAAAAATTAGGAAATTTTTGCAGCCGCCATCTTGGATTTTCATTTTGACCCCACTATCGTTTTTAGCGACCTAAAATATCACGAAAATGACACCCATGACGAAAAATTTGGAAATTTTCGCAGCCGCCATCTTGGATTTTCATTTTGACCCCACTATCGGTTTCAGCGACCTCAAATATCACGAAAATGACACCCATGTCGAAAAATTTGGAAATTTTCGCAGCCGCCATCTTGGATTTTCATTTTGACCCCACTATCGTTTTCAGCGACCTAAAATATCACGAAAATGACACCCATGTCGAAAAATTAGGAAATTTTCGCAGCCGCCATCTTGGATTTTCATTTTGACCCCACTATCGTTTTCAGCGACCTAAAATATCACGAAAATGACACCCATGACGAAAAATTAGGAAATTTTCGCAGCCGCCATCTTAGATTTTCATTTTGACCCCACTATCGTTTTCAGCGACCTAAAATATCACGAAAATGACACCCATGACGAAAAATTAGGAAATTTTCGCAGCCCCATCTTGGATTTTCATTTTGACCCCACTATCGGTTTCAGCGACCTCAAATATCACGAAAATGACACCCATGTCGAAAAATTTGGAAATTTTCGCAGCCGCCATCTTGGATTTTCATTTTGATCCCACTATCGTTTTCAGCGACCTAAAATATCACGAAAATGACACCCATGACGAAAAATTAGGAAATTTTCGCAGCCGCCATCTTGGATTTTCATTTTGACCCCACTATCGTTTTCAGCGACCTAAAATATCACGAAAATGACACCCATGACGAAAAATTAGGAAATTTTCGCAGCCGCCATCTTGGATTTTCATTTTGACCCCACTATCATTTTCAGCGACCTAAAATATTACGAAAACGACACCCATGACGAAAAATTTGGAAATTTTTGCAGCCGCCATCTTGGATTTTCATTTTGACCTTGAAATACAAAAAAAATAAGAAGATACCTAATTAGAAAAAAAACTTAATTTAAAAAAAAAATCTTATTTATGTAGGTATACAGAAAAATACATTTGAGGGCCTACTTATTTTCTGAACATCCCTGCCCAACCCTTTGAAAGAATTCAGGCGTGATGTTATGAAGAAATCTCATTTCCTATCCGATATTCATTATAAAACCACCCGTACTAACTTTATTCTGTGGCACCTACCTATTTGAGATTTGAAAATAGTGAACCAAAAATTTGCGCGTCAGGCGGCTTTATAAGCTCCAGTGTAGGGTTCAAATTCAACTGTTTTACACACTTGATGCGATTGGTAAACATAGGCCGTGATAAAAATAAATACCAATAAAGCTTTTGCGCGCGTGACGTCTTTATTTACATAGGCATAGCGTTCAAATTCAACTGTTTTCAACACATGCTAATTTGTGCCGGTCGCAGCCGGTGACAGAAGTTAGCGGGGGTGGCGGGTTCGAAAAATTGGCACACGTCCGACCTCCGTCACGTTCCGCTCGGGACTAAACGGCTCAGGGCGAGCGTTTGCGAAGCTGAAAACACTTGACATTGGAATTAGTGATATAAATATTTTGATATTTCAAATTATGATAGCCGTTATAAATTACATTTTTTACGACCTTTATTATGGCATAAGTTTTATTGTTCAAAGCCTAATATAAATCAAATGAAATAAGATATAGATCATAATTTAGACTTGTCTTTGCGATTTAATTGGATGCAGTAAAGTGCAAGTAATCGTGTATCGGACGGCCGAAATTTGTAGATGGAAGTCTGAACTAAGTAATATATTTTTTTCAAAATTTAAATCCGTGTTATCTACGAATAAAACACTAAACTAAACGACGTTTTTACGGCTCTCACCGCCTTAATTACTTATTTTTAATACAGTGTCGGTAAAACTTGCGGAAAAAACAGACCATTAGGTATGATATTATTGAAGTCCTAAAGGGAAATCGTTAGCTAATTTGTTTACATCCACAGTTTTGTAATAATTAACACGTCATTTAGAATTAAACGTGTTACTTATTTATACAAGAATAACTGAGTGCTCTTTTTTTTAAAAAAAAAAGATAGATAAAGAAGAGAATTTTAATGATAGTGACCGCATTGACATACCTACTTATAGCAGATAATTATTTGCTCTCAAAGGTAGGTCCCAACAGTAACATTTGAAAATGGTACTAAGTAGTTCTGCGATAATGTTTTTTGTTTCTAAAAACATGGTAAATATTCCGTTTTAAATAAAATAACATGTCACCGCTCAGCTGTTGGGACATCTCCTCGAGACGACGACGGCGACGGTCAATAACGTCGCATTTGTTATGCCATCTCCTGGAGATGATGCAGCCCCTGACGTATGTATTCCTAAACTGTATCGATACTGCTCTAACTTGCACAAATTGTAGGGGAAAGAACAAGGATGGCATACCGTCACTTGTCAAGTCTTTAAAACATGTCAACAACGTTAATTGAATTTTCTAAAGTCGCCTACTGTTAGTATTTTTCCTTGTGGTTTTAAAACCTCGTTTTAGAGAATTCTTATAATTATTTTCAGAATTCTCTAGTTTTGTGATGAGAAGGTGGTCACAGAACTCACAGATGCTCCATCAATCCCTACATAGTAGTTATAGGGCCGATTCCACTGGTGGAAATCTAAAAGTGAGCAATTTACTGCATATTGAGGAGCTATTCTATTCATTACGCCGAAGATCCGCATCAGATCTTCACCAAATTTTTATGAACCTTTCACCTTTCAAATAGAAAAAGAACCATCGAAATCGGATCTCATAAGCCGGAGATATCCAGTAGCCCCCTTTTTGCCCCTTTTTGGAGGAAGTAGCTGAATACTATTATTTTACATGGAGCGACTGCCTATCGCTCCACAACCCAGTTACTGGTAATACGATACCCCTTGGTAAAACTGATTATAAGACTTTCGGTCTTCTGACGAACCGTAACGATGATCAAAGATCTACGAATGACAGCCGGGACCAATGGCTTAACTTGCTTTCCGAGGCACGGAGGGGTCTTGGTATGTAAAAATGGACACCCATCCACGGACCAACCGCGGCTCGACCCATGCGGCTGCCCCCATCAAGCATACAAAACAAAATAGCTTAATAATTACATCAACTATCATTGAGATTTCATAAGTACCTAGGCGTAAAATACAGCGGGTCTTCCATAAAATAAAATAAAACTTGATTGTTTACCATACAACTTCCAAGGCGACTTGCAAATTTTATAGATCAATTAAAATAATAATTTTCATTATTAAGATAATAATGGAAACTGTTGATTAAAATTCTGATAAAACCTCCATTCCATTATTTCTATTTCATTTTATGGTATGCTATTATTATGTTGTTAGGTGGGTACTTATATTTTTTTTATAAATACCCGCCTAGCAACATAATAATCAAAATAAAAATATTAAACTACTTAAAGCTTTAATATTTTTATTTTTATTTCATGCTAATAATCTTATATCCATATCTGGTTTGCTTGAAGTGCTATTTGCATTCAGATTTTTCAACGAACATAAATAAAATTAAAACCTGTCCATTACTTATGTTAGTCGAATTCTTAAAAGTGAAAACTACATTAACCGCGTTATTTAAATAAATTTTAAGTCATTGATATTTTAAGCATTATGATAGTATTTTGTTAAGATAAAACTTATCTCCAGCATCAAAAGCACCTATGAAATGTTTGAGAGAAAATCTAATGATAACGGTATTCGACACTTCATTTTCTCAATAATCGAAAATGAAGTAAAAAATATAGGTATATTTTCAAACAAAACCAATATCAACTTACCCGCTAAAAACAATATAGCAACGGCAACTCCGTTTGTATCCTTATGAGGTTTATAAATGGTCCATATAAAGGTATCAATAACACATTCACTTTCGGAATTATTTATAACTTTATTGTTCGAAGTATTATGTTGCCGGCATTTTCACGCGAGAGAAACGCACAGCGGGCGCGCGGTGTCGCGGTCAGACACATGTGAAATCAGCTGTGGCTCCGTCGCGGCTAACGGAACCCCCCACCGCCCCGACCTGCCGCATTCTGCAGATAAGCACCAGATAACATTATCGCATGTTTATTTACTGATTAACTTAGGTACTGTCCGAAATTGCACTTGCGTGGGTACAATATGACGCCAAAAACTGCTTCTGAGATACCATTTTTAACCGACTTCCAAAAGGAGGAGGTTCTCAATTCGTCGGAACCTTTTTTTTTATTTTGTTTTATGTATGTTCCCCGATTACTCGAAAATGGCTGGACTGATTTGGATTTTTCTTTTTTTGTTCGAAAGGGTATACTTTCCAAGTGTTCCCATGATCATCAAGTCAGGATCTGATGATGGGATCCCATGGAAATCGAGGGAAACCCTCAAATTTTATGGGCACACCTATATCGATTTCGGTATTTTTTATAATAATTCGTGCATTTGCTCTCGGAAAGTACCATTCGGTGAACTGGAACTGATGATGAAGACCACAGAGGGCCATCGGAAATACTCAATTATATCTAAGTATATCACAGGTTGCGATTCGATTACTTTATTATGGTTTATGCTCGTCAAAATGCATAATGGTAATGGTGACTTCACCATGAGCTCCAGTTCCCCTGGTTCTTACTAGGAGAACTCCTCAACAATTAACGTCCCTGCATCGGGAAAAGCAATATTTTGTAACGCCTGCCAAAGATGTCGCCACTGTAGAGACAGCCAGCCAGCCAGCCAACCGCCATGACGTCACATCCCACCACGAGGTCTAAGTGGGAGGGAGTGATAGTTGCCGCCTAGCCAGCCAGCCAGCCAGCCAGTCTTTATAAAGCCAAGTCGCGCTACTGTAATAATTATTATTATTTGAAAAAATCAAGGAAATATAAGTGATTACGTTTATCAGCTCCGTTTTTATTATTACCACGCCTACCTGAGTGTTACAATTCAGAAGTGGTACGTATCCACGCAAAATGAAAAGACGAATCTATTGTGAAGAAGATGAAAGTGGTGATTCTGACCGTGATGAAATGCCTTCACGCAACACCGAAGACAACTTACCACCTGCAAGAAAAATTTTGAAGAGTCTACTTACTCGTGAAGTAGAAAAGGCACTTCAAGACCTGCAAAACGAAGTTCCTGCCCTGGTTCCATCAAGACAGCAGCGTGCGTCAGCCTTGATCCCGGAGTTTGACCCCGACAGCGAGGAATGCACGATAACAGCTTGGTTGAAGAAGATAGAACAACTGGGAGAGATCTATGGATGGGATGAAAAAACAAAATCCTTCCATTTACAAGACAAACTCCGGGGCCAGGCAAGGAAATGGTATAACCGTCTCGAAGAGTATGATTTTTCATGGGAACAGTGGAAGCAAATGCTGCGACGCGCCTTCCCGAAGCACCGGGATTATGCAGGTATGTTGGAAGAGATGCTCAATCGAAGAAAATTGCAATCTGAAACCATGACTAAGTACTATCAGGAAAAAGTTGCCATGTGCTTCAGATGCAAGCTTTCGGACAGTGCAGTGCTACCATCTCCTGCATTATACGCGGTTTACCTGTCGGACTGCAGTCGAATGCAAGAGCCTTTCAGTGCGAACATCCGGATGAACTCTACGAAGGATTTCTCTGCGCTCTCGATGACTACCGACCGCACTCAAATGATCAACGTGCAGCACAAAAAGATATGGGCCGACCAACTGAGAAGAAGACAGGACCGGTCAACCCAGATATTGTTCCGTGTCCTCGCTGTAAGAAAACAGGACACTTAGTACGTGACTGTTCTCAACCAGACCAACGCAGCTGCTTCAAATGCGGTGTACAAGGTCATATCGCCACGAAATGTCCTTCCAATTCAAAAACCAGTGATGCTGGTGCTATCAAGGATGTTAAATTGCTGCTGAACTATAGTGATATTTATAAAAAAACTGCAAAAGTAAATGGTGCTTTCGTGAAGTCTTACATTGACACCGGCAGCCAGGTAAATGTACTCACTATTCAAGTTGCAAAACTGCTGGAGTTAGAGGTCACACCAACAACCACTGTGCTCAAAGGGTTCTCAGGTGCGCTGGTTACTAGCCATGGCGAAGTGAACTTCCGCCTTGAAATTGATGGGTTGGACTTAAGATGCAAAGCTCACTTGACTGATATTGACATGAACGATATAAACCTTCTCATTGGTCAGCCAGTGATAAATAGCGACGGAGTCTCTCTAGTCGTACAAAACGGAACAGCTGTGTTACAAAAAACCTCTAGTTTTCCGTGTGAAGTGGACGTGTCGGAAGAATCCAGTCGTTTCGCAATCAAGACAATTTCAGATGAATGTTTGCCTCCGGGAATATCGATCATCAAGGTTAGCATAACTGGAAACAATGAAGGAAATGACGTGGTGACTCCAGTGCGCCACTATGAGCTCCAAGACGTCTCTTACTCGATCCCTGCAACTGTGCTTAGTGGAAGCACTGGCTACCTGAAGATCATCAACACTGGAGCAAAGGATGTTAACTGGAAGGAAGGGACCATTCTGCTGCGTGCTGAAAGCTGCAGGGATATGATTCAGGTCAGTGCCACTGCCATTAATTTGTTATTGCCTGACAAAGCTTGCCTTTCATCTGCCAAAAATGTACTCGGTGCCAGTATAGCCTCTAACAATAATCATGCCATAGGGGGGACAGATATTGATAAAATTAACATAGGACCCATAGGAACGGTAGAGCACAAAAAAATAATAGAACTTTTATCACAATTCGGCGACTGTTTCGCAGCTAGCACTCAAGAGTTAGGATGTACCGATCTTGTAAAAATGCCTATTAAGCTTACAACCGATCAACCTGTATTTCGTCGTCCCTATAGGCTGTCTCATACGGAACAAGAAATTGTCACATCTAAAATATCTGACTTGCTTAGTGCCGGTATTATTAAAGAATCTCAGTCGAGCTACGCATCCCCAGTAGTGTTAGTAAAAAAGAAAAATGGAGATAGTAGATTATGCGTTGACTACCGTGCACTCAATGCCATCACGGTTCGCGATAGATATCCGCTACCTAACATTGACGACCAGGTATCGAAGTTAGCCGGGATGAATTACTTTACCAGTCTAGATCTAGCCCAAGGATATCGTCAATTATTGATTTTACCAGAAGATACTTATAAGACTGCGTTCGTAATACCTCAAGGTCATTACGAATACAATCGGGTACCGTTTGGCCTCGCGAATGCCCCATCTGTATTTATGCGCCTGATGAATAAAATCATAAACTCTATAAATAACCCCAGTGATATTGAATCATCATCATCAAATCAACAAAATCCAGAAATACTAGCTTTCTTAGACGATTTACTATTGCCATCTATTGACGTACCAACGGGTATTGAATTATTAAAAAAGGTTCTCGTTAAATTGCAATCCGAAAATCTAAAGTTAAACATGAAAAAATGTTCATTTTTAAAAAATACTATAACTTACCTCGGTCACGAAATATCACCGGGTAGCATTCAACCGGGTGAATTGAAGTTATCAGCAGTTTCTCAATTTCCGACACCGCGTAATGTTCACGAAATTAGGCAATTCATTGGTTTATGTAGTTACTTTCGTAAATTTATAGCAAAATTCGCATTGATAGCACGACCACTCACGGAACTGACGAAGAAAAATATAATTTGGGCTTGGGGTGAAACCCAGTCCAAAAGTTTTTGTGAATTAAAGCAAAAACTTTGTAGTAAACCGTTATTAGCAATTTACGATCCAAAACTGACTACCGAGATTCACACGGATGCTTGCAAGTTAGGAATTGCGGGTATGCTACTACAAAAACAAAACGATGACAGTTTACGCCCTGTCATGTACTTCAGCCGCGTCACTAGTCGGGAAGAGAGTGTATACCATAGTTATGAACTCGAAACTTTGGCAGTAGTAGAATCGTTACGTAGGTTTCGGGTCTACATATTAGGTAAACAAGTACGGGTAGTGACAGACTGTACCGCCGTTCGCGACACATTAACTAAACGTGATCTCATTCCGCGTATTGCTCGGTGGTGGTTACTAATTCAGGACTACGACATGTCTATCGATTATAGGCCCGGTGAGCGCATGCAGCACATAGATGCATTAAGTAGAAATCCTGTGAAAACGTTTAATGTTGACCGTTTAGATGTAATGGATTGGTTTGCTACCGTACAAAACGAGGATGAAAAATTAAAACACATCATAAATTTGCTAAAAGGCGGTTGTAAGGATAGTGAAATAGTAAATAATTACGCGTGGATTAATGAGAGGCTTTATCGCAAAACCTTAAATGGCAACCGTTTAGTTGTTCCGGGATTAGCTAGGTGGAAAATATTACAAAAACACCACGACGACATAGGTCATGTAGGTCTAAAGCGATGTACTGAGGCTATTAAGAATATTTTCTGGTTTCCCAAAATGTCTCGCTTCATAAAGAAGTATGTATCATCATGTCTGCATTGTGCATACGGAAAAGGTGAATATGGCAAGAAGGAAGGCAAACTTCAGCCTATACCAAAGCCTAATGAACCAATGCGAATGGTTCATATTGACCACCTAGGACCGTTCACTCGTACTAAAAAGGGGTACCAATACATGTTCGTGATGACTGACGCGTTCTCCAAATTTGTGGTAGCTGAACCAGCTCGTACTGTCAACTCTGTGGAAACCATTCGACTTTTGAAAAAGATATTTAGTTTATTTGGGTATCCTGAACGAGTGGTTTCAGATCATGGCAAAGCCTTCACGAGCAGGTATTTTAAGAGGTTTGCTACTGAAAAACAATTTAGGCATATATTAAACGCTATAGCATGTCCTAGAGCAAACGGTCAGGTCGAACGCACCAACCGTACCATATTGGATGCTTTACGGACCACTGAACCCAGTGATGCTTCTCACAATTGGGATAGCAGCTTACCTGACGTCATTTGGGGTATAAATAATACGATTAATGCAACCACAGGATATAAGCCGTACGATCTAATGTTTGCTCAAACTGGTAGGCCTGTGTGTGATGTTTCCATTCCCAATCAGGTATCAGAACCTGTTCAGTCTAGGCGTTCTAAAGCTCGTAAACGTATTCAGGTAGCTAGTATAAGAATGAAGCGAAATTACGATAAGAAACGTAAAGATAGCACTATTTACAAAAGAGGTGACTATGTATTATGGCGACAGGCACCAACCAACAGCGTTGGCAAAGTGAACTCTAAATTGGATGACGTATATTCTGGCCCCTATGTAGTGATTAAAGTTTTAGGTAACGATCGGTATAGGATTAGAAGTATTAAGGGACTCAGAGGATACAAACAGTTTACCGGTCTAGTATCGGCCGACGCTATTCGCCCATATAAGAGTGTAGCCCCCATGTCCGATAGTGCAAGTAGTGCTGACGAGCAGCTAGAAACAGAAGATCTCATAGATCTGCTTGAGAGTTGATCTGGGCCCAGAGGTTCCTTCGTCCCATGCTAAGTCGATTTTATTAGGTACTAATTGTGCTGTGTTTCCATTGCGGGAGCAATGCTTACAGGATGGCCGAATGTAACGCCTGCCAAAGATGTCGCCACTGTAGAGACAGCCAGCCAGCCAGCCAACCGCCATGACGTCACATCCCACCACGAGGTCTAAGTGGGAGGGAGTGATAGTTGCCGCCTAGCCAGCCAGCCAGCCAGCCAGTCTTTATAAAGCCAAGTCGCGCTACTGTAATAATTATTATTATTTGAAAAAATCAAGGAAATATAAGTGATTACGTTTATCAGCTCCGTTTTTATTATTACCACGCCTACCTGAGTGTTACAATTTTGTAAAACGTGATGAGCAGTTGACATTGGGTTATTGTAACTTAGATAAATTACAAACTGAACCACTAAAAAGCGAAAAATAAAAACTTTTTTACAAAAAAAACCGACTTCCAAAAAAAACACTACAAAGTGAAAAATAACTTTAATTTTGGAAGTCGGTGGCAAAAAACTAAAATACAGATCCAAAGACACCGACTTCCGAAATTAAAGTAATTTTTCACTTTGTAGTGTTTTTTTTGGAAGTCGGTTTTTTTTTTTGTAAAAAAGTTTTTTGTCATACCACTTTATCAATTCAGATAAATAAGGTAAGAAATTCGTGGTAAGTGCGTGACTCCATTACGACATGGATAACATATAGATTCGAGTAAAAAGGTTCATTAACATCGATAACGCCTTTTATTTTATTTTACTTATAGAAATCAAATTAATAGGTAAACGACACGCAACAAAAATTTCATAGATGTTGTTATTCTGTCATTCAAAATGATATACTACGCAATGTCTAATGCCGAATAACCACACGTCTGTAACATATTATGGTCTCCCGTAACACATAAAGTACGATGTTTCCGTGTCAAATTACTTACTACTTACTAATTATTGCTGGTGTAAGTCCACTAAGAAAATTATAGCCAATAGTTTCTTAACACTTATTGTCACGAACTTTCCCCGCTTCAATTGTACACTGGAAACTAAAACAGCCTAGTTTTCAAATATGGCTAATTTATTTTAATATATTTCTAGTTTTCTTTAGGTGTCTGGTTTATCAGTTCATCTACATACATAAAATACATCTATATAAATAAAAAGAGAATGACTCGACTGACTGATTGACTGACTCATCAACGCCCAGCCCAAACCTTTGAACCTAGAAAGCTGAAATTTTGCACAGAGGTTTCTTTTATAATGTAAACAAGGAATAAGGAAGGATTTCCCGGTAGCACGTTCCCGTGGGATATTTTCCGACATCCACGCGGGCGAAGCCGCGCGGGAAGTGCTAGTATATTTATATAATCAAATGCAGTTCAATACAATCGCTGTAATTAACAATTAATCTAAGAGATTACACAGTTGCTTTACGTATTAGGTAACATTTTTTAGATTACATGTAATAACTCATTATTTCTATTCATTTCCCATAGCTGAAATGTTACTAGTTCATATAGGCGACTGATACCTAGATTATTGAGGTCGATCACGTCAGTATGTTTGATTAATGTCGTTAAGATTCACAATAAAAAATATAAGTTACATAAGAAATAAGAATCACAGTTCTACTGTAATAACTACTCTGTTCTTCTTCCTAAAAGTATTTAATACTTAAGACATTTAAATACATAGTTGGGTTAATGGGTACCTACAAAAACAGTTTGGTGAAGCCAAAAGAAATGTCACTTTAAGAAAACACGTCATTTGCCACACTATTTTATTCTCAGCATGTTTTACTTTCTCTAGAAAGGCCATAAGGATTTAAATACATTCTTCAAATACAGAAAACATTTTAATTCCAATGCTTGCGGACTGTTGCGAAAACCAGTTAAAATATATTTATGCTGCAATATGCAGAAAGCACACTTTACGGAAAAGGGAGGATCCTCCGACCAGACGGGTGTTGTGTCTGGTGGGCTACCGCCCGACGGTTGATGTCGGGACGTTGTATACAACGTGTAACGTTAAATGCGCAAAACCTCTTAAGGGGTCATTGTACTCATCGTTATGAACAACTTTTACTATGGGACCAAACCTGAAATCGCGAAAAAAAAATCAGCTGTTCAGTACATTACAGTTCGCATAATTCGTCGAAATGTACTGAACAGCTGATTTTTTTTTCGCGATTTCAGGTTTGGTCCCATAGTAAAAGTTGTTCATAATGATGAGTACAATGACCCCTTAAGAGGTTTTGCGCATTTAACGTTACACGTTGTATATGCTAATCGCGTGGTAAACTCTAATTGCGCGATGCAGGTTTGCATGACGTCATGTCATTGATGCGTAGTTCATATGTGGCGATGTAGATGCCGCCACACACTAAACGCGTCCCGCAGGGTTTCACTTTAGGCCCAGACATTAAGTTTGCAGACTTTATTCTTACAGCAACTAAAGCGTCTCTGCATTTCCATTAAACTTAATTAATTATTGAATTAATTAATTTAAAAATATTTGCAATAGAATCTAGAAAGTCTGAAATGATAAACCTCTTCATTGATATAATATTTATATTTTATCTTCTTGTACACATACAAACTTGGTATAGGGTAACAATATTTAACAAACTATTTAACTAGGCACTCAATAAGTATCAGTATAGACTAGATTTCTAGACAACCTTTAGGTTTTGAAGATCCAAGAGAATTAACTTAGAAACTAGGTGACGCTCCAAACATCACGTTTATTTACCAACTTTCAGCCATACTTTTTGGCGGTAAATGTCAAATGAGATACTTTTTTACTACCAGCTAGAAAATACCAATACTTTTGGCGGTATACGTCAAATGAGACACTTTTTAACTACTCGAAAACACAGATACAAAATCATCTGAGTCAAATCACATACTTTCAACTCTAAATTCAGTATTTTAAATCAACAAAATGTATTATTATTTGGAAATCATGACATTCGGCCATCCGACACTGTGTTGGCTCCTGGCACACACAAAACAAATTTTTAAATAAATCATGACATTCTTGTGCTAGTTAGACAATTATTAACTTTAATAGCATTAAGAGTTAGATTAAACCTTTTAACTAGAAGGTGCGTGTTCGTCAACCACGACTCGATACAATGTCCAAGAATTAGTGATAAATACAAATCTATATAAATGTTACCAGCGAACACATTTATATTGAAACAGTATAAAGTATTCAATTTAGCTATTACGTATCAACATAATTTATGAAAATAAACCAGATTTATAATATTGGTTGGTATTATTTGACATAAGCGTCAACAATGCAACCAGCATCGCGCACCACGCGTAACCAGCATCGCGCACCACGCGCAACCAACATCGCGCACCACGCGCAACCAGTATCGCGCACCACGCGCAACCAGTATTGCGCACCACGCGCAACAAGTATCGCGCAACCAGTATCGCGCACCACGCGCAACCACCATCGCGCAACCAGCCTCGCGCACAACGCGCAACCAGCCTCGCGCACCACGCGCAACCAGCCTTGCGCACCAAGCGCAACCAGCCTCGCGCACCACGCGCAACCAGCATCGCGCAGCACGTGCAACCAGCATCGCGCACCACGCGCAACCACAATCGCGCACTATGCGCAACCAGCATCACGCACTATGCGCAACTAGCATCGCGCACCACGCGTAACCAGTATCGCGCACCATGCGCAACCCGTATCGCGTATATACTCGTACATTACAACATGAAAACAGAAAAACAAAAAACAAACATGTTTAACACAAAAATTTACAATAAACCTTATGTATCCTAAGCGCAGATTGCGCTAGCATTTATCAGTTTACATTATCTTTGAATACAATAGACAACCATTCATTTGCCTGCATTTCATTTAACTATTCATTCTCACTTCATTTTCTGACGATTCGTCAGTCTGATCAATAATTCTGATCAATAATCTGAAAAATAATTAGAAAGAGAACAAGTACTATATTAATGAATGTTAAGATCTTGAAGGTATGCACAATTATACATGTTAACTTAAATAATAATCTAGCTTTAAGTAAAGCAAGTATTACTACTTCATTCTGTACCTACTCAGTTTTATCCTGAATAGCATGTAACTTGTTCATTCTGCCAATAAATAAATAAAATCCATCTGAGACGAGACAGGCGTTACTGTCTAATTGTCTAAAACCGAAATCAATACTAGTGTTAAACAAGAAAATACCCGGAAGCACTAAACACTGGTGTAGTGCACTCAATAGGTATATAAAAAAATCAGTTCTATTGACTATGGAAACTACCGTTATGGAACTACCGTTTAGGTACTATTTTACCCCCTTTTTTATCGATAAAGTAATAGAAAAATATGTTTGTAACCAGATACAAGACCTTTACGTTCGATACGCTTAGACACGCTGCTAGCAAAATTTTATAACTTTGGAGTTCGTGGAGCAATAAAAAAACCGATTTGAGGAGATGAACGCCATTAAAGTCACTGAAGGAGCAACTCACAGTACTTGGACGTTTACACTATCTGACATATATATAAAAAAAAATCCTTCATTATTTTAATCCTCAAAAATAAAATGATCAGATCACATCCCTTACTAGTGAATTAACACACTTCCTCGTCACTTTTTTTTTTTTTTTTTTTTACTTTTTTTTTTTATCTAGTGCAAAAATCCCGTTTAAAATTCTGCTCAAATAACTTCCTTTAGCGAAAAAAAAATATATAGCATACAAAATTACGAGGTATAGGTAAACGTTTTCATTTTAAAAACTGCGAGTTATGTCCGGTTTCTGACACTTTTAATTAACTTTGGTTTATCTATCCAATAGCACTAGTGGTTCTATAACTTGTGAAAGTGAGTTTCCAAAAAGCTCAACTAGATTACTTATCTGACCAATGTTGGCCGTTTAATCGTTCCATAATTAATTGACGTAGTAATCATGGAAACAACATCACTTATTTTTAAAATGTCATAGACAAATTAGGTCCAAGCATTATCTATAACAGTATTAACTAAGACAGTGTTAAGCCACTTTTTTTACCCTCGAAAGAAATATTATTATGAATAAAACTATCAATTTTAGACGCGATCTCTTGTACAGACCCATCTAGCGGCATCTGGCTTGTTACGTATTCAGAAACGCGCTGACAGTTAACCGATGTTTATCGTTACGCATAACTCTCAATAGCTATTGAGAGTTTATCTGAGGATGTCAGCAACAGGGCATTAATCTTTTAAAACTCATCATACCTAACCTATCCAGAAAGATAAAACCAATTTATGGGTAACGCCGTCGAACTTTTAAAAATTAAACATCCAATATGGCCTTCTTCAATCACAAGAAATATTATCAACAAACTAACAGTAACTCAGGTTAAAATTCACTATGGCAAGCGTAAAGTAACATTTTTAATTCCCGCAATAATTATTGCAATATCAAAACTTATAAACAAAATGAAACCCAAAACCTAATTTAGCCTAGTAAAATTTATAATTTTATTGCCAGGCTCGACATCAGATGTCATTGTTATACCTCACTGTAATATGGAAATAATAGGTCTATACCTATGAAATTGCCGTTTTGTATGAAAAAATTTAAACGAATTTTTTTCATGTATTTTTTATTTGTATTAATCGAAGTAATCACCCATGCAATCAATGCATCTTTGCCAACGCAGTGGCAGTTTATTGATGCCCTTCTTAAAGAAATCAGCTGGTCGGGAGGCACCAAATTCTTCAAAGGCATTTGGACTGCCTCTCGGGTATTGAATTTTTTTCCCGCCAAGAAGTTATCCAAATTCTGGAAAAAGTAGTAGTCTGTAGGCGCAAGGTCTGGTGAGTAGGGCGGATGACGGAGAGCTTCCAACCCCAGTTCTTGCAACTTGGAGACCGTCTGCTGTGCAGTATGAGGTCGCGCGTTGTCGTGCAGGAGCAGCGGAGACGAGCGATTGACCAATGCTGGTTGGAGATGTGCCAGCTTCTCCATCATTGTGTTCAGTTCTTCACAGTACACATCTGCAGTAATGCTCACCCCGTTTGGTAAGAAGCTGTGATGAATCACACCGGCGCTAGACCACCAAACAGTGACCATCACTTTTCTAGGGGTAAGTTTTCGTTTAGGGCATTGTTTAGGTGCTGAACCAGGATCCAACCAACTTGCTGAGCGCTTGCGGTTATCAAACAGAATCCATTTTTCATCGCAGGTAACAATGCGGTTCAAAATTCCTTCATTTGTGTGTCTGTTGAGCAGTGCAAGGCACGTCTCGACGCGTACTTCGCGCTGGCGATCATTGAGTTCGTGGGGCACCCATTTGTCAAGCTTTTTTACCTTGCCAATTTGACGCAAATGGACCAATATTGTTTTGACGCTAACGTCGAAAGCTGTTGCTAATTCAGCCGTAGATTGTGTATCATCAGCTTCCACAATCGCCTTTAATTCGTAATTGTCGACCAAAGTCTTCGGACGACCGCGAGGTTCATTTTTCAGGTCGAAATTTCCAGAACGGAAGCGAGCAAACCAATAACAGGTGGTGCGTTGGTTTGTAGTGTTAGCTCCGTAAACGTCGTTGATGTTGCGTGCCGCTTGTGCCGCGTTGCTGCCACGACGGTACTCATATTCCATAATTACTCGAATTTTTAACGTATCCATGATGACGAAAAAGATTGAAATGCGATGAAAATGTAACACTAATCAATAAACAAATGACTACTTTTGGAAAAAAAATCCATGTTTTTAAAATAAAATAAATTTGAAATTAGAATTCTTAGCCAAACAAAAATTATTTTGATTTGAAATGGCCAGTACTGCAGAACGGCAATTTCATAGGTAATGACCTAATATTACATACTATCTTATCCGATAGACGTTGAATCAAAATCTCAATATGGTCTTTAGTTCATAGAAAATGGAGGTTCAGTTATTCCAAAATTAACCTAATTCAGGTTAACGAACATTTAACAAAAACAAAATATAACCAAATAGGTATAGTTATCAAGTGATGCCCTTACCAACGAACAGCATTTAAGTTTTATTTATGCAGATTCCTTGGGGCGTAATCCATTCAAAATCTTTACACATGAGTCGAGCTTAGAGAGATTTTTATTCCCATAAAACCCAATTAGGGTTAACGAACATTTAGCAAAAACAAAATATAACCAAATCGGTCCAGCAGTTATCAAGTGATGCGCTCACGAACGAACAGCATTTAAGTTTTATGCAGAATACTTGGGGCGTAATCCATTCACAACCTTAAAACATGAATTTAACTAAAATCCATCATCGTCAGAATTCAAGGCTAGATATACTCAATGTCCCAATGATTCAAGCACACAAAGCATTAAGCATCATAATTATCATAAAATAATACGGTATCAAAAACCATCATCATCATCAAGCTTAGACTATATCAGAATTCAAGGCTAGATATACTTAATGTCCCAATAATTCAGCACAAAAAGCATTATGCATCATAATTATCTTTAAATAATACGGTATCATAAAAGCTATCATCATCATCAAGCTCAGAGAGCTATATCAGAATTCAAGGCTATGCTATGGCTAGGCCCTATGTAAAATTTCAACATTTATATCTGTAATTTTTATGGTGTGCATAATAAAGAGTATTATATCTATCAATCAATCTATCAAGGCTAGATATACTCAATATCCCAATGATTTAGCACAATAAGCATTAAGCATCATAATTTTCATAAAATAACATGGTATCATAAAATCCATCATAGTATCATAAGATCAATAAGCATCATTATAGCTAATTGACGTGCAAAAGTGCTCGTACAAACCCAACCATTGAAGCAAATCCATTTATCGTTAGCACAATCAGTGTCATTTATCATTTGCCTACCCACAACTTCAATTCATTTGGTACCCGCTCACGCGAGCGCGGTATAGGCTGTTCCCGAGTTGTTCGTGTGAGCGGCTAAAATTCATGTAAATAAATCCAAGCAAAAATAAAGTGTTGGCCAAGTTCGTTAATTCAATCAATTAAAATAGGTAATAGATTATGTCCAGCTACTATACACACTTAGAACAATTTAACCGACGACTAGTGATTCACTGGTAAATCACAAAGTACGCCCATTATCACAATCCGACGACTAGTGACTCACTCATCCATTAAAATCCATAAAATCCAGTGAAATCACAAAGTACCTACTAACGTTCCAGTATTTATTTATTTATTTATGGAAAACAAACAATTGTACAAAACAAGTAACAGTAAGTAGGTACCATATCCATCCATAAATATCCATAATCCATAAAAATCCAGTGAAAATCATATCCACTCAAAATCCAGTGAAGTCACAAAGTACGCCCAACATAATCCCACTGAACAACTACAGTTCACTTATGCCGGAGCAACACCAACGTCAATGACCATAAACGCTTTAAACATCGCGATAGACTACGCGATAGATAAATTCGGCCAAATTATCGCAGCAAGTGGTGGCTACACCTACGGTTATCGCCCATCAAAGCGATAATCAACGGCAATGTCCGTATAGTGTAGCCGCGGCATTATCATTTATCATTTGTCATTTATCATTTATCATATTGTTCTTCATGGCAATTACTAAGGTAGGAATAGTCATAACCAACAATTTATTTATGCTAACCTCGTGTTGCGTGTAAATTATCATAAAATAAAATTGCTCATAATCCGAGTGAACAATCTCATATTATTATCATGGCAATAAAACTCGCAACCAATAATTTATTAATGTTTACCTCATGTTGCTTGTAAATTATCATAAAATAAAATAAATACTCATAATCTGAGTAAACAACCATGGTTCATTTATCATTTATCATATTCATCATGGCAATAATTACTAAGGTAGAGATAGTCATAACTCATAACCAATAATTTATTCATGCTTACCTCGTGTTGTTTGTAAATTATCATAAAATAAAATAAATAGGTACTCATAATCTGAGTTAACCATGGTTTACTCATTATTTATCATACAATAGTTTAATATGTTCAACTGTTGTTCATTAATATCATAGAGAGGCTTATGGGATAGCCATAATTAAGTTACAATGGTAGCAACAATAAAAACATGGAATCATGATCAAATTAGAAATATTGCTTCATTTAAATTATCCAGAAATCATAAACCTAAGGCACCATCCTGGCTGAGATATATCCCGCGCTATCAGAGGGTAGCCCTGATCAAAGCGCGTGATAAGTCCAGTCAGCAGTGTACTTCACCGCACATCATCAGAGTGTTGCCCTGACATACTGTGCGGCACCCGCACCAGTACGCCAAAATCACGCTCATGAATTTCATTTAGGCAACCATCAAAATGATAGCAATATAAAATAAAATACAATAATCCATAAAGGAACAGGTAAGTACCTAGTTCTCATACGCCTCTGGTAAGTTTATCAAAAATTAACGTTTATCAATTGTTTTAAATATCATTAATTACAAGCCATTCATTATTATCATTTTCAGGGTGGCATAATCTATCTAGATTAAAACCCTCTCTAAATAAATAAAGAATAAAAAAAAAAAAAAAAGATTATCTACGTACCTTTTAGGGTTTACCCCGCTTCTGAAGTGAAATGATAAACCTCTTCATTGATATAATATTTATATTTTATCTTCTTGCACACATACAAACTTGGTATAGGGTAACAATATTTAACAAACTATTTAACTAGGCACTCAATAAGTATCAGTATAGACTAGATTTCTAGACAACCTTTAGGTTTCGAAGATCCAAGAGAATTAACTTAGAAACTAGGTGACGCTCCAAACATCACGTTTTTTTACCAACTTTCAGCCATACTTTTTGGCGGTAAATGTCAAATGAGATACTTTTTTACTACCAGCTAGAAAATACCAATACTTTTGGCGGTAAACGTCAAATGAGACACTTTTTAACTACTCGAAAACACAGATACAAAATCATCTGAGTCAAATCACATACTTTCAACTCTAAATTCAGTATTTTAAATCATGGATTTTGAAATTATTTGGAAATCATGACAAGTCAATCAAGTTTTTATATTTTCGATTTTATGTGTGACGGTAGATGGTTTTAAATAGAAAGGTGTAGTGTACTGTGTAGTATCATTTCGACACCGGAAATTTCAACTGTCGTAAAGGACAAAACAAGACTTTTCAGTAGAGCCACAAAACATTTTTTTTTTATCTACTATCTTTTTTAAACAAAGTACCTACTATATTCATGATGTCAAAAGAAACCCCAACAAAATAAACAAAACATAATTACGAGTACCTAGTGACGAAAATGAGAGTCCTTTAGAGCCCACAAAAATTGAACATACCTAAGTACTTTACAGCTACGAAAAATTGGTTAGGTATAGTAACGTCAGATGAGTCGCAAAGTACTAATCTTGATCATTAATGGGTAGTACAAGTCAATTAAATCAGTGACTAAGGGGGTAAAAGGAACAAATAAACTAAAGATCTAGTTAAGAGATACCTACAATAGGTAGTACCTAAAACTAAGTGAAATAAAAGGTTGTATTATTATTTTTTATTTATTAATCAAAATATTTAGTAAACAAGTAACAAAAATTTTATTCTAATAGGAACTCAAAATTTAAACTAAATGTGATGCTATTTTTTTATTTTAATCGCAAGTAATCGTTGCGATGCTGAAAACAACTCAATTTTTTTTAATAATCAGCTAATAAACTAATCAAGTTTTTTTAAATAATTATTAATGAAACTCAAACAATATTTATCAAAACAATCTTAAACTTAATAATACAATTGAAATAACCAAAATAATAACAAATTTTGCCCACCTCAAAACTCAAACAATTGACATTCTAAAGTATTAATTAAATAGTAAGTAACTTCAGTCTTTTAAAATTATTAGTATTTAAACATAAACATTAAATATTTTTTTCAAAACATAGTGATAAGGTAAATATTATTCTAATAGGAACTCAAAACTTAAACAAAATGTGATGCTATTTTTAATTTAAATCTCAAGTAACCGTTGCGATGCTGAAAAACAACTCAATTTTTAGAAAAATCAGCGAATAAACAAATCTACTAACTAGTTTTTTAAAAATAATGAAACTCAAACAATATTTATCCAAGCAGTCTTCAAATTAAAATATAATTAAAATAACCACAATAATAATAAATTTTGCCCACCACCAACTTAAAACTCAAGCAATTGACTTTTTTTTTTCAAAACATTAAATAAACATTTTATAAGTAAAATTTTAGAGATCAATTGTGTCGATATCGTCGTCGTAAACGCTTTAAATCGTTATACTTGGCGACTGGTATAGGTTGGGTTTATCATAAAGTGCTGGTACACCAATACTAGAAGTATCTTCTACTTTGTCGGCACTTGACAGATCTTGGTTTTGTCTTTTAGATTTTTTTCCATTGCCTCTTCCTTTTGATCCTCTTCTTCTAAATTCCTAATATAATGTTACTACTTGAGCGTCTTCGTTTTCTTTCATTGAATATTTTACTTACAACTGTTACCATACCATACTGTTACAACGAATTCATATGATTGGCCTCTTCTGATTTCTAAACAATTAGTTTTTGTTCTTTTGATATGAATCGGTTTGTCACATGTTACGATATAGTCTTTTCGACGTCGAACATCTAGAGTCGAGAAATATTTAAAAAGGCTCATTCTTCTATCCTTTGCTACTTCGTAACATTGTCTAGCACATATGCCAGGTAAGCATGGGTTTATTTTCATTGACTTTTCTTCTATTAAACTTCCTGATCTGGTTTCATACGACTTACCAGCATTGTTTTGTTGTTTCCTAAGCTTATGTTTGTTTTCCTTTTTGGTTTTGTCTTTAAATAAGTGTTCTATGGTATTGGCTCTCTTTTCGTTCTTATCTATTATTTTTTGTTCGTGCTCAAAGACCACTGTTTTTAAAGAAGTGTGCACCTGAGGTTGTTGAGATAATGAAGATTGGTCTACGTTGCCTGTTACTATTTCAGTACTAGAAATATCATGGGCATGACGCGCCCATGGTTCATGTATAACGTCAGAAGTAGTCTGAGTGATTATTTCAGGTTCAGGCGCAAAGACAGCATCACCCGGAGGCGTGTCCTGGATAACGTCAGCGGTAAGTACCTCGTCAATAGGAATAGTCTGAGTGATCTTCTTTATTTCAGGTTCAGGCGCAAAGACAGCATCACCCGGAGGCGTGTCCTGGATAACGTCAGCGGTAAGTACCTCGTCAATAAGAGTAGTCTGAGTGATCTTCTTTATTTCAAGTTCAGTCTCAAAGACAACATCACCTGGAGGCATGTCCTGGATAACCTCAGCGGTAAGTACCTCGTCAATAGGAGTAGCCTGAGTGTTAAATTGTTGTGATTTTCGGTTTTGACATGTTACAAGCGGTGGTGATAATAATAATTGAAGAGAGTTCCCACTAGGACGCTGCATGTTCCTGAAAAAACATAATCTTAGTAAATCTGCAGTAATAGTATCATGAATTTATGCAATTATTCATCGCTTGCCATTTGTATTAGGTATCTAGGTATGTAAACATATTGAAAACAATTAAGGGCGAGCGCGCACTGCGGTGCGTTTTTCTACCGCATAATCTGTGAAGTATGGAATGTCTTTGAAGTGCGCGCACTGCGGTCATGCGTTTTGTTACTGTAGGCCCGCCCAGTGCGGCAGAACTAACGGAAACGCACCGCAGTGCGTGCTCGCCCTAAAACTAGCTGCGCACTGCGGTTTCATCCGTCTCAGTTCCGATCCTATATAAATATCTGGGTAAAAAGTAGCCTGTGTTAAACCAGGTGTCCAGTCAGATGTCTACATACCAAGTTTCATCACAATCAGTTCATTAGTACAAATAACATTCGCAGAAGACACATTTCGCTTTTATAATAGTGTGATAATAATTAATTTAACCATTGTTTCTTCAAGAATTGAACGTTCATTTTCAATACTTGTACTGTTTTGGTCAGCATCACAATAATGATCAGCATCGACTCTAATATAGTATCAAACCAATATTAGTCAGCGCTAACCACTAGTAGTTTATAATTGTGTACCAGACTTACGTCGTAAAGGACATCATAGCGAACAAAATCTTGTTATGATGTCCTTTACGAGCAATAATGTAACCGCCTTATTATAAACGACTAGCAGCGGCCCGCGAGTTTACCCGCGTAGTTCCCACTCTCGGGAGAATATCAGGATAAAAAATAAAAAAAAGTACCTACTTAATTGAAATAAATGTTGGAAGCAGGCGGGAACCATTTAAAAATCATTGATATATATATGTTACACTAGATTAGCAATTGCCGCGCCAAGACGTTGCCACTGAACATACGGCCACGGCCGTATGCGTAACTAACGTCAGTTCGTGCTCTTTACGACGGCAGCCGAAGTGAACCGAGTGACACGCGACAAAAAATATCGCCAAAATGGGTAAATGCGTAATGAAAGAATGCGATTCTAGATCACAAAAACTACCGGAATTACTTTCCACACGTAAGTTTATTGTTTCTGTGTTTATATCATCGTAAAAACGCAGGAAAATAAATAAAATGTAGATTTTTTTTTAATTATGATCAATGTTACAACTAAAAACTATGTTTTAGTTTCCCACATTTGTGGGAGTTTTTAATTTATGGAATAAGCGATTTTAAATATTTTTTAATAATGATTAACAATGTTCCAGAATACCTAAAGTTGCTTCTCAATCAATAATCCGATTGCTGAGAAAAGATACTGACTGGCTACCTACTAAATCTACTGTCATTTGTTCGAAGCACTTCCGTGATCAAGATAAAATAGGACCAAAAAGCGAATGTGGCCGTGTTTATTTGTGCAATCAAGGAATTCTAATGCTTATTGTAAAAGTAATGATTTTTTGCGGCAATTAATATTATCAAATTATAGGTAATGCCAACAAAAAATGCCTTCCCATTAAACTCCCCCAGCAACAAATTAGTTTATATCGACTCAAACTTAGTTTTTAGTTTGTAAAGAGTTGTTTTGCCTACAGTAAATTGTATATTTTTCAGGACAACCGTTATTCTAATAGCAGGTGGAGCTTTCAGAAGAAGAAAATATGGATGTGGATGCTGTGGAAACCGACGAAGAGATAGACGAATTAACTGAAACGCCCCGAAAGCACAAAATGAGGAAAATAATTCACCGGTTGAAAAATGTATCGGCTAAAAGACTAAGAAAAAAAAAATATCACAAAAAAATAAAAGACAAGAAATAAAAAAAAATAAACGATGTTATTAGAGGAACTGAGTTGAGCGAAGAAGACGAAATGCAGCTAAATGTAAATGATAAAACAGTGCAATTCATGGAACAATTAAAAAACCTTCAAAAAGAAAAGGACTTATAGAAAACTGACTCTTTGGGGAAACCGAAGGTTTTGTTTTTGCGATTATGGACGAAGTTATGATGACGAACAACTACTGGAAATATATTGTGAAGGACGGCACGGTTGACATCTGTCGGGCATTCCACCGTCCGAGGGAATCAGTCCGTCAATTATTTCTGGCTGTTCTCGTCTGGCTAACGGAGACTACTTGCAGAAGCACAACCTTGTAGCCAGGATTATCCACCAGCAACTTACTCTGAAATTCAGTCTTGTGGAATTGGAAAACCGTACTATAGGTATATGCCCGACCCAGTTCTCGAAAATGGCAATATCACGTTGTATTGGTATCGATCTATCATCACTGACAGGACTATTGTTGCCAATAAGACAAACATAGTGGTGATAGATCGATTAGAGCGTCGCCCAATGATTATTGAAATAGCGGTCCCGCATGACGAGAACCTCGTGAAAGCTGAAAAAGATAAGCAGATTAAGTATCTCGACCTGGCTCGCGAGGTTGTCGACATGTGGGATGTCGATACAGCAATCGTTGTGCCGATAGTCGTGACGGCCAATGCCATAATAGCCAAGAGCCTCGATCAACACCTGAAGAGGCTCTCGTTAGGCAGCTGGATTAAGGAAGATTGCTCCAGAAAGCGGTACTTCTGGACACGGCGCGTATCGTTAGGAGGTTCCTCTCTCAGCAGCCCTGACCACCGGTACCCTGGACCCTGTTCCCGATACCGGTGGGCTACTATTTTTTATATTCTTAAATGTTTTTTATATTCTAATATTTATAAATGTAATTATATGTATGGAAATGTACTAAAGGAAATAAAAAATGTTCAAAAAGAAAATGTCTTGATTATTTTCATTAGTTATAAACTTCTAATACACATCCAATAAGAAATACATAATTCACATATTTTAAAAATAACTTAACGTTTAACGTTTAAACGTTACGTTTTTTTTTCAACGTTTAAAAACTTGGGTAAAATTTCGCATGGGTAGGCAACCCCATCCCGCCATTCACCGCCATTGCATGTTTATATTGCGATCTTTGTCTAATCTAAGCGACAGTATTGTTCTTGCGACTTGTGTAAGTGAGAAAGATATATGTTTACTTTTAAATGTTTAGTGGTTTCAAAGCTACGTCGTCGCGTTTAAATAGTGGTTAGACTTTTTTTACACATTTTAATGAGGTTTGATTCTCTAGTTATATAACTCAATGTTAAAAATATAATAAAAATGGTATGGGTCCCTCCTGCTTCCAACATTTATTTAATTTAAAATGGGCTTGTTTTTAGCTTTCCATTTTTTTTTAACTTAGGTAAACGTTTTTTACCGCAGTCGGGTTTTTGAATTTTTTCAATTACTTTTTTAATTTTTTAGTTTTATCATTTTTGTAATCACCTTTTAAAACCCTTTATTTTGATACGCCACTCGAAGGTTTTGAGAAAAAAAAAAAAATAAATTAAGACATAATTTGGCGCCAGAAAATCCGCCATTTTGTTTTTTTATTTATTTAGATATACCCAGTGTCACTCTCACAGTAAATACGAATCCATCGACCCGTTTAGGCCGCAGAGCGTGCCAAACAATTACTTATACATACATACTATCGAAAAACATAACCCTCTTTCTGGCACAGTCGGATAAAAAGATACATATTTATGTTAATCTAGGTTTTAAACTACCTGTGGGCCAAATTTCATCCAAATCTGTTCAGCCGCTTTTGCGTGATTGACACACAAACATTTAAACTTTCACATTTATAACAATACTAGCTGCGCCCCGCAGTTTTACCCGCGTAAACCGGTATAAAAAGTAGCCGATTTGGTGACAGCTACCTCCATACTGGTCCAGCGGTTTGAGCATGAAGAAGTAACAAACATACACACACACTCACAAACTTTCGCCATTATAATATTAGTGTGATAATAATAATAATTGAGTGTGATTAGTGGGATTTTTAACAGATGAATAAACTTTTGTCTATTGTCTTTTACCGCGACATGAAATTACAAAGTTTATAAACAGAAACAAACGGTGCATAACTTAGTCATCTGTTAATCATCGTTTATAAGGGGGTAATATTTTTATCTGTGTCACAGGATACCTACAAAATTGATCTTAATAATAATAATCCAATACATAACAAAATCTTGATAAAAAGTATCTCAAGCTATGACTTGATACGACAATTTATTAATAAATTGAATCGACTAGGTGAAAAAATTCAAAATTCATAATTCCAGATTTAATTTTATTCTAGCCTACAGGCACATGTTTTGCTAATAAAATCAGTAGGTAGATATCAAAATTCAAATCTCGTAAACATTCTAGGATTTTTCAAATGTTATTCTCAGTTCAACATAATAAGAATAATAGATTACGGACGAAAACATCATCGTAGGTAATTAGCATAAATGTTCGAGTAATATTCGTACCTACCTCACATTATTTTTTCATTGGTTCACTTTAGTTTAATTATCATTACTGACAATAAATTATGATTAAATCACTTACCATAAGATCTTCCTTTGGTACCATGATATTGAATCAACTTTTCTTTTTCTTGATTCTAACGAATTACAACGTTTCTGTGGTTTTCTTGCCGCCATTGTTAATTATTCTTCACAAAACAAACACGTCCTATACCACAAACGATATTGCAAAAGATGGTGGTTCGAAGTGGATCGGTTGAGTCGCGCTCCTCCCGCACCCGTTACTTACACCCCCGTTGCCCTGGGCGTCGTGCCTCCGCGCAACCGGTCATCACGGGTATCGTAACATCGGCATTATGAACGAGACAAAAAATGTTTTTTCTTAAGGCTGCTCCTTCCTATACGGCGAAACTAAGTAACTTTGTAACCATCTTTTACAGTAACTATAGCATCTTTCTGATAGGAAAAAATACACAGTAATCTACAATACATAAGAAGTGATTTCATGTGTCCTGAAATCTATTTTTGGTTGTAGAACTAAGGAAAGGAAAACCTAAATCCAGGTCTATTTCGGTCTATTTTTTCGAGTTGTTACCATATTACTCCTACAGTTTTCATTAAAGTGTTCATAAATTTATATAGTTCTTAACAAGCTAATAAGGAATGATTTCTTGTCATTACTTTTTTAGTTTAATCAACATATTTTTTGTAAATCGATAATTACTTCATATTTTGCAAGCGTTGTGTCATCGCGCTTCTCTTTCTTTTCTATGCAGTCCGACAGTGACCGCGCTTTTTGCGACGGACAAGCCTTAAAATTAGGCTCCTAAAAGACAATAAAAAACAAACGACCTTTAATTACGTAAGATAAAGCATAGCATAGATTGAGTAGGTCGTAAGGGTCTCGATTATCAAAAAACATGTTTACGACATTTTGATTTGTAATAATAATATCTCATTATAGGCAAAATATCCTTTACGAGAGTTGAAATTTCTGGTATCGATATTGTTTTTAATGTCGTATAAAAAGTTCAATGCAAAAACCTCATAAATTAATCAAAACATGACTTTACGCTCCTAATTGAAATAGTACATTATGATTTAAGTGCGGTAAGTTGAAAATTACAGGGGAGGCGATATTGCTAGCCCGAGCCGTAGGCGAGGGCTACAAGAAAGCAGAGGCTGTAATTATCAAAGCGCACGTATGTCATACGACGTTTTATAACATAATTTGCGAGCAAATAAATAAAACTCGGACTTTCAAATAAATCTTTAAAAACACACTTTCTGAAAATGAATTTGCATCTTTGCTTGTTTTCATCTATCGGTCGATTTTAGGGCAAGAGGCTTAGAGTAGTCTTTTCCGCTACCTCTGAGACTTCTGGCGGTGTCGAATTAATAAATTCCTCAATACTCGACGACATTTTCAAATAAAAACAATACAGCGAAAAGAAAAAGCGCGCGGAATAATTTTTACTTGTTCACAAATAAGCGATGCGCGCTCATCGCATCGGCGCTTTTTTTTTAAGGCAAAGGCACAAATACAGCCAGTATTACTAATAAAGTAAATTAATATTTTTTTTGTTTTTGTTGCAGATAAATTGTAATTTATTATCAAAATTAATGAAATTAAAGAATTAAATGTCTATTTTTTATATTTTATCTCCCAAAGTTAATTTTATTCATAAAATGTTGACCACATTTCTGACATAAAAACTCTTTGCTAAGATTCAAAAAAAGTACAGTTCGTTTTAAACGGAGCATCTTGATAAACCGTCCGTTTTACCTATTAAAAAGAAACCGTGCCTTTTACATTACAATAACGCACAAGTACGTAATGACATACATTACGATATTGAAATTGGTGAAATAAGAGACCCTTTACGAGCAAATGTGTTATACACATTTGCTCTATAACTATATATCTATATACAGGGTGTAAGGGACAGCCCTCCACAAATTAACAGGGTGCATTCAGCTCCTTATTGTGAATCATATTCCACCGGAAATTTTCTCAGGAAAAGTTTCATTTTTTTTAACGTTTTTTTGGCTAATATTCCTTTATTTCAATGTAAAATTACATTCTCTGTTTGCAGCACTCCATTTATGTAAATAAAACAGCTAAAATCCAAAAAACAGCAATGTATGTAGAAATACTCTAACGTACTACGCGCGAAATCAGCTGTTCACTTTCTGCATAGCTTCAGAGTTCATCAAACTCACCGCATACTACTTGCATACAATACAATAGAGACAAGCGAGACGCTCCGATTTACCGAGTCGCAACAGTATTGCCAACTTAATAAACCTCAATTTGTGAACGAAAATGTTAGATCAAACTTGGTTCACATAAGAACTCCTCTAATGTTAAATGCAAATCTTTTAGTGCACTTAATTTCTAAAGGAAAAACGCACATAATGTGCCCTTGAGTGTTCGTGGTAGGTACATACCTAATTACTTAATTAATTCTACTTTTCAAGCGATCACTGGATCCAGTTTCCAAGCCACCCAAGGGCCTTTTCATGGCTTTACGGCAGCTACCGACTGGTAGTCGAGTCGCGAATCGAACGTAAGCCCTCTGCAATGGAAGCCCAGTCTTCTATCACGCTGGGCTATCACTACTATTAATTTGCTTAACATAAACTTTGAATTAAATTGACAAATTAATCGTTTCATTTCTCCAAAAAAAATAACAGCTCTAACATTTAGTCAAGCTTAAAAATAGTGGTATTTTTGTACAACATTTTTGCAAGAAACATGCAAAATTTTTTGAGTAGTTGACAACACTGTTTTTGTGTGTGATTTTTCGTGTAGTCATTAGTACAGTTTAGTTGTCCTGCGACTGTGTCCTGCGCAGTATCGCTCGCTGTTGTTCGCGCAGTCGCGTCGTGAAGTTTACGTACTTACCCATTTGTGTTGTTGTCTGTGAGAAATGGCTACACGAGCACTAAGCTCGTGAATATGGCGAAATGATAATGTGCTACGGGGAAGCTCGGGGAAATGCCAGGGAAGCGCTCAGAAATTACATCGATAGGTATCCTGACCGTCGGCATCCATCAGACTCCCGGATAATTACCAATGTCTATCAACGAGTGCTAGATAACCAGCCCATAGTTCCCAATCAAGAAGGCGCCGGAAGACCACTTCGCGGTGCAACTGTAGAAAGAGTTTTAGACCTGGTCCGTCAAAATCCACGCCTAGGCACACGCACTGCAGCTCGACTATTGCGCCGGAATCATGGAGCCCGCGTCTCACACTTTTAGACTTCTTTTTGTGGGGCTACGTAAAGGAAAAAGTGTTTGTTAGTGCATGTGCGAGTGAGGAAGAAATGCGAGATTGAATCACAGACACATTCCAGCAGCTGCGCTACAGCTGCAACGAAGATCCCAACTTGCTGACCCGCTTGCACGGGGAGACCCTGCGCCGTGCCAATGTGTGTGAAGGTCTCGGTGGAGGTCATTTCGAGCCGTATCTCATACGACCGGAGCGATTCTAAGGTAGGATTAATTTTTGATACCTATTGAAATAAGACTGATTGATTTACATTATTTTTCTATGTAATAAGCATTGTACTTATGGTAAAAACACATAACGCTCCTTTTTTAACTTGCCGCAGTCGGGTAAAAAAACGAAAACCACTTCAACGTTAGTTGTAGCTATTGTTTGGCACAAAATTAACTCTAGTGCTTATTATTTTGTTATCTTTACTCGCTTGTTATTTTCGTTAAGTTTTAGACTGTTGTTGGTTGAGCGGAAAATACTTTTGTATTAATTTGTTTAAAAATGCCTCGCAGACGATACAACGTTTTACGTAGGCAAGCCAGAAAAGATAAAGGTTTTTGAGGGAATACAGCCATCATCGTAAATACAAAATAAAAACATTATTCCTTATTTCATAAAACCTACTTATTTTATTTTTCATTGAACCCTACCCGTACTTGACAAACTGACCAATAAGTAGGTACCATACACCACTTTAAACATCTTTCAGTTATAAAAATAATTAAATGAAGGCTAAATTATTGTCGCTTTTACTGTACCTGCGCGTAAGTATCTACCTACTCAACTAACTTGTGCACTACGCTGTCGCTAGTTTAAGCCAAGTGGCGCGAGAATTGACCCCGTGGCGGGTGGGGCAGCCGAACACTCACTGCGCTACCGTTCGCTACGTGCGTTTTGCCACGGAAGCAATACATTGCGTGCGAGGTAATAAAACAAATCAGGTTTATTGGATTCCCATAACGTTCCTGAAATAATTTCATGTACCGGTCATCTTAGTATGATGTACTGAATTCACCCTATCAATCTGCGGAGGGCTGTCCCTTACACCCTGTATCTTTATAACACATTTGCTCGTAAAGGGTCTCTTATTTCACGAATTTCAATATCGTAATGTATGTCATTACGTACTTGTGCGTAATTGTAATGTAAAACGCACGGGTTTCTTTTTAATAAGGTAAAACGTAAGGTTTATCAAGATGCTCCGTCTAAAACGAACGGTACTTTTTAAATCTTAGCAAAGAGCTTTTATGTCAGAAAAGTGGTCAGCATTTTATGAATAAAATTAACTTTGGGAGATAAAATATAAAAAATAAACATTAATTAAATTAAAGAATTAATTCTTTAATTTTGACTATAAATTGCAACAACAACAAACAAAAACAAAAAAATATTAATTTACTTTATTAGTAATACTGGCTGTAATTTGTGAACAAGTAAAAATTATTCCGCGCGCTTTTTCTTTTCGCTATATTGTTTTTATTTGAAAATGTCGTCAAGTAATGATGAATTTATTAATTCGACACCGCCAGAAGTCTCAGAGGCAGCGAAAAAGGCTACTCTAAGCCTCATGCCTGAAAAATCGACCGATAGATACTTACAAGCGTATCAAAATTTCATCATATGGAAAACAAACAAAAATACAAATTCATTTTCAGAAAGTGTGTTTTTAAAGATTTATTCGTTTAAGAAAGTCCGAGTTTTATTTATTTCCTCGCAAATATGAAAACGTCTTATGACATACGTGCGGTTTGATAATTACAGCCTCTGCTTTCTGGTAGACCTCACCTACGGCTCGGGCTAGCAATATCGCCTCGGTTGTAATTTTCAACTTATCGCACTTATATCATAATGTACTATTACGATACATCCCAAATAGTAAAAACAATCAAGCTAGAGCTGTTGAAACGCAGGTCGTAAAGGGCTTTTTTTTAGATAGAAATATTTCAATTATACCAATCCATAGAACTCGCGACGCTGATTCCAACTATGTATTGGGTAACTCATTTTCGGCAAAATGTCCTTTCCGACAGTTGAAATTTCCGGTATCGATTTGATTCACATGGGAATGTCTTCACATTTGCGCACAAACAATGCAACTGGCAAATGGCTCTATGCTAAAAAACTTTTTTACAAAAAACAAAACCGACTTCCAAAAAAACACTACAAAGTGAAAAATAACTTTAATTTCGGAAGTCGGTGTCTTTGGATCTGTATTTTAGGTTTTTGCCCCCGACTTCCGAATTTAAATTTATTTTTCACTTTGTAGTGTTTTTTTGGAAGTCGGTTTTGTTTTTTGTAAAAAAGTTTTTATTTTTCACTTTTTAGTGGGTCAGTTTGTAATTTATCTAAGTTACAATAAGCCATGGTCAACTGCTCATCACGTTTTACAAAATATTGCTTTTCCCGATGCAGGGACGTTAATTGTTGAGGAGTTCTCCTAGTAAGAACCAGGAGAACTAGAGCTGACGGTGAAGTCACCATCACCATTATGCATTTTGACGAGCATAAACCATATTAAAGTAATCGAATCGCAACCTGTGATATAGTTACTTAGATATAATTGAGCATTTCCGATGGCCATCTGTGGTCTTCATCATCAGTTCCAGTTCACCAAATAGTACTTTCCGAGAGCAAATGCACGAGTTACTATAAAAAATTCCGAAATCGATATAAGTGTGCCCATAAAATTTGAGGGTTTCCCTCGATTTCCATGGGATCCCATCATCAGACCCTGACTTGATGATCATGGGACCACTTGGGAAGTATACCCTTTCGAACAAAAAAAAGAAAAATCCAAATCGGTAAAGCCATTTTCGAGTAATCGGAGAACATACATAAAAAAAAATAAAAAAAAAGGTTCCGACGAATTGAGAACCTCCTCCTTTTTGAAGTCGGTTAATAAGCATAGCATAGAACTTTCCAAATAAACCCGCATCGGTCCCACTCACCGAGCTATTGTCAAGAACGACTGGTCCTCATCATTCCAATTAGTTGTTACTAATCGATTCAACGATTGATTAAATAATAGTCGATTGTTAGCTTCATCAGGGTTAGATGAATTGTCTGAACTATGTGATTCAGGTTTATGTTCTTCTTTGAAATGTTTTGTTACGAAACTGCATCTATAAAGTGTTGTTGCTACGGCTCTTGAATATTTTCTGTGAATTTTATCACCATGGACTTATTACTGAGTAATATCTGCTTTCATATCACATTTTCCTTTTCAAGTTGTTTTTCTGTGAAACTAGCTAGTTTAAAATACCCGAGTTGCACAACGTTTTATCTAGACGAATAAGGTAGGCAAAGCCATAAACGGTAAGGTTGATGGTCATATAACCTTATCCGACATGAAAAGCGGCAAGCTTTAAATCTTTGGGCGATGTTCCAGAGCTGCTCCTTGGAACAGACACAAATAATATGCTCAATATCAGTGGCAGTTTGATATTATCTTGCCTTTACTAAGTAAACTTAGTCGTGAGGCAAATGTCAGGAGAATTGGCGCGACGCATGCAGCGCGCCAGCAACAACCGTAGTCCTTTTTAGGTACCGCCGTATCAGACTAACGGAATTCATTTGCAGACGTGATTCATGTAAATATCCTCAAGTGGATTGGAAATGAGACTAGAAATCAATAAATAAGAACTAGGTTTATCATACGTATGCACAAGTTATATTATGTTGGCCCTACACCAGGAAATTTCTAAATGCGTTACAGAAATTTCTCTCGTCCCAATGAAACAAGCAGCCGCATATAATTGTTGTTGTAATAAATGTTTTGTATTATGTTTTTCACTTTGAATACATCGCTGGAAGTGTTGCAATACGTAACAAACTAATTTACATCACTGATGACATCATTTTAGGTGTTTTGCCGGTAGGAATGAATAATTATATTTAATTTCGACTACAAAACCTAACAAACATACAACAACTTTACTCGTTTGCATAACTCTTTGTACGTTTTTTAATCGTGATCTGGGTGTAGTACAGAACCACACAAAGAGTACTAAAAAGGTCTTTGTTGCGTCGCCTGCGGCCGAGATGTTATCTGAGCAGTCACCTTGATCTTTGCACGAAACTGCACAGAACACAGCGCTTGACCTCCGGCGCCGCCTCCTTTCTGTTCAGCCGTGTACAATACTTCTCTTAGGCACAAGTACCTACTATTGATTTTTTGGTAAAAAAAACCTTGGATTAAAAAAAATGAGTCATGGTCTCCCTGACAATATCACGAGGCTATAATAATATTTGTTTTGCCAAGTTTATATAAACAAAAAAAAAAGTGTGCAAGGTTCACTTCAATAATCAATGCGTTAAATGTATTGTCGTAAATTGGACAACTGTCAGTATCGATTTCACAACATACATTTTCCCATGGCATTTCTAGGGCATAAAATTGTAGCTCCATCCGTATGAAAATGGTACTGTAGGTAACAATTTTATAGAAACTGAACTAGAAACTAGCCGACAGTATAAAAGCAGTGTTCAATTTTCACGACAAACAAGTTATTTTATCTGACGGGTTAAAAATAGCCCGTTAGGCATTATTGAACTGTCTGATTATAGAGGAACATTGCTATCGCATGTAAATTATAAAACAATGGCGATACTGAAGGTAAACTAGAAGTCGGAATGATTTCTAAAGATAATTTGTATTCGTTTGTCCATTTTGGTTTTATAAATCAACGCCTGATAGGAATGTCAGGTGTCAAACGCACATACACGTTATGCGTTATGCTCAGCAACACTATGCTTTGTAAACTTAATAGCTGCAGAGACAGACATATACCAGCACTGACAGTGAACTCTCGAAAGAAAGGTACAAAAAATCGGAAATTACCTACTAGAATTTGCGTGCAGCTTTACTGTAGAAATATACTTAGGTGTTATTAACTGATGTTCATAACGATGGTTAAGTTTACTTCAGACCTAATTCGATCTCAATTTCTTCTTTAGCAATGCTTTTCCTAACTTGTTGTGGTCAGCTTCCCGATAAACCACATGTTGCTAAAATACCAGTCCAAAAATGCTCGCACCATCAAAAAATCAACATTGACAAGACAAACATTTGTAGAATCCTCGGTGTTTGTTTGTTACATACTCGTACATGTTGTAGACTCACAATCATTGTTTAGCACTTTAGCATGATTAACAGTTAGAGCATCTTGCATTTTGTATCGATAAGTAGGGAATAGTACTTATTTTTGGGACTATTTATGAGAGTGAAAGGTGACGTCTAGGTATAACAGTCTGAAATTAATTGACTATAGGTACAGTATTGGTGTTAATCACAGACTTAAGACTTATTTTAAAAACCACCTTGTTTGTCATTAAGGTTACATATATGATTTTAAATAACTCTTTAAAAGAAACATGTAAATAACCTCAAGATTTCGGTTATTCTAGGTATAATCCAGATTTTTTACTTAATTTTGCTTTCGATCTATGTGCTATTATTGATCGTAGCATTTTTGTGAAACAACCTAAAGAGCAAGATCCCAGGGCCGCGAGACCTTACTTATTTTCTGATTAACAAAAGGTATGGGATAGAGTTGTGTTACTTTATGTATTTTGAACATACGCATACCTACCTGCTAGCTTGGGCCGACGACCAATTTTCAGGTATCAGGTACCAAAGTTGCGTAAAAATATTACTCACTTTTCTTAAAGTCAGACTGCTTGATTTTTATGTATGTTTTTTTGAATATTATTTATAATTAATAATCAATACTGTTAGACACTTTCGGTCGGCGGTTTTTTCCGCCAGACGCTTTAAGAGCGTTGACTCGGTACGGCATTTCATACAAATTTTCAAGTCCTTTTTTATCGAAATGAATGAACCGATTTTAATGAAACTTCATACGCATAAGTAGGATACATAGGTCTAAAAAGTTAGTTAAGAAGATTTTCTAAATGTCTTATTTAAAAAAAGATAAATGGAAATCTCTGCTTCTATGGAATATTTAAAATCGGTCTAATTTAGCTGCAACACTATTTTTCGAAAATGTTCTTTACTAACTTTTTAGACCTATGTATCCTGCTTATGCGTATGAAGTTCATTAAAATCGGTTCATTCATTTCGATAAAAAAGGACTTAAAGTTTGTATGAAATGCCGTACCGAGTCAACGCTCTTAATAATATTTTTACGTAACTTTACTTCTTATTACCTGAAAATTGGCAGTCGGCCCAAGCTAGCAGGTATGCGTACGTTAAAAGTACATACTAACACTACTCTATCTCATACATTTTGTTAATCAGAAAATAAGTAAGGTCTGGCGGCCCTGGGATCTTGGATTATATTATAACACTGACATTAATTTGACTCGTACTTTATTTACACTCTATTTCTTGTTCACCTCAGTCGCTGACACCATTGATTACAGCCTGAATAAATTTAATTTGCTTACCTGCCATCAACGAGCTACAACTTACCGATAAAATAATATTACCTACACCGTTAGTTTTCATTTCAGAAAGTACGAAACTATCACATTTAATGCTAACGAAGAAGATGGAGTTCAAAATCACTATTTGCATGCAATACGTGTTCTAATAGCAATTTAACGAGATGTAGATTATTACCAAAGAGATTAACGATGTTGGTAAAGAGTATGTTCAATATCAATTACCTATTTAATCATAATAAACGGTATTGCGTGATTGAAATATTTTCTTTCGAAATCAATCGTGCAAGACCGAAGATCGTGGTTTCGAGTAGCTCGCTGGTGGGAGGCACACCATCACCGACTGAATGTTAGGAAATAAATAACATACCTACGTAGGTACTTATATTGATAATTTGTAACTCATCATCTGCCTAGCCTTTTCCCAACGATGATGGGGTCGGCTTCCAGTCTAACCGGACACTGCTGAATACCAGTTTAACAGTGTATCAGTGTAGAGTGAGTAGTGAATAGTAGTAGTATAATAGTAGTGTATAGTGTATAGTAGTAGTGTAGCGACTGCCTATCTGACCTCCACAACTCAGTTACTGGGCAATACCCTTGGTAAGACTGGTTATCAGACTTTCAGGCTTCTGACGACCCGTAACGACTATCAAAGATCCACGGCAATGGCAGCCGTGCTTTCCGAGGTATTTCGTAACTGTATAACGTGTCGTTTTGCGTTTGGCGTGGTATAGTATAGACTATAGACCATCAAACCGAACAACTTTTTCCATGGCACCAACATCGTAATCGCGAAAAAATAATCAGCAGTCCCATACATTTGCGTCGAGTAGGTATTGAAGTTTTCTATGGGACAGTTGAAAATTTTTTCGCGAATACGATGTTGGTTCCATGGAGAAAGTTGTTCGGTTTGATGTTATTATATTTTGATTTATTTTATATTTGTATATTATTTGTTACATGCTGCACCGGTCGACGTTACCGCGTCAACGCCGGCTATCGCTGAAAACCAGTGCTGGGGCTCCATTTCGCATGGGGTCGCGGCAGTATGCTGAGCGGTGGCCGTTTTGCGTAGATGTGACGCATATTTTCCCCCAAATTGTATTTAAATAGTTATTTTATTTTATTGTAGTTTGTGTCATGTTTAGGTGCAAATAAACGTTTTTTCTTTCTTCTTCTTTCTTTCTTTCTTTCTGTTCTGTATTACACCCTGAAATTTGACGAGGATGCAAAACGACATGTTGTATATTATTGTAATTGTAATAAAAAAATATATACATATATAAAAAAAAACTCGATTATGATGTTGGTCCCATGGAGAAAGTTGTTCAGTTTGATGGTCTGTAACACACCCTTAAATTTAACTACACCTTTCTGATATAGCCTGTATACCTAGCAGTAGGTATAGTAGTAATTAATATATAGGTACTGTATATTTTATTTGTAGCTCATGATATTATTCGCTGAGTGGTCTCATTGGTTCTTCAATTAGGTACCAATAACGTTAGGTAATATTTTATTAGACAAGATGTTTGGAAGCCCTAATGGGGAGATAGTTGACACCATTTTGAGCATTTGTAGCCATACATATTTTAGACAAAGTAGCCATACGTTTTTTTTATTTTTAACTGATATTTTTAGTTTTTTTTATATAAGTAACCTAATTACTGACAGTTAAACTGAGGTCGCAGAAAACCTTTAAAATTTGAAAAACTTGAAAAAACAGGTAAACTTTTTTTTTAAATAACCCAATTATTAAATTTAAAAAAAAGTTTGCAGTTAAAAATCAAAAGAAACATACTTCGTCTAAGACCATGTCCTATGGCTCAAAATGCTCAAAATGGTGTCAACTATCACTCAGCGACCAAACACCCTGTTGGTTTCAAGTTAAGGCGAGAATACACATGCCTGTAACTTGCACAAAAGTCTGCAAGTAGCTTGCATAGCGTGTGTCTTAATAACTACTGATTGGTGAACATCACAATGTCATGCCAGCTACTTGCATAGTTTTGTACACATGTGTATTCCCGCCCCACAAAAGCGAAAATTAGAATATTCCTGGCCAATAATCGAAATAATAAAATATGCCCGACACAAAAAAAATATTTTTTGTGTGTGTATGATTATCTACTCGAACAACATAAAAAAAAATTCAGCGCTGACGCTCTAGCCGGTCTACGGTCAGTCCGAACTTGAGTGATTGAGCAACAGAGCTTTTCATTGTATAAATGCATTAAAAAAAAAATATTTTGCAGCTTCGTAAAATCGCGGTGTTAATTTGTGGTTGTTTGTTTTATGATGGAAGATATTCCTGGGGTTATGTACTTGTTAATTTATATTGTAACATAGGGATATTATATTATAACAAACACTTGTTTTTAGCATCGTTTTACAAAAGAGAGAAATAACAAAATATTCTTTAGTATGTTCGAATTCACATAGTCATAAAGTACAGTATTCAATGTAAAAAAACCTTTTATTGGATAGGGAATGTTATGGGCTAGCATTAAGTATATGAATTGTAAACTATTTAGCGAAAAATGATTAACGCAACAAATTTTGTTGCTTTCATAATTTTTCGCTAAATATTGCAATTGTTAACTAAGAATACAAGAGATCGTATTTTTGTTATATATGTATATGTAAAAGAGGTTATCTGTAAACTACACTGTAGACCTTAGATGTTGCAAGTCGTATCTGTTATGCAAAGGTGTCAATGCGTAGGAATGACAATAACAACCACACAGTACGAAAATCTGCTTTCCCTAAAGGTTGCGGAGGTCAGGCGGCACCGCGGCAGACATAGTCATATCGAAGAAAACCAGAAACACGTTGTGAAATTAAATCTTAGATTCATTACCTATGTAAATAACCGACACAAAGACAGACAAGGCTTCAAAGTTACCAACATCACTACTACTACTGTGACCGTCCGAGTACTAACTGCTGAACTTTCATTTACTGATCATGCACTTTCAATGCAACTCACGTATTGAATATTAATTAATTTATTTTCAGATAATACAATCCATATACATTAATTTAATTAAAATCGAATTACACAAATCATTAAATTAAATTAAATAATAACCAATAAAATCAAAATTGTGTTAGTAAATTATTATGACGTTGTTAGTGAATGCCCAAACCAATGCGCATCCATTTATTTTGGATGGGGCAATCGGCACGAGATACAATCATCTGCAGGATGCCGTTGCTACTGCCTCGCGCACGCTGGGACAAGGAAGCTGCCCTTTTGCGCACAATCGCATGGAAGCCGTCCGTTCGCGCCTCCGCAAACATAACAGACGCACTACAATAGCGAGGCAGCCGCATCAGCATCCTGAAAATGTTGTTATATTGGACACGCAGAGCATTAGCAGCCCGAAGAGTGTAATTTATCCACAAACTGCTCGAGTATAAGGACTGGCAATACGCCTTAAAAAGAGTTATCTTTACTTCCCTCGAGCAGCGTGCAAATCTACGCGCAACCATATTCCCTCTGACTGCCAATGCTCTGCGCTCCCTCTCAATGTCAGCGTCATCCTGCAATTCATCTGGTAATATAATCTATTCTATATTCTATCTATATCTATACATATAATAAATCTGTAGACGAGGCGTTTCTGTACATTGCAAATAATTTAAAAAAAAATAGTTGGGGTGTTAAAGAATCACTAACAGATGCCATTTCTACCATTTTTGTCATTTTTGTCTGTTTGTCTGTTCGTCTGTTTGTCTGTGAGAGTTCATAAATTTTTGTGCAAGTATCACGTCAAAAGTACAAAACCAATGTAGTTAAATTTTATACTCAAATATTGTGTGTAACTCCATAGATATCCGTGGTGTAACTCAGAGTTTTACTTAGTTTTTGTTTCATCGCAATCGCTTCAGTCTATCAAAAGATATATGAATTTAAAGTGTTCAAGAAGAAATTTTCATTACGGCGGTGTCTTCATACACGTAACGACATCTATTGATACTAAAAATAAAAATCGCTTTATAGGGGTGGTTAACCTGATGGGTCGATCCAGCAGGTTAAGCTACGCTTGCCGGGGTTGGTTAGTGGATGGGTGAGCATCTTTACATACCGAGACTCCTCCGTGCCTCGGAAAGCACTTTAAGCCGTTGGTCCCGGCTGTTATTCGTGGATCTTTGACAGTCGTTACGGGTCGTCAGAAGCCCGAAAGTATGACAACCAGTCTTACCAAGGGGTATCGTATTACCCAGTAACTGGGTTGTCGAGGTCAGATAGGCAGTCGCTCCATGTAAAATACAGGTATTCAGCTGCATCCGGTTAGACTGGAAGCCGACCCCAACATAGTTGGGAAAAGCCTAGGCAGATTGGTTCTATTGGTGGTCGATTGGTAACGCTAAAAGAATTTCAAATATAAAAAACCGGCCAAGTGCGTGTTGGACCACGCACAGTGAAGGGTTCCGTAGTTGGGATGAATTTATCCCAAGAACAAACTTAACATTGTAGTTGGAAAACATACTCTCCCATACATTCCAACTGTAAATGTAAGTTTGTACGCACAATATTGAGAGATTTACCATGTTATTTTATGACCACAGACTATTCTTATAGTTTTTCCTGTAATCTACAAGTAAAGAACTATTTTCTGTATTTTTTTTTCAAAACTTTAGGCTCAGTAGTTTCGGAGATTAGGGGATATATTGGTAAATTTTCATCTATTTTCTTAAATACTTAATATAATTTTAAAATTATAAAAAAATATACATATTTGAGACCCTCATATTAATTAAGCCCTTTTAATGTCACACGGTACAGTTTGCACAACTTTTTTTTTAAATTTTCTTATTTGCCCCACCAAAGTGACCCCCATATTCAAAATCCATTTATTTACTTTACCTACCTGTCCGCGTTTGGGTCACAGAAATTCATAATTATGTGTACCAAATTTTAACATAATGGGTCCAATAGATTCGGTGCAAATTAGCTGTGACAGACGGACAGACAGACAGACACACGAGTGATCCTATAAGGGTGCCGTTTTTAGGGTTCCGTACCAAAATGGTATAAAAGGAACCCTTATGGTGTGACTCACTCCCGGTTTCTCGACGGCTATTCAAATCTAAAATCAACTAACAAACTGGTTAAATTAACAGACCAGTCAAATAAAATTGGGTTGCTGAATCGGCGATTACGATAAAATTAATTAACCAACGATCAATGTCAACCTTGTCAACTGATTAATGAAAATAGATTATGTGTATGGCAACATCGTATTCTTCATTCATTTTGACTAATAATTCGTTCAATTGAATGTCAAGTTGACACTGTTGACCAAGGCGCCATTTTACTGAAAATTTGAATGTTTGGTTTTTTTTTTCGATTCCGAAAACGGTGTGTCCTATCGCAAAAATAATGAAAATTTGGCCCCCCTTTATAACACCCTTAAACCCCTAAACCTCAACACGTAGGTATCAAAAAAAAAAAAATGTACCGCAGTTAAAGTACCTACTATAGAATTTTTATTGTTTGGTTTTAGATTTTTAGGAGGAGCTCGTGGCTAAGTAATAACCGCCGCACGAGTCGATCTATCAGGTTAAGCTACGCTTGCCGGGGTTGGTAAGTGGATGGGTGACCATCTTTACATACCGAGACTCCTCCGTGCCTCCGTGCAGAAGTTGTTTTATTAATTATACCTAGAAAATATCCAAAGAAAACAGAAAATCACAGGGAACGCAAAGATAATCGCCCAAGCTCGACAGATTAGCTAACACAACATTTGACAGTGGCTTGACATGACATTCGAGCTTAATCGTTTGTTCAGAAACCCAAATTCTGAATTAACAAGAGATTTTTGTACTAATTTGATTGTTGTGTCAAGTGATCAAAGATTCAAATCAAAGTAAGTACTTAATCAACGTTCGTGCAACTCATTTGCGACTTAACAAGAGATTTTACACATGGTTAGTTAATTTTAGATTTGAATAGCCGTCGAGAAACCGGGCGTAAGTCTGTTTTTCTGTCTGTCTGTCTGTCTCTCTGTCTGTCACAGCTGGATATCTCAAGAACTACTAATACTATCAACTTGAAATTTGGAACAGTTTTAGATGACGTTTACCCAACTATTTTGCAAATAAGCAAGAAATAAAAATATTTTAATTTTTATTGCAACTGGGACTGAAAGGGGGTCTTAAAAATTCATAGTGGGGCTACTAGGGCATGTGGGGTATAATATGAAAGAGCGCTGTTTGCACATTCTCAAAAAAAAATTTTTTTTTTATAAGCCGCATAGTTTTCGACTTTTGATGAAAAATGTAAAAAAACTACCGTCCCCCCCTTTTTTTTTTTTTTTTTTTTTTTTTTTTTGAGGTTGGGAAATCATCAAATAACTTCTCCCGCTCTGGGTGGAGCGGGAGGGCGTGTCAGACTTTTACTGACTAAAACCCACCCGTGTTCCTTCAGTTGCCTATGCCAAGGCCGCGGTAACCCCTTCGGACAACCCGCGACCCCAGCGGCGTCGGCCCTATTGGGCCCCGTCACTTGCTGACATCTCTTTGAGGCGCGCGTGGAACACAACGCGCCGTCGACTCGGGCCTGGTCCTTACCGGACGGCGAGCTACCCGCTGCTCACCGTCCGCAGGCCCGCGCCTACGGTGGCCGGAAATCGCCCCGAGTCGAGTTTTCGACTTCTGATGAAAAATGTAAAAAACAATATCGTTCCCCCCCCTTATCTCCGAAGTTTGCAAAGAGAAAAATCTGAAATTATTCTATGTGATAGAAGTTTATGTAAAGAAAACAGGAAAAATAAAACGATGTCTCTAAATAGCAGACTTTTTCAGAAATCGAAACGGAACCCTTGGTGCGCGAGTCCGACTCGCTCTTGACCGGTTTTTTTCTTTTGAGGTATGGAACCCTAAAAATGGACTACCTAATAGTTATTAGTATTAACTGTCATCTTACAATTTTATTGTAAGATGATAGTTAATACTAATATAACAAATACTAATAACTGATGTGGTGTTCTGAGTGAAAAAGAATGCAATGTCAGATATAATAATCCTATCAACTTTCATACACAGAGGTGAGGTGAGGGTGTGAGAGGGTAGTGGCAGGGGGACGCGGTGAGAGGGAGGGAGAAGCAGTAAGGAGGTGTGAGGGGGAGGAAGGGGGAAGGGGATGCGGTGAGGGGTATTAGAGGGGAGGGTGACAGGGGGGAGAAGGAGGGGGGTGGTAAGATAAGGTTGAGAGGAGAGTTAGAGGAGGAGGGTTGAGAGGTTGGGTGAGAGGGGTGGTGACGAGCGCCTTAACACCTTATTGTTGCTTTTTGACCGAAAAATAGAAAGTCGGAACGGCACAAAAAAAAAGTAGTAAACGCCAGTCGTCGTCAGAGCTGACACACACACTTTTTTTTCAATCAAACTGGGTACCTACCTTTGTAAGTTTATTTATTGTACGCAGAGCGAGCTCCCAGTTAACCACTGTGGGTATCTGATAGATGTTGTCAAGTATAAACGGAATCGCGGTGTCAAGATTTTCCGCAGAAGAGTGACACTTTTTCAGTCATAAAATAGATGCTTTCCTGGAATTCCGGTCTCTGGACCTGGATTTCCCTCTAGAGGTCGAGATTATTTAAGGCATCTTTATAACCGACTTCAAAAAGAAAGAAGTTTTCAATTCTTCTGTTTTTAGGGTTCCGTAGCCAAATAGTACATAGAAAGGGAAGGCTTATCATTGCGTCCTGTCCGTATGTCACACACCTTATGTTTGAAAGAGTTTTCTCCAGAGATGGTGAAGATCAGACAATTGAACTCCTCAATAACTTACAGTAGGTATACGTACTGTGATTTGGTCCAGAAATCAAAGAAAATTACTGGCTATCCGTGGTCAACTAATTATGGACTTCAATGGTTTTTAAAAGTTTTGCCTCCATATAAACATGGATGTTCACGGTATCAACGAAAGACAGTTTGATGCGCAGTCCAAACCGCACAGATCCATCCGCGTTTTGGAACGCAGTCCACAGATCCGTGGTCCAAACTGTAGGTACGTGTAAACCCCGCTATTCATTCTTTCCGAAACGATAGTTTCGAATGGCGCGTTGTGTTTCCAGCAGTCCGAATACGTGTTAAACCCCGCTATCATAAACCGCAGTAACTGCAGGGCTGTGGTAGAGAACCCCCCGTTGCGGTTCCCACCTGGCAAGATCGCAAGATTCTTCATTTTTATTGGAGGAGTGATACCTACACCATATCTAAGCGACACATTATGTATTGATTTCCGACATGCACGCGAACGAAGTCGCGGGCACAGCTAGTATAGAATATAATCTCCATTAGGTACCTACACATATATACAACGTGTAACGTTAAATGCGCAAAACCTCTTAAAGGGTCATTGTACTCATCATTATGAACAACTTTTACTTTGAGACCAAACCTGAAATCGCGAAAAAAAATCAGCTGTTCAGTACATTTTGACGAATTATGCGAACATAGAACATACTGAACAGCTAATTTTTTTTCGCGATTTCAGGTTTGGTCCCATAGTAAAAGTTGTTCATAATGATGAGTACAATGACTCCTTAAGAGATTTTGCGCATTTAACGTTACACGTTGCATAATTAAGCTATATTTTTTAAAATGAATGGATCCCTCATGAGGCGAAGCAAGCGGTAATGAAGTTGAAGGAGAAACATTTTAATAATAAAGCTACAACCTGTTGACCCAACTCATTTTCTTATTGAGAGTAGGAAAGGAAGTTTTCTATATACTTGTCTCTGAAGTCTCCCTGGTACAGTAATCATGCCATTACACGAACGACACATAAGTCTCTGATATAAACAGCTATTTGTGGCCACAAAACAAATCGCCATCATTTGTCACACACGGCTGTCGGTGAGCGAATTTCTCTTCGATTATATCATTGTTCAAGTGGCCATGCACGGTAATACCGTGATCTATGGTTGTAAGGAGACAATTAGTAGTAATAAGAGCAACTGCGTGCCAAATAAGAATAGTACTGTCAAGACGCCATTTTGTTCCGCAATACTATGGCAACACTCGCGAACTTCATTACCAATGCGTACTAATTTGACAGCTATCGTGTGAAGTTGGCAGCAAGCGCGATCCTATTCTTATTTGGCACGCATAGTACCTGAGCGTGTAACTCCTAGCGAATGATTTATGAGCATGAAGAGATTAATTAACACATAAAGGGATAGTTTGACTAGAAGTTCCCTCAATATAGTTGTAGCCCACTGGTCTGGTACACGTAGAAAAACACCCACCACCCAACTAAATCTATAATAACTATGTATATAATGCTTCACTGCTAACAAAGATCTGAAGATATATTCTCTCCACGTCTCCGATCTTAGCTCCATGCAGCGCATCTTGAAAAGCGTGGCGTAGTTGAAAATAAATTTAATGATGCATCTGAAAATAAAAATATAAATACATCCATCATGCTTATAAATCACTTGTCAGCTGCACTGTTTACGGTAGAAGCGTCCGAAATGGCGCGAACATGGAAAAATAAAATGAAAACTTGAAAAACACGAGATGTGAAAGTATAGTTACGAACCAGACTTCTCATTAGATTTTCATTTCACTGACGAAGAACACTTAAAGCCCCAGAAAAAACATAGTTCTCAAACTAGATACCTATATATTTGCATGCCATCATTGCAAAACGAGGACCAAGTGAAGCGTGAGAATATTCCGTTGCATACCTGAATACTTATTCACCTGACCGTTTCTAAAGACAATACGTCAATACCGATTCCATAAATTGATTAGATATATCTATCTGCTTAGTTATTTCGAAAAAACCGGCCAGGTGTGTGCCGGACCACGCACAATTAAAGGTTCCGTAGGTAGTTGAAAAGAATTTAGCTCAAAAACAAACTTAACATTGTAGTTGAAAAAAAATTGGGATTACAAACTTAAGAATCAATAGATGATTCTTAAGTTTGTAATCCCAATTTTTTTTTGTATGTGATTAAATTACAAATTATCTAGTAAGTAATAATAGTTCTATACAAATTATAGATTTTCGGAATTTTTCCTTTACTTGTGCTGTGAGACCTTGCTTCTTGCCAAATTTCATGATTCTAGGTCAAGAGGAAGTATCCTATAGGTTTTATTTACTTTCGAGTATTAAAATGTGCTATAATAAATGGTCGTATATTTATAATGCAATGACTTAGAAGCTTGATTTTTTAGAGCTCCAAGGGACCATAGACCTACGTATTTGATATTCATTTCAGCTTGATACCTTCACGCGTTCTTGAGAAAAAGGGTCTTGACAGACTGACAGACAGACGGACAACGAAGTAATCCTATAAGGGATCCTTTTGCCTTTTGAGTCCTAAAAAAGAATTTGAAAAGGCCTTATAGACACGCGATCATAGGAAGCGTGATGGTTAATTTCTTAGCCAAACAAAATGAGGAAACTCAACTTTAATGATAGACGGTAAACAATCTAGGTGTGAAGAAGCGCCATGTGCTCGGTATCATCATTCTTCAAATGCAAATTGATGGATTCATCGATTAGTAAGCATTTAACGTGGTAAACTGGTAAATGCTGAACTTATTTATTTCACACCGTTTGGGGATATGAGGAAAACGATATTACCAGCGGTAAATGTGCTGTCATTATGATTTAAGTAGCTACTATTTATGATCGAGTGCCTAAAAACTACACTTGATAATATAATCAACATTGTTCGCTTTGCCTACAAGTTACTAGCTGAGTATTTTAAGGAAAACTCCTGTTTCAGATAAGTAGATAAAGCACTTAAAATAATCTCTCACAAGATTTCTGTTTGATCACTAAGAATACTTTGCACTTGCATCTCTTCAAGTGGATCATAAGTGTGTAATAAGAGAACATCTGGTACACTGATAAAATTATTCTCATATGAAAGATTCTCAATTCAATTGGCTAACCAGAAACAATGAACTACATAAATTGATAGGAACAGAAATAATGAATTTTGTGGAAAAACAAAATGTTGAAACGACGATGACGATAAAAAAGTTACAAATCTTAATAAGCCGTTTTGCCATCATCTAAAAGGTGTTAATTATTTACAAAGTAGAACAAAGTTAGGTAATAAACACGATATTATAACAGTAGTTAAACAAGAGGCAACACGAGATAAGCTCTCGTGCCGTTATCGACGCGAGGCTGTGGGAAATTGGAAACGTCAGCGAGATGCGTGACTGCACCACTATTGTTTTATCTGGGTAGGTCGCAGTGCCTGAGGTTCTACATCTTTGTCGCAACATGAATTTAATGAACTTAGCATAATCAGCCTATAAAGTTCCCACTGATGGAACACAGGCCTCTTGTCGGTGAGAGGGAGTAAGGCCACGAGGGCCCAGTGCGGGTTGGTAAATGTCACATGTCTTCCAATTTTTGATTCTAGGACATGCCAGTTTCCTAACGATGTTATCCTTCACCGTTTTGAGATCAGTGGTGATGAAATAATTTACACAATGTAAAGCGCCTGTCTGTGTTCGAACCTACGACCTACAAATCGTAAGTCGCGGCCGTTACCACTGGGCCACCACTGCTCCTAACACCAGTGCTTGCTTTACTATTATTTTTCATCGAGCAATGCAAAGCTTAGGTACCTATACCACACCGAAATTGTTTAGTAATGATAGTATGGGCAAGTGACAAAAAAGACAATGTGGAGTTAGAATTTAACTTTGCATATTTTAAAAGGAACGCTTTACGAGTATCAAAGACATAATGCCAAGTGACGAACAAAAAATCTTGATTCGAGAACACAAAATCCTAAAATGTAGAGTGTAGACTATGGCGCTGCGTGAAAGAAAGCAGATAACAACTTTTCTAATTCTTAAAACCAGATTCTTACGCATGGCGTGATTAGTTAACTGAAATTATACACATGTTGCATATTAATAGGAACAGTACTTTATGGTAAGCAATGCATCTGGTTTGGAATCTCGCAATACTTGAAAACCGGGAACTATGGACGGTTATAATTTATAGGCAATTTGCAAACTTTGAGCGCCTTATGAAGCGCAGAGTTAATTGCTGCGTAACAGATTCGACCTAACATTAATGAGAGTGACTTAAAAACTGGTAAGATAGCTGATGATTTAATGTTTTTACACCCATAATGTGAACGGGTTCTTGTCTGCGCTGTTAAACAGACTATTGTTGAGTGCAATTAATCTTTTTTCTTTAGTTTCCTTTGCATTTTGATCTGTCTGATACATGTCATAGCCCCGTTGTAATTTTATAGCAACTGTTGATTATTATGTATGGCTTTCGCGGTGTTTCTCATATATTAATTAGCAAGCCTTGTGCAAAGAAATGCCGTGTTTATGTAAAAACGACATGCAATTACTTATGCATAATGAGGTGGAAAATGTTATGTACTTCCATTCACGCTATCTAAAATGACCCATACTTAGGTATGCATGGTCTCTTTGCTACTAGTGAAGGCATTACATCCACGACATCCATCTATTATTATGTTTTTTCGTGAAAAAGATTAGAAGTTGCGTCCTTCTGCTTGCAGCCAACAGTTACAAACTGATATCTCAATGTTTCTTCCAAGCGAAGTGCTTATTACATACCACCACCACGTCATACCACGTGTGACCGTTAATTCAAATTCTTTTTGGTAGGACCAATAGCAGCAGCGGAATTACCTACATTGGCTATTGACTACTATGATTAAGTAACTTATTAATCTTATCTTTACTTACTATAAAATAAAGTCACTTTTCGTGTCTGTCTGTGTGGCCGCTTTGTTCTTCTAAACTACGCAACGGATTTTGATGCGGTTTTCACTATCATTTAGAGAATTTATTCCGAAAGGTTTATACTTATGTACAACACATTAATATTTAACTTATATATAATATAGAAACCTTCATGTTTTATCAAGTCGTAAAAACCGTGCGAAGCTGGGGGCCTACTCCCTAAGTCCGTCTGTCCATCCGTGCGTCCGTTCGTCCGTCCGTCGGACATAACGATTCACCAAAACAAGTGCAAAAGTTAAATTTTTCGGACGGGCAAAAACACATCGGGAGTAGGGACAACTGTCGTATCGTTTTGTCATTCATACTTCGTTCGGGCCCCACACCAACATAATCTGTCCGTATGTGGGGGCCTACTCCCTAACTCCGTCCGTCTGAAATTACGATCCATCAAATCAAGCTCAAAAGTTAAATTTTTCGGACGGGCAAAAACACATCGGGAGTATAGTATAGACAACTGTCAAATCATGTTTTCATTCATACTTCGTTCGGGCCCTGAATCAATCATCCATCCGTAGGTGATACGGAGTAGGAAACGCCCGTAACGAAAGGCCGAAACTACGGGCTTCGTGCTTAGGGAGTAGACACCCCCCGGCCGGGACGCTAGTAGGTACTTAATTAATAGGTAGGTAATGTTGCATTATCGTAGCGGCTTGCTACGAGAATACGACATTATCTACTACGCTATTACGATGCAGTGGCGTAACGGATACAAAAGTAGGCGGACGTAACGTTTTAGAACTCAATCAACATTATTATTATTCACAAGATAATTTTCCGCTAAAACAATTTACAAACCAAGGAAATTACCAACTAAGTGATGGCAAACCATATAATTAACAGTATGATATCATCATCATTCTGATGCCCTTATCCCAATTTGGGATAAGGGCATCAGAACCCCCTTATCCTTATTTGGGGTCGGCGCAACAATTTTTTTTTCTTCTAAGTATACTTCTCTATTAGTCGTCATCTCCGTAGTCACCCCCTTTCTAGCCATATCATCTTTACGTCTTAAATAAATAAAGTGATAGTTTACAACTGTTAACAGACGGTAGGCACGAACACCCATATATCATAGGTTTCCCTTGTCAACATAGTGGTAATAATATGCGTAACACAAACTTGCATACACCTACATACTTAGATACAGAAAAAATCTTACATCTGGAAAAAATGTCAACGTGGTTATTAGATTGATTAGGTTAAAGTGTTAGTAAGACATGGTATGTATGCGAGCAATGAGTAGCTCGCCGTCTGGTAAAGACCTGAGGGCCTACTCCCTAAGCACGAAGCCCGTAGTTTCGGCCTTCGTTACGGTCGTTTCCTAGTCCGTATCACCTACGGATGGATGATTGGTTCGGGGCCCGAACGAAGTATGAAAGAGAACATGATTTGCCAGTTGTCCCTACTCCCGATGTGTTTTTGCCCGTCCGAAAAATTTAACTTTTACACTTGTTTTGATGGATCGTAATGTCAGACGGACGGATGAACGGACGTACGGAAAGACGGACGGACTTAGGGAGTAGGACCCCGGCCCGGGTCGACGGCGCGTTGTGTTCCACGCGCGCCTCAAAGAGATGTCAGCAGTGATGGGGTCTGCTAGGGCCGATGCCGCCGGGGTCGCGGGTTGTTCGAAAGAGGCCGTGAGTAAAGAGTACCGTGGCCCTGGCACAGACTACTGAAGGAAACAGGTGGGTTTTGGTCAGTAAAAGTCTGACACGCCTTCCCGTTCCGCCCAGAGCGGGAGAAGTCATTGATAATTTCCCATCCACAAAAACAAGAAAGGCATGGTATGTAATCCAGTTTTATTTTTCAGGCTACTTCTGTTAATACTTTGACATTATAGCAAGAGCATCCTTTTCTGGAAAACCTAAGGACACTAAGAACCTGTCTTGACAATCAGCGGTGCTGTTCTGTAAAAATGTTACCGTGAGAACTTGATGAAGTTCCACCTGATGCTAAGGACTAACACTATTGACCGGTGAGATTTTTACATAATAGATCGTCATTTGTAATGTTGAGAATGTTTGATGGCAGTAAAGCCAAAGAGTGAGTCTTCTTCCACCCGTGAAAAGCTGGTGTCTCTGGTGTTCAAACAGGATTCGGGCTTTCGGAGTACCTTCACTGGAACTTGGATAAACAGCGCCACTCATCTGACCCGGTGGTCCAAAGTTGGAACTAACGAGAGACAGCGATGGCAGCGACACGAGGAAAAATTTTGAAACTGTTTGGATACGGTACTTACGACGCCATCTGTTGGTTGCATACATTTGGCATTAAGGGAAGCTAAACTCTGTACGTTTCCTGATTAAACTCCTAGATGTCTATCCCATTAATTTATTGGTGGAAGAAGAATGGAATCACATAGTTTTTTATAACAGAGCTAAACCTATGAGCTTATTTGAAAACAAACACTGTTGAGATCACTAGCTTCTATGGAATAAAAGATTCGACGATTCAAAAATTCGAAACAATTCACAACAAAGACTGATCTCGGGTAGTAGAGAGATGACATGAGTCTACTATCCGAGGTTTAACTTTATGTAATCGGCCATGGGGGCCATCCATAAAATACGTCACACGTTAAGGGGGAGGGAGGGAGGGGTCAACCAAGTGTGCAATATGGGAATGAACTTAAAACTTAAAACACGAACGAAAAACTAAAAAAACATTACCAACTCTTTAAGGTATTGTTTAAAATATTGCAAAATATGTGACCTCACACCCGGGAACACCTAAATATGACCACCTATGACACCCCCCCTCCGTCCTTGTCACATTGGTTGGCATGGCATATTTGGTCTCCAAAAATCATGACATTCGCATAACCTACCTAATTTATGGATTTCCTTCCTGTAATGATGCATGTGATGTATGAGAAAAGCAAGTAAGTAAAGTTTTTCATTCCCTGCTGCCGTCATCTTGAACTAGGTACGCGGTCAGCGGCCTGGAACGCGCAGCAATTTGCACCAGCATGCTTATTAGCACATAAATCATCCAGCCACTACTATTTGTTTTACTTAATGTACACAAATTATGTGTAAATATCGACGCAATTTCATTTAAAACTTTGATTAGGTTTCGAAACAAGATTGATGATACTTAATAAGCACGTAATAAGTAATGTCTCTTCAGCTACAACTTCAGCTCATAACTAAGTACTTACCTACATAAAGATAATATTATTTGTGAGTTTGTATTTGTTTGTAATCTTCGGAACTTATGATCCAATCAATCTGCCTAGCCTTAGATTATGAAATGTCCAGATTCCTAGTAGGCTACCGTAAATTGATTCCAAATTTTAGTAACCAATATTAGTGACTAGTTCGATCCCCGCGCCAGACGTCAAGGAACGTTCGCCCCGCAAACGTCACGAGCCGGGTGTTTTAATTTTTAAAAAAATGTCAGTCTGTGCTGTGAAATCGTGCAAAAATTACACTACAAAAAAAGAAAAGCGCACTAATATCTCATTTCATACGTAACTATTCAATTTCACCGTGTATTTCATAGTTAATTTCGAAAACGAAAAAATAAGAATGTGACATTGAATTTGACACAATAACTGTTAAGTGTTGCCTAGGGCATGAAAAAATTTACCCAAATTTTCAACACCTCACGAAAAAAACGAGGGATGACTAAGGAGTTTCATTAACATGGACGATGATTTTTTTTGTGAGTGTTAGTTTGTTTCTTCAACCGTATAGTTCGGAGGCGCTCCCAATTGGACCCAAACACACGAACCTCCGTCAACTCATTAGTGGAGTCGACATACGACACCCTAAATTGATTATGTAAAATGTACCCATCAAATCTTTTTAACGTGGGTTAATTAAGAGAGTTGCTTAAAAACTCATTTCTTAACTGCATTGAATCTGTCTTTAGCACACAAGTTTATTAATTTACCTCTATAAAATCCAAGTCTGTAAATGCGATAATAGTGTGTTTTGACATTTTTACTTTTTACAAATATCACACACATAGGTACTCGAGTACTTAATAAGACAAATGTCAGAAATCGATACTTAGAAATTGAAATAAAATTGTTTTATCCTTTAAAATGTAATAAGCATTGTTTTTTTTAAATAGCAATTTACACTTTTCTATTGCAAGTTTAACCTTTTTAGGATATTATATTAAAACCAAGTCAACTGACAGGACCTATTGCCACTGGTATACATTTTTAGGTAGGCGTTTAGTGTTTGGGAATTGGATGAAATGGGAGTAAGTCGGACCAAAACGGAGTATCTGTATTGTGATTTCGGGTCCTGTGCCCATGTCTCTTGCCGGAACGCCCTTACCGATCTGCTCCGCTTTTCGGTACCTCGGGTCGCTTGTCCAAGGGGATGGCGAAGTAGACCGAGACGTAACGCACCGGATCAACTCAGGATGGATGAAATGGCGACAGGTTACAGGAACAACTTGCGACCCACGGATGCCCCTCAAGTTAAAGGGAACAATTTACAAGTCCGTGATAAGGCCTGTCGCACGTTATGGATCGAAATGCTGGGCATTGAAAAAGACGGATGAAAAAAGATTGCATGCAGCGGAGATGAGAATGTTGAGATGGATGTGTGGAGTGACGAGCATGGATAAAGTAAGAAATGAGTAGGTATATAAGAGGAAGTTTGAAAGTGGCGCCAGTGACAGAAAAGTTAAAAGGAAATCGTTTGGGTTGGTATGGGCATGTGATGAGGAGAGACGAAACGCATGTGACTAAAAGAGTGATGAATATATATGTTGATGGATGGAGAGGCAGAGGAAGGCCAAATAAAAGATGGATGGATTGTGTGAGGAATGATATGAAAGAGAAGGAAGTGAATGATAGCGTGACGGTTGACAGGGGAGAATGGAAGAAGAAAACGTGTTGCGCCGACCCCACGTAACATGGGATAAGGGCAGGAAGATGATGATGATTAGTGTTTGGGAATTAATGATGATTAGAGATCGGATAACCGGATGCATATATACCTTAAGTTAATATTTGGCTAACAAACTGTGGAAGCAGCTTCTTAGTATTTTTTTTCTTAATATAAATCCCGGGATTCCAGAAAATGCGGGAATGCACAATTAATCAGATACATGGTATGGAAACGACTTCTTATATTATGTGGTTTTATTAATTTTGATCCGTGGATGGTTGAACATCTTTACATACCGGGTCTTCTCCGTGCCTCGGACGTTAAGCCCCCGGACATGGTTAAGTATATCGGTGGGGTTGTTTTCATGGGTTTCGAGGGTGTTAAAGCCGATAGTGACGTTAAAATGTTAATCCCAGATGGCGGCTGCAATCATTTTCAAATTTTTCGTTATCGTCGGCTTTCACACCCTAGAAAAGCATGAAAACGACACCCATGACGAAAAATTTGAAAAATTTCGAAGCCGCCATCTTGGATTTTAATTTTGACCAAATTCACACTTTTTTCTTTTCTTTTTTAAGTTCCTTTTCAATGTTCCTTTTATATTTAAATTTTCCCACTATTTTAGGGTAATCTCTATGCGCTGGTATTACTCGCATGTTGCACACATACGCAAATGCGTTATGTAGTACACGGTGCTCACTCACACACGTATAAAAATTGGCTTCACGTTTTATGTTACGTTTTGTACTGAACACGGAATCTGGACATTTCATAATCTAAGTGCCTAGCCTTTTCCCAACTATGTTGGCGTCGGCTTCCAGTCTAACCGGATGCAGCTGAATACCAATATTTTATAGGGAGCGACTGCCTATCTGACCCGTAACGACTGTCAAAGATCCAGGAATGACGGCCGGACCAACGACTTAACATGCTTCCCGAGGCACGGAAGTGTCTCGGTATGTAAAGATGGTCACCCATCCACGGACCAACCCCGGCAAACGTAGCTTAACCTGGTGGATCGACCCGTGCGGGTGTTATTACTTAGCTACGAACTCATGATCCGATTCCGAAAATGGGAAGCTACAGTACTGCTGAGTGTCTTAATTCATAAGATATGTTTTACGAGTATGTTAAAACAAGATGGGGTTCCGTAAGATATGTTGTAAGGTTGTAAGTGTGTTATTATTATTTTTAATGTATAGCCTACCTCGCCAAATTCATCAACCAATGATATTATTATTTGTGGACGGCAGCGATAGTACAGCAATTGACAGCCATGAATGCGTTGAATTAAAACGATATAAATAGTACCATTTCTGGGCAATGACGTATGACGCGTCATACACGAACATCAGTGCTTTCAAAAACAGCGTAAGCCATGATGTACCAACATACCAGTATATACTGGCCGCAAAGAAAAGGAAAGACGCATGCCGATACCTTTTGTAAGAAAGAGATGAATATACTTATTTAATCACGCCGGGCAATTACCCTTCATTTAATTTCCCGTTTTTGAGCCCGGGTAACGCATTCTGGGAAAATTCGTTTTCTCTATTTTCACCCGAACAGATAAGAGGGGCAATTCTCGTAATTTTAAGAACGTTCGCATTCTAATCTCCAGTCGAAATCTGTCAAAAAAGCCTCTAATTTTTTCCTACATTTTTGACATTGATTGTCGCTGAGATGACACTGCGACTTGAATTTGAACGTTTTTTAAGTAAGTACGAGAATTGGCCCTCAGAGCTCGGACGCCCAGGTACTTGACAATAAACTGACATGGAAGCCGAATGCTGAACACGTGTGCCAAAAACTAAATAAAACTGCATAAGTAGGTACTCTACCAACCCTTCAAAAAAAGTTAAAGCCTATCATGGTTTAGTTGTTTCAACATTAATATTTGGTGTCATTTTTTGGGGAAACTGCAGTGAGAGAGAAAGATTCTAGACAGTTCTTGTTGACGGAGTCCAGCTCATCCGGCCATCTTCATCTGGGCCTGCCGCGATGTCGCTTGCCATTATGAGAGACACATTAGTTAATGAGTTTGGCACATTGGTCGTCTGACATACGGCAGATGTGTCCAGCTCAATTCCACTTCAGCGTGGCAGGACGAAAGTATGATTAAAATGTTTCGTGTGAATAATTATCGCACCAAAAACATTTTCATGTAAAATGTTGCCAAGACGAGACCATATGGCTCGCACTATCAAAAAGTTATCAGATCTCATGTAGAGCCAAGCTTCTAACTCTACACGCCCTAACTTCACAAACTCTACACCTTAGTCAAAATATGAGCCTTGGCCGTTTCCTTGCTACAAGAACTATTGTATAACAGAAAAGTAACAAATAGTGAATAAATTTTTCACTTTAAGCCTATGTGACGGTAACAAATAATTTTAAAATTCATCATCGTCATTATCATCACATTAAAAAAATAGATTCAAATACGCATCAAGTTTGGAATTATTTATTATATTTTATGGTAAAACTAGTATTCTTTTCCATTAAATTCGGTGCTGCGGGCTCTTGCGTGATGGCCTGCTTGTGCCGTGAAGTCTAGATATCTAACCTCTTTTGAATGAAAGCAAACCGTATACTGCCATCAGGAACGTGACATAGAATTATTATTGTTATTAATTTTTATTATTTATTATATAGAACGCAGTGAGAGTAGAATAGTAGTAGTATATGTCATTATCCCACAGACATACCTGCTATCTGGATACCATAGTAAATATTTCTTCCTGTTCTGTATTTATTTGTTCCTGTGTATCTTCTGTATCTGATTGAACACCGTAAACAGTGATGCGCAGGCGCACTTCAAACGTTGCATTAGGATCATCTTCATGCTTTTTTATATTAAACTATAAAACAATCAATTCGGTTTCCTTCCCGTTTTAGGACAAGGTTTACGGTACTGTCTTAAACCAAGGTTCAAATCAAAGAAGCTCATATGGTGAAAGGAGAAATATTCAGGATTCTGATAGAAGCGGCCTTTTCCCGCGCCGAGGCCGAGTATCTGCAAATAACATAACATCACATCTTGTTCCCCCCAAAGATTGGGCAGAGGTGTACACACGGCAACACATCAAGCTATACATTTCCAGTCTACACTGAGCTCTCATTGTAAGGAAATCTTATACAATGCGAGATCGGCTTATATTGGAAATGTATAGCTTGATGTGTAACCGTGCGTACCTACAGTACACCCACATTTCGCCAGTTATGTTTAAGTCCCATCTAATAGGGGGCGAGCCTTAGCCATCAACCGGACACAAATCCAGACTCGGGACTGCCGGACCTGGGAATTGAACCCAGGACCTTATGCTCAGCTGGTAGCGCTTGCGACCCCTCGACCAATGAGGCTGATGGAAATTTGGACCGAGCACTTGCATGGTCCAATTATAGATCTGCCTCGTTCATCCTCATAGATAGGTGTATTTCAACCGCTGAATAAATTGTACTTACAATTCAGCGGTTGAAGTACACCTATACTGGAAACAGTGGCTCGGCTCTATTTCGCGATGGCTTTAAGGTGCCTTCAATACCTACGTCGATATCGTGGAACAAAAACGAAAGATCAACATAGTGAAATTCGGTTGCAGTGTAAAAATATGGATTGATGACTATCTTCTCTATTCATATAAGAAGGTAATCAAAAACTGATCAATTTTCTTCGTGAGACCAACATCGTAATCGCGAAAAAGTAATCAGCTAGCCCATACAAAACTTCAATACCTACTAGACCCAAATGTTAGTAAAGTCAATTATTTTTAATGTATTATACAGTAATACCGGGTAATACCAAATTTGAGAGAGAGTTTCTTGCCCGTTCTTCTCCATAGAGATCTACTACGCTTTGGAATGGGCAACTAGCTTCATCTTTCTGACTGACCGACCCAAGACCGACCCCTTGACAATTCAAAAGTGCCTGTAATTGGTTTATTTGAAATAAATGCTTTTTTTTTTTTTAATAATAATAATTACTTTATTTATATAAATCCTTACAATATGCTTAATATCTATGTACTTATAAGGAATAAATGAAAACGCGGATAATTTAATTAATAAATACATATACAAGTGTATACCTCATCCTACACACTAATAATATGCTTTTGGTTTCCCTTTCTCTCTTCCTCACTCACTCACACACACACACACCCTCACACACACACACACCCCACCTCACATCCTCACATACACACACCTTCACACACCCTCTCACACACACACCCCCACACTCACACACTCCCACTCTACACATCACCATACTTGAAACGGAGTCTGAGATAATTATCAAATATGGAACGACAAACTCAATGTCACACGACATGATCAACAAAAATATTGGATTTTTTACTTTACTTTATTTTATTTTATTTTTTTTTTGTTTTTTTTTTTTCTCTCAGTATCTTTTGTAAATTATCTGAGATTACGAATTCAAGTACCAAAATATTTAATTATTTTAAAATTCTTTAATTTTAGTTTTTCATGTACCTACCTACTTATTTTGTTATTGATTAACAGGCTTTGTTTGTGTACATGTAGTTTAGGAAGAGGGTGGTCTTCTGTTACAGGTATTTCTACATACTTAAAAGAAGGCCTCTAAAATGTATCTGTTATACCTGTTGATTACGAAATAAATAAACTTATAAACTTATAAACTTATCTAGCTAAAGATTACAATAGTTAAAGGCGCACAAAAGTAGAAACCCTGGCTCCTAAACTAGGAATACCTGTGACTTAGGACTCAGTGTTCTACTGCTACTTGGACACTATAAACCCTTTTGGAAATTAAGATCTAGTAATCTGATGCTATGCAAAAATAATATACTATTATGTGGAAAAACAATTTGGGAAAACAAAATTAAAGTAAAAAATAAAGTTTGAGTTTGAGAAAAACATAGGTCATCAAAAGTTAACTGCGATTATATTCGTATTACATTCGGCTTTTACTTGGAGTGGTAGGTTCGACGTTCTGTTTTAACAAGTGATGAATATCGAAACAAGTGATAATATAGTATATCGCTTCGGTTCGTAGTACACGCGCTTTTATAATTTTTCTGTATTTTTTTGCGATTAGTGCTTGTTATTGATTTCGGAAACAGAGGATATATATAATTTTATATTTTATTGGTTACAATAAGTAGACAATTTTAATAAATAATCGTAACGTTCCGTGATTTTTTTAGTTAATTTTCCACATGAAATCAATTTAAAGGAAAAATGGATTGAGGTGACGAGAAATAAAGATTTGTGCCCAACAAAGTATAGCACTATTTGTTCGATATTCGATACATTTTGAGGAAGCAAGCTTTGTTGAAAGGAAAAAACATTTCATTCCTCTATCTAGTTTGTCTCATTACTTTGTCTCAAAATCGATTAATAAGTCGATTTAAACGATTGAGCTCTGGCGCTGGTACGGCGAGACGGGTGGAGCTCGTGGCGGCGGCGGCGGTGCGGCGGCGCGGACGGCGTTACAGCGTCTTTGAATCGATTTGGTTTTTCCATCACTAAACAGTGCTTGTGGCGTCATAGTAGGTAGTCAAAAAATGGCATGCTTGGTTTTAATACAGATCGTGATAGGCACTTGCGTTTTATAGGTCTATCTAACTGTGCTAATAATATTCTAAAGAAGTAAAATTTGTGACTTGGAAGTGGGGAATAATCTTCGGAACTACTGATCCGATTCGTCGTCAGCTCGTCGAGTGTAAACGGGATAACCTGAAATTATGCGTTAAATTCTGAAAAATACCAAACGAATTTAGTACCTCTCCGCTAGTGTCCCTGAAGACCCCTGTGGGTATATTTTCCAAAGTCTTAAAGCATGGAGTCGCAGTGTTTTGGGATAAATTGTGACCCAACTTGCGACACTGAAATAAAAACAGTAAAATATCATTACAAAACAAATAAACAAGTTATTAAATTAAAAATTTACAAAACCCTGATCATAATTTATACCGAACCCACCATGTAATTTTTACTATTGATTATAATATTTTTCGTGAAAACCATAAGTTCCTTTCTGCTGCATCACCAGATCCTTTTCACCGTCTGTCTACCAAACAAACTACTTATCTAGACCAATCCAACGAGTCCAAACTAGGTTGGTCTACGATTAGTAAGACCGAGATCGTGAAAACACCTTCCTGCTCCATCATCGGCCTATGTTCACTTGTTCACCATTTCTGTATCAACTACTCATTGAGGCCAATTGAACGAGTCCAAACACGGAACTGTCTGCTATAAGTTATTGACGAGTTGGTTATTCCGCAGACTTTCCTGGCTGCAGCACCAAGTTAAGGCTACATAACAACAAAATATAGTACTTACACCAAATTTCAAGTCAACTCATTTTTAGTTGCTAGCTCTACTCGCTTCTCGTTAATGGCGGTTAGAAGTGACTTAACATGAGATATTTCACCTTCGTTTCTCAGTTGGCAGCGGTTGTGCATCTCACTCTACTTTACTCAGAAAAGTACTCACATCATACAAAGTCGGACCAGCATCAGGTTTGGGGTTACCACTAAAACTGCGTGTTCCTAACTTATTGAAAATGGAAGAACGCATGCATAATTTTGTTGTAATTTGTGACGGAATGGCGTTGCGGACTATTTTGGAGATTGATGCCATTGCTATGTTGTAAATTTTAGTCAGGCGCACTTGAAATTTTTACCAAAAATCCATTATTGGAACGTGCGTGATATCGCGAAAATTATAAGTAGCGTACAACATTTTACAATTTTTAAACTAGGTATTTCATTTGTGGGAACTCAATCAGTCAGACATCTTTCAGGAAAGTGAAGTACGGGAACTCCAGGAGCTCCAGGCCTCAGCCATAGTCCAGAGCACAGAGTCTTCCGTGTGGTCTTCCGAGTTTTTAGGAGTTTTCCCGAGAGAGTTGTCACTACTTGTCAGTGTAATGGATTTAGTAAGTACTAAGCAGACCATAAAACCTAGACAGAAAATCTTATGACTGGTTTACACTGTGCCAACTGCTGACTAAACAGTAGAGCTGCTCGCACTGTGTACTCGTCGTAGCTCGGCTTGCCTTGGCTGGTTTTAACCACCGACGGAAACAGAGGGCTGTACGGGTGTTATAAGTTTAACGTGTGTATCTGTGTATCTGTTTAGGACATTGAAGCGTCCAAACGACTAAACTGATTCAGATTTTCTTGTTTTGTTTGAAAGGTGACTTGATCGAGTTTTCTTAGCTATAATTAAAGAAAATCTATTCAGCCAAATTTTCGCACTTTTTTTTTTGGTATTTATTAACCCCTCAAGTGTCTGAGTTGGGCTAATTTTAGACCCAAAACCCCAGCGAGTGGGGAGGGTTGGGGGTTAGTTGCGAACCCCATAGGTTCACAACTACTGATGATGATGTTTTCCATCGGATGATGATTTTATGCTCTGTTTTTGATGTGTCGGAGCTTATATACCTATTGTGTAAAGTTTTGTCCTTTTGCACACTTAGGGTGCATTTGACACGCGGGGAGGAGGGGAGCTGCGAACTCCATAGGTTCACAAAATCACAACTAATGATAATGATTGGTTTTCCATCGGATGATGTTTTTTTACGTTTATACAGGGTGGAAACTTTCAGCGGGGCAGTAAGGGGAAGTACCTTATCCGTTGCAGCTACACGAAAATGGTCTTAGGAGACTATCCATATTTTTTTATGGAATTTTGATCTCCATTTACAGACTTTCAAAAAAATTTACAGTTAGCAAGAAAATAGCCACTTTACACAAAAACATTTTTTGATGCCAATCCATCCTGTTTCTAATACTGATCAAAAACTTTAACCGGACCAACCATCGTTGGAGTACTCAAAAATACACAAATTGCAAAAAACTTTTCCCTTACATTTTGTAAAGAATTTGTGTAGGTAACGGAAATACAAAAAATAAAATAAAAGACCACGTAGAATTTTACACATACCAAAAAGAAGGCGTACTTATTAATTTTCTTTTTTTATTAACTAACATAACTTGATGATGTTATTCTTATTTAAAATCTTGCTGTTTCTTGCCCTACGATATCAAGTGCTCGAATGACCGCCATTTTGATGAATAAGTAATAAATTTATTCGTTTCTGTACCGACCTAGTGGCTGCTAACAATTTATTTGTATGAATTCCACACAAAATTATATTTTTTATTTAATAATAACGAGTTCGAAATTTGAATTGTTTTTAAACTTATCTTTTTATTCAGTCAACAAAAAGATCTCAACCGTCACTAAAAAAGCTTTTGAGTACAATTTTCATGCAAAATGTACGGGAAAAGTTTTTTGCAATTTGTAACTTTTTGAGTACTCCAACGATGGTTGGTCCCATAGAAGTTTTTGATCAGTATTAGAAACAGGATCGATTGGCATCAATGTTTTTGTGTAAAATGGCTATTTTCTTGCTAACTGTAATTTTTTTTGAAAATCTGTGATTGGCGATCAAAATTCCATAAAAAATTATGGATATCCTAAGACCATTTTCGTGTAGCTGCAACGGATAAGGTTCTTCCCCTTTCTGCCCCGCTGAAAGTTTCCACCCTGTATATATGTGATATAAGCTTATATACCTATTATGTAAAGGGTTTTCCTTATGCACACATGGGGTGCATTCGACACTTGAGGGGTGTCAGACTGACGAAATGTAACACGTTATGAAAATAAATGTAATGAATAATTTGCCGTCCACATTGTCGCAATGTATCATGCAATGTAACAGAATTCCCATCGCCTTGCGCGCACGCGCACGAACAGAGCATTTCAACTCGTGCGCGCCGCGATCCGTCATTTGTCGGTGTTTCGCCGAACACAAAGGGGCACGCAGTGTGCACGGAGTGCCAGTGTGGACGGGTTGTATGTGTCTGAACTGCGGAACGCACGCGAACAATGGAGGAAGTTCCTCGGAAGTTCTCTTCGCATGTTCTCGGCCTTATTCTCGGCAGACTGAGCTATGTTCGCCGCGCGCATGACCGAAACAGACGCGAGTAGGTACATGCTCGGTTCGTGTCCACACTTATGCTCCTTTCTGCATGTTACATTTCGTAAGTCTGTCCCGGCTTTAGCCTGATATATGCTCTCGCTGTCAATTAAAAAAAATAATATCTTTGAAATCGCCAACGAGTCGCGTGAGGTGTACCTACCTAGTACACTAAAGGTTTAGGCAGAGGTGTTGTGCTGTTGTGTCGACCATGCAATTATAAATGAAAAACATACTAGGTGTAAATAAAAAGCGAGATACAATTAAACATTTAATGCTTGCGAATTATTTTGCACTTTTTCTTAAGCTTTCAGGAAATCTGAGTATTATAAAACGCGTTCAGCAAAGCTTCATCACCAACATAGGTAAGCCTGCTGCTGGGCCGCCGCTCGCCATCGCGCCTCCCTCTCTCGGTGCAGAACAACAACCTGTACAACATTCAGGCGTCAACAGTTTCATTATTTCGCGAGATCTCTGCGTACCCTGCGGCTGCACGTTGCGTCCAGCTGGTCCGCTCGTGCCACTGGAGCCACCGCCGCCTGTCATCGGGTTGCGGCCCGGTTGGATGCCGGCCGGAGCCTCGAAACAGTCCGCTTTACACGGAAGGTCCCACACGCAAGGTGGCGGTGGCTGCCAGTGCACACACCCAGCTCTACTACACGGCTCTTCTTTAGGAATAGTAGTTTTCGTAGGGTCACGAATCCGACCGCCAGGTCCTGCGATCCTAGTTTCACGAGATGCAAATTCTTTTTTGTCAAATCTTTTCATTATTTGATTCATCGTATTTTCATCGAACGCAATTACTGAAGATTGCACATTTTGCATGCCAGACCCGGACCTACAACTGCAAGAGCACGGTATGGACGCACGAGTATTTGGCGGAGGATTTGGTGCAGTTGTCACAGGTGCCGCTCCGCCAGTGCAGATGCACGCATGATGTTTCGCGCCGCCACTTACAGTGGCTTGGGTGGGTACAGCAGTTTGAGGTTTCGCTCCACCACTACTGGAGGCTTGTGTAGGAACAACAAATGTAGTTGGACACTTACAGCATTTATTGCCCTTATCCACACCAGCTTCGGGGACAATACCCTTCAGTTCGCAGACAATAAATCGTTTTCCGCCGAATCCCGAATCTGCCGGTCCGCCAGAGCCACCACCGCCTTGCGCACGAGTGTGAGCTGCTAGCGCAGCCGGGTCGGCGAGACCGCGAGCGCGCGCCAACTGACTGGGCGCGCACAGCGGATCGGGCAACACAAGACACGCGGGCTCGCCCCCGCACCCTGTGCGGCGACAGTCGTGCTGGAGCCCGTTTCGCTTGATACAATGACAACTGTAGTACATGATGCCACCACGCAACTCACGACTCTTGGTTCGCTTTAACTGGTTTTCCTTTTCACTTTGTTTATTTTCGCCTTCCTCCACCACTATAGGGCCTCCATCCGTAGGCTTACCTCTCTGTAAAAGAGAAAAATATTTTGTAACTCAATTGCTACTAGGGAAGATAGGTCTGTCCGCCGTGAGTGATTGAATAATTATTTACCGAAATTCTAGAGACAAAAGGACGACGCGAAAAGGCCTTCTATCTCTACCACTGTGATATAAGGTCGAAGTCACTGAAGCGCGTGACGTAGGTCTTGCCGGGAGGTGGGCGGCGCACGCACGGCGGACAGCACGGTGGGCACGGCCGCGGGCATCCGCAGCCTGCCCGGCACAGGTACCGAATAGAGCCCTGCTGGAAGAACTGGCAATCTTGCAGTCCATTGCGCTTGAAGGCAGATCGCGGTAGACACTGTAGCTGAACATTGATATGGCCATTAGATTTATACCACTATTTATTTCATAAATATAATTATATTATACAAGTTCAGCGAGTCTAACTTACCGGGGGACCACAGTCTTCATATTTGTAGCAAACCATAGGACCACACGGAGAACACCTGAAACAGATTTAAGCGTTCGTTTATCAGCTTCATTACCTACAGCGCAGCATTTTGTCTTGCTGTTTTTTAACGCATGTAACAAAGATCTTTCTTTATACAAGAAAATACTTACATCTTGAAAGTTATACGGATATTGTTATACGGATATCGTTATTATACGGGCCCACCGTATTATATTGATTTGAAAACAGCGGGGAGGAGGGATTTTTAATTATTTTTGTTATTTTTTAGGATTTTATTTTAGTTACATGAAAATACTACTAAAATTTAGATAATATTATATTTTATGAAAATTACAAAATTTTTATTATAAAAAGTACATCTGAACTAGGCGAAGTGAAAATCTCTTCTGTCAATATTTTTTTTTCTTTTGTGTATTTTCCATTTTTTTTCCTTTTTTGAATATTCTGTTTGTGCCAAGATCGATGTATTTTTTCGAGCCAATATTAATTTGAAAGAAGACTTCATAGATGATGATGTCTGGTACCCGCTCAATGCTCAAGTAGGAGAAAAATCATTTCGTACTGGGTGATGGTGATGGTCCAGGTTCGCTAAAATAAACCAGCAGCAGACTTAGGGTTGGGTTCCTTTGTGTTAGGAAAGTCTAGCAATTCTCCTTTTCCGCCTCAAATTTGATCCCCATCCAAGACAGCTGAGGAACACTTTTGTGGCTGTAGCTATTTTTTTTTATCGGCATTCAGCTGCAGAGGTATTAACTGCATTGTTGAGCGTATAACGTTTAGCATACAAACATATCGAATCTTTAAATACCGTGCATTGGACCCCATCTGTTTGAAATCAGAAGAAGAATGTTATCGTACGAATAATTACATAATGCTGATAATATATTGGCTTTCTTTATAAGATGAAGGTATATGTATAGATAATAGACTACTATTGTACAGAGCACTACCCCTGGCTACCAGGGACGTAACTTGCAAATACTGCTTAATTCCTCGGCGTGTGGGTTAGCACAATGTGTAATGCAAGCAACTCGCGATGGCTCGCAAACCGGTGCTGGTAGAACGGAACACAGCGGACTATTCTGGCAACCAGTCTTGCGACAGTCGTACTGCAATCCATTTCTCCGGAGGCAGAAACAATCGGTATAGAGGACACCTCCTCTTAATTCACGACTTTTACATGCACGGAGAGATTTTCCGGAGTTCAAAGATGTGCTAAACATTCGTTCTTTTCTGTTATCAGAAGATTTTAGGTTCTGATTTCCACTCTTGCCTCCTTTTAGTTCTGCTGTATCTTTACAATCAACATTCGCTTTGGCATAACTAATAACTTTGTTGAATCCATTTTTATCGAAGACGTAGAGTATACAGTCTTGTTTAGGTTTGTTTATTTTTGAAGGCAACGAACATTCTTCAGAACCAACACTTTTTATATTGTTTGACTTTGCTTGCTTCAAGTAGGAAACATTTTTAATGCGTTGCGTTGTGTCCGGCTTGCGTAGCTTCATGATTGAGGATCGTTTTTTGCTAAGTGACTTTTTATTTTTAACGCAACATGGAAATACAATGCCGAGTTCTTTTTTATGGTCTGGAGGTGGTGAGTCGTCGTCTTCACAAAAATATAGCTTCATTTTTCTCGTAAATCAAATAATTATTTGAACTTAAAATATTAAACTGATGCCATGTAACTCCTTATTGCAACTTTATACCAAAGTATGGTTTAAATGTTTTACTTTAATGTTAGAATTTGATGCCAATATATTAATGTGATGACTTATATTGAATAAAATACAATATATTTTTGAGGCGTGTCCATATTTTGTTGGTTAATAGAAATGCATAGGTACCTAGTACCTATTAAAAAAAACTGAAATATCGATCAACCTCGACCACCTTGTTTTAACTCATATTAGGTATGAACTCTTTTCTATTTGAAATCTTTAAACCTAGCATACTGTCAACTAATAAACCATAGGTATTTAATTAATGAATTTTTTTCTTTTTTTTTTTTTTTTTCTTTTGGCTTCGCACGGTTTAGTGCATTTAGCCAATGTCACGTAGTGTTCAGCAAGGAAATTATTAAAGCTTATATGACAATGATGGGGCTGAATTTTAAACTCTCATAACTGCAGTTAAATATGGGAAGTTTATTGGAACGGTGAATAGGAGAAGAAAGTGAAAGGAATTTTTTATAGCTTACAACTAAACAAGAAGCACGTTTATGGGACCAGTAATCTGAACATTCGATCTGCAACACTAAAGAATCTAGTTTAGGAATGAGAGGATGAGTTGAGAACTGAAGAACCCGGAACATATATTTGTCAGATAAGAATTGTCTTCTAAGATGCAAAGGAGCTTCCCCGCATTCAACTTGGAGTGCATTAATGGGACTAGACTTCATAGCACCCGAAATAATGCGTAATGCTATAAACTGAATGCGATCCAGTTTTTTAAAAGCCATAAAACTACCAGGTTCTAAAACGAACAATCCATAATCCAGAGTGCATCTGATAATTGCGTTGTAAATAAGTTTCAAGGAAAACGGATGTGCACCCCACCATACACCAGAGAGGCATCTAAGCATGTTTAGGTGATTTTCACATTTGTTTACAATATAATCACAATGAGGAACACAACTTAATTTACAATCAAGTATTACACCTAGATATCTGAATTTATCTATAACTGGTACAGGTGCCTATATCCTTATAAAAGAGGTTTACCAAGGGAATATTTCTCTTCCGGGTGAATAAAACAGCCGCGCTTTTAGACGTGGATAAATCCAAACCGTTTAGATGTAACCATGACTCCAAAGTAGACAAAGCAGAATTGATGGCACAGCTAGCTTGTTCAACAGATTGGCTTGAAGAATATAATAATAAGTCATCGGCATATTGACGAACCTTAACATGATTAGTAATTAAAGACGAGTCTAGATCAAAAGTGTAAATATTGTATAGAAGGGGACTGAGCACAGAACCCTGTGGGAGACCTCTCCATACATACAAGATGAGATACCTCATAATCTCCTATTAACATTACAGAATATTAATAATGAAATTCGATAAAATAAATGGAACCTGTAAGGCTTTTAATTTATTTTGTAAAACTGATAATACAACATTGTCATAAGTGAAATGAAATACCTCTTCATTGGTATAATATTTATATTTTATCTTCTTGCACACATACAAACTTGGTACAGGGTAGCAATATCTAACAAATTATTTAACTAGGCACTCAATAAGTATCAGTATAGACTAGATTTCTAGACAAACTTTAGGTTTCGAGGATCCAAGAGAATTAACTTAGAAACTAGGTGACGCTCCAAACATCACGTTTTTTTACCAACTTTCAGCCATACTTTTTGGCGGTAAATGTCAAATGAGACACTTTTTAACTACCAGCTAGAAAACACCAATACTTTTGGCGGTAAATGTCAAATGAGACACTTTTTAACTACTCGAAAACACAGATACAAAATCATCTGAGTCAAATCACATACTTTCAACTCTAAATTCAGTATTTTAAATCAACAAACTTTATTATTATTTGGAAATCATGACATTCGGCCATTTCATATCAATGGTAGTAGTTAAAGATAGTAGGTATAAAATTTATGTTTTTATTATCGACTGAGCTCTGCTTAAACATTATGACAAAATTATACAAAAATAATAATAAATTATAAAATATGAAAATCACAAGATTTCAGATACCTACACTACTTTCAACGACCTATTTCAGAAAATAATGCCCTATTTACTTAGTACATTCTTGTTCAAAGTTGACCCAAAAAAAGATATAATTTTTTAAAGCCATCTTCTCGTTGAATCAGAAAAAATATCGAAAAAACAATTACAACTCGAAAACTACAAAAAATCGTAGAACATATATTTTTCTTATTTTCAAAATAGTTGGGCAAACATCATCTAATAAGTCTAAAACTATTCCAAACAAGATTATAGCATTAGTAATAGTTCTTGAGATATCCAGCTATGACAGACAGACAGACAGACAGACAGACTTGACACCTATATTCTAAGTCATAGCCTCGAAGGATCCTCGACTCACAACTCAGTCGAGGCGATCTTAAGGCGTGCCTCGAAAGATCCTCAAAATTGGTATTCACAGACGTAAGATTAAGGAAATTATGAGGTGTCTCGAATGAGTGTGAGTCGAAGTGATACGGCATGAAATCGTCATTGTTTGGAGAAATATTCCGTATAAAACTTGCTTTTTAGGGTTCCGTACCTCAAAAGGAAAAAACGGAACCCTTATAGGATCACTCGTGTGTCTGTCTGTCTGTCTGTCCGTCTGTCACAGCCAATTTGCTCCGAATCTAATGAACCGATTAAGTTGAAACTTGGTACACATTTGTATTTTGGTAACCCAAACACGGACATGAAACGTAAATAAATCAATTTTGAATATGGGGGTCTCTTTTGGGGGGAAAATAAGTACAAATAAAAAAAAAAAGTTTTGCAAACTTTAGCGTGTGACATATCAAATGAAAGGTCTTACTGTGAGGGTCACAAATATACCTATATTTTTTTAAATTTTAAAATAAATTGTTTTGAAGTTATTTAAGAAAATAGACGAAAATTGACCATTCCCCCCCCTTATCTCCGAAACTACTGAGCCTAAAATTTTGAAAAAAATACAGAAAATAGTTCTTTACCTATAGATTACAGGAAAACCTATCAGAAGTTTATGGTTTTGTAAATATATATATAAACTCCTTTGCAAAAAAAACGGGCACCTTACAGTCATTGGCTTTTCTATGGATAATATTAATATTTTTGGTATGTCATTAGCATAAATGACTAGAAATTTCTTATTATCATTGGGAATATAGTTTTTAACGATTAAATCCTGGAATCGGTGTTTCAGTCAATGTAAACAGAGAGACGTGTTAAAATGGAAATTTTTAGGGTATAATTAAATTAAGACTACGAGTATTTTTATGGTATTTTAATTAAAAAAAGACGTTAAAAAATAAAAATTAATAACTAGTATGACCTCCCCTTGCAGCGATTCCGGCATGTAATCGTCTTGGCATGCTTTCCACCAGGCTTTTGATGGTGTCCTGTGGAATGTGTTCCCACTCAGCCGAAATCACACGTTTAAGCTCCATGATGTTTTGTGGAAGGGGTTGGACGGATCGTACTCGCCTTTATAGGAGGTCCCGGACGTGCTCAATGGGGTTAAGGTCGGTGCTGCGCGCTAGCCAATCCAGACGACGAATACCGACCTCTTGCATATAAGCATCTACGTCGCCAGAACGGTGGTCCCGAGCATTATCGTCCATGTGAATGGCATCTTCACCAATTACAGTCAGTGCGGGCTGTGCATGTTGACAAATTATTCCTGTTATGTACCTTTGCGCATTTAGTGAGCCATTTTCAATGAACAGTATCTCGGTACGATAGCTGGAAGTTACGCCCGCCCAAAACATAACGGACCTTCCACCATAAGAGGTGATTTCTTCAAAACACACGTCGGCATAGCGTTCCCCTGGTTTTCGTAACACTCGCCGACGTTGGTCCTCACCATTCACACAAATTCGAGCCTCATCGGAGAAGAGTACGCTACTCCAGTTACCTAGTGTCCAACATAGACAATTTCTAGTGAACCTCAGTCGAGCAATCCGGTGATCACAAAGTAACTTGGGGGCCCGCGCTGGTCGTCGATTGCGTATATCAACCGCTAAAAGCCTCTTCCTCACTGTCCATAGGCTAACTTGTGCTCCTCGTACCTCTTCAAGGTTTCTTTTGAGGTCTATGTAACTGCATTTGCGGTTCCTCAGCGCCTGAGTCACTAAAACGCGGTCGTCTCGTGGTTGTGTGCAAAGTTTTCTCCCAGAACCTTGCCTTCTTTGAATGGAACCTGTCTCTTGGTATCGAGTCCAGGTTCTTTGGACGGTGGAACGACTCACGTTTAACCGCTATGAGCCGTAACATTGGCTACACCCCACTTCCAGCAGCGCTATAATTTTTCTAGCTCTTATTGCTTTTTCTGCCATTACAATCGACACAAAGATATCTGTTTTAAGTCACAATAAGGCAGTATTATGCGACAAACATAAATTATTCTAATGAAAATAACGAGAACTTAGTTTTAGTTGCCTGATAACCTTTTAACCGCAAACCCGCGAATAGTAAGTAAAAAGTCAACTGAAAAATGGATTATTATTTTTAAAACAACAGTTTCGAATTTGAAATTAACTTTTTTTTCATACCCAGACTCTTTATTAAGTGCCAGTAACATAGTTTGGCTATTAAAACCACTTTAGAACAAAATTGTCACCAATAATGTAGAAAAATCCAAACCGCCCGTTTTTTTTGCAAAGGAGTGTATAAAATTCAAAGTCCTGCCTGACTCATTGACGGACGCACAGTCCAAACCACTGGACCTAGAGACATGAAATTTTGTACATAGATACCTTATATAGTGTAAACATCCATTATGGAAGAATTTTAGGAAATTCCATCCCTAAGGGAATAAAATAGGGGATGAAAGTTTGTATGAAAAATCTTAGCTGAGTTATTAGACTTAAAACTTAGCACGAATATTCATCTAAGTTAATTATAAAATTAAAAATTTTTAGTTTTCCTAAACTACCCCCTTTTTGTGGATGGGAAATCATCAAATGACTTTTCCCGCTCTGGGTGGAGCGGAAGGGCGTGTCATAGTTTTACTGACTAAAACCCACCCGTGTTCCTTCAGTTGCCTATGGCAGGGCCACGGTATCTCTTTCGAACAACCTGCGACCCCAAAAGACGGGATTGGTGGGTGTCAAAGTTTGTATGGAGGAATTTTAACACGCGGTCCGATTTACTCAAAACTCAGTTTTTGTACTTGAGACCAAAAATGAAGACTAACTGACGTGTATCAAGGTTTTCCAAAAATCTACCCCTAAGGGGTGAAAAGGGGTAGTAAATTTTACAGCGGAGGATTTTATTGGGGATTTTATTGAGCCAAGTTATGGAAACATCCCAGACGATTTTTGGAATTCTACCCCTGTGGGCGTGAAAACAGCGATACAGTTTATATGAAAAATCTTATTAATTTGGTTAATGAACTTGAAACTTAGCACACATACCTACTTGCTTATGTAAGTAATAAAATTTGTCATTATTACTTTTTCAAAACTACCCCTCAAAGGGGGTTTAGGGATGTTAAAGTTTGTATGGAATAATTTTAAAGCGCAGTCAGATTAACTTGAAACTCAGTATTTATTTATACTTTTGATGTAAAATAAACAATAATAAGAAAATTAAAACCCATGAAATCAGACATCCACGCGGTCTATGCCGCTGGCAGTCTAGCTAGTATCTCAATATTGTGCGTACAAACTTACTAAGCCTCCGCTGTCCGTCCGTCTGTCACAGGGCTGTTTCTCATGAACCTTAATAGGTAGACAGTTGAAATTTTCACAGATTGTGTATTTCTATTACGACTATAACAACAAATAAAAATAAAGTAAAGTTAAATTTATATTCGTCCTTTGTAATCCCCATACAAAAACTTTTCATTTTGAAAAAAAAAATTAACCAGTGTGTGGGGGGGTGTTCTTATCTAGAACTCATCGAGTAGAGTACAAAGATATTTTTTTATCTTCTAAAATTAAGAAATAGGGGGTCGTAAAAGTTGTCAATTTTATACCATTTTTGTACGAGCTCTATTATACAGGGTGTTCGGCGCATGGACCGACACAATTTTTTGGGGGATTGGGGGGGTCATTTGCTACGTTTCACCTAAAGACCTCCATGTCCTAAGTGTGACGGTAATTGAGATATGTTTTTTTTTGTTCTTTCTTTGAATTACCCAAAATCTCGCCTTTGAATCGATATATTTTTTTTGTTTATGGTTGCAATAGAACAAAATAAACTTTATAATAGTCTGCAATGTATTTTTATTCTAAATAAATTATTATTTGATGTAATTTATCAGTAGAAAATGACTTATGTGCTTCCAAAGTCTTAAAAATGTTTAAATGTATGAAAAATTACTACTCTTAAATTCATTTTTTTTTTTTTTAAATAAAGCCATTTTGACCTTATTTTTATCTCAAAAAGTTCTTTAGCTTGTACCCTTTCTAAGGGTATGCTACACGCTATGAAAAACAATTCAAATGTAGTCAAAATACTAGTTAGAGAGTCAGTTATGGAGTGTTTTAAGAAAAGATTTATTACGGTAATTATATTTTTTTATTTTATTTCGAATAAGAATACATTGTAGACTATAATAAAAATTATTTTGTTCTTTTACAACCATAAACAAAAAAAATATATCGATTCAAAGGCGAGATTTTGGGTAATTCAAGAAAGAACAAAAAAAAACATATCTCAATTACCGTCACACTTAGGACATGGAGGTCTTTAGGTGAAACCTAGCAAATGACACCCCCAATGCCCCAAAAAATTGTGTCGGTCCATGCGCCGAACACCCTGTATAATATAATGTACCTTATACTGTATTTATTCAACAAATACTAAAAACGGCGATTCATAAGGTATTTTGTTTAAATATGGGCGATTTTCTGCAAACGCAAAAAATAATCTTGTAATTCACAGTATAATTCACTCACGTGAAACGTGCGTTCGTGTTTTTCACTTTGTAAAAAGGTTACATGTTCTACAATCTGTTTTATATAAATAAAGATTATATTATATTATATTATATTATTATTATTATAATTATGAAATACAAAGTTATCTTTGCGATTGTTAAACATATAATATGGTACGGAACCCTTTGTGTGCGAGTCCGTCTCGCACTTGGCCGGTTTTTTAACAGTCTGTGAGCCTGTTGTCTGTGGTTTTCAACTTGAAGGAAGTGTCACACTTGTCAAAGTAAGTGAGCGAAAATTTGAATAAATAAAAAACTGAACCTATATCCATGTCCTGGGTAAAAAATAAGGTAAATACTTGAGAATTGGATGGCTTGGGAACATAAAAATACTTCAATAATACGTATACTTTAGTATCAGTCAGTCAGTGCTGTGTATTGTGTCGTATTGTGTATTTGTGTGTTTGTTGTACTTGTTCGCAATGTTTGGAACTGGAAGACAGTTTTTAGTGAATCTGAAACGATTTGTCTTTGAAAGTAGATTGTAAAATATAAATTAAACTCGGTGGCAAGGACTATGTTGAGCTCAGCAGTTAAAAAAGCTGCATGGGCTCGCCAAATGGAGGAATACAATACTATCGAAGAAAATTCAATTACTGTGTGATTACACACCTTCTTTTGCAGGTAAATCTTATATAAGTGGTTAACTTCTACTTTTTGACAGTGTCGGATTATTAATTACTGTTTTTTGTATTTTACAGAGATGCAAATTGCTACAGAAATATTGCCAGACACACCACAGGTTCATCTAGAAATATACGGTCTCGAGTTATGCCAGAGGAATTCTCTATATACGTAAAAAATCTTATAAAAAAAGGGAAGAGGAGCTGCACAAATTGAAATAAAAATGGCTGAGAAAGAGTAGATGGAGAAGGCAGCAGAACAGAACTACTACAAAGCTAAACCCGAGGGAAGCTGTAGAGGAACTTCTCCACTGCAATATAGGGAAGAGGCTATTGCATTTGGCAAAATTTAAAAATAAAAATTAGAACTTGGGTACTTATTTATTTCAATGTCCTTCACATACTTTTGTCAATATTATTTAACAAACATATTGGTGAAAAAATATATTGAAAACAAAGCTAGGTACATAGAATAGACGTGTCTGTTACCACCAATATCTTGAAACAATAGTGATAACAAAAAGCTCACCACAATATCTTTAGTAAAACGAAATTTAAATTAATTTTCACCATAAAACTCAATTGGGTTTTCTGCATCTCGTAAATAGCTTCGCGATAGGATACCTATAATTGTATGGATTATCGTACAAATATTCAATAAACTCTACGAAAATCTATTAAAATACGCAGTTATTCTTCTTCAAGGTCCTTATATTTGACAGAAGATTTCTCAACTCAAACTCACCTCGATCCTCAAGGTAGATTCCGACGTACCTGATATTTGACAGTTGGTTCCTCAACTCAAACTCACCTCAACTGAGGAAACTATTTGAGTTGAGGAGTAAAATTGCAACTATGAATATCAAACTACCTAATAAGTGAGATTGAGTCGAGTCGAGGAAATCATGAGGATTTGACTTAGAATATAGGTGTGAGTCGCACCATAAGGGAGGAACCCTTATGGTGCGACTCACACCTATATTCTAAGTCAAACCCTTTTACCATTTTGGTACGGAACACTAAAAACCATTCCGACGAAATGAGGACTTCCTCCTTTTTAGGGTTCCGTACCAAAATGGTAAAAAGGAACCCTTATGGTGCGACTCAGTCTGTCTGTCATAGCTGGATATCTCAAGAACTATTACTAATGCTATAATCTTGTTTGGAATAGTTTTAGATGATGTTTGCCCAACTATTTTGAAAATAAGAAAAATATATGTTCTACGATTTTTTGTAGTTTTCGAGTTGTAATTGTTTTTTGACCCTTTTTCTCAGGAACGCGTGGAGTTATCAAGTTGAAATTAATATCAAATACGTACGTAGGTCTATGGTCCCTTAGAGTTCTAAAAAAATCAAGCTTCTAAGTCAACGCAATCAAAAATACGGCCATATAAGCGACATCTTTGGATACTCACAAGTAAATCAAAACCTATTTATAAAGTACTTCCCGTTGACCTAGAACCTAGAACCATGAAATTTGGCAAGACGCAAGAGTCTCACAGTACAAATAAAGAAAACAGTCCAAAAATTGTAAAATAAGTTTGTTTTTGGAATAAATTCTTTTGAACTACGGAACGTTTTTTTTTTAAAGTCGGTTGATAAAAAAATATGTTTGGAAAGAAATATGTTTAAAGGACGCGTTTATGGCTCTCACACTCGTGATAGATGGAGCTAATAGTTTTCGCGACTAAAACTGCTCTCGCACAGACGCGTAAACGTGTTATTATCGGTTGATAATATCGGGCGCGTTAAGTGCCGTTTACACGGGTCGATTTTCGCCGTGCGGCTAGTCGCTTCACAAATCGCCTCACCAAGCCGCATCGTGACTAAAATCACATGCGGCTCGGTCATTTCCTACTAAAATGTTGAGCAGAAATAGGTGTTTGTGCTGGAATTGATATAGTTAGTTATTCAATTATTCAAGAATTGCTTGAAGAACAAAGAGAGAAGAAGAAATAAAAGGAAAGAAGAAAACGTAAACTTTGTACACATGTGGCGGTCGATCGCCTGCGGTCGGATTTTAGTCAATGTCGGATGCCACCCAACTTTGAGGCTTGCGGCTTTAGTCACTTGCGACCTAGGCGAATTGCCATTTAGACGGTCGATTTTAGAGCCGCCCGGCAAAAATCGTACGGTTTTAGTCACCCCTGTAAACCGTTTTTTGCGATAATGCGTCCCGATTCCTTGTCACACAGCTGCGTTTTTATCGTCCGTAATGAAAAATGGCTGGTTTACACAATGCGAGCTGCTGAATAGACAGTAGACAGCTGCTCGCACTGTGTACTCGCATGTCAGTAGCTCGGCTTGCGTTGGCTGTTTACACAGTGCGAGTTGCTGCATTGCACCTACTCGGTAGGCCGACTCGCACGCTAGCTCGCACGAAAACAATAATTATATGTATACTGTTGTATGTATACTGAAAAAATGTTGAAATTACTCGGCTGCGAGCTACTGTCCAACTCGCAAGTGCAAGTAACGGCTGGTTTACACAGTGCGAGCTGCTGACTAGACAGTAGACAGCTGCTCGTACTGTGTACTCTACTCGCATGTCAGTAGTACGGCTTGCCTTGGCTGTTCACACCATTGACTTAGAATTCTATAGACTGCTGGTTATCTTCCCTTGCATTCACACTAGAAAAAGAAGAATATATTAACGTCACTAGCATACAAAAGAGACAGAGTAAAAATATTTCTGTCCTTTATCGCGTGCCGGCCAAGACCGTCGACGTGCGCAACAAGTTTGACGTTTTTGGCGATTGCAGATTGAAATCCAATTATTTATTAATAATTACATCGAGATTTTACACAAAATACGTGCCGTTTCGTGCTCAATTCTTTAATACCATCTGTGCAACTGTGCAAAATGGTTAGGTGCACTGTATTACATTGTAAAAGTGATAGTTTTATGAAGATTGCCGGATTGTCCTTTCACACGTAAGTATTCCACCTTTTTATGTATTTTATCGCTGTGTGTGCTGCTATTTCTAATCAAATAGTCGCAGTAATGTACAAACTAATTTGTATTTGTGTTAAATCTCAAAAAATCGTGATTTGCGCAATATTTTTATTTTCTTACCTGAACATTTAGTGTTGCCACTTTTTGACGGGGAATTTAGCCTTTAATAAGGGTAAAACTGATTTTTTAAAGCAATGTCTATAAAAAAATATTTTATTTCAGACCTTGATCCATTAATATTAGTAATACACACTTCTCATAAGATATTTTAGTAACAAACGTAATAAAAGAGTTTAATTCATATATCTGCACTCACCTGATGCCCCGCATTGGGTACATGTTGTACTCACGGCTACAGATCAAGCTATACATTTCCAGTTTAAGCTGATCTCGCAATGTATAGGATTTCCTTACAGTGTAAACTGGAAATGTATAGCTTGATGTGTAGCCGTGTGTACATGTACATAATGCGTCATAATGGTGCAGAACGGCTGTTTACTGATGACCTTAATGTCGTTGACGCTCCCACGTACTCTGCGCATCATGGAAGCATTCTTTTTACTCAAGATGGTATTAAAACCATCAGTATGTACTTCGGCAAACATTCCTGATGCACTGCAGTAACGTGGAAGCCTCAACCACATCCTGAAAGTATTGATATACTGAACTCTGAAGACGTCGTATGCCGTCTGCGTCTATCGATCCCACAGAGTGCACATGTACAAAGATTGGCAAAACGCATTATCGAGTTATTTTTACTTCTGGTGTACAACGTGCAAACCTGTGGGCTAACATATTGCATGCTATATAGCTACTACTATACTATAAATATATAAGTAAAAAAATCATGGAAAGCAAGATCACTGGTTAAAATGAAAGGTAATGAAAAAATCTACCCGATTTATTATTATTCTAGATTTCCAAATAAACCCGAAATAAGAAACATGTGGATTGCTGCTACTAATAGGCCTAATTGGGCTCCAAAAACCAATTCCAGGATTTGCAGTCAACACTTTGATAGTACCTAATCTTTTAATAAAGAAAGCATGCAAAACTTACTTATACCCCGATGCTGTTCCAAATACGGTAACAAATATGGATGTACCTAACATGTGATTGAATTTTATTACAATGGTTATAAAATTTTAACATTTAATCCCATTAGGTTGCAGGAAATAGAGGAAGCGCTGTGATGATTAAGAGCAGCGAAGCCACATCCACTGAAACATTAGAAGGGAGCTCAAAAACAGTTAAATCTGTAAGTCTATAGGATTCATATTTTAACAGCTTAATAACGAGCCGAGAGTTGTATGTACTGACGCCAGCAGGTCAAACTACCCGAAACTGTCAGATTTTCCTAATCAACCTTGAACCTAATACTCTAGCGATAAAGATGAAAATCTATTAAAGAAATTTGACAGATTGTAGTAGCTTGATGTGCTGGCGTCTGTACATAATGTTGTTTCAATAATAAGTGCGTAATATAAAACATTTTCCTTATTTATTTTAGTATTCGTCACCTGAGTTTTCGCCCAGAACATTGAAACGAAAATGGCAGAAAGACCAAGAAATATCAAAACAGCGTTTGAAAACGCTAAAAGCACTTCGAGAAAAATCTAGGAGGTTGACCAAAAAGGTGGCAGATTCCTACATTGTTCTCATATGTAGGTATATTTTCAATATGAACGATGTAACCAATATTTTGTTTTTTTTTTTATTTAAAAGAGTGTCCGTGGAGTTTCTTGCCCATTCTTCTCCATAGGGGACAACGGTTTGGAATGGGCAACTAGCTTCATCTTTCTGACTGACCGATCCCTTGACAATGGGGAGGAAAACTAACTTTTTATCACGCTAGGTGGCACATGATCGACTGTCCTTTTTTCATTGATTTGACATAACGAACGTTTGTCAAATTGTATGGATTTGTTTGTAAAACAATGTACAGTCGTTCAGAGCGCCATCTACAAACAGCTTTGCGTGTGGCTCCCCATTCAAACGTACTTACGTATGATTAGTTTATTTTGAAATAAATATTTTTTTTTATTTTGCTTTGAGTTTGAGTTTGAATAAAACATTGCAGTCGCATCATTACTCATATTTTTTTATTTTTCCTGAAATACAAACCTCATTAAAAAAAATCTTATTTTTTGAAGAATATTGGGTAAAATGTACATCACTTGGTAACCCTAAACAAAAGATGTACTTTTTTTCTGTCCCTTTCGACGGCACGGATTCCATGAGTCTATAGAATTCTAAGTCAATGGTTCACACAGAGTGAGGCGCTGACTAGACAGCCACTCGCACTGTGTACTCGTATGTCAGTAGCTCGGCTGTTTACAAAGTGGAGTTACTGCACTGCAGCTACTTGGAAGGCCGTCACACACAAGCGCTCACACGAAAACAAAAAAAATGTTGAAGTTACTCGGCTGCGAGTTACTTGCCAACTCGCAAGTGCGAGGAGAACTCGTATGATACGTCCATACAATGAGAGTTGCTGCACTGCAGCTACTTGGTAGGCCAACTCGCACGCTAGCTTGCACTGTGTAAAGTAGCCATTATGGCTAGTTTACACATGTTTTGTTTTCGTGCGAGCTAGCGTGCGAGTTGGCCTACAGACTAGCTGCAGTGCAGCAACTCGCAGAGTATGGACGTATCATTCGATTAGAGTGCGAGTCATGGCGGCGTCCCTGCCCTCACAATCCGGGCAGCGTCCATCCCCACAACAGGAAAGGAGCAGCATCCCAGGAAAGCGTCCCTTCCTGCTGGAACAACGTTACTCCAAGTTCGCGCAGGCCGGGCTTGCGCAAGAAAATCGAAGTGGTGCCGCACTGTGGGGTTGGCGCGTGATACAGTTTCACCCAACCACACGCACGCTGATTCTTGTACAAACCGCACAGGCAAAACTATGGTGAAAAAAGGTACACTAGAAGCATACAGGCAGTATCCTTCAAATTGACAAAATAGGATCTCTTAAAAGCAGGATGTTACCACTGTGATCAGTACTAAAGTACAGGCTTAGTACAGGGACACAAACCATGCGTAGGAAATGAAATAGAGCAAATAAAATTAACCAAAACTTTTATTGAACGCCACTGTTGATTACAGCACAATGTGTCACAGCACTGGTGGACGCTACTAGATACTGTCCTCCAGCTATGCTGCGAGTAGACGTCATATCTCAGCATTTCCGGAGAACTCGTTACTTGCGGCCTTTGCAATTTCTTGCACAAAATCAACAAATCTTCGTGCAGCGCGTGTGTATTGTTATCTTGGGGCACCCGCATCCACAGCAGCCACCGCCGCAGCAACCACCACAGCACCCGCCGCAGCAGCCGCCGTAGCCACCGCTGCCGCCACAGCACCCTCCGCAGCAGCCGCCGCAGCAGCCACCGCAGCCGCCGCATCCACCGCAGCCGCCACACCTGGTAAACAAAGTACATCTTAAACACCAAAGCAATATTGACTTACGCCAGTTTTGACAGTAATACTGGCAAGTCGCCTAGGTCATTGGAAAAGACATTGTGCAGCAGTTTTGCAGTGACCACGCGAACAACCCATGTGTTGCATAGCGCGTATTGACTAGGACTACATTTAACCAAGAAAAGTTTCCGAGGACTATTGACCCTTTTGGTCAGTCTCATGCTGTGCAGAGCTTCAGGAATAACGGGCGAGGGCGAGCACTCATCTGAAAAATGTTCAATAATGATAAACAACTACCAACTTACATTTTAATGAGTAGTTTGAAATGTCTATTGCAAATAAAATTAGTATCAAAGCTTCACCGCCGGTGACAATATTTTCCAACAGTGTATGGCGCAACGTTTGCTTGTTTTTATATCCTAAAAATATTTTTTAAGGTTTTTCTTAAAAGATAGGTACTGTTTTTATGAATTTACGGGTATTTTTTACTTTTTTTCTTAATTTTTAAATTGTTGTGTACTACACGGTAGATTTGTAAAAACTGATTTAAATTTTGACACAGTATTGTGTCGATGTCGTTTTTAAAATTGAGTTCTAGAACGCCAGAGAATAAAAAAAAAAATTTTTTCAGCCATTATTAAAAATTTTGTACAGGAAAGAGGAAAAAAAAGGAAGGAAAGAGTAGTTAAGGCTGATTTATACAGGATCAGTAGCCGACTCCAAACTCGAACCAAATCAGCACTTACCCGTTAGGCCATTCTCACATTACGATGCTTACAGACTACTAGTAGGTATCCTTCGTGAGTCTCGAAGAGGAATCGCCGAGGAGTATGTCACACATACATTTGTAGGGTGAATCGTAGGTACACTTTGCTAGCGGTATCCTACGCGTCCGCTACTAGTTTCGCGATACCCGTCGTGTCGTCACCCACACGTTGCGTCTCCTACGATCTCGGCAAAATGCCGGCAGAACAGCAGTCCACAATAATATGAAATAGAAAAATATCCGTGTCTGTATAACTTTAAGAGGCATATTACATTTAGGTTTAGCTATACTTATTACAGAAGGAAACTCAAGCATTGATCTCTGTTTAAAACTAGTTTTGAGTCTGGTTTTAATTTTAGAACGTTCCTCAAGCATAGATTCATTGATCATAGTTCAGCTGAGTTTGGCCTTTTTAGATTATTACTCAGTTCGTGAATAGAAGACATTCTGGCAACTCATTGGTGATTGAGTTTGTAACACGTTACTTTTGAGTAGCGTCGGCGTCGCTTCGTCCTGTGGCTTCGTCGTGAACGATGACTAAACTAAAGAAATTATTTAAAAACTTAAAAAATACTATAAAGCTACTATTTCCCATATTACATTGATCCAGTTACGAAATATAATCGAGTTTTCGTTCATCATCCCATTTAGGATTATTTTTGAGACAAAAAGTAAGCTACATTTCCCATATTACATTGATCCAGTTACGAAATATAATCGAGTTTTCGTTCATCATCCCATTTAGGATTATTTTTGAGACAAAAAGTAAGCTACATTTCCCATATTACATTACTCCAGTTACGAAATATAATCGAGTCTTCGTTCATCATCCCATTTAGGATTATTTTTGAGACAAAAAGTAGTCTATGTCCTTCCCCAGGATGCCATCTACTCGTATCTCCGTGCCAAATATTTATCGAAATCCGTTCAGTGGTTTAGTTTAGTTTTTCAGGTACAGTGGGCTGCATCAATTGGGTACCCCAGTTGTATTAAAAGTAACTTTGCTACAACTTTGCTATTCAAACAATACATCCTTAAGAATAATACAAAAAGTGTTTCTAATGCCCGGACGAGATTCGAACCATCGACTCATTGGTTATACAATTATATATTACCGCTAGCTCTTACCAACTAAGCCAGTTAGGTAGTTAATATCTCAACGAATTATCAATCTACTTGGCGTTATAACTCCGTCTCTGTCTATGAAATCGCAGTGAATGAATAGTTTGTTATTAGAGGGTAGCTATGCATACATTTTACTAATCTATAATGAAGTTACCGTCGGATAAGTCTAGTTTTACTTCACCTTTCGCATTTGTCTAGAAACCCATTTGTCCCAGTTGGCAAAATATGTCTAATATGGTAACTGTAAATTATCAAATCAATCTTTGTAGTTTTGTTTCATAATATCAATAAAAAATATTATTAAATGATTATTAAAATATTTTATTTTTCTTGATTTTTAAATTCTTTAGAAATATTATTAAAATAAAATAAAATAAAAAAATACAATTAAAAAATACAAAAAAAAATACTTAAAATAGAAAAATACTTTATATTAAAAAGTATATATAATGCATGACAAAAAACAATTCGTGCTTAAGATTTGAACGTCCAACGTTATGCACGGCAAGCGGTCTTGAAACCTCGGGTCTATTTAGACGTTGAATAACTCTTCGTAAATGTCAACCCTATTATTGCTTGTCGTTATACGCAATATTAGAAGTATTAAAGTTTTATTGAAAATGACAATAATAAAAACAGACTTAAGTAAAAATAAATACTAACATAAACTTATTTATTCACAAAAACAATACATTAATTATAATAAAATGTTTTTGCAAAATACAAAAACCAACTTCGGACTATCGCGGATTTGAACCCACATGTCTTTTGAGGGGTACTCAATTGATGCAGCCGACTGTACCTAATCGTCTATGATCGCCGATTGTGAAGAGCCGACATTACGTTAATAATGACTGACTGCAACAATGAAATCCCACCCATAGATAATACGCTATATAAAGTAATAATCCCACCAAAAACATTTTCATGTAAAATGTTGCCAAGACGAGACCACATATAACTCGCACTGACAAAAAGCTATCAGATCTCATGTAGAGCCAAGCTTCTAACTCTACACGCCCTATAAGCCTCCAAGCCCTAACTTCACAAACTCTACACCTTAGTCAAAATATGAGGCTTGGCTTACTACAAGAACTATTGTATACCTAACAGAAAAGTAATGAACAGTGAATACATTTTTCACCTTGCGCCCATGTGATGGTAGCGAAACGGCCAAGCCACATATTTTGACTAAGGTGTAGAGTTTGTGAAGTTAGGGCTTGCAGAGTTAGGTCGTGTAGAGTTAGAAGCTTGGCTCTACATGAGATCTGATAGCTTTTTGACAGTGCGAGTTATATGTGGTCTCGTCTTGGCAACATTTTACATGAAAATGTTTTTGGTGGGATTTCATTTCTTTTTGTAAGTTTCTTATGATATTTATACGAGTATTTTTTCTGTTGTTAATTTTTTCTTTCTTTTTTTCGGTGTATTTCTTGTACATCAGAGGTGCCTTTTTTCACAAAATATAAACACCGCGATTCAGAAAAAAACCGGTCAAGAGCGAGTCGGACTCGCGCACCGAGAGTTCCGTTCCGATTTCTGAAAAAGTGTGCTATTTAGAGACATCGTTTTATTTTTCCCGTAATCTTTACATAACTTCTTATCACATAGAATAATTTCAGATTTTTCTCTTTACAAACTTCGGAGATAAGGAGTACTTTTTTTTACATTTTTCATCAAAAGTCGAAAACTATGCGGCCTAAAAAAAAATAAAGTAATGTTTGAGAATGTGCAAATAGCGTTCTTTCATATAATACCCTACATGCCCTAGTTGCCCCACTTTAAATTTTTAAGACCCCCTTTCAGTATCTGTTGCAAAAAAAAATATAAATATTTTTATTTCTTTCTTATTTGGAAAATAGTTGGGTAAACGTTATCTAAAACTGTTCCAAATTTCAAGTTGATAGCATTAGTACTTCTTGAGATATCCAGCTGTGACAGACAGACAGACAGACACAGACAGACAGACTGAGTCACACCATAAGGGTTCCTTTTTTACCATTTTGGTACGGAACCCTAAAAATTACTTCACAGCACAACGCCATCTATCGGTCACGTACCTAGTTAAACTATCAAAATATTATGCATGGAAATTCGTTTCTACAAACACTATGTAGGCTACGTAGACTTCCGAAAAGTACTTATATACAAGTGTATTAATATTATTCGTAAGTACTCATTATTTGCGGAAGTCTCATACAAATATCCATCCCCTAGTTTAAGGGGTTTGGGGGTAAAAGTTCCAAGTTTTATATTTTTTTTGTTGTTTGTGTACTAATACTAGCTTACATACCAAATTTCAGCTTTCTAGGACTTCAGGAAGTACCCTAAGAATTTTTATGATCATCAGTGAGTCAGTGACGAAATCGGGGTATTTTAGATATCAATAAAATCTAAAGTATAAGAGCTATGCAATTGAAACTTTATAGGTTTAATAAGTCAACCACTGACATCATATCCCGAAAATTTTGTTTAGCTGGTATAATCAAAGTTAAGAAGGTTCAAAAATACGACGAAGTGCTTCGAGAAAAGGTAGGTAGTGCCCTTGCGCTTCGCTTGGCTCGTCTTGGCGGGGGCACTCCCGTGCCCCCAGATTAAACATCTAGACGTTGCCATGATTACAGTGTGAAGTGTGGAAGTGAGACACATATATACGAAATAAGTAGGAAAATTGAGACAAAGTATCGTATCTTCTGTCCCTTACGGCGTGCCGTATTTTTGCATGGCAAACTTTTGAATGTTAGCCAAACAAGGTACTTTCACTGTTACAAAATTTATCTTGCGTCGATTAATTTAACTTTTTTGGACAGTTTTTGCATTGTGCGAATGTATTGACATGCAGTCTTTCAGTCCAAAATATGGAAGATTTCTTACGTTAAACCTCATTTCTCATACCATACCACATAACCTACAAAAAGTATTATATTGCTGTCTCATGACCGGCCACGCGGTGGCTCGATCTAGATCTCAGAAGAATAACATAACTAAAGATCTAGATAGTATATTATCTAAGGACTGCAAGTAGGTACTGGAAGGTACCTACTTACTTTTTTTTTTAATAGAAAATTTGACATGACATCTTTCAAACAATTGTCACAAAATAAATAAATTCGGTGTGAAAATACGAAAATACCACTGAGAAAATTGAGAAAATCCAAAGAAACATTTTTAATAAAAAAAATATGTTATAAAAGTGTCTAAATATCAAGCAAAACAATGTGCAGCCCAATTCAATGCTTACCGAGTTACAAGGAGCCCCCTACTTATATTCCCTGCATCCCTATCACTGTAAGTCAGAAATTATTATGTCCTTTTACATTCAGCTTTTACAGGCTTTTACATTCATGTAGCGCACGATTCTGCACACAGCAGCGACATCTCGCGCTGCAACTCTCAAAATAATGTCACTGTGAGCGTCTTGCCCACGTATTATTTATATTACGGGATCGAAAATACCTTTTTACTTTTAATTAGATAAATTGAGGACGAAATAAAAAACCACCATTTTTCCTTGCATTTGATGAACAGACCATCTTTTTAATATCTAGTTCCACAGATAAAAAATACAAAAAATAAAGTAGCGGATACACTTACTTAACATCCTCCACACCCAGAAAACAAATTCAATCGTGTATCCGATTTTGCATTAATATTAAAATAAAATGTTACAATACAACATGAACTTAATAAATACTAGGAGGCATTAGAACACACAAACAATATACATAATCTCCATAATATCTTAAAACTAATCATAGGCACATTAGATGACTGACAATGAGAAATCTGACACATGTGGTTAGTTAATTAAAAGAAAATGCTGTTAAGACTTGCAGAACGCTTGCAGAGAATGCCAAAAGAAATTGTTTATGATTATATAACATACCTACTTGGCATTCTGAGAGTCCTACCTGTACGGGTTACCTTTTGTGTGTGAATTTGCTGTCTCTCATCTTTGGTCACTTGTGTACTTGGGTTAATGACAATTTTAAATTTCTTACCAATAGGATCCTTGCTACACTTATCCTGCGGTCCCTCCACCTCTGAGGAAGAAATTTCTAGTCTATACAAACGTTGAACGGGTCTGGTCTTGTATCCAGCAGATGTTTTTACCTTTGCAGCTCTGCTGATACCATCCTTTCCAATAAATGTTTCTATAACAAGTCCTAATGACCACTTTACCCTCTTGTCTTCTCCTTCAACTAGAACTACATCCCCGACTTTTAAGCTTTCGTGTTTGTGATTACCTCTCTGTGTCAATGTAGTTAAATATTCATTTTTAAAACGTTGACGAAAATCATCCCTTAGTTTCTGTAAGTACCTTAACCGTTTGTTTAAGCTCTTTGCATCAATGTGATCCAAATCGGTCACATCCAATTGAGGTAGAGCTTGTAAGAAGCATGACGGTGTGAGGGGTTCTAGCGAGTTGGCACTGTCGTCTTCGACATAGGTGAGTGGTCTATTGTTCATAATGGACTCACAATCACAAAGTATTGTTTCCATTTCTTCATATGTAACTGTTGATCTGCCTAGAACACGTCTCAATATTTCTTTCATTGTTTTGATTAGACGCTCGAAAAAACCACCCCACCAGGCTGCCGTAGCGACATTCATTTTCCATTTTATGCGCTGTATAGTTGATTGCCGTTGTACTTCATCCCAATCAACATCATGTAACAAGTTTTTTGCTCCTGTGAAATTCGTACCGTTATCAGATATCATTATTCTTACACGTCCTCGACGTGCTATAAAACGACGAAACGTTCGTAGGAATGCCTCTGTTGACAAGGATTTTGTGAGCTCCAAATGTACTGCGCGGTAAACGGCACATGTATAAAGTACGATCCAGCATTTTGTACCATCTAACAGATATAACGGACCCGCCAAATCTACTCCTGTGACCTCGAAGGGCGCGTTTAACTGAACGCGTTCTACAGGTAGCGGCGTTGTCGGTGCTTGTGTTGGCTTAGATCTGTGTCTTTTACATATTACACAATCATTTATGACCGACTTCACTAGAAGCCTGACGCCGACGATCCAGAATCGTTTTCGTAAGTCAGTGATCATCATGTTGGTGCCAGCATGTAGTAGCTCTTTGTGACGCTGCTCCACCATTCTTCGGATGATAACATTTTTCGCTGGTATGATCATCGGAGACTTCGTGTCGTTTGGAAAATCGGTAAGTAACAATTTAGTTTGTACTCTAAGCAGCTTGTCTGTGTCACTTTGTAGCTTTATTGTTTTTCCACACTGCTTTTCAATTAATTCTTTATTTTCTTCTTGTATAATTTTAATGATTTTCTTTTCAGCTTTTTCATACTCTTCATAAGTCAATTCTCCTTTCCTCTTGTCATTCTTGTGACTAGCATTAAAGATGAATCTCATAATCCATGCTGTCATTCTTATTATTTTTGTGTACTTAGAGAAGTAGCTGGACAGAGAATGTATCATACTTTCCTTACAGCATGTGTTAGCATTACATACGGATTTTTTCAGTTCTGTGTTGGCTTCTTTCTCATCCACAACAAGCGCAGATTGCGGCCACATTTCTGGTTGCAGTCTGAGCCAAGCTGGACCTTCCCACCAACGAACCTCGAGCAACTGACGTGCATTGCAACCCCTGGATGCTAAATCTGCCCAGTTTTCTGATCCTGGAATATGATGCCAATTGCTTGTCTTGGTATTCTGTCTGATTTCTCTGACACGGTTCCCTACATAGGTATTCCAGAGCAGTTCCCTTTTGATCCAACATAATACTACTCCAGAGTCAGTCCAACAGAATTCTTTGCAGTCATTAAATTCTAGATCATTTCTCGCTTCCATTAGTAACCGCGCACCTATTAGTGCTGCCAACAATTCAAGTCGCGGTATCGTCATTTTCTCTGGAGGCGAAACTCTTGATTTTGCAGAAATTAATCGAACAGTCACAATACCTTTGTTTTCGGTTCTCAGAAAAACACAGGCTGCATATCCAACCTGGCTAGCGTCACAGAACATATGCAGGCTTGTAGTACATTCTTGTAGCTGTGCCGCTGACAGTCTTCGTGGTAATCTGCAACTGTTTAAACATTCAATATGTTTATACCAATTTTTAAATTGTGATTGAATATCATCGGGTAATTCTTCATCCCATGTTAATTTCCTGTTCCATATTTGCTGTAAAATAACTCTTGAAACCAAGGTGACTGGACATGTAAATCCAATGGGATCAAAGATTTTTTGTGTCAAAGACAAAAGAATTCTTTTGGTAATTTTGTGTAATTCAGTATATGGCAGCATAGCATTCAAATTACAACACAACTCGTCTGTGACAGTGTCCCACTGAAACCCTAACACCTGGATCATTCTATTTTTAGTTTCATTTATTTGTAAAGGTGATGTTACCCATTGCCTTAAATTGAACTTTGCTTTATTCATTATACATTTAGCTTCCTGAATGAATTCCTGGGTCTGTTTAGTAGAATCTAAGCTTGTTACTAAATTGTCTACGTAGAATGACTTGGCTAATATTTCTGCTGTACCCTTTTGCTCTGTTATTTTGTTAAGGTGATGTGAAATAGTTGCAGAAAGCAGAAAGGGGCTTGCAGTTAAACCAAAAACAACTCTACGGTGTCTGTATACCTTAAGCTCTTCACCCGATCCATTCTTCCACCAAAAAAACCTAAGGTAGTCCCTATCTTGTGGTGTCACTGACACTTGCAAAAATGCTTTTGCAATGTCAGCGGTTATACCTATACTACCTTTGCGAAATCCTGTTAATATTTTGGGAATTTTATCAAGGAAATTAATTCCTTTGTCTAAGCATGAGTTTAATGACTTACCATTTTTATCTTTTGCGGACGCATCAAATATCGGACGCAACTTTGTGGTAAGACTGGCCTCCTTGGATACAGCCCTATGAGGTAAGTAATGTACTTTGTCTATGTCTCTCTCAGCATCAGGTACTTCTTCTATAATGCCTGCCTGCTCCCATTCACTTAAAATTTTATTGTAATCATCCAACTTATTACCTGCTTTTAATTTTCTTGTTGTAGATTCCAGTCTGAGAATTGCAAGCTGTTTGTTGCTCAGAAGATCATCATGCCCAGTCTTCCATGGAAGATGCACCTCATACCTGGCTTCAGAGTCGACATGGATATTTTCTTCAAAATTTGCTATCACCTCCTCTTCTCTTTGCTGCTTGGACTGCACCTGCATAGGGTCATTAATACCTAATATCTCTAAATCCCAAAAGTTCATTACCTCTTGTGAACAAAATAAAGATGTTACTATGTTGCTGCTTGTCACAGATATTTTTCCCTGTAAAGTCCACCCTAATTTTGTTTTAATGGCAGTTAAACCATTTTCAAGATGAACAATGGAATCAGTCAGTAACAGCCCTGCATAATCAGCTCCTATCAATAGGCCTATATCAGAACTTTCAGTATCAGTCAACCTAATGTTTTGTTTGTTTAACAATCTTATTACAGACTCATTATCCACTTTGGGAACATTTTTACATATACAAGATTGCTCTAAGGCTGACATATCATATTTAAATGAATTATCAGTACTTTGTACTGTGAAATTATAAATATTGTACTCTTTAAAGGATACAGTGACGCCTCCAAACAAAGAATGACTTAATTCTTCTTTCCCCGCAGCTGGTAGTCCGAGCTTTTCCGCTACCTCTTTCTTGATATAAGACCTTTGTGAGCCACTGTCAAACAAACATCGCACTGTTGCTACTCTGTCTCCACAGTGGATTTTTACAGCTACAGTTTGCAGTAGAGTTGTTGTCTTAGATGTATTCTGTGAGAAGTTTTGTAAAGTTGCCACGGAGTCACTATTTTCAGATTTTGGGTATGTCTTTTGGTCACCCCTTGTTTGGGACTTTGAATATGTTTTATTGTCACTCACTGTTTTTTCAGAAGATGTCCCAGTGCATAAAACAGGAGAATGTCTTTGTCCACACACATAGCATTTAATAAAACATTTACAAACTTTTGCATGATGTCCAACTTTTAGACACAAGACACAGGCTTTTTTCTTTTTTAAATGTTCCCGTCTCTCTTCGATAGACATTTTTGATATTTTATAGCACTCGATGCTTGAGTGATCCTTTTCACACCAGATACATTTTTTATCAGTGCGCTCTTTTCGAGTTGGTTCAGTGTTTACCATAAAGCATCCTGCAGTTACTTTGAGAGGCTTACCTGTCTCTGTGTCGAATGTTGATTTAGCCATGGTTATTCTCTGTTCACTCTCCACTTCTTTCTTTAGAAATTCCAGTAATGAGCTGAGTACATCATCCATTTTCTCTGGTCTCGCTCTCTCCCAAGCTTTGAGGGTATCGGTTGGCAACGCTGACTCCACCATTGGTAGAAGAAATGCAGAGAATTTGTCCTTTGCCACCCCTAATATATGTAAAGCTCTCAGTTGAGCATTGAGTTTGTCATATAGTGAGGTTAGATCCTTATTTGCTTCTTTATTTAATATTAATGCTAATAATTCCCTCACATACACTTGTATTAATAAATCTTCTCGAGCATATCGTGCTTTGAGCTCTTCCAGACATTGTTTATAGCTCGCATTTGCCAACGGAAAACTATCCACAAATGACTTAACGTCGGTTCCTTCTTCCATCGCTTGTGACAGATATTGGAATTTATCGATTTCGTCAATTTCAGGATTGTTATCAACTTTTTGAAATGAACCCCAGAAGGTCAACCAATTTTTTATGTTTCCGTTGAATGTTTTTAATTGTAGACGCGGTAATTTCACATCGCGATCTCTGTCTGCGAATCTTGGAGACGGCTTCGTCGTCGGAATCGATTCGTATTGCGCTTGTAAGAGCATCCATCTTGTTTCATATTTTGAGACATCGTTCAATTCGTCATCAAGATCTTTTTCTTTCCAGTCACTGGAACTTAATAAGATTTCTTGAATTTCGCTGTCTAACTTGCTCAAATTTTTGTAGCATTCTTCCATGAATTTATAGCATGACTTCGCCTCGATTTCGTTGTAGTCCTTTGCGTTCAGCACAGTTTCGAATGCATTTGCAGACTTTGTAAAATGCCGACGCAATACGGAGCGTATTTTCGTCTTCTGTTCCATAATCACGGTCGCCAGATTGTGAGCGTCTTGCCCACGTATTATTTATATTACGGGATCGAAAATACCTTTTTACTTTTAATTAGATAAATTGAGGACGAAATAAAAAACCACCATTTTTCCTTGCATTTGATGAACAGACCATCTTTTTAATATCTAGTTCCACAGATAAAAAATGCAAAAAATAAAGTAGCGGATACACTTACTTAACAGTCACCGAGTTGCAAAGTAGTGCCGCACACGACTATACGCATGTGAAAAGCTCTATAAAAATAAGGTGTATCTATTCATACACGAAATCCCTTACGGGCTCGTTGTACTCATCATTATGAACAACTTTTACCGCTATTCCCTACATTTATGTTCGCAAAACTCGTCAAAATGTAGAGAACAATTACTGATTTCAATAACGTGATGTCGTCGCACGTCGCGGCGTCCTGACGTTCCACGACGCTCGAGTCGTCAAAATGTAGCCCTTATACAGTCCTAAGTCCAACTCCCAGGCATAGGTACAGTTCAGATTAGAACGAAGTATTTATCTGAGATGGCATATTAAATAGTGCCTGCTAAAATAATTTCAGCAACGTCCGGTCCGCGGTAACTACAGTAGTTGTTAAGCTAGCCAGGGATGGCCTCTGTGTCTGTTTATTATCGACGAAATTTGCAAGCAGTTACTGATAGCCACAGTTTTTCTGAGATGGCATAATAACTAGTGCCTGCTAAAATAATTTCAGCAACGACCGCGGTAACTACAGTAGTTGCTAAGCTAGCTAAGGATGCCCTCTGTGTCTGTTTATTATCGACTAAATAAAAAAAAAGCTATCTAGTTATATCTGAACAGCTCTTTGACTGTTACGACATCTTCGCCACTTTCGCCAGTCGTTATTTTGTTAAACTGTTCCAGATGCGCTAACATTATCAAACCCAATTTTCCGCCAACAGCATCTACCTAGTATGAATTATGATCTATTATCCCAATCTTCTGCATGTACCTATGAGTATGTACCTACAATTGAACAAAAGCATTCTTCTCCTAGGGCCCAGCATGTTTACCATGTGGTATGGACAACTGGACGGTTCGCCGGCCCCTCATCGTGCATGACAGCACCTTCGACTACAGGCCGACTAGTTGGCCGGGCATGGTGCTCAACAACCAGGACAAGAAAGTGCGGTATCAACTCATCAATTATGAACGTCCGGTATGTGTGTCCGGTATGTGTGTCTCATATGTGTGTACAGTACACATATGAGAGAAAAATAGGTAAAGAATTAAAATTAGAAGATGAACATCAAATGCCTTTGCATGTGGATTTTATAAGGCGTTGTAACTTGCTAAAAGTTTAGATAAAAATAGATATTGCGTACCTAGTGACTTCATATCGACTGTAGGCCTTTCTCACACGCTACGTCTGCCGGAACGACGGCGACGGCGTCGTGTATCCGGCAGTCAATGGCTTATTATAATCCAGAGCTGGAACATAGATTTCACGAGTCTTGCTCTCGTCTTTCTTGCGCCGTCTTCTTGAGTTGACTTCACGATAGTCCGATTCGAAGATACTAGATGATCGAATCCGTGGCTACAGGATGGTTAAGCCTATTGCCTTTGCGTAATTAAGACAAGATTATCATCACTCAATCAATCAATCAACTCCGATACTAGATCCGACCCGAGTGGTAGCGTTACAATCAGGGACATCCTACCAGCTTTCACCCCTTTTACCCCCCCCCCCCCCCACCCCCTACTCCTGCCAAACGATACTAGATCCGACCTAATTGATGGGCATCAGCCACAGGATACTTGAAACCGACTATTCGGCATCCGGAACGTGTGAAAAAGAGCTCAAACGATAGATATACCCAGCGTTATAAACTTATAACATATTGCACACGATTAACGTTTGTTAGTTATTTTATACGCACCTGAGCACGCAAAGAAAATATTGTAATCAATTTTCCCGTCTCTTTTGTTTGTTTGGCCTCCTGCTTCATTCGCCACTCTTCACGGTCAGAGAATACAGTAGTATTATGTCAGTCAACACTTTCCTCAATAAAAATTCGTAGGTAAGTACCTCTACCTACCTATGTTATAAATATATTTTTCTCTTATTTCTAGGTTAAACCACACTATCCGACGTGCGCTCCCTCGTACAACAATTGTTGCTGTAGATAAATCCAGGTAAATAGATTAGAATTTTTTTTAAATTATGTTTAGCTAGTTGGTCAATATTCACTCCTAACTAATATTTTATAAGCGAAAGTGAGTTTGTTTGTTACGCTTTCACGATAAAACGGCTGAACGGATTTGAATGTTTGACACATGATATAGGTACCTACTTTTATCCTGGTGGTTGGTTGGCGTGCCAAATAAGAATAGTACTGTCAAGACGCTATTTTGTTCCGCAATAATATGGCAATGCTCGCTAACTCCATTACCAATGCGTACCTACTAATTTCAGATAGCACTAAGTTAAAACGCAAAGCTAAAATGATATTCCCAACAATAAGCCACAAGACTGCATTCGCCAGGCGGCAGTTCTACGTTGTGAGCTCTTTCATTTACAGAAACATTGCTAAAAGTATTCAATTAACTAGGCTAAATCACCATGAAGTCAGGGCTAAGGTACAAAGTTGGCTTCAGGATCAGGACTACGTTCGAACAGAAGAACTTCTCCACCTCCGGCAGTAGCCGTACAAACTTCTTCTACCCATTTTTATCAATCGCAATCTCAACAATATCAGCAAGACACATAAAAATACTAACATTACAACATATACCTATACATGAGAATACATACAAACTCAATCATACACACACCCTTACGCACACTTACACCCCCTCATACACACGCTCACACAATAACACATGACACACACAAAACAAACACATTACTACTCCATTTAATAAATTCCTTTACTTCTAGTTTAATCATTTGAAGTAATTTTTATTGTACCTTCTAAGCTATTTGTTTGCCATGTATACGATATAACACACTTTTTAGTATGGTTTTTGGTATCATAGTGACAGCAGAACACTGACTCCTAAGTCACAGGATCTCCTAGTTTGGGAGTCAGGGTTTACTCTATTTGTATGACCTTTACTCATGAAATTCATGCGACCTAGTTTTTAAGCATTGTTGAAGGTTTTCTTTGTATAAAATAAAGATTTTTATTTATTTATTTATTTATTTACAGCTATCGTGTGAACTTGGCAGCAAGCGCGATCCTATTCTTATTTGGCACGCATAGTACCTACTACATTCCCGTGGGATAATTTCCGACTTCTACGCGGGCAAAGATGCTGGCAAAAGCTAGTAGTAAATAATTAGAAGGGGAGGTACTGCTCGATTTTTGCGACCTATTTTATACCGAATAAACATTTCTAGTAGTTGTTTAATATTCACTAATCATTAATTTTAGAGTCAGCCGCCGCACTCAATGGGGAATCCAAAAACTTTTTGGGATTATCTTCTAACCAAAAAAAATTTCAGCTGCTTTCAAAGTAGGGGGAAAATAGGTCAGGCGCGTAAATGAAAATATAGATATAATTGTTGCAATGGCACATCAGGGTAATAGGGCAAAGTTGTCAAAGGAACCATGATCTCAATGTTGAAGGAAAATAAAACTACATTTTTGTTTTTTGAAATAGCTTCTGCCACAGCACAGCCAGGAATCGAACCCGTATTTTTACAAAAACAACACCCTTTTTTATTGCACTAACCGATTAAACCGATATTATGCTATGTTATTAGCTATTATGGATCAAATGCTCTGAACAAGTGTAATGTGAAAAATCAAATAAAATTGTTTTTTTTTTAATTTTTCGTAATTTATTTAAGCATAAAAATTGCAATATACCTACTAATATACCTACTGACACTTCCTTTGATTTTACACAAAGTATTTTTTGCAGTATGTGATCCTTGTCAGCAACACTAACTAACGGTCAGTATAAAAATATAGGTTGCTTTTTAGGGTTCCGTACCAAAATGGTAAAAAAGGAACCCTTATGGTGTCACTCACTCAGTCTGTCTGTCCGTCTGTCTGTCTGTCACAGCTGGATATCTCAAGAACTACTAATGCTATCAACTTCAAATTTGGAACAGTTTTATATGACGTTTACACAACTATTTTGCAAATAAGAAATAAATGAAAATATTTATATTTTTTTTGTAACAGGGACTGAAAGGGGGTCTTAAAAACACGCTACTACGGTATGTGGGGTATCATATGAAAGAACGCTGCTTGCACATTCTCAAATATTTTTTTATATATTTTGTTTAGGCCGCATAGTTTTCGACTTTTGATGAAAAATGTAAAAAAAAAATACCGTTCCCCTCCCCTTATCTCCGAAGTTTGCAAAGATAAAAATCTGAAATTATTCTATGTGATAGAAGTTTATGTAAAGATTACAGGAAAAATAAAACGAAGTCTCTAAACAGCACACTTTTTCAGAAATCGGAACGGAACCCTCGGTGCGCGAGTCCGACTCGCTCTTGACCGGTATTTTTATAAGAGTAATCGTGTTCGATTTCCGGTTCAGGCAAAAAACAAAATACGTCAATCTGTCTAGCCTTTTCCCAACTATGTTGGGGTCGGCTTCCAGTCTAACCGGATGCAGCTGAATACCAGTATTTTACATGGAGCGACTGCCTATATTGTCAGACTTTCGGGCTTCTGACGAGTGTAACGACTGTCAAAGATCCACTAATAACAGCCGGGACTAACGGCTTAACATGCTTTCCGAGGCACGAAGGAATCTCGGTATGTAAAGATGGTCACCCATCCACTGACCAACCCCGGCAAGCATAGCTTAACCTGACGGATCGACCCGTGCGGCTGTTAAAAAAATACGTATGCAGTTTTATTTTCCTTCAAAATTGAGATCATGGTTCCTTTGAGTTTGAGTTGCCCTACTGCCCATATTTTGAATTTGGTCTTGATGTGCCATCGCAACAATCAAGTTCATTTACGCGACCGACATAATAATATTCCCTCCACTTCCATGCAGCTCACTATTTTTTTTTTGGGCTGAAGCAGCAGACCCCCAGGAAAAACTATTTTTGGTATGATTTTCATCCGGTATAAAATTACTTTTTCAAACTAACGCCACCGCCTATAAGTGCAGTCAGCGTCAAAAATATCGGGACGAACAGACTGTTCAAAATTATCTCAACAACTAAGAAAATTGAACCCCGGCCAGCAGTCGTGTTTATTACTTTATATAGTGTATTATCTATGGTCGTGTTTGTAGTTCGACACATTTACGTTTGGACCAATCGTGAAATAATACAGGCACATGAATTAAGGCGGTGAGAGCCGTAAAAACGTCGTTTTGTTTAGTGTTTTATTCGTAGATAACACGGATTTAAATTTTGAAAAAAATATATTACTTAGTTCAGACTTCCATCTACAAATTTCGGCCGTCCGATACACGATTACTTGCACTTTACTGCATCCAATTAAATCGCAAAGACAAGTCTAAATTATGATCTATATCTTATTTCATTTGATTTATATTAGGCTTTGAACAATAAAACTTATGCCATAATAAAGGTCGTAAAAAATGTAATTTATAACGGCTATCATAATTTGAAATATCAAAATATTTATATCACTAATTCCAATGTCAAGTGTTTTGCGCTCGCTCCGTGTCGTTTAGTCCCGAGCGGAACGTGATGGAGGTCGGACGTGTGCCAATTTTTCGAACCCGCCACCCCCGCTAACTTCTGTCACCGGCTGCGACCGGCACAAATTAACATGTGTTGAAAACAGTTGAATTTGAACGCTATGTCTATGTAAATAAAGACGTCACGCGCGCAAAAGCTTTATTGGTATTTATTTTTATCACGGCCTATGTTTACCAATCGCATCAAGTGTGTAAAACAGTTGAATTTGAACCCTACACTGGAGCTCATAAAGCCGCCTGACGCGCAAATTTTGGTTCACTATTTTCAAATCTCAAATAGGTAGGTGCCACAGAATAAAGTTAGTACGGGTGGTTTTATAATGAATATCGGATAGGAAATGAGATTTCTTCATAACATCACGCCTGAATTCTTTCAAAGGGTTGGGCAGGGATGTTCAGAAAATAAGTAGGCCCTCAAATGTATTTTTCTGTATACCTACATAAATAAGATTTTTTTTTTTAAATTAAGTTTTTTTTCTAATTAGGTATCTTCTTATTTTTTTTTTGTATTTCAAGGTCAAAATGAAAATCCAAGATGGCGGCTGCAAAAATTTCCAATTTTTCGTCATGGGTGTTATTTTCGTGATATTTTAGGTCGCTGAAAACGATAGTGGGGTCAAAATGAAAATCCAAGATGGCGGCTGCGAAAATTTTCAAATTTTTCGACATGGGTGTCATATTCGTGATATTTGAGGTCACTGAAAACGATAGTGGGGTCAAAATGAAAATCCAAGATGGCGGCTGCGAAAATTTCCTAACTTTTCGTCATGGGTGTCATTTTCGTGATATTTTAGGTCGCTGAAAACGATAGTGGGGTCAAAATGAAAATCCAAGATGGCGGCTGCGAAAATTTCCTAATTTTCGGTCATGGATGTCATTTTCGTGATATTTTAGGTCGCTGAAAACGATAGTGGGGTCAAAATGAAAATCCAAGATGGCGGCTGCGAAAATTTCCTCATTTTCGGTCATGGATGTCATTTTCGTGATATTTGAGGTCGCTGAAAACGATAGTGGGGTCAAAATGAAAATCCAAGATGGCGGCTGCGAAAATTTCCAAATTTTTCGTCATGGGTGTCATTTTCGTGATATTTTAGGTCGCTGAAAACGATAGTGGGGTCAAAATGAAAATCCAAGATGGCGGCTGCGAAAATTTCCTAATTTTTCGTCATGGGTGTCATTTTCGTGATATTTTAGGTCGCTGAAAACGATAGTGGGGTCAAAATGAAAATCCAAGATGGCGGCTGCAAAAATTTCCTAATTTTTCGTCATGGGTGTCGTTTTCGTGATATTTGAAGTCGCTGAAAACGATAGTGGGGTCAAAATGAGAATCCAAGATGGCGGCTGCGAAAATTTCCAAATTTTTCGACATGGGTGTCATTTTCGTGATATTTGACGTCGCTGAAAACGATAGTGGGGTCAAAATGAAAATCCAAGATGGCGGCTGCAAAAATTTCCTAATTTTTCGTAATGGGTGTCGTTTTCGTGATATTTTAGGTCGCTGAAAACGATAGTGGGGTCAAAATGAAAATCCAAGATGGCGGCTGCGAATATCCTAATTTTTCGTCATGGGTGTCATTTTCGTGATATTTTAGGTCGCTGAAAACGATAGTGGGGTCAAAATGAAAATCCAAGATGGCGGCTGCGAAAATTTTCAAATTTTTCGACACAGGTGTCATTTTCGTGATATTTGAGGTCGCTGAAAACGATAGTGGGGTCAAAATGAAAATCCAAGATGGCGGCTGCGAAAATTTCCTAATTTTCGGTCATGGATGTCATTTTCGTGATATTTTAGGTTGCTGAAAACGATAGTGGGGTCAAAATGAAAATCCAAGATGGCGGCTGCGAAAATTTCCTAATTTTTCGTCATGGGTGTCATTTTCGTGATATTTTAGGTCGCTGAAAACGATAGTGGGGTCAAAATGAAAATCCAAGATGGCGGCTGCAAAAATTTCCTAATTTTTTGTAATGGGTGTCGTTTTCGTGATATTTGAGGTCGCTGAAAACGATAGTGGGGTCAAAATGAGAATCCAAGATGGCGCCTACGAAAATTTCCTAACTTTTCGTCATGGGTGTCATTTTCGTGATATTTTAGGTCGCTGAAAACGATAGTCATTCATTTTGACCCCACTATCGTTTTCAGCGGCCTAAAATATCACGAAAATGACACCCATGTCGAAAAATTTGAAAATTTTCGCAGCCGCCATCTTGGATTTTCATTTTGACCCCACTATCGTTTTCAGCGACCTCAAATATCACGAAAATGACACTCATGACGAAAAATTAGGAAATTTTCGCAGCCGCCATCTTGGATTTTCATTTTGACCCCACTATCGCTTTCAGTGACCTAAAATATCACGAAAATGACACCCATGACGAAAAATGAGGAAATTTTCGCAGCCGCCATCTTGGATTCTCATTTTGACCCCACTATCGTTTTCAGCGACCTCAAATATCACGAAAATGACACCCATGTCGAAAAATTTAAAAATTTTCGCAGCCGCCATCTTGGATTTTCATTTTGACCCCACTATCGTTTTCAGCGACCTCAAATATCACGAAAATGACACCCATGACGAAAAATTAGAAAATTTTCGCAGCCGCCATCTTGGATTTTCATTTTGACCCCATTATCGTTTTCAGCGACCTCAAATATCACGAAAATGACACCCATGACGAAAAATTAGGAAATTTTCGCAGCCGCCATCTTGGATTCTCATTTTGACCCCACTATCGTTTTCAGCGACCTCAAATATCACGAAAATGATACCCATGACCGAAAATTAGGAAATTTTCGCAGCCGCCATCTTGGATTTTCATTTTGACCCCATTATCGTTTTCAGCGACCTCAAATATCACGAAAATGACACCCATGACGAAAAATTAGAAAATTTTCGCAGCCGCCATCTTGGATTTTCATTTTGACCCCATTATCGTTTTCAGCGACCTCAAATATGACGAAAATGACACCCATGACGAAAAATTAGGAAATTTTCACAGCCGCCATCTTGGATTCTCATTTTGACTCCACTATCGTTTTCAGCGACCTCAAATATCACGAAAATGATACCCATGACCGAAAATTAGGAAATTTTCGCAGCCGCCATCTTGGATTTTCATTTTGACCCCACTATCGTTTTCAGCGACCTCAAATATCACGAAAATGACACCCATGACGAAAAATTAGAAAATTTTCGCAGCCGCCATCTTGGATTTTCATTTTGACCCCATTATCGTTTTCAGCGACCTCAAATATCACGAAAATGACACCCATGACGAAAAATTAGGAAATTTTCGCAGCCGCCATCTTGGATTCTCATTTTGACCCCACTATCGTTTTCAGCGACCTCAAATATCACGAAAATGACACCCATGTCGAAAAATTACGAAATTTTCGCAGCCGCCATCTTGGATTTTCATTTTGACCCCACTATCGTTTTCAGCGACCTCAAATATCACGAAAATGATACCCATGACCGAAAATTAGGAAATTTTCGCAGCCGCCATCTTGGATTTTCATTTTGACCCCACTATCGTTTTCAGCGACCTCAAATATCACGAAAATGACACCCATGACGAAAAATTAGAAAATTTTCGCAGCCGCCATCTTGGATTTTTATTTTGACCGTAATCACATCCTCTCAAGAAAAAAAAAACTAGAGCATAAGAAGTTATGCCCCTCCGTTTTTTTTTTTTTGTGTTGACATAACGAATAAAATAAAAAAAGAACTTTCCAAATCGGCTTCTAAATGACGGAGTACTGCAGTAACAAACATAAAAAAAAAAAATACAACTGAATTGATATTCTCCTCCGTTTTTGAAGTCGTTTAAAAATAACACATCATTGTTACGTTTAAAAATTAGCTGGACATCACTCACAAACTCACAATGCAGTCATTGGTGTCGTGGAGAATACTAGTTTCTGTCATTCCCGACGACACCACCAGTGGTGTCGTGGGGAATGAATGGTCATTTCGTAGTATTTAAGTTCGCTGAAAACGATAAAGGTCTCAAGCTAATTTCGACCTTATTGACATTTTACAAACCCTTTGTTTTTTTTGGTCCAGAATACTCGGTAAATGATCTGGAAGCTGAATTTAACAAAAAAACATGAATGTCAATAAGGTCTAAATTCGCTTGACACCTCAGAAAGTGTCTAGATTATTATGCACATCATTTTTAGGGTGTCAAGCTAATTTCGACCTTATTGATATTTTACAAACCCTTTGTTTTTTTGGCCCAAGATACTTGGTAAATGATCTGGAAGCTGAATTTAACAAAAAAACATGAATGTCAATAAGGTCTAAATTCGCTTGACACCTCAGAAAGTGTCTAGATTATTATGCACATCATTTCTAGGGTGTCAAGCTAATTTCGACCTTATAGACATTTTACAAACCATTTGTTTTTTTGGTCCAAGATACTTGGTAAATGGTCTGGAAGCTAAATTTAACAAAAAAACATGAATGTCAATAAGGTCTAAATTGTTATGTAACACATCATTGTTATGTAGCTGGACATCACTAACAGCACAATACAGTCGGTGGTGTCGCATGGCGTGGGGAATAGTAGTTTCTGTCATTCCCCACGATACCACACCAGTGGTATCGTTTTCAGTGGTGTCGCTGTCGGTCGTGGGGAATGAACGTAAAGTAAAATGGTGCGCGGCGCGTAGTTTTGAATCGTACGGGTAAAGGTCTTCGTGTCAGTCAGATTTTAAATCCACCTTATTCACAAAAATAAATAAGTATAAGTAGTTATTTTTATTTATTTTAACTGTTCTAGTTTACAATGCATACCTAATCTGTCTAAAACTTTCAAAAATACTTACTAGAAAAATAAAACAAAATAAACTTGTATACTAATCAGTTCAAGTTTATCTACTGCATTGCTCTATTCTGTGACGCAACATAGTACCTACTCGAGTTCATGAACTCATGAGCGGTGCGCTTGGCGCGCGTTTCCCGCGCATCGTAATTTATTACGTATCGCTACTCCTTGCGGGGGCTGCGGTAAGCATTTAATACCTACGGCGCTTGCTTTCACCCCGCCTTAAGAAAAAAACATATTCCTGTCTTATTTTGAAAATGGAACTGTCACTTTTCTAGGAGGGCTAGAATGTCACAATTGTCAGTTTGTATTAATTTGTCAATCATACTTTTGGGTGATCAAAATTTGTGTTAGTTATAGATTCTGTAAAATTAGGTACCTAACAAAATCAACAAAAATGTGTAACCGAATGGGTGTTATTGGTCAATTGCAATCAGTTATGTCCGCAATTCAGTGAGTTTTATTTCTTTAGATATACTTAACCAAATTCGACGATCAATAATTTGTAGGTAGGTTTAATTGCCACAGACTCCCGAATTTCACGCACAGTGTTCCAGACAGCCACAGACAGTGTAGTCGGACAATCTGGGCTTTTCGTTTAGGTACAGTTTCGTGCAATTGTCGCACGAGCGGAGGCCAAATTGGTAGTGAACATCGATGTAAGCTGCTGTTATCTTGTTTCAGGGGCGGCTGTGGGGGCTGCCGAGCTCCCTGCTGCGGTCCTTGCAGACCCTGCTGCGGATCAGGCTCCCTCGTCACAGTTTACAGTCAAGTAGCACATATCCAGTAACGCGCCACCCTGCTCGCGATCAAAGGGGTATCGCTCACAAACTTAATCCGAGTCGAGTCGGCGGGCGTCGAGGCACGAGCGTTTATGCTAGAGCATTTATCCCGCGCGGGGGAGTGATACGTAGGTTCGAATGACGTTTTTGCGAAGGTCGCCATTTCGAAAAATTTTGCGAGTGGTACGCCAGTTCGAAAACTCATTATATCGAAAACCGCTATATCGAATGACGCTATCACGAAGGTCGCCATTTCGAAAAATTTTGCGAGCATTAGGTACGCCAGTTCGAAAGTCATGGTATCGAAATACGATGTTGAGTTAATTTGTCTGGGAATCGAACTCACGACCCCAATGAGACGAGACGCAGAGAGCATGGTCTTTTGATTTGGTTGGGAAAAAAAAAAAAAGAAAGACAAATCAACTCAACATCGGACTTCGATACCATGACTTCCGAACTGGCGTAATGCTCGCAAAATTTTTCGAAATGGCGACCTTCGCGATAACGTCATCTGATGTAACGGTTTTCGATATAATGAGTTTTCGAACTGGCGTACCACTCGCAAAATTTTTCGAAATGGCGACCGTCGCAAAAACGTCATTCAAACCTACGTATCACTCCCCCCCGCGCGGATGGGCAACGTCGCATAAGCCCTACAAAAAAATCTAACAAAGATTCAAACGCTTTTCATTCGGAAAATTTGGAAAGTTTGTGGAACCGAGTTATGATTTTTTCATGGTTGCATCCATTGATTTGTCTCAATGATTTCACCTTTACCAAATCCTATAAGTACCTACTATTAAATGACCAATATTTGTATATTATACATACATATATATATAATATATTATATTTGTAATCACATTCTCGTAAACGGCTCTAACGATTTCGATGAAGATTGCAATATAGGGCTTACAGGGCTTACGGGGTCGAAAAATCGGATCTAGCTAGGTCTCATTTCTGGGCAAATTCCTTTTCTCTATTTTCACCCGAGCAGAGCTCGGTCACAGGCTCGGTCGGCCAGGTACTCGTATCTAAAGTTACTATTTTACAATCTTTTGAACGTAGGTACTCTTACTCGTACTTTCAAAGGGCGTGTAATCGATGTCGTAAACTGTAGTATTTTTGTATTTTTGAAGAAGAAGAGGGAGGCCTTTGTGCTGCAATGCGACAACAGAAACTGACAATGTTTTTTTTTATAGATGCCGTGTTAGCAGTGGGCCAGCCGCCTAAGCCTGTTGCAGCATTCGACAAAGCAGTCATAGAAATCGGGTATCATTAAAACCATGATGCTGAGAAGACATTTTAAGTTCAAAAGTTCATTCGTCCGGTGAAAGTTCTGCTAGGTACCGTCATGTGGCTATTGAATATGGTTGTATTACGTAAAAGTGTCAATAAAAATTGTTATATCTAGTTTTGGTTTTCTTTGGTGTACTTTATTTCCTGATTCATCACTAACTATGATGAAAACTGTGCCGCCGCCATCAACGACCCGATCGGCAATCGCGCCGGGAGTCGCCCAGCAGGTCCTTAGGTACCCCATTTTCAGCATGTGCGTGTGAACTGAGCTCATAAAGTGATATGCGTGTGGTGTGAGGGCCACTTTATTGAAACTCTTTGAAAATATGCTTAGGATTTAGTGAACATTCCCAAAGAATTGTGAAAGTTGGAATCAGATTTTGTGAAAGTCAACTTTGCGAGATATGGACTGTAAAGTGGGGCCCTCAGTTCTCACATAGAAGATTGAGGGCCCGCCTGTACCTGACAAACTATGGACACTACAGATAAAGTCTTTATGCCAAAATCTAAGCTTATACCAAACAAAATTTGTGAAAACAAGATATTATCGCAAAACACTGTCCTACTTGGTATATCTTCGTTCAAAATGGGCCCTCAATCCTCACACACGTAAAAGTTTATCACGCAAATACAATGAAACCATTAACTTATAGCTATTGTTTGTAATCCTATAAGATACTAAATAAATTGTGAAAATTTGTGAAAGCAAGAGCAGGTCACCATTTCTTGTTGTTTGAAAGTTATGACCTTGACAAAATCCGGGCCCTCAATCCTCCATTTATTTTGTTTTCCGTTTGAATACGCTTATCGTATGAAAGATTAGACAAATACAAAATAGTCTCTTTTTGTGAAAAAAATTGTGCAACAAATTCGATACTAGAAAACAATTAAAAGACCCTTTATTGTAAATAAAAATCGAGTTTTATTTTTGTTCCCTGAATTAGGAAATAGGGTGACCACGATACGGTATTTTACTCTATATGAGAAAAAATCTTAAAATATATTATTTAGATAGATTAGGCAAAAAGCAGTCGGAAAATATTAGTTTTAGTTCAATAACAATATAAATTTTAAAATTAAATTCAAAGTTTTCAGGTTTTTTTAATGTTTTCTCAAACCATGAAATAGTAGCCGCCATTTTATGACGTCATTCGGCTGTGTGAATTAAAAAAGTGTCAACTATTAATTGATCAGTGTATCTCTTAGAGCAGGTATAGCTTTCACTTTAAAATCAAAATCTTTACCGTCCATACGTATTGTGTGTATAGAGTCATGAGGAACAGGGTGTAAAGTTCACTCATCCTTTATTGAAAAGGGAGGACCCTCCGACCAGATGGGTGTTGTCTCTGGTGGGCAACTGCCCCACGGTTAATGTGGGGTTGTTGTATACCTTATGCTAGTCGCGCGGTAAACTCTCATTGCGCGATGCAGGTTGCGGGACGTCATGTCCTTGTGATGCGTAGTTCGTATGTGGCGATGTAGATGCCGCCACATGTGTATTACAAGAAGTAACAGGCTAGAATGGAGATGTTACAAGCATTAAAACAACAAATGTGAAAATTAAACTTTTTATTCACTATTTATAAATTACTAGATAAAAAAAAAAATCCTAAAACCCTAATAAAAAAAACAAAACTATTTTTGGGCACTCGTGGTAACACGTTAAGGTCAGTGTAAGGTTGTATCTTGTCATTCGCATAAGATTTCATGTAAATTTGATTTTTTACATATTCCCACAAAAAAAAATCTAATGGGGTGAGATCTGGCGATCTCGCAGGCCATCTGATTGTGCCGTTTGTACCAATCCAGGTATTAAAATGAAAGTATTGTCACCCTACCCTGCTACACACTTCAAAAATAGTTGATTTCGGTATCTATTAAGATTTTTAGTTTAATCGTTATTCTTATTAGTAACAAATAACATCAATTTGTTGCACAATTTTTTTCACAAAAAGAGACTATTTTGTATTTGTCTAATCTTTCATACGATAAGCGTATTCAAACGGAAAACAAAATAAATGGAGGATTGAGGGCCCGGATTTTGTCAAGGTCATAACTTTCAAACAACAAGAAATGGTGACCTGCTCTTGCTTTCACAAATTTTCACAATTTATTTAGTATCTTATAGGATTACAAACAATAGCTATAAGTTAATGGTTTCATTGTATTTGCGTGATAAACTTTTACGTGTGTGAGGATTGAGGGCCCATTTTGAACGAAGATATACCAAGTAGGACAGTGTTTTGCGATAATATCTTGTTTTCACAAATTTTGTTTGGTATAAGCTTAGATTTTGGCATAAAGACTTTATCTGTAGTGTCCATAGTTTGTCAGGTACAGGCGGGCCCTCAATCCTCTATGTGAGAACTGAGGGCCCCACTTTACAGTCCATATCTCGCAAAGTTGACTTTCACAAAATCTGATTCCAACTTTCACAATTGTTTGGGAATGTTCACTAAATCCTAAGCATATTTTCAAAGAGTTTCAATAAAGTGGCCCTCACACCACACGCATATCATAAAGTGTGGTCCTTCAGTCCTCAGTCCTCCTCCTCCTGAAGTGGTTTTCGCGCAAAGCTGCGAAAGTTCCCCCGCGGAGTGGTTTCCCGTGTGCGTACTCCCAACAGAAGTGCCAAAACAAAAGTGTAGATATTTGCGAAAACCACTCCGCGGGGGGAACGTTCTCAAAGCTTTGCGAAAACGCGGCATTTCTACTGAGCCCCCCGGTGGACGGGGCCCGTCGTGTACTGGTAGCTTCATACCTAAAAACTGCGGAGTGTCCCATCTGTATTAATCTGTGGTTAAACTAGTAGTTTGACTATCCGGAACAGAATTCTTCGTGGTCAAATCAGTTTGACCATTAAGTTTGACCACGAGGAAGGAACGGCGCCATTGAGTCAAGCCCTCAGCTGACTAGATTTCTCTGCAAAATCTATTACTCTCCCACAAATCGCGTAGGCCTGTTGATGTTTATAAATAGGAGCGCATTCTATTCACAGTTTTCATTTGGTTTACCGACCCAGCTTTGAACAAAATTTTAAAGTTAATTTAAAAAAAAAACAGAATGCATAAAATAGGTAACTGTCCGAGTTGCTCTCCTCCTGCGGCCTGTCCTATTCACAGTTGTGTTGCTTGTACTAAGCACTACGAACCAACTTCTACGATGATGTTCGAGACCAAGTCCCCTCCGCAGCCGAGATATTACGAAGTCAACCCTCGCATCAACATCTACAGTTACAACACGCAGATCATGTAACCTTAAGTGAAAAAAACTGAAAAACTTTACAGTGATAACAGTGATGTGAACAAAATAAATTCATTTAGGACACAGTTACGGATTTTCATTCATGCTGTGTATTTTCTGTACCATGTACCTAAGTCTGTTCCCCGATCAGTCATAAATAACAACTCGGGCTGGTGTCCTGACTCCACGACAAAGCGCGTATTTTGCGTGAAGTAAGTCTTAAACATATCTTTTTAATTCACGGTGCATGTGGTTCTAATGTGTTCTGAATCTCAGTAAGCACGAGGAGGTCATCGACTCGAATCCTATTAGGTAAGTATCAATAGTAATAATACCCACTGGATTTTCTCAGCCTAGGAGATTAGATCGATTTTAGAAGCCCCCTAGATTTGGGTAACAAACAAGGCGAGTTTAAGGCCTCCTTGATTTATTTTATTTTTAACCGACTTCAAAAAAAGAGGTGTCTCAATTCGAATATATACTTTTTTTTGTTTCTGAACATTACAAAAACACACTCCTCTTTTGGCGACCATTTTATATTACATAATGGCCGACTTACGTTGTCCTGTTCAATGGGCGAGTCCCGTTGGCGAGTCCTTACAAAAATACCATAGAAAAATAACTGCCAAGTGCGTGTCGGAGGATTCCGTAGTTGGTATGAATAAAATTTATCGCAAGAACAAACTTAACGTTGTAGTTGAAAAACATCTCCCATATATTCCAACTGCAAATGTACGTTTGTACGCACAATATTGAGAGATGTACCATGTTAAGACCATAGACTTTTTATAGGTCTTATAGGTTTCTTATAAGTATAAGTATAAGTATAGAGCTACTATTTATTGTATTTTTTTTTTATTTTAGGCCCAGTAGTTTCGAAGATAATTATATCCAAGGCGGAAATGGACAATTTTCATCTATTTAAAAAATATATATATAAAAGAAAATATAAAAAGTACTACGAGGGTCTCAAATGATTTTTTTTATAATAAAAAAAAATCATTTGAGACCCTCATAGTACTTAAATCATTTAATTTGATACGTCACACGCCCCACGGGTACGGTTTGCATTTTCTAAGTTTCCTTATTTACCTCCCAAAAGTGACCCCCATATTTAAAATGTTCAAATACATTAATTTACGTTACAAGTCCGTGTTTGAAATATCTTTCTTATTGGCGGACACGAGATTCAACTAAAATCAAACGCGTCACCATTTTCAACCGTATTTGTCTACGTTTACCTACGCTAGATTCAGAGCAAATTGGCTGTGACAGACGGACAGACAGACACTCGAGTGATCCTGTAGGTAAGAGTTCCGTTTTTGCATTCGGACGTACGGATCCCTAAAAAAACGTTTTTCCCCAAAATTTGCAACTTTTATAATTTTTCTTTCCCTAGAAACCTAATTCGGACTAATACAAATATTTTAAAATGAAAAAATCCAAATCCGTTCAGCCGTTCTCCAAGTGATGCGCGAACCAACGAACAATATACAATATAATTATGTATAATTAATTACGGGGTGTATCAGAAAGGTGTGGTCAAATTTAAGGATGTGGTACAGACCATCACACTGAACAACTTTCTCCATAGGACCAACATCGAAATTGTGAAAAAATAAACAGTCGACTCATACAAAACTTCAATACCTACTCGACCCAAATGTATATGACTGATTATTTTTTTTCTATGTACTATTAGGTATTCTGTGCTATTAAGATGTTGTCCCCATGGAGAAAGCTGTTCAGTTTGATGGTCTGTACCATAACCTTACCTTTCTGATACACCCTGTAATTCTAAAAGGTACTTAATCAAATTCTATAGCAAAATATATAGTAGGTACGTAAGTAGGTAAATAAGTAATCGGCACTGGGCCCACGTGGTGGACATAGGCCTACTCCCTCTCATCGATAGAGGTGGCCTGTGTCCCAGCAGTGGGAACGATATAGGCTGATTATGTAAATAGGCAATAGTTTTTTTGTAAACAATTAAATACAAGCCATATTTAAATAATAATAATTTTCATTTCAAAACTATCACCAACGTTACTTATAAATTCGGTCATATTACCGCTTGACATGGCACCAACATGGCACAGACTGCACTGCACATATAAAAGTTAATTTATTAAATTAGAGGAACTGGGACTGGATGCCAACAACCAGACTGAGGGCCCTGAAATATAATAAAAGACAGCATTAGTATATTATTGCTAATGCAGGAGGCTCATGAGAATCAATTATAGAAGCAACATCCTTACCTGTCTCACATAGTTCTCAACATGATACCGAACGTTAGGGGAGGTTCTTGTATAACACTCGCCAGGCAATCCAGTCTTTCTACGGTGGAACAGACTGTCATGTACTATTAACGGCCGACGTCGATTCACCGGGTCAAGTTCACAGTGTGGGCAACAGCTGCGGCACACAGGCAGACATGGGTAGGGGCAAGGAGGAGCCCGTGGGCAGATAGGACGCTGCTTAGGTAAGATAGGGGGAGGACACTGCGGATTACAGCACGGCAGCACCGGCTGGTAACATGGTGTTGGTTCTGGGCACCGACAGACCTGTAAGTAAATATAAAGACATGTAACATTCTGATATAGAATATGCTAAACTATGCTATATTAACATCATATCTATTTCAGTAATATTATGAAAAGATTATTACCGGTGGCGGGTCACAACATGGCGGTGGTGGGCAGCACGGCAGCACAGGTGGACAGCAAACTGGTGGCGGTGGGGGAGGTGGACAAGGTTCTGGACGAGGACACCTGCGAGGTTTGCAAGGTGGCAATACGGGCACTATGGGCGGTACAAGATCGGGAATCACGGGCGCCGGGCATTGCCGGAACACTGGGCAACATTTACATGGAGGGCACGGCGTACAAGGCACGGGCGGCGGGCAGCACGGCTGACAGCACGGGCATGGCGGTGAACACGAGTAACAACAAGGCCCTGTACCACAAGGCAATATGGCTGGACAGGTGGGGCAGAAAGTACATGCGCACATCTTCAAATGTTTTAATTAATTTTATGACTTATAAATTTTCTCTTTTTTGTGTGTTTTCTAATTTTAACACATTTTTTAGACTTTCCTGACTTTTCTCTACTTACTATGATTTTGATATGTCTAAATACTTTTTTTATGTCATGAAGTACTAGAAGATGCCAGCAGCCAGATATATGGTGACAGACAAAGATTATAGGAACTGGCGCCAGTATCGCTGAAGGGTCAACTAATGGCGCTGTGATTGAATTATCGCATGCCAATGCAGTACCGTTGGTATAATTATTTAATCATTATAATCATATGTCATGCATTGTGGATCGTTAACACACGCTTTTCATATCCAGCTTGCTAGTTCCAAGCCAACTAAGAGTGATGAAATTCAGTTTTGGTTAAGTTATATAATAATACCCAGTAGTAACTCATAGGTATACTAATCTCCTTGTATAATTTTGCTTTAATCTAGATAGATTGGAACTTTTTGTAGTGAAACTTTTTCTAGGCGTGAAACAAGTTTCGCAGAAAAAAAAACATAGAAACAAAATAAATTATCACAAGGACTAGCTGTCATGCTATATTTTTTATGAAATTTTAAGTTATTTTGCAATTTATTTTGTAATAAATAAACATAAAAAGCGTAAAATTAAAATGAGTGCTCCGTTCTACAGTTTCGATCCTTGCGTGTGCACTGGGCGGCCGTGCGGGGCCTGCTACCCCTACTCCACGAAGCCATGTGTCGCCTCGTGCAACGACCTCAGCCCTTGTTCAGTGTGCCCGGGAGGCGGGTGCTCGCCGTGCCCAGCCCCGGTCCGACCATGCCCTGCCCCCTGCCCGCCATGCCCGGTCCTGCCGTGTCTGCCACCCTGTCCTCCATGTGATAAGGTACAGCATTCGTTACACTCCCACCATCTATTTATATCCTCCATGCGCATCTGTGACACAAACAACCTTGAATTCTGATTTTAGTCAAATTATTCCACTTTGGCTTCACAGTTATGATACTTGGCACTATGACAAAATGTTTTACTTTTATATTTTTCAATATTATTTCTAGACTAGACTACAAAATATATTTCATTTCTAGCCAATGACTCCGGTACCGAGACCTGTGCCTCTTTGTGAGACGGTTGCGATTCCTTGCTGCCGACCAAATCGCTGCAAGCCGTGTCCTTGTTACTGCTGCTCGGAGCCCGGGATATGCTGCCCCAAGAGATGCAGTTATCCAGGAGTGCCCGTCTGTGGCTGCGGCTGCTGCGGACCATGCATGCCCGTTTGGTAGTAGAGTGCTATAAAACTGAGTGGAGTCTTTGTTGTGTAAGAATACATATTTCTAGATAACTATTCTTTTATTTATTGTGTGCCTACGCCAATGGAGCTATGACAACAAGTACTAACAAATGACAGAATAACAAAATAAAAATACTATAGCCACCTACAAAAAACCACTGTTCACTATACTTTATGACAAGCAGGGTCGGGGTGCGGACGCGAGTCGACTGCCCCATATCCCTTTACTTGGCGTGATGACAGATCACATTAACACCTGTATTTTGGAAATGCAGAAGTGTCACCATTGTGTGGATCGCCCGGAGGACACGGAGCATACAGTGGAGGTCTGCCCGGCTTGGGCAGAGCACCGCCGTATTCTCACGGAGGCGATTGTTAGAGTTTCTATAGCAAAACTCACTGAAGGTGAAGCTATGGAACCTCTAATGGAATATAGTGACATTCCTAAAAAAGAAAATGATGGTGTCACTTCTGATTGTTCAATTTTATTTGTCTGTTCTATTAATATATTATTAAAGTTATATTATGATATTTATGCCTCTATTTATTAAACTTTAACATGGTAGCAGAGCGCTGAGTTGCCTGAGGCTAAATTATATGGGTGGATAGCAAAAATAAAAGTAAGAAACTTGAATTTTTTTTTTTACATGAAAGTCGAACTGTACCTACGATAAGAAAAATTTACGATCGCTATCATGCAGTCTGTAGCTGGGGCAAAGATCGAAATAAACAAATTGGATGGACAGAATTGGCAAACGTGGAAATTCATGATTACTAGATTACTTAAAAGTTATCCAGGTACAACGGATGTTATAAAGGGTACAATTAAAATGCCTACTCATCCAGGAGCATTGGCCACACCCGAAGTAATAGACAAATTTAAAAAGGAGTCAAACAATTTTGAAATGTTAGATAACACTGCACAATTAGTACTTTCAGCAAATATGACTGAAGATATGCTGCACAAGGTGATGCGATTCAGCACAGCAAAGGACATGTGGGATGAACTTGTCAGGCTATACGACGGAGCTACAGAAGATAAGAGCTACGACTTATGCATGAAGTTCTTTAGCTACCAAAAAGATCCTGAGCATGATATGACCACACATATATCTGCAGTAAAATCTTTGTTCTACGACCTGAATACTGAATTAGAAGGAAACGATTTACCAGTAATTCTAGTAATTTGCAAGATACTGGATACACATCCGGAACAGTTTTTTGCATTTAAGTCAAGTTGGCTTTTGATGGCAAAACAGGATAGAAACATTGAGAATCTGACGATTCAGTCATGTGCATATGAAAGAGCGCTACTAAATAAAGCAGAATGTAATAATAATGTGAAAGCTCTTGTAGTAAAATCTGAGAAGAGTAAGAACAACTTTAAGAAAAAGGAATTAAAGTGCAAATATTGCGGACAGGTCGGTCACATTGTCAAGAAATGTCATAAATGGATTTCCGATGGAAGACCACCAAAGAATTCGACCAGTAGTGTGAACAATATGAATTTAACAGTTCTGGCAGTTGAAGATACAACAGAAGCAGATAAAAATAGTTGGTACATAGACAATGGCGCAACTAGTCATGTCACAAACAGGTCTGACTTATTTGGAAGCTTTGAATATTTTCAAAATAATCACACTGTCACTACAGCATCTGGACAGACAATCAATGCTGTAGGCAAAGGATCTATACGTCTCAATGCTGATGTAAATGGACGAGTCAAACCGCTTCTTTTAAAAGATGTATGGTATATTCCAGCATTACAAAGAAATTTATTTTCAGTTCTTGCTGCTCAAGACAAACTACATAATAGTATATTCGAATCCCGTACAGAATCGTGTACATTGAAGGTAAACGATAACGAAATAGTGAACGGTAAGCGAAGAAAGCTAGGTGGGCTTTATAGACTTAATGTTAAAATTGTCACACCAAAGCAAGAAGTAAATATAGTCACAAATTCACAATCGTTACAATTGTATCATGAACGTTTAGGACACCAGAATAAAAAACATGTGAAGAAGATAATAGAAAAGGAATTTGACATAAAATTGGACTATAATACAGAATTATGTGAAGGTTGTATTAACGGCAAAGCACACAGGTTGAAGTTTGGAACACGAGAACGAGCGACGAAGCCTGGAGAGCTCATTCACTCTGATGTTTGTGGACCTTTTATGCACTCAATTTCCAAATTTCGATACTTTGTTCTTTTCAAAGATGACTACTCTCGGTATCGTCATGTATACTTCATGAAAAACAAAAGCGAAGTTCACAGCAAACTTAAACAGTTTCTAGCTGAGATAAGAACCGCTGGCCATGTTGTACAAGTGTTCCTAAGCGATAATGGAGGAGAATTTGATAATGAGCAGGTACTCAATACATTTCGACAGAATGGTATAAAACAGCGTTTCACTATGCCTTATACACCAGAACAGAATGGGTGCTCAGAACGAGATAATAGGACTATAGTAGAAACTGCTAGAGCGATGATGCATGCTCATAATGAAATACCACAAGGTCTTTGGGCGGAATTAATTAATACTTCTGTCTACATTCTTAATCGAACGGGACCGACAACAGTTGAAGGAAAGTCACCTTTCGAGTTATTTTATAAAAAGAAACCAGGCATCAAACATTTGAGGATAATTGGATCGACGTGTTATGCACACGTACCGAAACAAAGGCGAAAGAAACTTTGTAAGACAGCCGAAAAAGGCATACTTATCGGATACGATGGAGATGATGGCTATCGAATATGGTCTAAAGAAAATCATAAGCTTATCAGATCGAGAGACGTGATTTTTGATGAACGCCCTCTCATAGAAAAATCTATAGATCAGACAGCAGTAGAGAAACCTAAGGTAGACAAAAACAGTTTTGTTATACCAATACCCTCTATTAAACCAGAAACACAGCCTATCATACCAGAAGAAGATTCACAGATGGCACATGATCAAGAAACTGATGAATCAAATGTACCGATTGGTCCAATTAATGACTCTGTTAATTTTGATACTGCTGAGTCTGACTCTGATGTCGATGACACTTCATCAACTGGAATTATTTTACCGCATCGTGATACAGATCTACAAAATGAGTCAAGAGATGACTTATTAAGAGAAGATATTCAAACTCAAGAAGCATCTCAAGAAGACGTTCATTGTGATCAACGTCGAGAAGAAGTTCCACATAGAATGACTTTAAGAGATCGTTCAACAATCAAACCGCCTGATAGATTTGATGAATTTGTTCTTCATTGTGTTGAAAAGGTCTATGATCATGAAAAAGAAGAACCAAAGACGTTCAAAGATGCGATGAAGTCTGTTGATAAAAACAAATGGCGCAATGCCATGGATGATGAAATAAGTTCCCTGGAACAAAACGAAACATGGGACTTAATGCCATTGCCCAAAGGACGCAAAGCCATTTCCACTAAATTGATTTACAAGATTAAACGAAACGCGAATGGAAATATCGAGATGTATAAAGCCAGACTAGTAGCTGTTGGTTATTCTCAAAAGAAAGGCGTTGACTATGAAAAAACATTTAGTCCAGTCGCAAAAATGAGCTCAATCAGGACGCTACTAAGTATTGCTGCTCGAGATACTATGTTCCTAGCGCAATTTGATGTTTCTACCGCATTTCTTTATGGAAGTTTAAATGAAGAAATTTACGTCAAACAGCCAGAAGGATATAACGATGGAACTAGCAAAGTATGCAAATTGAAACGCAGTTTGTACGGACTTAAACAAGCACCGTTGTGTTGGAACAATTGCATCAAAAGCTTTCTTCCAGAACAAGGCTTCCAACCTGGAGAAGATCCTTGTATATTCTCTATGAAAAAGGAAGAAGGCAGGCTGCTTCTAGCTTTATATGTTGACGATGGCATGATTGCTGGTACGTCACAGGCACTAATTGATATTTTTCTTGAGAATTTAAAGAAGCGATTTAATGTAAAGGTCCAAAGTAACAAAACATCCTACTACTTCCTAGGTCTTGAAATAAAAAAAGAGGAAGATTGTATCAAAATACATCAAGGTGCCCACACCAAGAAGGTACTTGAAAAGTTTTGTATGGAGAATAGTAAGGCTGCCGCTACACCTATACTTAAAGATTCCGAATCGAGAGAAGATGCTGGAGGAGACAATTCGTTTTCTTATAGAGAAGCGGTTGGAGCTCTTGCATATCTGATGGTGGGCACAAGACTTGACATAGCTTACGCTCTTAGGTCCGTATTACAGAAGAAAACTCAAGCACTGATCTTTGTTTAAATCTAGTTTTCAACCAATCAAATGGCTTGAATCTAGTTTTAAGTAATGCTTGAGTATTGAGTGACGTTCTGTAATACGGACCTTAGTGTTGCATCCAGACACTTGGAAGCTCCTACAAAAAGAGATGTCACAAGAGTGAAAAGAATATTTCGGTATTTGAATGGTACTCGAGATTACTGCATTACGTACAGAAAAGGCATGCAGAAGGAACTGGTCTGCTACAGTGATGCGGATCATGGGGGTGATCCTGACACTGGAAGGTCGACTTCAGGACTTGTATGTGTTTACGGAGGTCCAATATCATGGAGAAGTCAATTACAGACATCAGTCGCGATCTCTAGCACTGAAGCCGAAATTGTAGCTGTTAGCGAAGCTGCAAGAGAAATAATATGGCTTAAACGATTGATTGAAGACATAGAACAATCAACGATGACTCCTGTTCTCCATGTGGATAACGAGTCTGCCATCAAGCTTGCACTGAATCCGCCATATGAGTTCCACAACAGAACCAAGCATATCAAGCTACGACATTTCTTTATACGAGAAGCCATAGCTGATGGGACTATGATGATTGCAAAGATAGGTACAGAAAACCAAATTGCTGACATGTTTACGAAGGCACTGTATAAGCCAAGACTGACTATGCTTTGTCGTCAGATTGGAGTGCATGTGCACGTTTAGCGACTCTGTTGTTCCCTAGCTTCAAGAGAAGATGTTAGAGTTTCTATAGCAAAACTCACTGAAGGTGAAGCTATGGAACCTCTAATGGAATATAGTGACATTCCTAAAAAAGAAAATGATGGTGTCACTTCTGATATAAGATTTTATTTGTCTGTTCTACTAATATATTATTAAAGTTACATTATGATATTTATGCCTCTATTTATTAAACTTTAACAGCGATCGGCGCTGATCCAGGCCATCAGCTCCTTCTGCGAAGCAGTAATGCTCGCGAAGGAGGAGGCGTAACGCGTGAGGGAGAGACAACCTCACGCCCTCAGTCGCCGCAGGAGACCGATGGAGCCGATTCCCGGCCAGCGTAGGCGCGGGCTTGCGGACGGCGAGTAGTGGGTAGCTCACCGTCCGGTAAGGACCAGCAGTGCTATTCTGTAAATATCTCACCGTGAAAACTTAGATGAAGTGAGCTTAAAGTGAGCTGTCATTAGTGACAGTCGCTAGCATCAGATGGATGACAGTTCATTTTAAGCTCACTTCACCCAAGTATTCACGGTGAGATTTTTACAGAATATACCGGCAGGCCCGGGTCACGGCGCGTTGTGTTCCACAAGCGCCTTTAAGAGATGGCAGTAAAATGATGGGGTCCGATAGGGCCGATGCCGCCATGCCGCGGGTTGTTCGAAAGAGATACCGTGGCCCTGGCATAGGCTCCTTAATACAGGCTATTTCATAGTCTAGCAAGGAGAGCAGCACGTCACCCACATGATTGTTAGAGATTCAACACTACCCACTTTGTTAAAAAAAGGTTACATGTTCTACAATCTGTTTTATATAAATAAAGATTACTATTTATTAAAAAAAAAAAAAAAAAAAAAATGAAGGAACACGGGTGGGTTTTAGTCAGTAAAAGTCTGACACGCCCTTCCGCTCCACCCAGAGCGGGAGAAGTCATTTGAGCTAAGGGTACTTTTGGTAGCTTTATAGTGAAAGTTGCTTTTTCGTAGAAGACAATTCTGTGGTGCACGTAGGCGTCTCCCAAGAACCCTTTGTCCAGAGGTTAGGTTAGCGTTACGCCCGAGACTTGAAGCATAGATAATTACACTATATAAAGTAATAACTTGAAGAATGAAAAAATCCTAGACGAAAATCAGTCTTTCATGAACATACGAACTCTATTCACCACCCATAATACTGGCTGGCAAGCTGGCACATAACGATTCATAGAATAAAAAGTATCAAAGAAGCACAAATAATTGTTCTTCATCATAGATAATACACTACATATTCTTCATTCATACAAAACGAATTTGTCATTCATTTCTGTCACACAATATCATTTCAATGAAAAACATCTAAATTCCAAAAAATTCTTTAAAAATCATAAACCTATAAAAAATTGGAAAATTTTATAACATTAAACCATAAAAAATACGGTAGGTATTTTTAAATTTAATTTATCTCTAGATGTAAGTAAACATTTGTGTTTAAATTAAAAATTTCTGGTAGCAGCTGGATCTTCGACGTCTCATACGTCGAAGATCGAGATATACGTGTGATCGGAGGGGCGGACCTCCAGCAGTGGACCCACACCCACCGAGCTATCGAAATTTACAGCCCTTACGTCATGTCACAATAATGATGACGTCACAACATCAACGGCGCGACAACACTGAGTTTCTCGCATTCCTATTTAGTACGGTAAACAAAATGCCTGTTAGAACGCTCAGTCAGTGCTCAATCTAGATACCTAAGTAGGTTGTTACTACTGACCGCATTTCAATGTCAGCACATTTTAACATTCAGGCACTAGATAGGCTGACCAAGTATAATGTTGACAACAGATAATGAATAAGACATGTAGCTCATTTTTATGCTGCATTTTACAAGAAATTTGTTATTGTGAGACGGCTAATAATCTAAATCCATATTCCTAAATGAAATTACAGTCATTATTCCCAAAAGCATCTGTTTTATTACAGCAATGGCCTCTGGTAATATTTGAATATAAACAATTTCGAACTAACAATTTTTCCCTATTCCAGATAATCAAAGGCAACTTTACAAATTGCAAAGCCAACCACACAGGGTTACGATTCACAAGAATGTCAGTGTTGCCACGTGGATACGAATGCTGCCGACCCCCGCCAAGGTTCGGCTGCGTTCGAGGAGAGTACAGTATCTACTACAAGAGACCCCGATGCGGGCAACCCAGGCCGCAGCCTTTCCAGAGGGAGTGTGCTCGCTACTATTGGGGCTGCCCTAGTAACGCGCCTGTTGAGAGGTGAGTAATACTGCTTTGATTACTTTTCATTTTGTTCCAGTTCATTACTAGATATTTTTGGAAATAATATAAAAGAAACCTGTTATTATCCTCTGGACGTTCGAGCCTCTCATCGCATATAATATTATAGTATCTCCTACATTTTGTCGCTAGACACAAGTAGGTAACTTTATGACTAGTGAAGAAGTTAACGTTTGAAAAATAGTGAAGAAAAGTTGTTCCTTTTCCTCCACTTAACCATGTTACGCCTCTCTTTATTCTCTTTTATTATCTATCCTCCCTCATGCATCCTTCTTCATAAGATAGAATAACAATATAATAGACAGGTGAGCCAGTAAACGCATTGAAAGATTTTAATGGACAGTCAAAGATTTACAGGCATGATAAATCCTGAAACTGGTCGTTAAAGCAGATTAGTGCGGCACTACGGTGATATTGTAATGGTCCGTTTAAGATTAGTAAAGTTAAATAGGTTGCTCGTTGTTTAGAGATGAGAACAATAGGTTAAAATAACTGGTTACATATTTGAAATATTATTATCATTACCTGAAAAAATCCTTGCGAACATTGTCTTACGAGTACCTATCTACTCGTATCTACCTAATTAAAATTCTTCAAATAATTATTTCAATGATGTAAGCCCTTACCTACCTCAACCTAAGCGCCGCCGGTGTCCACCAAAGCGAAAAGGAATCCTAACTTATCTTCGCCTGTCTTCAACGCAATACGAAAACCTATTTCTATGTTTACGACGCGTCTTCTTCTCCTTTCCCCTTTGGTTGAGACCAGCCCTTACGTTTTTTACTTATTCCCCAGACCGTGCTGCTACGACTTCCCGTGCAAGGCCCACTGCTTCAACCACGGAGCATGCACGAGACCAAGCGGCCGGTACGCACGCACGGTATGGTACCCTGGCGAATGCAACCCCTGCGTGCCCCCCTGTCAGGCCTTCACCTGTCCCAACCCACCCTACCATCCCTGCTGCTACCACACCTGCAACAAACACGTCTGATGTGTTACAATATCTTTCAAATATCAAAGGCTTCCAAAACAAGGATCAGTGTAAGAAGATGCCGAAGTTAATTTGGAGTTTGAATATGACTCATCTGCCTAACCCTTACCCAATGGTGTTGGGTTCGGCTTACAGTCTAACCGCATACCAGTATCTTACATGGAGTGACTTCTATCCAACATCCACAACCTAGTAACTGGGTAACACGATACCCTTGGTAAGACTCACAGAGCACGGAGACACCTCGGCGGCTGCTATACAAACTGAACGTGCCACCACCGTTTGAAAACACAAATGAGGTATAGAAACTTGCTATAACACTTACGCCGGTGCCACGAATTTAAGTAGTACTGCTGTCTTTAGAGAACCTGTGCAGGCGCGGCGGTTCCATGCTCTATGGTAAGACTGGGTTGTCAGACTTCCGGTACCACCCATAACGACTGTCAAAGATTGAGCCGTTGATTATAAGTATTTCAAATCCTTGTTTTAAAGCCAAAGAGAGAGACCTGCATGAGTTATTGCAAGTTTTAAGGTAGATCTTGCAACAAACGTAGTCTTCTGTAATCCCTTGGTTCAAACCTGTCGCGAAAGCTTTAAAAACAAGGGACAATGATCGTTATTCGTGAGTTCGTGAGTCGTGATGTCAGTTTTGTGAATCGTAAACTGTATATTGTCCAATAAATGCTACCTCAGTATCTGCCTCTTATTTTTTCTCACGCCTTTTTTGAAGAAAACTCGTACCTAATCATTCCGAAAGCTTAGTTATACATAGTTTCCAAAAAATACTTAAATAGGTTCTAACTTGTTTGGAGACGTGGTAATTGACAAATCAGTGCAATTATGACCTCCCCAGACGAACTCGGATGCTAACAAATGCTAGACGCTAATGTGCAAGTAATTGGTGTTTTCGCCTAAATAAAAGTATCAGTGACATTGATATCAATTTACGAGTATGCCGAACATAATGTACCTATGTACTTCAATAACCTGTTTATAAACTTCTAATGCTATTCTGGCATCCGTGAGCATTCCTCCCACGTCTTCGCACCACGCTGAGCTTCCGACACTAGTGGTTTTCGCGCTCTTTTCGCGATCACTTGCCTTTGTCGGTTTTGGCTACAGCGACACTATACCGACAATTTCAGTGCACAATATTGTCGCGTTCTTGTGAAACATTTTATACGCTGTGAAATTTTTATTTCTTTATTTACACGAATGTTTGCCTCAAGATGTCAGTTGTGCTTACTCTCTTAATTTTTAGTGTTATTGGTAAGTATTTTTTTTTAATCTTAGCACATTTTCTTTCAATTTTTAAAATTATTTTGTCAAGATTACACGATTTGTTACCTATCATTTCTCTAAATTCCTTGTTTTCAAATAACTGCAATAGCTGTATCTTCAATTTAACTTTTTATTTATGAAAAAAATAATTAAGTATTAAAGATATTAGTCATTCATCTTCTATCATCATATTTTTATCATTCGTTCATAATAATCAGGACGTCACTCTTGCCGTTACTTTGATTATTATTTATAGTCCACTACAAATCATTCATCATAAAAATATAAATAACATTCAGCTGTCATAATTTGTTAAAGAAAATAACAACAATGAACAAACCTTTGATAAACGGTGAACTACCTACAGTGTTTGTTGCATTTATGAATTTTTATTGTCAAAGTGATCTTTAATTCGATCTATATTTGATTAAGTACGTAGCACAATGTGTCTCTTTGTTTATAAACAGGAGTCATGATCATAAATACATCAGAGTCTCGGAGCTATCAGATTATGCGTCACCATTTATCAACTGAACAGTCATATTTATCAAGAAAACGTGCGAAAAATTGCTTATTTTTTACAGATTGAAAAACAAACAATATAACTCCTCTTTATTCCAAGAACATATTTATTAAAGTGTCAGAATTCTTGCCAGTTCTAGAAATTACATGTAATTATCTCACCAACTCAAATGTCTAGGCAACATTCAAATTAATGAGATACCGCCTTCAGTAGTCTACATTTCCCACTGGTCAAGTTCAGGGTAAATTAAACTCATTGGAGTAGCTAGCATAGCATTACTATCGCTGTAGATAACAATGTAGAATGTAGGTCGACATTATGTGCATAATGTCATTGACAATATTTTTTGGTGTATTTTGCGTATCTACATAAAGTGCGTAGTGACACATTATTATTAGTACTTACCTGTGCGACTGAGCTCTGCTCGGGTGAAAATAGAGAAAAGGAATTTTCCCAGAAATGCTAGATCCTAGAGACCTAGCTAGATCGATTTTTCGCCCCCGTAAATCCCTATATTGCAACTTTCATCGAAATCGTTAGCCTTTATCGAGAACGTGATTACAAATATATATATTTACTAGCTTTTGTCCGTGGCTTCGCCCGCGTATTATTATACATATAAACCTTCCTCTTGAATCACTCTATCTATTAAAAAAACCGCATCAAACTCCATTGCGTAGTTTTAAAGATCTAAGCATAAATAGGGACAGACAGACAGCGGGAAGCGACTTTGTTTTATACCTACTATGTATAAACAAATAGATAGATACAGATAGATAGATAGAATACTCTTTATTATGTACACCATAAAAATTACAGATATAAAAAACAAACAAATATTGCTCATTTAATAGTAGAGGTATAGGATAACACCTTGCTATGAAATGATATTTATTTTATTATTTGCTTACCATACCATCTTTTCCAATAAATTACAAACCAACAGTTCCGTGACTGATAGACAAGGTACAGCCTAGACAACTAAATGATAATATAAACAATAATTAATGATAGATGTTTCTTAAGGGTTAAAGAGTACACCTCACTGAAGGTTCGGGGGCCTCTATATTTAAGCCATTCAACGTGGGTTTGAAGTATTTTTTCCAACAATGTGTAAGTACTGTTTGAGGGAATAAGATCCGAAACATTATGTAGGTACGTAGTTAGTTAAAAGATGTAGATACGGTTGACGACAAAGATACCTACGAACTCTTTGAAAAAATATAACATAACAACGTTACACCTGTAATCCTGGAAGGGCTAAGTAGAGGTATACCTGTAGCACACCCACATTTTGCCCGTTGAAAAATGTATGTCACAAGTCCTACACAAACAGATACACTCAAGCTTGGATTATTTTTCTTCGCGATAATCTATAGTAGTCACCAAAGATGAGCCGAGTGAACTGACAATCTAACACACATGGCAGGCACCAAGACTGGGATGGGTTGCTCTACTAAATTTTAAAGTTGAATTAAAAATGGAAAGGCTGAAAACCGAAGATAACTTTTAGAGATAATTCATAACGACGACCGATACATCTGAATGTTAAACGTTAGCGGGATGGAGCCCATCGATCTATGATGGAGAAGGCCTTGGAAATTCTGGAATCTTTGGCCGACCCTTTCATTAAAAACCTACTTAAAGGGACGGCCAAAGATTAAGATAAACAGCAGTGCCATAATATGCATCCTACAATAAATCATAGATATGGATCAGCTTTAAAAGCGAATTACCTTACCTACACAGATACTGAATTAATTAAAGGACAATAACATAGTATGAATAACAAGCAACTCCAAATTAAAATGCTGTACAAAAAAGGCTGACTAATCCAGTGACTGGTCGGATTCTATTGACAATCAGTAGCAACTACTTAAATGTTTTTATATCTTACTTAAAATCAACTACTTACAAGATACAAGTTGACACGAGCTGCTTAGAATATCTACGATCAATTAACACGAAGTGCAAAGCAAACAACTTAACGGAATCATAGTTTTAGATCATCAACTATTATTTTATACATGACATCATTTCAAAGAGATGAAGAGAAACATTATAGGCATTCGAATGACGATTTAAAAGCAAAATTAAATGTACTTATAGAACATTTTGCAGACGATTTGCATGCAACTGCGTAAGTAATTATTTTAATATCTCAATAACTTCCTAAAGCAGGTTATGTTGATTTGCATACATACGTTTCTTTATGGTAATGGATTATTAATTGGCTATTAGGAGGAATTACACTATTACGGAAAGGCAGTGGATTTAATTTGTAACTGTACCATTTTCAATCATTTTCCGACACTAATTCGTTTCCTAGACTCGTGTATCATTACCAAAAAGCCGGCGTAGCTTTCTTGGAGCTTTCCAAATGTGGTTAGTCCTGGTCTGAGTTTTAGGCATTCAAAATCTAACTTTTTTATACACTAAGTAAGACATATTACCCAAATAAATTGGGATAAGGGCAGGAGAATGATGATGAGGATTCATTACTAACACACACACACACACTCACACATACACACACTAGATTCTGTTGTCTAGTTTTCATCATTACCTGCTATGTCAGTCTTATTTTTGGATGTCTAGATTTTAATTGAAGTCTGAAAACATTGCGTCTCGTCCAAAACGTGGATGAAATTTCATATCGCTGCTTGCGTAATTACAATGTCTTTACATACATGTAGTAGTTGCATTACTGTTCTCTACAGTATTATACCCAGGTGCAAGGATTTATTTCTGAGCACTTAGTAATTCGTTTCTGGCGAAATGTCTGTGTACTTTTTCATTCCTTTTGTTTTTAAGCATGTTTCTTTTGCCAACTTCCTTTAATTACAGTAGTACTCAACTAATAAGGCGCGTCGTGAATCTTCGTTCGCACAGATAAGAAAGTATGGCCCCGAAGATTAACGAGAATACTTAAAACTTACAATTTACTTTAGATCACTACCATAAGGTTCATAATACACTGCAGCTGTTAGTTCCGTCTCACTCGCAAGTATGGCGGCTGTCAAGCGGCGCGCGCTAACATGGCGGCAGCTACCGACCAATAGCAGTAGGTACAGGAAAAAGCGTGGAGCGTGCCGATTGGTCAATAGCATTTCCCGCGCTTTGAAAATTCATCTTCTGCGCAGGTACATCGATAAGCCATATTACTTGGGTACTACTGTACGTGTTTTCTCAAATTAAGTCATTACGAAAGATAATCTTCACTTAGTGACAAAGACCTTTATTTGAATAAATTCCTGCCAAATGTTTGGTTCGTAGTCTAGTACCTACATAGGTGAATGCTTGGGTCAAGAGTCCACCAGTTGGGCCAAGAGGTTTAAATATAACTAACTAGCTTTAGCTCGGGGTTTCGCTCCCGTGGTCTAACAATTAATATAAACAGAAGGGACAAAACTGACATCGGGAAAAAAAAAATTGCTGTTCCCTACATTTTGACGAGTTTGATGTAGAATGTACGTAACAGCAGGTTTGATCTCATAGTAAAAGTTGTTGATAATGATGAGACATGTTATACAGGGTGTCCGGTAAAGAATGCATAACCTTGGAATAGCATATTACAGACATGATGGCCGTTCTTAAAAAAATACAAAAAAAAAATATTAAAAAAAATATATTTTTTGGAGACTCCAAAAAATCATAATGTACGCACGACAACAGATCAAATTTTCAGTATAAGCTGATCTCGCATTGTATAGGATTTCCTTACAATGAGAGGTCAGTCTAAACTAGAAATGTATAGCTTGATGTGTAGCCGTGTGTGCCTACTAGTGGGGATATTTTTTTTAATGTATTTTTTTAAGAACGGCCATCATGTCTGTAATATGCTATTCCAAGTTTATCCATTCTTTACCGGACACCCTGTATATACAACATGTTCCAGAATTAAGGGTACCACCGCTTAAGGGGTCATTGTACTCATCATTATCAACAAGTTTTACTATGGGATCAAACCTGCTGTTCCGTACATTCTACATCAAACTCGTCAAAATGTAGGGAACAGCTGATTTTTTTCACGATTTCAGATTTGGTCCCATAGTAAAAGTTGTTCATAATGATGAGTACAATGACCTGTTAAGCTGTTGTGCCCTTAATTCTGGAATATGTTGTATGTTGGGTTTAAAGATGGCGGCAATTAATCTTATCTTATACAAAACTACTTGCATCCTCAAAACCAAACACACAAAGCATTACTAGAGTGAAGAAGAAAGAATTTAAGGTCTAAGTACTTCACAGGTACCTTCTCTCAAGGTAGGTAAGTCTAAATCGTCTTTAAAAGGATTTTCCATTGAAGCTTCTATGATTAGAAGCAGCATTATTGATAGCGGTCCCACAATTCTGATGTCAATAAATTTAACACAGTACCTACGGGTGGTCAATAAGTAATTTATTGCACCAGACACTTACAAAGTGTTTTGCAATGTCTGAGATTGTTTTATAGCTTAGTGCGTATTTCTGATGTCATTCTTGATTCGTATCATTTATTAGCGGGTAATAGCCAACAGCTGAACATTCGACCTCCCACACAGAACCCAACAAACAATCCTTGGGACAATAGAAATCCCCTACTTACTATTATATACTTACTGACTTGTCGACTAAAGAACTTACAGGTGTCTAATCGTGGTCTTAAAGGTGAAGTTCGGCTGTGCTGTGAATGATGATGCGTTTACAAACGATGCCTCACATAGCTGGATGACCTTCACATCTCTAATGTCAGAGCACAACAGTATCTTCCCATTGCTAGTCATTTTTAGGGTTCCGTACCTCAAAAGGAAAAACGGAACCTTTATAGGATCACTTGGTTGTCCGTCTGTCTGTCAGTCTATCAAGACCCTTTTTCTCAGTAACGCGTGGAGGTATCAAGCTGAAATTAATATCAAATACGCAAGTCTATGATCCCTTGGAACTCTAAAAAAATCAAGTTTCTAAGGGTCAGCGCACACCAAGACCATCTTATGACAATTTTGCAATGTATGCATTGCAAAATTAAATACACGCCAAGCATGCTCGAGCATGCTCGAGCGTAGTCGAGCATCAAGTTTGAACGATTTAATTTTGCAATGTATGGAATTGTCATAAGATAAATTTTTCAATAGTCTCAGAAAATGCTCTGCTCTGCTCTTGGTGTGCGCTGACCCTAAGTCAACACAATAAAAACCGTTTATGCGACATACCTACTTATTTAGATACTCGCAAGTAAATCAAAACCTGTAGGGTACTTCCCGTTGACCTCATGAAATTGGCATTTGGCAAGAAGCAAGGTCTCACAGCACAAGTAATGGAGAAAGTCCGAAAATCGTTAATTTGTAATTTTATGACATAAAAAAAAATTTTTGGGAATCAGTTTTTGCAGTTGGACAATTGACCGTGACGTATTTCAATGTATGTATGGGAAAACATGTTATTACAACTACAATGTTAAGTTTGTTTTGGGATAAATTCTTTTAACTACGGAACCATTCATTGTGCGTGGTCCAAGTCCGACACGCACTTGGCCAGTTTTGTCCCTAGATAAACGAACTCACTCATCGAAACTATTTCTCCCATTTGTTTGTAGCAATACGATTAAATTTTGGATATAGGCAAAGAGATTTAAGATACTATAATATTTAATGTCTTTGGATATAAGTCACCTGTCACGACACTCACGACATCTCAAAGCAATGATGGAATGGTTTATTCCTAGCTGATCCCAGTGGGCACGCCATTCCTGCGTCACGTCATGCACATAATATCAAACAAAAATCATTATGTACCTGCAAATGCATCGGAATGTGGGACTTGTGCCAGATATTTCTATATTAGTTTATATCTCTTCTTGGTTGTAGATGAAATTTTGTTACTTATTGACTGGTACAATGGCTTCAATGTTAATCTCTAAGAATTAAATTTAATGTGTGAAATGTTTGGTTGCTGTTCTAGTAGTCACAAATATGACTGTTAATATTACAAAAAACAAAACCGACTTCCAAAAAAAACACTACAAAGTGAAAAATAACTTTAATTTCGGAAGTCGGTGTCTTTGGATCTGTATTTTAGGTTTTTGCCCCCGACTTCCGAAATTAAAGTTATTTTTCACTTTGTAGTGTTTTTTTTGGAAGTCGGTTTTGTTTTTTGTAAAAAAGTTTTTATTTTTCACTTTTCAGTGGGTCAGTTTGTAATTTATCTAAGTTACAATAACCCAATATCAACTGCTCATCACGTTTTACAAAACATTGCTTTTCCCGATGCAGGGACGTTAATTTTTGAGGAGTTCTCCTAGTAAGAACCAGGAGAACTGGAGCTCATGGTGAAGTCACCATCACCATTATGCATTTTGACGAGCATAAACCATATTAAAGTAATCGAATCGCAACCTGTGATATACTTAGATATAATTGAGTATTTCCGATGGCCATCTGTGGTCTTCATCATCAGTTCCAGTTCACCAAATGGTACTTTCCGAGAGCAAATGCACGAGTTAATATAAAAAATACCGAAATCAATATAAGTGTGCCCATAAAATTTGAGGGTTTCCCTCGATTTCCATGGGATTCCATCATCAGATCCCGACTTGATGATCATGGGACCATTTGGGAAGTATACCCTTTCGAACAAAAAAAGAAAAATCCAAATCGGTTCAGCCGTTTTCGAGTAATTGGGGAACATACATAAAAAAAAAATAATAAAAAAAAGGTTCCGACGAATTGAGAACCTCCTCCTTTTTGAAGTCGGTTAATGAAGTTTTACGTTCGATCCCCAGGTTGGACTAAATGTGAATGGGTTTTTGCGGCAGGAGTTTAGCCCCTATTAGGTACAAGGCCGAGAGCGAGAGCAGTGCTGGCCCAGTGGTAACGGCTGCGACTTACGATCGTAAGGTCGAAACCAGGCAGGCACTTTTCTTTGTGTAAATTATATCGTCGCCACTGCTCTTAAAACGGTGAAGGAAAACATAGTGAGGAAGCCGACATGTCCTAGAACCAAAAATTCGAAGATATGTCTGCCTATCCCTTCGGGGAATATCTACATAGCGTTCGCCTTCTAGCCTGACTGAAATTGAGTTAAGGGGGATGCGCGAAATTCAAATTTTCTTACGTTTTTTGCAATTTGCAGGTCAATTTCTTAGGTTAAGATTCGCGCCCGAAACTAATAAGTATGGCTTTAGAATTACCTACGCATATAATCATTAGAATCAGAAATAAAATACAACTCCATAAGTTAGACTTGACCTCAAATCTCATGATGGTATGGTAGTTGTAGGTAAAATTTCTGTAAATAAATAAATGATTTCAAACACAAAACATTAAATTATTTCATTAATTATATTAAAAAAAAAATAATAATTAAAAAAAAAATATTTAATTACTTAATCAAATTTAAAAAATTAAATCATTTAATTTAATGTTTTGTGTTTCGCAATGTTAATTATTTTGCAAAGAAATTGTACAAATCAAGTTTTTCTAACTGAACAGACAGCTGTGCTGCTAGGGAGTTCATTGCGCCACTTCTTCTTCGCAGCTAAAGCACTAGGAAGTGGTGAAGGGCGGACGTTTTGGGGGACTCTCTTATGTAATTTTGACTTTCTAAAAGTGCTGATTCTCAGCCTATAAGTTTGAATAAATTAAGTACGTTCGATATTGATTTTCTGAAAAGTTTCGGTAACAAAGCTGACTGTTGTAATATATAATTTTCATTCCCATACGTAAATATATGGAAGTGTGACTTCAGTATAGTTTAGAAGGATCACTAGTATGTCGTCAGAAATGCAAGTCGTCAAATACGCATTTCGCCAGAAAACGCATGTTGACAGAAACGCAACTTGTCAGATTTGCACCACGTCAAAGACGCAACTCGACAAACACGCAACTTGACAGATGCGCGTCTCGTCAGATACGCAACTCGACAGTCAATTAATAAATAAGATTTAAAAGCAAAGTAATGTGCTATTTTGTATTTTATCATTAAAAAACTAATATGATTAACTTTTTGACCGCCACGTCTTAAAAGCAAAAGCGTGTCCTCTGTGCCAAGCTACAAATACCTACATCCAATAATACCGACAATAATAAACTTTTTACAAAAAAAAAAAAACAACCGACTTACAAAAAAAATACTACAAAGTGAAAAATAACTTTAATTTCGGAAGTAGGTGTCTTTTGATCTTATTTGATTGTATTTTAGTTTTTTTTCCACCGGCTTCCGAAATTAAAGTTATTTTTCACTTTGTAGTTTTTTTTTTGAAGTCGGTTGTTTTTTTTTTTTTTTTGTAAAATAGTTTTTATTTATCACTTTTTAGTGGGTCAGTTTGTAATTTATCTAAGTTATTCCATTCACATTGCACGTTTAGCCTAATGTCAACTGCTCATCATCTTTTACAAAATATTGCTTTTCCCTATATTCTTTTAGAGACGTTAATTTTTGAGGAGTTCTCCTAGTAAGAACCAGGAGAACTGGAGCTGATGGTGAAGTCACCATCAGTTCCACTTCACCATATGTATGCATTGTGACGGACGAGCATAAATTCGTAATCGAATCGCAACCCGTGAAATACTTATTATTGAGTAGTTCCGATAGCCATATTATTTGGTCTTCATCATCAGTTCCACTTCACCAAATGGTGCTTTTCGAGAGCAAATGCACAAGGTACTATATAAAATACCCAAATCTCTATACGTATGCCTATAAAATTTGAGGGTTTGAATTGATGACCTATCCTCTGTTTTTTTTTTTGAAATACGGTTAATTAGTAGGTAGGTAGTGTAGTCGGAATTTTATGTAAAAAGATTTTTTTTTTCATTAGTAGTTCTTGAGATATCCAGCTGTGCTGTGACAGACAGACAGACAGACTGAGTCACACCATAAGGGTTCCTTTTTTACCATTTTGGTACGGAACCCTAATACTGATCAAGTGACCATTACTAACTCTTGTATTTGACTATTTTTTTGTTTACATCAATCTGGGTGGATGGTTTCAAATATCTGACGAAATGAGTATCTGTCGTGTTGCGTGTCTGCCGAGCTGCGTATCTGTCGAGTTCTGTTTCTGACAAGTTGCGAGTCTATCCTCAGAGGTTACGAAATGCGTATTTGACCACATGCATTTCTGACGACATACTAGTGATCCGTTTAGGGATCAAGTTAGTGAATAATATCGCCATCATAACATTTTGATGTGATTGTTTTCTAGGATCACTGAGAGCCCGCCAGCCGGACATAGACATCAACAGGTTAGTCAACTGACGTCAACTTTTTGGCACCACTCTTCAAGCTTTTACAATGTTTATATTTATTTGTGATCGACGTTACTTATCTTTTTTAGGTTTCCGTATCAAAATGATAAAAAGGAACCCTTATGGTGCGACTGAGTCTGTCTGTCTGTCTGTCACAGCTGGATATCTCAAGAACTACTAATGCTACCAACTTGAAATTTCGAACAGTTTTAGATGACGTTTGCCCAACTATTTTTCAAATATGGGATGTTACAAAAAATCGAAGTAGGGCTAATAGGCATATGGGGTATCATATGAAAGAGCGCTGTTTGCACATTCTCAAACATTTTTTATTTTTTTTTTAGCCCGCATAGTTTTCGACTTTTGATGAAAAATGTAAAAAAGTACCGTCAGAGACGGTATTTTTTTTTATCCTTATCTCCGAAGTTTGTATAGAAAAAAATCTGAAATTATTGTATGTGATAGAAATATATGTAAAGATTACAAGAAAAATAAAACGATGTCTCTAAATAGCACACTTTTTCAGAAATCGGAACGGAACCCTCGGTGCGCGAGTCCGACTCGCTCTTGGCCGGTTTCTTTATTCAAATTACGTTACCTACTTCACTCTAAAAGTATTTTCAAACCCAAAAAACTCAAGTTTTTTCATGGTTATATTTTACTGCTTACCAGGAAATATACGCACAATAACCGTAAATAACTTCATAACAAATACATGGATAAGTGCCTGTCAAAATATTCGATCCTGAAAAGCTAACATAGGGCTCACTGAAATAGCTACCATACGTCAATTCTATTCCTATAACATACCTGAGTGCCTAAACAGATTACAAGCTCTAGTTTTCGTGTTGTGAAAACCTCAAATAGTTCTCTTTGTGTAAATATTTAAAATTTTGAGATGAAACCTTGTTGAAACGTGTAGGTAGGTACTTACTTTTTCTTTACACTCATCATTAGCAAATTCGCACTTCACATAACAGTGGTAAATGCGTGCATCGAAATTTAAATATTCTTGTCTGGTTTTCAGAATAAAACTTTTACCGGAAGAAGGATATCGCAACCGAGCATCAAATTATCACAGTCGTCGGTCTATACTAACTGATCACAACAGGAGAAATGATTATGACTATTATAGCAGCCGGCTCTCCAAGCTACGGCCGTCGCTGCACGTTCGGCACGATACCCCATCACTTACCCAAGAGAAGACGGGTAAAGTATACCAACCAAGAGAAGACCCGCGGCTCTTCTACCAGTCTGATGCATATATTAAAGAAACTAATAGGAAGAAATTAAACAATGAAGTGTCGTCCATTTACATTGGGCGAGGAGTGGTGCGAGCGGGTGAACAAAATCGCAGGAGATCGCTGCCAATTCGTATGAGAGATAATGAGTTTAACAGCATCGATGAAGGTTATTGTAATTAGAATACATTTTGCATAGGTAATTACTTTTTAGTTCAAGGTCCCGTACAACTAACATTCAAAAATGTTTTTAGGAATCTGCGTGCGATGTCCTCCTGACAGAACATTAATTACCAAGCCTGGTGTTGATCGTGTGACGATGCAATATCCTCGGATATTATCATGCTCAGGAAGAAAAGCTCCCAGGCACGTGCGTTTCGTCCACATGTATGGGCCTAAATTCGGTTCTTTACTGACTGAGGGCTCCCACATGGTCGTCGGTCGGATCACGCATAAAGACGAAGTGAGTTTATTTTTGTAAGTGGAAATCGTGATAATAAATTTTCTCATCTCTCAACAATAATGTTGTACGTTCCAGATTCTCCAAATATGCAAAATGCAGATACATGTGTTGATCCAGTCTTGTTCCGTGCCCAAGTATTTAGTGCCTCGTTGTGGAGCTGAAAATAAAACTTGCAATTTTACATGCCGAGATCCTAAAGCTGAATTACGAGGACAAAGAACACTAACATGTGGTGACGACATGAGGTGGTCGGGACATTTGCCTGTTTGTAGCGGTAAGTCATTAATCATTACGCGCACTTTGTATAATTAATAGGATTGCACGCTACAGTCGCATCAACTAGAAAAACAAAGGGAATAAATGATATCTCTGCTATGAACAGCGCCGAGTCATAACAACAAGGCCGTGGGACATTTAGATGTTCTTTTATCACCATGATTCATACCACGTTTAATGCAACAATTATTATGAATGCTAGGCAAATTCTACCAGTAAACAGAGACAAAATACTATCGAGGAGGTTGCCTAACGTTTAAAATCTGTGACAAATTGTATTATTGTTACACAGGGTCAAATTAAATTAGGTAGTGAAACTCCCCAGAAAATATATCTATATATCTATATCTAATCACGACAAAATAAAAAAAAACGGGTAAAGAGCGAGTCGGACTCGCGCACCGAGGGTTCCGTTCCGATTTCTGAAAAAGTGTGCTATTTAGAGACATCGTTTTATTTTTACTGTAATCTTTACATAAACTTCTATCACATAGAATATTTTCAGATTTTTCTCTTTGCAAACTTCGGAGATAAGGGGGGGGCGGTATTTTTTTTAACATTTTTCATCAAAAGTAGAAATGATGCGGCTTAAAAAAAAATACAAAATTATTTGAGAATGTGCAAACAGTGCTCTTTCATATGATATCCCACTCCCACATGACCTAGTTGCTCCACTTTTCATTTTTAAGACCCCCTTTCAGTCCCTGTTGCAAAAAAAATATAAACATTTTTATTTCTTTCTCATTTGTTTCTAAAACTGTTCCCAATTTCAAGTTGATAGCATTAGTAGTTCTTGCGATATCCAGCTGTGACAGACAGACAGACAGACTGAGTCACACCATAAGGGTTCTTTTTATACCATTTTGGTACGGAACCCTAATAAAAGTGATGGTTTTAGGGAAAATAACATTTACTAATAGGGTAAATTAACTCAAGTCAAAATTTTATACCGGCTGAAAATCATACCACCTAATGCAATGATATATCGTCATTGACCTAATGTAGGTAGTTTTTCCATAATGCATACGAGATCTGAAGTCAGCTGCCCCAGTAATGGAAGAGTCCAAAGTTAGGGCATGTCAAAGTTGTAAAAACACTTATGAAAAAAAACCGCGCCAAAACCTTATGGGACGGTTATTGGGATCATCTTCAACCCAAAAAAAATAGTCAGCTGCATGGAAGTGGGGGGAATAGATGTCAGTCACGTAAATGAGCTTGATTGTTGCGATGGCACATCAGGGGCTAAATCGAAACTATGGGTAATAGGGCAAAGCTGTCGGAACCATGCTGAATTCAAAATTTAAAAAAAAAACTTCAAAATTGACCATAATTTTTGTTTTTTGAAAAAGCTTCTGCCTGAACCGGGAATCGAACCAGATTCCTCATATAAAAAAAAAAACATTCTGTATTTTATACTGAGCGATAGTGTTGCTGACAAGGAATACTTACTTTGTGTAAAATCAAAGAAAGTGTCAGTTTTTTGCAAATGTTAAGTTTCATAAATTACGAAAAATTTTAAAAATTGCCATTTCCTTTGGTTTGTCCCATTATATATTTGTTCAAGTTCACAGTATTTGATCTATAGCTACACTATCGGTTAATGCAATAAAAAAGGGTGCTGTTTTTAGAGAAAAAAAAACAGGTTCGATTCCCGGCTGTGGCAGAAGCTTTTTCAAAAAACCAAATACTGCAGTTTTATTTTACTTCAAAATTGAGTCGATGCCTAACAGCCAAAAAGGGATAAGCGACATTTTTTGCAAAATCACGAAACTTAGATGAATAGACGCAGAAAAAAAAGCCGATTCTAATCATAATATATTATATAAGTCGATTTCGCAAAAACTGTCGCTTATCCCTTTTTGGCTGTTAGGCATCGAGATGGTATGGTTCCTACGACCACTTTGCCCTATTACCCATAGTTTCGAATTTAGCCCTGATGTGCCAATTGCAACAATTAATGTTCATTTACCCGACTGACATAAATATTCCCACTCTTCCATGCAGCTGACTACTTTTTTTGTTGGGTAGAAGATGATGCCAAAAATCGTCCCACAAGGTTTTGGCGCGGTCTGAAATTACTTTTTTAAAGGATTTTTCACAACTTTGACATGCTGTAACTTTGGATTCTGTAATAAACAAAAACAACTAAGTAATAGAAATGAAATTTATTCGGTATAAAATTGGTCGGACAAATTAATTAAACAATTTATTAGGTACCTATGAATGTTAATCAACCTTCAGTTACACAAGTAACCAATAACCTACTGCAAATACAAATATGTGAAACAAAAGAAAAAGTATGTACCTATACTTACCCTTAAAGCCTAGATTCGAAAGTACCGAAAGAATCGGGATTTATTATAAATCCCGGTTCTTTTTTTCGGTTAGTCCCGCTATGCTCTAGTCCCGCTATGCTCGACTCGTAAAATACCTATTAAAAAGTTTCGCTATGCACGAAATTCTTCGATTCTATGTAAACAATGGAAGGTACAGTTGGAAAGAAAAGTGTTAGAATTCAAGTTAAATATTTTATAGCGCTATTCGTATAAGTGTAAGCGTCTGTAAGTTAAAATTTGTTTTGTCTCGTTCTGACAATCAATGACAGATGAATTTCAGAGCGAAATGTTTATGAATAGAGCTGTAAGTCAATACTGGACCCACAAAATTTAACGAACACACTAACAGTTTTCTTCATCACTGCCCGCGAATGTGATTTCGTGCATAGCGAAACTTTTTAGTAGGTATTTTATGAGTCGAGCATAGCGGGACTAGAGCATAGCGGGACTAACCGCTTTTTTTACTACGAAAGAACCGAGATTTCCCGGTACTTTTCGGAACGGGATTTCCCGGTTCTATACCCTTAGCGTTAGCGTAAGCATTAGCGTAAGCGTAAGCATTAGCGTATGCGTAAGCATTAGCGTAAGCGTTAGCGTAAGCATTAGCTAACGCTAAAGATAGCGTTAGCGTTAGCGCTATCTTTAGCGTTAGCTTTACCCTTAGCGCTATCTTTAGCGTAAACGTTTTAGCGTTCGCGTTAGCGATTACGATATCGTTACCGTTAGCGTAAGCGTTTTAGCGTTAGCGTTAGAGTTTACGATATCTTTAGCATTAGCTTTAGAGTTAGCGTAAGCGTTTTAGCGGTAGCGTTAGCATATTAGCGTTTAGCGTTTTTGCGTTTAGCGTTCATTAAGCTATTTTTAAAATCAGCAAATATTCCCCATTCTGTGGTATGGCATTAAATAGCAGATTGTACATTAGCGCTGCTGAATTTCCTCAGTGTTTACATTCCAACACGGAAAGGATTGCGAATAAACCAGTGTGGTTTGTTTCCAGTATTTACAAATATATCTCTCTGCATTCCAGCTCGCACGTGGTGTCACCCTCCGCCGCCTCCCGAGCATGGCAGGGTCAGCTGTAAAGGAGTAACGTCACCGAATGGTTGGGGACTCAATGAGGGATCTAGTTGTCGTGTGAGGTGCGCGCGCGGCTGGAAGTGGAGCTCCCGCTCTAGCGCGGTGTGTAGGCGCGGCACTTGGACCTACGATCTAGGTTGTGTGCCCAAGCGCACGAAATAAATAGTGTTCTCTGTTTTTTTTATCTCTATTAAGAGGAAACGTGGGTGCTCTTTTCTCCATACAAAAAGATACAAACGCTCTCGCCTGTTTTCTTTCTGGTTAATGACCATAAAGCAATGATTTTTTACAGAAATATAAATATCAGCTACTTGTATGCCCCTATGTTTCCCTTTTTGATGATATATTATTTTTATAGGAACTAGAACCCTCAAAATATGCTCAAAATTGCCTATTCAGACCGCTGTCAACAGACGCCTAGTGTACCAATTTGACAACTATTAACGAAAAAAGAAAAACATAGGGGCATAGTATATATCCTTCTTATTCTGTTTATGAAATATCTTTTAAATTAGTCCAATATTGGAGGAAGAAATAGGCGAGAGCCAAACCTCGAAATGTGACTTTTTACACAGGCTATTTAGTCGAATCTGCAGTTGTCCTTATCGCACGAATTCGAGGGTGGAGCGCTCGCAGAGCGACAGCAGTACCTTCTTAAAATACCTAATTTTTCGCCCCCATTTCCTCTTAAGTACCTACAATATTTTCGTAAGTATTATGAAGAAGTGGAACTGTACCCATCAAATAACAATTATATTAGGGTAGGTTGGGATCAATGTGCGTGCCATTATACTTTTAACTGCATAATTAATTGTTGCTTAAAATATTAGAATTAAATTACCTATGTTATTATAATCAAGTCAGAATAATATTATAGTGCCACAAACTTATCTGACCCGGTAACGGCAGCAATGTCAGTTAACAAAACATGACAAGACTTGGCACTTTTCATAGTTATTTCGTTAGTTCCAATTAAAGCCACCGGGTCAGATAAGTTTGTGGCACTTTACCTAAGTTTTATACTTAATCTAATTTGTGATACTTACTTACTTTAGACCTAATTAAATAAAAGATTTGTTTTATAAGACGTGTTTTAATTTTGCTTATTTAATTTTATTAGATCTAATTTGAACATTTTACAAGAAAATGAGAATCCCATCAATATGAAAAAAACCGGCCAAGTGCGAGTCGGACTCACACATGAAGGGTTCCGTACCATAGACACTCCTTTGCAAAACAAGCCACGCCTCGCGCGAATTATAATTATTATTTACTTAGGCACCTATTACTTACAGATTTTTTATCATGGTTATTATGCATAAGGCTTAGGCATAAGGTTTATGTTTATGAAATTAAATGTTTTTTTTTTATTTTTATATTTGAGTTGATTGAATGAAAGGTAATTTGCGGTTTACAATTTATGACGTATTAAAAAAAACTACTTACTAGATCTCGTTCAAACCAATTTTCGATGGAAGTTTATATGGTATTGTACATCATATATTTTTTTTAGTTTTATCATTCTCTTATTTTAGAAGTTACACACATTTTACCACTTTGAAAGTGTCTCTCGCGCAAACTATTCAGTTTAGAAAAAAATGATATTGGGAACCCCCAAAATTGATAGTTTCATTTCTATTTTTGTATGAAAATCATAATGCGGTTCACAGAATACCTACATCTACTTACAAAGTTTCAACAGTATAGTTCTTATAGTTTCGGAAAAAGTGGCTGTGACATACAGACGGACAGACAGACAGACAGACATGACGAATCCATAAGGGTTCCGTTTTTTGCCATTTGGCTACGGAACCCTAAAAACGGACTCACACACGAAGGGTTCCGTACCACCGTACAATGGTGATACATATGTTACCTACACAGGTACTGGGCTGCTGAGTAAACCCCCGTTTCCACGAGCGTAATAAAATCGCGGCGGGATTTTATCGCGCACTGGATTTTCAACTCTCTGCTTAGCGCCGGGAGTTGAAAATCCAACAGTGTGTCTTTCGTCGCGCTGGGATGGACGCTGTTTTTGTTAGGTTGGATTCTCAACGCTCGGCTCAACAACGAGAGTTGAAAATCCAGTGCGCGATGAAATTCCGCCGCGATTTTATTACGCTCGTGGGAACGCCGACTAAGGCCTCATTTAGGCCTCTGCCTCGAATTTCGCGGGCAGCGGGGCGGCGGCGGCGTCGGCGCGTCTCGCATTGTCCCGCCCCGCTGTTTTCGAGGTCCGGTCCATTTGTTTTTACGCATAAAATCCTGCCGCTCCCACGCCGCCGCCGCTGCCGGCCGCCCCGCTACCCGCAAAATTCGAGGCAGAGGCCTTATGGAGACGCGGGACGTCGAGCGGCGCGGTGCGCGGCGTGGCCCGCACTAAATTCAAACTTCTCCGTAAATGAGGCCTAAGAATACCTACTCATGGTGGAATAAGCCTGCCAATAATGATGATGATGGATGATAAATTAATAACTGGGTGAAGTCCAGTTACTTGATATGAATTTTATGATAGAGAGGTAGGTACTTACTATTACATGGGACTCAAACATAGCTTGCAAAATGCGAAATGTGGGTGTACTATGCTAGTACCTACACCAACATTTCGCAAGCTTTCGCCTATACTTATAGACATAATAAGGTAAGTACACGTCTGCCTAACCCTTCGGGGAATTACAGGCTTTTTTTTTTTTTGGTAATGGCGTTTTCGCAATTGGTTCCGGGTGTTACGAATTATGAAAATAGTTAATCAATAATATTGGAACGCATCTACACTGATTAGAACTGTCAACTGTCACATTTGTCAAAAATAGAAGTTGACAGCCCGCCTTTTACCAACTTACTTCTCTTGTACTAACCACGCTCTGCTAATGGTGTACTTATCTTGTACTTTATTATATTATAGCTGATTTACTTTGGAATCCGTTTTTCCTTTAATACGACATAACCCACAATAGGTTATGGGCCCAGGCATGGAAATCACACAGAAGTAAGACAAGACACCAACAGACGACAGAAGAAAGCTCCGCGTGGGTACTAGGATTACCGGCACCGAGCAATTGTACTGAACAGAAGAAGTCGACCGCTTCCGGGTCATTACAGACGGGAATAACAGAAGAAATCTACAGAAGACATAAAAGAAAAATAGAAGATGGAAAGAAAAGACGGCGCATTAGTTCTAAATGATAACAATTGGGCACTATGGAGGTTCCAAATCACGATTGTACTAAGGTCCAAGGGGTGGTACGACGCGTTACTCAAAGAGCCGTCATCCACTGAAGGCAAAGAAGTAGACAGAAAAGCGCAAGAAATAATAGTAACAAGAATAGAAGAGAAGATACTTTCTTATTTATTGGCATGCAAATCTGCTTTTCAAATGTGGGAGAAATTGAACACAATTTATGAAGCAAAATCTAAGGTCGGAGTACACCTTATTCAACAGAAGTTTTACAGCACGGAGTTCGAGGAACCAATGGCAGCATTCATATCCAAAGTTGAGGAACTTGCCAATCAGTTAAGAAATAATGGAGAAGATCTTTCTGAGAAGATGGTAGTCACAAAGATTGTCATGAGCCTGCCTGATAAATACCGACACTTCATCTCATCATGGGAGTCAGTACCTGAAAGTGAACAGAATATGAAGAATTTGACAGCAAGATTACTTGTGGAAGAGGAGCGTACAGGAAAGGAAACTCCGTCATCATCAGCCCTTATGGCAAAAAGAAACAACAAAAAATTACAAGTCAATAAAACAGAACTAAAGTGTTTTATCTGTGGTAAAGCTGGACACTTTAAGAAAGACTGCAAAGTGCGGAAGTGTAACTTTTGTGGAAAAATGGGTCATATATACAAGGACTGCAGAAGCAGGCAAGGGCAACATAAAGGTAATCACAATGCTTTTATCCTGAATAATTACAAATTGATCCAAAATAAAGATTGGGTTTTGGATACGGGGGCGAGTGAACATATGTGTTTCAGAAGAGAGTTATTTACAGACTATACAGATATATTAGAGAATAGATTTGTAATATTAGGAGACGGTAATAAACTGGAAGTACAGGGTATAGGTAAAATAAATTTTCATGGATACAACGGCAAAGAGTATGCACCTTATATAATGCTGGATGTTTTATTTGTACCAGGTTTAACAGTAAATTTATTTTCTGTATCATGTTGCTTAGATAAAGGTTATACTATGACTTCAACAAAAGAAGGATGTCAATTTACTAAAAACAGAGAGGTTATGTGTACAGCAAACAGAGTAGGTAAATTGTATCACATGAATTTTAAATTTCATACTGAAGTGGCTTCAACATCAATTGCAGAATGGCATGAAAGACTTGCACACCAAAATATAGGTTATGTCAAGGAGATTTTAACCAAAAACAATGTAAAACATGAAGGGTTGACTGATCAATGCACAGCATGTTTGCAGGGTAAGCAAAGTAGGGTACCTTTCCAGTGTAGTGATAACAGAGCTAGTGTACCTGGAGAATTGATTCATATGGATTTATGTGGTCCAATGGAAGAAGTTTCAATAGGTGGTTCTAAATATTTTTTGTTATTCAAAGATGACTTTACGGGGTACAGGTTTGTATATTTTCTAAAAAATAAATATGAGACAAAAAATAGTATTCAAAATTTTATCATAACTTTCAAAAATGAAAGTGGGTACAAAATTCAGAAAATGAGATCAGATAATGGAGGAGAGTTTGTCAACAAAGAGGTAAGTCAAATATTGAAAGTGACGGGGATTACTCACCAGACCACAGTTGCTTACACACCCGAACAGAACGGTCGAGCTGAACGAGAGATGAGAACAATAGTAGAAGCAGCCAGAACCATGCTCCACGCAAAGAAGTTACAGAAGGAACTATGGGCAGAAGCCACTAGCACAGCAGTTTATACATTAAATAGAACAGGTAAATCACCAATTCATGGCAAGACACCGTTTGAATTATTATATAAAAGAAGTTTTAATATAGAAGAGTTGAAAATATTTGGAACAGAAGTTTATGTACACATACCAAAGGAAAGAAGACTCAAGTGGGATGCAAAGAGCAAGAAAGGAATATTTGTTGGATATGGGATAAATTGCAAAGGCTACAGAGTATGTTTTCAAAACAAAGAAGTCAACACATATAGAGATGTGGTATTCATCCAAGAAAAGACAGAAGACAAACAGAAGAGCAGAATAGTTCACATTGATTGTGAAGATGACACAAATAGCAATAGAAGAAAACACAGACAGCAGGCAGAAGACAGAAGACAAGAAGAGCAAGAAGAAGAAATAGAAACTTGGAATGACACAACAACAGAAAGTGGAAGAATAGATACAGAAGACAGAAGAACAGAAAGAGATTTACAGAAGAGAGATGGAAAAGAAGAAATCAACAGAAGAGAGACTAATATACAGCAAGAGAGTAATATACTTGAAGAAGGAGAAGAAAGAGATTTACAGACACAGGGAAAAGAAGAAATCAACAGAAGAGAGACTAATATACAGCAAGAGAGTAATATACTTGAAGAAGGAGAAGAAAGAAGTGGACACAGAAGAGAAGAGCACTATGAGTCATGTGAAGAAACAGAAGATGAAAGTTCTTTTAGTGAGTTACCAGTGGAGAAACCACAGAAGACTAGGACAAGGGAAATCAAGAAGCCAAAGAAGTATGGAGATTATTATACAGGATTTAAAGCATGCACAGAAGAACAACTAACTTATGACCAAGCAATCAAAGGAGAAGACTCACAGAAGTGGAAAGAAGCTATAGAAAGAGAACTGATAGCATTAGAGAAAAACAATACATGGATAGTAGAAGAACCACTGAAAGGAAAGAAAGTGATAGATACAAAATGGGTTCTTAAAATAAAGAAAGGAGAGAAGAATAAGGATATCTATAAAGCAAGACTAGTAGCAAGGGGTTTTCAACAGGAAGATGATTTTGACCACTCGGAGATATACACACCAGTGGCAAAATTGCCAACTTTGAGAATCCTTTTATCCATAGCCTGTAAGTACAACTTGAAAATGACACAGATGGACGTGAAGAGTGCATTCCTTTATGGGATTATAGAAGAAGAAGTATACATAAAGATACCAAATGGAATTGAGAAATATGATGGAAAAGTACTAAAATTACAGAAGTCACTGTACGGCTTAAAGAAGTCACCAAGGAACTGGAATGACAGATTCAATAATTATATGAAAGAGGAAGGGTTTATTCGAAGCAAGTCAGACTACTGCATGTACTACAAGGCGAATAAAAGATTCTACTTACTCCTATATGTCGACGATTTAATAATTATAGCAGAGAAACAGGAAGAAGTTGAGAAACTGAAACAATCTCTAAAAAGAAACTTTGAAATGACTGACATGGGTAATAAGAAAATGAAATACTTAGGAATCAATATAACAGAAGAAGAAGACAGGCTTGAACTAGATCAAAGACAGTATTTAGAAGACCTACTTAAAAAGTATGGAATGGAAGAATGTAACCCGGCGATGACACCTATAGAGACAGGCTTAATACTATCAACAGAACCAGCCAAAGACAATGATATGGTGAAAAGATGCAGACAGGTAGTCGGAAGCCTTATGTATGCTATGTTGGGCACAAGGCCAGACATCTGTTTTGCTGTTAGTTATCTGAGTAGATATCAAGTTTTTGCAGATGAAAACCTATGGAAGGCGTTAAAAAGAATACTAAGATACATAAAAGGAACATTAGACTACAAATTAATTTTCAGAAGAAATTCTAAGGATGTACTAGTAGGATATACAGATGCAGATTGGGCTGGAGATAAGCTGGAAAGAAAGTCCACTTCAGGGTACATAATGAAGCTCTTTGGTTGCACAGTATCTTGGTGCAGCTCAAAGCAACAATGTACTGCTCTATCATCAACAGAGTCAGAATATGTGGCATTAGCAAAAGGGGTAGCTGAAGGTTGTTGGATTTACAATCTAGTAAAAGAAATTGGCGTAGGTTGTAATAATTTTATTATTTATATTGATAATCAGTCAGCTATTCATGTTGCCAAAAACCCTGAAAAACATCAAAGATTAAAACATATTGATTTGAAATATCATTTTGTTAGAGATAAGGTAGAAAATAATATTGTAGAGTTAAGATATGTAGCAACGGGGAAACAAATAGCGGATATGTTTACTAAAGGTTTAAATAAAGAAGTATTTAACAAGTTGTGTAGTATGTTAAATAATTAAATTCATGGATAGATAATAGTATTACTTAATGTGTAATGTAATTTCCTAAGATAGCTACAATAGAAGATATAAATAAATATAAGTTTGTAATTGTAAAGAATGCGTACCAATTTTATTGAGGAAGGGTGTTACGAATTATGAAAATAGTTAATCAATAATATTGGAACGCATCTACACTGATTAGAACTGTCAACTGTCACATTTGTCAAAAATAGAAGTTGACAGCCCGCCTTTTACCAACTTACTTCTCTTGTAACCACGCTCTGCTAATGGTGTACTTATCTTGTACTTTATTATATTATAGCTGATTTACTTTGGAATCCGTTTTTCCTTTAATACGACATAACCCACAATACCGGGAACCTTTGTTGCTTAACCGGGCGTCGCCGTCGGCGGGGCCAGACGGGCCTCTCGCCTTGCAAAAATTTATATTAAGTAGCACGGCTAAGGGCGTCCCATAGTGGGACTCGAACCTAGGCTTAGGGCGCTACTGACTACTGAGCAAGAGGGGACTTGTAGCATCGGTTATTTGTTATTATTATTAGGGACGGTTTTTTATAACTAATCACTCCGCGCGGGCGGGCCGCCGGTGTCAAGTGTGGGGGGGTGGAATTACAGGCGTGATGTTATGCTGTTATACAGGGCTATTTTTAAATGACTAGCTAAATTTTCACAGGGTGTTCTACGCATGAATATGAACAACTTTCACTAAGGGACCCACTTTGAAATCACGAAAAAAAAACCAGCGGTTTCCTACAAAAGTTCAATACCTACTCGATCAAAATGTATGAAACAGCTGATATTTTTTTTGCGATTTCAAAGTTGGTCCATAGTGAAAGTTGTTCATATTCATGGGTAGAACACCCTGTGAAAATTTAACCTTAATGATTGCAGTTTAGGTTTACTTTTGATAGGATATCTCAGCTGAGGCAAAACGAGCCGAGAGAGAGGTCCCGAGTTGTGTAGTGTGTCCCTTTTGCTCAATTGCCAACAGATAAAAATGATAAAGATGGTAGAAAAATTTCACCAACTACAAGTAGGTAAAATAAGTTACGTATATTTTTTTAGCATTTAGATTAGTTTTAAATAATTTTATTTATAGGTATATAAGTAAGCTCCATGAGTAAAATAGTCAAAATAATATAATTTTGATAAATGTTTGGTAGCTATCATATAATTAGTCTGGTAACACTGAAATCTGACATCAAAGGTTTCATGGCGGTTTTTTTTCTTTTTCAATTTAGATAGCGAAAATGGTGAGAAAGTGTTGCATCAAGAAATGTAAAAGTGAATGTTATGCTGGTTGTGGCATTTAATTTCACAGGTAAGGAACTTGTAAGGAATGACAAATATTTAAATAAGTCTCGATAAAAGACTTAAAATTGTCTAAGTAGTGTAACCATGCTCTAGACGTTTTGTAGACAGAATACTTAGTGTCTTCTATCTACAAAAGCTTTAAGTAGTGTATTTCTGATTAAAACTATTAATATTAGGCGCATAATAAATACAATTTGTACTTATGTATCGCATGATTGAAATAGCATTATTTTTATGTTGGTTACAGCTTTCCATCCAAAGAACAAATTCAACAAATAGGGTTGGATGTAATTCCAGAATCATTTTATTTCCCTTTGCTTCAATTACATACTTACCCAAACCAGCTCTGTAGAGTAAACGAAAAAAGAGCAAGAAAGTACCAGGGTCCCAGAACGAGATTCTATATGCCTACTTCATTATAAGCCACGTATACCTACGTGATCACATTTGATGATTCGCCACAAGACGAGTCTCACCAATATTGTAGTCCTTCCTTCTTGCCTCAAAAACATGGGTAGGTACACGATTCAACACCGACATAGAACACAATAATGTTCAGCAAAGAGTAAAGTAAGTCAGTTTCATAAACTTCCCCTTGGATCTCTGTGGAGTACAGACGTGTTATAAGTTTTATTTATTGACTGTTTTACAATTAATTTACGTTTTTATTTAAATTAATTCTCGGAATAAAATTAGAGCTACATAAGATACAGGAGGTGTAACGGAGCGCAGCGCACAAAATCAAGGCACGCACTCACACAGAAGGCGGCTATATAATAAAACGCACACAGCACGCACGTGAGTACTCTGTACACATACTTGCATAAAAGTCGTGAAAGAGACGCCGCTATCTCGCTATCCTGTTTCGATTGATAAGCTATGCGAGAGTAGTGCAGACTGTTTGAGTAAAAAGTGCGCACTCGTGTTACCTGAGAGGTCTTGTTGGGTTGGACGGAAAGTAAAAACATTAGAAACCACCGATAGCGACCAGACAAGCTTGACCTCTATTATAATTGTGTGCTAATTCGCACCTTTAGCCATCACTGCTACTTATCGTGTCTGCCGCCCTGGTACTAAGCCCCGGTAAAGATGCCCACTGACCGCAAGCCCCCCGCCACTCTGCTACCGACGTCATCTGTTGTTGAGTCTATGGACGAAGCCCCGGAACGTGCTCGTCTCGCTGCTAAGGAGTCGCCTTTGCACCAGTGTGTCTCGGCGCCTGATCTATCAGTAATTGCTACGGAACGGAGTAAAAAACGGAAGTTTGATGGTGTTGATGAAAATGAAAGCGCTATAACGATGAACGCGTTCTCTGATTTTTCGAAACTGCAGGAGAGTCGTTTTGAAGACCTTCTGACAAAATTAAACAATATTGTGGAGCAAAATATTGAGTTAAAAAGGAGTGTGGAAGTCATGTCAAGCAAATATGATGAGTTCTTGACTCGTATTACTTGCCTTGAGTCGGAGCGGAAAGAAGATAAAAAATATATTCATCAGTTGGAGGAGAAAATTGAGTACTTGGAGCGCAAGTCTCGCTCGGCGGGCTTAGAGGTTCGCAATGTTCCCAAATTAAACGGGGAAAATAAGGATCATCTTTGCAACCTGGTTGTAAATATGGGGAAGACTCTTGATGTCAAAGTTCAACACTCAGATATTAGAGACATAAATACAGAATCAATGCTAAAGACAACTCCAATCCAATCATAATAGAACTTAATACAGTGATTCTCAAGGACAAAATCGTCACGGGAGTAAAGAAGTTCAACAGATCTAGGGATAAGATAGAAAAGCTCAACACCACCCACTTGGGTCTCCAGTCTTCAGCACAACCGGTTTATGTCTCAGAAAACTTAACTTATAAAAGTCAGCGGTTGTTTTACGCGGCAAGACAATTTCAAAAAGGGCATGGATATAATTTTTGCTGGACTTCTCACGGTATTGTCTATCTCCGTAAATCTGTAGAAGATCAGCAAATTCGTATTAACTCCGAGTCTGACATAGAGAAACTAAAGAATGTTGCATGACTAGGTCTTTATCTTATTTGTAAAATGTTTGTCTTTCTGTTAATTTTGCATGCTAATCCTAGGTTTTTAAAGTTATTTTTCTTTTTTGTACTTGTTTTTAGTATCACAATAACATTCGTTGTATCTCGGAATCAAATTTCAAACTACTTGTTTTGTTTAAGTACACACCAACAAACACACACATCAAACAGCAAATTCACCTATATACATAATTCATACGCACCGATAAATACTTTAATTCTACTATGCCATTTCTCAATGTTTGACCAGTTGAAAACAAAAACCAGATTCTTTGACCAATTTTTACCTCTAATTGAAATTCGATAACTTGATCGACGTAACTAAAAATATTGACACCTTGACTGTCTCCAAGGCTCTTACATGTGACTTAGATAAATGCCATAAATTAATTTTAACGGACATAAAAGGGCTCACAGTCTTGACACAGAACATCCGTAGCATTAATTGCAATATTTATGGATTGGAAACAATGCTACAAAGGCTAAAAGTGGAATGTGACGTTCTAGTACTCACAGAGTGCTGGTTAAAAAAAGGTGACACAATTCCCAAACTAACGGGCTATCGATCTTTTGCAACTAAAGCAAACTACAAACAAAACGATGGCGTCGTAGTTTACTGTAGAGAGCATTTAAACTTCATTGTTGAAGAGCCAGATTTTCAGGAAGGAAACTGTCTAGTACTCAAAAATGATGTCACAGCAATTGTTTCACTATACCGCTCCCCATCTTATAAAAATCTAGATAATTTCTTAGGCTCCCTAAGTAGTACTCTGTCGAAGTTATCACATTGCAATAATATAATTGTAATTGGGGACATTAATATTGCAATAAATGAAGACAAAATAGAACTTCCTGGAGAAAGATATCTCACGTTAGCTGATTCTCATGGACTTCTACCGGCACACACTGAGATCACACGTGCGGCAAGCGGTACGTGTATTGATCACGTCTTACTCAAAACCCAAAATTTGAGCACGACCCTTGTACCCCAAACTACCTTGACCGATCACTATCCTGTTCTCCTTTGTTTGAATCTTAAGCATACACGTAACTACGCCACAAATACTTTAACAAAAGTAGATTTTGAGAGCTTAGGGAAAGATCTTCTCAGCGTTGACCTTAATCCTATATTACTAACACAGGATCCCAACGTTGCCACAGACTACCTCATAAATAGCATACAGTTGTCAATAGAAAAGAACACAAAATTGGTTAGTCAGTCAAGGCGTAAAAGAATAATAAAACCGTGGGTCACGCCGGGGTTGTTGCGATGCATGAGAAACCGAGACCAATTACATGCAAACTATAACAAGTCACCTAAAAACGAAATTCTAAAAGCTACATACATCCGCTATAGAAATTACTGTAACCAAGTTTTAAAGAAAGTTAGGATATCTTACGATAAAAATCAGGTTGAAATGGCTGGTAATGACCCAAAAAAATTGTGGAATGCTATTAAAAGCATCACTAATACAAAAAAGGACAAAGACTGTCCTTCTGAATTATTAAAAATATGTTCCTCTCCTCAGAAAACTGTGAGTGAAATGAACAACTATTTCATAAATGTAGGCAAGTCTTTAGCGGAAAATATAATACAGACACATAATACGTACGCAGGTAATCTCTCATCAGCTCACCCTGCAAATGATTCTACATTATACTCCTTCTTTCTCAGGGATACCAATGAAGAGGAGGTTGCTCGTCACATAGATGGACTGAAGACTGAGTGTTCGGTAGGCTGGGACAGCATTTCTAACAAACTATTAAAACAATATAAAGAATTCCTAGTCCCGCCTCTAACAGTAATTTTCAACAGATGTCTTGAGTCTGGCACCTTCCCACAAGCCTTTAAAAAATCAGTCGTGCGTCCCATAGATAAAGGAGGAGATCGAGACCGTTTTAATAACTACAGGCCAATTTCAATTCTACCCTCTTTGTCCAAGATTCTTGAAAAAATAATTAATAGCAGACTTGTCAAATATCTTGAACAAAATAAACTTTTTTCTGAGAACCAATTTGGCTTCCGTGCAGGGAAATCCACTGATGAAGCAGTCCATAAACTGACTAGTTATATCACAACCAAGTTGGATAAAGGAAAAAAGTGTCTTTCGGTTTTTCTTGATCTCGCAAAAGCCTTTGATACAATTTCTATCCCTAAACTTTTGCAAAAATTAGAAAAACTTGGTATAAGGGGAATTCAGCTTCAGCTCTTTCAGAGTTACTTAACTGGACGTTCTCAGCGTGTACGGGTGGGTAACTACTGCAGTGAGGAACTTCCTGTATCGTACGGAGTTCCACAGGGCAGCATCCTAGGACCTACTTTATTTCTCGTATACATCAATGATCTTACAAACCTATGTATACCATGTGGTGAAATAATCTCGTATGCAGATGATACTGCCCTTCTATTCTCTGCCGATACTTGGAATAGGGTCTTCGATGCTGCTCAGGTCGGTTTCAATATGGTTCATGAGTGGTTACATAGAAATATTCTTACCCTTAACACTGAAAAAACAAAATACCTAGCGTTTTCTATCCGCCAAAAATCTGGAATCAATAAAAAACACCACATTATTCCACACAGATGTGTATCCAAAGCAAACTGCAGTTGTAAACCGCTAGAGTGCGTTGATAAAATAAAATACCTGGGTATTACAGTTGACTGTCATTTGAGCTTTAAAGAACATATTAAGGTATTGTCTTCTAGGGTACGTAAACTTATCTACGTCTTCAAAAATCTTAGGCACGTCACAGATGCGACTTTATTAAAAAGGATTTACCTAGCTTTATGCCAATCCGTCATTTCATACTGCATATTATCCTGGGGTGGAGCTCCTAAAACCACTATCAAGAGCTTAGAAATTGCTCAACGTGCGATTTTAAAAGTGAGCAATTTTAAGCCGATCTTGTTCCCGACAAGAACACTTTATGAGTACTGCCAAGTCTCTACTGTTAGGCAATTATTCATAGAAAGAATTGTTTTGAAGAAACACAGCGAACTCGTTTATGACCCAGTACTTACTAACAAGCGCCGAAAGCACGAGGTATGTACACGATCCTATGAGCCCAAAACATCTTTCATAAGAAGATTTTACACAGTTATCTCTCCTTTTCTTTACAATAAAATAAATAAAGAACTCAATATACAGGGTGTTTGGTGCATCGTTTGCCAAATTGAATTGGCCGAAAGAAGAGGTCATTTGCTATCGCTTCAGGCTCAAGTACTCATTTTTGGCCACACCGGTTTTTTTATTACAACTTTCTAATTTTTATTTTGAAAAAATCCAAAACTCAGCATTAAAGCTAAAATTAAAAAAAAAGTTTTAAGTGTAGTCTTCAAATTTCATTTTTATTTACATATGTACTGTTGTATGGCTCTATCAAATTTAAAATTACTTGCAAGTAACATCTAGTTTTTTTTTAATAAATCACAAAGTTTTTGGAAAAATAAAAAATGAACTTAAAACTCAACTTTAAATAGCTATAAAAAAAATAATAAAAGCGATCAGGATCTTCGAATTATTTTAAAAAGTTCTCTAGTCTGTCCCCTTTCCAACGGTATGTAATGTGTTAAAAAACTCTTTTAATATCTTTAATAATTAGCTAAATGTGTAGTCGAGACACATCAGGCTGATATTGGATATTACGTTTAAAACACTAGTTTTCGCATAAATTACATGCTATTAGTAGATAGATACTGTTATCTCACGTCTTACGTAGTCTCTTATCTCGTTCTTACATAGGGAACTTTCCTCGAAATTGAAAAAAAAATACATTATTACAAAAATAATCATTTATTAATAAGTAATTTAATTACATACTAATCTTACAAGTCTTGTTCAAACTGTCTACCACTATTGCGTATGCACGCGCGACATCTTCGTCTTATCTCAACTGTAGTGGTGCGTAAACGCATTTCTGCTTTGATCGTCATGAAAGCCGCCTCAATGCGTTGGACTAAATCATCTCTTGTCTCAACTTCCGTGGCGTAGACGAGTTCTTTGGCCCGTCCCCAGACGTAAAAATCCAACGGAGTTAAGTCTGGAGAACGTGGAGGCCAAGGAATAGGGCCATCCCTCCCAATCCATGAGTCCGGGAATGCATCATTCAAGTACTCCCTGACGGTTATTCTCCAATGAGCGGGACAACCGTCATGTTGGAAAACAAAAGACCTGTCTTCACTGAAAATTGGCAAATCAGCTAATAATAAGGGCAACTCTGTTTGCAGAAATTCTAAGTAATTATCCCCGTTCAGGTTGTCAGGTAAGTAGTGTGGTCCAATTACATGATTTGCAATGACTCCTGCCCAAACGTTCACACTAAATCGTCTCTGGAATGACCTTTGTCGTTTTACGCGTGGGTTTTGATCTTTTGCTGTCCAGTGGTGTAAGTTATGTAAATTGAGGATTCCCTCTTTAGTAAATTTGGACTCATCCGTCCACAGAATTCTTTTTAAAAAGACCGGATTATCCACGTCTGAATGCAGTAAAAAACGACAAAACTGGACACGGTTATCAAAGTCTTGATTCTCGAGACCTACAACAAATAAAATACGCGTAAGAATGCATTACTTTCTCGCAAGATTTTTTTTTATTGTTTGTAAAAAGTACGGGCAGTACAATGTAAAAGACAATGGCCTGACCGCTGAAGGTTTATGACATCTGGCAGAGTGACGTCAAAGCCGCTACCTGCTGCTGCGTCGGGTACGCGGTAAAGCTAGAAAGGGTTCGCAATCTACGTTAGCGCCTACGGTTGTGAGTCTATTAATTTAAAAATTACGTACCTTGCACCGGAGTGTAATGGAAAGCATGTTTGTTATTTTGGCGAAGTACTCGCCATACTTTCCAGATCGAAATTCCCAGTAATGCAGCTACATTTCTTATGCTTCTAGTGGGATCTTCTTCAAACAGTGCCAGAATCTGTTCATCTACGTCAACATTATGACGCACTACAATCCCTCTTGGTTCACTAGCAGTCAAATTACCAGTCTCACGTAAGCGTCGATAAGTGTTCTGGAAAGTATGGCGGGAAGGCAATCGTCTATTGGGAAAGCGTTCCTGATAAATTCTTTGTGCTTCGCGAGCAACACCATCGGCTCTTCCATAAGCCATCAAAATATCAGCGTATTCTTCATTAGAGAATGTAGCCATATTGTAACACAAAAAAAATCACGAAAGTTAACACAAACACCCACAAAACTCAATGAAAAGATAACAGTAACAGAAATTAACAGTAACAGAAAATAACAGTAACAGAAAATAACACAACAACAACAAGGGGTTAGTTTTCAGAGACAGTCAAATAACGACTAACAAACTTAACCAATTTGCGGCCAACCCAATAACAAAAAGAGACAGATAATGAATTCTACTGTGTAGGAGGGAGATAGCAGGCTTTACCTGCTTCGTATGTATTGTTTACGCGAAAACACTTATTTATCCCGAATATGCAATAGTTTGATGGTGCGTCCCGATACACAAACTTAGCGTATTAGTGAACTTACTGAAACATTTTTTAAACACATTGCATACCGTTGGAAAGGGGATAGACTAGAGAACTTTTTAAAATAATTCGAAGATCCCGATCGCTTTTAGTTTTTTTTTTATAGCTATTTAAAGTTGAGTTTTAAGTTCATTTTTTATTTTTCCAAAAACTTTGTGATTTATTAAAAAAAAACTAGATGTAACTGGCAAGTAATTTTAAATTTAATAGAGCCATACAACAGTACATATGTAAATAAAAATGAAATTTGACGACTACACTTAAAACTTTTTTTTTAATTTAAGCTTTAATGCTGAGTTTTGGATTTTTTCAAAATAAAAATTAGAAAGTTGTAATAAAAAAACCGGTGTGGCCAAAAATGAGTACTTGAGCCTGAAGCGATAGCAAATGACCTCTTCTTTCGGCCAATTCAATTTGGCAAACGATGCACCAAACACCCTGTATATCCACTCAACAAAACTTTATGTAAGAAAAAGGTACATAATTATCTAATTGGCCTTTCATATGAGGAAACAGAGAACCTATTCATTGTTCAGAAATAGTCACTTAAACAATTTTATTATATTTCTTTTTTCGGTAACGTATCTACACTACTCAAACACCCCAACACTTTTCACAACTATACACTTACACAAAATCAGGCAAACAAACACACACACACACATATACTCCTTTGTTTTTTGTTTTTTAATTGTTTCAGTTTTTCTTGTTCACAATAATTCATTGATGAATCTTTTTGCAAGTCTTTTTGGGCTAATATATGTTTTAATGTCAGTTTTGAGGGGTTTGGCGCTGTATGCCGAGATACAGGACTCGTCCTAGTTCGGCTGCAGATGCTCCCATGTTAATACTCCTAAATACTAGCCTAATAAGTATGTGTAAATAAGTATGTGTAAAAAAAATAAAGGAGCTTTCGAAAAAGGTCCATTTCTCTAGGTATAGTTTTTTTTATTTCTAGTTTGATCATTTCACTATTATTTAATTACAATATGTTTGTAACCTAATACAAACAATAATTTGAAATCACTTAGGGTCAACCGGACGCAAATTATCTCTGTGTAAACGAATTTTCCTGTTTGTCATAAAATGTTTGGTCACCCTATTAGAAGGAGATAAACTGCATCAATATGACATATCTCTCTCTGCTCGTGTTTTTGGTATGAGAGCTCAGTCCAGTTCAAACCCTTATTGATTAGATGACGAATCAAACTTTATTATTTTTTAGAATGGCAATCACAGTTTAGCTCGTTCAGAAGTGGTAGGCTACTGTTGGAGGTTGTATGCATCACAGAGCATAATCTCTATGTAGCGTTGCTATGGAGTTTTTCCTAACAGTCTTGTCATTCCTTGTAACTATCGTATTGTGTAACATCTATTAACTAATATATTATATAACAATATAATGTGTGTTCAATCACGTTCTCATTAGCACCTTAGACTGTACCTCACCAGGTACCAAACTATCAATTGGTAGCAGAGCGTGGTTTGTTCGAGGAACGATGTCATCATCGTATCGTATAGAACCACTTAGTAAAACTAACTATGATACCTGGTGCATACAGGCTGAGGCCATCCTAATAAAAAATGAGCTATGGGAATACGCGAGCGGAGCCACAAAATTATCCGTGAACGCGACTGCAGAAGAGACAGATAAATTCCTGAAAAGGGACACGATGGCTCGTGCGGAGATCATGCTATTGATGTCTCCACCTCAGCTTAAGCAGATAACTGGCTGTAAAACATCTAAAGAGGTTTGGGACAAGTTAAAGTCTGTTCATCAAAGTTCGGGACCTGCACGAAAAGCAACGTTGCTTAAACAGCTCGTTCTGAAGAAAATGGCTGAAAAAGACGATGTGCAAGATCACTTAAGCAATTTTATGGATGTGGTTGATAAACTAGCAACAATGGGTGTGGAAATCCATCCAGAACTATTAAGCATTATGATGCTGTATAGCCTGCCACAAAGTTTCAAAAATTTCAGGATTGCCATCGAAACTAGAGACAGTTTGCCAAGTCCAGATAATTTAAAGATTAAAATTGTTGAAGAAAGTGAAGCCAGAAAGAACAGCAACAATACAGATAATACTGAAGATGCTTTTTATAGCAGAAATAAAAGACAAGGAAGTAACAATAACAGCGGAACTTTCAAGTTCAGATGCAACAAATGCAAAAGAAAGGGACATAAGGCTTCTGAATGCCAAGCGAGAGCCGGATATAGTGAAAATGATAATTCAAATCATGAAAGTTTTAATGTACAACCAACTTGCTTAACGACTGCGAAGCATTTCAAGAAAAATATTTGGTGCCTCGACAGCGGATGTACATCTCACATGTGTGGCGATGAGGAAAAATTTGACAACATAAATAGTGAGTCTGGAACATTGAAACTAGCATCCGATCAGTATGTTACTGAAGTAAAAGGCAAAGGAAAAATCACAGTTAGAGTGAAGAATGGACAATACGATATAAATAATGCTCTATATGTACCCGAATTGTCCATGAACTTGTTTTCAGTTGGAAAAATCACTGTTATTGGATACACTGTAGTATTCCAGAAAGATCAGGCATTAATAAAGAACAGTGTCGGCAAGATTATTCTCAAGGCAAATAGAGAGAATGATTTGTACTACATGAGATTTGACGAAGTAGAAAAGGCCAACGCAGTAGAAGAAGATACAAATATTATGAAGTGGCACAAGAAACTCGGACATTTAAATGAATCTGACCTGAAAGCAGCATCCAAGAAAGAACTAATAAAAGGATTAGAAATTAAAGAAAAGGAAAAGCTGGGAGACTGTGAAATATGTCTGAAAGGAAAGATGACGAGTTTACCATTTAATACCTCAGACGGTATAAAGACAAGAGAACCACTGGAAATTATACATACTGACGTGTGTGGACCCATGCAAGTCGGAACTCATGCTGGATCAAGATACTTCGTGACTTTTATTGATGATTTTACAAGATATTGCTGTGTATATTTCATGAAAAATAAAAGCGAGGTATTCCAGATATTCACAGAATACAAAAACATGGTCGAAAATGCATTAAAGCATAAAATAAAATACCTACAATCGGACAATGGTACCGAGTACATAAACAAAAATTTTAATGATTATTTAATGCGACATGGAATACAACGCAGATTAACGTCACCCTATACACCTCAAAGTAATGGACTTGCAGAGCGAAAAAATCGAACATTAGTCGAGAAAGCGAGATGTCTAATGCTTGAATCAAGTGTTCCAGAGGAACTGTGGGCAAATGCCATTCATACAGCAAATTATATAACGAATAGATGCCCAACTAAAGCCCTGAATGGACAGACACCTTTTCAAAAATGGATTGGTCGTGAACCATCTGCAAGACACCTACGTATATTCGGTCAGAAAGCGTTCGTTTTAAGGAAAGGACCTAAAAGAGGATGGAAATTTGCTCCTCGAGCCACCGAAGGCGTATTTGTTGGATATGCAAAATGTGCCAGAGGGTACAGAATCTTCATCCCTGATTCAAAAGAATTCATAATAAGCAGAGACGTGAAATTTGTAAATACCATGTTTTACAGAAAGGCATATGCAAATTTTGAAGAAACAAGGGAGAATAGAAGAGATATAAATAAAAGAAATTCTGATCAGACAGTAAAACCTAAAAAACAACAAGAAGAAGAAACAACCGAGAATATAAAAATTGACTTCAAAATGAAACATAAATTACCAAAATCTGACGCAGTACCTAGTTTTTCGACGCAGTATGAAACCCCATCATTGACACACCTTGATACTCCACCACACGACGTTTTCGGAGACACGTTCAATGATGCACTTGATGAATTTAATGAAAATGTTGATGAAGCAGTAGTCGAACATCATGAAGAACATGAAGCAACCGAGCGTGAAAAAGTTCATGATGATGCCAATAACAAAAAACAATCTCAAAGAAGAAGACAGTTGCCAGTATGGGCTCAGGATTATGAGATGGAAGGCAGAAACGACAAGGAAAATATTTCTAATAAAATTTATGCGAAGAAGAAGAAGAAGAGGGAGACGAAAGGTACTGGCGTGATGCTATAAAAGCAGAAAACAAAAGAGTGTAGTCTTATCAACAGCCGAAGCAGAGTACACGTGTGTAGCTGAAGCTGCTAAGGAAGCAATCCATTTAAGACGTTTAATAAATGACATATCAGAATGGAGGCAACCCATCGTCAAAATATATAATGATAATCAGGCTGCTATACAATTGACGAAAAATCCTATGATTGGTTCTAAGACAAAACATATTGATATGAAACTACATTTCATACGACAGTTGAAAGAAGTTGAAATAGAATAACGTCCTAGTACCCACATGGAGGCAGATATGTTGACTAAGAGTTTATCTGGACCAAGACTTAATGGATTGAGATCCTCACTTGGTTTAATATAGCGATCATGCTAGTGATGAGGAGGAGCATGTTGGAGGTTGTATGCATCACAGAGCATAATCTCTATGTAGCGTTGCTATGGAGTTTTTCCTAACAGTCTTGTCATTCCTTGTAACTATCGTATTGTGTAACATCTATTAACTAATATATTATATAACAATATAATGTGTGTTCAATCACGTTCTCATTAGCACCTTAGACTGTACCTCACCAGGTACCAAACTATCAGCTACCTATTTAACAAATTCAAATCTATAATTAATGTATTATTTCATGAAAAGCTGATAAAAATGATCTCTTATCTTATTCAACTTTGAATCTCTTTATCATTCCTAATAATTTATTTTGAAAAAAAAATAGTTCCATTAGTACCAAAAATCATTTTGCTACGCTAGCTTTAAGTTTAGTTTTCCGAACGAAGCAATTTCAAAAATAGAATCCAGTGTGTGTGACATTTGCGGCCGTTAATTGTTTTGAGTTCGTCAACCGGATTGTTGGAAGAAAAAAAAGTAATAATTTAGCTAATAGCTGAAAGTTAAAATGATTAGTTTGTTATATTAAACAACAGTATCGGATTCTATGCAATACGTGTTCCATAGATTTAGAAATAACAATGGGATCCAACACAAGTAAAACAAATATTAATGAAGCACAAGCACCAACTCTCGTCAAACAAGCGTCTGAAACGTCTAACTCGTTCTTGAGCGAAGCAGCGATAAAGAGTGAGTTGGACGTTTCAGACGTTTGTAATAACTCTGATCCTCGATCCCCAACACCAGAAATTTCAAGGACTCCGCTACAGGTGCGTTTATGAATTATTCTACGATAGGAACACAGAATTCCCTCCATTTCTTTTTTTGTTGTGTTCGGAACGTGTGGCCATTTCCCGACTATGTTGAGGCCGGCTTCCAGTCCAACCAGATGCAGCTGAATACCAGTATTTTACATGTAGCGACTGCCTGTCTGACCTCCATAACCCAGTTAATATGTAATGCGTACCCCTTGGCAAAACTGGTTGTCCGACTTTCGGGCTTCTGACGACCCGTAACTTCTGTCAAAGATCAAAGACAGTCGGGACCAACGACTTATCGAGCTTTCCGAGGCACAGAGGGGTCTTGGTATGTAAAGATTATCACGCATACCCTGACCAACCCCGGTAAGCGTAGCTTAACTGACTGTCTCAGAATACCTTGCTAATTTATTACATTTTGGCTTTCAGAACAAGTCCACTGGTAAACACAATATCACTAAAAACGTTGATCTGAGGAAGACTTTCGAAAATGGTAATGGTGAAGAAAAACTGATACATAACAATCCTATTCTTTCTGCTGTGATAAAGAACCATTTGCAGTCTTATGACCCGCGCTCCCCTACACAGGACTTTGAACGCACACCCATTGTAATTTCAACAAAGACAGATGAAGCAGGTCACGAAAAGAAATTATTAAGACTACAAAGTGATAATGTTAACTGTGCCAGTCCTGTGTTGAATGTGGAAACTGATGACAATTGTGACACCTGCGCTGAAGCATGTGAAAATAGCCCAGATTTAGTTGTATCCCGAAACTTGTGTGAGGGATTCTTTAATGTAACTTTAGATGATCCATTAAAAGAACCGGAAGAGCCATTAGGAGCATCCACAGCTTCTTATGAAGCATTAGAAAACCACATAACGAGCGAAGGTCAACATAAACTTAAATTTTTGGAAACAAACTTTGAATATGTAGAAAATGATAAATTTGAAGATAGTGAAGAAATTATGAACAGTATTGGAGATACCGATACTATAAATGAAGATGAGGATGATGGCGCAGTATTTCAGATCCTTGATGATGATCCTCGGTCACCATCAATAGGTATTGAGAGAACACCTATTGTTGTAGCTAAAATTGAGGACTCAAATGTTGAAACTATGTCAGATGATACTTTGATGAAAGTATTACAGAGCACTAATGTAGAACTTCGCCAAACGAATGCCAAGACAGAGAAAAATGTTGATGGGCTGCTCATATATGAAGATGAAACAACTAATCTGAATGAGACACCAAAGAAGTCGAAGTCTGCTAGTAACAGTGGCTCCAGAACTCCACTGTCATGTATGAAGAACAAGGCCGATGTGGGACACACACGATCTAAATCAGCCAACACTTTGTATGATCCCAAAACCCAGAAGATTGGTTCTAAAATTCCTAAAAGAGTGTCACATATTCCACGATTGAAGTGTTTAGCAAAGCAAACCAACTTGATGCCTGCAGAGAGTAGTGTTTCTTTGAAAAATATTTCTAAAGCTGCAGCATTAGGTGGAGATTGTGAGAATACACCTCCCCATTCACATCGCGATCGTTGGGACAAAGACAACAGCATTGTACTTTGAAATTGATTCATAGTAACTAGCAATAGCAATTTTTCATTCTAAGGTTTTAAGAATATCCTACAGCACACTAATATTATTAGTGTCTGCGTGTGTGTCTTTGTGGTCTGTTTGCTTTGCTGTTGTCTGCGGCTGCAGTTGTCATTGGGACAAAGACAACAGCATTGTACTTTGAAATTGATTCATAGTGACTAACAACAGCAATTCTTCATTCTATGATTTTATAAGGTTTTATATTTACTATTATGTTTATTGTGAAATGTGACTTTTGAATAACATTAGAATGAATAATTTCTTGTATTGACATCATGCTTTGCTATATTATTTAAAATTAATTATCAATTATTATTGTCTACAATATATAAGTAATTTCCGACTCTCAATATAAAAAACATAACTCATAATATTATTGTTGTCTCTTCCTAGCAGTAAATGTATGACGTGAAATAAATGTTTTTTTGATAATTTGCATTCAATTCATGTGAAGTTTTAATTGTTTAGGTATTTATTTTATTGGTTCACAACAAAATATTGTTGACACTTTACACAGGTACCATGCGAAAGTGTTTAAGCAACAGTGAAAGGCAAACTCAGCATGCTTATAAGGTTGTACAAAAAAAAAATCTAAAAGTAATCTAGTCATCTGAAAGTGTAACAATATGGGGTAGGTAGAATACTTATTATTATGTAAACACAACACATCTCATCATTTAGTAGTAGTAGTATTTAAGACATTAGACATTTTGTTTTTAGTTTGCCCAAAATTTCAAAGTGCACATCAATTGAATGGATCACTGTATGTAGCTGTAATTTACGACCTCATAACCTTGCTTATAGGGAATTGGCGCCTAGAACTGTTCTTCTTTGCGGTGGGCAGTGGTGTTATGGGACTGCGAGAAATTCTTGACTCCAAACTAAATCTAGGGCTAATTTGGGAGAAAACAGATCTTCGCTAGTTGGCCTAGTAATTTTTGAGATATAATGTGACCAAGCTGGGGAGACGCTCTCCAGATCGGCCACCTATAAACCCTTAGAACTTTGAACCAGTGACCGACAATTTTTTTGTGTTAGGTAACACAATTAAAATCCCTGATGGTGGCTATGCCAGTGTCAGCCACACTCGCCGTAAGCCAGTGGATAGAGAATTTTTATGTATGAACTACACCAGGAACATATAGGAAGTAGTTAGGTATGGCACAGCCTGGGGAATCGCTAATGATACATAGACGTAGGTATAAAAAAAGGAGGACCGCGCCACGCATACCGAAAGGAAGCACCGTACCGATCTATGTGTGCTTGATTTGAGTAGCTGCAAAGACGCCGTCGCTCGTGTCACGTAATGGCGGCCGGTCGGCATACTATGATGCAAATGTGTGCGTGAGGCGTGTTTGTATAAACGGTCCAGCTTGCTGTGCTTCACTTTCAATATGCGCGGCGCGGAGTCCTCCTTTTTATGATATTGCTTTTGCCCGCGACTTCGTCCGCGTTTCCGTCGTTTTTCGTAAAAAAGTACCATAATATGTATAATGTCCTTCCTCACGGTTCAGTGGTTTTGATGTAACAGACAGATTAACTTTCGTATTTTAGTAGGGAAATATATTATGTCAATCCACAATACTGTTGAAAAATATCGCAATAAGGAACCGCAGAATATTATTATTAATAGCTGTGCCCGCGACTCCGTCAGCGTGTCCTTGTATGTTATTAAGTTAATGTATTGGACTGCTAAGCTATCGGGAGTTACACGTGTTATTGTGAGTCAACCATAAAAGATAGACATATGCTGTTGTGGGATATTTTTTAGATAATTTTATGTAGAACATTTCCGTCATAAATGATTTCTATGTAGCTTTAACCATTAAGGCTGCACACACGACGGAAGCTTAAAAAATGGAGCAACTTCTCCCGTTTTCCCAACATTTCCCTTCACTGCTCTGCTCCTATTGATTGTAGCGTGATGAAAAGTATACTATAACCTCCCCAGGAGTATGAAGAATAATTGTACCAAGTTTCGTTAAAATCCGTCGAGTAGTTTTTGTTTCTATAAGGAACATACAGACAGACAGACAGACAAAAATTTTACTGATTGCATTTTTGGCATCAGTATCGATCACTAATTACCCCCTGATAGTTATTTTGAAAATATATATCATGTACAGAATTGACCTCTCTACAGATTTATTATAAGTATAGATGTGTTTCCATTAGACAACGGTATTTTATAAAGTTGTATTTCAAATTGTTGTAATTCAATCAAAACAAGAATTTATTTCAATCGTTTTATTTTCTATACTGACAACACTTAATACATACAATCTGCGTTAAATATTGCAAACGCAAAACATCCTTTTGAAGTAAATATTAGGCAAGTTAATAAATAACAAAAATTATGCAAATCACAATATAATTTTCATGTACATTTAAAGCAGTACAGCGTTGCTAGCTTCTTGGAATGGTTTAAAATTGAACACCAAAAATGGAGATGGTTACTGGTTAGATAGTTATACAAAAATAAGCCCCATAAAAATAATAACACTATTGTAGAATGTAACCCCTCGCAAAGACCAGAGTCCATTAACACTTTGATGGACACGAACTAGACAACAGAAGTTTTGTTGTTATTACTGCTATGGCCGTATAGTATCCTTCAAAGCGTCCCTTCACGCGTCGCTATGTACTAATTTATAAACCCAAAACCCCAGGGGCGGGGGATTTACTTATGATGATTGGTTTTCCATCGGATGATGTTTTTTTTACACTTATATATATGTAATATAAGTATTATATACCTATTATGTAAAGGTTTTTTCCTTACGAACACCCGTGTGTTCACTTGACGTGTGAAGGGTTAATATAATTATTAACAGGTTTTTCGAAAAAGTACCTACGTTATGTAGGTACAACTTCGGAAATGCTATGATGTATTATGTAGGCTACATACATCATAGCATTTCAAGGGGATACATTCTAACCGACGAGTATTTTAATTAGGTAAACAATAATACTAACATATACATAAATTAAGTAGAATCTTTCAGCGCCCGGTTCCTTTAGAATCCTCGTAGAACAGCTAAAAGCAAAAACACATAAGAATATTGTTAGGTATTCATATTGCATAAATATTTCAAAAATCAACAGCTTGATAGTAACAAACCAAACTACACTATGTTATATTTAGTAATTGGACTACCATACAAATAATAATATTAATTTATGCTTACACATCAAGAATTATGAGGTCTAAAATCTATTTCAAGAACTTGAATACTCTTTTAATTAAGATTTGAGAGAGAAAAAGAAAATGCTAAATCTTAGGGATTTCGCTCACTAGTAGTCCAAGTCCAACACTATGCCAATGTTCTATGAAACTCATAAGAAACTATTCATTCTATCGCGCCGCTTAGAGGTCTATCCACACATCAGGGCCGTGTCCGGGGCGTGGACGGACCGTGCTTCGTCAGGGGCTCAAAAAAGACACGTCTGTGACGGACAGCGACCGAGTTACAATGCTTGCCTTGTGTGTGCCACGGCCTTGTTAAGTGTGGATAGACCTTTATAGTCATAGGCGGCCAGTAGGTAGTATTGGTCCTGGACTACTAGTGCACGAGATTGCTTATTGGTTCAATATTGTAACATCTGAAACTATTAAATTACTCACACATTAATTTCTCTACTACCATTCTAAGTACACGTATTATCGCAATAAAATTGCTTAGGTACTTATAATATTTAGAAGTCGCGCAAATTGTAAGTACAAAAATTTGGCACGAAAAATAGTAATTACTAAAATAAAATCTTTTGTTTGATTTTTAAATATTGCAACAGTATTTTAATTTATTATTTATGAAAGGCTATTTTATGGAATGTCATATTACATCACTGAGGTCGACAGAAAACGTTATAGTCAAGACTGAAGTGCAAAATCATCACAAAATATGGATCTAAGACATATTTTTAGTCTGAGATTCTTTTAGATTCAGTAATTAAGAGGGCTGTCGCATTTTGTCACATCTCTCGCTCACACGGGATCAAATTTTTAAGAATGTTCTAGGAAATGCTTTTTTTGAAAAATGTAATCAATTAAAGGACTAGTAAATAATGTTAATTTAATAGGTAATTATTAAAAACACATTTTTATTGTGGCATTTATTTAACTCATCTCAAAAACAGATTATACTTTTTGAACTGAGTTTATTAGATTACACAAAATAAATGTGTTGTATAATTAGGTGCGTATTAAATTAACATTATTTACTAGTCCTTTAATTGATTACATTTTTCAAAAAAGCATCTTTTCATTTAACATTCTTTAAAATTTGGTCCCGTGTGAGCGAGAGAGGTGACAAAATGCGACAGAGCTTTTAGAGTGTTTTAAATTAAATGCATACTGTCAATATAGTCACACATTTGATATTAGGATTATAAATAACATAAGTAGGTACCTACTATATAAATTTGAACTACATAATTTACACTTAACTAAAATGTAAAGCTTAGACTAGGTTGTATAAAGTCCCATGTAGTACACAAGAGTTTAGTCAATAAGCAAGAAGAATATCAGACAGGGAAGTTTGAATTAATTCGCCTTTAAATCTTTAAATACCATAGTAACCATAATTTTTCCCATTTTCTAATTTTACAAAATATTGTGTATAATCTTTAAATACCATAGTAACCATAATTTTTCCCATTTTCTAATTTTACAAAATATTGTGTGTAAGTAGGTCATTAGATAAATCCTACAAGAAATAATTGTTCAAAATTTAAACATTTAAAGCTTTTGAAGCTTCGATACGATTGGAATATGGTTTTTACATACATATTATGCTTTCTTACTCATCAAACTGATAAAGACGCGCAGTTTATTGACCATTTGCAAAAATACACGCTGCTTTACGTGATTGTTTACTAACATTTAAAACATGTAATCAACTCGAACAACAATCATTATAAGCAATTTCTAAACTCCTAATATCAGTTTGAATCCCTTGAAGTTCACCATTTTATGGTTTTACAATACTGTGTACTTAAACATTTAATAGGAGGTAGTTTCTCATAGATTTTATTTTAAACCATGTTATTATATGTATATGTTTATTGGGGCCATATTTCCGTGTTAAACACACAACTAACACCAATAATTTCAAAATATCAAAACAGAGGCATAGACTTATAAAAAAAAAGGAGTACTCCGCGCCACGCATATCGAAAGTGAAGCACAGTAAGTATGCCGGGACCGTTTGTACAAACACGCCTCACGCACACATTTACATCATAGTATACCAGCCGCCATTACGTGACACGAGCGACGACGTCTTTGCAGGTACTCAAATCACGCACACATAGATGGGTACGGTGCTTCACTTTCGACATGCATGGCGCGGAGTCCTCCTTTTTTTATACGTCTATGAACAGAGGATAACATTTTATGCTCATCTTATGTATCCCAGGGATAATAACATGCTTCATGCATAGGCTGTTCACTTTTCTTCTTCATTTTTCTTCTCCTTGATATCTGTTGAATAATGTTAGTGAAGTTAATAACACGCCTTATTAATATTAAACTCACGCCAAAAGGATTATGCATCATTATAGACAATAATAATTATATTTGTTTATGGGACTATGGGTAGGTACCTACATATAAAAATAATCTAGAATTGCATGGTTATTTTAGTGTTAGTGGTTAGTGTGTTATACAGGGTGTTTGGTAGATGGGTGCAAAGCCTGAAGGGGGTGATATCTTAGACCATTTAGAACTTATTAAGCTAAACTTGTCTTAGACGAAGTCTGTTCCTTGTATTTTTTTTTTAAACTAAGGTTTTTAATAATAATACCCTTTTTTTTTCAAATAATTGTTAATAGTGTCCAGTAAAAGCTGTTATGTTATTATTTTTTATTTATTTTTTATCTAAGTAATGTGTGATTACTCAAACAAAATAATTCCCAAGCATCTGTGTCATCAGAGAAACATTCTACGTTATATTCAAGTTTAAGAAACTTTTAAAAATAAAGAAAATGTTTTGTTTACGGCATAATAAAAAAATTTAAAAAATAGCCTCAGTTGTTCAAACCTTTTTAAAAACATGCTTGGTTATTGCCCTTTCTTTTGAGGTACTATTTACGCAGATGTCTCATCAACTCTTGGAATTAGGATGTACAAAGCAAATTGAGGTGGAATATTAAATTTTTAAACAGACCAAAATAATGCAACATTTTTGCTAATGCACTATTGTTTTTTGTTAGAACTGGTAACTGATTCATTCTTAGAATTATGGTGCACGCGCACCAATCAAATTCTGGGAACTCGCTAACAAAAGCCGCCGCGCGACGACAACAAACTTGCCCTTTTTTCGACTCTCGGGTAGCGTCTACCGAACTGCTGTTATTCAATAGAAAAATCAGCATAGTTGCTGAGGATATAAAGTCGTTATCTATTTACACTAGTACTACCTAGTACCCGAGTAGTCGAGTGGACTCGTCACATCTTCGGACCCTCAGTTAGTCAAGTAACGACTGCCCTTGTGACTAGACGTTTTAATTGCAAATTCGTGTTTACACAATTCACGAGAGAAAACAAATATCCTTTCCACGGCACGGGTGTACAAGGTTTGGAAAATGAAGATCCCCCCCGAAGGATTCAGTTCTGTCGCTTTTTGTTAAATAGTGACATTGAAGATGCATGGTTTTTAAAATCCGTCTTGTGGACCGATGAGTCAAAATTTTCGAAAGAAGGAATTACCAATTTCCATAATCTTCATCGATGGACCGACAAGGAGAACAATCCACACTGGAAGAAGCAAGTGTCGTTCCAAAGGAAATTTTCAGTTAACGTGTGGGCAGGAGTAATCGGCCGAACGTTGATTGGTCCCCACTTCCTGCCAGATAATTTAAATGGAGAAAATTACCTGGAATTCCTCCAAAACTATCTCCCAGAGCTTCTGGACGAGACCGAAATACCAATATTGACAATGAGAAGACCACTGATTTTTCAACAAGATGGTTGTCCAGCACACTGGACCCTAAACGTGAGAGAACATTTAAATAATTGTTTCCCAGAGAGCTGGATTGGCAGAGACGGGCCCATCCCTTGGCCACCTCGATCACCCGATTTAACTCCTGTGGATTTTTTCGTTTGGGGACGGGCCAAGGAGCTCGTCTACACGCACGTTGAAATTTCAACTAGAGAAGAATTAATAGAAAGAATCCAAACGGCTTTTCAAGTCATGAAGCAGGAGATGAAATTAAAAATCACAACTACAGAAGTGAGAAGACGGGCACGCGCTTGTATAAGAAACCGCGGTCAACATTTTGAACATGAACAATAAATTATTTTAACAAAAATGTTGTTTTATTGATCTGTTCGAAAATAACAATTTTCATACTCAATTTGCTTTGTACATCCTAATTCCAAGAGTTGATGAGACATCTGCGTAAATAGTACCTCAAAAGAAAGGGCAATAACCAAGCATGTTTTAAAAAAGGTTTGAACAACTGAGGCTATTTTTTATTTTTTTTTATTATGCCGTAAGCAAAACATTTGCTTGATTTTTAAAAGTTTCTTAAACTTGAATATGGCGTAGAATATTTCTCTGATGACACAGATGCTTTGGAATTATTTTGTTTGAGTAATCACACATTACATAAATAATAAATAAATAAAAAATAATAACATAACAGCTTTTACTGGACACTATTAACAATTAATTGAAAAAAAAATGGGTATTATTGTTAAAAACCTTAGAGTTTCGAAAAAAAATACAAGGAACAGACTTCGTCTAAGACAAGTTTATCTTAATAAGTTCTAAATGGTCTAAAATATCACCCCCTTCAGGCTTTGCACCCATCTACCAAACACCCTGTAGATTGTTATTTTAATATATGAAGATCAAACCTAGCCATTGTTCCATTTTTACTGTCAAATGTATTATAATTGTAGTAACACTTTTTGCTAAGTTTGTTCTGTAATTTAGTTACTTAAATATGAATTGTTTTATATTAAAGTAGGTATTTGACAGTAAAGTGCTTTCATATCTTTAAGTTATTATCAGTGTTCTTATTTATCACGGAAAGGTTAATTGATAAAGCATATTTAAAGTCCTTTGTTTGGTATGTACCTAATTGAATTTTCTGATTAGGTACCTAAATAATTTGTTAACTTAACTACATCAAAAAGATTTATTTTATCTTTTACACAGGATCTTATATCATTTACACAGGATTGATTTAAAAAAACCGGCCAAGTGCGTGTCGGACCACGCACAATGAAGGGTTCCGCAAGTAGTTGAGATGAATTTATCCCAAGAACAAACTTAACATTGCAGTTGAAGAACATGTTCTCCCATACATCCGTACTGCAAATGTAACTTTGTATGCACAATATAGAGATATACCATGTTATTTTAAGAACACACACTTATAATTTTTTCTGTAATCTTAAAGTACATGAAGAACTATTTTCTGTATTTAAAAAAAAATAGGCTTCAGAGCCTAAAGAGAGAGTTTCAGAGATAAAGGGGGAGGGTGGATGGTCAATTTTCTTAAATGACTTTAAAACTATTTATTTAATATTTAAAAAATAACTATTTTAAAAAAATATTTGGGAACCTCACAGTAAGCCCTTTCATCTGATACACAGAATAGTTTGCAATACTTTGATTTTTTTAATTTTCTTATTTGCCTCCTAAAAGTGATCCCAATATTCAAAATTAATTTATTCATGTTACACATCCGTGTTTGGGTCACAGAAATTCATGTGTTCCAAATATCAACTTAATCGGTTCATTAGATTCTGAGCAAATTGGCTGTGACAGACTCAAGAAAATTGCTGCAGAGAATTTTGTCTACAAGTTTTAGAACTTTCCTAGAGGTCTCACACACAACACAAACAAACAGGCAAATAAACACGCACACACACATAATATTAATTACATCTACTCAATATAACTGAACAACATGCTGATTCACTGTCTTATTCATGTTATGTTTATTATTAGTTGTTTACGAGAGACTCAATAAAATTAAGACTTAAAAGAAAAAACACAAACCTCGCTCTTTCTCCGCCATATTATGAGAAATAAATTCACGTAGCTCTGAGTATGCCTTGTCCAAATTGTCGTTGAGAATAATTATGTGGAAGTTCCCTGGCTCCTGACCTGAAATCATTGCATCAGATGGCTGTGTTATATTTTTAACACAGATTGTAAACATCCATTACTGCATTTATAATAACATGAGTTGCGTAAGCAACACAAATGTAGTTCTTGAAAACAATCCTACATCTATGTCATTATTAGGTAGTAAGTGAAACAATCTAAGGATTAAAGTGTGGAGAAATATTTTGAGTATACACATTATTTATTCCGAAATTCAACCTTGCTTTATAGAAAAGATATTATACCTGTTTTAAGATGGCGAATTCATGCTGGAATCTTTGTTACATATAATGTCTTATTAACACCCTATAAAAATACCTGTTGAGAGTAGTAAAGATCTAATAATAATCTAGTAATCTTTACTACCCTCAACAGGTATTTTTATGAATTTGTTTAATCACTTTCAAGGTTTTTACTCTGCTAAACTAATGCGGCTTTAACTCAATGTCAAAATGGCTTCTCAAGTGTGCAATAGGTGTCATATTATAAAAACATATAAATGAATGACAAAATTGTTAGTATAAAGTTTTTTTTTAAAATTTTGTATACTGTAGACATTGTAATGTAGTTTGTATTTTTAATTCCTGTACTTTATCATCTTTGCTGCAGGTCAATTATTAAGTGCAATTAAATCATTTTCTATAATTATTAATTAATTAATTATGCTTAATAAAATGAATACTTAATTGGATTGTTTTTACTGGTCACATAAATTTAGCAGTGTGTTATCACTAGAGATCGGATAATCGGATGCATATTAACCTAAAGTTGAGGTGTTGGCTAAGTATGGAGTGGGCTTTTGGATTAAAAAATCCCAAAATTCCGGTATCGGCCAATTTTGACTTCTGATTATAGAATCGAATGTATAATTTACTTAAGTTCAGATGTTAGTTAATATGGATTGCACTTTAAAAAAAAAAATTCCCGGGATTCTAGAACGAAAATTTTTAAGTTCTGATTTTGGAATCGAATGTTTTAGTTAGGTACTTGCGTTCAGGTGTTGGCTAATATGGATTGTACTTTTGTATTAAAAAAATCCCAGGATTCCGGGATTCACAAATTTATAGTTCTGATTATAGAATCGAATGTATACAGGGTGAAATTGAATAGATGCGACAAAATTTAAGGGGGTGTTCTACGCATCAATATGAACAACTTTTACTATGGGACCAAACCTGAAATCGCGAAAAAAAAATCAGCTGTTCAGTACATTAAAAAAAAAAAAAAAAAAAAAAACTGTTTAACTTAGGACCTGGTTTATTTTGTACTTAGAATGCTCCTTTATCTTGTTAAATTGTGTAATGGGAATTTAATTTTTTAATTATAAAACTATTTTAAGCTTTTGGCTCTAAATGTATAATTAATATTATGTGATTGGAAATTTGGGTGGGCGCTGATACCTATATTACAAGATATTAAGTTATCTTAGCTTAGGTATTAGTTGCAACTCTAACATGTTACATATTGTATCTACCTTTCGGCCTATTTTATTGTAAACCTGTTGCTTTATGTTAATTTTGAAGGTGCAAATAAACGTTTTTTTTTTTTATTATTTAATGTTCGCATAATTCGTCAAAATGTACTGAACAGCTGATTTTTTTTCGCGATTTCAGGTTTGGTCCCATAGTAAAAGTTGTTCATATTGATGCGTAACACCCCCTTAAATTTTGTTGCATCTATTCAATTTCACCCTGTATTTACTTACGTTTAGGTTTTTGGCTATTAAGGAATGCACTTTTGTGTCGTCAAAATGTCGCGATTCCGGAATTGATAAATTAAGGCGAAAGTGTCAGGGTAGCCCGCGAAATTCAAAATTTCTTACGTTTTTTGCAATTTGTAGGTCAGTGTGAGCTTGTATGTTGATTACAGCTGATTTTTTTTCGCGATTTCAGGTTTGGTCCCATAGTAAAAGTTGTTCATATTGATGCGTAACACCCCCTTAAATTTTGTTGCATCTATTCAATTTCACCCTGTATTTACTTACGTTTAGGTTTTTGGCTATTAAGGAATGCACTTTTGTGTCGTCAAAATGTCGCGATTCCGGAATTGATAAATTAAGGCGAAAGTGTCAGGGTAGCCCGCGAAATTCAAAATTTCTTACGTTTTTTGCAATTTGTAGGTCAGTGTGAGCTTGTATGTTGATTAAAATACTAATATGGCTTTACTGAATTATAATCATTAGAATCAGCAATACAACTCCATAAGTTAGCATTTATCTCAAATCTAGCGATTTCATGAAATCATGATTCCAAGATGGCGGCTGCGAAAATTTTCTAATTTTTCGTCATGGGTGTCGTTTTCATGGTTTTCGGGGGTGTTGAAGCTGATAGTGACATTAAAATGTAAATCTAAGATGGCGGCTGCGAACATTTTCTTATTTTTCGTCATGGGTGTCGTTTTCATGGTTTTCGGGGGTGTTAAAGCTGATAGTAACATTAAAATGTAAATCCAAGATGGCGGCTGCGAAAATTTTCAATTTTTTCGTCATGGGTGTCGTTTTATTGGTTTTCGAGGGTGTTAAAGCCGATAAATCAATCTGCCTAGCCTTTTCCCAACTATGTTGGGGTCGGCTTCCAGTCTAACCGGATGCAGCTGAATACCAGTATTTTACATGGAGCGACTGCCTATCTGACCTCCACAACCCAGTAACTGGGTAATACGATACCCCTTGGTAAGACTGGTTGTCAGACTTTCGGGCTTCTGACGACCCGTAACGACTGTCAAAGATCCACGAATAACAGCCGGGACCAACGGCTTAACGTGCTTTCCGAGGCACGGAGGTATCTCGATATGTAAAGATGGTCACCCATCCACTGACCAACCCCGGCAAGCGTAGCTTAACCTGACGGATCGACCCGTGCGGCTGTTATTACTTAGCCACGAGCTCCTCCTCGGTGTTAAAGCCGATAGTGACACTAAAATGTAAATCCAAGATGGCGGATGCGAATATTTTTAATTTTTCGTAATGGGTGTCGTTTTCATGGTTTTCGGGGGTGTTAAAGCTGATAGTAACATTAAAATGTAAATCCAAGATGGCGGCTGCGAAAATTTTAAATTTTTTCGTCATGGGTGTCGTTTTATTGGTTTTCGAGGGTGTTAAAGCCGATAGTGACATTAAAATGTAAATCCAAGATGGCGGATGCGAATATTTTTAATTTTTCGTAATGGGTGTCGTTTTCATGGTTTTCGGGCGTGTTAAAGCTGATAGTAACATAAAAATGTAAATCCAAGATGGCGGCTGCGAAAATTTTCAATTTTTTCGTCATGGGTGTCGTTTTATTGGTTTTCGAGGGTGTTAAAGCTGATAGTGAAATTAAAATGTAAATCCAAGATGGTGGCTGCGAACATTTTCTTATTTTCGTCATGGGTGTCGTTTTATGGGTTTTCGAAGGTGTTAAAGCCGATACTGACACTAAATTGTAAATCCAAGATGGCGGATGCAAATATTTTTTTATTTTTCGTCATGGATGTTGTTTTCATGGTTTTCGGGGGTACTAAAGCCGATAGTAACATTAAAATGTAAATCCAAGATGGCGGCTGCGAACATTTTTAAATTTTTCGTCATGGGTGTCGTTTTCATGGTTTTAGAGGGTTGTAAAACCGACCGAAATCTTCGCAGCCGCCATCTTGGATTTACATTTTAATGTCACTATCAGCTTTAATAGCCCCCCCAACCATGAAAACGATACCCATCACATTTTTTTTTTAATTTTCGCAGCCACCATCTTTAATTTACGTTTTAACGCCACTATCTGCTTTAACACCCTCGGAAACCATGAAAATGGCACCCATGACGAAAAGTTAGAAAATTTTCACAGCCGCCATCTTGGATTTATATTTTAACGCCATTATCGGCTTTAAAACTCTCAAAAACCATGAAAACGACACCCATGACGAAAAATTAAAAAATATTTGCATCCGCCATCTTGGATTTACAATTTAGTGTCAGTATCGGTTTTAACAACCTCGAAAACCAATAAAACGACACCCATGACGAAAATTAGAAAATGTTCGCAGCCGCCATCTTGGATTTACATTTTAGTGTCACTATCGCCTTTAACACCCTCGAAAACCAATTAAACGACACCCATGACAAAAAGTTACAAAAGCAGCCGCCATCTTGGATTTACATTTTAACGCCACTATCGGTCTTACAACCCTCGAAAACCATGAAAACGTCAGCCATGATAAAAAAAAAATTAAATGTTGGCAGCCGCCATCTTGGATTTACATTTTAACATCACTATCGGCTTTAACACCCTCGAAAAGCATGAAAACGACAACCATGACAAAAATTTGAAAATTTTGCAGCCGCCATCTTGGATTTACATTTTAACATCACTATCGGCTTTAACACCCTCGACAAGCATGAAAACGACACCCATGACGAAAAATTTGAAAATGTTCGCAGCCGCCATCTTGGATTTACAATTTAACATCAATATGGGCTTTAAAACGCTCGAAAACCATGAAATCGACACCCATGACGAAAAATTTGAAAATGTTCGCAGCCGCCATCTTGGATTTACATTTTCACGTCACTATCGGCTTTAACATTCTCAAAACCCATGAAAACAACCCCACCGATATAGTGACGGTACCTTCCAGGGACAACCATTTTAATTCGGCAGCTTTGTATTTCTCGGGGGGATCACGTGTAACAAACGGAATATTTACCTATGTGATCCCGATTTCCCGGTATTTCCAAAAAAATTAAACCACGTTATTTATGAAGTCGTTTCCATACCATGTATCCGATTAGTTGTGCATTCCCACATTTTCTGGAATCCCGGGATTTATAGTAAGAAAAAAAATGCTAAGAAGCCGCTTCCATACTTTGTTAGCGAAATATTAACTTTAGGTTAATATGCATCCGATTATCCGATCTCTAGTTATCACTAGTCAGACTAGACACTATAATACACAATACAAGTATTCTGAACTAGACAAAGTTTTATTAAATAATAAGCAGTTATTGCGCAGTGGTAGCCCGCGAAATTCAATTAAAAAAAAAAAACGAAGAAATGTAACGAAGTTTTAAAAAAAAATTCGTTACATTTCTTTCGTTTGACGAATCTGCACGAAATCTAACTTAGAGAGATGTATTGATGATTTTTATGGTTAAAATTATATAAATACATATGTTTTATTTCCGCGTATCATACTTTGATCAAGATACAACCTGACGGACCAGCAAATTGCAGAAATCCCAAAAAAAATTGAATTTTGCGGGCTACACAGCGCAATAACCTAACTTAATATTATCATACATGTTTTTAAAGTAAATGTTCAAAATGTTGAACCCTTCATACTGGTAGAATGAGGAGAAAAATCTGCCACTAAAATTTCTATAAAAACATTTGAAAAGTGTATGCAACAAACAGTGGAGGAGCAGGAAGTTTTATAGTAAAAAATCCAAGACCCAAGTGTATCTTCAGTACCAATATGGCTCCCTAGTTTGGGGCCAATGTAAATACCCAGTACATAACCTTTTTGACAGTAAAGTTTTCATTTATATTATTTATAACTGTTATATATATGTAGCCTCTTTGGCTTTGACTTCATTCATTCTCTCATTTACTTCTTTTTCACTATATGTCATGTCATTGGACTGTCATTGCATTATTAAATAAAATATTGACTATACAAGATGAATGTAATTATTTAAGTAATTATTAGAAACATAATATTGGCGACGATGGAGGCAGAACTGGCGCGACTTACTCGCCTGCGCGCAACTATACGCGGCCAGCTTACAAAGTTCGAACATACACTGGAACAATTACAAAATGAAATCGAATTACTAATACATGATGTGGAAACTGAAATTGAACAGCGGCATTCTACAGAAGAGCACATATTACAATTAAAACTAAAGCTGCATGGCTTACGCCCTACACCACTGACCGCATCATCGAATTACGTCACGGCTTCACTTGAAAGCACAACGGAAACGACACCAAGAATTAACTTTCAACCATTACAAGAACGAGAAAGTTTTAATAATTTTGTTCAGAGATTAAAAACCTACATGAAGCTAAATAATTGTAACAATTCACAAATCCAGACTCTCACGCTGCTTAGTTTATTACCACCAGAATTACACCAGAAAGCTTACGACTTGTGCGCACCGAACGATCCTTGTGAACTAGAATTTGACAGCTTGGTTCAAATATTACAACACTACATTGATCCAAAACCGAGCATTTGGGCTCGTCAACATAAATTTATTTCGCGACTTCAAAGTTCTGACGAGACAGTCATGTCATACTCGTCACACTTGAAACATTTAGCTCAAGATTGCGAGTTCACGTGCAATAACTGTAAGAAGTCTATCTGTGATAATTTTCTTACCTTACAATTTATAAGAGGGTTAAATGACACCGATATTCGAACCAAAATACTACAGGAAACAAAGGTAACAGATTTTTCTGACTTAGTTCATAAAGCAACCATTATTGAATTAGCAAAATCTGACAGCAACTATATGTCATCAGCTCATTCTTCGAGCCAAGGTCTACTACATGTGAAAACTGTTCAAGCTGACCCCAAACACCGCAGTCAAAAGCAAGAGTATAAACCTTTAACGATTAAGGACTTACGAGGGAAATGCTTTCGTTGTGGAAGTAAGGAACATCAAGCTATTAGATGTCGCAGCATCAAGGATACTTGCAGCAAGTGCAAACGAGTAGGTCACCTTGCTCGAGTTTGTTTACAATCAACACCGGGGAACAACCAACTGGAGCCTGAGCAAGTAGTGGTGCAGGACACGGACAACTCTTCAGATACAGTCGATGACACCACCCCTTGGGATATGAATTTAATACGATTCAACAACACAGACAAATTTATGATAAATGTACGCATCAATGACTCGAAACTGAAAATGGAAGTAGATACAGGAGCTGCTCTGTCATCTATCTCTTACAAAGATTTTAAGACATTAAACACTGGATGCAAGATTTACAAAACTAACATCACGATGAGAACATATACAGGAGAAATCTTCGCACCTCTCGGAGTAGCCTACGTTACGTGTAAATACAATGACCAAACACTTGAGGGAAAATTATACATTATCAAACAAGATGTTGACCCTATCTTCGGTCGAGCATGGATACGAGCAATCAATTTGGATCTGGCAAATATAAACGCAGTTAATGTTAAAGAATATCAGCTGAAACTGGATAGGCTACTTTCTGAATACTCGAAGGTATTTGATGGCTCCCTTGGCTGCATACCTGATTACAAAGCTCATTTGACCCTAAAGGAAGAAGTTTCACCAATTTTTGTTAAACCAAGACGTATACCGTATGCTCTTAAAAATAAAGTTGATGATGAAATTGTACGACTCTGCGAACAAGGGGTAATTACAAAGGTTGATAGCTCTGAGTGGGGAACACCAGTGGTTCCTATTGTCAAACCAAATGGCAGTATACGCTTATGCGCGGATTATAAAGTCACCTTAAATAAAGTAATAAGGGATGAACAATACCCTATTCCGATCATAGAGGACATTCTGGTAGAGATGAACGGAGGTCAAATATTTTGTACACTTGATATCAGTCAAGCTTACTTAAACATGATGATGGACGAGGAGAGCGCTATGATGCAAACATTAAGTACACATATGGGTACGTTCAAAGTAAATAGACTTATGTTTGGCGTCAAGGTTGCCCCGAATTTATGGCAAAAATTTATGGATCGTTTGCTCCAAGGAGTAACTGGAGTGAAATGCTTTTTCGATGATATAGTAATTCAAGGACATTCAGAAGAGCAACTTCTTTCAAGACTACGCTTGGTATTACAAAAATTACAAGAAAACAATTTGAGACTTAATAAGGATAAATGTAATTTTTTTCAAGAGAGAATCGAATACTTGGGTCATACCATTGATAAAAATGGACTGCACAAAAATAGAAACAAAGTGAACGCTATTCTGGATACAAAACGTCCCAACAACATCAACGAACTGCGGACATTTCTAGGAATGGCTAATTATTACAATAAGTTCATACCGAATTTAGCTTCAATATCCAGCCCTCTTAATAACCTACTCAAGAAGGATATTAAATATGAATGGACGTACAAATGTAATGAGAGTTTCAAAAAAATTAAACAGGAAATCCTCAGTGAGAGAGTTTTAATGCATTTTGACCCTGAGAATCCCTTGGTTCTCGCTACAGATGCTTCACCTTTTGGACTTGGAGCAGTTCTATCGCATCGATTATCGGACGGATCTGATCGGCCTATTGCTTTTGCATCACGTTCATTGACGAGTAGTGAAAAAAAATACAGTCAGATAGACAAAGAAGCGACGTCCTTATTCTGGGGATTAAAGAAATTTTTTCACTACTGCTACGGAAGAAAATTCATACTTAATTACTAGAGATCGGATAATCGGATGCATATTAACCTAAAGTTGAGGTGTTGGCTAAGTATGGAGTGGGCTTTTGGATTAAAAAATCCCAGAATTCCTGTATCGGCCAATTTTGACTTCTGATTATAGAATCGAATGTATATTTTACTTAGGTTCAGATGTTAGTTAATATGGATTGCACTTAAAAAAAAGAAAATCCCGGGATTCCGGAACGAAAATTTTTAAGTTCTGATTTTGGAATCGAATGTTTTAGTTAGGTACTTGCGTTCAGGTGTTGGATAATATGGATTGTACTTTTGTATTAAAAAAATCCCGGGATTCCGGGATTCACAAATTTATAGTTCTGATTATAGAATTGAATGTATATTTACTTACGTTTAGGTTTTGGCTATTAAGGAATGCACTTTTGTGTCGATCGTCAAAATGTCGCGATTCCGGGATTGATAAATTAAGTATTTTTTGAAAGGGTAACTTTTTATCACTAAATTTTCATAGTGTTCTACTCATGAGCAACTTTCACTATGGGATCAACCCGTAAATCACGAAACATAAGTCAGCTGTTTCATACATTTTGGTCGAGTAGGTATTGAAATTTTGTTTCAAACATCGTAATTTTTTTTGTAAATTCAGAGTTGTTCCCATTGTGAAAATATTTTCAAATTTTTCGTCATGGGTACTATTCATGGTTTTCGAGGCTGTTACAGCTGATAGTGACATTAAAATGTAAATCCAAGATGGCGGCTTTGAAAATTTTCTAATTTTTCGTCATGGGTGTCGTTTTATTGGTTTTCGAGGGTGTTAAAGCCGATAGTGACATTAAAATGTAAATCCAAGATGGCGGCTGCGAACATTTTCTAATTTTCGTCATGGGTGTCGTTTTATTGGTTTTCGAGGGTGTTAAAGCCGATAGTGACACTAAAATGTAAATCCAAGATGGCGGCTTTGAAAATTTTCTAATTTTTCGTCATGGGTGTCGTTTTATTGGTTTTCGAGGGTGTTAAAGCCGATAGTGACACTAAAATGTAAATCCAAGATGGCGTATGCGAACATTTTCTAATTTTTCGTCATGGGTGTCGTTTAATTGGTTTTCGAGGGTGTTAAAGCTGATAGTGACATTAAATTGTAAATCCAAGATGGCGGATGCGAAAATTTTCTATTTTTTCGTCATGGGTGTCGTTTAATTGGTTTTCGAGGGTGTTAAAGCTGATAGTGACATTAAAATGTAAATCCAAGATGGCGGCTGCGAACATTTTCTAATTTTCGTCATGGGTGTCGTTTTATTGGTTTTCGAGGGTGTTAAAGCCGATAGTGACACTAAAATGTAAATCCAAGATGGCGGATGCGAACATTTTCTAATTTTTCGTCATGGGTGTCGTTTAATTGGTTTTCGAGGGTGTTAAAGCTGATAGTGACATTAAATGTAAATCCAAAATGGCGGATGCAAATATTTTTTAATTTTTCGTCATGGGTGTCGTTTTCATGGTTTTTGAGAGTTTTAAAGCCGATAATGGCGTTAAAATGTAAATCCAAGATGGCGGCTGCGAAAGTTTTCTAATTTTTCGTCGGATGTCGTTTTATTGGTTTTCGAGGGTGTCAAAGCCGATAGTGACACTAAAATGTAAATCCAAGATGGCCGATGCAAATATTTTTTTAATTTTTCGTCATGGGTGTCGTTTTCATGGTTTTGGTGGGTATTAAAGCTGATAGTGACATTAAAATGTAAGTCCAAGATGGCGGCTGCGAACATTTTTAAATTTTTCGTCATGGGTGTCGTGGTTTTCGAAGGTTGTAAAACCGACCGAAATGTTTGCAGCCGCCATCTTGGATTTACATTTTAATGTCACTATCAGCTTTAATACCCCCCAAAACCATGAAAACGATACCCATTACATTTTTTTTTAAAATTCGCAGCCGACATCTTGAATTTACATTTTAACGCCACTATCGGCTTTAAACCCTCGGAAACCATGAAAACGGCACCCATGACAAAAAGTTTGAAATTTTTTGCAGTCGCCATCTTGGATTTACATTTTAATGTCACTATCAGCTTTAACACCCCTTAAAACCATGAAAACGACACCCATGAAGAAAAATTAAAAAATATTTGCATCCGCCATCTTGGATTTACATTTTAGTGTCACTATCGGCTTTAACACCCTTGAAAACTAATAAAACGACACCCATGACGAAAAATTAGAAAATTTTCGCAGCCGCCATCTTGGTTTTACATTTTAACGCGATTATCGGCTTTAAAACTCTCAAAAACCATGAAAACGACACTCATGACGAAAAATTAAAAAACATTCGCATCCGCCATCTTGGATTTACATTTTAGTGTAACTATCGGCTTTAACACCCTCGAAAACCAATAAAACGACACCAATGACGAAAAGTTAGAAAATTTAGCAGCCGCCATCTTGGATTTACATTTTAACGCCACTATCGGTTTCACAACCCTCTAAAACCGTGAAAGCGTCACCCATGATAAAAAAAATTAAAATGTTGACAGCCGCCATCTTGGATTTACATTTTAACATCACTATCGGCTTTAAAACCCTCGAAAACCATGAAAACGGCACCCATGACGAAAAATTTGAAAATTTTGCAGCCGCCATCTTGGATTTACATTTTAACATCACTATCGGCTTTAACACCCTCAAAAAGCATGAAAACGACACCCATGACGAAAAATTTGAAAATGTTCGCAGCCGCCATCTTGGATTTACATTTTAACATCACTATCGGCTTTAAAGCCCTCGAAAACCATGAAAACGACACCCATGACGAAAAATTTGAAAATGTTCGCAGCCGCCATCTTGGATTTACATTTTAACATCACAATCGGGTTTAAAACCCTGGAAAACCATGCAAACGACACCCATGACGAAAAATTTGAAAATGTTCGCAGCCGCCATCTTGGATTTACATTTTCACGTCACTATTAGCTTTAACATTCTCGAAACCCATGAAAACAACCCCACCCAAATTGTGACGGTACCTTCCAGGGACAACCATTTTAATTCGGCAGCTTTGTATTTCTCGCGGGGATCACGTGTAACAAATGGAATATTTATGTGATCCCGATTTCCCGGTATTTCCAAATAAATAAAACCACGTTATTTATGAAGTCGTTTCTGTACCATGTATCCGATTAGTTGTGCATTCCTACATTTTCTGGAATACCGGGATTTATAGTAAGAAAAAAAATGCGAAGAAGCCGCTTCCATACTTTGTTAGCGAAATATTAACTTTAGGTTAATATGCATCCGATTATCCGATCTCTACTTATTACAGACCATAAACCATTAACTACGATCTTCAATCCACACAAAACTTTGCCGGCTATGAGCACAATGAGGCTTTTTCACTATGCACATTTCCTATCTGGTTTTGACTACACTATTGAATACAGAACATCGGATGATCATAGCAATGCAGATTATCTATCAAGATTTCCGGTAGATGCAGTAGCAAATAACATAATTGACGTACATTGCGCATTTCAATTAAATCAAATGAACACAATTGCCGTCGACCGTATAAAAATTGCCGAAAACACACAACTCGATCACGAATACAAACATTTATTGGAAGCTTTACAAAATGGTACCTCAGTGAGAAGATACGGCTACAATGACAACGAATTGACCTTACAAGACGGTTGCATTATAAAAGGAACACGAGTGATGATTCCGGCAACTCTGAGGCAACAGGTTTTAGAAGAACTACACACAGGACATCTTGGAATTGTAAAAATGAAATTACTGGCGCGTGGATACGTGTTCTGGAGGAATTTGGATCAAGACATAGAAGACATAGTTAAAAGCTGTCGAGAATGTCGACTTAAGCAAAATCAACCTGCATGCGCAGTACTACATCATTGGGACTCACCATCAGGCCCATGGCAAAGGATCCATATCGATTTTGCTGGGCCGATTAAGGGTTATTCCTTATTTATAATAGTAGATGCTTCTTCAAAATGGGTGGAAATTATAGAAACGAAAACAACCACAAGCTCATGGTGTATCCGGCAACTTAAAGAACTTTTCGTGACATTTGGATTTCCGCTTAGTTTAGTATCAGACAACGGTCGACAATTTGTTTCAAATGAATTTGAATCATTCCTCAGAGAAAGCGGAGTTGTTCACAAAACCACAGCTCCATACCATCCGGCCACGAACGGACAAGCAGAGCGATACGTGCAAACGATTAAGAAGGCAATACATAGCGTCAGCGCAGAGCCAGGCTCTCTACAAGACAAACTGCTGGGCATTAAGGAACGCCTACGGAGGACGCCGAGTAGCAGCACAAATAAAAGCCCATATGAGCTCATGTTTGGCAGGGAGATAAGAAACACCCTAAGTGTTCATTTCAAGGCGAGGACGAGGGATGAAACACGTCCGCCGACTGATGAGACCACGGTACGCTCATTTACTGTGGGGCAGAGAGTGCAGATACGCAGCTACGCAAACGACCAAATTAAATGGGAATTCGGAACTGTTTTAAGGATATTAGGCCAATTGCATTATCAAATAGAGACTGATTCTGGTCAGATATGCAAAAGACATGTTGATCAGATGCTAGGTACATTAATACCAAGAGAGCAACACAGAGACAACAGACAACAGCAGAACAGTACAGAGTAGTACAGGGCAGAGAGGAACAGTAAATGCGAGACAACTTCCAGAACTGAACAACTAGACGATTTGGGACGGAGGTGTTATATATATGTAGCCTCTTTGGCTTTGACTTCATTCATTCTCTCATTTACTTCTTTTTCACTATATGTCATGTCATTGGACTGTCATTGCATTATTAAATAAAATATTGACTATACAAGATGAATGTAATTATTTAAGTAATTATTAGAAACATAATAATAACTATAGTAAGACTCGGTATGGACATATTGATTGAAAAATATTACTCAAACAAAACCACTCACCAAATATGATTTCTTTGCGAGCTGTCTCCAACCTCTTCATCAAAGCCTCCTCCTGCTCAGTGTTGCGGGCACGCAGTCGCCTCTCCAACTCCTCAATGGATGGTGGCATCACAAACACCAACAGCGGGTTGAGATCAGTTTTCTTCACTTGCTTGACTCCTTCAATCTCAATATCTAGGACACAGATCTTTCCTGAGCACCGTACATCGTTAACAGCTTGTTTGCTGAAAGTTTCAAAATATCTTTTATTAGGTCACATAAAAATATTGAGGTCTGTAAGCATTGTGTTTTGCTTTCTGGTAACCACCAACTAGAGATAATGACTATCATATAATATTATCATATGTCTTGGAGATAATGTTGTAGGTAATGAATATTAACTGAGGAATTATTAAGATATTGCAGTAAATGCATTTAACAAAACAATGACTTTATGAATAAGAACACCTCATTGTTGGCAACATGCCAATGTGCCCCAAACAACAAGCACATGGCCAAATGAGACTCTTTACAAAACACATTTACTTGCCTGGTTCCATACATGTTGCCACTGAAACATGCTGTTTCTAAGAACTCTCCTCTTGCTAAACCAGCGGTCATGTCTTCTTTGTTTGTAAAGTGGTAATGCACACCATTTTTCTCGCCTGGACGTGGACCTCTTGTAGTATGCGACACACTAAACCCGAATTTATCCGGAAACTCTTTCAGAAGGCGCTTTAACAATGTACTCTTGCCCGACCCCGATGGTCCGCACAGCACCAAAGGACGAGGACCTTTCTGCACCATTTTTGAGAAAACTATGAACAAATAAATAACGTTACAAAAGCCGCTTAGGTTAATGTTGAATAGATAAGTTTATAGTTCCTTACATCTTATTAGAATCGTTGTGGAAAAAGTTGATAGAACTTAGTAACTTATAGCTCCGTGAGGAAAATCGACCCGGCAATAATTTAATATTGGTACGAAATCAGCGCACGGCACGGGGATCATGCATTCGCGCAGCAAGTTCTGTCACATATAAATCTGTGTTCTGTCAAATGTCAATAATAATACAGATTATACAGAGTCGAGTCACAGAGGTTCACAGAACAATAATGAAGTGCACAGAATATACATACATGAACTAAGATGTTATGTAAGTCCATAATATGTTATGTAGTGTATGTCCGTAGGAGTAGAGAGTCCGCGGGCAGCAATAAAACATATGTAGTTTATATAATCCATAAAAATCATCAAATCAAATCAAATCAAATCAAAATATTTATTTGCTAGAATATGGTACATAAGGTGTTAATTTGTTTAGTTCAGCATATCCTGCCATAACATGGCGTGCAAATGTATTTAAAAAAAAAAAATCATGCGATGTCAAAATTAATCTATGTTACAAATTACAGAGTCTATTGACTGACTTGTCTTCTAAATATTCCATAATGGTGTAATATCGTTTAAATAGTAAAAATTGGAAAAGCATTTTTTTAAACATTGTCAGCGGTAAATCTTGAATAGTATTAGGTAAATGATTGTAAATAATAATCGACATGCAGTATGCATTTTTCTTAAGGTTGATGCGTCAAGGTAGCCCGCGAAATTCGAAATTTCTTACGTTTTTTGCAATTTGTAGGTCAGTGTGAGCTTGCATGTTGATTAAAATATGATTCGCGGCCGTAGCTAATATGGCTTTACAGAATTATAACCATTAGAATCAGCAATACAACTCCATAAGTTAGCATTTACCTCAAACCTCATGATTTCATGAAATCGCTAGATTTGAGGTAAATGCTAACTTATGGAGTTGTATTGCTGATTCTAATGGTTATAATTCTCTAAAGCCATATTAGCTACGGCCGCGAATCATATTTTAATCAACATGCAAGCTCACACTGACCTACAAATTGCAAAAAACGTAAGAAATTTTGAATTTCGCGGGCTACCCTGGCGCTTTCGCCTTAAATAATTTTAGTTTTATTTGTGGCAGCCGAAGTCTGTCTTTATGCCTTGTTCGGCTGTTTGGCCTCAATACATTTCTCTAAGTTAGATTTCGTTCGTTTGACGAATCTGTACGAAATCTAACCTATAGAGATGTATTGATGATTTTTATGGTTAAAATTATGTAAATATGTAGTAAGTTTTATTGCCGCGTATCACATTTTGATCAAGATACAACCTGACACCGACCTGCAAATGGGGAGGTACAATGCCAATTTATCCCGCTAGGAGTCACATCATCGCTGGTGCTATTTACCTGTCAAACAACATAGTAGCTCCCCTAGCTACTGCTCGATTTTTGCGACCTATTTTATACCGAATAATTCAAAACTAGTAATTGTTTAATATTCACTAATCATGAATGAGTGAGAGTCAGCCGCTGCACCCATGGGGAAATCCAAAGTGTCAAAAAGTGGTCCAGTATATGAAAATTGTGACGATTTTTGGGATCATCTTCTACCCAAAAAAAATACAGTTGCATGGAAGAGGGGGAATAATTATGTCAGTCGCGTAAATGAACATAATTGTTACTGACATATTATATTCCCCCACTTCCATCCAGCTGACTATTTGTTTTGGGTTGAAGATGATCCCAAAAACCATCCCTTGGTTTTGGCTCGGTATGAAATTACTTTTTTTATAAGGAACTTTGGACTCCCCCACTATTGGAGCAGCTGACCTTCATATGCACTAAGGCCGGCCATACACGGGCAGTTAAAGCTGTCAAAATCGACTGCTTTAAGCTGCGACTGCACAGTGAACTACAGACTTCTACGTACGTACATACACGAACCGCTCAAGCAGTTGCAGCTGCTTCGGGCGGTTGGCAGCACGGTGAAATTTCATCATGCGGTCAAGCAGTCGCCAGGCCACTGACTGCTCGAGCTGTCGACTGTTCTCGCGCAGTTACCTCCGCCCGCGCTCTTCAATTCTCCATTATAATTTCGTGTTTCTAATATTGGATGAACCCACAATTTTCTATTTTTACGCCGTCGTCGTCGTCGTATGAACAAAAGCAGCAGAAGTGGTTCCTCCTCAAGATCCATGATGCTACTGATTTGAAATTGCCAACTGCTGGAGCAGTTATCAATGGCAGCCTCAAGCTGTTGACTCTTGACTGCAAGAGCGGTCCGTGTATGTTGATCACTAGGTAACTGCTCGAGCAGTCCGTGTATGGCGGGCCTTAGGAAAAACTATTTTTGGTATGATTTTCAGCCGGTATAAAATTACTTTTTGAAACTAATGCCACCTCCCGTACTACATTGTTTTATAGTGAGAGCGCGTTTCCTTGACAACCGTCAACATATAGACAGCTGACAAGCACCAGCGAGAATGGCGTCATCTATAATTAGCAATGACAGTATACATCTAGACGTTGCCATGATTACAGCGTGAAGTGTGGAAGTGAGACACATATATACGAAATAATTAGGAAAATTGAGACAAAGCATCTTATCTTCTGTCCATTACGGCGCGCCGTAAGGGACAGAAGATACGATGCTTTGTCTAATACGGCACGCCGCGGCGTGCCGTATTTTTGCATAGTAAAATTTAAAAATGTTGCCAAACAAAGTACTTTCACTGTTACAAAATTTATCTTGCGTCGATTAATTTAACATTTTTGGACAGTTTTTGCATTGTGCGAATGTATTGACATGGGTTTTAGTACAAAATATGGAAGATTTCTTACGTTAAACCTCATTTCTCATACCACATAACCTAGAAAAAGTATAATATTGCTGTCGCATGACCGGCCACGCGGTGGCTCGATCTAGATGTATGTTATCTAAGATAATTAGCTTTGACCTTTGCCCGTATCTCCCCATTGCAAAAAACCCAACTGGCGTAGACAGAGTATTAGAATACTGCTGGAGTAGCTATTCTATAATGACATTTGATTAGCCACGCAGCTGCAGTATTAATAAAAAAACCATGGAACTAATATACAATACTTCCATGGTGGACCAACTGGTTTCTCCAGTCAAGCGAATCGTCTTACTAAAATGCGGATTAGTTGAGAATATCATCCAAAACCGCATAGACAAAAAGTATTGTTTCGTAGAATTCTGCGGATATGAGATCAATAAATGTAATATTATATGTGTAACGGAAGAACGGCTGCAAACGAATTTGTAAAAGTACGATTTTTTATAAATATCTATAATTGAGTTTGTAACTGATTATAATAGCGCGGAATTTTCTTGAGTAGATAATTACTTTTCGGTTTGACTTTCCGGATATGGTTACGGACCAATTACAACTACAATATTTTCAACCAATCGTAGCGATCCATAGTGAAATGATTGAAAATTGAAAAAAATTGATCCGTTATTTTTGAGTTGAGTTGAGCGGAGTCAAGCAAGCGAAGGAAAAAACTTATAACATTATTTTGATCTGTACAGCTGGATGTAATTTAACTACTTTACGCAGAAACAAGTATCTGCCCGAGACTGTTTATTAAATTGGGTACGGACTAAACAAGGAAACGCGTCGTTATGGACATCCAGATGAGGAGACACCGAACGGTTAGAAATTTTCGTTACGTTATCATGCTAACTGATTCTGATGTTTGATCGTACATATAAAGGTGATACTAACATTTTAGGCGCAGATCCAGGACCAGGAAAATATATATGCTATTAAGGGTAAAGCTAACGTGGCGATTTCTACCAACAAGCAAGGTTTGACTGTTCGAGGAGCTTTGGGGGATATCAACACTAATGTTCAACCGCAGCGTGAAATCGGTTGCAAAGTCACTGTTGCTGCTGCGGAGTTTGAGAAGAAAGCGACTCTAAGTCGGGTTGCTGTGAAAACGTAAGTTATTGAGATTTATTGTCACACCCACATTAGTATTTTGGAAGTCAGCTGGTATACCTATTTGCTTTGTTGTTTTATCTATAACGTTACCTAAAATGGGCACGAAAGGACGATACTATCTAAGTTTTAAATCTACTGTGCCTTGTTCTATTTAGAATCAAACTTGAAATATTTATTTTTATGGACGATGTAGGTAGAAGTACATTGTTTTTATTGCAGTAATTACAGTCATGTTCAGTCGAAGGTGGACACTGGCTTGGCAGCTAAGGTAGCCGCGGTGATGCCGACGTCTAGGCCTTCACTGCGCCGTGAGGAAAGTACGGCTGGTCTTGCTTCTAGAGCCGCTGCTCGCAACAGGGTAAGTTTTTATTTGTAGCACGCATTGTTATCCAACTTCATTTTTTGTATTGTAGGTTTAACTATCCCCTGTGAATATGAATGAAAATGTGTCAGAAAATAAATCTCACAAAAAAATTGTTAGATGCTGTTGGGACTAAGAACCAATTGGCAGATAATTTTGTAATTGGTACCCCAAGGAAGTAGTTCCATGTTGTCCATCATCTAACCCAGGAAGCCTTGAACTAATTATTGTTAAAATGGACATTGTGTAGGTATGTTTGGAATTTAATAATAATTCCTTATGCTTATCATGTTTGCACTGTTAGCAAAATGAGGCCATACTTTTGTTTACTTACTAGGTTGTGATGATCAAGGTTTTTATGCAACACCATTACACCACATGATGATTTACAGGTATAGTCCTTAATAGGAAGTACTTGACAGTACTGTTGAATAAACTGTAGCTGTACAGGGTGTAAGGGACAGCCCTCCCGCAGACTGATGGGGGTGAATTCAGTATATTGTACTAATATGACTGGTACATGAAATTATTTCGGGAACATTATGGGAATCCAATAAATCTGATGTGGTTTATTACCTGACACACAATGTATTGTTACCGTGGCTCAACGCACGTAGCAAACGGCAGCACAGCAAGCATTCCTCGCCATTTCACGAGTTGTTTGTTAGATGTTGTTCAACATCAATTGCTGATTTTTTATTTTAGCTGTTTTATTTGCATAAATAGAGTGCTGTGAATGTGTGTGTAAGTGTAGGAGCTCTTGGCACCGTCCGAGGATAATGGCGAAGTCGGAAGTATGTCTGTGTGTGTGTGTGTTATGTGCTGAAGCTACTCGGTACGCACACGAGTAAAGTGCGTGTCGCTTCGTGAGATAAAAATATTATAGCATATTACTCTAACTTACTAGTTCATGGTAATTGGATGTTGCAATGTTGTACACGTTACTGATGAAAATTGAAATAGCAACTTTAGCTTTATTCAACCTAGTTTATAACAACAAAATTCGTTTATAGGCCATCCTGAAAGATGCTCAGAACAAGCCCGCTGAACTGAAAGAATCCATAAACATTTACATTCAGACAAAGAAAGTTCAAGAAACCAAAAAGACTTCTAAGCTCCCAACACTAAAAGAAAATAAGGAAACCAAAGCATTGAAACCAATCCTAAAAGAATCAACAGAATCACTTGGAAAGTTGAAATTGGAAGAGGGTTATGAAAAGACTTCAAGCATTGACAGGAAAAAGGTTGAACAATATGCGGCCTTATTAAATAATGACCTGAATAACCTCAATGACCTCAATTGTACTCCTCAATTGCCAAATGACATTGAAGATATTGATGCTGAAGATAGCAGCCCGCTGCTTATGTCCATCTACATTAAGGATATTTACAAATATTTGATTGAGTTAGAAGAGAAATATCCTATTGAGTATGACCATTTGAGGAAACAGGTTTGTATAGATTCAATAATTTTTTAAAGTACTTTCTTTTGTGACTGGGCTGCATACTATAAGAAAGCTGTGTTCAGTTTTAACTCATCCCTTCTAGTTTATGAATTACCATCATGATTCAATAAAATTTAATGTAATTAAAACATTTTTTCATTTCCAGACTGTAATCACTGGAAAAATGAGGGCTACTCTCATTGATTGGCTTGTGGAGGTGCAGCGACAATTCTCTTTAGTGCTGGAGACATTCCATTTGACTGTTGGAATCATTGACCGATACTTACAGGTAATAATTATTATGATTTTAAAAGTATGCTCAAAGCAGTGCAGTGAAGAGCAGCTCGGATGGCGCGGTCTTTGTGCATATATATTATATTCCGGGGTCCTAAATTTTTTGCGTCTTTAGGATTGGCGAAAATAGGCGCTCAGCATATTTTCTTCGATCCTAGATAATTGTACTGAATTCCATATATGTTGGTTATTAACAAATCAAAGGTTGAAGAGTTGTAGCCGCGTCGCGATTTAAACTTGTTGATGGAAAGAAATATTATTTCCTCTAGAAATAAACATGTTGGCGTAAGCGAATTTGTAACTGTTGTTCTTCACATTTTACAGGCAGTGCCAAACGTTCAAAGGAATCGGCTGCAGCTCATCGGCGTGACGGCGATGTTTATTGCGAGCAAGTACGAAGAGATCTACGCTCCCGACGTAGGCGACTTCGTGTATGTGACCGACAACGCCTACTCCAAAGCCGATATCTTCCAGTGCGAGAGGGACATCATATCGAAACTAGGCTTCTGCCTTGCTAGACCTATTCCACTCAGCTTTTTGAGAAGGTATGTATTAATTACAAGTTTCTAATCATAGATTGTGGATCAGTTGGCTGGGAATGCAGTGGATGATGGTGTGGATGTACTGAATCAGCCCTACGGTTGGGAGATTATCCCAGAGGCTAAAAGAGTGTGTAGAGAGAAATGGAAGAAGTCGTTTAGAGAGTGCTCACAAACAAAGGGTGCTTGGTACTATACCATACAGGACACACCAGGGTCAGTGCCTTGGTTCGATTGTGCCAGCCAATCCAGGGAGACATTAGTTGCGGCTCTCAGGTTGCGGGCTGGTCATGTTCCACTAAACAAATTTTATAATCTAATGGGGGTTAAATCATCGCCACTGTGCGATACGTGTCAGGTGCCCGAAGATATAATTCATGTGATGGTGGAATGTGACCAGTATCGCGAACTGAGGAGGAACCTGTTGCCAAATATTGATCTCCACAATGGTGGAATCAATTTGATTCTGAACCAACCAATGACTGAAGAAGCCCAGAGTATTTACAAGTTCTTAAAACGGTGTATGAAAGAGAGAAAGGATAGAGAGGGGCAGAGAATATAGGTCAGGAACTATATTTGAAGATGTGAGTGACGGATAGAGTAGAGTAATGAGTGGCTTGCAGTCTGCTATCGCAGCATGCAGGATGCCCATTATGCTACTATAGGAATGATCCCATGAGGCTGGCATAGTCACCTAGAGTGTACTGAAGCCTCTAAATAAAAAAATAAAAAAAAAATCATAGACGTATACAAAAGGAGGACTCCGCGCCACGCATATAGTGAAGCACTGTACCGATCTATGTGTGCGTGATTTGAGTACCTGCAGAGACTCGCTCATGTCACGTAATGGCGGCCGGTCGGCTTACTATGCTGTAAATGTGTGCGTGAGGCGTGTTTGTACAATCGGTTCGGCGGCATACTTACTGTGCTTCACTTTCGATATGCGTGGCGTGGAGTCCTCCTTTTTTTATAAGTCTATGTTTCTAATGTTCTATTGTCTTATTCTTTTACAAGCTCTGTAATTTGCTGGATGTGATCTTACTGTGCTTGGGTCACATTGTTTAGCCATAGATGTCATAACACTGACAAGCTCTATAATAGGGATGATGCCTGGGTAAAAAAAAAGAAATTATATTTAGTCCGGCAGTCGGGTAATAAAATATCATATTAATAAAAAAAAATTTAACTAACACGCATTCAAGTTGGGGAGTGGGGGCTCGCTACGTCACTTCTACGTATAAAATCTAGCTAGGCGTGATGTCATGCCATATTTTAACTCATTGTAATCTTTTGATTACGTAAAAAAAGAAAAAATACGTGTCCAATATTTTTTTATAATCTACATGGCGGACAAAAAATATATTTTTAGTCATCATCCCATACATTGTACAAGTTTAAAGAGGCTCAGCCACTGCGACTGTACAAACCATCTTGTGTGCCCTCTTAGAAGCATGAAATTTTACACATTCGGTTTTTGAAAATTCATCCAGTTTGTAATTTTTGCCAATAGGAAATCCCATTGGGACATAGCTAGCTTGTACCTAAATAAACCGTATCTAAAAGAATTGTTTTGTTTGCTAAAAAGGATGCTTATATTTTTTCCAGGTTTGTGAAAGCTGCACATGGGACATCGAAAAACCACCACTTAGCCAAATACTTCGTAGATCTTTGCCTCGTTCAGTACAAGATGGCCTGCTACCGGCCATCAGAGCTAGCTGCCGCCGCCATCTGCCTCTCTCTGTACCTACTTTCGAGCAAGAGGCTCGAAGAGGTTTGGACACCTACTCTCTCATATTACTCAGGATACTCCCTCGATCACATTGATCCCATCATCAGGAAACTGGCGAAAATTGTCATTAATGTAGACAACTCCAAATTTAGGGCAGTATACAACAAATATTTGGACACGTCGTTAGCCAAAGTATCCAGCCTACACCAGCTAAGAGGCGAAGCTATCTATGAGCTGGCTAAGCAGGCTAGGAACTTCACACCGAGTTCCTAGACTTTTATGCTTAAGATGCAAGTATTTTGTGTGCTAGTGTGATGACGCGTTAAGTATTGACGATGTTTTTTATGCGTTCTGTAACAAAGGACTGAATTTGATGTAAGGTTTATTTTAGGTACCTGGTTTGTTGCTAGTTTTAATTTAGAAATATGCAGTTTAATTTTTAGACATAGTTTTGTATCAATGAATATAATGTGTAGGTATTATTTATGTATGTCTCCACTGTCTTCGTACAATAATCTTGTTTTAGATTTTTTTTTAAAGATTGTTATGTCGCCCATGAATTGTGTATTAAGAAGAAACAAACCATTGTAACTGTCTAGAATACATACATTTTAATTTATTGAGATTTTTAAAATCTCGTCCATTTTACTAGGGACTGTAGAAAACTTGGCTGTTTTTTGACGAAAATGTGTAATTTTACGAACAAATACCTAGTGTAAAAAAAAAAACTAATTCTTTGTTGAAACAGTAAATAAATCTGATTTAAAAAAATACTAGAATAGTATATTCTAATAATTCACTGGTAGCCAAAGTATGACACTAAACTTGTATTATCCTAATGTTGACACTAAACTAATATTTGGCTGACTTCTCTTTTTGACGTTTTTAAAAGATAAGTTTCTATGATGTATTGTGATTGGTAGAATATTTTGATTGAATGTAATTTGATATCCTGTGATTAGAATATATGAGGTAATTGTTGATAATAAATCCATGTTTATAACATTTTGGAGTTAATATTTAAAAAAATCAAAATTACACACCTCAAGTTCTTCACACCTAATGTTCTTTTTCGACAATCCCACTAATACTAAGTGAAAGTTTTTGGATGTTTGATAAGGCGCTCCTAAACGGGCTACACTTTCCCGGCAATGTGTGGCTGTACTATTGCTGTAGCTCGGCCATCTTGAAAACATTTGATTACAGCTTATGGCTGGGCCATGTATTGCAATATATCTGCAACTATATGGCCCCATGATTTACACTCTTGGCGAAGGCGCCAGGGTAGCCCGCGAAATTCAAAGTTTCTTACGTTTTTTGCAATTTGTAGGTCAGTGTGAGCTTGTATGTTGATTAAAATATGATTCGCGGCCGTAGCTAATATGGCTTTACAGAATTATAATCATTAGAATCAGCAATACAAATCCATAAGTTAGCATTTACCTCAAACCTCATGATTTCATGAAATCGCTAGATTTGAGGTAAATGCTAACTTTGGAGTTGTATTGCTGATTCTAATGATTATAATTCTGTAAAGCCATATTTGCTACGGCCGCGAATCATATTTTAATAAACATACAAGCTCACACTGACCTACAAATTGCAAAAAACTTAAGAAATTTTGAATTTCGCGGGCTACCGTGGCGCATCAACCTTAAGAGGTTTAGTGTAAACAAAAAATAATGTAGTCTTCTTAATAAAGAAAAAAAAAAAAAAAAATATTTTCACATTGCTACGGTAGACATTTCACACTCAGATAGTTAGAAAAACCAAACCGTACAAGTGCGTGTCGGATCACGCGTTTTAATTTTGATAACACAAAAAGTTAGTCGCTAATTAGTCGAAATTTGCCGCCAAATATCAGAATTTGTCTGTCACTGGTTCAAAAGTTATAAGGGTATATAAACCCTTGGAGACTCTCCAGATCAGCCACCTATAAGGAGGCTGATCTGGAGAGTCTCCCCAGCTTGGCCACATTTATGTCTCAAAAACTAGGCCAGCTATCGTAGATCTGTTTTCCCCTTTTAGTCTCTAATTAGTCACAACTTTTCGCCTAGTGACAGATTTAGTCGGGTCTTAGTTTATAAGATACTAGCATTTGCCGGCGGCTTCGCCCGCGCATGTATTACACAGACAGACAGCAGGAAGCGACTTTGTTTTATATAGACCGAGAGGTGACAGGATTTTTCGTAACGATCATGGATACGGTTAGATTTACTTCGATGGGTTGTAGAGTAGTCCCCTAATGTGAATGACGTCGGTCTACAAAATGATTAATCTGTGATTTACCCAAAGTAACAAGTTGAATCATTAAAAATTGGATTTGTTCGATTTCATTCTTTATTTTATTGATTACCGTTAAGTTGAATTTTTCTATAACTAAGCGCCTTGCGTATAACAAAGCTCTGAAATACAACCACTAAGAGCCGGCAGACCAACTCTTTTCACCTGTGGAGACACCATACTTAGGATAGGTACTAAAACTGACCATTTCTCTTATTGACACCTCTTGACACCTCTAGCTTTTTCCCTATTCCTTTACAGGGGGAACGGTCACGCAGCGGGCGCAGGTGTAGGGTGGGGGTACGACACCGACCGGCGTGCACTTGAAAAATTCGCCTATTGTCCCGTTTCTTGATGTATTTTTTAGGCTTTCTCCAAAAATAAGCGTCTTGCATACACAACGATTGCTCTGAAATACTACCACTGAGAGCTGGCAGACCAACTCGTTTCACCTGTGGAGACACCATACTTCGAATGGGTACTAAAACTGACCATTTCTCTTATCGTTTTATTTTTGCAACAATGTTGCGCGTGTTATATTTGACAATTATTTTGATAATTTTTAGCATTATATTTTTAATTGTTAAGTAAAGTTGAGATTACCTTCAATCCGGAACATGATTGGGTTGTGATTTAAAACAATAAAATCATTGTAAAATCACCTTTAGATAAAACTGTTTGTTGGATAATGACATCTGTCACATTTCCGAAGCTTGGAACTAAAGTAGAAGTATCTAATTTGACTAGTTTTTGTGTTTATATAAAATACTTGTAAAAATTATAGTAATGTTATTACTATAAATAATTACATAATATTTAATAGTACCAGCAATATATTTTAGAATTTATATTGCTATTTTAATATAATAGGTACTGTCAGTTGACGTTTGATGGAAAGAGGGGGTAGTAGGATATAAAAAGGATTGTAATGATATTCTCGAGGCAGTTGCTCGATGGACGTTCAAGTGGCTAGTGCTAGTGCCGTCGTGATGTGAAATAGACGTACCAGGTGTCACGTAAGTTGTTGTTATTATGTTGCTATTATTCTGAGCTGTTTGAGATAACTATAATTTATGGAAATGTAAGAAATATGAAATATGTTGATAGAATACTTAAATACTGTTTCCGTGGAGTTTCTTGTTCGTTCTTCTCCACGAAGACCTAGTTTTGCGAACGGACAATAGCTTTCTCGTTAAAAATGAATAATTATTGACAAGATTAATTGAAATAATAAATACCTACCTAGTCTTGTCTTTCTGTGGTTTTCTTTATGATAATTAATAAACATCCTGACATTCAAGGTTTGATATTTGTGTAGTATCTATATATACAGTTATAGTTATATATTATATCAAATCTAACATCAGAAGTGGGACAGTGCCGTCTTACATAACAGATTTCTAATGAATTTTATTTTCCTATTTTCATGTCGCTTCAACGTTGGACTAAGCTGTATTCTGTTGGAAGCCATTGGTAACGGCGGGTTGTTGGCTCAACCCTCACCATAACGATGACAACGTGCTGCCAACTGAGAGCCCTGACTGTGGAACTGCAAATGGAACAGTAGTACCTACGTTTTAGCTAAAGTCGGTAATGCCTTTAGAGGCTCTGCTTTATTATTTTGAAATCTGAGACCATCTCCAGCTGATGGTGCAACTTAAAAAACATTGTAACCTATAATTCGAAATACTAGAATTTTAAAACAGACTTAAAAAGCAGATAAAAGTAATAAGGATGATCAATACAATTTGCAATAATGTCAGATTGGCCGAGTGATTAATTATATTGTACATCGTGAACGAAGTTCATGTCAGTATGACCGTATCAGATAATTATGAATAACTGGCTGTGCCTGTGGCTGTGCTGTTGCTGTGCCTGTGGCTGTGCCTAAATAAAAAAATAAACAAATATACTTTATAAAATAAATTGCTTTTGTACTTCGAGAACGAAGTACATATCAGAATGGCCGTGTTATATTTGACAATTATTTTGATAATTTTTAGCATTATATTTTTAATTGTTAAGTAAAGTTGAGATTACCTTCAATCCGGAACTTGATTGGGTTGTGATTTAAAACAATAAAATCATTGTAAAATCACCTTTAGATAAAACTGTTTGTTGGATAATGACATCTGTCACATTTCCGAAGCTTGGAACTAAAGTAGAAGTATCTAATTTGACTAGTTTTTGTGTTTATATAAAATACCACTCTTAACTTGTAAAAATTATAGTAATGTTATTACTATAAATAATTACATAATATTTAATAGTACCAGCAATATATTTTAGAATTTATATTGCTATTTTAATATAATAGGTACTGTCAGTTGACGTTTGATGGAAAGAAGGGGTAGTAGGATATAAAAAGGATTGTAATGATATTCTCGAGGCAGTTGCTCGATGGACGTTCAAGTAGCTAGTGCTAGTGCCGTTGTGATGTGAAATAGACGTACCAGGTGTCACGTAAGTTGTTGTTATTATGTTGCTATTATTCTGAGCTGTTTGAGATAACTATAATTTATGGAAATGTAAGAAATATGAAATATGTTGATAGAATACTTAAATACTGTTTCCGTGGAGTTTCTTGTTCGTTCTTCTCCACGAAGACCTAGTTTTGCGAACGGACAATAGCTTTCTCGTTAAAAATGAATAATTATTGACAAGATTAATTGAAATAATAAATACCTACCTAGTCTTGTCTTTCTGTGGTTTTCTTTATGATAATTAATAAACATCCTGACATTCAAGGTTTGATATTTGTGTAGTATCTATATATACAGTTATAGTTATATATTATATCAAATCTAACACGCGCATCAGAGCTCTGAAATGCAACCAGTGAGAGCCGGCAGACCAACTTTTTTCATCTGCGGAGACGCCATACTTTGAATGTGTACCAAAACTGACCATTTCCCTGATCGTTTTTTTTTCGTAACAATGACGCCTCTTGTAAGCGCTATAACTCGAAGTTGCAACCACTCAGAGCAGGCAGACCGACGTCATTCACATTAGGGGACTACTCTACAACCCATCGAAGTAAATCTAACCGTATCCATGATCGTTACGAAAAATCCTGTGACCTCTTAGTCTAATACTATGTAGTGATATAAGTTCAATTTTTAAGTATAGTCCAAGAGCTAGGTCGAAGAGTTTATGATAAAATCTTTGATCTAGCTAGCTCTTGAACTATACCTACCTAAAAATCGAACTCATTATATCTTCTAAACTAAGACCCGACTAAATCTGTGACTTGGCGAAAAGTTGCGACTAATTAGCAACTAAATTTGGGAGAAAACAGATCTTCGCTAGGTGGCCTAGTTTTTGAGATATAAATGTGGCCAAGCTGGGGAGACGCTCTCCAGATCGGCCACCTATCAACCCTTATAACTTTTGAACCAGTGACTGTCAAATTCTGATTTTTGGCGGCAAATTTTGACTAATTAGCGACTAATTTTTGTGTTATCAAAATGAAAATCCTTGACCTCAGTCCCTGACGGTGGCCATGCCAGTGTCAGTCCAACTCATTGTGTAACTTTTTCTTTTTTTTCCCTCTTTGGCAGCTGAGCCGCTGTCGACTATTCTGCCAGCGTTATGTGGTGACGGCAACGCAGTAAGGTAACTTTGCATTTCGTGGTACATAGTTATCTACAATGACGTATTGGTTATCTAGCTAAATGTAGCTGAAGCTAAGCTAGTAGCTGAAAAAAAAAATGTACCTAGCATATATTTTTATTTTTCATTACCTTTAAAACTACAAATCTACAGTTATATTTACATACAGCGTTATTATTACACCAAACCAAACCAATCAAACCACATTACCACCAAACTACATTTAACATTTTGATTTCATTATTTTATACTCGTACATTTAAAAATGTCTATAAAACTTGAACAAGTTTTAGAGAAAAGTTAGTCAATAGGGAATTGAAGTTTAGTAGGAAGAGGGATTTTAATTTTGGAAAGCGTTTGTACAAGTCAAAGGATTGGAAATTTAAAGGAAATGAGAAAAATTAACGTGTGTGTGAACTGAGGGTCCAGACTGGAATCCGCAAAATTTTAATCCTATGATTTAGTAGAAGTCTTAAAACAATTGTAGAACGAATCTGGGAATTTGTAAACAAATATATTAAAAACTACAGCTCATAAAGTGTGGTCCCTCAATCCTCACACTGCTCACACAACATCAGCCAGATCTCGGAGAGTATCTTAAAAATGAAGGTTTTGTGATTACAGACATTTAGTAAAAAATTTGTAAAGATATTTACTAAATTACAGACCCCAGAGCATTAAAGATAAAAAAAATATAACGTCTAAACTGTGGTCCCTCAGTCCACACAACAAAGGTAATTATTTTAGTGAATATTACCGAATTTAATCAATGAAACCGTTCTTTTTCTACCTAACGATTTAGTAAAAGTCTTAAAACGTTCTGTAAGAAAGAAATGGAACAGAAATATCGACGCAATTTGGAAAATAGCGATTATTAAAACTGGTCCCTCAATCCTCACACCTCTACTGACATATGCGTGTGTAGCTGCTGAACGAAAGAAATATCACAAAGTCTAGTGTACTTAACTTTTAGTAAAAAAATTCTACTAAATACCAGAAAACTCTAATTGTGAATTGCTTTCCTCTTAGCTGAGATAATGTTATTTTAGTAATCCTATGAAAATAGATAGAGTAGTGTCACCACACAATTAAACAAAATGTAGACAGTACTATTAAACTTTTTTTAATACTAGCTGTTGCCCGCGACTTCGTCTGTGATCCAGGATAAAAAGTAGCCTATGTCACAGAATAAATAATAGTACTATGCCTATGTCCTTCTCCAGGTCATGGCCTACTCATGGGCCAAATTTCATCCAAATACGTTGAGCCGTTTTACAGTGAAAGCGAAACAAACAAACAAAGTCACTATATACCGCTTTTCACCGCGGCTTCGCCCGAATGGAAATATCCCACGGGAACGTTCTACCGTGATAAAAAGGTATCCTATGTCCTAACTCAGGTGTAGGTCTACCCATGAGCCAAATTTCATGCAAATAAGTTCAGCCGTTTTAGAGTGAAAGCGTAATAAACAAACTCACTTTTAGATAGGATGACATAACATGGAATGAAAAAAGGTTGTATGGTTAAATTATTATTATATTATAATACATGACGTAAGTATGTGTATTGTTAAAGAATGAAAAAGTAGATTAAATAAAAGTAAAAAAAATAGCTACTGTCCCAACGTAAAATTCGAATTATAAACTTCAAAACGAGATATTGACATACTACACAACACCGAAAAAATTAAAAAATTAAATCTTTTAAAGACTTTATGTATTTAACACTTTTCCTGAATAAGTTTCACTAGATGGCGCGCTTTTGTTTAATAAAAATGCTATAATAAAGCATTTTCATTAGTTATACCGTAAACTCTCTTACACTTTTTACATTATTCAGACCATTAAGATTATCTACACTATTTACATTATTGACATTATTTACGTGACAAATCAAACGAACCACAACTTGATGAGGTTGCGTTGTTTTATTACAGAGTTCATGTGGCCTCCTTCCGCCTTCATCATGAGACCATAGACATCCATCTACTAATAAAGTACTTACTTGTCAAAGTCAAAATCAAAATCATCATTTATTTAAAAACATTTATTTGAAAAACACGTCAAAATTAAAAAAATAATAGAATGAATTCTAGTCGCTTCGTTGCCACTAATTCCATTATTTGTTCCATGATGGAACTAGTGATAATTTTTTATTGCCACTAGTTCCATTTTGAATGAATCTGAAAATAATGGAACTTGTAGAGGGTGCTGAAAACGATACTGAGGGCGAAATGAAAATCCAAGATGGCGGCTGCGAAAATTTCCTAATTTTTCGTCATGGGTGTCGTTTCCATTGTTTGAGAACGTGCTGAAAACGATACTAATGTCAAAATGAAAATTCAAGATGGCGGCTGCTAAAATTTCCTCATTTTTCGTCATGGGTGTCGTTTCCATGCTTTTTGATGTCGCTGAAAACGATACTGATGTCAAAATGAAAATCCAAGATGGCGGCTGCTAAAATTTCCTAATTTTTCGTCATGGGTATACATGGGTAGACCTACACCTGAGTTAGGACATAGGATACCTTTTTATCACGGTAGAACGTTCCCGTGGGATATTTCCATTCGGGCGAAGCCGCGGTGAAAAGCGGTATAAATGCGAAAGTGACTTTGTTTGTTTGTTTCGCTTTCACTGTAAAACGGCTCAACGTATTTAGATGAAATTTGGCACATGAGTAGGCCATGACCTGGAGAAGGACATAGGCATAGTACTATTATTTATTCTGTGACATAGGCTACTTTTTATCCTGGATCACAGACGAAGTCGCGGGCAACAGTTAGTATTAAAAAAAGTTTAATAGTACTGTCTACATTTTGTTTAATTGTGTGGTGACACTACTCTATCTATTTTCATAGGATTACTAAAATAACATTATCTCAGCTAAGAGGAAAGCAATTCACAATTAGAGTTTTCTGGTATTTAGTAGAATTTTTTTACTAAAAGTTAAGTACACTAGACTTTGTGATATTTCTTTCGTTCAGCAGCTACACACGCATATGTCAGTAGAGGTGTGAGGATTGAGGGACCAGTTTTAATAATCGCTATTTTCCAAATTGCGTCGATATTTCTGTTCCATTTCTTTCTTACAGAACGTTTTAAGACTTTTACTAAATCGTTAGGTAGAAAAAGAACGGTTTCATTGATTAAATTCGGTAATATTCACTAAAATAATTACCTTTGTTGTGTGGACTGAGGGACCACAGTTTAGACGTTACATTTTTTTTATATGCGTGTGGTGTGAGGGCCACTTTATTGAAACTCTTTGAAAATATGCTTAGGATTTAGTGAACATTCCCAAACAATTGTGAAAGTTGGAATCAGATTTTGTGAAAGTCAACTTTGCGAGATATGGACTGTAAAGTGGGGCCCTCAGTTCTCACATAGAGGATTGAGGGCCCGCCTGTACCTGACAAACTATGGACACTACAGATAAAGTCTTTATGCCAAAATCTAAGCTTATACCAAACAAAATTTGTGAAAACAAGATATTATCGCAAAACACTGTCCTACTTGGTATATCTTCGTTCAAAATGGGCCCTCAATCCTCACACACGTAAAAGTTTATCACGCAAATACAATGAAACCATTAACTTATAGCTATTGTTTGTAATCCTATAAGATACTAAATAAATTGTGAAAATTTGTGAAAGCAAGAGCAGGTCACCATTTCTTGTTGTTTGAAAGTTATGACCTTGACAAAATCCGGGCCCTCAATCCTCCATTTATTTTGTTTTCCGTTTGAATACGCTTATCGTATGAAAGATTAGACAAATACAAAATAGTCTCTTTTTGTGAAAAAAATTGTGCAACAAATTGATGTTATTTGTTACTAATAAGAATAACGATTAAACTAAAAATCTTAATAGATACCGAAATCAACTATTTTTGAAGTGTGTAGCAGGGTAGGGTGACAATACTTTCATTTTAATACCTGGATTGGTACAAACGGCACAATCAGATGGCCTGCGAGATCGCCAGATCTCACCCCATTAGATTTTTTTTTGTGGGAATATGTAAAAAATCAAATTTACATGAAATCTTATGCGAATGACAACGAGTTGAGAGTTGAAGTTCAGAATACGATTTATAATATTCACCACAACACTTTATTAAAGGTTACTAGAAATGAATTCGTTAAAAGAATAAATTTGTGTATCCAAGAGAATGGAGCCCATTTCGAGCAACTAATTAGTTAGTTTACCATTTTTTGTAAAAAATTAAATTAATTTAAGATTTCCTGGTTTTCCTTTCATTTAATTTATCATGTTTGTTAGAGAGATTTCATCCTTATAATTGACCCTAACGATCGATGCAATAAAAGTACAGGGTATAATTGTTTCAGATTTTAGCCGGTTCGATTCCCGGTTGTGGGAGAAGAGAAATTTCGAAAATCTTCGAATGCAGTTTGCTTTCTATTCAAAAATAAAGGAATGTTTTGAGTAAAATTTTCTATCTGCATTATTAAGAGTACTTCCTTCCAGGTGTCATTACAAAATTCCACCCTGTATATTATAATACACATAGTTGTATGGGTAATTATCTTGGAGTAGTGAATGTTGATATTTAATTTTATTTAAGGATTATTATGTTCCAAACATTTTCACATAAAATCGAGGAGTTTTGGAGTTCAACCTCATTAGTTTGTCTATGCGACTACTACAAAGAAAAAGTACAGTGATGTTCTTTTTATTATATATGTCATGTCAATTGATTGAGAAAACTACGAAAATAGTTACTAGAATTCTCTGTCTACGGAAATATTATTATAGTCATACAAATAAGTACATGTAAGTTTGTTTTGATATATACTCAACTCATCTACCTATATGTTAGTGTAAAACCGCGAACTGCGGTAAATATTAGGATTTACGGGTAAATCCTATTATTTACCAAATCTCACCCGTAAAACCCCGAATTATTCTAAAACTATCTTTAATTTCGGACTTTTACCGGTATTCAGTCGGTAAACCCTAAATTTTACCGCAGACACCGGTAAGGCCCTGCACGCACTCCCGTGCCGTGTGGGAGTGGCGCGAGGAGGCAAAACGCCGGGGCGTAACTCCGCTGCCGCGAGAAATTACGGCACAGCGGACAGAGCTCCGGCGGGATCATGGCGACATGGAGAGTGCAACTGTCGCAACCCAGCGCTGGGCACGCCACAATTGCGACGATAAGTCCCCTCTTTGAGGAGTGGTTAGAGAGGCGCCACGGCGTCCTCACCTTCCGCCTGGCGCTGGTCCTCACCGGACACGGTTGTTTCGGGAGGTTCCTGTTTCGCATAAGGCGGGAGGAAACGCTCGGTTGTCACCATCGATCGCCTGGAGGACACGGTGAAGCATACACCCGGAGGTCTGCCCGGCTTGGGCGGAGCACCGCCGTGCTCCCACGGAGGCGATCGATGGGGCGATCTCTCGCGTCCGAACCTGATCCAGGCCATGGTGCGGAGCGAGAGTGCATGGGAGGCCGCCACCTCACCTCCTTCTGCGAAGCAGTAATGCTCGCGAAGGAGGAGGCGGAAGGCGTGAGGGAGAGACAACCTCACGCCCTCAGTCGCCGCAGGAGACGCCCTGGGCGGCGGGAATCGAGAGCCGATTCCCGGCCACCCTAGGCGCGCGCTTGCGGATGTCTAGTAGTGGGTAGCTCGCCGTCCGGTAAGGACCAGGCCCGGGTCGACAGCGCATTGTGTTCCACGCGCGCCTCAAAGAGATGTCAGCAAAAATCCCAGAAGGTATAAGAGTTACGCGATAGAAAGAGAGGCAACTTGTTGTTGAATATAACTATAGGTAATAAGCGTTGTGCGACCTGAATTAAACTTTATCGTGTCGATTTTGCAGTGTCCCATCTGTATTAATCTGTGTTGTGGGGCTTGATTAACTCGAAAGTTGGTGTAAATAATCTTTCAGTCAAATTAAGGAAATATTCCAAACGTTTTTTTTTAATTCTAGCCCTGTGGGGCTGAAAACAAGGAATATAGTTTATATGAAAAATCTATTCATTTCGGTAATTAACTTGAAACTTGGCACAAAAACTTGCTTAAGTATGTAATAAAGTTTGTCAATAGTCTTTCATAACTACCCCGGAAAAACTAACTTTACACCCTGTTCCTCATGACTCTATACACACAATACGTATGGACGGTAAAGATTTTGATTTTAAAGTGAAAGCTATACCTGCTCTAAGAGATACACTGATCAATTAATAGTTGACACTTTTTTAATTCACACAGCCGAATGACGTCATAAAATGGCGGCTACTATTTCATGGTTTGAGAAAACATTAAAAAAACCTGAAAACTTTGAATTTAATTTTAAAATTTATATTGTTATTGAACTAAAACTAATATTTTCCGACTGCTTTTTGCCTAATCTATCTAAATAATATATTTTAAGATTTTTTCTCATATAGAGTAAAATACCGTATCGTGGTCACCCTATTTCCTAATTCAGGGAACAAAAATAAAACTCGATTTTTATTTACAATAAAGGGTCTTTTAATTGTTTTCTAGTATCGAATTTGTTGCACAATTTTTTTCACAAAAAGAGACTATTTTGTATTTGTCTAATCTTTCATACGATAAGCGTATTCAAACGGAAAACAAAATAAATGGAGGATTGAGGGCCCGGATTTTGTCAAGGTCATAACTTTCAAACAACAAGAAATGGTGACCTGCTCTTGCTTTCACAAATTTTCACAATTTATTTAGTATCTTATAGGATTACAAACAATAGCTATAAGTTAATGGTTTCATTGTATTTGCGTGATAAACTTTTACGTGTGTGAGGATTGAGGGCCCATTTTGAACGAAGATATACCAAGTAGGACAGTGTTTTGCGATAATATCTTGTTTTCACAAATTTTGTTTGGTATAAGCTTAGATTTTGGCATAAAGACTTTATCTGTAGTGTCCATAGTTTGTCAGTTACAGGCGGGCCCTCAATCCTCTATGTGAGAACTGAGGGCCCCACTTTACAGTCCATATCTCGCAAAGTTGACTTTCACAAAATCTGATTCCAACTTTCACAATTGTTTGGGAATGTTCACTAAATCCTAAGCATATTTTCAAAGAGTTTCAATAAAGTGGCCCTCACACCACACGCATATTTTTTTTTATCTTTAATGCTCTGGGGTCTGTAATTTAGTAAATATCTTTACAAATTTTTTACTAAATGTCTGTAATCACAAAACCTTCATTTTTAAGATACTCTCCGAGATCTGGCTGATGTTGTGTGAGCAGTGTGAGGATTGAGGGACCACACTTTATGAGCTGTAGTTTTTAATATATTTGTTTACAAATTCCCAGATTCGTTCTACAATTGTTTTAAGACTTCTACTAAATCATAGGATTAAAATTTTGCGGATTCCAGTCTGGACCCTCAGTTCACACACACGTGAAAAATTATGGTCCATAATACGATCATCAAGACCGCGTTCGCACAAGGAAGGAACAGTCATGAACACGGATCTTGTTCAGGAATACTGGACTGCAGCAGTGACCAAGTCTTACTACACCAGGGTTGGACAATTTGGGACATTTAAAAACCAAGGTTTCCGCTGGATGTCGGGTTGAATAGTAGGTACTTACGCCCCCTTAAGTTTCGAACTTAGAGCCCGCGCCACCACTCAAGTCCGATAGACGCGCCGCTACTCAAATTCAAATTCAAATTATTATTTTTTTTCAAATTCAAATTCAATTTATTCAATGTTTACAATTATTTCATGATAATAACTATGAATACAAAATCATAATCTAGGTCAATAAAATACATGTGCCTGAACTAGGTAATCCTGTGTTTCAGGCAATATTGGCTAAGCTTAAACTAAACTGCTTTGCAAAAAAAACGGGCACCTTACAGTTATTGGCTTTTCTATGGATAATATTAATATTTTTAGTATGTCGTTAGCATAAATGACTAGAAATTTCTTATTATCATTGAGAATATAGTTTTTAACCCTTAAATCCTGGAATCGGTGTTTTAGTCAATGTAAACAGAAAGTCGTGTTAAAATGGAAATTTTTAGGGTATAATTAAATTAAGACTACGAGTATTTTTATGGTATTTTAATAAAAAAAGACATTAAAAAATAAAAATTAATAACGAGTGTGACCTCTCCTTGCAGCGATTACGGCATGTAATCGTCTTGGCATGCTTTCCACCAGGTTTTTGATGGTGTCCTGTGGAATGTGTTCCCACTCAGCCGAAATCATACCTGATGTTTTGTGGAAGGTCGTTGGACAGGTCGTACTCGCCTTTTTAGGAGGTCCCAGACGTGCTTAATGGGGTTAAGGTCGGGGCTCCGCGCTAGCCAATCCAGACGACGAATACCGACCTCTTGCATATAAGCATCTACGTCGCCAGAACGGTGGTCCCGAGCATTATCGTCCATGAAATGGCATCTTCACCAATTACAGTCAGTGCGGGCTGTGCATGTTGACAAATTATTCCTGTTATGTACCTTTGCGCATTTAGTGAGCCTTTTGCAATGAACACTATCTCGGTACGATAGCTGGAAGTTACGACCGACCAAAACATAACGGACCTTCCACCATAAGGGGTGATTTCTTCAAAACACACGTCGGCATAGCGTTCCCCTGGTCTTCGTAACACTCGCCGACGTCGGTCCTCACCATTCAGGCAAATTCGAGCCTCATCAGAGAAGAGTACGCTACTCCAGTTACCTACTGTCCAAGATAGACAATTTCTAGTGAACCTCGGTCGAGCAATCCGGTACTCACGGAGTAAATTGGGGGCCCGCGCTGGTTGTCGACTGCGTATATCAACCGCTAAAAGCCTCCTCCTCACTGTCCATAGGCTAACTTGTGCTCCTCGTACCTCTTCAAGGTTTCTTTTGAGGTCTATGTAACTGCATTTGCGATTACTCAATGCCTGAGTCACTAAAAAGCGGTCGTCTCGTGGTTGTGTGCAACGTTTTCTCCCACAACCTTGCCTTCTTTGAACGGAACCTGTCTCTTGGTATCGAGTCCATGTTCTTTGGACGGTGGAACCACTCACGTTTAACGGCTGTGAACCGTAACATTGGCTACACCCCACTTCCAGCAGCACTATAATTTTACTAGCTCTTGTTGCTTTTTCTGCCATTATAATCGACACAAAGATATCTGTTTTAAGTCACAATGAGGCAGGATTATGCGACAAACATAAATTATTGTAATAAAAATAACGAGAAGTTAGTTTTAGTTGCCTGATAACCATTTAACCGCAAACCCGCGAATAGTAAGTAAAAAGTCATAAACTGAAAAAGGGATTATTATTTCTAAAAACAACAGTTCTGAATTTGAAATTAACTTTTTTTCATACCCAGACTCTTTATTATGTGCCAGGAACATAGTTTGCCTATTAAAACCTCATGAGAACTAAATGATTACCAATAATGTAGAAAAATCCAAACTGCCCGTTTTTTTTGCAAAGGAGTGTATATAAAACTAGCTACTGTCTATGTCATTGCAATAAGATGCATAAAGAAAAATGTAGTTCAACAATTTTCCGCGGGACTTCTTTCGAGGCGCGCACTCTACCTACCTGCCACATTGTTGACCACGAGTTGTACCATGCTCTGTGGTTGTACCTATAGCTTGTTTTTGTTGTCAGTTCGTAACTTTGTATTGCTTACCTATGTAGTGATCCTGATCCACCGGGTTAGATGAAGCAAATTTAGCAAGTGAGTCGGCGCACTCGTTGCCACCTATATACCCGAGTGACTGGGAACCCAAGCTAGAAATGCTTAAACCGTTGCTAGAACAAGTGAATAGTAAATTAAGAATACCTATCAAAAATTATTTTGCTGTTAATTTTACATTTAAGAAAGCTAATGCTACCTACCTACTCCGAGAATCTGTAAAATTAAGTACCGAATTTTTAACCGACTTCTGAAAAAGGAGGAGGTTATGAATTCGGATGTTTATATTTTATGTTCGGTCATAACTTCGTCTTACAAAGACGGATTTGCAAAATTCTTTTTTTGTTTGAAAAGGTATAGTTACTCTCGAAACGGTCCCATTGTCACTAACTCAGAATCTGATGAAGGGATCCGATGGAAATTGAGAGAAACCCTCAAATTTTATAGGCCCACCTATAGCGATTTGGGTATTTTTTATAGTAACTCGTGAATTTGCTCTCGGAAAGCACGATTTGGTGAAGTGGAACTGATGATGAAGACCACAGATGGCCATCGGAACTCCTTAATTATACCTAAGTATTTCACGGGTTGCGATTCGATTACTTTAATATGGTTGCTAAGTAATTTATGCTCGTCAAAATGCATAATGGTGATGATGACTTCACCATGGAGCTCCAGTTCTCCTGGTTCTTACTAGGAGAACTCCTCAACAATGAACGTCCCTGCATCGGGAAAAGCAATATTTTGTAAAAGGTGATGAGCAGTTGACATTGGGCTATTGTAACTTAGATAAATTACAAGCTGACCCAGTAAAAAGTGAAAAATAAAAACTGTTTTACAAAAAAAAAACCGACTTCCAAAAAAACACTACAAAGTAAAAAATAACTTTAATTTTGGAAGTCGCTGAAACTTCCAAAATTAAAGTTATTTTTCATTTTGTAGTGTTTTTTTTGGAAGTTGGTTGCTTTTTTTTTGTAAAAAAGTTTTTTTAATATTAAGCATGTGTTAAAATTAAATTGATGGGTTCTAGGATACCGATGCATTCCCCTGTGAATACTGAGGCCCCTGATGAACATTGGAATAAGAGCAATTTTTGAGTTTTCAAAATATGTTGAAACCAATGATATTATACAGGGTGTAAGGGACAGCCCTCCGCAAACTAACAGGGTGCATTCAGCTCCTCATTCTGAATCATATTCCACCAGAAATTTTCTCAGGAAAATATTCATTTTTTCATAAATTTTTTCAGTTACATTTTCATTATTTCAATATAAATTTGCATTGTGTGTTCGCAGCACTCCATTTATGTAAAAAAAACTGCAAAAAAAACAGCAAAAAAAAAAACCAGCAATGGATGTTGAAATACTCTAACCAACGACGCGTGAAATCAGCTGTTCACTTTCTGTCTAGCTACAGAGTTCATCGAACTCACCGCACACCTATTACCTACCCCTCCCAACCAGTAATAGACGTTCCGATTTGTGCACAAAAACACAAACAAATTAGGTTTATTGGAGTCCCTTAAAGTTCCTGAAAAAATTTCATGTACCGGTCATCTTAGTATGACATACTGAATTCACCCTATCAGTTTGCGGAGGGCTGTCCCTTACACCCTGTATAATAAAGAGGTAGATATGGCACTAGCGCGCGCAAGTTGTTGCAGCCAAATGTAGACAATTGTAGTAATTTCATTCAGTCGGCTAATAGCAGCGAGCGCAACAAAGCGTGTCCGTGGCGTGACAGTATATCTAAGATGCCAAGCTATCTCTTTTTAAAACATACGTTCCGTAGTATCTATCGCAGTCGTAGTTAAAAACTACTGTACACCTATAATAATGTAAGTACATTTGTGATAACAACGCAACAATATCCGAACGCCGCTCAGTATGAACGTGGCATATCTTTCCTTGGACAATTACACATTTAATTATTACAATTTGGATGCGTTATTATATAAAAAATTCCAACCCTTCCAGTATAACGTTGAAACCAGTTCATAGTTAAGTACACTACAATGCTGCGTAATTTTGCCGTTCACAGACAAGTTTTAGCGATCCTAACTGTCATTATAGTCTATATTGATCTTATCAAAAGTTCTCATAATAACGTTTGTTCCTTTTATTTAAATTTAAAATTCTTTTTGTCAGCTAATATTACCGACTCCAAGGCGATTCTTAAGAAGTTTTAAATTTAATCGATGCCCTGATTTAATAGGAAATGAGAGAAAAGATTTCCTGAGCTTAAGGCTGCAGTCTTGCAAAATTCACTCGCGGCGAATTATTTGCGCAACTTTGTGTTTTTTTTTAAACAAAAGTAATGAAATAACATGAAATATTATTTTTGAACGTGAATAACCATAATATAAGTAATAGCTGGCTATTTTTTTTAGGTTCATCTGGGTGTATTATGTTAGGTAAATCAAGCGTTAAATACAGCTCTTTCGCGCCAACAACGATTCGAGTTATGTTTGTGCACTTGCATTGGGCAATACAAATTTTATTTAAAAAATCTGTTCAGCGCATAATTGTTTCCATATTCTTGTCTTCAAAATGCGCTGATTACTTTTTTCTAATTATCTTTCATTTTCTTAATTCGGATGTCACAATGTCATCGAAATTCTCTGTTTTTATCTCTTAATAAACGGTTTGTTTAATAATAACAAAGCATCGTACGCATGTAAGATTTGGTTGGTTTAATGCCAAGAGTTCAATAAAGCAAATACTAAAAAAAATTGCATCTAAATCACCTTAGTCTAACAATAATAATAATCTCAAAAGACCTCCAAAACGCTCCGACCCACTAAGAAATTTCACTCGCAATTCTTGTTCATAAACTCTGTTTTGGAGGTATTTTGAGATTATTATTATTGTTAGAGTAAGGTGATTTAGGTGCAATTTTTTTTTAGTACTTGCTTTATTGAACTCTTGGCATTAAATTAACTAACTTTTACATGCATACGATGCATTGTTATTATGAAACAAACCGTTTATTAAGAGCTAAAAACAGAGAATTTCGATGACATTGTGACATCTGAATTAAGAAAATGAAAGGTAATTAGAAAAAAGTAATCAGCGCATTTTGAAGACAAGAATATGGAAACAATTATGCGCTGAACAGATTTTCTAAATAAAATTTGTATTGCCCAATGCAAGTGCACAAACATAACTCGAATCGTTGCTGGCTCGAAAGAGCTGTATTTAACGCTTGATTTACCTAACATAATCCACCCAGATGAACTTAAAAAAAATTACCAGCTATTACTTATATTATGGTTATTCACGTGTTATAATAATATTTCATGTTATTTCATTACTTTTGTTTAAAAAAAAAATACAAAGTTGCGCAAATAATTCGCCGCGAGTGAATTTTGCAAGACTGCAGCCTTAATCTGTGATCTTTTGACGCCGCGGCAAGAGGAACAAAATTGACAGGTCTCATTAAAGTTGGACAGTTTCTAATGGTGAAGTAGAAGATACTTACTAAAGATGAGCTTCGACACAAGTTTTTGTACTTAGCTTTTTATAGCTCTCATTAAACAGCTGCTTGATAAGTTCGAAATATGCTACGAACTGGATTTGCTCTTGTTAAGTTGCTGCGGTTATTTTGAGTAGGTAAGTATGTACCTAAATCCCTCTGTCTGTAATTTCCAAAGTTCGGTCAATTTGCGTCTCAGAGTTTTGTATAAAAATCCATTTTAGTTGTGTAGGTCATGCTAAAAGGGGCTCGTGGCTGAGTAATAACAGCCGCACGGGTCGATCGATCAGGTTAAGCTACGCTTGCCGCGGTTGGTCCGTGGATGGGTGACCATCTTTACATACCGAGACCCCTCTGTGCCTCGGAAAGCACGTTAAGCCGTGGTGCCGGCTGTCATTAGTGGCTCTTTGACAGTCGTTACGGGTCGTCAGAAGCCCGAAAGTCTGACAACCGGTCTTATCAAGGGGTATCGTATCACCCAGTAACTGGGTTGTGGAGGTCAGATAGGCAGTCGCTTCACCATGTAAAATACTGTGGTATTCAGCTGCATCCGGTTAGACTGGAACCCGACCCCAACATAGTTGGGAAAAGGCTAGGCAGATGATGATGCTAAAAGTGGCTAAAACTCTAAAAGCTTCGTCTTCCTGCTCTTCCGTATCTTTATTTCTACCAACTGACTTCGGATTGATTACGGGATAAAGGATAAAAACCTGGAGATGTAGCAGAGTTAACAATGTTTAAAGTGTGTGGTGTGGTGTGTGGGGGTGTGTGTAGTGTAGTGTGGTGCGGGTTGGTGTGGTGTGTGGTGTGATAGTGTAGTGTGTGTGGTGTGGTGTGGAGTGGTGGTGGTGTGGTGTGTGTGACCTGATTGCCGATTGTGGTTGCTAGTGTTGCTACGCCCGATTAATTTCTCTTTAGGTCAGCTCTAATGCGATCCCTGGAGTTATGTCTATGTTATATTCCATACTAAACAAGCCCACTTCTCCTTCTTATCTGACTTCCCATGTTCAATTCTTATGCTCTGCCCATAGTAGAAATCTTCGTTCAACCAACAATCTTCTTCTACGATGTCCTTCTCACCGCTCTGGTTTTATTCGTTCTTCTTTCTTTGTCCAGGCGGTATTGGAATGCGCTCTCTCTGAACATCAGGATGGCAACCAGTCCGTTATTTTTCAAAGTGAAGGCACGTGAGCATATTCGTGAAAAGTTGGCAAAATCATCGCAGCGCTGATTTGCTGGATTCTTTTTCTCCTCTACCTTTCGTTATTTCTCCTGACAAAGTTTATTTTGTTTATATGTATGTATTTATTCTTTTTCGAGTTATCTATCCCTTATGTTGCACCTGCCATGTTTTGTCTCTGCATCACCATAAGGTTGACTGGTAGAAAATGCCTCAGGCATTAAGTCCGCCTTTGTACAGTATTTTTTTACTTGTGCATAAAGTTTTAATAAATAAATAAATAAATCCCTAGTTAGTTACACGGAAGAAGTGCTTGTCAAGCATGCAAATATTTCTGAAGCAATTTTGACCGTCTAGGGACCGCATAGTGTGTAGGCGGATGATGATATAGGTACCTAGACATAGGTTACCTAGGTTATATATAATATCTATCATCATTCATCATCCTCGTCATTAATCATTATCTATCCCAGCGATGAATCGAGTTCCCCAAACAAAAATGCAGTCAATATGAATGTAGGTATAGACCTGAGACTTGTTTGTAAGAAGGTATGTCCTAAGTATACCACTTTACATAAAAGTAAAACTAAAGTGTAAAACACAAGTACCTACATTTTTTAAATGCTAGTGCTGTGGTGTGTCCTGTGTGCTATGTCCAGTGTTGGCGGACAGCCGGCCGTGCTCGGACACAGCGTTTTCCGCAGCGCAGCCCTCTCCGCAAATTCGAAGAATTTATTAACGCTTGGCGGTTAGCCGAATCGTTTTTGTTTCCCCTTTTTTCACTGACCGTACTCCTGCTGCAGCGAGACTAGTGTAAAAACAGAAAAATCTGAACTTCTTTTTTTATTTAAAACCGTTTTCTTTTTGCAAGCTTTCACGAGTTCGTTCGTTCGTGTGTTGGTAATAGCGCGTATGCAGATGATATTAGCTTTTATTAGTAAGAATTTATTATTTTACTAATTAAACAGAAGTGCATTGAAATGGAAACAAAATAAAAGAACTCTTTAAAAACTGTGCAGCTCTTTTATTTAGTCTCAACTGCTAACAGCAATAGTCATGTAAAGTTATTAACAGAATTTATCGTAAAGGTAAGTGCCAATTGCTGCAAACTCGTACTAAAGCGTCATGGCCAATAAACAGCGCAGTTATCTAGTTGGTGGCGGATTGTTAATGCAATAGCCGGGCCATGTTGTTGCATTTTTGCAACAAGCGCGCGGCGAAATGTATGCACATAGTCGTTGTAATGCCGCGAAAGCCTGTCTCGTAAATATTTCGTGCACGCAATTTACAGCTTTGGGAATCCTCTTAACGGAATACAGGGGCAGTTAGTGAGCCGGGGGTATTTATAATTTTAACGACGACCACACTGAACCGCTATTGTTCTTTAGATTACTGCTGGAATGCCTACCTACGCATTTATTTGTATCGTTAAAATATTTTCTTTTCACAGTTTAAATTGCGTATTGAATATTGACTACAATCACAGTAGGTAGGTATATCTATTAATGATACAGTAGTATATCTTCCTAAAAAAATGGCCGAAAGGACGCACTTCGAAATCTTAGTCAGTCTCAGTTACGCAACAGTTCGAGCGCGCGGCAGTTACGCACGGACGGACAAGTATTTATCTAACGGCCATAGGTAATTCATTCAAGGTCATTGCCCAGATAAACTACTGTAGCATTTTACGAAACCAAATGCGGATAGTTCGAAATAGAACTCAAGACGATATCACCGTCTTTCCGTGTCCACGCAACTGATCTAAATATCGGGATGAATGTGCACAAGTGAGTTGAATGAGATTTTGAAATAATTTGTCCCATCATAAAGATATCTCAAACCATCACAAACACAAGAACAAGCAACAAAATGAAAAATACTAAGTAAAGTGCAAACTTCTTGAACTGTAGATATCAGCTTAAATTTCCTCGCGTTAGTTTTGTCTGGCAACAAAATGTTTCATATTATTGTCGTGTTATACTTTTCTACTTAACGTCGAGTCGCAAGTGTGTCGGTGTCTCGGTGTCTCCAAGTAACGGTGCTTCCGTTGTTTCGCCAACTTTTAACGAGTTTGTCGGACACGGCTGGAAGTGCAGAAGTGCCGCCGCCGACGGACTGGCGACGAGACTTCACACCCACATATGTTACACTCTGTAGATGTATAAAAGATATTTTCTAATATTTTTACCAAAATAATTTGTGACACAGATAAACTTTTTAAACTTTCGCGATTTGTACACATTATAAAACACCAGTAGGTACCTGTTTACCTCGTTAAAAAGAATATCGCGATAAGACCCGTTTCGATAGTGTTTTATAATGTGTGACACAGATATTTGGATATTTTATTGAAATAGAAGCTCATCATGATTACTTGAGCGAGTTGCGACTTCAGGGCTAATGTCCACGTTTGATAACTTCATTATGACTTACCGTCCCCAAACTACTGCTTGATAGCTCATGTGTGCGATTCTGGTCCGAATGTGGCATGTACCTGTGCCAGAGTTGTGCGCACGGACTCTATTAAATACCTTGGAGTAGTAGTTGATAGCAAACTTTCATGGAGCGAGCAGGTCAATTATCTGGTTTCTAGAGTGAGAAGATTAATTTTTGTTTTTAAAAACCTTTAGAAGTTCCGCAAATGTTTCTACCCTGAAAACAGTTTACCTTGCACTTGCTCACTCCGTTCTTACATATTGTATAACGGCTTGGGGTGGGGCTGGGAAGTGTCTTCTCCTTCGACTTGAGAGGGCACAGAGAGGGGTCCTTAAGGTTATGGCACATAAACCCATTCGTTTCCCGACTCACGATTTGTACTCGTTATGGAAGATACCTACTGTAAGGCAGTCTTTCATTCTATGCACAATGTTACGGAAACACTCGGAGTTGCCTTACGACCCTAACGCCACTATTGAGCGTAGACGTGGGTGTAGATCGGACAGAGTTTGTGGCATAGTGTCGGCGAAACTTGAAGTGGTCCGACGACGGCAATACGATTTCTTTAGTTCGAGGCTGTACAATAAGGTAAACAGTGTACTCCATATTCATTCTCGTTCTTATAGGGAATGTAAAAAACTCACTGACGAATGGCTTCAAACCCTCACCTATGAAGACCTGGAGAGCTTGGTCAAACCCTGATTTGTTTCCAATATCGACCTCTTCCTTCCGAAATAGACTCATTACAAATAAATTAAGACACACTCACGCACACACACACACATACACACACACCCCCACACACCTATGCAAACACCCACGCGCACTTAATACATTCGCTCGTACCTACACATATTCACATTATTTTTTAACCTATTATTCTAGTTTGTAATCAATCTCCTGTGTTTAGCATAAATTCTAGAACGCTATCGTCCTTTTCCTGAGGTGGGCGTTAATTCCTACGACACAGTATTTTACTAATGTAGGTATTATCGCACTAAATGTTATTGTCATACTGTGTTTTTTGTTCAATAAAGAATTTATTTATTTATTTATTTACGGTGCCTTCGCATTTGATGAGGGTCCAGCAGCGTAGCCTCCAATTACTGGACCTATAAGCAGCATAAATGCTTAGGTACCTACGCTCATTGCAAGACTCGTAGATCTTATACCTAAGACATTTTTACACGTAAATTTTCCGGTCAATATTTTATAACTAGATGGCGCCGTCATTTTCGTGCCGACTGATCCATGAGAAGTCTCTTAAAGTCCAAATACCACAGTCAAATAAGGTCAGTCGGGGCAAGTGCGCCGACGGGGTAAGTGCATCTACCATAAAAATATCGAAAACTACAGATATTATACAACTAATGACATCTTACATCCATGCAACAAACTAAAACAAAGTTCCACTTCACATTCACAGATGCCTCTGTTCACCATAACTTGATATATCCGCCATTTTAGTTTTAGTGTCATTTAAACCTGTTATCAGAGATGAGCACGTGTTATGAATCCCCATAAATCTTAAAACATTTTACGTGTTGCGGCAAACCATTGAGATGAGTACAGAATTTAGATGTTTTTCTTTAAATCTATGTTTGTATTTTACTCCTAGATAGTGAAATTAATGTTTTTTTCTAGAATTTAAAATCTTAACCTCTAAAAAGTCTAGTGAGGCAAGTGCGCCTAAGTTGTCGGTAGTATGGCGCACTTGCCCCGAGACAAAAGTCGTCAACCTTTATGATTCAACTGTTTTCTTACCCGACTGCCCCTGAAAAAGGGTAATGGTATTTTATTGAGAACTTACTGTGTGGATGTGCTTAGGGTCTTACAGCCTACCTAAGCACTTTGGCGCGACCAGTCCATGGATGGGTGGCCAGTAAACCATCGGTCTCGGCTGTTATCATTCAACATCTACATACCAGGTTGTCTACAGACCTCTCGACAAGGAGTTGGCCAGCTGCCGTAAAGTCCACACCCGGACGAGTCCATACTTACCATAATTAGTACTAAAATTATTGTCTTTTCAGATGTTCTTGAGTGCCATTCACTAGATTCTAAGTATTTGTGTCCTATCGCGTCGATGGAAAAATTGTTACTTACTTTTGTATTTTTTTTTTAATAAATAAAAGTAATATATAACAGTCTAATTTGGTTTATTATTCAAGATATCTATTATTTTTTTATTTATTTATTTATTATTTCCAAAACACTTAACCTTATACAATTTTGGTTATAGCCACACACGAAAACCTCTCAGGGCTTATCTGTGTGCTGGCAAGCCGCTCATTTATCAAGAATGTTACTAAACTACCTTGATACATAAGACATTCATAAAGCGATCATAACAAATTATTGGTACATATTTTGTGTAAAGAAACGTTTGTATTTGTACTTATAACTTTTCGAACTCATTTTATACAACGTTTGCAAGTCCTCTGGAAGTTTATTAAGGCAAAAAGGCACTAAATATTCTGCAATCCTCATCCCATACACGTTACTGAATTTTGGTAGGAGGTATTTATTTTTAAGTGGTATCGTTCTCAGAAAGTCAGGTCTTGTTTTTTCGGTTAGCAGCTCAGGTCTATTGACTTCCGCAAGAGTAAAAAATTCCACTTTATTGAACACATTCATAACATTACAATATTTAAAGAGGTCGTTATCACTATTTTTGAATTTCTTGTTTATATGTTTTGGCGTAATTACTTTTAACATTCTTAGTTGTAGCTTATAGATATCTGTCAGGTATGTATGATAAGTTCTCCCATAGCTGCTGAGTCCATAGTTGATAACTGATTCTGCTAGGGCCATATATAACATTCTAAGCGTTTTGTAAGGCAATTTATATTTAAGTATGCTAAGCTTACCTAGAATAGATCTCAGTTTGTTGCAAACGTAATCTTTGTGCGGTCCCCAACAGAAACGGCTATCAACCATTAAACCAATATACATGTGCTTATCGACTACTTCTAATAACGGACATTCGCAAGTCTTTGGCGAGTTATGTAGGCAAGTGTGATCATGTGCTATAATTTTAGGTATAGTGGAGCATTTGTTGTGTGATGAATGTATGTGAACTATTTTTGTTTTTGTTGCATTTATTACTAATCCTACGTCATGAGCCCATTTACACATTTGATCGAAGTTACGTTGCAGGGATGCCTCAGCGTCATGTATGTTTTTATTAGAGACCAATATACACGTGTCGTCTGCGAATTGGTATACAGAACCTGAATGAATAGTATTGTTCATATCATTAACATAAAGTAAGTATTCTGTCGGACCTATAATTGAACCCTGGGCCGTTCCTTGCGTGGATGGAAGCTTAGTACTATACTTATTTTGTATTTTAACCGTGTTGTATCTGTTGGTGTGATAGTTTTTTAATAATTCTAATAGTGGTCCCTGTTTTCCACTTTGCGACAACTTGTCGAAAAGTGTATCACAACGGAGCATATCGAATGCTTTGCTAAAATCTATAAAAAGTGTCAATACATGTTTTTTATCATTTAACTGTTTGTTGACTTCATCGGTAAATTCTCGTAATAATTGTGTCGTACTCTTAGTTTTCTGAAATCCATATTGTTTGTAGTTGATTATTTCGTGTGTTTGCAGGAAGTAATTTATTTCATTACCTATGTAACGTTCTAGTATTTTATTTATACAAGACAAAATAGTGATAGGACGATAATTATTGACGTCATCACGTGAGCCCTTTTTGTGTATTGGACGTATCACCCCTATCTTTAAAAGGTCGGGATACGTACCAGTCTGTAAGCAGCAATTAATTAAATGTGTAATAACTGGGATGAGTTTAGCTGAGGTATACTTAACATCTTTAGCACGTATCCCGTCGTAACCCGGGCTTTTCCTGTCGTTCATTTGCTTGATGATTCGTTCAACCGTATCTTCTCGTGCAGGTTTCACTCTCATCGACCTATCAGGAATTATCTCGTACGTACATTTATCTAAAAGAGGCACATCGCATGAGTTGCTTAGGTTCTTGATATTAGAATTAAATTCAGTCATGAAAGTGTTGGCCAATGTTGATGGGTTCGTTCGAAAAGTTTTAAGTAAAACGTCTTCAATACATTGCATAATTTTGCCGGTTAAACTATTCACAATGCTCCAAATCTTTTTACTATTTTTGAAATTTTGAGAAACTTCCGTCATTATTTGTTTATTTCTAATGTAATTTGTGTATTTGTTTGTTTTATTTCTATATCTATTGTATAACAATCTTTTTTGTGGGTTATTTTCATCTTTTAGCCAAATATTAAATAATAAATCCCTCTTCATACACATTTTTTTAAGTTTTTCATTGGCCCAAGGACATGTATTACGTTTACTGAAACTACTTTTACTAATTGTGAATTTACATTTATCGTATACACCATTAAAGCTAGTATGTATGTACTTAACTATTTCATTTGGGCATCCGTATTGAAGGGCGATACTCCAGTCGATGTTATTTAGTTCACTGTGCACTCGGCGATTATCTATCTTGGTTATTAATTGACTAGAAGAGTGTGTGTCATTCTTATTTAACGCGCTCATTATCGCACACCCGGTTATGCAGTGGTCGGCCGGTGAAGTGTTTACAACAGATGTATAAATGTTATAAGCACTAGCATTGCGAATAAAGACGTGATCTATACATGACTTTGAAATTCTGTCACCGTATTTTTCGATGCGTGTATAACAATTAACGCCACTAATAAATCCCAGGGTGCACAGTGAATCTAAATATTGTTTGACCACGGGGTTACATAGTTTTAGATCTATATTCATATCTCCCATTATTACATAATCCTGTTTAATAGGATAATTGGCTATTAAGGACGACAATTCATTTATAAATCGCAGTTTAGATGTGTCGGGCGGTCTGTACACGGCACATACTCCGAATTTAAGACTATTTATGTTTAACTCGCCAGCCACACATTCAAACTCCTGTGTACACAAGTTGCTATATCTCATAAAAGATGCCGACTTATGAATATACAATAGCACACCCCCACCTCTTCTGTTAGTTCTTAATTCTGAATATAAGTTGTAGTCAGGGAGTTCAAACATTTGTACCAATTCATTTTTAATGTTTACTTCAGTTAACAACAGAATGTGAATTATATGTTTACTATTTAACAATATGTACTCAATTTGAGCAAAGTTTTTCTTGATAGATCGTATATTTACATGCAGAAAGTACAAACAATTTTCAGGTACCGGTATGGAGGAAGTAAAATCATTCCATGTTTGACAATTGATTTCGACTACATTATGTTCTACTGTATCCAGCATTACGAAACACGGAATGTTTAGGTATTTATAATGACAATAATATAGGTGTACTTACCTATTGTCTATCATGCGATGATTTTACCTTTTCGATATCGGCAATCGAGCGTATTGTGGTAATTTTTTTTTCTTGGACACTTTTACGCACTAATATATTTCCGTGTTTACACCATATGAAGTTAAACAATCCTTTGAGTTCTTCTTTTGTTTTCCATAACAGGTAGGCCGTCGACGGCGTCAGACACTCCCGAAGGTAAACTTTATCGGTACCGTCTTGTCCTATGCTAGCCGCAGATATCGTCGTGTTTCTGGCAGCATCTATCCATAGATCTCGGTTTCCCTCTCGAAGTATCACAGTGATCGGAGTCTGGTCTTTGTTTCTCGCCACATATGAAGGGTTTCTCGGTTTTCTATAAGCTTTTACGACGTCATCCGGGTTTTGGGTTAGGGTTGCGGCAACTTTCTTGGCAATTTCTTCAGGATTGTCTTTATCACATGGGTTGATACCACATATTTCAAGGTGGTTGCATAATTGTGCTTGCTCCATTTGGTTTAATTTGATTTCCAGAACTTCATATTTGATGTTTGTGTTTTTAGCATGATTTTGTAAATCAGTGCAACGGTTTTCCAATTCCTTCATTGATTTCTCGTATTTTTGTATCTTGGTGTCATACTCATCAATTTTATCAGAGTAGAATTGCAGGGTACGTTGTAGCTCTTCCTTAATAACTTGCCTCACTTCCCTGCGCAGGTCTCGTAATATTTGTTGCATCATGTTATCGCCAGTGTGTGGCTGGGGTGTAGCAGACTCTGTATCTGTATTTTCGTCTCCGTCGATATCGGGGATGATACATGATAATCTTTTAGGCTTACCCCCTCCGGAGCATGATTTGCATTTCCAGTCCACTGAATCGGTATCGTGCAATACACTAAGTTGGTCAGGTGTTATTGACACACAGGAAGCATGAAGCCACTTGTTACATTTGCTACACTGCAATCCAGGAGACTTTTTCGTTATTAGTTTTACACATTTTGCGCATTTCACCATTATTATTTAGTATGTAGGGTAGATGAATAACAGTAAGCGATCGCTGCGTATGCGACTACTCTCGATTGACACGCGTGAGCGACTGATTATTCCAGCCCAACTAACCATTTTTACATAAATACAACAATTTTCACTTTGTATAAAAAAAACAGCAATAAAGGTTTAGAACCCCTGATTGCTAATCTATGGCGCACCTGCCCCAAATTTCTTATGGAAGCCGCAGCAGCCTATAGGACGAGTAAATTAAAAAAAAAAAGTTGTTTATATCCTATTGAATGAATTATCTATTTTTCTGGTAACGTACGATTTTATCGGACTGGGACTTGGTACCGATTAAATGAATATATTATTATAATTATTATATAAGTTCAGTAAACAATAATATCAGATTTAAGTTAGATTTAAGTAATATTAGATTTAAGTTTCAAAGCTTCCTCTCTCCTGCTATTGTTGCTGTGCCCGACAGGGTCCATAATGATCACATATTTTTAAATTACCATCTTATACACATTGTGGAATGCAAAAATGAAATATTGAGTATTGAGTGTCGGTTTTTAGGGTTCCGTACCTCAAAAGGAAAAAACGGAACCCTTATAGGATCACTTGTTTGTCCGTTTGTCTGTCTGTCAGTCTGTCAAGACCGTTTTTCTCAGGAACGCGTAGAGGTGTCAAGTTGAAATTAATATCAAATACTGTCTGTGGTCTCTTGAAGTCCTAAAAAAATCAAGCTTCTAAATCAATGCAATAAAAACATACGGTCATTTATGCTACATATTTTGTTACTCGCAAGTAAATCAAAACCTATAGGGTACTTCCCGTTGTTCTAGAATCGTGAAATTTTGTAAGAAGCAAGGTCATACAGCTTAAATAAAGGAAAAAGTCCGAAAATTGTTAATTTGTAATTCTATCACATAAAAAAAATGTTCAAGTCTGTCAGTCTGTTAAGACCCTTTTTCTCAAGGACGCATGGAAATATGAAGTTGAAATCAATATTAAATACGTAAGTCTATTGTTCCTTAGAGTTCTAGAAAAATCAAACGTCTAAGTCAACGCAATAAACAAATACGTCCATTTTGCGACACATTTTGATACTCGCAACAGTCGCAAGTAAATCAAAACCTATAGGGTACTTCCCATTGACCTAGAATAATGAAATTTAGCAAGAAGCAAGGTCTCCCGGCACAAATAAAGGAAAAAGTCCGAAAATTGTGAATTTGTAATGTTTTGACAGAAAAAATTTTTTTTTGGTATCCAATGTTAAGTTTGTTTTTGGGATAAATTCTTTTCAACTACGGAACCCTTCATTGTGCGTGGTCCGACACGCACTTGGCCGGTTTTTTTATATAGGCGCACTTGCCCCGTTTCCAGACAAGTGCGCCTATATCCATGTTTCCCAATTCCTTATAAAATATCGTAAAATCATTGATAGATTTGATTGAATCTACGTTTCTTGCAGCTACAAAATACCGAATATTGCTAATTTAATAAATGGACACTCGTAAGTCTGCATTCAAAAAAAATATTTAGCATCGAAATCATCTCTGCAAAAAGTATGGCGCACTTGCCCCGACTGACCTTACTTATTAAATTATTATGATATGCGAGTCTAACAATGCAGGGCCATGTCTGGAAGAACCTTTTGAAGAAAGAGCTATTGCAGCTTTGAGTTGACCTGTATCCTCCTGGATTCCAGAAAAAAAATTATTCGATATTATTTAAAACTTAGGTTTTATGGTTTATTAGGGGTCTGTATATGTCCAAAAAAATGCAAAAAAAAAATATTGCTTTTTATATATTGATTTTACTTATGTCATATGTATATGACACTGGAATTGAACTCCGAAAAAAAATTCAAGTATTTTATTAAATCAATATGCATTTATTATTATTATCACCTCTGTTCAGTCTTTAGAATCAGTTGTAATTTCTTCCAATATATCATCATTGATATATTGTGTAAAATAATCTTCAGGTGCCCATGACTCAGTCTCAACTTTTTTCTAACTTGTATTAAACACAATTAGGTTTAAAACACATGTATTTAAGCAATTTGAGAAAAACAATTTCGGCATCCTAAAAACCGCGCGAAAAAGGTACAAGAAGTGTCAAGTGACAGATCGTAGTGACGGGCACGCGTCTTCGATTGAGTAGTGCTGTGTAGACTCGATTTTATCTCGCTAACACTTGGTTGGTGAAACGGGAGTTCTAAAGGTTCAAACTGACCATTTTATGCGTCGAAGATAGGCGTTCTAACTGTAATTGCTGCTTGACGTGAATGTCCACGGTACCTCTAGTTCTCCCCTACGACCAGTTGGGCGGGTGCGGCTTCGGCCTCGGCTCCTTCTCTCTATTTTAGAAGATTGTAGAGATACGTCTGATTGTGAAGCTATTTCCTCATCTGAAGAGCTGGAAGAAGAAGTACTGGATTCTTCGTCTTCTTCAGGTCTTGGTGTAAAAGCAGTATCCTCATTTTCATCAGCATCAGAAAGATCTATGTCTTATTCTTCGAGTCGTAATAAAAGTTCGTCATCGCGTAAGGCTGTAAAAAAGAACTCTTAGAGAACCATTGTAATACCAGTATGACATTAAAAAGTTTTTGATCTCAATGCCCAAAATAATTGACCATTTGGAGAAATAATCTGTTTATTAGTTACGTGGGTATGTTATTAGTACAAAACAAGCGTAGTTATTGTGACAAATAAAGGGATTCAATAATAATTTTTGGATTACTTACCGCGTGCATCTGAGCGACGTGCCATCTTCCTCGCGGAGCCTCAAAGAAAGAGTTATTTGACGTGTGTGTCAAATTCAAAATGACGTTTGGTGCAGTGTTGCTAGTTTACTGAGGTTACACAACTACCATAAAACGATTCGTTCCGGAAAAAAATCACAGATAACTTTAGAACTAATTTTTAATTCTTTATGTAATATAGGTATGACGCTGGCATCCAGGAGGGTATAACACTAATTACAAACAGTAGGTTTACATTGTTAATTTTGGTTTTTTTCAGTTCTGCTCTCAGATGATCGTGATAAGACTGATATAATAATGGTTCTGGATACCCATTTTAAAACTTTATTTCCGAAAGAATCGCTTTTTATTTTCTGTCCATTATGGCTTCGATTCACTCGCGGATTTATTGTTAAAAATCGACAACAATAGGTAGGTACTTACCTACTAAATAAAAATATTGTACATTATGTTGTAGATACGTACTTACAACATTTTCCATTGAATTGATCGGCTGGTGTGAATCATAAGTTAAGAGCGTATTTGAAATAGGCTACTTATTTTGAAAATGAGTTAAAAATATGTAGGTACACACGGCTACACATCAAGCTATACATTTCCAGTTTACACTGACGTCCCATTGTAAGGAAATCCTATACAATGCGAGATCAGCTTATACTGGAATTGTATAGTTTGATCTGTAGCCGTGTGTACCTACTCAAGTATATTTTGAAATTCATAAATCAAACTTTTTTTCTAGAAGCAAAGTATCTAGGTATCTAATAAAATGTATACCTACAGATTTCCAGCTGCAACATGTGTGGCAGTCAAGGAATGTTGAAATCTTCACCTTGGTGACTAGAATCATGATAGGGACAACGCATAGGTACCTACATTGACCTATGCTCTGTATTCAGGGTGTTTGAAAGCTGGGTGGATAGCTTAAAGGGGTGATAGTTGACACCATTTAGATAATTTTGAGCCATACAACATGTCTTATACGAAGTATATTTTAACATTTTTTGGTTTGCAGCAAAAAAAAACTTACTTCGTCTAAGACATGGCTCAAACTGCTCTAATTGGTGTCATCTATCACCTCCCACCCAGTTTTTCCAGCTTTGGATTTGCACCCAGCTTCCAAACACCTGTATTATGCAAAATGTGTTATTGTAAGTATTTACCTATCTCGAACTTTTAATTAGCTGCAGTAAAATTACACTTCTTATTTATCATTTCGTTAAAAAATGTTCTCATTTGATAGCGAAATGACAGTGAAAATTACATTAGAAGTGTCATTTTCCTGCAGCTTGTTAAAAGTCCAACCATAGTGAGATCTATAGATACATTCGTGCACTCCCAGTACCTACCTATTTACCTAAGTATCATTCGACAAGTTCCAAGCACACTCAGCAGAGCGGAGTCTGAAAGCGTGACGCAAGAGTTCAAAATCAAAAAACTTTCCCGATTTAAATTGCTTCTCTTCAAAGTTCCCACCGATATATCAAGTCAGCAGAATGCACAATAAACCAGCTGTAGGTGGCATGGTATCCACACCATCCACCATCCACCATGCCACCTACAGTTGGTTTATGCAAATCAGCTTTGTCTATCGCTCAAAGCAGTTCACTTACTGCGATCACCGATCCGGTCGGACCACGGGTAGCACTTAAAACTGCCGTTAAAAGGGGCACCGTTCAAAAGCGGCGTATAAATAACGCAACCAACAGCATTTACGTTAGCGACGATATTTTACGATATTCTTTCATTCCCATTTGCAAATTCAATCGAAATGTACAATGCATGTATGTGTAGTACTTGTTTCAAAGGTTTTTGCAGAATTGCTGGAACTAGGTGTCGTGAATTTGGAAGTCGACCGATGTTTGTTTAATGCCTTCAAAAGTGGCATTGCCATAATTACATAATAGTTTATTAGTTTATGTTGAAAGTATTTTCCCTTTCATCATTCATCATCATTTCAGCCGAAAGACGTCCACTGTTAGACATAGGCCTCTCCCAAGCACCGCCGCTTCGACCGGTTCTGAGCTTCCTCAATCCAGCGGATTCTTGCGGTCTTCATAAAGTCATCGGTCCACCGTGTGAGAGGCCTTCCAACCGTTACGTTTTCCGGTACGCGGTCGCCACTCCAAAACTTTTCGGCCCCATCGGCCATCTGTTCTGCGAGCAATGTGCCCTGCCCCTGCTACTCAAGTTTGGCAATTCTTCGGGCTATGTATTACCTGGTTTTCCTGCGGATTTCTTCATTTCTGTTTCAATAACGTAGGGAAATTCCAAGCATCGCCCTCTCCATTGCCCTATGGGTGACTTTTAGCCTTCTCTAAGGTCCATTGTAAGCGACCACATTTCATTGCCGTAGGTCATCCACGTACTGGTCAAAGAATTCGCCATGATTTTCCCTTTACTTATATCGAATTGATACCAACTTAATTACTGCTGTGGATTAGGTAACTAAGTACATACCTATAGGTACATATAATGAAAAAGTTTCCATTTTTAGGGTTCCGCACCAAAATGGTAAAAAAGGAACCCTTATGGTGTGACTCAGTCTGTCTGTCTGTCTGTCTGTCACAGCTTGATATCTCAAGAACTACTAATGCTATCAACTTGAAATTTGGAACAGTTTTAGATGACGTTTACCCAACTATTTTGCATAAAAGAAAGAAATAAAAATATTTATATTTTTCTTGCAACAGGTGCTGAAAGGGGGTCTTAAAAATTCAAAGTGGGGCTACTAGGTCATGTGGGGTATCATATGAAAGAGCGGTGTTTGCATATTCTCAAACATTTTTTAATTTTTTTTTAGGCTGCATAGTTTTCGACTTTTGATGAAAAATGTAAAAAAAAATACCGTTCCCCCCCCCCCCCCCCCCCTTATCTCCGAAGTTTGCAAAGAGAAAAATCTGAAATTATTCTATGTGATAGAAGTTTATGTAAAGATTACAGGAAAAATAAAACGATGTCTCTAAATAGCACACTTTTTCAGAAATCGGAACGGAACCCTCGGTGCGCGAGTCCGACTCGCTCTTGACCGGTTTTTTTAAATGGATTAATTATAATTTAGGCAAACCCTTATAGTGAAGTAAAAACTACACACTCGTAAATAAAAACTGTACGTTAATAACTACAAACAGTGCGAGAGCCCTGGCGCAATACCTACTTATATAAGTGGTGAGACGATCGCGGATAGGTCAAATGACGTCACAGGCGAATCAGGGGGCCTACTCCCTAAGTCCGTCCGTCTTTCCGTCCGTTCGTTTATCCGTCCGTCTGATATTACGATCCATCAAAACAAGTGTAAAAGTTAAATTTTTCGTACGGGCAAAAACACATCGGGAGTAGGGACAACTGGCAAATCATGTTGTCATTCATACTTCGTTCGGGCCCCGAACCAATCATCCATCCATAGGTGATACGGAGTAAGAAACGCCCGTAACGAAGTCCGAAACTACGGGCTTCGTGCTTAGGGAGTAGACCCCCAGACACAGACAGACGTTCTGCGCTAAAATACGTAAACTTCAATAATCTATTTCTCAGTCATTTATTGATGGATTTAATTTTTTTTTTTCAGTGATTTATTAGTTTTGATCTATATTTTAATACCATTACGATAGGTACTTACTACTTATCTATTCTGTTAATTATCTATTTAGAAACCGTTTGATGAAAAAGTTTGGATAGTTTGAGTTCAATGGTTGACCACCAATTTCACTGTTCCTACAACTGTCCAACATTGGTTTCATTTCATGTCCAGTGGTGGCTTTATTTGTTCAAAAATTTCTATATTTGACTTTGTTCGCTGGAACTTGTCTAATCAATCAATATTGAAAATGCGCTGGTAAGTAATTATTATGAAACTCTACGTACCTAGGCTGTTGGTATGTAGTTAAATATGAATTTAGAACCTAATACCAACATATGAATCAGCTTGATTCGAAAAAGCAAACATGGAATTTTATCTCAGTGGTCAATTATTTTTAGAATTTTGAGAAACAAGTAACTTAAACCGTTTTGCTTGGCAACGAAAATGCGCGTCTGATACGTAGAACATACTTTTATTTTCTTTTATAGTCTGTCTGTGCCTGTGCTATAGAAATATGCAGTAGGCGTGAATTATGCTGCATTTTACACCAAAGTCGGTGGCGACGCCCAAATGAAACATTTTGAATTTATGGCTAATAGGAGCTTTTTGTAAACCTATGACGGAGTTCAAAGCAAGCCACGTTCAAACTGAGATGAATTTTATAGTGATTGCTTCTCGGTTTTCTAAAGGATGAAATACTCAACGGTTATAGGCCTTAGATTAAGGGTTATTCTAAGGGTTATGCATAGGTTTAGTTAGGTATAGTCCACGTCATAATTTATTTACCACTTTTGACAAAAACTCCCATTAAATTGAAACTTCACTAAGGTTGAAATTATCTAACTGTTACAAGGGTTATAAAAAAAATAAAAAAAACTAGACTTCCAAAAAACTCTTCAAAGTGAAAAATAACTACATGTATATAATTTTGGTCCGACATTAAAGTTATTTTTCACTTCGTATAGTCTTTTCTGGAACTCAGTGGGTCAGTTTGTAATAATAAAGTGTAACTAAGTTACAATAACATAATGGTTCAGTTAACTTTAACGGAATCGACTAGGTATTCTCTATGTAATAAAAACTCGCACTATAGGCCCACATACCACTTAAATGAACTGTGTTTTTCCTCATAGGTACTTAGATGTATGGAATTGGATTATGTTACTGGTCAAGTTTTCTAGAAAACAAATAGGTAAATAAAAAAACCAGCCAAATACGTGTCGGACCACGCACAATGAAGGGTTCCGTAGTCGAAAAGAATTTATCCCAAAAACAAACATAAGAGGCAGTACACGAAATTTTGCCGATTTCGCTGATTTACGTGATTTTACAGTTATAACACTGTATTTCTATAAGTTTTAATGCACAATATGAAAGATCATTTCAATTGTGATTTTATCACATAAAAAAACTTTTTTTGGGATTTTAAGGCCGTATACGAAATTTTACCGATTTGGCTCATTTACGTGATTTTACAGACGTAATTTTACAGATAAAATACTATATTTCTGTGAGTTTTAATGCACAAGATGAAAGATCATTTCAATTATGATCTAATGAATAAGCTACTTTTTTATTTTAAAAGCTTTTATTTAACTTGCAATGTATGTATGATGGGCCCTCGCTCACGGCGAATTTTTGTAGCGATGCAGTAGCGATGCTGTCGCGCGTTCGCATCGATACAGCCGCGAAGCGGTCGCTAGCTGTGTGCCCTCGCCCACGGGCCCAGATTCAGTCGCGATGCAAACGCGATACTGGTGCGCTTCTGTCGCGATGCGTGATTCAGTAACGGCACAAAAATACATACCTGCGATCGCTACAGTTGCAAGATGGACTCCGTTGAGGCAACATTAGTCATGTTGTCTTTGGTGCTGCTTTTACGTAAGCAGCCGAAGCGTAGGCAACGAAAGCTCGGTTCTCCACTCACGCGCCACCCTCCCTCTGTTCTCTCCCCGATGTCGTCCGACACGGTCGCGCGTTTGCATCGATACAGTCGCGATACTGTAGCGCGTTAGTAGCGCGTTGGCATCGCTTCTGTAGCGCGTTGCAAATGCGACTAACGCGCGTTATTAGCGATGCAGTCGCGCATTTCGTAAACGCGCGACAGCATCGCTACAAAAAGTTGCCGTGGGCGAGGGCCCTATGTTCGCGTGGAATCTTGCTACTCAATTTTGAAGCAGATATCTTCAACCGATTGAGCTGAAATTTTGTATACACGTTGAGTTTGGATGACAATACACGATAAGCTGTGTGACGTCATTCTAAATCCAATATGGCGGACCATCCAAGATGGCGGAATAGTTATTTTTAGTGCATTTCTACAATATGGTCATCAAATGAAAGAGCTTGTTGAGAGTAACTCGAAAAATAATGTGACGTCATTCTGAATCCAATATGGCGGAATAGTTATTTTTTATGCACTTCTACACTAAGGGTATCAAATGAAAGGGCGTGTTGAGAGTAACTCGAAAAATAATGTGACGTCATTCTAAATCCAATATGGCGGAACATTCAAGATGGCGGAATTGTTATTTGTTATGCACTTCTGCAATATGGGTATCAAAGGAAAGGGCTTGCCGAGAATAATTAGAAAAATATTCTGACATCACTCTTAATCCATTATGGCGGACTTTTGAAGTTTTTTATGCGTTCCTATAGTATGGGTATTAAATGAAAAAGTTCGCTGAGAATAAAAAAAATGCATGATAAAAAAGATGGTGATTATAAGCTCTGTTGCTCTAATCCACCTGAAATTTGGTGTAGAGACGTCGATTATTCTTGAGGTACAAATTTTTGAGTCTGTAACATCGGTTGATTGACTTTGACTTGTGTGATTTGGCGAGATGGGCGTCATCAGCATTGGTCTGCAACTTGCCTAGGAGAAGGACAACTCCAAAATCAAAGCCGCAACTGTGTTTCGTCAGGCACAAGTAAGCTCCAAGCTGAAATAAGTGGCGCATTCTTCCAAACACCCAAGTCAAGTTCGTATGTTCCCAGTCGCCCCCGCCGGGATTGCCACTGGAGGCAAAGGGAATAAAAATTCCCAGTCACCACCGTCGGTAACTGGGAAGTCATTGCCCCCATTTCAGTTTCGCTGTACATTGCTTTCTCCATCGTAGAGGAATAAAAGGATGAGGAAACAATACTTGGTTTTAGAGGGTGCTGAAAACGATACAGATGTCAAAATGAAAATCCAAGATGGCGGGTGCGAAAATTTCCTAATTTTTCGTCATGGGTGTCGTTTTCATGGTTATAGAGGGTGCTGAAAACGATAAAATAAATAAAATAAATAAAATAAATAAATATCCTTGGATATTTCACACAACTCCATCTAGTCCCAAGCTAAGCAACCTAATGCTTGTGTTATGGTAACGAGATGGCTGATAAACTAATACTTATATACAATTTTTTTTTTTTTGTAAATACATACATATTATAGATAGAAAAACACCCAGACTCGGAAAAAATACTTGTAGGTCGTACAAATATTTGTTCCGTGCGGGAATCGAACCCGCGACATGCTGCGCAGCAGTCAATCGCTCAACCACTGCGCCAAACGTGTAGTCACGTGTAGATACTGAGGTTAAAATGAAAATCCAAGATGGCGGCTGCTAAAATTTCCTAATTTTTCGTCATGGGTATCATTTCCATGGTTTTAGAGGGTGCTGCAAACGGTACTGATAACAAAATGAAAATCCAAGATGGCGGCTGCTAAAATTTCCTAATTTTTCGTCAGGGTGTCGTTTCCATGGTTTTAGAGGGTGCTGAAAACGATACTGATGTCAAAATAAAAATCCAAGATGGTGGCTGCGAAAATTTTCAAAATTTTCGTCATGGGTGTCGTTTCCATGGTTTTAGAGGGTGCTGAAAACAATACTGATGTCAAAATGAAAATCAAAGATGGCGGCTGCTAAAATTTCCTAATTTGTCGTCATGGGTGTCGTTTCATGGTTTTAGAGGGTGCTGAAAACGATACTGAAACAAAATAGAAAATTCAAGATGGCGGCTGCGAAAATAAGTATGGTTTTGTTTGAAATAATACGTGAGAAGGAACTTCTTTGCTGACGGGAGTAAAACATGAATGTCAATAAACTCTAAATTCGCTTGACACCCTACAAATGATGTGCATAAAGATAACAAAAAACACACACACACACACACACACACACACTTTCTGAGGTGTCAAGCGAATTTAGACCTTATTGACATTCATGTCAAACCATAGAAATGACACCCATGACGAAAAAAAAAGGAAATTTTTGCAGCTGCCATCTTGGATTTTCATTTTGCCCTCAGTATCGTTTTCAGCACCCTCTAAAACCAAGCATTGTTGCCTCATCCTTTTATTCCTCTACGATGGAGAAAGCAATGTACAGCGAAACTGAAGTGGGGGCAATGGACGGACGGACGGACGGACGGACAGACGGACAGACAGACAGACAGACTGAGTCACACTATAGGGGTTCCTTTTTTACCAGTTTGGTACGGAACCCTAAAAAGTAGCTCATTCATTAGATCATAATTGAAATGATCTTTCATCTTGTGCATTAAAACTTATAGAAATACGGTAACTATTTTAACTGTAAAATTACGTCTGTAAAATCACGTAAATGAGCGAAATCGGCAAAATTTCGTATACGGCCTATTAACATGGTAATCCCAAAAAAATATTTTTTATGTGATAAAATTGCAAATTAATAATTTTCGGACTGTTTCCTCTATTTGTGCTTTGAGACCTTGCTTCTTGCCAAATTTCATTATTCTACGTTAGCGGGAATTACACCCCATAGGTTTTCATTTACTTGCGAGTATCGCATAAATGGCCGTATTTTTTTATTGCGTTGACTTAGAAGCTTGATTTTTGTAGAACTCTAAAGGACCATAGACCTACGTATTTGACAATAATTTCAACTTGATACCTCCACGCATTCCTGAGAAAAAGGGTCTTGACAGACTGACAACCTTGAAAAAATTTTTTATATGATGGAATAATAAATTAACAATTTTCAGACTTTTTCCTTTACTTGTGTTGTGAGACGTTGCTCCTTGCCAAATTTTATGATTTTAGGACAACAAGAAGTACGCTATAGGTTTTGATTTACTTGCGAGTATCAAAAAATGTCGTAGACTTACGTATTTGATACTTCCACGCGTTCCTGAGAAAAAGGGTCTTGACAGACAGACAGACGCACAGGCAGACAGACAGACAGACGGAAAACGAAGTGATCCTATAAGGGTTCCGTTTTTTCCTTTTGAGGTACGGAACCCTAAAAAAGAAAAGAAGAAGAGCAGGTATTTTATTCTATTCTAAAACAGCTGTAAGTTGTACCTACCTGCTAACATTAAAACAACATTATATCCGAAAAAATGTTTCCATACAACGCAAGCACGACAATGATTTAAAAACGATAATCATCGTACGATGCTAGTATCGCATACAGACGAAAACGTTTGATCGCACTGTTTGTTGTGAAAGGGCCACCCGGATGAGTGGGTGTCGTAAAAACCGCCCCAAATGGGGTGAAAAGTGTCGACGTGCGCCTGATCCCGGGTCGGGATCGCGAGTGCCGAGCCGTGTCGATATCGAACATTCGAGAAACATGCTCTGGGTTTAAGTGAATGTTGAGGGATATTCACGGTTATTTGATGATTGGTTGGAGAATAGAATGATAGTATTTTACGTTAATTATGTAAAAAAACAGAAAATAAATGCATGGTTTTATTGTAACCGATTTGTTGTTGCCTGTATAAAATTTGAGGAGTGTCATACTGAATTTCGACAGTTAATTATTTCGACACGGTCTCAATTTCGAAAAACAATAGTTCGAATACTCATTGATTCGACAGAACATATATTCGACTAGCATTAGTTCGACAGAACATACTTCGACACACACACCTTCGAAAAAACATTCTTCGATATGCACCTGTTCGGCGGATCTCTATTTCGACGGAACATACCTTAAGTAGTGTTTTTCGAAGGTGTGTGTTGTCGAAGTATGTTCTATCGTACTAATGCTAGTCGAATATATGTTCTGTCGAAGCAATGAGTAGTGGAACTATTGTTTTTCGAAATTGAGATCGTGTCGAAATAATTAACTGTTGAAATTCAGTATGACACTCAAATTTGAGGTAGGAACAGGTGGAACATCAGTGGTACGACCTACTGACTGCTACGACGTAAAGTAGGCGCTGTCAATGTCAAATTGCTACCACTGATTTGCGGTTGACTGTAGGTACCCCGTACTAACCCAACAAGATCTACATTGTGTTACTGTATCAATCAAAGAATTGAAGAATATTTATAACTTTTTTTTTTCTCATGCACACTTGTTTTTTCTAGCTCACTTTAGACATTTGTAGAATAGTCGCCATCGGCTTTGCTTGCCATTTTATAAAAATAGAATAGAATAGACATCTATCGTGTAATGTAAATGGGGAGATGAAAACAAATTGATAATTCTTATTCATTTTGTTCCGTTAATCAAGACTCTCAGTACCTATTCAAAACTTACGACCAAATGTATTAGGTAGCTTATTTTATTAGCAGGCGTGGCTTTAAATCAGCTTGTCGGGAACAGGTAGGGCAGTCGTCACCCCCACACGTTCGGTGATAACTCTCCTTTCGTTTGATTCGCTCTCGTATAAAGATTAGTGTCTCGGGAGTTCAAACATGCTCTTTTGTAACAAGTGTCTCAAAAGTTCACCCATTCAAAGGATACCCTTTGAATGGGTGAACTTTTGAGACACTTGTATTGCAAAGCATTTTTTAATATCATTATGCAAATGTTTGCGTAGGTATTTAACGATTCAACACGTTGTTACCCGTATTGGATATGCAGGTAGGTTTGTCGTTTTCTCTCAGATTCAGAAACTGAGTAATGTTGATACTTATATATTGGGTGTAATATTTTAATCGCCGTTATCCTCTTAAGGGCTCATTGTACTCATCATTGTGAACACCTTACACTATGGATCAAACCTGAAAACACGAAAATAAAAATCAGCTGTTCCCTACATTTCGCATAACTCGTCAAAATGTAGCGAACAGCGGATTTTTTTTCGCGATTTCAGGTTTGGTCCATAGTAAAAGTGGTTCATAATGATGAGTACAATGACCCCTTAAGAGTATAACAGTGATTAAAATTACACCCAGTAGGAAGAAACTCCTGGTGCCCAACCTATGACGTCGCAATATCTCATCTGAAACTCCGGAAAGAAATCGAATTTCCCTGTTTGCACATGAAGTAGTAGCACATAAACAAGATGAGTGGATTTACAACGTGATAAATAAATTCCCCTGTCAGGGTGAGACCTTGGTGTGAAATCTGCGTCAGCTTCGCCCAGGGTCGGGCTGATTGCCCCATCTGTCAGTACAAGACCGTAGGGCTGCAGATAAAATAAGAGGCAAATTATTGACCCTTATTGATGGGAGGTGCGCTTCGGCAGAAACGTCAGAACGGGGTATTGTTTATAGAAATAATAAATTAGTATGGAGCTGTAGTAGGATTAAAATAAGGGTTAGGATGGTGTTCATTTTGCGTAGCTTGTCATTTAACACTTTGCGGGACACTAACCGCCCCCAGACGTAATAATAATAAAACTTCTACTGTCTCTAGATCAGTGTCCTTCAACCGATTAATATGGTAATATAGTGGCGGTGACATAGGATTCCAGGCAGTTGAAAATAGTCTAAAGCTCACCTTTTTTGTGAGTTGAATATTCATGTAGCTGTAAGTGGAGTCCTTAGTTTTATTACCCTTTTTAAGTACTTTCGGGTCTCATTGAAATTTCTTTTGTCTGGCACACGCAACTGCACATAAAATCAACCACGGCATTGCACAGAAGCCATCAACGTACCTCTAGCCATCACATTAAGTGGCAGACCGAATCAGTTAAGTATTGTTCGACAAAACCTCTCTTTCCAAAGCGGAGCGATAAAATTACCTATTGTCGATGCACATTGCAGTAAAGCCCACATTAAACTGAAAGCGATTCTAAATGCGTCGCGTAAAACGGAGCAATACGACAGCCAGCCGACCGCATTGTTTCTTTTAGGGTTCCAGAACCAACAATGGAAACACAGGGAACCCTTATAGGTTTTACAAGGGTTAGTCACGGGCATAAAATTAATGTCACATAAGTACAGTTCGTATAAATCCATTAATATCTTATTTACCTAAGTTTACTCTACTTATATACAAGTTCCTGCTTCAACAAAGAAAAATACTGCTTTAAAATCTTGGGATATTGACTCGTAAAAACAAAGATAGGTTTCCTGTGCACTAGAAAGCTCTAACTAGAAAAAAATAAATAAGATTAACTTAGTCAAGCAAAGTAAGTTTTTTGACAGTACGGAACCGCCAAAGTCTCGCCGCCGACCCGCCCTTCTCGGTATTATTTACTTTATGGTTCTACGTGTAAACAGTTTCAATGTCTCGCGCCCGATGAGCACATGCTCAGGATAATACCGGTACCGAGAGATATCTGTCTACACTGGTTAACAATTTGTGCTAAGTGGTTGAATTTTGTGCTGTTTACTACGATTTGTATTTCGTAGCTTAGTTCGTAGCAACCTTCGTAGCAAACTTCGTAGCGACCATCGTAGCAACCGCGGTTAGGCTGCCTGTCCACCGGAGTGGAGCGAGGCTACGGAGCGGAGAAACGGAGAAATATTAACCAATAGGAGCGCGAGCGGACGGCGGAGTGGAGCGGACTTAAGATTCTATTGGTTAATATTTCTCCGTTTCTCCGCTCCGCAGCCTCACTCCGCTCCGGTGGACAGGCAGCCTTACACAGCCATTTGACAAAAAAAACTGCCCGCTTTTTTGGCAATTTGTAATGGAAAAGTGTCGTGAATTAATTTTAATTTTTCGTAGCACAGTTCTACCTAACAACGAGTTTTGTAGCTTATGGATACGTAGCATGCAGTTTCGTTGCATGAGGTTTTGTAGCTTATGGATACGTAGCATGCAGTTTCGTTGCATGAGGTTTTGTAGCTTATGGATACGTAGCATGCAGTTTCGTTGCATGAGGTTTTGTAGCTTATGGATACGTAGCATGCAGTTTCGTTGCATGAGGTTTTGTAGCTTATGGATACGTAGCATGCAGTTTCGTTGCATGAGGTTTTGTAGCTTATGGATACGTAGCATGCAGTTTCGTTGCATGAGGTTTTGTAGCTTATGGATACGTAGCATGCAGTTTCGTTGCATGAGGTTTTGTAGCTTATGGATACGTAGCATGCAGTTTCGTTGCATGAGGTTTTGTAGCTTATGGATACGTAGCATGCAGTTTCGTTGCATGAGGTTTTGTAGCTTATGGATACGTAGCATGCAGTTTCGTTGCATGAGGTTTTGTAGCTTATGGATACGTAGCATGCAGTTTCGTTGCATGAGGTTTTGTAGCTTATGGATACGTAGCATGCAGTTTCGTTGCATGAGGTTTTGTAGCTTATGGATACGTAGCATGCAGTTTCGTTGCATGAGGTTTTGTAGCTTATGGATACGTAGCATGCAGTTTCGTTGCATGAGGTTTTGTAGCTTATGGATACGTAGCATGCAGTTTTGTTGCATGAGGTTTTGTAGCTTATGGATACGTAGCATGCAGTTTCGTTGCATGAGGTTTTGTAGCTTATGGATACGTAGCATGCAGTTTCGTTGCATGAGGTTTTGTAGCTTATGGATACGTAGCATGCAGTTTTGTTGCATGAGGTTTTGTAGCTTATGGATACGTAGCATGCAGTTTCGTTGCATGAGGTTTTGTAGCTTATGGATACGTAGCATGCAGTTTCGTTGCATGAGGTTTCGAGGCACGAGGTTTTGTAGGCCATGATTTCTAACCAAGGTGCTCGTGGAGGAGCTCGTGGCTAAGTAATAACAGCCGCACGGGTCGATCCTCCAGGTAAAGCTACACTTGCCGGGGTTGGTCAGTGGATGGGTGACCATGTTTACATACCGAGACTCCTCCGTGCCTCAGAATGCACTTTAAGCCGTTAGTCTCGGCTGTCATTCATGGATCTTTGACAGTCGTTCGTCGAGGTCATCAAAAGCCCGACAACCAGTCTTACCAAGGGGTATCGTATTACCCAGTTACTGGGTTGTGGAGGTCAGGTTAGCAGTCGCTCCATGTAAAATAGTGGTATTCAGCTGCATCCGGTTAGACTGGAAGCCGACCCCAACATAGTTGGGAAAAGGCTAGGCAGATTGATTGATTTCTAACCAAGGCGCTATTTGGCTATTGTTATAAATGTGACGAAGTTGTAAGTTATTTTAGCTTTGTAGTCTTGAGTTCAGCTCTTTCCGAGATATTTTATGAAATCCTGTTGCCTGCTTATTTCAGTACTTACTTTAGACAGACATGATTGTTTGCTCAACTGGAAGTAAAATTACAAAAACTTTTTTACGTTTACTTACTTTCGAGTTGGGTGTCATCAAACAGATGTTAGCATGCAATAAACTTGTCATAAATAAACTTTTCCCTTTTGTCGTTATGATTTTTTATTTCGTGAATTCCGAGTCGCCAAAATCATTATTATCTGTACGGCCACTGTCTTATAAAAAGTTTTTTTTTTTTAACTTAAGTGGTGTTTTTTTTTGCTATTGGTATGATACAATAAACAACTTCATATTTTTTTATCAAGATTATAAAATCACCCTGAAAAGGATCACAATAGGAGTAATTCAAGAAAGTTTGCATTCTTTGTTTTGTTTTTCGTCTGCCAAATGGGTTGATAAAGACTCCAACATTGTCCATTGGGATACCCATGTTCAAAAGTGGAGTGCCAAATTTCATATACATTTTTAGGGTTCCGTACCAAAATGGTAAAAAAGGAACCCTTATGGTGTGACTCAGTCTGTCTGTCTGTCTGTCTGTCACAGCTGGATATCTCAAGAACTACTAATGCTATCAACTTGAAATTTAGAATAGTTTTAGACGACGTTTACCCAACTATTTTTCAAATAAGAAAGAAGTAAAAATATTTATACATTTTTTTAACAGGGTCTGAAAGGGGGTCTTAAAAATTCAAAGTGGGGCTACTAGGGCATGTGGGGTATCATATGAAAGAGCGCTGTTTGCACATTCTCAAAAATTTTTTAATTTTTTTTAGTCCGCATAGTTTTCGACTTTTGATGAAAAATGTAAAAAAAAATACCGTTCCCCCCCTTACCTCCGAAGTTTGCAAAGATAAAAATCTGAAATAATTCTATGTGATAGAAGTTTATGTAAAGATTACAGGAAAAATAAAACGATGTCTCTAAATAGCACACTTTTTCAGGAATCGGAACGGAACCCTCGGTGCGCGAGTCCGACTCGCTCTTGACCGGTTTTGTAGATTGGCTTCATTCAATATTGTGCACGATATCCACACATGCTAAACACACTGTCTAAACAGTCACCACTCACAAGAAAATTACTTACCATTTTTCTATATTAGAAACTGTCTCGCAACCTCCTCCAAGGATGTCACATAAACTCTGTGTCAATATCTCCTTTTAAAAAATATATACGAGTATGATCAGAGAGGTTCTCAGCGGGACTCGCGTCAATTGCTGAATCCCATCCGGTTCCGGGCTGCCGCCAGTCAACCTCCGGTTTAGATTCATAACTCCGATGCTTAGAACATTGTCGGCAGCTCATGTGTAAAATACGAGCGCACTCCACAAATATTTATGTCGCTATTCTTTCTTGGAGAATTATTAGGTGCATTGGCAGTCTTTGTTTTTTTGTCTGGAAGTTTTGGGGTGGCAGACAGGTTTATTTATTTTTTAGATACACCCACCAACTACATCATACATATGATCTTCGTTCTGTGTAAATATGTCACTTATAGGTGTACACAACTCATGCGTTATTTTATTAGTTATTAGATTAATTTAAATTGGGTTAATAGATTAGATTACTAAATTAAAAATTAAGAGGGTTTATAATTTTACTGATAAATTTGATTTAATTTATTAGATACATTGATCATTTTGATACACTAATAAAATAAAATTTGTTTTGATACATTAATTAAATTTCTGAGAGAAGCTTGTGGCTAAGTAATAACAGCCGCACGGGTCGATCCATCAGGTTAAGCTACGCTTGCCGGGTTGGTCCGTGGATGGGTGATCTTTACATACCGAGACTCCTCCGTGCCTTGGAAAGCACGTTAAGCCGTTGGTCCCGGTTGTCATCCGAAAATCTGACAACCAGTCTTACCAAGCGGTATCGTATTACCCAGTCACTGGGTTGTGGAGGCCAGGTAGGCAGTCGCTCCCTGTAAAATACTGGTATTCAGCTGCATCCAGTTAGACTGGAAGCCGACCCCAACATAGTTGGGAAAAGGCTAGGCTGATTGAATAAAATTTCTAGCGTCAATTCGAGATATTTAAATTTAGATCTACACAATATGTAAAAAAAGCCTGTCCGATTCGTGACGATGTTGTTAAGTATTGTGTTAAGTCTATTTATATGGTAATTTTCTGAAAAAAGAAAATAATAAATAATCCCCATTTTTTTTTAAATGGTGTTGGTACACGGTGAACCGCAATGGGGCGCGGGCGCCCGTCGTGTAGCGGGTGTCTACTAGTCTTAACTTATGACCTCTGTCGAAAAATTTATAATTTTTAATGAAATTGGGCTAGTTTTGGTACTAAAATCATAAATTTTAAATAGCAATAACGTTTTCATTTTCATTAAGTAGGTAATAATAATTTTTGGGGCGAGTGCTCATGGTCTCTTTAAGGATATCTCGAAACGGCTGGTTGACACTTCCCGTGACCCGAGGGCTGGCTTTTAGTTTGGCCAAAGGCTAAGCATTGCCATACAACGTGGCAATGACGACAGTCTCTTGGGTACTCTACCAGTCGACAGCGATGCGGATGAATTTTCCGACGCCTGTTTTAGTTTGTGAATGGTTTTAGTTATGCTAGGATATAATTTTGTTATTTTTAGGTTATATTTATATTACATTTAAATAAGTAATAATAATAAGATTTTTATTAATTTTGGAAATGTTATTGCCTACCTTTGTGCCCCTTTTGCATTGGACGGGTTTTATTTACACATACCTAGTTATAGAATAAAACTCAGGATTCGAAAAAAGTCAGTGCATTAAGATTTCAGGACACATGAAATCACTTCTTATGTATTCTATATTATTGTGTATTTTTTTCTATCAAAAAGGTGCTATAGTTACTGTAAAAAATGGAAACAAAGTTACTTATTTTCGCCGTATTTTAGGGAGGACAAGCCTTAATACGTATATCTACAACTGTTATTGCTTGCTTAGCATGTATATTTTTTTTATTAGTAATGTTTCAGTGGAAAATCACGGTTGTTCAATTCGTTTTATTTGTATTGTCTGGAGGATGCTTAATATTGTGTAACCCTAAATGCTGATTATAACTAGGTATTACTTACTATTTAATAATGAGTAATAGTAATAGTAATAGTAATCTTTATTTAATTCTCTCTTCACAAAGGTTCACTTAGTTTATTTTATAAATAGAGACTAGAATAATAACATTACAAAATTAAAAATATGATCCTTTGTGAGAGACTGGCGTCCATACTAGGATACCCTGTGTGACAGATCACCAGGCCCTCACCCCGAATTTAATCTAATAATAAGGCAAACTATTCTAATACTCTAGACAAATTAATTATTGCTGAAGGGATAGAAAAAAAAACAGACATGTTTAAATTAAATAACCACAAAAGAAAAAAGAAAAACAGAATAATAATAATTAAAAATTAAGAACAAAAAAAAAATCTTTGTGTAGTGCAATGTATGTCTTGTGTGTGTGGGTGTGTGTGTATGTGTGTGAGGGGGTGTGTGTGTGTGTGTAGTGATGGCCCCAGAGGTAACGGCCCCAACGACCGAGTTGTGGGTCGTAGGATCGAACTCAGGCAGGCGCTTTACTTTGTGTAAATTATAACATCACCACTGCTATCAACTCAAAACGGTGAAGGAAAACATCGTGAGGAAACCATGTCCTATAACCAAAAATTCGAAGACATGTGGCATCCACTAACCCGCACTGGGACCGCGTGGTTTACGGCCCGCTTCTCTCACAGAAAGGAGGCCTGTGTCCCAGCAGTGGGAACATTATAGTCTGATTATGCTGCTATTTAATAATAGTAACACATAACATACCTAATATTACGCTGGTTTTAATCGAAGGGCTAGGCAGAGGTTAGATACCAGCTGAGTACATCCATATTTCTCTACATTCAGTTGTGTTTTTTGTTCAATTATTATTTAGTTCTTCAATCGACTGTTAGTAAAGTTATTACCCGATTGATTATACATAGTCGCCCATAGTCATAGTCGTCTATGGGCGACTATGAAATAAATGGTTTATTTATTTTATTTTATTTATAGTTCCTTTTCTATTCTAAGACTTTTTTTTTTGCTTTCGCTACTTTTAAACTATGTTTACGAACCAAATAAAAAATAAATAAAAAAGACCTGCTTAACTACTTTCTTATTCACTTCAGCTCATTTTTAACTTTGAAATTTATTTAAAAGTTTGCGAAATTTTCTTCCGTAACATTTAGTTGAGGATAGAGTAGAAAGCTGCCTTACCTACTAAGTATTTGTTTTGAGAAAACAGGTAGCGAGCGAGCTTCAACTACTTAAAAGTTGGGTTGCAAATGAAGCGTTACAAAAATGAACGCTCCTTTGGGCCCTATTTGGAACGCGGAGTATCCAGTGGTTTTCGAAAGCGGATTCTAGGCGAAAAGGAATCATTTCCTTGGAGGATGCCGTATTTTTGTATGAATTTGTCGCACAAAAACTGCTTTTATGTTACTGTGTGGCTCGAAGAAGAAGTTAACGCAACATTTGGTTTGTCTTTACTCAATCTAAGTAGGTACAATTTACTAGAAACATTATTTACAAACATAAATATTTCTGTCAATGCCGTCAGAAAGTATCCAACAAGTTTAGCAAGGGATAACAGTACAGCAAACAAGGAAAAGTGATTACGTGAGTGGCAGCGTGTAATCGCTACGCTAAGACGTTTCGAGAGGCACCCACTAACCCCTGGATTCGCGACGCACCGGTCTCGATCCCAGAAGTCACTTTTAAGCCATTACTTACTCGCTTGTTTTCGATTTGTTTTTTCCTGCGAAAAAAGACAACGCGAAATACAAGCGAGACTAACTTTCGGGCAATCAGCAAGCTCAACTTCGGGAAGGGTTAAATCAAAGGGTTCCGCTTTTATGAAGACTTATTTCAGACTTACCTTGAAGTTGAAATTAGATTTAATCTGGCTCGAAGCTTTAGGATTGAATTTTGTAAACAATTTGGAATACCTCTACAACTTCCAGGCTTTGTTGGAATACCATTGGGAACTCGGGATCCGGTTGTTTAGAAATTCCTTTGAAATGAATTTGTACTCATATGAGTTCGAGTTTTGTAAATACGCAGGCCAGTTCATGTTCAATGGGCATAAAGCATATGTGATGTTTATTTAATTGAGTTTATTTGGCATTTGTTTAGGGCCAAAGCGATTGTTTTGTTTATTGACACATAGTATAGATGCTTAGGCAACTTTTTCGGTACAATAAAAAGCGTTTGCTTTTAAAGTAAAATGTTTTCGATGTTAATATTTGAGGTTGACATACGGTCCGTATATTGTTACACTGTGGGTTTTAATATGAGTTTTATTAGTGGCTCACCGAACGTTTTGGACATGTTTAATTAATACACCCAGAACTGTATGAGCGCTGACCGGTGGTTTTCACTACATATAACTTTTGTTTTTTTACGTACCTCTGTCGGCAATGTTTGTTACCTGATTCTTCAAAAGATTAAATAATAGTGGATAGTGGAGTGGACTCTTGCAGTTTCGATAGAATGCTCACTGATCGAATTTAAATACCTCAAAAACAGCTGCGGAAAACTTTTTTTTATAGAACCTGAGTTAAGGTGGAGGCGACGATACATGGCGTCTCGAAGAGGTCTGCGGAGCGAGGTCGGTCCACAATAGTCCTGAGGCCGGATGTGTGTTTCCCTTTGTATCGAGGCTTTTAAGTTGTGACGCCGATCACTGACACCGACTGGAAAAAAAAAGAAAATAAGGCTGAGGTATTGCAGTATGAGAGGAAGACAAAAAAAAAACTCTAGTGTGTTTTGTTAGTTTTTTGGTTGATATTTTATTATTAAAATATTGTTTTAGTATTCTACAGGGTGTACCAGAGAGGTGTGGTACAGACCATCAAACTTAACATCTTTGTCAATGGGACCAACATCGTAATCGAGAAAAAATTATCAGCCGTTCCCATACATTTGATTCCCATATTGAAGTTTTGTATGGGACAGCTGAAAATTTTTCTCGATTACGATGTTGGTCCCGTGCAGAAAGTTCTTTAGTTTGATGGTTTGTACCACACCCTTAAATTTGACCACACTTTTCTTATATTGTCGCTAATCTAACTAAGTGACCTGATTCGAAGAAAATTTTACTTACAGGGCAAGCTATTTTGTCTTTTTTTTTGTAAACGATAGGTACATCGGTCTCGATTTTTGCATTATCATGGGGACCGTAAGGCATAGTTACAGATACGCCGATTATACAGATCGATTCGACTTGGAAAATGTATCAAATTACTATAGTTAGGTCGGCTATTGGCTTAGTCCAAAATGTCAGATACGTCAGTTAGTTAAATTAGCGACGATATAGCCTTATGCAGCCTGTATAAAGAGGATTTTGTAGCATTCAAAGAAAACGGGCTACTAATCTGCTATTAAAAGAAGCATGCAGTGACTTTCGTACTACTCCAGTATTTACTTTACTTGCAGATCGTAAATTTTGTCTGAACACAAAACAGCTCTTAGGAGACGAGCGAATAAACATTGAGTGCTCACTTTTAGCTCTAAACTGTACATCCTGTTCCTCAATACAGCCGTAGTGTCACGCTATTTTATGATACTACCATTGAAAGTACTGCGTTGAGAAGGGACGGAAGGCTACCGTACATTGAATTTCAAAAACTACTCGTCGGCCACAAATATTCCACGATCCTCGTGTGTTGACGCAAAACCGTTCAAAAGTGAACAGAAAAATAGAAAGAATCAGTTTTATTATGTCGGTGTTTTTGCAGACGGTGCGCCAAAGGGTCGCATATGATCGTCCGCATGACGTACACTTTCATACCGCCACTATTTTTCCATGGCAGGTATGTACTCCTTTGTGCTCGCCCGCCTCGGGACCACACTTCTTCCTTTCATTGTCCAGATCGCCGCTCGAGTAGGAAATCGATGACGTGTACCGAATATAACTTGTTATTGAAAGGAACATCGCCTCGTTGCCTCGCATCACACCAACGACGTTCTATATTTACTCGCTTGCTTTTACATACATCTTTATTTTTTTAGTGTGGTTCAATAAGTAGAAACAAGAATTAATTTTATACTAAAAGCTTTAAGATTATACGATTTACATAGAAACGACAGTATCAAAGAAATAACGTTTCCATTTCAAATTATGCTAATGTTAATAGAAATGCGAGTCCCTTTTCGCAAACATTCTACAACGAAAGAAAATATGCTGACGAGATCGCGGACGCGCATAGAATGATTTCTGAACAACATTTTTTTTGCAGAGTAAAAAACAGAGGTAAAAGCTAATTACCCCTTCGGAGTCTTTACCGGTTCAAGTGTTTCGCCATCAAATCGCATGAATCGCTCGTATTTATGGAGGGAGCGGGAAGGGAAAATGACGTGCTGAATTAAGCCAGCATTTTTTCAAAGTGGGCAGTAAACGAGCTGCTTTCACCCATACATATTGAAGTGTCGTATATTTTACGATCCATCCCGCTCGAGGGTACTCCCACGGAAGCAATAGGCGAACATCCGTATCGAGTGGACAAAATTACCTTCATCCTGTTTTACAAGTTCAATCGTCTTGTTTCACCACTAAACCGTTTCTGCTAATTTTAATATTTTACTCACGAGATTTATATATATTTTTCTTTGATATTATAATAATAATATTATATTATAATGAGAATGGATGATATTTTCACAATGAATTTTCTAGGAAATTCAACCTTCTGATTGCTATCCATTCTCTTGCAATATAATTGCAAATTTTATTAATTACATTATTTTTATACCGTTATTGACATTTCTAGTAAGTTCATCTGGCTGGAGACTAGATCTTCAAACAAATCATTATAAGATAGTGTTTCTTTGCTTTTTCAGATCTGTGATGCATGTCTCATTGTCTGTAAAAGTTATAAAAGAACGTTTGCCAGTTTTTGGTAAGAATAGATCATTAATATCTGTTCAATTTTAAATACATGCTCTAATCTAGAAGATCCCAGTTTATTTACGAAAACTCAAGCGTTCTTTTATTTATAAAACACAATAACTGTAACCCTTTACAAACGGATTAGAAACAATTGTTCCACGACAGTTAGATCATCATTTTTGTTCGCGTCCGTATGAAGTAGCCTCGGTCCGTTAATTTAAATTATACGAGAGAATTCATGAGACGGGACGTTTCTTCGGCGGACATGCAAACAATTAATTACCGGGAATATTAATGCCCCGCATTAGTCAGGGGTAGAGTCGTGTCAGCGGACCCTCGGACTCGCATCGCTGTCCGCAGCTTACCCACAAGCCTACATAACGCCCAGTATAACTTGATCTATCATGGCGGCGCTGCTTTTGACAGCCAACGTCAACTTTACGTCAAACGCAGTACATTTGAATTTAGTTCGTTATTTTACCGTATGCCAAGATAAAGTGGCCGGTGTCCAATATTTAAATTGTCGGTAAATATTGCTGCAGTATATAACCTGATTAGATCCTTGTTGTGTGGTGCTGCGGTTCACTAAGTTATGGAGCGCCTTTGTAAGGATTTTGTTGTCAATATTTATATGATGGTTATGGCTGTATAGTTGGAATCGGTGTCTATTGTGTGCTTGGAGATATGCAGTGTTTTGTGTGTAATAATCATTGTTAAAAAAATAATAGGTAGGTATATTCTTATATCAATTTGATTGTTGTTATTCTACGAGCATGGAAAGATTGTAAAAAAATGTTTAAGTGCTTTTCAAGAAGATCTAGACTAAGAGGTCACAGGATTTTTCATAACGATCATGGATACGGTTAGATTTACTTCGATGGGTTGTAGAGTAGTCCCCTAATGTGAATGACGTCGGTCTGCCTGCTCAGAGTGGTTGCAACTTCGAGTTATAGCGATTACAAGAGGCGTCATTGTTGCGAAAAAAAAACGATCAGAGAAATGGTCAGTTTTGGTACACATTGAAAGTATGGCGTCTCCGTAGATGAAACAAGTTGGTCTGCCGGCTCTGAGTGGTTGCATTTCAGAGCTATGATACGCGCAACATTGTTGTGAAAAAAAAACGATAAGAGAAATGGCCAGTTTTAGGACCCATGCGAAGTATGGTGTCTCCACAGGCGAAACGAGTTGGTCTGCCGGCTCTCAGTGGTTGTATTTCAGAGCAATCGTTGTATATGCAAGACGCTTATTTGTGGAGAAAGCCTAAAAAATACATCGAAAAAGGGGACAATAGGCGAATTTTTCAAGTGCACGCCGGCCGGTGTCGTACCCCCACCCTACACCTGCGCCGAGAACCACCCGCTGCGCGACCGTCCCCCCTGTAAAGGAATAGGGAAAAAGCTAGAGGTGTCAAGAGGTGTCAATAAGAGAAATGGTCAGTTTTAGTACCTATTCGAAGTATGGTGTCTCCACAGGTGAAACGAGTTGGTCTGCCGGCTCTTAGTCGTTGTATTTCAGAGCATTGTTATACGCAAAGCGCTTAGTTATAGCAAAATTCAACTTAACGGTAATCAATCAAATAAAGAATGAAATCGAACAAATCCAATTTTTAACAATTCAACTTATTGCTTTGGGTAAATCACAGATTAATAATTTTGTAGAATATAGCTAATGAAACAACTCAAAAAATATAGAATGTTAGAAATAAGTAAATATTTAACTCTAAGTCTTAGCTATAATCTATAAAATTATTAATCTGTGATTTACCCACAGTAATAAAATTCATTCAGCAAACCAAAGTGGAATATTTGACGTCAATAAAATTGTTGTTTAAAACAATTTTTGGATTGTCGTCTGCCAATCAAAGGCCGTACAAAGCGGGGGCCGCGGGGCTTTAGCGTAGGGCTGTAGCATTCAAGTTATTAATTATTAAAAACTCTTTTATACGAGTATATAAGTACGTAAATAGTATACTGAAGTGGAGACAACAATAAATCAAATTTCGTTTAGCTAGACGTTCTCAGTCTGCAACAAAAATGCAATCAAATACACTCATGGACAAATTTAGAGGAACGCAAAAAAAAGTGTGTTTAAAACACCATGAACACCAAAAATATCATGGATATTTGTGACAATTAAGTTTATTAATTTGGATATTGCTTATTAGTCGTTAATTTAAAATTGCAAACGTCGAAAAACAAATGACCAAATGACAAAAATTAACCAAATTAAGAAAAAAAGAAAATTTTACATGAAAGTAACATTTTTGTAACTCATTATTTTTATTATTTTTTTCATAAGGGCTTAGGAAAGGCTATAACGTAGGCTATAATCAGTACTTAGTGTTGGCCCTTCTAACTCTTCGAACTGCTCCCAGTGCCCTTGGCATACTCCTAATCAAGTTATCAATAAAACCTTTAGAGGTTGCGTAACATTCTTCCTGTAATGCGTTTTTAAGAGCTCTCACAAATTAAGAAAAGACATCCTGCCCCCGCTATAATTAGCGGGGGCAGGATGTCTTTTCTTAATTTGTCTTCCAAGCTTATCCCATGCATCCTCTATGGGGTTAAGCCGGGCGAGCGCGTTGGCCACTTGAAAACATTGATTTCAACGTCTCGAAGGTATTCGACAACTACGGGCGCAATATAGGGGAGTGCATTATCATGCATAAAAACAAGTCTATCTCCTTTATAAGGGGCAAATGGCATTGCAATTTCTTCCAAAGTCTCAGTTACATATCGTGCCGCTATTAGTGACCCATTTTCAATGACGCGGAGTTCCGTACGTGGCCCCTTACAAATACCCCCTATACCATAGCTGACCCTCCACCATATGCGTCTTTTCCAATGATGTTGCACTGAGTGTACCTTACTCCCGCGCGTCTCCACACTTTAATCCTTCCAACATCTGGCTTCAGACAAAATCTGAACTCATCTGTGAATAGAACTTGACTCCAAGCTTCATTATTCCAATTTTCGTAAATGCGAGCAAAATTAGCTCGAACTACTCGATGGGATGTGGCAAACAGAGGGTCTCTGGCAGGCAAGTGTGAACTTATTCCGGACGATTTTAGTCTTCTTCTCACAGTTTTTGTGCTTATTGTAACCCCTCGAACTTCTTGGAGCTTCGTTCTTACCTCAGAAGAAGTTAAGGTGCGGTTTCTAAGCACGGTGCTAACGATGAACCGGTCATCTCTGGTCTCAGTTTTCCGTTTAAGTCCCCGTCCTGCGAGTCTCGTATACTGTCTGGTCTGCCGATACCTCTTGACAACTCGGTGTACCACAGATTTTGATACTTGTAATGTTTGGGCCACATGTTTTTAGGTTTGCCCATTCCCAATTAAAGTAACAGCACTAGCAACTTGAGTGGCGTTTAGATCTGGCATTTTCAGTTTATTTGCAGTAACAATTCACGCTTAACATGATAAACAAGGCAGTCAAGGCAAACATGTAAACAAGACCTAAAATTAAACTCAAATTCAAAAGTTGGCAAAATTTTTCGCAGTATGAAAGAAAGCATTACGCAATAATTACATAAAAACAAATGAAATTCGAAAAAAAAAACATTCCAAAACTTTATTTTTTTTAATACCATTTACTAATGTTAGTGACAAGTACGCAGGATAACTACAACAGGAAAAACTTAACCTTTTTTTTGCGTTCCTCTAAATTTGTCCATGAGTGTATATCCAATAGTTTAGTCACTATAGCTAGGGGCGTTCATTCATTACGAGAGGCTATTTCGGCGATTTTTCGATTTTTATAAAACTTATTTTTATAATAATTAGGTACCTACCCAGTTTTCTCGCAATTTTACATTATTTCTCGCGAAAAAAAAAATTACGTGACATTTGCCGAGACCCCCTCTCCGCCACGTGAGATTGGGTGAGATTCAGCTCAATCCTCTGCCTCCCTAAACGCCTGCTGATCGGCAAAACCCATAGTCGGCCCATCACTACTATTTACTTTGTTTGAAAAAATCAGTTTTTTTTAATTTCGTTGTTAGAATTTATTTGATAGCTGTTCTAAAATACTAATGTATTGCCCATGCTCTCCACGTTGTATACGGGAGAAGACGGCCCAAACAATAATTTTAACATTACTAGAAAAACTAATATTTTATCAGCCTTGAGTAATTTAGGAGCAGTCACGTATGGTATAATAGATGTTACATACGTATGTTATTGTGTGTGAGATTGTGATGACGACAATGATGACTCATGTCTGCCTAAGTACCTGCATTGCTTACGACTATGTCCTCCTCCTAAATCCTGTCTCAATTTAGGCCAATTCTGAGATTCTGGCCTAAATTGAGACAGGATTTTAGGTCCCATTCTCATACAAGTATCTCCCGGGCCCGACTCATCGCACCCGACAAGGAAGAGTGGGGTTTAATTCTGTAGGATTCCGACATAACCCTCCGTTCTCCCCTCTCTATCCATGACGAATTCGCCACTAAAAAAAGGTAGGTACCATTCTCATCTCTAAAAGCATAACTGTCAACCCTAGATTAGAGTTACTAGACGTGTATTGAAAGAAAAACGTTAAAAATACGTTTTAAAACTCATAGCAACTGCGACCAGAGTCAGAAGGTAAAGTGCGAAAAGATTTTATTATTTTTCTGTCGAAAGCTTCGTTCTAAAGTTTATTGAGATGAGGACGTAACTAATGTTAACAGCTTTCTTATATTACGAACGTTTGGCGGGTAACGAGGTGGAAAATCTTCTTTGAAGACTTTATTTTTTTAGTTATGTTGGTATGAAAAGGTCTTGAAAATAATTTGGCCTTTAAACAATCCTATCATCAGCGCGGTTTAGGTATAAGTACATCGACTGGAATTCATTACATACACACATCATTAAAAAGTTTGTGATTACTAGCAAAAGCTGATATATTTTTAAAATTAAAAAAAAAGTGTTTTCGTTACATACAATAAAATACACTGTGTGTATTTATATTAAAAAAATAAATAAATAACGTAAACACTTGTTTTTGATAAAGTTAAATTTTAAAAATATATCAGCTTTTGCTAGTGATCACAAACTTTTTTTTGATGTATGTATACTTGTAGCCATATATTAATAACTAGCTTCTGCCCGCGACTTCGTCCGCGTGAAATTTAATTTTTGCTCGACCCACCCCGTCGCATAGCATTGCCTACCCGCGCTATTACTTCGTTATCACTTAGTGTTCTTTCAGACTTTTTTTCACCTAAGGGTCCTAGTGATGTTAAATATGCCTTCTATAAGATTTGGGCTATCATTAATGCAAAAAGATTTTTTAAAGTCCGACTGGTAGGGTAGTTCCAGAGTTTAGCTCGTTCCTTCACCACATCCCCTTCCGCTACCTCTCCCTCCTCCTCTCACTCACTCTCACACCCCCTTCACCACTTCCCCTTCGCTCTCTCTCTCACCACCCCGTCCCCTCCCTCTCCCCCTCTCCTCCACCTCCAGCTCACCAACCCCTACCCACCCCTTAGCCTTCACCATGTCTTCCTCCTCTCCTCACCAATTCCTGCCCTTTCTCCCTGCGTCCATCATCCTCCCCCTCACACTCCTCACCACCCCTCCCTTGCCCCTCCCCTCTAACGCTCCCTCCGGGGTAGTTTTAAAAAACTAATAATGACAAACTTAGGCAAATATTTGTGCCAAATTTCAAGTCAATTAAAACATTTTTCATGTAAATTGTATTCCCTGTTTTCATCACCACAGGGGTGGAATTTAAAAAAATGGTTTGAGATATTTCCATAGCACTCAAAGATTATTTACACCAATTTTCGAGTTAATCAAGCCACGCAGTAAAATCCTCCCCAGTGAAATTGACTACCCCTTTTCACCCCGTTACACGTAGATTTTCGAAAAACCCTGACAAAAATTATTCTTTATTTTTGGTTTTAAGTATATATACTGAGTTTTGAGATAATCGGATTGCGCGTTAAAATTTGTCCATACAAACTTTGAGACCCCCCAATTCCCCTTTAGGGGGTAGTTTAGAAAAACAAAAAATCACAAAAATCATAATTTAATTAGATAAATATTCGTGCCAAGTTTCAAGTTTATTAACTCAAGGAATAAGATTTTTCATACAAACAATATCCCCCCTTTTTAACCCCTTAAAGGTCGAATTTCCAAAAACCCTTTCTTAGCGGATGCCTAGGTCTAGCTACCTGTGTTCCAAATTTCAGCCCAATCCGTTCAGTGGTTTCAGCTGTATGTTGATAGATCAGTCAGTCAGTCAGTCAGTCAGTAACGCTTTCCTTTTATAGATATAGATAATAATAAATAATTTATTTTCAGGCTACAATGGCCCATAGACACATACCTTACAAACTGACATATATAAAACAAAACTTGTGTTAATAAATATAGCATACAACTATGTTAGTAGCACTTCACTTCACTAGCTTAACCTTGTGCTGGTATATTGGTATCTATACTTCTATAGTATTATATGGAACACAAATTGTTGGCAATTAAATTAATTCATGTCACCGTAACACTGTGAGAACCGTTATTTTACAATCTATAGGTATTATTTCCGTTAGATTATAAACTGTCAAAAAATCGTGAACTGGGTGAAATGGGTTATGTTAGTACTGTAACTAAACGCGCGCGAGCCGAGTGAGCGAAGCGAGCGATGCCACGGCAGCGGCCGGCGAGCGCTACTTCCAAGTTGCTCGCAGCTGGGCAGGCTATTTAGTATTAGCGCAAGGTGCGTTACGTCGCAAGCAACTTTGATACCAGTTTATAATTTGTCGGTTTCCCAAGGATATACCTACTATAAATTATCGAAAAATAATGCGTTCAATTTTAAATGTTTGTTGCAGTTCACAATAATTTTTAGACAGTTTATAATCTAACAAAAATAATGCCGATAGATTATTAACTAACGAAGTTCATATTTATACGGTGATTTATACATGTTTTTGAGGCTGACTGTACTACGAATAATAACGGGCTATTTTGGCATCCCTAACTAAATAAATAGGAACACACCTAATTGCCGCTATACCAGGAAAAATAAATAAAAAAAGGGCCACCATAGTTCACAGCTTTATCCCTAAGACGATAATGTTTGATGACGACTAGTAACGTTATAAGGGTTTTAGTCCATCATCGACAAATGTAGAGGGTGTGTGCCGGCGAGCTTGATAACGTGTGTGTAATCCGATAAAATATACCTACTGCCTGCCGCGAATGCCTCGTTATTAGTAATTACTACTATGTGTATTAGGTTTCTGTTATGTTGTATGTAGGCTTACTACAACTTATATCTACTAAGGGCTAATTTGACTTAACGATGAGTTCGACCAAAGTTTTATACTTAGTATAAGCCTTCTCCTCCGTATAAATTTAGAATTTTCGGCAGTTTCTACATACAAAAACTGTCAGATGTCAATTTTATTCCACGGATAGTAGCTATCTCAATTTGGTAAACTGTTTCACCACCTACGATTAAGTTCCTATTACCTAACTTACTTAGCAGATACTTAATTTCAAACAAATTCTGTTCTATTTTTGAATTTATTCGTGGCTATTCGAACATCGTGAAATAGGCCCTTAGGGCTAATTTGACCAAAGTTGAATATCTTTTATCCGTGGAATAAAATTGACGACTGACAGTTTTTGTATGGCTAAACTGTAAAAAAAAAAAAAAATTCGAAGATTAAGATTTATACTGGGTATAAAAGTTTGGTCGAATTCACCCTTAATAACTTTTATCCGTGGAATAAAAATGAACACTGACAGTTTTTTTAAGTAAGATCTGTCAAAAATTCAAAATGTATTCAAACCTGAAAATGACGGCACCGGGGTTTGACTTTACGGTGTGAAAAAACGCTCTCTAGAGGTAAAATGCGGACGCTATATGACGCGCACTGTAAACCCAGGCCGGTTTAAGGCCGGTTTTAGTGCTCGACTGACCGTCGGAGCGACAAATGACAAGCGCGACCGACGTACGTACCGACGGTTAGTCGAGCACTAAAACCGGCCTTAAACCGGCCTGGGTTTACTATAGTGCGCGTCACATAGCGTCCGCAATTTACCCCGTCGGTGCGTACGTCGGTCGCGCTTGTCATTTGTATGAAAATTCACAAGTCGTGACAGTGCTCGACCGACCGTACGCACGCCCCCGACAAAAAGCGACAATGCGTCGCAAGCGCAGTACTTGAGTTTACTTCTCGAAACAACACACTTCGCCACTTGAGCACTCCGATTTTGGGACACAGGAACAATATTATGAGCTGAATGCCTAAGTTAAATACCCGCATTAAGTTAGGCAGCAGGCGGCACCCATTTGCAAAATATATAAATACCGAAAGAAAATGAATGGTTTATTTTTGATTAACCTACTCTGTAAATCGATTTCATAAGCTATTCAATTGCACCACCCATTATAATTATTCGTTAATGGCAATATCGCCTATGAAGCTGAGGGATTAGCCGTTAAATTTAGATGACCAATCTAAGCAGTCGGTCGAAGAGGATTTACCCTACAATCACTCAAATTATGGATAAATCATGTTAACACGCATTAGCCGCTTATGATAATCCTAGGCCGAACTTGGGGATGAGGCGAATGCGCCAACCCAAAAGTAAAAAATGTAAGCAAAGTAATTTTTAGGGTTCCGAAGTCAACAAGAAACCCATATAGTTTTTCCCTGTTCGTTCTCTATCTGTCTGTCTGTCCGTGGCTTAGCTCATTTTAGAACAAATCTAACCTACAAATTGATGATTCTTAAGGTTATAATTATGTAAATACATTATTTTGTTATAGTCGTGAATCATACTTTGATCAACAATACCACCTGACACTTACCTGCAAATTGAAAACGTAAGAACATTTTAATTAATTTTATTTTTTTACCCGTTTCCCATTTTCTTGGCATCCTGAGTCAGGATGACAACAAAAGGAAAAGAAAAACTCTTCTCTCAGGGTTCCTGACAGAGCGTGGTATGTTACGCTGACGACACGCTGGTCCTGGCGCAGGGGAGGTCGCACCAGGCGGCGGCTGATTTAGCGACACGCGGGGTTGCGATAGTCGTGGAGAGGATCCGGCAGTTGGGACTCGAGGTGGCCCTGCACAAGTCCGAGGCCATGTGTTTTCATGGTCCTCGGAATGCGCCACCGTCGGGTTCCCAAATAACGGTAGGAGGGGTTCACATCGGAGTCGGGTCGACGATGAAGTACCTGGGACTCGTCCTCGACAGCCGGTGGAACTTCGTGGAGCATTTCCGACGTTTGGCTCCCAGACTGGAGCGGGCTGGGGCTGCTTTGAGGCGGCTCCTGCCCAATCTGGGGGGTCCAAACGCCTCCTGCCGGAGGCTCTACGCGGGGGTCGTGCGGTCCATGGCCCTTTACGGAGCACCGGTGTGGGCGCGTTCCCTAAGGCTGGGGCCAGCCGGCAGGTTGAACGCGTCCCAGAGGGTCATGGCCATCCGGCTAGTCCGGGGATACCGCACGGTCTCCCGGGAGGCGGCGAGCCTCCTTGCCGGATTGCCGCCATGGGATCTGGAGGCAAAGGTCCTCGCGCACGTGTGGGAGTGGCGCGAGGAGGCGAAGCGCCGGGGCGTAACTCCGCTGCCGCGAGAAATCACGGTACAGCGGACAGAGCTCCGGCGGGATCTCATGGCGGCATGGAGAGCGCGACTGTCGCAACCCAGCGCTGGGCACGCCACAATTGCGGCGATAAGTCCCCTCTTTGAGGAGTGGTTAGAGAGGCGCCACGGCGTCCTCACCTTCCGCCTGACGCAGGTCCTCACCGGACACGGTTGTTTCGGGAGGTTCCTGTTTCGCATAAGGCGGGAGGAAACGCCCGGGTGTTTCCATTGTGTGGATCGCCCGGAGGACACGGTGGAGCATACAGTGGAGGTCTGCCCGGCTTGGGCAGAGCACCGCCGTGTTCTCACGGAGGCGATCGGCGGCGGCGATCTCTCGCGTCCGAGCCTGGTCCAGGCCATGGTGCGGAGCGAGAGTGCATGGGAGGCCGTCACCTCCTTCTGCGAAGCAGTGATGCTCGCGAAGGAGGAGGCGGAACGCGTGAGGGAGAGGCAGCCTCACGCCCTCAGTCGCCGCAGGAGACGCCCTGGGCGGCGGGAATCGCGGGGCGATTTCCGGCCACCGTAGGCGCGGGCCTGCGGACGGTGAGTAGCGGGTAGCTCGCCGTCCGGTAAGGACCAGGCCCGAGTCGACGGCGCGTTGTGTTCCACGCGCGCCTCAAAGAGATGTCAGCAAGTGACGGGGTCCAATAGGGCCGACGCCGCTGGGGTCGCGGGTTGTCTGAAGGGGTTACCGCGGCCCTGGCATAGGCAACTGAAGGAACACGGGTGGGTTTTAGTCAGTAAAAGTCTGACACGCCCTTCCGCTCCACCCAGAGCGGGAGAAGTTATTTGATGATTTCCCACCCTCAAAAAAAAAAAAAGAAAAAAAAAAAAAGGGTTCCTGACAGAATGGAGTTTTTGCAGGTAACTATGGCCGCGCCCCGCGGTTTCCCCCGCGTAGACCGGGATAAAGAGTAGCCTATGTGTTAATCCAGGGTATAAGCTATCTACATAACTATATATCTATATCTAAGTATTTGTTCCGAGTCTGGGTGTTTTTCTATCTATAATATGTATGTATTTACAAAAAAAAAAATGTATATAAGTAGTTTATCAGCCATCTCGTTACCATAACACAAGCATTAGGTTGCTTAGCTTGGGACTAGATGGCGTTGTGTGAAATGTCCAAGGATATTTATTTTATTTATTTTATTTTATTTTACATACCAAATTTCATCCAAATAGGTCCAGCCGTTTGAGCGTGAAGAAGTAAAATACAAACACACACACACACTTACAAACTTTCGCCTTTATAATATTAGTGTGATAATATTAAAATTTATTTAAACTTTGTTACTATTATTACTTTAAAATTTGTTTAACACGTAATAATTCTTAACAAGCTTAGTGTAAAAAATATAAGGGTTCCGTTCTTGCTATTTGGCTGCGGAACTCTAAAAACCAGATAAATTAACAGCTCACTGTACTTATGTTTCGTCCCGCCCACCAAATCTATTACATCCACCTACAATTCCTTACCACAATCATTAGTTAAAACAGCCTCATTACAAGTCTCACTCCACAAAGACCGGTCAAGACGTCGGGGCGTGGTTAAATTGCTTTATAAATGTCTGTGGGTCCATCCCGCGAGCCCTCTCGAGCAGGTCTGACCGCGGCTTAAACGTTCGCCCCAGTAAAATGTTAGAACTGCCCATTTTTATTCTTAAAGCAATTTTGAAATTAGAATTAATTACTTTTGTTTTACCTATGGAATTAGTATTTTTACTATAATATTATTTCTCACCAATAAAAAAAAATAAATGAAAGAAGAGATAGATAATAGAAGAGATAGAATAGATGTAAGTTTTTGACGGGAACAAACAAAAACCGGGAAATATTCAAATCCGAGTTCTTTTACCATAGAATTTGAAAAAGCAGAATTATTGTCGTTGTTACTATGTGGTATTGTGTGGTATATGCTCGGACTAGTACCAATCAATCAATCAATCAACTCAGCATATTGCAGTGCACTGCCGCAGTGACCATGCAGAGCAAGCGGATTGGTGATGGTGACCGCAGGGTCGAATAGAATCATCGTTATTCGGATTCACATGCTATAATTATTTACTATCTATAACTAAACATAATATAAACTAGCTTTTGCCAGTGGCTTCGGCCGCGTGGAAATCGGAAATCAACCCACGGTAAAGTACTACCGGTATAAAAGGTATCCTATGTGTTAATCCATGTTATAAGCTATCTGTGTGCGTAGTTTCATCCAAATCCTATTAGAAGCATAATACTAATGATTCAAATATTGATGATATCAACACGACACACCGTGTCGTGTCGTGGATTGAAATACTATGTTGAATTCATGTAATCCTAGTACTTTTTGTTACAGAGGTAGGTATTTTTCTTTCCGACTTGCTAGGTATTTTTATTTTTTTTTTTTCCTTTCCGAAATAACATAACTTTCTTATTTATGAACCGATTGAAATAAAATAATAAAATGTTTTAGCGAAAACCGCACCCGAATCGGTTGAGCCGTTTCTTAGGTTAGCGCGCATAAACAGACAAACATACAATAATTCTAAAAATCATTGTGTTAATAAATACCCCCAATAGTAGTTTTCCTCAAATATCTTTAAAGTACAGACGGCGATCCGTAACACTGTTTTATTAAAAAAAAAATCGCGTTTCGTGTCTGCCTGTGTTGATAGTCTAAACGTTGATAGTCTAAACGGACTTTAATGCGGTTTTCACCTTTTAAAGCTGAGCGTCCACTGGTCCGCGCCGGCCGCACCGCCCGCACGGCACGCAACGGATTGAACGGATTTGCCGATGGCATGCGTCCACTGTCCACCTGGTCCGCCCCGGCCGGCCGGAACGGATTTGCCGGTGTCATGCGTCCACCATTTTTATTTATTCTGAGTGTTTTTGTTGTTGTCAGTAGACGTCGCGCGTTGTCATGGAGATTGACGAAGATTATCAGTGTTGCTTGTTCGCAAAAGATGACTGCATTTGCCAGGGGGGTGAAACCATCATACATCTGACAGTAAATATTAAATGTATGGAAGGTGGCGACATCCAGTTCACGTTTTGAAAACTTTTAATAAAAAGTATACTATTGCTTGATAGATGGAGCTTTTAATAATAATAACTTGCAATAACAAGATGACAGATTGGCACTTGACACAATTCAAATTTCAAAGTTTTTTGAAGTTTCCGTGCTGTCGTTCGTTCGTTACTGCTTATAACTATTTTCGGATTTCTCGAGAGATTTGCATTGATTGTTGGATTTTGTGAGACCTGGCTTTACTGTTAACTCTGTTTTCGACCCTGATACTTTGTTCACCGATTGACCCATAGGCTGCTTCCGTCCCTGGACTTCGTGATACTTTCCTACTGATTGACCCCGTTTTCTCAACCTGCGGTTGTGTACTCGATTTGGATATTGTTGGTTACATGCAGACTAAAAACATGCAGAAAAACGCTATTTTGGATGTGAAAAAAAAAAAAGAAAATATTGAAAAATAGTGGTTAAATCAATTTGTGACTTCTAACCTGCACGTTGCATAAAAATAATAAGCTAGATTTTATTGTTAATCGGGTTATTACAAGAATCATTCATAGTTGGTGCACAGGTGTGAACAGAATTTTATCTGGAAAATTAGCAATTTTGATCGGGGGATAACGTAAAAGTCAAAGCAGAACGCTATTTTAATGTATGTACACATAAACGCAGTGTTTACAAAAATAAAAAGAAGTAAATATTATTAAGGGAATTGTTCTTTTATTTAAAATAAATTCCTACCTAAATACAAATAAATACATGGCACCTACCTAGTACCTATATCCATTTGCAATTAAGTATACTGCCATCTAGCGGATAATAGAATTAATTGTCTAGTTGGTATCAGTGCCATCTATTTTTCACGTAATTTACATACCAGACCGGTATTTACTATTCCAGATATTAGTGTATAGTCTATGGCAGTTGCCTCTGCCGTTGACGCGTGCCGCTCATGTCTATGAGCACGAGTCTAAACATTATTATTATTTTTTAATTTTGATAATAAAGCACAACAGAAATGCAGTCAGAAACCAGAAACTCAATTTTGTTTTTAATTTGTTTATACAACATTAGTTTTTGTTTATACTAAACCCGAAAAGGGGTCACTGTACTCATCATTGAAAAAAAAAATCTGCTGTTCAGTACATTTATCTACATCAAACTCGTCAAAATGTACTGAACAGCTGACTTTGACGAGTTTGATGTAGATAAATGTATTGAACAGCAGATTTTTGTTTCACGATTTCAAGGTTGGTCCCGTAGAAAAAATTGTTCAAAATTATGAGTAGAATGACCCCTTTTCGGGTTTAGTATAAACAAAAACTAATGTTGTATAGACTAGTCTTTATGCATATAAGGACTAGTCTAGATAAAAAAACATTGTAAATGTTATGCTTCGTCAATCCCTAGAATCAGTAGGATGACACTGACAGATACGATGAGTTCAAAAATGCGTTCCGTGCCGGTGACGTCACCGGCATTCCTTATGACGTCACCGGCACGCATCGCCTTTTTTGCTCATATATGCCGGTGTTCGGTGCGGCCGGTAGCGATAGTGGACGCAGTGCTATATAAATTCATACAGAGCAAACCAAAATCCGTTGCGTGCCGTGCGTGCGGTGCGGCCGGCGCGGACCAATGGACGCTCACCTTAAGGAATTTATTCCGGAAGGTTTATTTGTACAATACATTAATATTAAACTTACAAATAATAAAGAAATCTCGATGTTTTGTCACAAAAACCGTACAAAGCAGGGCCGGATCGCTAGTACGTTTATGTTATACCTAACGTTCATATTAAAAAAAGACGAAATGTAACAATTATTTTCAGTGCTAAAGTACGACTAGTAAAGGATGTATAAAAATGAATAAATTATAATATCACCGTCATGTTATTAAAGTTAAAGTACCTATCATTCGCAGTGAAATCCTCGTTGATGAATGAAACAGAAATGTGTCCTGAAAAAAGTGATATACCTCAAGGCACGTTGTGAAGAAATAATAAGCCGTATAGACTTGTTGCACTTGAACCGCTACGAACTTAAGATCTAATTTTATTAATAATTAAATACCTGTAAATAAATACTTGGGCTAAAATTATGCTAACCGATTATTGTTGTTAATATCTGCTAGTCGTCATTAATTCGTGAAAATGTTGCTATTAGCCTAATTTTATCTGTTCTGTGAGCCTAATCATGGTTATCGAGGTGCCGATCTATGCATTGCAGCGTATTTGTTTAGATAGTAGCTGTATTTAAATGTTTATTATAATTTTGGACGACTGCATTTTATCGTCATTTTATATTTCACGCTTTTAAGATAATACTAAAAACTTAAAAATACACCCGCAGTGAATTAGCTTTTCAATCATAAAATAATTTCCATTTTATTATTTTATCGTCTATTTCTATTCAATTAATGTGCTATTTTAAACGACAATATTTCCAACATAAAATGAATAGGTAACAACTAGTAAAGCCAGTACAGGACGTACATAAGTCTATGTATTTAGTTGTTTGTGGTCGGCTTCTGTTGAAGCTGTGTTTAGAACCATTAAGCTCTTACGTATCTTTTACTCTGACCGAATTGCGCCACAATTTTCTGTTTAGACTGTGTAGAGTAATTTATTTTTACGTTAGTCTGATTTAAAGCAAAGAAATGTCAGTAGAGAAGAGTTATTGCACTGGTAATACTTTATTTGTTACGGAAAAGGAATAGTTAGTTCAGTTTTCTAGAAAAAATAATAGTAGGTGGTTCCAGGAAAACTAAACCATCATAAAGTTTCGCCTTTTAATCTTTTTATTAAAGTATCAAGAAGCAAAGGTCTCACTCAATATTGAGTAAAGAAACAGACGATTCGATAAAACCGCCTAAGAATGCCGTACCTATGTGTAGTTACAGCTGAGTTCGGTAGAGGATCTGTTTTATATTAGCCATTCAGATTAATTCGTGTAACCGTAACGTGCTTTGTGATCCCGCCGCCTCGTAATATGAACCGTGACCGTTGCCATTTCTCCGCAGCGGCCGCGCTTTGAGTCACAGCTTCAATTTCAAACGTTTGATGTGTTTAATTACTTTGTTTGTTCTTGTTCAGCCTCCGATGCTTGCTGCGGTCGCCCTAAGTCGAAAACGCTTCCAAAACTGTTAGCATTCGCAAATTAAACGTTACCCACGTCAAAGTGAGTGAATAGTTTTATGCTTACAACGAAATAATTAAAGCTTGGCCACTGAAGAGGTAAGTGTCAGATGCCGATTCCAGTGATTGATTGGCAATCAACCTACGGCCTTTGTCCTGGAATGAGTAGGTGAGGTAAGCCTGTAACGTAACACGCAAAAGGACTCTCAGTACAGATTTTTGTGTAAAATACTTTTCGAGAGAATAATGTCACGTATTTTTTATGATTGACGAAATCAAATTAGATAATGGGAAAGCTTCTCCTCCCCACCGACATTTTTCTACATACGGCTCGGTATGCAATGAAGAATTTAGTTATGGTATCGCAATTTAAGGTATTTCTGAAACACTCTTGGATTTCACTTGGTCTTTTGACATTTCAATGCGGCTTATTCGCCTCAACTGCTTCGAAAGTTGGACCACAGACCACACTGTGTATCCAACATACCTAACTGTTCGACATTTCCTCACTTATTAAGTAAATAATCACTGAAACGGTTAATTTTAAAGTAACTCCAGGGTCGGGTGTTCCACAACGACGAGCCTTGGGTCCACAATATATCTTGTGGGCAGGCAACCGCGATTTGACTGACGGCGCACTCTGAAAGGACATTTATCAGTCTCACTAGCGGGTTACACTAAACCAAACAACAATGAATTCTCATTGACAAATTGTCTTGGCATTTCTTGTTCTACGGTCCTTTCTTTTGACTAATAGACGCTTAAGACTTAGGTGAGGTTAGCTTGCTTGTGTTTGTATCCTAATACCTACATAATACTCGTTCCTACTGGCCACACACATAACGATGCGAGTTTCTCATAACATTGCTGCATCTACATACTTTCCAGTATTACAAATGAACTTCATGCATAAAATAAAAGCGAGCAGTCCACCAAAAACATTTAATTCGCAAAACCTAAGTGGCTAACACAGCGGTGTAATGTGGAAGGCGACAGGAGGAGTGGAGGACTTCCCCAGGCCGTCGCGACGTTCCCTCTAGCCGGACCTTACCCGCATTCGTTGAATGTAAGCCACTTATGAAAATTAATGTAAAGCGAGGATAAACCAAAGCCTATTTTCTGCGCGAAGTAAAGCGGGCGGTTACAAATTGCTTTGGGCGAAGCGTAAATTTTAATTTTATCTCTAATACCCAAATGAGTACCGTGACTCGACATAATAAATGTACTCTTCCCACGTTAGCTGCGGTCGATTCGTGTGCCGCGTTTGTCTGCACAACGCGTTAACACATAGCCCGCTTGTGAATCACATGCCGAATCGCCCACTGTGTCTATAATTATGTGAATCGCTTGGATTTGTGTGCGGTGTGAGCAGAAAGCTAAGCAATGTATAATGTACAATTATCTGGTATCCTGTGTTACAAAGACTGGGTATTTGATTTGTTTGTGTTAGTTTGCATGCTTAGCTTCCATTGGGTTCATTTTGTTAATTATGTGAGTACCGATAATGTGACCTGTTAAAAAAAATCTTTATTTTCACACTGGCTACTTATCTTTGAATTAATTTATTACTCTATTTAAAATTAGTTCATTTGAAACTGCCGAAAACAAACGAGTTTATTTAAAGATTTGAGTCAAGCTGTTTGTAGGTATTTCTCTTCCTGTAAAGAAGCATCATTGGCATGTTTTCATCTCGTTATCAGCGGTTGCACGGTTCACTCCACTCAGGTGGGGCCACCTGTTTTCATCCTTTCGTCCGCCTCGGTGATAATGGCATGTTCGCGGTCCATCTGCTTCACTGCACCGGCCCTGGGTTTAATAAGAATTACAAAATTTAGGTAGTAGTACGTAATAGTGGAAATTCAGAGAGCCCAATTCGTTCCAATAATACAGGGAAAGGAGATATCAAACTTTCTGTACCTTTGTGGGGAAACTACAAATTTATTATTCGGAATCCTTAGATTTATTGTAAAAAGAAGAAAACACAAGCCTATTTCAGTGATTTTTTGCTAAGAGCACTCAGAGAATTTGTGAAAGCAGGTAAGTAGGTATATTTTACCTTTTCAGTCTCGAAACTTTTGACAAGGCTTTGACCTCATCTTTTAATTTGCCCCAATAAAAACGAGCATTTCACACGTCGCGGTAACAATGTAAACGAAATTTAAATAAGCGTTCGAATAGCCGCGTCCCGCTCGCCCGGCTCGATCAGCGTGCCAGTCACGGCGGGACAGTTTATTTCAACTTCTCAACTTGTTCCACGCCTTCGAATGGGGCATAATTTTCATAAGAAACGCGCCGCTGCGCCCCGACACAAAAATTAGATTCATCAGCCTTCCAGGCACATTTGGCTCGAAACATTCTCGAAGCTACCAATTCGATTCGAGTTCGTAACGAGCGGGTGAACAATGTGATGTTAACTTTTGTTACTTTGCATTTTGCTTTGTAAGTATTAATATTGGGACTGTAGGTACACATCGGATGTGTGTGTTATGTAAATGATCTGTTATTAAGGGCTCAGGCAGATGATCGACTTATGTTTGTTGAAGTTTGATACTTATAAATGCTTCTATAACAGCTTCTTCTTCTTCTCACTCGCTGTCTCACTGCTGAGAATCGTGACTCCGTAATTATCAAAATGTCAATGGTCTTTCTTCATCTGTTACGATTGCCTAGGCCGTGTATTGCTAAATGCCGGATATTGGCCCTGTATTGCCAAATGCCGACCACCTTTTTGGGCTTCTAGATCTTGTACGGTTGTACCCTCTATTTTTCCTGTCACCATTAGACGCTCCATGTTGTTGGTACCTCTGCGGGTACCGTGGCCTAAGTATCGTAAGACACGTTGCAGGCAGGTGACAGGTGTCGTGCTTTCTCTAAATTGAGTTGTCAATTGTGCGGTGGCCTGTCCAAAGCACCACATTTTGAAGGCGTCAATTCATTGCCCGTCGTCGGTAGACTTGATCGTCCAAGACTCTGCCCCATAGAAAAAGATTTATTTTAACTTTAAAGAATTTATGTTACATAAGTAATGCTATTTTATGGCTTTAAGTTTTGTCATGTGTGTATACCTATTTATTGTAACTTAAAATTCATCTTAATTTGAAAACTCTATTAGAACATAGGTATTTGTATATTTTATTTAAAAGGTACCTATTATAATACGGTATAGTACCTACCTAATAAAGGTATAAATGCAAAATTAATCTGTATGCCATATACAGGCAAAATATGGACTGCACATTAAACCACCAACTTTTACAACTGGTAACACCTGTATTTTCTGCAAATAAATAATTTTTAGTCTTATTCTTATGGAGAACACAAGTGTGCAGACCAGTTTTCTCTGTCCTATTGGTGATATTTTTGTCTCTTCATATTTTGTTCAATCGAGTCATCGCTGTTTTAGCCATACCAATTCCTCTTCGAATTTCTAGTTCGCAGCTAACCCTTATTGGTGATTACAGAACCGAGATACTGAAACTGGTCGTCGGGTTCATATTCTGCTAAGAGGTCGGCACGCTCACAGTCAGCTGCACTGCTCATGAAATCCACCAAACTAGCAGTATTAGTATATTAGCTGCAAATGCGTCTCAGCCAAGACTTACCATTCCTATCGTATTTCAATTTTATACCAACACTCGCACTCTTAAATTGCGATTATAGGGTATAACCATAAACCTCTCAAGCTTCTTTATGTCGGAATAATTTGCAGTCTGTATATTTTATTTCAGCAATATTTCCTCGAATATCTGGAGTGCGCGGAACCGCTAAAACAGTTTCATCAACGCTTAATATCGGTAATGTATGACGATCGTTTGTATAATTTTTTATTCCTCGCATTCTTTGAGAACTTTTTTCATTTTTACTTTGGTGGTATATGGGGAGAATGCCGGATAACATTTTATAATCTCTTTTCATTGTTTGTTTAATATTAAATTCTTTAAAGTTTGTTGCTTCTTCCAGCTCAATGTTGGCGTTACTGACTACCCTCTCTTGCATCGAGAAACCAGAACAAATGATGTCAAGGTTAGTTATTCACCAGTTAATTTAGGTTCGAAAACTTTAATTCAGGAACTTTTGCAAACAAATATTTATAGTTTAAATAAGCAAATCACGGTGCGAGACATTGAATAGAACGCGGCGTTCGGGACGCAAACATAATTTACTTATCTCACGCGAGACCAGAAAGTTTCGTTCAAACAAATAATATAGGTTTCCATCGGTGCGGGGAGCACCTGGGCGGCACTAGGATCGGTGTGTCCCCAGGGAAATAAAAACTTTGTCGCACGTCGCTTGTCCTAAAGCCTTCTTACTGTCTCCCTGCTCCGCGACACGTTCACCGATTTGCTACCGACGCCGACGTACAGTTTATAGCTTTGATTCTCAACGACACACTACGTTTACGATATTGTTTCGCATTACTGCCGCGCAAAGCGGCGCGTAAAAACGTTAGCGGAATAGAGCGCCGAATTGAATAACCAAAACTTAAGTGCTTATCGGATTTCCGGACGCGAATACAATCAGATTTTGAGATATCCATTTCAACTTTTGTTATTCAAATTGTGTTAACTAAGCTGTTATATAAGTAGGTTTCCTCCAACGTGTGAAAGAATTAACGTCTGCAATCCTAGATTCTAAAGTCGGAAATTCTCGAAATGACTTCGCTAATATTACTAGTGTTGAAAGTTTCCGACGTCCCGAGTTCGATAACTGCCAGGATCTCAGCAGGAATTTTTAAATTAATTCAAAGGAAAAATAAAATTAACGAAGTTCGCGAAGATTAAATTATATCCGTCGTAATTTGTGTCAAGAAAGTTGGGATGTTGATTTGGCATCACGTTCTTTTTATACCTATAATATAGTGAAGTTTCGTTAAATTTGGAAAATAAAAAGAGAATATCGTTATCAATTTTTCTTTGCAACTTCAAATGATCGTAAAGATGAGAGCAATATCGAAAAACTTTGCTGAGCACAATTTCCCTAAGGTTTAAAATCTATGTTTACGTGTGTATGTTGTAAGTACCTACACATATGCGTACGTACACACATGTATCAGTAAGTACGCGTATTCTTCACTCAACTGATCTATGAACTTTAGTTTCGTCTCCCTTTCACTCCACAGAATCTATAAAATCTTTGAATAAACATTTGCCTTCTTTGCCCTTTTGCACTCGTAAAAGGGGTCTGAGAAACTCGCCTAAACTTATTTAAACTTTTACCCTAGGAAATCCTATTCACAAGCACTTTAAATGTAGAATAGAATATGTATTAGAGAATAGAAAAAGGTTACGTGGAGTTGTTTTTTTAGAGAAACTTTGTTAGAAATCTAGGATCGCTAAACGACTATTATTCTATGAACGATATTTTAATGACATAAGCGACTTCGCGGCAGGCCCAGGCGGAGATGGCGGGACGTGTTGGACTTTGGACTCCTTCAATAAGAACTTTACACGAAGGTCCCAGCTTTAGATAGAGAGAAGAGGGAAGAGAGTAGGGATGCCTTATGCTGGCCTACATAGTCTCAACCATGTTGTAGACGGCAACTTTCGCTTCCGTATCACGGTTGATCTATAAGCTTGTTACAGACCAGTAAGTAGTTTGTAAAGATATATTGATAAGGGTTAACATAAACACTCTCCAATAACGTCTATCGTGTAGATCAGCTTTACAGTTTTCAAAGGGTTTGAAGTTAAAGTTCGCCCGGAGGTATTTCTCGGATCATCAAGACGGTTTTCCAATTTTAACTTTGCTTTAACCAAGCAGCGGTAGCGATTTTCGAATTATCTTCCCGCTTTGGTGGGCTCATCAAAATCTGTTTATCTTTCAAAGCTTCTGTCTACAGAGGTTGCTACTTTTGCTTTTTTATTCGGATATTACATTCTACTTAACATACTAGCAGCATGGATTATTCGCTGCTTATTTTTTGTTCGAGTTTTACTTTTAAAGGGTTTTATTTGAGAAGTGGGTCACTGAAAGTTAAAGCATTTAGAGTTAAGGCATTTTTGTAGATATTTTGGGTTACGTTAAGTTTCTTTTGAGGGTAGGTTTACGCTTTCGTAAATCATACTATTCATTTGGACGACAAACTCGACGTTTTGTATTGCTTGTGGTCAACCTACCTATGCATTCTGTAATATTATCTACTGCATTTTTACCTTTGTTGACAACGATTTCAAAAGACCATTTCAGACACTAATCTACATGGTTCAAAAATGATCTGACAAGATTATTTCCGGATTTATATATTGATGAATTTTATGTAAGAATGACATGAATTGACTTTGTTAATTACTTATTATATTATTTGAATTATTGTGAATGATTATATGAAGATTATGTGGGTCATTGTTTTTCTCTCAGTTAGTTTTAATCATGGTCTGGCAGTTTGAATAATTTTTGGGTCCTAACCAAGTATCCTTTGTTATTGTTCGTCGAATTGTTGAGCTCCTTAACCTTAAGTTCTGAGTTGAGCTGCACGATTGCTGCGAATGCGTGCACTGACTTGACAGGTCCACTCAATCTGTGTGGTTCTTTCCTCAAAATACTATTTCAGACACCAATCTGCATGGTCTTCACATGATCTGACCAAGATTATGTCTGGACTTTAAAAGAGGCTCTCTGAGTGTGTTTCGGCCTTCCCAGAATAGGAAACCTCGACCTCATCTAGTTTTATTTTTTGACGTTTATTTTTATTTAACATACTTACAGAAATAAAATCATTTATCATTTAAGTTTTACCTCCCCACATTTGCTGTAACATTCAAATATAATATTTTCTTTGAACCCTCACATTGTGTGATGCAAAAAAATACGTTATATGTGTTTAATTGTCCATGAAGTTGAGATTTAAATGCACACACAGTAGATTTCTATTCATATGACAGATATTTCCTTTTCCATAAAATACTGTTATTGTTTCCTGCAGTTTAGATAATGTTAAGTAAATAAAAAAATGTAAAGGAAACGTCCTGATTATGTTAGGATGTTTACACGCTGTGCTTGCACTTTTCGTGTCTGCCTACTCATGTATTACTGTCTACTAGCTGTTGCCTGCGACTACATCATTCTGCCTAGCCTTTTCCCAACTATGTAGGGGTCTGCTTCCAGTCTAACCGGATGCAGCTGAATACCAGTATTTTATATAGAGCGACTGCCTGTCTGACCTCCACAACCCGCTCCTGGGCAATACGATAACCCTCGGTAAGACTGATTGTCAAATTTTTGCTCTTCTGACTACTTGTCGACTGTCAAAGATCTATGAATGACAGCCGGGACCAACGGCTTAACGTGCTTTCCTAGGCACGGAGGGGTCTCGATATGTAATGGATGGTCATTGGTCACCCATGCACGAATCGATCGCGGCAAGGCAGCTTAACCTTTCGATCGACCAGTGTAGCTGTTATTATTTTAACCTGAGCCTGCGACTACATCTAAGTGTATTATTTCACATTTTTTAATAGAAAAATCTAGGATGAAAAGTAGCCTATGTCCTTTTCCAGATCTTTCAAATTTCATAACGATCTGTGGTTTATGTGTGAAAAGTTAACAGACAAAGTTACTTTCGCATTTATAATATTAGTATTTATGGAAGTACATACACACGACTTCAAAAATCAATCTGGCTAGCCATTTCCCAACTATGTTGGGGTCGGCTTCCAGTCTAACCGGATGCAGCTGAATACCAGCATTTTCGACTTCAATGTTAGGTATATATTTTATTTCAGCCAATAAACTTCTACTGCATAAGTTAATACACCCAATAAACCAATTCACACAAATAAGTGACGAAAGAATAATCTTATACCACGCTTGTTAAAGGCATGTCTAAGAAATGAAAAAAAAAATATATATTTGCACACCATAATACAACAAATGGTAGGATGTTAAGGGGCCATTATGGTTTTAAGATCATACAATTGTAAACCTACATTCTAGCAAATAAATTAATTTTAATTTGAGAGAAGTACCTAGGCCACACAGCAATACAGTATTACACAAATATATTAAATCTACAAATTCAAGAAGTAACCATTTTAAAATAAACTGATTCCGATTCCTTACAAAGGTTTATTCGAAAGCTGTACCGTAATTCTAAGATGCAAATCACAAGAAATTGTCCAAGAACCACGCGGAAGTGAATTGTTTTAAATTCACTCCTAAGATTTATTCATTAAACGACTCCAAGCCGCAAACAATAGGAAATAAACATGAGACACAATAAATTCTAGTTGCTACTTGTAAATGATTTTGGTTAGGTTCATCATTGTGGAAGAAGGAGATAGTATAGTCTACTATCTCCTTCTTCCGCAATGATACATAAACTTTTTTTTATCCTGTATTAAAAAGAACCAGGTTCATAATTATTCATTACACACCCAGCCTAAACCTAATAATTAATTACTGTAAAATTGTTATGTACCACTTTCACACGCAATTTGTTCTATAAAAAAGAAGGAATAAAACACTGGCCAAGTTCGAGTACGAAGGGTTCAGTATCACCATACCGTATAATATTTAACACTACATATTTTAAAAACACGTTTCTTGCATGGGTACCCCTTTATAAAAATAAATTATTTTAATTATTTGCTGTTATAGCGGCAATATAAATACACAACTTGCGAATAATTATAATTATAACTTGTGATCTACCTATCACGGTTCAGGAGATACGGCCCGCTGACAGACTGATGGACGGGTAGCGGTGGCTTTGTAATAGGGTTCCGTTTGGCACCCTTCTGGTACGGAACCATAAAAAACGAGGCTCATTTTATTTTACTATGTGTACACTGCATGATTTTCCATATTTCATTTCACCTTCACCCTTCACGATCTGAACACCGCAATATCTTGGCCACAAAAGACAGTTTGGGGCCAAACAGTACATTTAATAAGATGTACCGTCGAAACGAAAATAAGAAGAAGTGATGCATTACAGCTAATGTGATGCAGGCTGCAAGCATATAAAATCTGCATGACTTAGAAATAAAAGGTGACGAATCTTTGAAGGCAGGGGAACGGGGAAATGCTCTACAGGAATCGACTATTGGCATACAATAATTACATACTTAATAAACTGCAATAAGTTGGTTGTTGACGTCTAAAAACCATCAAAATTAAAAGTAATTAATTATTCAAATCAGGCTGAGAATCAGCACTTTTCGAACGTCAAAATTACATAAGACGGGCCCCCAAAAACGCCCGAACTTCACCACTTCCTAGTGCTTACCTGGGAAGAAGAAGTAGCGCAACAAACTTCCTAGCGTGCTGCTAGGAAGTTGTCTGTCTGTTCAGTTAGAAAACCAGGTTTCCTGTTAATATCCTCTGAGCTTACCAGGAAACCTGGGTCTAATGTCCTTAGCATATTTTTATGTTCAGCGTACAAAACCGTCTGCATTCGCCAGTTTGAATCGAAAAGTAGAGGCATAAAATATTATGTTAAATGATTTGTTTATTACTTCCACTATCTCATGGTACAGGATGAAATTGGATTCATGAACATCCTGTAAGGGGTCATTGTACTCATCATTATGAACAACTTTTACTATGGAACCAAACCTGAAATCGCGAAAAAAATCAGCTGCTCCCTACATTACTGTTGACTCGTCAAAATGTAGGAAACAGCTGATTCTTTTTTCACCATTTCAGTTTTGGTCCCATAGTTCAATTTGATCCTATATATTATTATTATTTTATGTATTTATAAGTCTTAAACTTATATATTTAAATACTATACTTCACAAAACCGATATTTTTATCGCTCACAAGAAACCACCCCATCAAACAAACTATCCTTCAAAAAGATATCTCTCCTATCTTACTATCAGAAAGTTATAATTTAATAACTCAATCTATAAATAAAAAGTGTCTATAAACTCCTAAAAGCAGATCTAAGTGTTTAATCACACCAAAAGTGAGTTGACTTAGATTAAGAATCAATGCATGTTGTAGGTATGGTGTAAGTTGGATCCGTGTGTCATTGTTTAGAGATCTCGGGAACGTTGCCGGAGTCAATATGCGGAACATTTCCTATTACACGCCCACTTCTTTCCGTGAACGAATCTGAACTATATAGAGTGGTTTATTAGAATACTGGTTTTGTACGGCAATTATATTTAAAATTGATAATTATTTTGACAAGTTAAAGGTAGACAGGCGTGTAGCTTAGCTTCGAATATTCTTTGATATCTAATAGTGTAATGTTGGGCCACAAAAGGGATTCAATGAAAGGCAATTGCATGCAGCTGAGATGAGAATGCTAAGAAGAGGGATGTGTGCTATTACACGAATGGATAGAATAAGAAATGAGTGCGAAGTCTGAAATTGGCACCGGTGACTGAAAAGTTGGGCGGAAATCGGTTGTCATGGGACATGTGATGCGGAGGAATGAGGAAAATGTCGTGAGGAAAGTTTTGAGTACGAATGTCGATGGCCGTAAGAGTAGGGGAAGACCAAAGAAACGATGGATTGACTGTGTGAAAGATGATATGGCTGAAAGGGGTGACTACTGGGATGACGACTAATAGAGAAGTATGGAAAAAAGGGACATGTTGCGCCGACCCCAAATCAATTGGGATAAGGGCAGGAAAATGATGATGACCTACACAGTCTATACACATACAGTCGTCCGACGAAGCCGTCTAGACAGGGCAATCGTGCGGGGTGTGAGGGGCGAGACGCGGGAGGCGCGAGCCCGAGCTGCATACTTCCACGGTGTTAGTAGCTTGGGACACAACTTTCGTGGCTATCGTGTTGATTTTATTATTGTTTTAATTTACACACATCAAAAAAAGTTTGTGATCACTACCAAAAGCCTACGAATAAGTAATAACTTATCCGTAGGCAAAAACTAACATATTTTTAAAATTTAACTTTATCAAGAAAAGTGTTTTCGCTATATTTTTTTAAAATAGAAATACACAGTATATTTTATTGTACCTATGTAAGTACCTAACGTAAACACTTTTTCTTGATAAAGTAAAATTTTTATCAGCTTTTGCTAGTGATCACAAACTTTTTTTTATGTGTGTAGGTATTATTATTATTTAATTTATGTAACTACTTACACAGAAAAATACAGAGATATGACATAGTAACATTTGAGTGCCTGCTTGCTTGTTTCTTTCTTAATTAATTAGTGGTTAGGGGTTAGGTTAGGGTCAAAATCAAAATTCAAGATGGTGGCTGCGAATTTTTTTGTTAATTTTTCGTCATTTGTGTCGTTTCAATGGTTTTCGAGGACGGTAAAGCCGATAGTGAGGTCAAAATCAAAATCCAAGATGGCGAATGCGAAAATTTTTGTCAAAATCCATTTTCATTTTGATCTCATTATCGGCTTAGCGTGAGGACGCTAAGCCGATAATAATAGCAATAATAAAAGCAATAGAAAAATTTGAAAATTTTTGCAGCCGCCATCTTGAATTTTGATTTTAACCCCGTTATCGTTATTAGCTAATTAGAAAAAAAAAACTTAAGAAATAAGCAGGCACTCAAATGTCATTTATAATAATAATAATGTTGATGCCGATGTTGATCTCAAATAAACAAATTAATTAATTAATATCGTTTACTGGGGGCAAACCTTGCTGTTGCGACAATGTCTAGACGTTGTCAGCATTTACCACGAGATCAAAGGCGTCGTCCTACTGTATGTTTTTATACTGTGCTAATAGTGTGATGTATTGGAGGGCGACCTGCGTGAGATTTATGGCAGTAGTTGTGTAATGTATGTCGGATTCAGTTTTAGTACGGTGGGCAGCATTTGTGTGGTAACAAAATGAGTATGAGCTCTTATTCTATTGAAACTCCGTATTAAGCTAGGTCAGCTCAAAGTGTTCCCACTTACGTGCGGTCTACAGTACCTACGTAGGTACAGTCAGCAATAAAAGTCGATTAACACTTGTGTTCTCTAAAGCTTAATTATTGAGAAAAACATTTCAATAAAATCGGAACAGATCTAAATTTTAAAGAAAATTAACTCATAACTAATAAATGAAATGCTAAAAAGCAGGTTATCATATAATTTTGTGTTAATTTAGATGAGGGCAAAAAGTAGCAGTGTTAACCGACTTCTGTTGCTGACCGTACCATAGCGAAACTTCCCGGTGAAAAACTTTTCAACCTTATTGCGTTAGTAGGTATGGTTGAAAAGTGGTTCACCGCAAAATTTCGCGATCGTACATGTAGATGCGTGAAAAGCTATATTTCATCTGGTCAAACAGGAACTCAGTTAAAAATATGTTCTAGTTATTATACTTAGGCTGATTCATTGAACCCTTGATGTGTGTCTGTTTTCTCTGCTCAGGATCGTAAGTTGCATAACGCGGCACACTAACAATCATTTTATCACACTTATCAACCACTCTATATAAATCTGCCCATATTTTTATTCCAACACAATTTGTAATGGAAGCGACACGCGGAGACAAGAGAGCAAGGCAAGGGCGGGGGGCAGAAGGGCGGGGTGGTGGCGAAATTACTTGCAAATTCCATTTACAAAGTCGGCGGCCAGGCGTCAAAAGAAACTGGTGGCTGTCTGCTTCGAGAGCTGACTAGTTACCTAGATTGTGGTCTGGTCATTAAAAATATATCTGGTTTCTTGTCTCTGTTACTGCTTTTGGGAAAATTGTTGAGGAACCTACACATGTCACGTGTGTTTTAAAGTTTAATGTTGATAAGATAGGTAAATGTATTCGGGTTTGGCGTTGTTTAGAACAATGAAACCTTGAAAGTCTTAATTTTTCTTTTCTTTATTTGAAAGTACCTCAGCATACAGCATAATAAAAATAAAGTTTGTTTGTCTATTTTCGTTTTAGACCCATCCAGACTGAGAAATATAGCTTGTCCAAGAAATAACGAAAAACATTTTCGTATTTTTAAAAATAACCTTTTTACTAAACATTTACCAAAAATATATTTAGCTTAGCTACTTACGTCTTTCGCAAATGATAACATCTTACCGTGCCAAATCTAAGACCCATACATATACGAGGAGAGACTAAAGAAGTTCCTTTTAAAAAAAATCCTGGGACTTTATTTTTATTGTGGACTACATTTCATGTAATTTTCAGAAGATTTAATAAATATAGTTGCATGGGACAACAGGCAATATAACTCTTCCACTATTAATAAAACCCGTTTTCAGAATTCGTTCTAAATCATCAAAAAGTTCAAGGTAAAAAAAAAGACATAACAGGTAAACCGCCGAAAATTCAGTTCTGAAAATTAATTTAAAGTTACAAAAAAGTTTCCTCACGAACTTCACGCCTTCAAATCCAGTACGAAACATGACCAGAAGTTTCCTGTTTTCCATGTTTGTGGCATGATTACCAATGGAGGTTGGGTGGTAAGCAGCCCACCGATTGGTATGTAAGTTACGAGGCGTTACGGCGAACTTAGCTCATTACCAATGGTACGCGGTAAGAATGACAATGGCGAGAATTTTTACTTCATCCTCGTCCACGCTTATTAGGTGCTTCCAGACGTGTAGTGGCAAGAGACTCGAGTCTTGCAACTGCCATATTGAATTTTTCGACTTAGCATTAGACCAGTGTGCTTTGTTCTTGTTTCAGCTTAAAAAGTAACCGACCTCGGCTCGGTGTCACGTAGACGATGTTGCTGCAACACGTTGTGGAACTGTGACGTCACATACACTGAAATAATAGTATTTTCATATAGTGCGGTGGAGGCGCCGAGGGTTATTCCCTGAGTACGTTATTGTTTATATGTGTATGTGTCAACGGGATTAGGTTGTTTTTTTTGTCTTGTTTGGAAAAGTAAAAGCGGTTATTTTAGTAGGGACGGACCACGGTCACCACAGGTTTTTTTTTTGATATTGCCTTACATTGACACACATCTGTTTATTGAAGACTATTAGATTCTATTAATAATATGAGGCTACAACAAAACAGAATTTGAGTTTTGTAATCGATACAAAAAAGAAAATTGTTTGTTAAAAATAAATCCACTCGAAACTTGCAAGATTCTCTCACATTGAAAGCGATGCCCTACTATCTTCTCCGATCCGAGGCAACACTCAGATGGAAGCTTCGTTATTGGCAGTATCTATTCCAAGACTTGTCACAAACCTTTGGCCTATGAATAATTTACAAGACCGCCGCGACCGCAAAGTGTTTATTGTGATAGCGCGCCTGGCTTCACAACCGCAGTCTCATGTGAAATAAAACACCTAGATTTTTCCTCTCAATCTCTCGAGGTACGTCTGCGGAAACATTTCAACGAAAAAGATCGTATGAGCTTCAAAGAAACTTCAGAAAATGAATTATATTTACCGGGAGCTAAGTCCGACTCTATGTACTTTTCTAAATCGCTTTCGGGTGTCGTTTCCTGGATGAAGTCGAGAGTGTAAGGAGTCGTGCCGTCGGATTAGGATAACGCATTTAGCGTCGAATGTTATGGGAATAAGGTCGATAATTATTTGCGGTTAGCAGTCACGTTTGCCGTGAGAGCCGGAATCGAGGGAAGGCGGCAGTAAATAACAAGCGTAGATCGGATTATTTCGATAAGATCGTAAAATGAAACAAGGCGCGCCTCGGCGGGACGTTTTCTTTTTGAATATGTTACACGTTAGTTACATTGCCCACGTACGGATGTAAAATGTGAAAGTTTGACTTGGCTCATTTTCTCGTGTCTTACAGTTGCGCCTTTGGCACTGAATATATTTCTGATATTAGATTCGGGTTAGAGTTATTGGAAAGGATGTAAGTACTTTATTTTATGAATGGGATAGGTGAGGAGGAATAGGATTACTTATAACCGATTTACTTTTAATTTTGGAAAGCATTTACTGAGCTCATAGACTTATAAAAAAAGATGGACTCCGCGCTGCGCATATCGAAAGTGAAGCACAGTAAGTATGCCGGGTCCGTTTGTACAAACACGCCTCGCACACACATTTACATCATAGTATGCCGACCGGCCGCCATTACGTGACACGAGCGACGGCGTCTTTGCAGGTACTCAAATCACGCACACATAGATCGGTACGGTGCTTCACTTTTGATATGCGTGGCGCGGAGTCCATCTTTTTTTATAAGTCTATGACTGAGCTGATCTTTGTCCGGAGTTTGGTATTTTTCTTTGGTAACAAGATAGTTGGAACGTTTAAAAATAGTCGTTTGTTACAAGCGGAATGTGGGGTACGTAGACAACCCTGCGAGCACGGCCGTGCATTGTGGGGCAGCGCGGGGCAGGGCCGGGCAGCGTCGGGCATGTGGAAGCACGCGCGGTGGGTCAGAAGCGTCGGATGCAATCTTATTTTTCCGGGCGGCTCGCTGGCGCTCTGCCGGCGGCTTATTGCCTACGTGCCAGCGGGCCGGTCGCGCGCCCGTCATATTATTCTATCGAGCGGCTATCGGTTGCGCCCACACGACCGATATTAGTATACCCGACGCTGCCTTCTCCAGATATTGCTCTGGATCGTAAATAAAACTGCCACCGCGGTAAACCACCCGCTCTCGGTGCGAAAGCTCCACTTATCACCTTAAGAAGACTCGGGTAAAGTACGTCGGCGGAAGCAGATATTGATATTTTCATAATTCCAGATTTATTCTCAAGATTTGAATACGAAAGCTGTTCATAAAGCATTTAGTAGACGTGCAAAAAAGGAATATTGCTGCGTTATTGGATCTAGAGATTACTAACACCATTTGTACAATTTCTTGCGGTCAAATATAGTAAGAAACGACACCTCCACATTTATGATGAAACTTGTTTATCACAATTACGCAAACAATAACGTAATAAGGGCGTCCGCAGCCGGCGTTATTGTCGCCAGCGAATGTCGCCGCGGAGAGTTGTCGGAAAAAGTGAAAGTTTTTATCTGTGCGGTCCCCGGCCGCCCGTTCTCATTTCCACGGAGCCGCTCTTGATCGCAATCGGCTCTTGCAGGGTTGAGCTGTGTACACTTAACCATCGGATAATTGCTGATCAGCAGATACCTCGCGTACACCAACACAAACATATCGATTTATTGTTAGTTTGCTTTTTTACTCTGTGGGATGCGGCAGATTTTGAGAATCTGTAACATTTTCGCAGATTTGTATGACACAGTTTTTTGAAATGGTTTTGGTTTATAATCCATAAAAATATTATGCTATCAATAATCCTCAGAAAAACGCAAATTACGAATCAATAGAAAAACCTTATTTATTTTCTTTTAGTAAAAAAACCGCCAAAAGAAAGTGATAACATCAGAGAAGAAAATAAGCAACCCTACTTGCGAGGAGTGGAAGACAAAGAAAAAAAGGTGTACACTCAGGGGGACGATACGTCAAAAAATTATGTGACCCTAGCAGTGGATGTGGCAGTACTGGCAGTGACGGTTAAGTTTGAAATGAAGCGTCACTGCGTTCGTGAGCTCAGTCGTGCAGTCGACTGCAGTGGCGTATCGCGCGCTTTGGCGCCTCTAGGGATACTACTTCGGCGTCTCATTTTCGTATCGTATTATCTTTTCTTTTTTTGATATGAGGTACGTTTGCTGGATTCAGTGACCTTTGTGGTTTTGGTTATTTGATTTTCTATTGTTAAATTAACTCTTCATTCATGATTCCATCGGCCTTGTTGTGCTAAACATATCTTATCTAGTTTAGAAGTATACCTCACCATTGCACTCCAAGCATGATGATATGTCCATATTTTCTGATTTTGCTGAAGCGATGCAATGTGGCGCCATGATTTTGAAGTGCACGTTTTTGAGCTCCTCACATTCCTCCTTTCATTGATACTCAGTGGGATTACTTTGTAGTCCACTCCTTAATCTCTGTATATTTTATAATACTTCAATAGTCTTGAATATACATATAATATTCTGTTTATATTTATCTTATCTATATTTTCACTCAGGTAGAAATATTCAAACATTTTCTAAACATCTTTTCTCTGTAATGAAATACAAATACCAGTTGGTGTATAAAAAGATCGATGTCGCGTAAAATTTCGTAGTAAAATATAAATCGGTCCACAGATAACGTGAGTACAAGAGTTGCAATATTTTTCATTCTCTTAAGAGTGCGACATTTTTCACGGAACCTTTGTGTAGACGAATATTTCATGCCGTGTGGGTAACTATGTTAATATAACTTAAAATATTACTTTTACTTTAGTATATTTTATGGTCTATTGCATGTCCTTGTTAATATGAAATTGGGATGCTTTAACGAGTGATTATAACCTGCCTTGTTGACTATCAAGCATGACATTTCCATGGGTAAAAAAATGATAGGTGAGGTTTTCAAATTGGTCATCCTGCGTCATCGTTTTAACTGGTTTCCATGACTTTTCATACTCAGATAGTTTTTAACGCAGAGACCTGTACATACAGGTAAGGAAATTAATCGTTAAGCAGATTTTCACCAACGTCAATTTGCCATGTTAAAGCCATTTCATACAACTGTAAAAGAATGAGAGTTGTGGTTTGAATAAACGGACAACTTAAATGAGTACTCAATTTGCTTAGCTATTAATTTTCCTGACTTTACATAGACAAAGCAATCGATAGGTTGTTAAGCTACGCTTGCCGCGGATGGTCCGTGCATTGGAGACCATTTTACGTACCAAGACCCCTCTGGTCCCGGCTGTCATTCGTGGAATTTAGACAGTTGTTACGAGTCGTCAGAAGCCTGTAAGTCTAACAACCAGTCTTACCAAGGGGTATCGTGTTACCCAGTAACTCCAATATAGTTGGGAAAAGGCTAGGCAGATACATAGACAAAGTCACAGGAAAACTTACTAGTATAATACATTCCCATTAGCACACGCGTGAGGAGTACTAAAAGGACAATAACTGACCTTTTTGGCGCTGTCCCTTCAAAAGGTCGTGTGTTTCACACTCGCAACTAACACGCATTGTGAGTAATAAATAAGCAAAATTATTAGGATCGCTTTCTTTACACTTAGGTTTTACCTGTGTTCCCCAGCAAGAGTAAATATATAGCCTGTTTCAGAAGTATCTGATGAAAATGTAAGCAAAGATAAGAAAACGTAGCTGTGGATGCCGATTTGTACCACTTACAAATTTTGTGCTTTGATTTGTTTATTTGAATGCATAAACGCGAAAAATTTTAATAGCCTAAAATATTTTTCATTTGACTGTTGACTTCAATTTCAATAACCTAAATGATTTTTCATTTGACTGTTGACTTTAATTTCAATAGCCTAAAATATTTTTCATTTGACTGTTGACTTCAATTTCAATAACCTAAATGATTTTTCATTTGACTGTTGACTTCAATTTCAATAGCCTAAAATATTTTTCATTTGACTGTTGACTTCAATTTAACAACCTCGAGTTTCGTCGATGATTTTTCACTTACTTACTATTTTTATTAGTAATGTTATTCGAACAATAATTAATTGTTGGAAAGTGGTGATATATAAAAGTGAAACCTTCTAAATACAGATCAATGTGTTATTAGTGAGTGATTGCAACTTAATTTTAGGGATATTTGTAAAAAAGCCTGGACAAGGTTTGTTTACAATAACATCAGATAGTTTTAGAACAGACATTAGCTACCCACCTAATGCTTAATGTAACAAGTAGTAACTCTCAGGCCAGTCTTTCCTTGGCACTGTTACTATATTTCAAAAATGGAAGTTTACGACTCGATACCTAACGGTGACTTTTATATCTTGCTTGATGGACTGGCCCCCATGAGCATGACGTCAAGTTGGTAAACCTTTGAACCACACGTTGAAATGAATTTGCCTAGTTGTTGCGTTACGTTTCAATTGCAATGCATAAATGGCACCACCAAAAAAAAAAATACATGAAAAACAAGTGCCACCGGAACGCACAAAGACTTAGTGCAAATATATTATGTGAAACTAACATAGGTAATAAGTTTTATTTAATAACAAAATTGTTACTATATTATTATGTATGCGTAGGTTAAGGTACCTATTTATCTATGGGTCTTTGTTACCTGATAATAAATGGTTTATTATTATTATAAATTAGGACGACTAATTTGTGTCATATTTCATGTAACGTTTCACCAATCTGTACCTGGCATTAGACATCTTGAATGTTGCCATTGAAAAGTCAATGGCAACATTCAAGATGTCTAAGTGACTTTGTGTATCATTTACTTATAGGTATGTACTCTGTAGGTACAAATGTATGTCCATTGATGTTCGGCTTAGAGACAGCTCTGATTGGATAGCCTGTCAGTTTTCATCATCTCGTATGCGTGTACTTGAAATGCCTCAATGTCTTAGCAAATCGATATCTAATGACCGATACGTTGTGTTTGAGAAACCATAGGAGAGCTATTACTAGGAAATCAGAATGGATTGGAGTGCTCTGTATTGTAATGTTGTGTTTTCTGTGACATTGCATTTGTGCTAGAAGAGGAAAAAAGCTAGGAATGCTTGAAAAACATCGGCAGGTAGGTGTAGTTTTTCTAAGGTTCTGTGACCGTAAATGTCAACCATGTAGGTATATGAGCATGATGTGTCAAATTATAATAACATATAACCAACTTTCAAAATTAAATGCACATGATACATAATAATATTAGCTCTTTGCTTTCTGAAAATGCTCTTGTCAAGAACAAAGACAAAAGAAAATTCCCTCAAACAGAACAGAAAAAAAATTAAACCATCTTATTCCATTACTATTCCGGCTTCCGAAGTAGAAAGAAGGCTGATTCAATTTTATTAGCGCATCGCGTTAGTGGTTTCGGCTTGTCGGCACGGGCCCCTAATAAAATGAGCCGAGGTAACGGCATGTTTGCGCCGCGAGATGACAGATACGGCACGGACCGGGCCGCCGCCACCCCGCCCGGACCCCGCTCCTCTTATAAACTAGCGTACACACCACACCTACTAAACAGACTGAAAAACTGAATTTATATAGTGTTTGAGCTATGAGCTTTGGATGTGCGAATCAACGTTGAGTTGGCTCCACTGTACAATCACACCCGCGCGTACGAAACTTCGCATTGGTGAATCATTTGGGTTAGGTTAGAATAGTGACCATTACCTCTATTGCTGGTGAATCATTTGGGTTAGGTTAGGTTAGGTTAGAACAGTGACCCTTAACGCGCGACGGCGAGCGAGCGTAGCGAGCGGTGCCGCGGGAGCGGCCGCCGAGCGCCATATCCCCTCTATTTTTGGTGAATCATTTGGGTTAGATGAGGCGGTGAATGTCTCGTATATTAGACGATGAAAGCCTCAAGGTTATTGACCTTGATTTCAAGGTCAGTGTGGTACTCGTACTGTAAAATTTTTTTTTTTCGGCGTCTATTATTTTGCGCACTTTGTTGTTTTCAATAATAGACTAAAAAAGGTCTATTGTAGCCAAAAAAAAATAGCTAGTATATAAAAGCGCCGGGTGCGTTTGTACAGTGGTTCCGTTGAGTTTGTGAGGTGGAGAGTAGAAAGTTTAAAAATTTTATACAGAGAATCTCTGTCTTTTATATTGTACTAGCGGACCCGACAGACGTTGTCCTGTCTGAACGATCCTAGAACCCGACTGCAGCGCAGGTGGCGCTGCAGTCGGGTCCAATTGTGTTTTCAAACCATCCAGGAACCGATTCAAATATACACACAAAATTTTATCTAAATCGGTCCAGCTGTTGTTATGCCACGTTTTATCCGTTTTTTTACAGTAACCTATGTCCGTCTCCTAGTTCTAAGCTACCTCCCCACCAATTTTCAGCCAAATCGGTTCAGCCGTTCTTGAGTTATAGATAGTGTAACTAACACGACTTTCTTTTATATAATATATAGATATAGATATATACGTAGATTTGTATTGGAAATCAAATATCTAATTTGCAAGTTCGTTGGCCGAGATTGCGACCAGTTTTTTGTCTGTTGGTGATCATATTATTCTGATCACGGTACTTACAATAGATTTGCTTTTCTGTAATAAAGTAACCACACATGTCATCATTATTTCAACCGAAAGGCGTCCACTGCTGGACTTAGGCATCCCCAAGCACCGCCACTTGGACCAGTCCAAGTCCAGTCACTACAGAACCGTCAACAATATTTTCTATGGCATATAAGATTCAAATTAGTATTGCTTGATTTCTTTTCATTCACAAGAAGAAAATCATAGAAGGCTGCTTACATAGACAATGATTTATTAATTTTTATCGAAGAACTTCCACCATAGATTACGTTCCTCTATAAAAGCGAGTAAAACTAGCACAAGCACCTCGTATTTCATAGCGCTGTTGTTTATAAATCAACAGTTTAATATCATTAAGCGGCTACGCCTAGTAAGCTTAAAAACTTTTCAGTTTTAATTCGCCCGTGAGAGATTTTAATTTAGCGAGAAACTGTTTCCTCGAACTTGTTGTAATGTATTCATATTAACAAAATACTGACATCCAGCCTGGACGCCGCGCTTTTCCAAACGTCAGTTCCATGAATTTTCAGAAATGAGAGAGATTTTATGCTAACCTGAATTTTCTATTAGTTGTTAACAGCTTACTGGATATAATTTCTATAATTTCTAATATTCTGTAATACATACATAAAAATCTGCAGTCAGACTTTAAGAAAACTGAGTACTTAATATTTTTATGTAACATTAGTACCTGATACCTAAAAGTTGGCCGTCGGTCTTAGCAGGTATGCGTACGTATACGTTCAAAGTACTAACACTACTCTACCCCATACATTTTGTAATAAGAAGGCGGCCCAGGGATTTGGCTCTAAAATTAAAACAAAACGGCAACGCTTACTCCGAAGAGCATAATTTTTTTTAAATTCGTTTCGGATCATTACGAACAAGGGTTTGCAAATTCGCGTTCTTTAGTCGACGCGCCGACGCTAGAAGGAGAGAGCATAACTTTGCAATGCAGTGACATTTTTCTTTATGAACTCTCCCGCCCTGTTTTTATTAATTCCTATTTCCCGGTCCCAAATAAAAGCTTTAAAGAAAATGTTTTCATAATTTAAACCATTTTATATCCAGACTTATGCTCGCTTTCGCGAAACATCCTATTATTTTTGTGGTTTAAACTAAATCTGTTCTTGTATGATCTTAATGGGTGAAATGTAGCAGCGTTTACTCATACCTACAGAGAAAGCGAGCATTGAACATCACGCTGCTCAAAGGTACGAGATTTCACGATTTTTTAACCGACTTCAAAAAAAGGAGGAGGTTTTCAATTCGGTTGTATTTTTTTTTGTATGTTTGTTACCTCAATACTCCGTCATTTATGAACCGATTCGGAAAATTCTTTTTTTATTTGAAAGAATATACTTTCAGATTGGTTCCATTTTTATCAAAATCCAGTTCTGATGATGAGATCCATGAGGAATCGAGGGAACTCCTCAAATATTGTAGGCATACATATAGCGATTTTGGTATTTTCATCAACAAATCAAGCGTTTGCATTTAGAAAGTATCATCTGGTGAAGTGGAACTGATGAAGAAGACCACAGATGGTCACGGGAACTCCTCAACGATTATAAGTATTTCACGGGTGGCGATAAGATATCTCGATTAAAATAGTTAAGTGACAATGAATAAATAGTTCTGATGAAAATGGTACCATCGAACCGATGTGATGAAGAAGCCGGAATGCAGGCATCGGAACTCAGTAATAAAACAATGTATCCTAGCTGTGTTTGGGCTTATTGGAATTGTCATGAGGTGCACTCTGGCTATATGATAATTTAATGGTAACTATATGCCGCTTCAAATTGCGCTACTTGAGTTGTATGTTATGTGTGGCCTTGATTGTCAGAAGGAAGTTCTGTTGAGTGTCTTTTGAATTAGCTTCAATAATTGAATACGTATTTTTCCCATTTAGTCTATGTGGATGATGCTCTAATTTATTTTTCAGTGTGGTATTCAGATTTGTGTGGTGTAGGCACCACTAAAAAGTGAAAAATAAAAACTTTTTACAAAAAAAAAAAACAACCGACTCCCAAAAAAACACTACAAAGTGAAAAATAACTTTAATTTCGGAAGTCGGTGGCAAAAAAACGAAAGTAAATAAAAAACCAAAGACACCGACTTCCGAAATTAAAGTAATTTTTCACTTTGTAGTGTTTTTTTGAGAGTCGGTTGTTTTTTTTTGTAAAAAGTTTTTTTTTCATTACAGTAAACGGTTTCTAAGATTATAAAAAGTCCCTATGACAGCAATGATACTATTTTCCAGGTTCCAAACCTGCACCCTCGCGGTTCAACCTCGCGCCTCGGAACCATCAAAACTTATTCAAAGTTGCTGCGTAGCAGTAGATGTTGTGTAAAGGCTCGCGCACATTTGGGCGGGCCATGCCGCACCGCAATGCATTGAAAAAATACTCCTGCATCACTTTAGTTCATTTTGTATGAAAAAGGCGGACCGCACCGGGCCGCAGCGCAACGCTCTGGCGCATGGTGGATTGCTCGCCAGGTGTATTTTATCGCCCGCCTGTAGAAAGAAAAAAAGATAGGAAGAAAATACGTTTTTTGGCGGCAAAAATGACGCACAGAAAGAACACAAACACAAAAAGAATAATTTGGGGGAAAATATGCGTCATATCCACGCAAAATGGCCATCGCTCAGCATAATGTTGCGACCCTATGCGAGACAGAGCCCCAGAGCTGGTTTATGTAGTGTGCGCTGGTTCAATACATAATGTACTCGTACCAAAGTGATCTAGGACGATTTTTGCAATGCGTTGGGTTGCGGCGCGGCCAGCCCAAATATGTGCGAGCTTTATTGCACTGGAGTGGAAACAGTTCAAATTCAAATACAAAATTTGAATATCTGAAACAATTACTGCGTTGCGGTGCGGTCCGCCGCGGCTGCTAATGTGCGCTTAGCTTAATAATATCATGCTGCAAATACCAACGATCCAAGCCGTTGTAATTATGGCAAATGACCCTCAGGATAGTTTAGGGCAGTGGCGGCTCAGGGAAAGGTTCATTTCTGTAATGGATATCTTAGGGGTGCAATGTCGAGAACAAATAGATATGGGAACCATGGGTATTTTTGTATGGACCTAGCACGTGCATGGTTTCGGTGTTTACATTAAGTCATATTACTATGCTAAAGTTTATATCAAGAAGGAAAAGTAATTTTAATCTGTTTCGGAATACCATTAAGACTGTTTGGTAACTATTATTGAAAGTAAAGAACAAAAAAAGTGATTTTTCAGCTGTAAAATTATCTAGGTACCCCCTAAAAAAACGTTTCATCAAAAAAATTGTTAAGCAACTACCATTGACCCAATTTTCAAATCACAATTGTAATTTTTTGACAGTTGTATGAAATTGATATAACACGAAAAATTTACTTAGGGTCAGAAAGAGTAGAATTGGCTATCAGTGACGAGGCCAGAATTTTTTCAACAGGTAACGGTGGAGCATAAATTGAATAGTGTTTGAACACATCATAAAAAAAATAGCTTTGAAAAGTTACACCTATCTAACGCCGCCACCATCCTATTAATTACTACTTTTCTACTTCACTCTCTATTAATATCAAAATGAAAACGTTTTAAACCACTTAAAACACAAACTCACGTCAACCAAAATATTGTCACTGTATTGCACAAATCTCACAAAAACCAATTCCAACTGTAATAGGTGGGTAGTTCTTCCAAAACTATTCTCCGCGTATCTTTCAGGGCGTATTTTTTTTTAGAGTAATCTTTTAATGAATGGACACACATTTAAAATGCCTGTAAAAATAATAAGTACAATTTTATTCGGTGCATAAACTACAGTAGATATATAAATTTTGACATTTCGGTGGATTTCAGGAAATTACCATGAAAGTTTGCCTTGAAAGTTACGAAAATTTCACATTTTTGAGAATTACGATTACAGTGACAGGTCAATTAACAAAAAAAAAAAAACTTTTTTACAAAAAAAATAACCGACTTCCAAAAAAAAACTGCAAAGTGAAAAATAACTTTTTATTTTTCCCGTTTAAGAGGGTCAGTTTGTAATTTATCTAAGTTACAATAGCTTAATGTCAACTACTCATCATCTTTTACAAAATATTGCGTTTCCCGATGCTGGGACATTAATTGTTGAGGAGTTCTCCTATTAAGAACCAGGAGAAATGGAGCTGATGGTGAAGTCACCATCAACTCCACTTCACCTTAAGCGTTGTGACGGACGAGCATAAATTGGTAATCGAATCGCAACCCGTGAAACTTATTATTGAGTAGTTCCGATGGCCATATGTGGTCTTCGTCATCAGTTCTACTTCACCAAATGGTGCTTTTCGAGAGAAAATGCACAAGTTACTATAAAAAATACTCAAATCTCTATAGGTGTGCCTATAAAATTTGAGGGTTTCCCTCGATTTCCATGGGATGCCATCATCAGATTCTGACTTGGTCTGGTTGGACCACCTCGACAGTATACCCTATTAAATAAAAAAATAATTTTTAAAATCGGTCCACAATTGACGGAGAAATCGGTGTACAAACATAAAAAAAAACATATACGCGACGAATTGATAACCTCCTCTTTTTTTTGAAAAGTCGGTTAAAAAAGATGAACTTTACGCGTTTTTGTAATGATTTTATTTTTAACATATATTATTTAGTAATAGTAGACTAAAGTAGAGTTTGAGTTTTTGAGTTTTCCATTCCTACCGGCTTCGGCTTCGGAACGGTTGTTCCGAAGGGAAGCCGGTAGGAATGGAGTTATATAAAGTCCTCGCTTCTGGTAGTGTCAATTTGATAAACAGTTAATTTCTCTGAATGTACATAATATGCTGGCCGTATACACAATGCTTAGTAGTTAGCGTAGCTATTAACTATAAACACAGCGACCCGTTACAGAAGGCGGTCTATAACTGAAAAATTAGACAAAAAAGCTGCTATTTTAAAAACGAAAATTATTCTACAAAAAACGGCTTTGTTCTATAAAACAAAATTCGCGTAAATACAAAGGCACGTTATTGCATCGTTACACCAATTTTATTATTATATCTTTTGGAAGCTAATCAATTTGCATCTGTATACACGTCAGACTTAATGACCGAAAAAGCCCATTGAATGGAAAAAACCGTTCCCAAATCGGTGTTACATGAATGAGGGTCATGAAGCTAAATTCAATTTGTGATATATTTGTAGCTGTGAATTATTTACGGTTATAATGTACTGTATGGTTTTAGGGTCAGTTTAGGATAACGTTAGTGTTCATAATAATAATAATAAAAAAAAAATACTAAAATGTTTATTTGTAGGTTATAATATCATGCGGGTTTTAGATAACCTAACAGACAGAATTATAGGAAAGCACATGGACTAACAGCGTTGTGGCGTGGTATTTTCGCAGTACATTACAAATGAGATGAGATTTCTGTTTATTTATAATGTTTTATGTACAAGTAAAAACTGCACTACAGCGGTCAGTATTTTTTATTAGTTCTTATACATGTCATCATTAAGCTTTATTTTTTTACTTTTTACTGTATTTCTTGGCGATGGGAACTCATGGCTAAATAATAACAGCCGCACGGGTCGATCGCAGGTTAAGCTACGCTTGCCGGGGTCAGTTCGTGGCTGGATGACCATCCATCACAATATATCGAGACCCCTCCGTGCCTCGGAAAGCATGTTAAGCCGTTGGTTCTGGTTGGTCATTTGTGATCTTTGACAGTCGTTACGGGGAATCAATGTCCCGAAAGTCTGAGAACCAGTCTTATCACGGGGTATCCCATCACCAAGTACCTGGGTTGTGGAAGCCAGATAGGCAGTCGCTCTATGTAAAATATTGATGTTTAGCTGCACCCGGTTAGACTGGAAGCTGATGAGCCTCTGATGCTATATTTCTTGGTGCAAAATTCTCAGCCTCATGACAAACTGTGATGTATCTGGATGAGTACCTACTGTAAGAATCACAATTGTCGACAGTCAGCTTGGCTTTGTGTAATGATAGACAAACTTTCAACGCTTAAACCCGGATAACATAAGTGGTGGCAAGTTTAATGGACCGGCAACCGACCGCGGAGAACTATCAGTAGATAAACTCAATAAACCAATCCCATGACACTGATATTTTGCGCGCATGGTTACACGTTATTTGGAGAAAATAATGACATGTTGTAGGTACCATCGCGGACATTTGCGGTGAATCACTTTTGAACCTTATTTTACCATAGTAATAAGGTCGAAGTACGTTGATTAACTTGGTATGTAACTCGAGATAGTTTTCGATTAAAATTGAATTGGTGGAGTAGATTACCTGTACTTACCACCTAATAAAATTGTAAGTTCACATTATATAAAACTGGCCAAGTGCATTTCCGATCAAGCACAGTGAAGGGTTCCGTAGTCGGGATAAATATAATAGCCGTAATAATTATATCTACGGTTATAACAAAAAAAAAAACTAAATAATTAAATGGAGAAAACTATTTTTTTTTAATTTCCCAGGCATGTGACCTAGCTAGATCGATTTTTCGCCCCCGTAAACCCCCATACACAGTGTAATTTTAATCATCTTTATTCTCTTAAGGTACCTGATACTATAGTTTCTATCCCGGGCACCAATATCAGACACGCGAAAATTCTTGCCTTGATCATGCATTCATAAATACATGAAAAACCACACAAATTGTCGTATGCCAATATTCTCTCACCGATCATGATACAGTTCTGATAGGAATAAGTAAAGAACCATTGAGTCGAATATGAACAACTTTTACTATAGGACCAAACCTGAAATAGCGAAAAATAAATCACCTGTTTACAATTACCCCTTAAGAGGGTTTGCGTTAATTACGAGACAGCCTTAGGAGCCGAGCAAAAAGAAACAATGTCAGAAAGAACGCTAAGCGAAAACGAACTAATAGCGCGGGCAAGCAATGCGATGCGATGGTGTGGGTCGGGGGAACAAGACATTTCACGCAGACGAAGTCGCGAGCAGAAGCTAGCACCAAAATAAATATTGGCCGTCTGCACAAATTAGTGTTATGAAATTTGTTGAAAGTTGTGAATTCTTGTGATTGAGTTTAACAGGATATTGTTGGCTGATTCGGTTTGATTGTTGGAGCAATTTACTTATTCGATGGCGAAGAGAATGATTATAAAATTGATTAGGCCACGAAGTTTCTTTTGTAGGAATTTGGAAAGGGCATGAGGTTGATGGAAGTTTATTTTAGTTAAGGTCACGCTTTTATCGATTAGTAGAGGTCAGATTAAAGTATACATGGGGCAACGTGTCTGTGATAAACATAGGCTTCCGTATGATTGTTTTTATGAACACAGTATTCACCAATCGTGGCTGATGGATTAGTATTCTATTACGAAGAAAGCTGCTACCTTACGCACAAAGGTAGAAAAGGGCTTACATTTTCTTCATTCGTAACCATGTGCAATTCAGGTGCTGACTGGCTCAATCTGATCTTACCAACCACACGACGAAAAATCTGTTTACTTGCAAAGTTCCCGTTGACTTTCCAAACATTAATTTTGAAGATATTCAGATATGTTATAGATATTCATTGTTACATTGCCATATTTTAACCTAACTGCCCCAATGAGAGGTTAACGTTTTTAAACTATATTCTTCCAATAATTTCCAAGTTACAAAATGTTGTGACTGTCGTCCAGTGTTGCAGTTGTAAGTTACAACTTAGTGTCGAATGCTGCACTACTTGCTGTAACTTCAACACATCTTATTTATATAAATGTTCTATTTTAATTAAGTTTTCTTCCGACTCAACTTTAAATATTAACAAGTTCTTTAGCTCTGTTTTTCATGAGTTGCTCTCAGCCAATAAAGTTAATTCATATGAATTTTAAGCGTTATGAATGTTGCCATCTGTTTGTTTATGTTTCTTTCCTTGTTAGGTTTTATTTTAAAAGCGAAGTTTTATGTTGTCTTTGCTTAGAGAGTTTACTTCACTAAATAAATAACCTTAAAGTGATAATAGTATTTTGTTTACTGCTTTTAATGCAAACTTTTGGTTTTATTGTTCGGGTCTATTTTGTGCATTAGGTACTTTGTATAGGTAGATTATTCTATTATAATGTGCACATAAATACATAAAGTCACGCTTTCTTCCTTGGGAGTCTAACATTATATTGCACTTATTATACGCAATCCATGTAATTTTCACTTAAGTGCGTTTGGGCCTCTTATAAAATATTGTCTACATCTTTTTAATAACAAAAGAATGTATATTATGTACCTATATACCTACTCATATCAAGAGACTGCAGAATTGTTTCAACAGTAGAATTTGCCATTTCGCTCACGGCGACTTTTTGTAGCGATGCAGTAGCGATGTCGTCGTGCGTTTTCATCGATACAGTAGCGATGCGGTGCTAGCTGTTTGCCCTCGCCTACACCACGATTCGATTCGAGTAGTGATGCTAGGCGACTTACTGTAGCGATGCTGTCGCGCGTTTCGTAAACGCGCGACAGCATCGCTACAAAAAGTCGCCGTGGGCGAGGGCCCTTAATTGCACTCAGAAGCAAGTTAAAACAATTGAAAATCATAAATTCCCCTGATTTATATTCTTACATAAACGTATAAACTCAACGTCGACGATAGTTGTAAAATAACTGAGGTATAATGCTTCCCTTAACTCGTCTCGGCAGAAATAATACCGAATGCCGAGTGCCGAGGCCGAAGACGAATTGATTCGACAACTTAATGACTCATTCAAGAAGTCATAAAGTCGGCGGCATCTCACTGCTTAATATAGCGGCGTTGCAAGAAACAATTAGACAAGCGGCACAATCATCCTAGAGGTGCTGGGGAGGAGCCACTAGTCTTTTGGATGTGGCATTTTTCAAGTAACTAAAGTATCCCAATTTTCAGGTATGAAGATTGGACATTTTAGAACCGAATGTAACTATAACTTTTGACTGTTGTATACTGCTCATAATGAGCAAAGTTATTTGAAGTGAGAATAGATTTTACAATGTCCAATTTCAATACAAACAGCGGTATTAATTTCTTTACTTCAAGATTATACCGGTGTTGCTACGACGTAGCCACAGCGTAGCGAGTTGCTACGCGGGCTACGCTCTCGTAGCGTAATTTAATCGCATACGAGTCCATGGTAACTGTCGGCCATTTTATGATCTGTTATAAGTTTTCAAGTATTTTTCTATCACTTTCACATACAGGCGAGGATGAACGGTAAGTGAAAGTTCATTTATCCTACTAACGTTACGGATGGCGGAACGGAAACAAAGATAAATCAAATGAATGAGACAACAATCGAAATTAAATTACTGTAATTGGGACATGGAATAACAGGAACGGTACCGGTAACTAAGTCGGGGGTAAATGATGTAACATACAATTATGTGGAAGTATCCCATGGGAATGTGCGGATATGAATTACAGCCACGGAAAGGAGCTACTGTTATTCGGTTATTGCTTGTTTTTTTGTGGATTTGCAGGTTAGGATATGTTGCAGGTTTTGACGTGAGCTTAATTTACAGTATCCTGGGTGGAGGGGTTAGTGCTCATTCTTAAGGTTGACTTGACGCTTATGGCTTAGCTCATCATGAACGGAAAAGTAAACCTATCGATAAAAACGTATTTTTGTGGACATTTACAAAATACAATGCAAACATATCTGCAACAATTAATTTATACTCTTCAACGAAATATCTTTTTTAACTACATATGTTTTTAGGGTTCCGCACCTCATAAGGAAAAAACCGAGCCCTTATAGGATCACTTCGTTGTCCGTCTGTCTGTCAGTTTGTCAAGACCCTTTTCTCAGGAATGCGTGGAGGTATCAAGTTGAAATTAATATTAAATACGTAAATCTACGGTCCTTTGGAGCTCTAAAAAAATGAAGCTTCTAAGTCAACGTAATAAAAACATACGGCCATTTTTGCGACATATTTTGATACTCGCAATTAAATCAAAATATATAGGGTATTTCCCGTTGACCTAAAATCATGAAATTTGGCTTCTTGCCAAATTTCATGATTTTAGGTTAGGCAAGTTTAGGCAAGGTGTCATAGCAAAAATAAATAAAAAAGGCGGAAAATCGTTAATTTATATTTTTATCAAATAAAAAATTGTGATTTAAACTGTTTCCATTTGTAGTTGGAGAATTAACCGTGACGTATATCGATGTATGGAAGAACATGTTTTCAACTACAATGTTAAGTTTGTTTTTGGGATAATTTCATCCCTACTATCAACGGAACCCTTCATTATGCGTGGTCCGACACGAACATGGCCGTCTTTTAAATTTTAAAAGTGAAAATTTTCAAGCAAACTTAACATCACGCTTATATTTCCCGCAATGTTAGGCAGAGGTGTATTCTCAAGATCTGCAGATATTTGGGGTAAGTCTCCTAATTTTTTGCTCCACTATTATATTTTTATCTTCTTACGTCCTTGTACTGGCAACGTGTCGAATGGCGTGTAATACTGCTCGCATAAATCGTGGAGACACGGTGACGAGAGAAGGCGCACTTACGCGCGGAATGAGGCACATATACGCTCTGTGCGCCTCGCAAGCGCTAAAATTTCCTTTTAATTGTCTCGCCGTGAACGTACGACATCGCCCTGTTACCTAATACGGATAGGTATTGCCATTCGTATAATTCTATTTAGAGACGAACATTTTAAATTACTTAAAATAAGCTGTTTGCTAAGTATTTTTGGTACATCAAAATGTCTGGACTTAAAATAGGATCTTGACCTTTAAGTTCGTTAAGATGTTTCTTTTTAAAGGTAGTCAGACAGGAAACGTCGGCGTCGACTTTGAGGTAAAAAAATAAAACAAATTTCTAAGTTATTTTAGAATAAATCATAATTTTTAGGGTTCCGTACCAAAATGGTAAAAAGGAACCCTTATAGTGCGACTCAGTCTGTCTGTTTGTCTGTCACAGCTGGAAACTCAACTCAAAACTCAACTCAACTTGAAATTTAGAACAGTTTTAGATGACGTTTGCTGAAAGGGGGTGTCTTAAAAATTTTAAGTGGGGCTACTATGTGTGAGCATGTGTGAGTGTGTAGGGTGTGTGAGTTTGTCATATGAAAGAGCGCTGTTTGCACATTCTCATACATTTTTTTTCTTTTTTTTAGGCTGCATAGTTTTCGACTTTTGATGTAAAGTGTTAAAAAAATACCGTTCCCTTATCTCCGAAGTTTGCATAGAGAAAAATCTGAAATTATTCAATGTGATAGAAGTTTATGTATAAATACAGTACAGTACAGGAAAAATAAAATGATGTCTCTAAATAGCACACTTTTTCAGAAATCAACAACAAAAATTAAATATAAATTATGGTACGGAACTCTCGGTGCGCGAGTCCGTCTCGCTCTTGACCGGTTTTTAGAAATAAAATATATAAGCTTATTAATAAAATCTAAGAGACAATATATCGTTCAGATTGACCTTTGAGGCTTTGAAAACCTGGTTAAATTGTGTATGGCCGACGGCACAGTCACATGAATCACCGTGTAGCTGAACTCAATAATGCAGCTCTACGCTACGACTCGACACACATCACTACTCCTGCACTACAACACCAATATCAATTAACACCATCTAAAAGCAACACTTAGACACTACTTTTATGACCACTTTGTATTTAAAGTGTTCCAGTTACGACTATAACGCAGTATAACAGTCTTGCACAATATTCAAATTAAATTGCATCTTTGCCAAAACTAGCGAGAAAATGGCGCCGGTTACATTAATATACAATAGAGTTTCTGACCCTCCTTGTCGTAGCAACCTCTTTGTTTTTATAGGTTGTTGAATAAGCATTAACTAAGTAATTTGAGGGGCAGGTAGGTACGAATTGCGGCACGTTTAGGACCTTTTATGTTGCCATGGAAACGATATTAGTGTACCACAGTGCGATTACAACTACTTGTGTGTGGATTTTAGATTTTTACTTTGCAATTGTTTTAATTTAATTTTCTGTGGAAGCTACCCAATACATTATAACTTTGTTTACTTCTTGCTAAATAGAAACTAGAAAGACGAAGATCCCCATTGATGGCAGTATCTCATGATTAAAGTTAGACGCATTACAACTTAAGAAAGTAAATTTTGCACAGGAGCAGTGTTTCTATATGATTAACCTTCTATGAATTATAGTTAGTACTTACCAAAAGGTCCAGAAATACGCACCTTACCAATAAATCACTACATTGAATCCTTTTTCGAACTTATATCTACTCATCCTCTATAACCTCTATTTTTGAGTTATTCCACTTAGGGCACTGATTTGAACGGCGTTTACTCGAACGGCACCTAATCACTTCCACTAAGGGCACTGAAACAAAATGTAATAAAGTGCCGTTTGGTGGAACAGTTTATCTTCAAAAATAAACAAAAAATATTGTATAGTCATCTGAAGACAAAGTGCGGTTCCTTCCGCTCAGGCGTATCAATACTACTCAATCATCGACATAATTCTGCTAATTATGCAACGTAATACGCATCATTTCCATTTACCCTTTCAGCTAATACCTACTGTTCACGCACTTAGCAACGAATATCAATTCATTTTGCTAATGACATCCGGAACATATTAATGCATCAAATTGAATCAAAGCAAATGAATTCCTCTATTTTGCCATGCCAAATATACACACGGTGCCCTGAAATTATATTGCTAATAGTCGATATGCGATGGCCGGGCACGCAGAGCCGGGAAGAGCGGGCTGAGCGAGCAGAGCGGGCAGAGCGAGGCTAGGTATTCAGCAATGGCTATAGGCTCACATCAATAGCAAATGCAATTAGTTTGAGTGCACCGTTTTTGATGTAGTGGCCGAGTGCCGACAGACATGCTCGTGTGTGAGTCGAGAGCTATCCGATATAAATAATCCACAACGTTAATCGTACATACGAGTAGTTGATTTAAAGCTGAACAAAATTGGTTGTCTGACTCTCTGAGTTGTGGTCGCGTTATCCCAGGCTCGCTCGCGCGGATACACTAACCTACTCCTAATTAAATTGTTATGTATATTTAGATGTATTTGTGGTATTATGGAATTTGTATTATCATAGAAACTAGAAAATATTTCGAGATAACTTTGCTGATAAGATTGCTAAATTAATCATTTATGTCTTAAAGTTTGGCCAGTTCAAACTTGTATGGACAAAAATGTGAACTTTAAAAATAAATTCACCATGTTGATGTTTCTCGTTTCAGTGCCAAAACCTCATAGCGAGTTATAAACGTTTTCGTTTGTTAGGTACGAAACATTTTTGCATGAATGAATTGTATATAATTTAGATTAATGTTAATACTTAACATAATCCACACAAAGTACAAGATTAAAAGACAAAAAATAAGATGCACCGTCTAGCGCGACGGTCATCGTAAAACTCAACACCGAGTTATAAGGCAGGCCTTAAACGATCAATTATATTGCACAATATCACGAATTGCGCAATGTTTTTGAACGTTTAGGGTTAATATTGAAGATCGCGAAGATTTAATTTTTATTGCACCGTGTAGGATAAGTACATAACTGTTGAACAAGCCGTCTGTTACACTTTACACTATCTATTTTAAAATAGAAGCTGAGAGTTTTAGCCATACATATAACTCTTTAGTTTCAAGTTTCAACACATACGATGGTTTGTGCCACATACAACAATTGACTCTTTCCGACTCTCGAATATTTCAACTTAGGTTAAAGAGGCAGAAAAAAACATATGCCGCGCTTAATTGGCATGCTGTTGAGCTGTTCATCAAGTCTGGTTTTAATTCTATTAATTAACAAGGCGTCAGTCGAGTTGAGAGTTATGTTGAAAAGCAAAATATTTGCACGCTGAAAATCTGTCGATGTATGCTCGTTGATTTACGATTTCATTAGTTTCGTGCCTCGACGAGACAGCAACAATACATGTGTTTACTGAGTGCGACGATTATGTGAATGCTAGTAGTAACTCTGACTTGATAATGTAAGGTACGAAGAGATTGGGTGCAAATGAGATGTGCACCAACGGATCGTATTAGGAGAATACTAACAAATTAGACGAGCCGTAATGAATGGGTGATGTGAATTAGGAGCGCTGGATTGAAATAGGGTTTGATAAAGGCTGTGTGGAGAGGTTTATTGATTTAACGTAATAAAGTTGCTGTTGCAATAAAGAGGAAAGTGTATTCGGTTGTAGTGTATTGAGTAGGTAGCAGAATTAACTCATTACCTAGTTGTATATTATGAAATCAAATTCAAAAGACATTTATTCAAATTGGGCTGGGAATCAGCACGTTTCAGAAGACAGTCCCCCAAAAGGCCCGCCCTAAACCACCTAGTGCTTTAGTTGGGAAAAAGATGTGACGCAACAAACTCCCCAGCAGCACAGCTATATCTGTTAAGTTAGAAGAATTTGATTCTAAACAATAGTATGCAAAGTAATTAACATTGCAAAATAGAGAAATGTTTTGTACAGTCAGCAACAAAAGTCGATTAACACTTGTATTATCTAAATCTTAATTATTGAAAAGAATACTTAATTAAAATCGGAACAGATGTAAATTTTAAAGAAAATTAACTCTATCTAATAAATGAAATGCTAAAAAGCAGGTTATCGTATCATTTTGTGTTAATTTAGATGATGTCAAAAAGTAGCAGTGTTAACCGACTTCTGTTGCTGACCGTACATTAAATTAAATTATTTGTCTTATGTTAGCTAGCACACGCAAATAGATGGTATGGGCAATTGTTACTGGTCATCAGAAGCCTGAAAATCTGGCAACCAGTCTTACTAAGGTGTACTACGTGTATCCCAGTAACTGGGTTGTGGAGGTCAGATAGGTAGTCGCTCCAGCTACGTCCCTGGAAACCAATCCCAACTAAATTGGGAAAAGACTAGGTAGATGATGATGATGGTGATGATGATTATTTATTTACTAAAGAACACCAACCAACAGCGTATACATTCAACATTGGTTTATAAAAGTATGGAAAGGAATGTATGTAATGTATATGTTACCGGTAATCTCATTCAGGTATTCTATACAATACCTAGGCAATGTATAGAATACCTGAGGCATCCAGGCAATGTATAAAATATTATAAATATTAATGTCCGTTACATACTTTGCCTAGGTAATGTATACATTTCCCAGGGATTGTATAGAATACCTGCTGGTTCACCGGCAATGTGTAAGTATATGTGTATGTGTATTTGGTCTATATTTATCAATATTATGTAAGTACCACGGGAGAAACGAACATCTATATGTCGCAGGTTAATGACAAAATCAGGTTTTTGATCAAAAACCGTTCGACGGTGACTCGCTGCGCGAGGCTCCTATTTATGTCTGCAGGGTTTAAAGGAACCTAATCTAACCGAACCTCGGGGTGCCCCTGACGTCGACCGTCTTCTTGCGGTTCTTGATAAAAAGCCCAAGTTTTTAATCAAAAACCTGATTTTGTCATAAACCTGCGACATTTACACCGTCCGTAAGGACTATCTTGCTTGCAACACACGGCCGCTATAGTAATACTTGCTAACACATGTGTTCATCGTGTGCGTGGTTTTTAACCGATGAAAATAAACGGGGAGGTTCTCAATTCGACACGTATATTTTGTTTCAAATTAGTCAGATGTAACTTTTCTCTATAGTACTTACCTATAAAATACAACAGCTCATGTTTGCTCAAAATTAACAATTACTCATTAAAAATAATTAAAAAAATATAATCCTTTTTTTTGCACTAGAATAGTAATATAATCCTTTTTTTTTGCACTAGAATAAGAATATCACATTCAAAAATATTTATTTATTCTTAGGAACTAACTTTTACTCCTAATATTGATTTTATATAATCAATCAATTATTCTTTAGAATAATCTTAAATAAACTTTTTTACAAAAAAAAAAAACAACCGACTTCCAAAAAAATAATACAAAGTGAAAAAGAACTTTCATTTCGGAAGTCGGTGTGTTTGGATCTTTGTTTTAGTTTTTTGCCACCGACTTCCGAAATTAAAGTTAGTTTTCACTTTGTAGTATTTTTTTGGAAGTACTTATGTTTTTTTTTTTTTTTTTTTTTTAAACGTTTTTTATTTTTCTTTTTTTCGCGTCAGCGGGTCGGTTTGTAATTTATATAAGTTACAATAGCCTAATGCCAACTGCTCATCACCTTTTACAAAATATCCCGATACAAGGACGTTAATTGTTGAGGAGTTCTCCTAGTACCTAAGGAACCAGGAGAACTGGAAGTGATGGTGAAGTCACCAACAACTCCACTTCCATTGTGACGTCCATGCATTGTGACGAGCATAAATTGCCATATCAAAGTAATAGAATCGCAACCCAAGTGAAATACGTATTATTGAGTAGTTCCGATGGTCATCTGTGGTCTTCCTCATCAGTTCCACTTCACGAAATGGTGCTTTCCGGGACCAAATGCACGAGTTACTATAAAAAATACCCAAATCGCTGTAGCTGTGCCTATAAAATTTTAGGGTTTCCCTCGATTTCCATGGGATCCCTTCATCAGATTCTGACTTAGTGACAGTGGGACCACCTTGGGAGCACACCCTTTCAAACAAAAAAATATTTTTTAAAATCGGTCCACTATTGACGGAGAAATCAGTGTACATATGAACATAAAAAATATATACGCGACGAATTGATAACCTTTTTGTTTTTGAAAAGTCGGTTAAAAAGGTACCTTTCGTCTTTTTCACACATTGCCGGCTGCGTATTCGGTACTGTATAGAATGCCTAGGCAAAGTATAATTTTTATACATTACCGAAACGTTTTAGGTATTCTATACATTGCCTAGGTATTATATAGAATACCGGATTATACAGATTGCCGCGGTAACATGTACACAAATTATAGGTCTGCATATAAACTACAAGATGATAGGTACTGAATCACTCCGTGTATCACTTTGTGAAAACAAGCTACTACAAGCAACTAAGAATAATCTTTAAAACGTTCCAAAAGACGTAAATTAATACAAGACTGTATTCATTTCTGTAATCCCATTAATAATAGAACGCGTTTTATAAATGAAGTATCAAGTCCAATAATAACGTTTATCACTTTGTTACCAGCTCTGGAGTTCGTCCAAGAGGAAAAATAAGTTTTCTTAGGCGTGCCAACAAAACTGTTGTTATTTGGGTTTTTAATCTAATGTTCCTTGTTTTCTTATTCGTGTATTTTTATGACTATCCTTAGCTTATTGAACTCGTGTTTTTTGGTAATTTTATTAAAGAACGTTGCTTTTGGTAGAGACCACAGAAAGTGATAAGCCGCCCATTGTATGTTTTGTTTTGTTAGTTTGCGGAGGGCTGTCCCGTACAACCTGTATATAAACGTAAAAAAACATCATCCGATGAAAAAAAAACATCATCAGTAGTTGTGAACATATGGGGTTCGCAACTTTGTGTAAGGGATGCGGACAAAAATGTAACAATTACCCGCTAAATCGCTTGCTTTCCTAAAAATTACACCTTAAATCGTGGATTTACAATACTTACGAAGAACTGGAATTCAAATCTAACATTGTTATTTCGGTCGGACCCCTCTAGGATATTTCTATATAGTGACTTTGGAGAATACCAACAAGTCAAATTCCATGAATCCAGCCAGATGATTCTGTTTGTTATTGCTCTAGACATACCGAATCTACTACCTGATATAGTTGCAGGAATTTGAAATACCAGATGATTCGAAATATAAAACACAGGTTGTCGAACATGCTCCGTAATATATCATACCTACCTCAATCAATCAATCAACTCAGCCTATCGCAGTCGACTGCCGAACATAGGCCTCTCCCAGTCTGCGCCACAACACCCTGTCCTCCGCCTTCCGCATCCAGTCTGTCCCAGACACTTTCTTCAGGTCGTCGGTCCATCTAACTGGGGCGCGTCCCACACTACGCTTACCGATACGCGGTCTCCACTCCAGGACCCGTCTGCTCCACCGGCCATCGGTCCTTCGTCAAACATGGCCAGCCCACTGCCACTTCAGTTTGCTTATTCTGTAAGCTATGTCGGTTACTCCGGTTCTTTTCCGGATAACTTCATTCCTGATTTTATCCTTCAAAGAAACTCCGAGCATAGCCCGCTCCTGCATAGCGCGCTGAGCGACCTTGAATTTGTACCTACCTATCTACACCCAATTTGCTTAACTTGCATGTCAAACAATTTTTCAAATCCAATTGCTTTTGAATAACTTAACACCGTTTACAATTCTATCGGGAAACAATTTACCATAACTCGCTCTCTTCCCAAATAATTTTAGACAATATTCGTATTGTAGATTGATTGCGTTTTCCACATGCGTCATCGCATAGAAAATATTGCGAATGGGTAATTGGATATACGCTATACGTCGGGCGCACTCGACGCCCGGCGGCGCCTGGCACTGACGGCTGGTGACAAATAATATGACGGACGATGAATACTTGCACCTATTGGCTTAAATGCAATTTCATATCGAGCACTTACGCCAATATGTTTTTGAATGTTATTGGACGAACAGTGAGCCCTCGGGAACAGCGATGATCGATTATTCGGTAGGAGACAACGCAATAAGTAATAAAATTGAACAACTAAAATACAGAGCCTGTCTGTCTGTCTGTCAAGACATTTTTTCTCAAGAACGCGTGGAGGTATGAGGTATCAAGTTGATTTTAATATCAAATACGTTGGTCTATACTCCCTTGGAGGTCTAAAAAAATGAAGCTTCTGAATTTTTGCAACGCAATAAAAAACTACGGCCATTTATGCGACATGTTTTGGTACTCGTAAATACATCTAAGTATAATCAAATAAAATAAATCCGTTAACCTAGAACAATGAAAGGCAAGAAGCAAGGTCTCACAGCAAAAGTATAGGAAAAAGTTCGATAATAGTTAATTTGTAATTTCATCACACAATTTTTGTTTTTTGCGACGGTCGGTCGTAGTTTGCAAACCTTAAATTTATGGCTCTTACAGACAGAGGCGATATCGCGGTCGCGACGCGATATTTCAATATTATATCCGTAGCAAAATATCGCGTCGCGACGCGATATCGCCTCTGTCTGTAAGAGCCTTTACAGTTGTAGAATTGACCGTGACGTTTATCAGTGTATATGGGAGAACATGTTTTAAATTATTTTCAACTACAGAACCCTTCATTGTGCGTGGTCCGACACGCATTGGTCGGTTTTTTTAAAAGATAAACACAGTGGCTTCCGCGAGATAAGAATATATCAACTGCAGCTCACAAACAGAAAAGCCACTCTGTAGACAAGTTGGTTGGTTGGTTGGTTGGTTGGTTGGTTGGTTGGTTGGTTGGTTGGTTGGTGGTTGGTTGGTTGGTGGTTGGTTGGTTGGTTGGTGGTATGGTGGTTGGTGGTTGGTTGGTTGGTATTGGTTGGTTGGTTGGTTGGGTTGGTTGGTTGGTTGTATGGTGGCACCGGTATACTTGGTCATTTCCGGGAATCAAATCAAATCAAATCAAAATTTTATTGATTCGGACAAAAAAGATCCATAATGTTAGTAATACCTTGTAGCTAGTGTTAGTAAGTAATATTATTACTACCAACCCAACCCAATACCAACGATTAATTAATTAATGGATGGTATTTAAAAGTACTTCAATTTATTCCCATTTAATTTACCTAATTTTGCCTGTGTTCCACCAAATATACTGAATGTGCACCAAAATATGTTCATTAAAATATGTCATAACGAGCATCTATTGGATATGGCGCTCGGCGGCCGCTGCCGCGGCACCGCTCGCTTCGCTCGCTCGCCGTCGCGCGTTAAGGGTCACTGTTCTAACCTAACCTAACCTAACCCAAATGATTCTAACCCAAATGATTCACCAATGTGAAGTTTCGGACGCGCGGGTGTTTTGTGTAACATTCAGGAATATTTGGTGCACGATCAGTATTTTGATGTACGGATAATATTTTTGGTGAACACAAAAATATTATCCTTAATTAATTTACTGTTCATAGTAATCCATACTTCCGTATTAATATTATAAATGGGAAAGTAAGTAAGGGAAATGAAGTTCCGTTTGTCTGCTACTTTTTCACGCCTTAACGGTTAAACGGATTTTGATGAAATTGACACACAGGTAGACCATGACCTCTATACGGGCAAATACAAACGACGTCGACTGAACAAGTGCAAAATTGAAATACCTATTTAGAAACAACAAACAGCAGAGTTATTAACATACTAGCTGCGCCCCACGGTTTCACCCGCGTAGACCGAGATAAAGTAAAGTAGCCTATGTGTTAATCCTGGGTATAAGCTATCTACATATCAAATTACATCCAAATCGGTCCAGCCGTTTGAGCGTAAAGAAGTAATAAACACACACACATACTCACAAACTTTCGGCTTAGTGTGATGATGTGATGTGATAGTGTGAAGTGTGATTAGTGTGATAAGGGTGATTCGTGTGATAAGTGTAATTATTTCTGCAAATAGGACCATCGATGGTTTTTATCTAAAAACAAACTTTTTACTCCATGTCTTGTTCGAATTCAATTGAAAAAGAAAATACTCCCCTGCATTGCATATTACATTACCTTCAAACACGTCTAGCTAGCAACAGCGAGAATTCAAAGAACAGGGATTTGATCTGGTTTCTTTGAACTCAAATACTGTGAAAGCAGCCCAGCTGTGGCATAATATAATTTGAATTAAGATAAAATCTCCGTAAAACATGGCAATGCTATTTAAATACGTATTTTAATATTCTGTTTGTGAGTCAGGAAATACGTAGTGTATGAATTTATTTAGTTGCTTCAGAGGGTTGTAAGACAGATATTGTTTTAGCATGGTTATGTCAATGTATGAGGAGCTATGGTTAAGCAAACTTGGCGAAGATGAGGGGGGTGGGTGAGATCATAGGTCTACATTCCTAAAAGGTAAGGGATCTTGCGTAGTACGTTGGCCGCAGAAGCTGGACAAGGTGCACGTGGCCTGAGGTAAGAGTTTCTTGCTTTTTTAGTGGATATCTTAAGCGTGGTATCGATATCCATTCGATTATTTCAACCAGGCTACTCCCAATTGTGGAGGAATTTATCGTAGTCCTCGCACATAGTTTTTGGCAGACCAAGAAGAAAGTTAGGCCGTGTGGCTGGTCACCCTACCAGTTTTGTTCAATATTGCGGCCAGTTGTGCGAAAAGTCGAGGTCGTGGCCGCGTATATAGAACGCGGGGTCCATAAGGTGACCCTTGAAAACACTTACTTCTTCTTCTTCTTTACTTACTTCTTCTTCTTCTTTATTCTTCTTCTTTCTTTTGTTCTTCTTACTTCTTAATAAACGTGTTTTATTTCTTTCTATGATGCTACCAGATCACTGTGTATAAAAGATAGTGTTACATTTCCGCTGGACTGTGTTTGAAATCCAGATTTTAGCTACGATTTTATACTGATAAAATCGTAGCTAAAATCTCGTATCAGGTCGTGTGATCAGTACATGAGGTTTACTGTGAGAGAGTCAGTACTCACTCACAGTGAACCTCATGTACTGATCACACGACCTGATACGCTAAAACATTACTTTTTAAATTGTACGGAGAAAACAGTTGGTACACTCCAACCTTTTTCATCCAGTGTGTCGCTATCACACCGTTACGAAAATAGTTCTCGTACACTTAAGGCTAGGTGAGGCGGAGACGATTGAATCGAATATTCGCGGGGCACGGCAATGCGACCCCGGTTCCACAAAATAGATTGATGCAGAAGGTACGTTACTTAATTATACAAGTAAAGCGCGTCTACGTACAGCGAGTACAACAAACAGACTGGCATTCGTTTGCACAGCTCGAGATCGTCGTGTAACAAGCCCGTGTGTGTGTGCGCACCTATTTTCGCTCATAGCAAGGACTCGGCCTTCTGTACGTATTTGTTTTGTGACGGTTCCTTTGCGAGACTTCCACCTCGATTTCAGAATTCGGATATTATACAGGTTATTTGGTCCAACTAGGTGGAACGTATTTTTAAACCGAGTGTTCTGGCGAATATATCTAATTCGGATGTTGAAAAATGTATTGGTATCGGTAGGACGGAGTCAGCAGTCAATCTGAACTTCCAGGGTACTGTTTATTTTTTTTAAATTGCCTCTGGTTTCAGAAAAACTTAATTTTCACATTCAAATTGTATTAAGTATCTACTATACAGAGTGGTCCAAATAGTGACGTCAAAAAGAAAAGTCTGAATTCCTGCTAGGGGTACTCGAAAATACCCCACGTAGGTATGTTCCGCGATTTTTTGTAGTTTTTGAGCTATTTTTGTTTTTTGTAATTATGTAAGTAAATAATTGTTTGTTGTTTATAAAAGTTTTCTGCAGGTGGAGCTTCAAAATTCATATCTTGTTTTTGTAGTGGGTTTATTTCAGATTTTTTTGTGACATGAGGAATTCAGATTTTTCTTTTTGAAGTCAGTATTTGGAAAATACCCATAAATAATTACAAAAAACAAAAATAACTTGAAAACTACAAAAAATCGCGGAACACATATTTTGCCCCTGGGTATGAGGAATTTAGATTTTTCTTATTGGTGACATCATTATTTGGACCACTGCCGATGGAGCTTCAAACATTCATATCTTTTTTTGTTAGTGTGTATTTTACGTTTTTTTATGACATCATGAGGAATCCAGATTTTTCTTTTTGAAGTTACTATTTGGACCACCCTTGATAGTACTCTTGTTCAGATTTCAACTTTGATTTTGTGATAACTTCTTTTGAATGAATTAAGTAGGTAATGATGTCGTGTATCACCTTTTTGGCGCAGCCGTTGTTGTTAAAACATTATTTTCACATTGTTTTTTGTGTCTTGTGTTTCACGAACTGTGTCCAAATAAACGTCTTTCTTTCTTTATTAAATACCTACAGCACACATAAATACTATTAATACACCATACATAATAATTAACTCCACATTAACTCATGACTGAGTAGAGTGAGTAGAAGCTTCCATTTAATTATAATATGTTTTGACACTTTGAGCCATTTTGAGCCGTTAAAAGAAGCAAAGTCATACACACAATATCTTAATTATATAATAATTAATGTATACAAAATATTGTAAAACATTTCAAATAGTAACGGTGGATTTTCTTGCCCGTTCTTCTCCATACGAAACTACTTTTTGGAAGGGACGACTAGAATCAATAATTTTTTTTTATAAATTTTGACGTTCAAAAGTGTCTTTTATGTGCCTATTTGAAATAAATGATTTGACTTTGACTTTACAACAGACCTTACATTCGTGGATAGGTTCGACATTGACGTCGCTACAAAGCTATTCAATTTTTTCCCACCAAACACAAGCTAGAATAAAGTTGATTACCGTGCGAGCCGGCCCAGTTTACAGAGCCGAGTTTTTTTTGCGAAGGCCCTTTATCGCGGACACTTTACCCACGACCACTGTGGGTAGTTGAATAGTGCTTCACCGTTTTATTTTTCAAGCTCGCCGTAAAATGTTTTGAAAGGACCGATTTCACTTTACGTCGGCTGTACCGCGGTACCCGCCCGCATGTCTCCGACTGCCATTGTAAAAGCAACTACAATCGTGCATTATTGTTTCGACGTCGTACCTGCACCTTTTTTATTTCAGTTTTCATGCAAAACCGTATCTTTACACGGCTGAGTTATGGTGATGAAATTAAAATGGAGCTTTTAGTCAAACGTTTTGTTCGTTTCTTCATAACGAAATCGCACTACTCGTATCTCCACATAGGTAGGTAGGTAAAACGGGCTGGTATCCGCAACTCCACGACAATGCGCGTATTTTGCGTATGGGTGGGAAAATCCAGTATCTCCACATTTATAGAGTAAGTATATTATTTTGAACACTTTTTCATCTAGGAAATGGATAGCATTTCTGTAATATTTCTGCTTATTTCCCACTTGTCACCTGCCTCAGTTTGGAATATAGAAAATTGAATTAAGCTACGTACCAGTAGACATTTTGAAAGTGGTTGAGGTAAGTGCTAAGACTAAATCAATCTGCTGGCTTCTTGACTAACCGGATGCAGCTGAATACCAGTATTTTGCATGAAGCGACTGCCTATCTGACCTCCACAACCCAGTTACTGGGTAACAAGATACCCCTTGGTAAGACTGGTTGTCAGACTTTCGGGCTTCTGACGACCCGTAACAACTATCAAAGATCCAAGAATGACAGCCGGGACCAACGGCTTAACGTGCTTTCCGAGGCACGGAGGGGTCTCGATATGTAAAGAGGGTCAGCCATCCACAGACCAACCACGGCAAGCGCAGCTTAACCTGATCGATCGACCAGTGCGGCTGTTATTACTTAACCACGAACACCAGGTAAGTGCTAAGACAGTGTGTCTATATATAAGTGCGTTGTGTGGGATTATGTATACGCCACGAGTAAAATACACTACGGATTTCTGTAATTATATAATCACTATAGATCTTCATACAAACAAGTGCAGGATCCCCGAACCTAACCTAACATAATACAGCCATAACCCATAAAAAAGCGTACCACCTCTATAACATTATTTTGACTGAAGCAGGAAGAAATCGGATATTTTAATTGAATCTTAAGATATATTTTATTCTCCTATTTCTCCTATTCAAAATGGCTACTGCGTCAACTGAATCACTTTTAACGGCTGCATTAAAGAGCGGGATTCATTCCGCAATATGCGTAACGTTCCAATTTATGCAGATTAAAGAAGCAGTAACTAAATGCACAGTCGGGTGTAAACTGAGGGGATATTTTCTCATGTTCGACAGATTATGAGTAAGCCTAGGCTATTATGGTTCCACTTCATAACACGAAGTTGCGAGCATTGCCTGTTATTCCACTACAATACATATCACTAATATTCCAACAACAAGCACGAATTCTACCTTTCCTTTGCACGATACTCAATTGAGTAATTGTCGTAGCGAATTGCTTGAAACTCGATAAATACTCGTTACAGTAACAATCAGTGAAAAACTCATTTCGGTGGAAAACAAAGGAGCCTATCAGCTGCCTATCAAACCATTTATGCCGTAAGTCATTGAATAAAATGCTCATACCAGAATCAATTTAAATCCTAACGTCAAAAGGTAAATTGGTGGTGGTTGAAGCGTTGTTGATTTTGAGGGGAATTGAATGTAATTAGTCGAAAAGGCTAGTTCGTTTGTAGTGTCGTCAAATAATCTGGCGTACATGTGCGTGTGTCACAGACCTGCAGCTGTACTGCGAAATATTAATTTTGTAGTATTATGCTGCTGATATATTCCGTACATTTGTAATATTGATGTTATTCCATGAAATCCAAATGGATTTCATTGAATAATGTCAATATTAAGCCTAAATAAATATTTTTATTCCAAATAAATTGGCATGTGAAATTAATATTTGGTCGTATGTCGTACCTATCTGATATCACAAAATATGGAAATTTACGCAGCAGGTACGTTTATAGCCAAACTTATAATTTGCAGAATAGTTTGTTACTTGATGCAGCAAATCACCTACAAAGTGGGAGAATAAGAAATAACGAATTACTTTCCTGATACATACAAAGCAATTTGATACCGTGTTGTATTAGTCTGTGTGTAGGCAAGTCAGCGGTAGTTGTGGCAGACCGCACTTGCTGTTTGCATTTAAAATTAATTCTCTCTCTGAAATATATTACTAGTATCTCCGACTAATCAATTCGAACTATAGTTAACTTTTTGCCTAAATTACATTAAGGGTTCTGCCAAAATCCAGTTCTTCACCTATCTACAGTACCCGGCGATAAATATTGCACATCGACCTTTGGAAAGAGACAATCGGCTAATTTCGGCTTCGTAGAGCGTTATCTCTGTCGCACACTACCTATGTGACGTTTTGTCAGTCGTTGCTCAAGTGCGATAGAGTGTTAGTTCAAAATATATATTTAGACTTGTTAACACCCCCAAAATTTAAATAATTTAAAGTTGTACTATGGCATCTTTATGAAAAAAAGGGAAACCTTTACGAGGTCAGTCACGCGGAATTATCTACAATGTTTATAAATATTTTGTAACCGAAGCTGACAGATTTAAAAACAGCTGTAATTTTCCAAAATAATTAAATACGTAAACATAATGTGAACATGTTTTTTTTATTTTATTTTACCCCAACCTAAAGCCATCACTTATAGAAAAATTGGTGTGTTTTATACAAAGAATAAAAAGAATTATCAAAAGAAGCAAATCATAATTGTTTTAACAGCTCCTAATAGATACAGCCGGTCGATTCTGTAAAAATCTCACCGTGAAAACTTAGGTGAAGTGAGTTTGTTTTTGCTAGGAATTGACACTATTGACAGCTCACTCCACGCTTACTTCACCTAAGTTTTCACGGTGAGATGGTTACAGAATCGCACTGCTGGACTGTTTGTATTTCGTGCGACAGAGATAACGCTCTACGAAGCCGAAATTAGCCGATTGTCTCTTTCCAAAGGTCGATGTGCAATATTTATCGCCGGGGACTGTACTACATTATTATCTAGTTAAAATAACTAAAAGTTTTCTATATATGAAATAATATCTATGTATTATTTAGTGAACGGACAGCCAAATCGGAAAGCTCCTCATTTTTACATTCAGTGAATTTAAAACGGCCCTGTCTTAAATTTTGCTCGTCTGTCGTATCGCGTGTGTGCGTAATACTACAAAAGGCTATTTACTTATCACTCAAATACCAGTTCATTGATGCACATACAAAGAACTTACAAATTGCACTACAACAACCATGCTTCTCACATCCAATATATTTTATTTTAGCCTTACTTATATGTATAATGTAATATCTGCTGTAGGAATAAAGAAATATGATCGCGTGTCGTATTTGGTTGCCCGTGGGTGTGTTAGACTACTGCTATTACTCAATAAACTATCAGTTCAAACACACTTTTATCCCCACATACTTAGACTTATCCAAAAAAATCTGTCATACTACGAGTATATAAACAAATATGATCGCATGTCGTGTCGTAGTATTCGGTCCTCCGAGTGTGGGTTAGACTCCGTTAATAAACTATCAGTTCTAACACTCTGTATCCCACATAAAAGCCAAAAAAATTGTTATCCCAAAAATTCTGTAATACTGTACAAAGAAATATGATCGTGTGTCGTATCGTAGTATTCGGTTGTCTGTGTGTGCGTAAGGCTACAGCTACACTGCAAATCATTAGCAGGATAGAGACGGCTGCGGCGGACCACACTCGCTGTTTGCATTTGTAATTAATACACTGTTTGTACTTCTGATTTACGATAGCGTCCGTTGTGCACTCCTAATGTGTTAATAGCTTAGAAAATTAACATTTAAATTTATATGCGAAATTGTTATAGCGGAATTTATCAGAATTGATAGTTGGGATAAAACGAATCTTTGATTTGATTGTGCTAGCAGTACACATAATATGTTGATTAACGTTCCATCAAACATTCGTAAATGTACCAAAACATTTTTGTACCAGGTAACACTTTCATCCAAAAGTAAAAAAATATACTTTCGTATAGTTAATGTATGTAGAAAGTATCACGATTTAAATTTACTATGCAGATTTACCATGCGCTTAATACAAAGTAGGGTTAGTGAGAATTCAAACTTGAACACGCTGCGCTAGGGAATGCTAACTTTAGTTGATTCAAGCTGAATTCATTTATATCTCAAATGTAGATTATGTTATGCTGGAAAGGAAAGTATCAAAATGGTACAGTTTTTTTTTAAAGTAGACTTATGCCTAATAGTCATTTAAACGTTTACTGTTTACTAGTGACTAAAGCTGAAAGGCCACTGGTCCGCGGCACGCAACGGATTTTGGGTTGTTTGTATGAAGAAATGAAAATGCGAGCGGTACCTGTAGTGGACGCAGTACACATAAAACACACACACACACACACATACACACACACACACACATACACACACACACACACACACACACAGTGAGTGTGAGTCACAGTAGTCATAAAAAGTAAACCGAAATCCATTGCGTGCCGTGCGTGCGTTGCGGCCGTGGATGGTCACCTTAAGGGCGAATTTCACCGATGAAACTGAACGCGATTAGCACATCTTGCCCGCTTTCAAGATTTTTCAGTGTTTATATTCCACAACAATGATACCTATATGATTTTATTTATGTAAGTACAAATTCTTTTCGTCAATCACAATAAAAAAAACCGGCCAAGTGCGTGTCGGACCACGCACAATGAAGGGTTCCGTAGTTGAAAAGAATTTATCCCAAAAACAAACTTAACGTTGGATCCAAAAAAAAATTTTTTTACGTCAAAAAATTACAAATTCACAATTTTCGGACTTTTTCCTTTACTTGTGCTGGGAGACCTTGCTTCTTGCAAAATTTCATTATTCTAGGTCAACGGGAAGTACCCTATAGCTTTTGATTTACTTGCGACAGTTGCGAGTATCAAAATGTGTCGCAAAATGGCCGTATTTTTTTATTGCGTTGACTTAGACGCTTGATTTTTTAGAACTCTAAGGGACAATAGACTTACGTATGTAATATTAATTTTAACTTGATATCTCCCCGCGTCCTTTAGAAAAAGGGTCTTGACAGACTGTCAGACTTGAACATTTTTTTATGTGATAGAATTACAAATTAACTATTTTCGGACTTTTTCCTTTATTTTTGTTGTATGACCTTGCTTCTTACCAAATTTCATGATTCTAGAACAACGGCAAGTACCTTATAGGTTTTGATTTACTTGCAATTATCAAAATATGACGCATAAATGGCCGTATGTTTTTATTGCATTGACTTAGAAGCTTGAGTTTTTTAGGACTTCAAGAGACCATAGGCCTACGTATTTGATATTAATTTGAACTTGATACCTCCACCCGCTCCTGAGAAAAACGGTCTTGACAGACTGACAGACAGACAGACAGACAGACAGACGGACAAACAAGTGATCCTATAAGGGTTCCGTTTTTTCCTTTTGAGGTTAGGAACCCTAAAAAAAACTAGAAGAGGTCGGCGTTTCGTATCTGACTACTCTGAGAAGAAAGGCCGAAACAAACTCAGATGTCACAGTCTCTTTTGAAGTCCAGACAAGCTTCAGTGGTTCAGATGTACTTACTGATCGCGTTCAGTTTCATTGTTGAAATTCGCCTTAAGTTGTATTGACCACTACAGTCCGTTCACAGTTATTTTACCTCTGATTTTGCATCACTGTCAAACTCACAGAGATCTTTGTTCTCCTTAAAATAGGGTTGCTGTTGGGTTGCTGCTACTGAAAAGTCTGTCAAAATCAAAATGATCTTTATTCTCCTTAAAATAGGGTTGCTGCTACTGACAAGTCGGTCAAAATCACAATGATCTTTATTCACCTTAAAATGGGGTTGCTCTTGGGTTGCTGCTACTGACATGTCTGTCAAAATCACAATGATCTTTATACTCCCTAAAATAAGGTTGCTGTTGCATTGCTACAAGTCTTTCAAAATCAAAATGATCTTTATTGACCTTAAAATAGGGTTGATGTTGGGTTACTGCTACTGACAAGTCTGTCAAAATCACAATGATCTTTATTCTCCTTAAAATAGGGTTACTGTTGGGTTGCTGCTACTGACAAGTCTGTCAAAATCACAATGATCTATAGACTCCCTAAAATAAGGTTGCTATTGCATTGCTACTACTGACAAGTCTGTCAAAATCACAATGATCATTATTGTCCTTAAAATAGGGTTGATGTTGGGTTGCTGCTACTGACAAGTCTGTCAAAATCACAATGATCTATAGACTCCCTAAAATAAGGTTGCTGTTGCATTGCTACTACTGACAAGTCTTTCAAAATCAAAATAATCTTTATTGACCTTAAAATAGGGTTGATGTTGGGTTACTGCTACTGACAAGTCTGTCAAAATCACAATGATCTTTATTCTCCTTAAAATAGGGTTACTGTTGGGTTGCTGCTACTGACAAGTCTGTCAAAATCACAATGATCTATAGACTCCCTAAAATAAGGTTGCTGTTGCATTGCTACTACTGACAAGTCTTTCAAAAAAAATCAAAATGATCTTTATTGACCTTAAAATAGGTTTGATGTTGGGTTACTGCTACTGACAAGTCTGTCAAAATCACAATGATCTTTATTCTCCTTAAAATAGGGTTACTGTTGGGTTGCTACTACTGACAAGTCTGTCAAAATCACAATGATCATTACTGTCCTTAAAATAGGGTTGCTGTTGGGTTGCTGCTACTGACAAGTCTTTCAAAATCAAAATGATCATTATTGTCCTTAAAATAGGGTTGCTGTTGGGTTACTGCTACTAACAAGTCTGTCAAAATCACAATGATCTTTATTCTCCTTAAAATAGGGTTGCTGTTGGGTTGCTGCTACTGAAAAATCTGTCAAAATGATCTTCATTCTCGTTACAATAAGGTTATTGTTGGGTTGTGTGACTGACTAGTCTGTCAAAATCACAGTGATCTTTATTCTCGTTACAATAAGGTTGCTGTTGGGTTGCTGCTGTCAGAGGTAAAATAACTGTGAATGGACTATTTCCTAACCTCGTATTTCCGCTTTGATGTCATATTGAGTGTTTCTTCTTTATTACCGGCACGATATAGAATAGGGCCCTCGCCCACGGCGACTTTTTGTAGCGATGCAGTAGTGATGCTGTCGCGCGCCCGCATCGATACAGCCGCGAAGCGGTCGTTAGCTGTGTGCCCTCGCCCACGGGCCCAGATTCAGTCGCGATACAAACGCGATACTGGCGCGCTTCTGTCGCGATGCAAACGCGATTCAGTAACGGCACAAAAATACCTGCGATCGCTACAGTTGCAAGATGGACTCCGTTGAGGCAACATTAGTCACGTTGTCTTTGGTGCTGCTTTTACGTAAGCAGCCGAAGCGTAGGCAACGAAAGCTGGGTTCTTCACTCACGCGCCACCCTCCCTCTGTTCTCTCCCCGATGTCGTCCGACACGGTCGCGCGTTTGCATCGATACAGTCGCGATACTGTAGCGCGTTAGTAGCGCGTTGGCATCGCTTCTGTAGCGCGTTGCAAATGCGACTAACGCGCGTTAGTAGAGATGCAGTCGCGCATTTCGTAAACGCGCGACAGCATCGCTACAAAAAATCGCCGTGGGAGAGGGCCCTTAGATCTATAATTCTGTAGGTGCTATTTATAAAGCTGACGAGTTTGTTTTTTGTTTGTTTGTATGTTTGAAACTACCAGTGCGCTAATCTCTGGATCTACCAGTCGGATTTGAAAAAATATTTTTGCATTTGGTAGCTCAATTCTTGAGGAAGGCTGCCTAATAGGCTATTTAAAATCACGCTAGGATATTTAGGAGCCGAGCAAAAAGAAAAAAGTCAGAAACAATGCTAAGCAAAAACGAAGAATAGCGCGGGCAGGCGATGCAATGCGACGGTGTGGGTCGGGGAGCAAGAATTTTCACGCAGACGAAGTCGCGGGCAGAATCTAATTTTACTATAATTCGTTCATACATGTCTTTCTGTTCATTATTTTAAAAAACACCTCATTAATTATATCAGCTACACAGTAATACTGTACAAAGCATGTCTGTTTTATACAAGGAATTGTTAAAAGTAGTACAAACAACTTTAATCCTTAACGCAGTGTATGAAGGTTGTTGGAAGACGTCACTAGCGTTCCGTAGCCACTCCGTATAATAAAGAAAACCGCAAGAAAATTGAAGTCGTGGTTAAGTTATAAGTGAACAAAATGTACGTGCACAGACCTTGTTTTATAAGTGAGTTAATATTGTACAACATGTGTTTGTTTGTCTGTGGTGTTGAAGAAGTATTGTGGTTTACCGTGTAGATATGGGTAAACTCAACGCGTCAGGATCCGTCTCAGTAATATAACGTTCGTTAAAATTAGAAGATTACATTATGCTAATGAATGCTGATGTCTGTCAACTTTTGAGCGTCTTATTCGCAACTAAAATAACGAAAATGTAATAGGATGACGACTAACATTTTTTTTGTCCGTCATTTGACGACACGGTTGGCGCAGTGGTTGAGCGATTGACTGCTGCGCAGCATGTCGCGGGTTCGATTCCCGCACGGAACAAATATTTGTACGATCTACAAGTATTTGTTTCGAGTCTGGGTGTTTTTCTATCTATAATATGTATGTATTTACAAAAAAAAAAAATGTATATAAGTAGTTTATCAGCCATCTCGTTACCATAACACAAGCATTAGGTTGCTTAGCTTGGGACTAGATGGCGTTGTGTGAAATGTCCAAGGATATTTATTTATTTATTATTATTTTATTTAGGTTATTAAAAATATTGGATACGTATTTTTTCTTTTTTTACGTAATCAAAAGATTATGGCGATACATTGAGTTAAAATGTGCATGACGTCACTCCTTGCTACATTTTATGCGTAGTCTGTTGTAGTTGTGATGTAGTGACCCCCACTGTTTTTTCTAAGTATTTTATGATTTAGCAAAAAATACGTGTCTAATATTTTTAGCCGCGACGGCCACGGAGACTGTATAACACCTATATGCGTTTGGATTAAGAGGTGTTTGTATGTCTATTATTATTTTTGTCGGAAACGGCTAGGCCGATTTTGAAACGGATTTTTGCTTTGTATAAGTCTCAGTCCTGAGCATCCTTATATTTTAGCCACAAATAAAACATAAATTTAAAATTTAAAAAACCCACGGTTGTTAATAATATTCTATCTCATGTTGTGGGTTTAAGAAATTATTTGTTTGAAGTTTTTTTCATGTCACAATTTTCCGACGTCAGTTTATTTATTTTTTATTTATTATCTGACTGACGGACTAACTACAATTTCTTTTTTTTACCCGATATATCCCTTATTGTGAAACCACTAGTCAATTATTGTAAAATGCAAAGCTTTTTACCTAATTCCGTTGTTCTTTTCCGTGTTTTGTCCAAGACGTACTTAGGTACTTTATGAAAGATATCAAAGCACTCGTGTGACCAAAGCTTTTCTTACGGCATCACTCGTAATTTGAGTCTTTGCTGGATTAACTTTTGAAATAACTGTCTAACTGTTTAACTGTATTTATTAGTTACGGATGGACCTAAGGTGATGCCAGGCAGTGATCAGAGCCTATAATGTAAACAGGAGTCAGCTCAAAATCACGACACATAATGAAATACTGACACACGAATACTCCACACACAACGAGTCTTAGGGGTGTGTCTTGCTCATTTTCGTTTCGTGAAAAATGTTGAGCCTCCCTTACCGCTGAGTCCTTAAGTCAGCTCCACGACCCCTGGGCGTGGTGTCTGTTCGACGTACAATTTGCATTTTTAGCGAAAGTACGACGCACGTCTTCTGCAGACGGATTGTGCGGGAGACGAATGATCTCGCGACGTGGATCGACACCGATGTTTACGAGATTTTTTAAAATATCTTTATCGTGAAGGGCGGCTGTTTGATCTGAAGTAGGTGTCAATGTTAATTGGTTTTGAGGATACTTGCATTACAATCAACTTCAACAAATTGAAGCTGTGAATTGATTTGTTACGATCAGATGGAAAAGATTTTCTTCCTCTCTTTCAAACTTTTCAAGTGCAACCGGGTACATATTACATTTTCTATAAAACTTGATTTAAGGAAAACATAAATCCACCATACCGCGTTATGGAGTACGTACTAAAATGTAAAATAATATTATTTCATCTCACGTTGTTTAAAAGCAATAAAAATCCAAAAACTTAGTTTAGCTGTAAAAGTTGAGCTTTGCTTCAGCTTCGGGCGAGTCAAGTGAACGCACCCAACCCAACAAGGAATGGGCGTGTGCGGAATGCATAATCAAGCAGGAGATTAAAAACTACAAAACCTCGTCAATAACAGCCTGTGACACTTGACACTGTTGAGTGCTGCGGCTTGTTGTGGCCACGCGTCCACGAAAGCACAACCCTAGTTAAATAACACAGTCTTCCTAAACGAGATTATCGTTCAACTTAATCAGTTAGTCACGTTTTTATGATTTAAAAAGATAATAGCCAATAGTAAGCTCGCCCCAATCAATCTGTTTAGCCTTTCCGTTGGGGTCGGCTTCCAGTCTGATCGGATGCAGCTGAATATCAGTATTTTACATGGAGCGACTGCCTATCTGTCCTCTACAACCAAGTGACTGGGTAATACAATACCCCTTGGGAAGACTGGTTATAAGACTTTCGGTTTTGACGACCCGTAACGACTGTCAAACATCCACGAATAAACTCAGCCCATGAGGCTTAGAAATAGCTGGTGGAATGTTAGGTGCACCTCTGCAGGCTTGATGTTATGTACTTATGTTATTTAAAAATATTATGATGGTGATGTAAAGTGATTTCAGACGACTTTTAGTGTTCGGCAAATCTTTTCGTTTTCTACTTATCCACAATTTCTAATGGCGATGTTGCGAGTGGTTTATAAATATTGTCTGAAATGTTAACAAAATATTACTTCAAACCAAGAACAGTACTTGCCTTGGTTAGTGAAATGGCGGACGATGGTCGACATACATTTATCTAAGTATATTATCTATATAAATAAAAAGAGAAGTCCTGACTGACTGACTGATTGACTGACTCATCAACGACCAGCCCAAACCCTTGGACATAGAAAGCTGAAATTTTGCACAGAGGTTCCCTTTATAATGTGAACAAGGAATAAGGAAGGATTTCTCGTTAGTACGTTCTTTCTTAAAGCTAGTCTTTTGATAAGAAAGCATAACAATTTACACATTTTTTCGTCTCGGTGAATGCTGTACAGTTCAAATATGTCATTTCTATTTAAAACTATATCCTAAAATAGAATTTCATTTCTCTGTTGATTTTATAATTTAACTACCGATTGAATATTACTGTGATCGGATGTGACACCAATTTAGTAGCACTAGTAAGACCTGAGAAAATCGAATGAACTGCGAGATTCAAACAGAACTTTAATATTTTCTGCAATAAGGTCAAGAGTCCCGGGCATTTTGATCGTATGAATTTTTAATCTGCTGGCCGTCAAAAAAACGTAGAACAGAAATAGTCGCTCGCTTCGGAACCATTAATGTAAGTGCATGCTTCCTGTATCGAGTCATCTCTCTTAGTCGATATTACGATATGAAACTTCAAGTGCTCGTCTATACTCTTCGTTTATGTTATATTTTGATACTAATTTGCAAATATTGCTTTTAAATTTGGGTGTTTTATGTAGCTGGAGTTGTAGGTTCGATTTAGCGATATACCTACCTACAGTAGAATGCGTGTAGAGTAGAATGGCTATGCCTCTGATTATAATTAATTATGAATGATATGCCATAACTAACGAGCAGGTTACATATGAATATGAATATCACGTGATTAGGAATGTTCCGTGTCAAGATATTAAACGCAACATTTAATGAGATGAAAATTCGTCCAACTGTATTCATCTTTATTTTAAATGGAATCTTCTGACTCAAGTGACTGTAACAAAATAGAATAGTAACAATAATTTCAAGTTTGTCAATATTATTATTATTAGTTACCATGCGAGAATGGTAGCAAAACTATTCAACTGAAACAATCTCAACGTGCCTGAATTGCGAAACGGCAAAATTAATGAGAATTGGGTCATTTATTTCCTCAAATAAACTCGTATGTGTACATTTATTTACGCGGGAAGCAATATAATAAGCATTTTTCAAGCAGGCCGACGTCTCAGGTGTTCCCGCATCTACATATTGAAACGAGTGTGATCAGAATCGAGATGCAGTTTTAGTGTCACTCCCGCCGAGTAAAGCTATGAAATTTTATTGCTTTCTTTAAAATTTTCACAGAATTCACACACGTTACTGCCGTGCAAACGTACCGGCAATAACTATCGTATCGGGCGAAGGAGATGCTTTACAAAATGACTTCTTTGACACCAAATGTGACAGTGTACATGAAACACAATATGTGGAATTTACGATCCGCTCCAATGAGGATGTAGGTACGTAAAACCATATTTTACACTTTTGGGTTGAAGTTAACTCAAGCAAAATGCCTCTAAATTCGGGAAAGCAGTTTTGTTTTTTTGCGCACACGGAAACAAGGGAGATGAGTCCAAAATGTGTAAAGGAAAGGAGACTACCTCATTAAGACAAGAGACAGAGAGCAGACTTACGATTACGACGCAAAACAATATTATTTTGCGATAGCTTACCCAGAACGAATAAAGGGAATAATGTAGGTAAATTCTGGTAAATTCATTTGTTTGCAGTTTATCATCTCAGCCTTGTTTACCACAGGGTCCTAATTTACTATGACCACTGAACAATTCCTTACTTCGAAACCACCTCAATTCCTCATCTGCTAATAACGTATTCTCTTTGACACAATGAACGAAACCGCCATATACTGGGTGTCTGAGGAAGGTGTACATACCGACAATAAATTAAGGGTGTGGTACAGACCATCAAACTGAACAACTTTCTCCCGGAGACCAACATCGTAATCGTGAAAAAATCATTAGTCGTCCCATACATTTGGTCGAGCAAATATTGAAGTTAATTGTACGAGTATGACACGATTTTTTTTTTACGATTATGATGTTGGTCCCCGGGAGAAAAAACAACTTTCTCGCGGGGACCAACATCGTAATCGTGAAAAAATCATTAGTCGTCCCATACATTAATTCTCTCCTTTCTCTCCTTTCTCTTTTTTTTTCTTTTTTTTTCTCTTTTTTTTCCTTTTTCGTGTGACCACCTGACACGAGTTTTTTTTATTCATGCCCCGTTTGGTCGAACAAATATTGAAGTTAATTGTACGAGTATGAGACGTTTTTTTTTACGATTACGATGTTAGTCCCCGGGAGAAAGAACAACTTTCTCCCGGGGACCAACATCGTAATCGTAAAAAAAAAATCGTCTCAGTTTCAGTTTTCAGTTTAAAAGTATAGGGGACAGACAAGCAAACTGAACACAGTTTGCTGGTCTTTACCTTAAACACATACACATTTGACGTGATTTGCTAGTGGTAAGATATAAGCGGAGTATCATACAGAATATGGGGCCCGTCACAAATAGAAAAAATTTCGTCCGTTTGGCGCAAGAGACATCTGAAATATTTCTTTCATCACCTCCTCCATTCCCAGTCAATACAATACTCAATCTAATAAACACATAACAACAATACATTGTCACATTATTAATACCACGTCACACAGCGAATAAATCTTAAATTCGATCGTGTTTCATATACAATATTAACCCGCGAACGTAAGAGGAAATGAGCGTCTGTATCTAAGGATTCACACGCGAATGGGCCACGGTGCAGATTGTTAGGAAATGTGGCGTTACTAACGTAGCTAATGTCGTATGAAAGGGGCGCTATTGCTTTATCTCAATCGCGGATTCGTGTGTCGTGGCCTTTAGGGAGCGTGGGATGATTAGTGGTAGAATGTGTGACTTTTGATCTATTAGCTAAGGCTTATGATATTGTTGGAGTAGTGGAAAGTCGTGGTTAGTGAATTATCGTTTGTTCGAACTGTCGCAACGTAGGGGTGATTGGTGTGAAGACGCTTTTAACGTGCACGTCTTTCTACATCGTTCTCACATATACAGCGTGTATCAAAAGTGTGTGGTCTTATTTCAGGGTGTGGTACAGGCCACACATTTGGGTCGAGTAGGTATTGAAGTTTTGTATGGAACAACTGATTTCTTGTCGTTTTATGGTCTGTACCCAACCTTTAAATATGGCCACAACTTTCTGTATGTACAATTTTAAATATGAAGGTGTGTAACAAATTTTTAAACAATATTTTGATGTAACTCTTTTGTATCTGCTAATTGGCGTGCGACGGGTTAAAAGAGTGTCCATGGTTTTTCTTACCCGTTCTTATCCATAGACACCTACTACTCTATGGAATGGCCACTAGATTTATTTCTGACTGACCAACTTCTTGAAAATTCAAGTGCCTGTTATTGGTTTTTGAAATAAATACTTTGAGTTTGAGTCAGCCATGCTACCGACTTCACTGACTAGCTAATTTAAACACGACATTTATATCGTTCAGCCCGACATAAAAGAAGAAGACAGGGACTCTCTGCTATGAAATTTACTGCTGGTTTTGTACGAAAAATATGTTTCATTGCTTCCTAAACATGTCTTCATCTTTAGGCAAGTAGGTGTATCACTTCAGCTTTATTTAAAAGAGAAAAAGAGATGTTGTGAAAACAAAAAGCCTATGAAATATTAATCAAGACTTTAATTTAACGTGACAACAAACATTACCCGTAAAATCATTAATCAACACTATTTAAAACACATGCAAAACCGTAATCATTTACAAAAGTGATATACTACCTAATATGAATATCTGCAAACACGATGCATCAATTAAGTAATCTTTGACCAGGAGGCCGGCCCGACGGCAATACATCAATCAGCCTTGTCGGCGTGACGAGGCTGCAATCAAATAAAATTTAACTCAAAAGCCGTAAGCTCTCTCATATAAACTGTTTATTCCGTTCATATAGCGCTCTCTTTTGTTATTAATCTTTGAACCTGACATAGTAATCATTTTAGGGTGACCACTGAAAATCAGCGCTGTGGATATACACTCCTTTGCAAAAAAAACGGGCGGTTTGGATTTTTCTACATTATTGGTAATCATTTAGTTCTAAAGAGGTTTTAATAGCCAAACTATGTTACTGGCACTTAATAAAGAGTCTGGGTATGAAAAAAAAGTTAATTTCAAATTCGAAACTGTTGTTTTTAAAAATAATAATGCCTTTTTCAGTTGATGACTTTTTACTCACTATTCTCGGGTTTGCGGTTAAACGATTATCAGGCAACTAAAACTAATTTCTCGATATTTTTATTGGAATAATTTATGTTTGTCGCATAATCGTGCATTATTGCGACTTAAAACAGATATATTTGTGTCGATTGTAATGGCAGAAAAAGCACTAAGAGCTAGTAAAATTATAGCGCTGCTGGAAGTGGGTTGTAGCCTATGTTACGGGTCACAGCGGTTAAGCGTGAGTCGTTCAACCGTCCAAAGAACCTGGACTCGATACCAAGAGACAGGCTCCGGTCAAAGAAGGCAAGGTTCTGGGAGAAACTGTTGCACACAACCACGAGACGACCGCTTTTTAGTGACTCAGGCGCTGAGGAACCGCAAATGCAGTTACATAGACCTCAAAAGAAACTTTGAAGAGATACGAGGAGCACAGATTAGCCTATGGACAGTGAGGAGGAGGCTTTTAGCCGTTGATATACGCAGTCGAAGACCAGCGCGGGCCCCCAAGTTACTCCGTGAGCACCGGATTGCTCGACTGAGGTTCACTAGAAATTGTCTATCTTGGACACTAGGTAACTGGAGTAGCGTATTCTTCTCCGATGAGACTCAAATTTGTCTAAATGGTGAAGACCGACGTCAGCGAGTGTTACGAAGACCAGGGGAACGCTACGCCGACGTGAGTTTTGAAGAAATCACCCGTTATGGTGGAAGGTCCGTTATGTTTTGGGCGGGCGTAACTTCCAGCTATTGTACCGACATAGTGTTCATTGAAAATGGGTCACTAAATGCGCAAAGGTATATAACAGGAATAATTTGTCAACTTGCACAGCCCGCAATGACTGTAATTGGTGAAGATGCCATTTACATGGACGATAATGCTCGGGAACACCGTTCTGGCGACGTAGATGCTTATATGCAAGAGGTCGGTATTCGTCGTCTTGATTGGCTAGCGCGGAGCCCCGACCTTAACCCCATTGAGCATGTCTGGGACCTTCTAAAAAGGCGAGTACGATCTGTCCAACGCCTTCCACAAAACATCAGGGAGCTTAAATGTGTGATTTCGGCTGAGTGGGAACACATTCCACAGGACACCATCAAAAGCCTGGTGGAAAGCATGCCAAGACGATTACATGCCGTAATCGCTGCAAGGGGAGGTCATACTCGTTATTAATTTTTATTTTTTAATGTCTTTTTTAAATTAAAATACCATAAAAATACTCGTAGTCTTAATTTAATTATACCCTAAAAATTTCCATTTTAACTCGACTCTGTGTTTACATTGACTAAAACACCGATTCCAGGATTGAAGCGTTAAAAACTATATTCTCAATGATAATAAGAAATTTCTAGTCATTTATGCTAATAACATACTAAAAATATTAACATTATCCATAGAAAAGCCAATGACTGTAAGGTGCCCGTTTTTTTTGCAAAGGAGTTTACATACTTATAGAACAGCATCATTGTGAGTGGAACCCTTCTTGTCACAGTCACGACGTTTTTCTTATTTTCGTGTACATCTCTTCTTAATAATAAATAAATAATAAATAAATGTTTATTGTGTCTCAAATTATTACATCAATTTAATAAAATTAAGGCAGCCCCTGTAAGTAATTAAACAATACTTGTATTGGGGCTGTCTCCCTTCTTCCCATTACGTACATCACTAGTAACAATGTTGAGACTGTACATAGTCAGGCCTCTTGCACTGGTACATTCCGCTCGAGATAAGTACCTACAGCTCGCGGCAACTCGGGGTTTCAAGTCAGTCAGGGTGTATTACGCGCTCAGCGAGCGAGACACGTACGGCCGCCCATGAAAAATTAAATCTTAGATTTCAAATTAAGTATACTATTCATATTATCACTATACTATATATAAATTAGTGATATAGTTACTTTTGTAATTACGAAAATCCATTACAAAATGTCTAGTCTTGTTGCTACCTTTTTTACCTACCTACCTACTTACTATAGTTGCCGACATTTAACTTGAGCTCTCGGCGGAGTGGTGGGGTTTGTGTGCGCGTCGTATTGTTTCAGGAGTAAGGTCCAAAATCACTTAAAGTAATTAAGGATTAACAAGCAACTGTACCTACCCGCGATCGTACGATCGCACAAACTTAGCCACTGGTGCGTTGAGGGATCTTTAGTTGTTTTCTGACCATGTTCAGGCGACTAAAGTGGCCCAAATGTCACTTTCAATTTAAGACGTGTTTGTACCTTGTCTTGTTTACTTTAGAACAGTTTTAAATATTATACGAGATTATGGTGTATTAAAAATAATTAATGATTGAATGATGATCATGATTTAATAATGATTGTAGAAGTAGTAATAGTGATTGTTTGATCGATTAATAAAAAATAACGTTTGAAAATTATAAGACATTACATTAAAGTGAAACAACTCTGGATAGACTACTCATAAATACAATAAAAGATAAAAAGTTACCATATACCCCACCACCACCATACCATATGATATGTGTGGTATGGTATGGTGGTATGGTACCATATTTTATTTTTCTTTGCGGACAGCCCTAGTACTCGGCTAAGCGGCGTAGGTATGTTACGGACGAGTAACGACACAAAGTAATAACAACTCTCAAGCGCGGCGATTAAGAGCAATTTAGCTTGCGCATGGGGGGGAAAAGATTTTGTAGGCTGTTATAAAAGTGGCTTTCTTCAAGATCAAAGGAGTGCAACTTCTGTACGTTAGTACTATTATTTATTCTGTGTCATAGTGCAAAATGAAAACAAAAGAAAACAAAATAAAAAAAAAATAAAAAAAAACAAACAAACAAAATAAATAAATAGATAAATAAAGAAAAAGAGAGAAAAAAAAATTTTTAGATGTTTTTATATTGATTGAGCCCATTAGGTGGCCATATTAACCGCGACATCAGTGGCATAAGTCATCAAAGGAATAGTAACTGAACAACGATAAAAAAAAACCTAATAAAATTTCCGGTGGAATATGATTCAAAATAAGAAGCTGAGTTGCCTTGTTAGTTTGCGGAGGGCTGTCCCTTACACCCTGTATATTATCATAGACAAGTTTAGCTTATTAAAACATCGGTGTGTGGTTCATTTGTTTGAAACAATATCAGGATGTAGCCGCGAGCGAGGATACGGACATCCTCCTAATCAAGTACCTTGGATCTAACTACCCCAATTGTTCGAAAGGTACCAGTCCCTTTAACTTAATACCTCATAGTTAACATATTCACGTTCACATGTTACTTCAAAGTTTGGTTGCCTATACTTGTAAGTTGTTTTCGGTTCTTGCTGGAATTTTCTTTACGGGTGTATTAGGGACTTAGGGCAAGGTGTATATTATAAGGATCAATTCCTGCCCAAAATATGTTGTGATATAATTTTATTTAAAAAAAAAATATCTAAAGGTTTTTAAATGATCCTCATTAGCAGTAAAACTGGCTGGTTATTTTTTAATAAACATTTTTATTTGTCATACTTTGCCTTTGCCCAGCAGTGGGACAGTTTATATATACCTAAAGGATAAAAAATACTCATACTTTCAGGTTACCCTTCCTTTCTATGTTGAAATCTCACCGGATATGACAACTGTACTGACGACCAATCCACGTAAAGCACACCACGGGTCTAATGTGCTAAGTTTCGGCTACTGTACTTTAGTACACAACTCGGAACGACGGGACAAAGAGCGTTTGACAAAGAAGTATCTGCACACATACTCAATAAAAATGTAAAGACTTCCATACAAACTTTTGTATACGTTGTAATTTTTATAATAAGGCATAATATGTTTAACTGTTACTCTATAAATTTTTCGACCTTCTAATGATGGATTTTTTTAAAATTAATGAATCTTTAAAAACTTATTGCGCTTCTAACTTTTTAACTTTCTGGCCTTTTCTCGCAGTTGGTCGCACTAAGCTAGGGTACCCCGACCAAACTGATTAGGTTATGTTGGAACTATATATATATAACCGCGCACGAGCCGAGCGAGCAAAGCGAGCGCCACCGTGCAACGGCCGGCGAGCGATACATTCAAATTGGTCGCAGTTACTCGGCTATTTACTATTTATAGGACCCCAAAATAGGAATTTTTGAGGTTCATAAAAAGAAGCGCTATCATTATATTAGTGTGTTCAATAATATTTTTAGGAGCGCAAAATGGGATTCATTAGAGGTTCGATTAAATACATGCCGTTAAATAATACGTTTTGTCGCTAACTTACGAGTATAAAGTATCTTTTTTTACAACATCGTCCCTACATGGAAAATGGTGCGTGCAAAAATTGCTTGGCTTATATTTCAGTGGCGTCTCCATACCGCAATAAGGACAAAAAGTATGTTGCTCGTATCGGTAAGCACACCTACCTATAAGTTATACCTTTGTGTTCGAGGAGAATTTTTAGGCAGGGTTTTTAAACTCCATGTGTGTGGAAAATGTACAGAATATCATATTCAAGAGCGACACGTATCTTCTATTTAATAAAAATTAAGAATAAATAATGAATAAAATTTAATAATTCATTCATTGACACAGCCAACGCACAGCCTTAGTAGTTAATCCGTCCGGCCGTTTTTGGCGTTAAACTGCTAAGGCTTCGAACCTAGCAGGTTTAGTGTTGATTTTTTTATACAACAAAATTTAAGCGTAGAAAATTTCAATATGTTCCATATCTCCAGACTTTTTTCTCAATGATGGCGCTAGTTGGCAGTACTACTCACCTTAATGGAACGAAAATGCCGGGACGGTCATGTTTTAGCATTGATAAAAGTGGCAGCGCCCGCTTTAGCCCATGCGCGGTGCGCATGCAACATGTGCTATGTTTTGGCGCCACTCATACGTTTTGTTGTACCTACTAATGACAAAACTTTTATTTATTTAGGTTCAATACCCATGTATGAGAGTAGATAAAGTAGTGTATGAAACTGAACATAACTAGGTCATATCTCGCCTACTACTCGGTTTTTAAACACACACTTGTGTTTTAATACTCCTCATTATGCAACAGTTTCATAAACTACTATTTTGTATGCACGTGTTTCTGTGACCAATAAAAATATTTTTCTTTCTATTTACAGTGAGAACCGAGACATTTTTATCTCACTAAGAACTTCTATCATAATCCGTAAATACAAAGCCAAATCAAAACACAATGCGAATGATTCACGCCTATTAAGTTCATTCAATTCGTGTCTGTAATCGACAAAGTCGCAATCCATCGAGCAGTTCGCATCACTGGTTTAAAATGTATTGGTTGTTCGGAATTATCGTCATGTCAGCCTGCTGTCGCGGACAGGCCGTGAGAGATCGGACGGGTAACGTACGTAACGTAAGTGACGTCACTAATACGGGCTGTTGTGCTATCTCAAGCACACCTGTGCTGGTGTGAGTGAGTGATGTTCAGGTATAGTTGAGTCCGTCAAGTGATCATGCCCATAGCGTCACTAATTTTGATGTGATCTGAAAAGCAATGCTGCTATACACTGTTGCATCATAGGCTAGGCCAGATCTTATTGCGCCACATTTTGCGATTTAAATCATAATGAAATCGTAAAACATCTTTTCTTTTTCTTATGATGATACGCGTCACTTGAAAATGGTGATAAATAAGGAAATGCTGAAAACTTTCATTAGATTCTTGGCTACTATTGCACACCTTGTCTTTGTACACTCGACAAAACCAAACAACTGATGAACTCAAACCATTTATTTCAATTAGACCGTTTAGTCCAAGATCCCAGGGCCGCCAGACCTTACTTATTTTCTGATTAACAAAATGTACATGGCCGTTGGCCGTTGAAAATTGGCCGTCCACCCGAGCTAGCAGGTAGACGTACGTTCAAAGTACATACTAACACTACTCTATCCCATACATTTTGTTAATCAGAAAATAATTAAGGTCTGGCAGCCCTGGGATCTTGTTCTAATTTACGGGCAATTTTTAGTTGTCAAGGAGTCGGTCAGTAAGAAATATGAAGCTAGTTACTCATTCCAAAGCGTAGTAGGTACCTACCTATATTAGTTACATCATTAATCACTTATCATCATTCATCATTTATCAAGATTCATCACTTTTTTCTGTGCTATTTGCTAAATTCTCGCGCATAAGTTCTATGGGTTACCAAACGCATTTCAAAATTGATACCTTAGACTTTCAGTTCACGATATCCTCTCGTAATCCTGTCCGGTAGAGTAGGTACTGAGTAGATTTTAATAAACTGAAAGTCGATTATTATCGACTTTTGCGTTGCAATTAGCATGACAAAACTACTTAGCTTAGTACTGAGATGCACTGAAGAAGAAATAAATTCTGTATTCATACAAGTTTCAAAGGACCTACCTATCAAGAACCTTAGGTAAAGCAACTTTCGGTACTGAGCTGAGCGTTGAAAATGCAACAGCGGGTTTCTATTTAGGCATTTAATTAGGTGTCGCCTTGTGTTAGTTAAAACTGCAATAAAATTGTTCTGAATAAAAAATAATATACTCGAAGAAAATATTTGCAATCCGATTCCAAACTTCTAAAGATTCGATATAAAAGCACTGTTGGTATGGAGTAAATATTTTTCTTATAAGTCCTCAAAGTAATACGTCTGCTGTGTTATGTATGTTAAGCTTAAAGTGGTTAAATTTTAAATCTGGTGAGCTATTCACCAGCTGTAATTTTGTAACTAATTTTCCATGTTGTTATGGAAAAGAAAAACATGGACTATGAAATGCTCTGAACTTAGGTAAATGTCAATAAATAGAACTACACAGACTGTCTTCTGTTAGACTGTCTTTTACACACTGTACTAGATATGGAAATATATTAGCTATAAGCTTTCCTAAAATTAATAAAATAAAATAAATAATAAATACAGAGAGTTTTTGCGATGTGTCCTAATTATAGCTTTTGCCCGCGGCTTCGTCCGCGTGGAGGTCGGGAATTACGCCACGGGAACTTACTACCGGGACAAAAAGCATGCTACGTCCTAATCCAGGTCCAGGTGTCTCATGTGCCAAATTTCATCCAAATCCATTCAGCCGTTTTAGCGTGGAAGCGCAAACAAACAAACTCACTTTCGCTTTATAATATTAGTTAGGATAGTTAGGATTTGCGTAAATCCGGATGACATGTTTCATATTTGCTCTAATGGTAAAATTATTTAAAAGAGCTATCTAGTGAATGAATTAATGAAATGCACCGATCCCAGCGTGGTTTGACCAGACTCGATTAGTTGAATGAACCCAAAGATTCACACTAGCCTCTGGAGCGTGAAACACGAGTGTTTCATTGGGCTACAGATACCATTGGATATCAAGGAGTAGACCGGGGTGTGCGATAACAGTAGGGTTGAAATAAAATACCTATTATTTATTTTTGTTGTAAGTGGTTAGCAAATAATTACATGGAAGTTTGTCAATTTTTCCGATTGGAAATTCCATCGCCAATCGTATCTCAATAAGCATAATCAGCCTATAATGTTCCCGCTGCTGGGACACCGGCCTTCTCTCGGTGAGAGGGAGTAGGCCGTAATCCACCACGCGGGCCCAGTGCGGGTTGGTATAGTTATCTCTATAAGTTCAGTCATAATTATTATCAATTTCCATTATTTGCCATGACATGCCATGACATGTGCCTGACACGAAAGGTGTTTAAAAGCAAGCTAGTGTGGTGTCAGACTCATCAAGAACAAATTAAGCTTGATTTTGTAGCTTCCCTCCGTAAAGCCGATGATTTACAGAAGTTCTGGAAGGCTACTAAAAAGTTTGATGTTAGGCCTGGCTTTCCTGTGAGTGTCGGTGGTGCTGATCAGCCGGGCAGCATCACCAGCATGTTTATGGATCACTTTAAAGTGGAGTCATGGCTGGGCTCATCGTTGCGAGTGCTCGATGATGGATGCTGTCGTGATTCTGATCTGGTTCGTTTTTCGGCCAAGCAGGTGTCAAGCACCATTAAGAAAATGACGAGAGGGAAGTTCCCGGGTCACGATGGTTTAAGCATTGAGCACTTGCAGCCCTCCGGCCGTTTTCACAGCTGCGATTCGCAACCCGTGGCGAATTAAGAATTTTTATTCTTTGTTCGCAACCAGTTGCGAATCAAGAAAGCTTTTACTTTGACCACAACTTGGTTGCGAACACAGAATAAGAACTTCACAAAATTACATAGTTGCGATGTGAGAAAAGCATTTCTTAGGTTGCAACCAGCAGCTAAGATAATGAATAAAAAATGTGGCTAGAGTGCGGGGTTAGACAAGGAGGTATAACATCACCAAAACTGTTTAACCTACGTTAACGATCTGATCGTTGAGCTCAGCAGCAAGAAAATCGGACGTCGCATTGATGACGTTAGTGTCAACAGAATCAGCTACGCTGATGATATGGTGCTGCTGAGCCCTATAGTTAGAGCGCTTAGACAGCTGCTTAGGTGTTGTGAGGGCTATGCTCGAGAACATGACCTAGTTTATAATGTTAAAAAAAGCGAGTTCATGGTCTTTAAGGCTGCTGGTGCTAAATTTCGTAAGTATGTGCCCCCGATTAAACTGAATGGGAATAGGAAACAATAATGATTTGCACCGGATGCACCAGTTCAAGTACTTGGGGCATTATGTAACCGATGACCTTAATGACCAAGTGGATAGTGAGAGAAGGGAACGTAGGGCGCTGGCAGTCCGGTGTAACATATTGGCTCGCAGGTTTGCACGCTGCGCTGTAGCAAGGCAGTCAAAGTAACGCTTTTTAAAGCTTATTGCCAAGTGTTTTACACGTGCAGCCTTTGGAGCAACTATACTCAGCGGACTATCGGCGCCTTACGGGTCCAGTATAATAACGGGTTCAGGATGTTGATGGGGCTGCCCCGTTTCTGCAGTGCATATGGCATGTTTGCACAAGCACGCGTCGATGGCTTTCACGCCATCGTCAGACAGAAATCTGCCTCTTTGCTCTGCAGTGTGCGGGAAAGCTCCAACTCCATCTTGAAGACTATAGTCTTCGGGGAAATACGATTCTCCTTTTTTAGTTGATGTTGTTCGAAGATGCATTGCGAACAACAGCCTTGTTGCTAAATCTATACTAATATTATAAAGAGGTAAAATTTGTATGTAAGTATGTAAGTTTGTAAGTTTGTATGTAGGGGGTAATCTCCGGAACTAATGATCCAATTCTAAAAAAATTTTCACTGGTAGAAAGCTACATTATTCCTGAGTGCTATAGGCTATAAATTATATTTATATCATGCATATTAGCCGAGCTATCACAAGTTTTGTCTAACAAGTCGGAAAGAAATACCTCTTTAAACCGACTTTTTTGCATGCGCTGCCTAAACGGTTGTTTATAATTGAGTACAATGTATGGCAGTCTGGTCCGTCTTATATAATTCTACAAAAAAGTCCGCGACACCATATTTCTATCTTTTATATTTTTTCTTTTATACATCTTTTATTGTTTTAAAAAAGTATTTTTTAGACATACTTACGTTTGGATGATTATTTAAACAACAAAACATTAATCCTTATCAAAATAAGATATTTTATGATCACAAGGACATCATGGAGATAAGATTTGGCCTTTACAGTATGGCAATTGGTCATACAGTTTCGGAGATAATATCGGCCCCTTAGTTGACCCAAAAAAAGATCATCTCGTTGAATCAGGAAAAATATAAAAAAAAAATTATAACGGGAAAACTACAAAAAATCGTAGAACATACATGGGGGTTAAATCGATAGGTATGGTACTCTGCTATCAGCTCGCACTGGCTTGACACCTTAAAAGAAACACCTACAAACACACCTATAACACCTATAGGTATAATGAACGTATAGTTAAAAATACATAAAGATAGAAGAGCACAAAGATACTGCTTACTTTTGGCTAAGATTTCAAGCCATCAACAATTTCCTTCCTAGTCTGTTGATTACAACATGAACTCTCCTATGCCTTGTTTCATCGTGCTTTTGGTCTGTGGGGACGCCAATGTTCAGCTGTGTCGTTTGCCGCTTGCGTTTTAGTTTATTTTCATGAAACGTGTCCTGGGATTTTCTATACAAGGTAACCACAGGTGGTGTGTAAATAATATGGAGATGAAGTACAGCCATAAATAGAATACTAGAATTATCGACAGATGGAATAGAAGTTTATAAGGTTTTGATTACAGTGAGTATTTTTCAATATGATAACTTATTCAAAGAGCCAGAAGGGCATCAATAATAGTAGATTATGCACCGAGGGGCTACAGTTGTGTCTTATGTCACGGGCGTCATATTGAATCTCGAGCGCAATGAAGGATTCGGGATTTAACTCCCGAGCGCAGCGAGGTAGTTAAGAGTTTAACTCACGAGCGAAGCGAGGGAGTTAATACAAGAATCCTGAATGCAGCGAGGGATTCAAGCTAGCCCAAGGCAAAGACACCTTTAGCCCAGAGGAGGATACTCTACTTTTTACACCTACTGTGAGAAAATAATAGCCATAGTACGAAAAACAAAGTATTTATTAAATAAACAAACAGTAAGAATAACATATTTAGAACTAGTTAGTTATATGCACTTACATATTAATTGAAGTTAATGGTAACATTTGAGACATTAGTCCAGTTGTGCAAAGATAAAGTTAAGTTTTTATTTGGTACGTTTATAGATGTTGATGTGTAATTTAAAAAAAAACAAAACTTGAGAGGTGTCAAGGGACACCCGGATGGAACGAAGTTCCTTTCGATTAATTAGTGAAGGAATTGTAACAAATCATCATCATCATCATCATCATCATCATCATCATCATCATCATCATCATCATCATCATCATCATCATCATCATCATCATCATCATCACCATCATCATCACCATCATCATCACCATAATCATCATCATCATCATCATCATCATTATCATCATCATCATCATCACCATCATCACCATCACCATCATCATCATCACCATCATCATCATCACCATCATCATCATCATCATCATCATCATCATCATCATCATCATCATCATCGCGACACCACACTGTTCAATGCGAAATAGAAATGAAAATATCTGGCTTGCTTTCTATAAGAGAGAGAGAGGGAGAGACAGACAGAGAAACATGCGCACGCCGCACGGCTTACAATAGCTACCTATAGCAAAAAGTGTCGTGACAACTTTTCGTGAGACTTTTTTCCGTCTAGCCCCCTTTCACAACGCGCGATAAGGAACTTCGTTCCAAAATTAAAAAAAATAAATAAAAAAAAAATGAAAAATGGTTCGTAGTTATCTAATTATTCTTACAATATTATGTCTTCGAAAACATGGCAACGATATGAAGAAGCAGTCGTTATGATTTTGTAGGAAATCGAGAATATCATCCACGCGTAGTAAGGGTTTCGAGAATAGCTTTCCTCTTTCTGGCACCAAAAGGTGTTTGTTAGTACTATACTGCCAATTTAGCTGAGCATGTGAGATTCCAAATTCAAATCACATTATTGACCAGCGGGTCATAATGAAATCCAGTACAACATTATTGACCGGCTGTGCCCCCGGCCACTAATGACTCACTTTAGGTTAAGGTTGCTTGACATATAATTTGACATTTTCGAGCAGGTGGTGTGAAAAAAAATTAAAAGCTTATAAGCTTTATATTAAAATGTACCTACCTAATGATATTCACGCTAAGCCGTTGGTCCCGGCTGTCATTTGTGAATCTTTGAAAGTCGTTACGGTTCATCAGAAGCCCGAAAGTCTGACAACCAGTCTTACCAAGGGGTATCGTTTTTTACGTTTTGGGTTGTGGAGGTCAGATAGGCAGTTCCTTGTAAAATACTGGTATTCGGGGGCATCCGGTTATACTGGAAGCCGATCCCAACGTAGTTGGGAAAAGGCAGATTGATTGTTATTCATGTAATAACGATGAAGACCACACATTGCAGATTTACCCTTAAAAAGTCTTTTATAACAAGAGAGTTCAGTTAGCATTTTAAAACACTTTGGCCCAATTGAATAGCTAGTATCGAGTTCCAGCCGATCGCTTTCTGATCGCGGTATCAGTTATTTTTGCCGTGATCGGATCTCGCCCAATCTTTGTAGGCGGTCGATTCGCTTGGTCCTTTCCTACACGCTTATTTGAATCCCCTTTCTAAGCGACTTCCTTTTCTGTGAGTGTCAGGTAATTATCTGTGTGGCATTCCAATTTTACGATCGAACGGTTAATTCAGTTTAAATCTCTTCGTCTAATACGTACTCGGCTGTAGGCAGTGCCTAATCCCAGTCCCTCGGAGCCAGTTCCCGAGTAAACTCGAGCAAGCTCGTCTAATGTGGAGTGGGACTCTTTATTTCCGTTTATATTCAACTTTCAAAGTGCTTTGATAGTCAGTCCACATTTTTGAAGCTGACTAATTAGAATTTTAAATCTTATTCAAACGTACGTGAGCTTGGAGTTTAGGCGAGCAGCTTTTCATAATTAGTGGAACTGCTGTTTTTATTAGGCGTATAAAATTATAATGCATTTCTAATTAAGTCACCGTCTCTTAAAAATAAATTAGCGTTTTAATATTAGGGTTAAAAAATGAAACATGTTAAATTATTTCCGTATCCGTCTCCATTAAATTGAATCGTCGTATCAGTAAATAAAGTTCGGTGCCAACTCATCAGCCGCAGTGGGCTGGGATCTGATAAAAGTTGTCGGAAACTTTCTTTTGCGATATCGCCACCTTCGTCATGTAAATTGGACAAGTTGTGGCCGACACTGATGCTTGTTTCATTGGTAAATATAGATTAGCTCTTAATCTGACCGATTCTCGCACAAAATTGTTTCCAGATGAACGGGGTCCGGTTCACTGAGGGACAGGGTCGTTCGGGTCAAGTAGCTTTTGTAATACTTACACAGGTAGGAGTGTAGACGTGGACATCGAAGGTCATTCAATTATAATGTTACAATGTTTTCTGTACAAACAATACCAGAGTTTTCTCATTCAATACTCACATAAAGAATTAAATCATAATCGCGGAAAAGATCAACCATTTTTTTCGTAACAAACGCCTTTTGTTTTATCTTTATCTTTTACAAACTCTAATGAAAAAGCGGTATAGCGGATCAATATTCCATTTTCATCTAAGTGAAAAAAAGTTCTACTAAATCTCGCTATAATAAAAGCGTACATGTCTAAAGCGCTCGATTGCCTTTAACGGATTCAAAGTTTTTATTGAAACGAAGTATATCCAAAAAGTAAACAACTGCGGATACTTTTATCCTTTTCAACCCGGTTAACCCGTAAACCATCTCAGTTTAAGGAGGCATTAAATCGCAACTCAAACAAGAACCGTTACACTGAAGTTAACTCACATATTGCTTTGTGTCACGAACGCTAAAGCGAACCGAGTACAGTTGAAGAGATGCGAAGTTGGAGTGAGATGGGGGATGCCAGCTGGGAGAATGGGTGTGGAGGGTGTAAAAGGAGAAAAACTACATCGCTAAAAGTGAATGCGGTCGAAAGCCGCGCTTATTTTCAGCGCTAAGTGCATGGATTTTTTCAAGTGAAGCCATGAGCACGCTACGTAGCTACGATCGTCGCGACGCCATACCTATGGGTTGCAGCACGCAGTTGCCGCCGACAAAAGTACTGTTTATAACGCCGTATATTTCTATGGTACACTACTTCCAATTACGTCGTAAGGACTTATTGTAACAAGTGCCTGTCTGTGACTACACTTAGTCGTAACATTTGTGATCATGAGTTGTTTCTGGATACATCGAGATTTCTTACAAAAAATTATAATGTTGCTCTGATTATTTTTACTTTTGTTTTATTATTTACTAGCTTTTGCCCGCGGCTTCGCCCGCGTGGATGTCGGAAATTATCCCATGGGAACGTACATGTGGAAAACATAGGGCCGTCCGATATAACTGTGCAAACTCAAATAGCTACGATATATCGTTACCGTGTATAGTAGGCATAAAGCTACCAGTCGGCATGATTTTTTCCGACATCTTCAACAGTCGTCGTCATATTTCAGCCAATTTACACAAAACCATAATGAATTACACTGAATCACTCCGTTCATTGGAGAAAACCGTATGAAAATCCATTTTTGACATTATCGCATTCAAACAGACACACTTACGCGGCGGGGGGACTTTGTTAATTACTTAAAATTTATTATGCCAGTCACGCTCTAATAACAAATAACTTTTGTCCGAGTGTCCACTCGTTAAAATAATTTCCTCGTAAAAACTTCGAATGAAATAAAGACTAAATGTTACCTCAAGATTCGAACTATGACTACATTTTCAATCCCTTATATTTCTTAAAAAGAGGTAATTACACAAACATTTGTCAACCCCTATTGTACCCTCTCAAAAACGCTGTACCACATATTTCTTTATTTCCTACCAAAAGCATAAATTTCAATTTTCATGTCCCTAACTTAAGAAATGCTGGGTTTCCCATCTTTAGTATTGTTTTTGAAAGTATCCTGTGTCCTTTCCCAAATTTTGTCGAAATCCGTGCAGTTTTGTAAATTTTAAAATCAACCCCTATTTTACCCCCTTAGGGGATGATTTTTCAAAAACGCTGAACCGCATATTTCTTTGTTTCCTATCAAAAGCATACATTTTAATTTTCACATCCCTAACTTAAGAAATACTGAGTTTCCATACAAACTTTCATCCCCTATATCACCCCCTGTAGGATTATTTTTAAGACAAAAAGTAGTCTATGTCCTTCCCCAGGATGCTATATAAAGCCTTGCCAAATTTTATCGACATCCGTGCAGTTTTGTAAATTTTAAAATCAACCCCTATTTTACCCCCTTAGGGGATAATTTTTCAAAAACACTGAACCGCATATTTCTTAATTTCCTACCAATAGCATAAATTTGTTATCCCTAACTTAAGAAATACTGGGTTTCCCTTACAAACTTTCATCCCCTATATCACCCCCTGTAGTATTGTTTTTGAAAGTATCCTATGTCCTTCCCCAAGATGCTATATAAAGCCTTGCCAAATTTTATCGAAATCCGTGCAGTTTTGTAAATTTTAAAATCAACCCCTATTTTAACCCCTTAGGGGATGATTTTTCAAAAACGCTGAACCGCATATTTCTTTATTTCCTACCAAAAGCATAAATTTTAATTTTCACATCCCTAACTGAAGAAATACTGAGTTTCCCATACAAACTTTCATCCCCTATATCACCCCCTGTAGCATTATTTTTAAAAAAATAGTATGCTATGTCCTTCCCCAGGATGCTATATACAGCCTTGCCAAATTTTGTCGAAATCCGTGCAGTTTTGTAAATTTTAAAATCAACCCCTATTTTACTATATTTTACACCCTTAGGGGATGAGTTTTCAAAAACGCTGAACCGCATATTTCTTAATTTCCTATCAAAAGCATATTTTAATTTTCACATCCCTAACTTAAGAAATACTGAGTTTCCCATACAAACTTTCATCCCCTATATCACCCCCTGTAGGATTATTTTTGAAAAAAAAGTAGCCTATGTCCGTCCCCAGGATACCATCTATAGCCTTGCCAAATTTTATCGAAATCCGTTCAGTGGTTTAGGCGTGAAAAGGTAACAGACAGACAGACAGACAGACAGACAGACAGACAGACAGACAGAGTTACTTTCGAATTTATAATATTAGTATGGATAGTATGGATTTAATTCTTTATGGACTAATTTGATCAAAGTTGATCTTAATCTTATCTCTAGCTACTATAGTTGCAAAAGTGTTTGACAGCATTCTTAATACACAATTAAACAAATACATAAAGCTACATGATAATCAGTTCGGGTTTCGGCCGGGACTGTCTACAGAAACAGCAATATTGTGTTTTAAGAGTGCTGTTAAATACTATACTGAGAGAAAAACTTCTGTGTACGCTTGCTTCCTCGACCTTTCCAAAGCCTTTGACCTGGTGTCATACGAGATCTTGTGGAATAAGATGAGATCAGCCCAGATACCGTATGAACTTATAAACATCTTTAAGTATTGGTACGGGAACCAGGTAAATAATGTGAAGTGGGCGGGCACGTTGTCGGACCCATATAGGTTGGAATGTGGGGTGAGGCAGGGGGGGTTGACCTCCCCCTCCATTTTTAACCTGTATGTGAATGGACTGATCGAGGCGCTCAGCGAGCAACATATCGGTTGTCACATTGATGGCGTCTGTTTTAATAACATCAGCTACGCGGACGATATGGTGCTGCTGAGCGCCTCGGTCTGTGGACTCAGGAGGCTGTTGAGTATATGTGAGGATTATGCAACTGATCACGGGCTGCGATATAATGAAAAGAAGAGTCAGTGTATGGTTTTTCAAGGTGGGGCTAGGAAAGTGCTAGAAATGCCACCCATAAAGCTGAATGGCTCACCCTTGGAAAGGGTGGACATTTTTAAGTACTTAGGACATGTCGTGACTCCTGCCTTGAGAGATGATGCGGACATTGAGCGGGAGCGAAGGGCGCTGTCAGTCAGAGCGAATATGGTTATCCGCAGGTTTGCACAGTGCTCTAAAGATGTTAAAGTGACTCTTTTTAGAGCCTATTGCACTACACTGTACACGTGCAGCTTGTGGACTGACTATACGCAGAGGTCGTACAGCGCCCTTCGCGTCCAGTTCAACAACGCGTTCAGGATGATGTTGGCGCTCCCCCGCTATTGCAGCGCATCGACTATGTTTGCGGAAGCGCGCGTGGATTGCTTCCACGCCACTATGCGCAAGAGAGGCACGTCGCTGGTGCGGCGAGTGCGGGGGAGCGCCAACAGCATGCTGGCCACGCTCGCGGAAAGGCTTGATTGTTCCATCATCTCCCACTGCTGTAAGCGGCATGTGGCAGACTGATGCGACTAGCAAACCTAGTTGTTGTAAGTTGTGAATTTGACTAAGATTATTTTTATTATGTATTATGTTGTGTTATTGTTTTAATTAATGAATTGGATTATATTGATTTAAATTTGATTTGTAATGTTGTGTAGGTAATGTGACTGTATGAGTGTATGGATAGGTATTATGAGTCAGTGTTACTTGAAATAAAATGATTTTATTTTATTTTATTTATTTTATTTATTTATCTGTGGAATAAAATTGACGACTGACAGTTTTTGTATGAAGAAACTGTCAAAAATTAAAAATTAATTTTATTATTCATTCGGCTTATACTGGGTATAAAAGTTTGGTCGAATTCACTCTAAGCACACAAATAATTTACCGAGGTGTACTTAATACCGTAGGCATTTTCTACCAGTCAACCTTTGGGTGATGCGAGACAAACAATGATAAACAGTGGTAGGTGCAATGACGTTTGTGGAAGAAATATTTATTTAAGTATACCTAATAAAGACACACACTACAAATACACACATACAAACTATAAATATTTCTAATATATATATACACTCTCTGTACTTTGTTTTTTTCTGTATACTTCGTAATTGACTGATGTTTGGAATAATAACTTTGTCAGCTGTGAAGCTACCTTATATTTTTAGGGTTCCGTACCAAAATGGTAAAAAAGGAACCATTCTGGTGTGACTCAGTCTGTCTGTCTGTCTGTCAGTCTGTCTGTCTGTCTGTCTGTCTGTCACAGCTGGATATCTCAAGAACTACTAATGCTATCACCTTGAAATTTGGAACAGTTTTAGATGACGTTTACCCAACTATTTGCAAATAAGAAAGAAATAAAAATATTTATGTATTTTTTGCAACAGTGACTGAAAGGGGGTCTTAAAAATTCAAAGTGGGGCTACTAGGGCATATGGGATATCATATGAAAGAACGCTGTTTGTACATTCTCAAACATTTTTTTTCTATTTTTTAGGCCGCATAGTTTTCGACTTTTGATGAAAAATGTAAAAAAAATACCGTTCCCCCCCCTTATCTCCGAAGTTTGCAAAGAGAAAAGTCTGTTATTGTTCTATGTGATAGGAGTTTATGTAAAGATTACAGGAAAAATAAAACGATGTCTCTAAATAGCACACTTTTTCCGAAATCGGAACGAAACCCTCGGTGCGTGAGTCCGACTCGCTCTTGACCGGTTTTTTAAATAATATAAACTAAAAATATAAGCACAAATAAATACACCAATAAACTAAAACAAATAAGACAATAATGGAAAAATATTACTGTTGTGATGATACTGCCAGCTTCTTACGTGTTGGATGTCATCTTGATTTCCTTGCGAAGCGCATTCCACAGAAAGATAACTGAACGAAGAAGAAACAGTCAATGAAGTCGGTGTGGGACATTGAAGAAAACGATTAGGTGATGAACGTATATTTCTATTGTGGTTGGCGCAAATGTACTGAAAGTGGGGGCTGGATAACTAGGGGAAGAGGGAGAGCCGCATTTAAGCTAGAGTTGATGATCTTTCTTATAGCTGCCAAGCTAGACAAACGCATCGTTGAAAAACAAATAAGGGTAATTTTTAGGTAAGTACCTACTTGCGTCATTTTAAAAAGGAGACATTTAAGTATCTGCCTACTGATGTCGTATCGTCCATGTACCATAACTCTACATTACAAATTAAAAAAAAACTGAAAATCAAGTTTTCGCTTACGTATTAAAATTAAGCAAAACCTATCTGTGTTGGAATCCCAACACTAAAATACTACTTACTAAAAAGGCATCACTAGCGTAAGCTCGCGCAGCCATCTTTGCTAGAATGCCCTTTTTTCTCTTTCACTTCCTTCTACGATCGGGCCGCGACAGGTCGAACTAACAACGTGCTCCTGCCTGACGGATTGATGGTGTGAATTGGTTGTTGGTGAGAATTAAACCACATTATTCAGAACCAGCTGTTTCCTTGCTACATTCCTCTTACACACTTCTCTCTATGGTCCTTCGTGCTTCAAGAACTACACTTCTACAGCATCATCCGTCGATCGTCAGGCGGGCACGTTTTTCCGTAAGTTACAATACTCCATCGCGCTATAAAACCCGTAGCTACCCCTCGTCAGCAGTGCAGTCGAGATACGAGTCACGAGGAAGTGCAATCCGTCGGCCGGCAGTGCAGGCAGACGCAGCAAACAAGTGAATAAGTTCAGCATACCTAGCTACCTACTCTCAGTCGGCAGTGCAGACTATAAGAGAAGGGAGTGTAGTGTAGGTACATACAGAAAAACTTAGGGCATTTGGTGCCTATCCAGTCTTCCCGTCGGCGCGGCAGTGCAGCGCAGACATAAAGGAAGACAAAATAATCTAGTGCATATTGCATAAAAATCACGTCGGCAGTGCAGACGTAATACGGAATACAGACCTACATCTAGCATCCCTCAATACCTAAACATTGCATCAACGCATCGGGCTTCAGGCCGCACGGGACACGGTGCGAGCGACGCGTGTACCGGTCGAAGTGGGCGGGGCCAGCCAGCGGTCTGCGGTCGCCATTTTGGTTGCAGCGCAAGCGGCTCTCCGCGCAGCTTGCCCTCGCAGCTCGCAGTTCATATTTGTGTCGTCGAGTGCGTCTGAGTTGTGCGTAAATACGTAAAATACGTGCTGTTTTTGTGAAAAACATTAATAGTGATCGGCAAAGCAGTGTTTTTAATAATAATTTTAGTTTAAGCTATACGTAGTGTCATAATATTGTAAATATGGAGCTGAAAGATCTAGTCGCTGCACGTGGCTACCTAAAAGGTACGATTACAAGGCTACAATCTGCTTGTTCCGAATCACTAGTTAGCATTTCCCAAGAAAGTTTAGTAACTAAACGTCAAAGGTTAATAGATACGTTTACCAATTATGAATCTCACAATATAAAAATCTTATCACTCCATCCAGAGGACAAGGAGGACATTGAGCAAGTAGAAAACAATTATTATTTCATCATCACGGCAATTGATGAGGAACTCAATCGCCGTAAAAGTGTTATTGCTAGCGACAGTCATTCAGCTCCTAAGTCAGTGCCTAAAGTTAACTTACCTCCGATTGACATCCAAATATTTAGTGGTAAGTTTACCGAATTTGTACCATTTATCAACCTGTTTAACTCGTTAATTGATAACAATAAGTGCCTTGACAATGTTCAGAAACTTTATTATTTACGCTCGTACATAAAAAACGAGCCCTATGACTTAATTAAAAATTTACCTTTTACAGGTGAAAGTTATGTAAAGGCCTTGCAAATAATAGATAAGAGATATAATAATAGGCATAGATTAATAAATGAGCACATAAATTTGTTATTAGATATTAAGCCGCTATCAAAGTCAACGGCATCTAACTTAAGAGAATTTGTGTCAAATGTAAAACAAATACTTGCCGCCCTCAGTAACTTGGAGCCTAACGTAAAATTTTGGGATGCTATAATTTTGTGTATTCTGTACCGAAAATTAGATGTGTACACCTCCCGTGCATTTCAACTCGAGAGGAACGCTGATGAAGAGCCGACTATAGAAGCCTTCTTAGACTACATGGACAAACGGGCGCTGGCGCTTGAAAATGCTGATCCGGGGATCTCCCACGGGCACCTACGCCAGTTGCCTAAAGAGTCAGGCCAAGGCGCTGGTAGGCTAGTGGCCAACGCAGCTGCTCAGGAGCCTTCATGCTTATACTGTAAGTTGAAACATAAACTTCATTCTTGTAACAGTTTTAAATTACTGAATGTAGATCAACGAGTAAAGTTTGCCAATGAAAAAGGCCTGTGCAATCTTTGTTTATGTGCCCACACTGGAAAGTGCAGATATCATTTCCGGTGTGCAAAGTGCAAGGAAGCACACAATACCCTGCTACATTGTAGCACAGATAAAAATATGTGCGATACACAAACTACTGGCTCAGCGTCAACTGCATCATTAGCGGCAAGCAATAACAATAATAATGATGTCCTTTTACCCACAGCTAAGGTGAAACTTGTTGCTCGGGATGGCGCTGAAGTCCATCTTAAAGCCCTGCTTGACAGTGGGTCCCAGCTGACTTTTATTACACAAAAGGCATTACAGCTGCTTGATTTGGAACCTACTCGTAGTAATGTCAATGTAATTGGTATCACTAATTCAAAAACGAGGTTGAAGCATTGCTTACCTCTAGAAATCCATTCTCTAACCAACCCCTATAAGGTTGCGGCCACATGTCATGTTGTTGACCAAATAACATGTAACTTGCCTCAACATAAATTTAATACCTCAGACATTTTGTTGCCTAAAGGCATTAAACTGGCCAATGATCAGTTTAATGTGCCAGCTGAGATTGATTTACTAATGGGAGCGGACATATTTTTTCAGGTGCTGCTGCCTTCAGAGCTGCCGGTGCTGCGTGAATGCCAGCAGTCTGCTACAGGGGCCAGCAGTCCGCAACCACATCTTGTCAACACTCAGTTTGGATATATTGTAGGAGGTACCCTACCACACACTAATTTATCAAAGGTCTGCAATAAGGTTAGTTTAAAATGTAATACATGTGAGTCGGATATTAATGAAACCTTAACACAGTTTTGGAAAACAGAGGATGTTCCAAAAATCTATGATGAAAGATCATCAGAGCAAGAGCTCTGCGAATACATTTTTAATAACACAGTTCAGTTAAAGGATAATTGTTTTGAAGTCGCGTTACCATTGAAACTGGGTCTCCCTTGTTTGACCGAAAGGAATTTGCCAAATTTTCACTTCCCAAAAAATTTTTCGCATAATTTCATTTGCCAAATTATTACTTAGCAAAAAATCTATTGACAAAAAATTGTAACGCAAACCTAATGTTTGGCAAATGAACGTTTAAACTATAACTTATTTACCAACTAGTACTTTTAACATTTTTTATTTAGTCAAATGTTTCAGTTGGAATAACAGTTTTTACGCAAAATCAAATAAGCTAAATATTTAGTATCGTCAGTTTTCAATTCACCTTTTCCTATTCAGTCAAATACTTCAATGACATAAATGTGAACGGCTAATTTTTTTTTTTCTATATAATGTAGTCGTCCCTGGCACTCGCCGGCCGCTGCCGCGGCACCGCTCGCTTCGCTCGCTCGGCTCGTGCGTAGGAGGTCACAGTTTTAACCTAACCTAACCTACCCATTTTTTTTAAGAAGAAATTAACCTAATCTAAATAGTTGAATTCCGGGTAACCTACAAAAAACAATATCTTTTTTTCTATTAATGCAAGTCGTGTCTGGCACTTGCCGGCCGCTACCGCGGCACCGCTCGCTTCGCTCGCTCGGCTCGTGAGGAGGTCACAGTTTTAACCTAACCTAACCTACCCATTTTTTTAAAGAACAAATTAACCTAATCTAAATAGTTGAGTTCCGGGTAACCTACTAAAAACAATATCTTTTTTTCTATTAATGCAAGTCGTGTCTGGCACTCGCCGGCCGCTGCCGCGGCACCGCTCGCTTCGCTCGCTCGGCTCGTGCGTAGGAGGTCACCGTTTTAACCTAACCTAACCTACCCATTTTTTTTAAGAAGAAATTAACCTAATCTAAATAGTTGAGTTCCGGGTAACCTACAAAAAACAATATCTTTTTTTCTATTAATGCAAGTCGTGTCTGGCACTCGCCGGCCGCTGCCGCAGCACCGCTCGCTTCGCTCGCTCGGCTCGTGCGTAGGAGGTCACAGTTTTAACCTAACCTAACCTACCCATTTTTTTTAAAGAACAAATTAACCTAATCTAAGTAGTTGAGTTCCGGGTAACCTACTAAAAACAATATCTTTTTTCTATTAATGCAAGTAACCAATAAATTTCCATTGCAACAAATTTAAAATTGTAATGTAAAAATATTTTGCATTAAACAAGTGATTATATTAAAATAAAATTGCATTTTTTAATTATATAATTACAAAAAATGCTATTTTTGCCTTAATATTTTTTGTCTTAACAAATCATTTCACCAAACGTTTATTGTGTGAAGATTGTTTGCTGTAATAAATCATTTGATTAAAGACCAAATGACTTAATGACATTATACTTAGTAATATTTTGCCAAGTAAAAATTTGACCAAATGAAAATATGCGTACTAAAATCATTCGAAATATTGCAATGGTATAAAAAAAGGTTGCTAAAATTTGTTTGGGTAATGAAATTTTGGCAAAATCTTTTCGGTAAAACGGCAGGCACCCATTGAAACTACCTATTAGTGAAGTCAATGATTCATTAGGTGACTCCTTTAATCTTGCATTAAAAAGATTCTTAAACTTAGAGAAGAAATTACATAAAGATCCCAAACTTTTCTCTGAGTACCAAAAGTTCATTCATGAATATTTAAATTTACATCACGGTCAGTATGTAGATATTGAGCTGTATGAATTAAACAAAAATGCTATATATTTTTTGCCTCATCATGCAGTCCTGAAGCCTGACAGTAAAACCACTAAGCTGCGTACAGTTTTTGATGGCTCTATGAAAACTAATAAAAAAGTGTCACTTAATGATTTGCTTTTAAATGGACCAATTGTACAAAGAGATTTGTTTGAGATATTGTTATTATTTCGTTGTGGTGATTTTACATTTACCTCTGACATAAAACAAATGTTTAGAAATATACGTGTAAAACCGGAGCATACCTCTTTACAAAATATACTGTGGAGAGATAGCCCCGATGAGCCAATCCGATGCATTAGGCTTGACACTGTCACATACGGGTTGAAGAGTTCAAACTATTTGGCCACCCGTTGTCTTAAAGAACTAGCGGCAAAAAATAAAGACAATTTCCCGCTAGCTTCATTCATTATAGAAAATTGTACATATGTAGATGACATTCTTTATGCAGATAATAACTTGGATACTATCATAGAGGCTAAATCACAGATTCGCCAGCTTTTGAAATTAGGTAACTTTCATACACATAAGTGGTCATCCAATGATAATAGAATATTGTCTGATGTTCCTTCAGCGGAACAGCATTTTGATGACTTAGAGCTACAAAGTGATGATTATTATTTAAAGACTTTGGGCTTACAATTGATAGTTAAAGACGATAAATTTAAAATGTCCTGTCCAGAAACTTTCAATAATCATAATTTTACAAAGAGAGATATCCTCTCCTATATCGGGAAAATGTTTGATCCCATGGGCTTTGTTAGTTCCATTATCGTACAAGCAAAAGCTATAATGCAACGGCTATGGTCTTCCAAGACTGAATGGGATTCCATCCCTGATGATGATATCAGGAAAGCGTGGAATGACTTTTCTTCCAGTCTAGCTGAAATGAAGCCAATTTTCATTAATAGAAATATACATATAACTGAATTAAGTAAACTTGAATTAATAGGATTCTCAGATGCATCCAGCACTACGGCATATGGATGCTGCGTATACCTGCGAATTACAAATCAAAATGGTAAAGTTAAAATGTACCTGTTGTGTTCAAAATCGCGCATAAATCCGCTTCAAAATAAAAACAAAACAGTACCGCGCTTAGAACTTAACGCTGCTCTGCTTCTCTCCATACTTATAGCAAAGGTTTATTGCACGCTAAAACTAAAGTATAATATAGGCAATGTCTACTTATTTACTGATTCACAAATTGTTCTTGCATGGTTGCACACAGAACCCATGAAACTTAACGCTTATGTTGCAAATAGGGTAAGGGCAATAGCTAAAAATATGCCTAACTGTCAGTGGCTTTATGTAAACACTGAAAATAACCCTGCTGACTATATCAGTAGGGGTGTTACGCCAAGTGAGCTTCATGCCTGCAGCCTGTGGTGGAATGGCCCTGAATTTTTGCATGACAGTGAATATAAATTTAATTTTAAAATAGATTTACCTGCGAATTTACCTGAAGTAAAAACCGGGTCAGCATTCTCCGCCAGCCAAGTGTCTTCAGTTACGAGCGATGTATTCGATCAAATACGTAAATATTCTAGCATTCACAAAATGGTACGTACATTGGCTTATGTAATGCGTTTTATTAATAACATAAAGGGTGGCAAAACAAGTTACAAATATCTCTTAAGTTCTGAATTGAATAATGCTTTAATGTTGCTTATTAAGAATGGACAAGAAATATATTTTAAAGACGAAATTAAATGTTTACAAAATAATAAAAGTATAAAAGGTCCTTTACAAAGCTTATGTCCTTTTATAGATAGTTTAGGTATCCTGCGTGTAGGTGGCAGGCTACACCACTCTAATATTCCATATGCTCATAAACATCAGATTATTTTACCCAAAGAATCACATGTTACTAATTGTATTATAAGATCTGAACATGAAAAGCTTTTACATGCAGGTCCGAAATTATTACTGTGTAATTTAAATCAAAAATATTGGATAACTAATGGACTAATGTATGTCAAAAAGTTAATTCATAAATGTATAATATGTTTCAGACAGAAGGCAAAGGCCTCCAAACAGCTGATGGGTTCCTTGCCAGTTGACAGAGTGACTGCTATGAGTCGCCCTTTTGAAAAAGTCGGTGTAGATTTCGCTGGGCCTATTGATATTAAACTATCGCGCGTGAGACGTTCCGTGGTAGGAAAAGGGTACATTTGTATATTTGTGTGTTTCGCTACAAAGGCAGTTCACCTCGAACTCACATCAGATCTTACTTCAGATGCTTACCTCGCTTGCCTTAGAAGATTTATTTCTAGACGAGGATTGCCTAAAGAAATCTACTCTGACAATGCTAGTACCTTCAAAGGCGCAAGGAACCAATTAACTGAGCTTTATCAATTACACTCTTCACAAAATCACCAAAGACAAGTATGTCAATTTGCAGCCCAAAGAGGCATTAATTTTCACTTTATACCAGCATATTCCCCAACCTTTGGCGGTCTGTGGGAGTCTGCTGTGAAAAGTACTAAATATTTTCTAAGAAGAGTATTACAAAAGCAATTGTTAACCTATGAACAAATAAACACTGTATTAATAGAGATAGAATGCATATTGAACTCCAGACCTCTGATTCCTATGTCATCTGATGTAAATGATTTTAGCTACCTAACACCAGGTCACTTTTTAATAGGAAATTCACTAACAATGTATCCTGAAAATGACGTAACTACTGTTCCTCAAAATAGACTCAAGTTTTGGCAATTATGTAATCAAATTAAACAATCCTTCTGGAAGATGTGGTATAAACAATATCTTAATACATTACAAAATAGACCTAAGTGGTTAGATGTCTTGCCTAATATTAAGATAGGCACAATTGTTATTTTAAAGGAAGATAATCTACCCATAATGTCATGGCCTATGGCCCGAGTTACTAAAATATTTCCTGGCCATGATGGTCATGTAAGAGCAGTAGAGGTCACAAATTCGAAGGGAAATACCCATGTGCGATCTGTTACAAAACTTTGTATCTTACCTATAGATGATACCTTTTGATTTTGATTTTGATAGATGATAATGTTTATTGATATTTTTAATTTTACTAGCTTAATGTAGCTAAAAACTAGCTGATTATTGTTTCTCTTGTTCCTCTCGTAAGGCCGGAGCATGTTGGAATCCCAACACTAAAATACTACTTACTAAAAAGGCATCACTAGCGTAAGCTCGCGCAGCCATCTTTGCTAGAATGCCCTTTTTTCTCTTTCACTTCCTTCTACGATCGGGCCGCGACAGGTCGAACTAACAACGTGCTCCTGCCTGACGGATTGATGGTGTGAATTGGTTGTTGGTGAGAATTAAACCACATTATTCAGAACCAGCTGTTTCCTTGCTACATTCCTCTTACACACTTCTCTCTAATCTGGTTAATTACACTAATGCACCGCGGTCTATAAACCAATGACATCGGATAATAATGCTTTTAAACTTTTCATTGAGCGCCTAATTGACAGCTAATTAAAGTGCTCGGCTTTTTCCCACTATACTGTTTTAGGACTGAAATATCCCAACAGTGCCAAACAGGTGTATTAAAGAATGAATACTATACATAATTATGTACTACTGTACTTATTTATGTATAGTATTCTCAAATTTTTGACAACTTTCAAAGGTTCCATCACCATCATTCTCCTGCCCTTATCCCAATTTATTAGGGGTCGGCGCAACATGTCTTTTTCTTCCTTACTTCTATAGAGAAGTAACGACGACTAATAGTGACGACGACTAATAGTAGTCGTCATCTCTGTAGTCCCTCCCTTTCTAGCCATGTCATCTTTTATACAGTCCATCCATCGTTTCTTTGGTCTTCCCCAACTCGTATATCCACATTCATACTCAAAACTTTCCTGACGACATTTTCCTCATTCCTCCGCATCACATGCGTATACCATGATAACTGATTTCGCACAACTTTTCAGTCACCAATGTCACTTTCAGACTTCCTCTTAAATACTCATTTCTTATTCTATCCATTCGTGTAACACCACACATTCCTCTTAGCATTCTCATCTCAGCTGCATGCAATTGCCTTTCGTTCATTCCTTTGGTGGCCCAGCATTCTGATCCGTACAAGACAGCAGCTCAGGAACTTTCAAAGGTTCCAAAGTTTATTTTTGGAAAAAGCGTGCTTTGCGGAATTAAAAGTGACTGGTCCAATAAGGGCCTGGCGGAATTAATGTGTCAATTCATAATAATTTAAGTGGTAATATTTTAAATCAATTTCTATAGGTCGATAGTCACATTCATATTCGCTATATTTCGGTTTTTCTGAAGATAACCGACGATGGAACCTTTGAAAGTGGTCGTACTGTACTGTCAGTTTTATTGAGAAATTTGAAACCTACAGTTTCACATCTGTACGTCGATTCTGTAAAATTCAAACAACAACTCGCATCTCATATCGCTATTCACTCTCACTTCGCATCACTTCTTCTCACTTGTTTTTTATTTGACACTTTGAATTTAGAATGCCAATCAAGAAACTCACAGCGGATTCAGATTCGAAGTTTAGAATGAGGTCTTACAGAATCACACGGCAGGTAGCAATAATGAGAATGTCAAAGAATTACCTACATGTAGACGACGAACTGCGGAATCCCGATTACGGAGAGAGCTTTGATGAACAAGCACTGTTGAAAATCTATGATTATAGCAATGTGGTCAAGGAAACAGAAAGTTATAAGAAACATAATTTTGCCATTTGTGTATTTCGGTCATTTTGCCCCATTTCATTTAGAACTAGCTGTCCACGTGGCTTCGCTCACGTGATAATAATGTCAAAGATGCACAAAAAAAAAGTTGGGAGGTGTGAGACACCCGGTTGGAACGAAGTTTCTTTCGCTGTTTATTACCGTAGTACTTAGTCATCGGGTATGGTCTAAAGTTTCTAGTGTCAAAGCTTTTGTTTTCTAATATAATTACTTAATATTAAAAAACTGGCCAATTGCGTATCGGACCACGCACAATGAAGGGTTCCGTAGTTGAAAAGAAATTATCCCAAAAACAAACTTAACATTGGATTCCAAAAAAAAGTTGTACCTATGTCTTAAAATTACAAATTCACAATTTTTGGACTTTTTCCTTTACTTGTTCTGGGAGACCTTGCTTTTGCCAAATTTCATTATTCTAGGTCAACGGGAAGTACCCCATAGGTTTTGATTTACTTGCGAAAGTTGCGAGTATCAAAATGTGTCGCAAAATGACCGTATTTTATTATTCCGTTGACTTAGAAGCTTGATTGTTTTATACGTCTAAGGGACCATAGACTTACTTATTTAATATTAATTTAAGCTTGATATTTCCACGCGTCCTTGAGAAAAAGGGTCTGGACAGACTGACAGACTTGAACATTTTTTTTATGTGATAGAATTACAAATTAACAATTTTCGGACTTTTTCCTTTATTTGTGTTGTACAAACTTGCTTCGTGGCAAATTTCATGATTTTAGAACAACGGGAGGTACGCTATAGGTTTTGATTTACTTGCGAGTATCAAAATATGTCGCTTACACGGTTTTTATTACATTGACTTAGAAGATTGAGTTTTGTAGGACTTCAAGAGACCACAGACTTTCGTATTTGATATTAATTTCAACTTGATACCTCCACGCGTTCCTGAGAAAAAGGGTCTTGACAGACTGACAGACAGACAGACAGACGGACAAACAAGTGATCCTATAAGGGTTCCGTTTTTTCCTTTTCAGGTACCGAACCCTAAAAACCAGCCAACCACGCACAATGAGGGTTCCATAAATGATAAGAATTTATCCCAAAGACAAACTTAACATTGAGTTGAAAAAAATGTTCTCCCATATGTCACGGAGAATTCTCCAACTGCATATTTAAGTTTGTATTAGCAAAAAAGTATTGTTAAACATAACATCACGCCTTGTTTCCCCAAAGGGTTGGGCAGAGGTCTACCTATAGTACACACACATTTTGCCAGAAAAAAAAAAAAACTAAAAACTATTTTTTTAAGTGATAAAACCACAAATTATCAATTTTAGGACTTTTTCCTTTACTTGTGCTGTGAGACCTTGCTTCTTACTACATTTCATGATTCTAGGTCAACGGGAAGTACCCTATAGGTTTTGATTTACTTGCGAGTATCAAAATATGTCGCTTATATGGCCGTATTTTTTTATTGCGTTGACTTAGAAGTTTGATTTTTTTATAGCTCTAAGAGACCATAGATTTACGTATTTGGTATTAATTTCAACTTGATACTTCTACGCGTTCCTGACAAAAAGAGCCTTGACAGATGACATATTTGAATTTTTTTTTATTGTGTTAAAATTATAAATTAACCATTTTCGGACTTTTTCCATTATTTGTGCTGTAAGACCTTGCTTATTGCCAAATTTCATGATTCTAGGTCAACGGGAAGTATCCTATAGGTTTTGATTTACTTGCGAGTATCAAAATATGTCGCATAAATGGCCGTATTTTTTATTGCATTGACTTAGAAATTTGATTTTTTTATAGCTGTAAGGGACCATAGATTTACGTATTTGATATTAATTTCAACTTGATACTTCCACGCGTTCCTGAGAAAAAGGGCCTTGACAGATGACATACTTGAAAATATTTTTTTATTGATTAAATTATAAATTAACCATTTTCGGACTTTTTTCGTTACTTGCGCTGTAAGACCTTGCTTCTTGACAAATTTCATGATTCTAGGTCAACGGTAAGTATCCTATAGGTTTTGATTTACTTGCGAGTATCAAAATATGTCGCTTATATGGCCGTATTTTTTTATTGCGTTGACTTAGAAATTTGTTTTTCTATAGCTCTAAGGGACCATAGATTTACGTATTTGATATTAATTTCAACTTGATACTTCCACACATTCCTGAGAAAAAGGACCTTGACAGATGAAATACTTGAAAATATTTTTTTACGTGATTAAATTATAAATTAACCATTTTCGGACTTTTTCCGTTACTTGCGCTGTGAGACCGTGCTTTTTGCCAAATTTCATGATTCTAGGTCAACGGGAAGTACCCTATAGGTTTTTATTTACTTGCGAGTATCAAAATATGTCGCATAAATGGTCGTATTTTTTTATTGCATTGACTTAGAAGCTTGATTTTTTTACAGCTCTAAGGGACCATAGAATTATGTATTTGATATTAATTTCAACTTAAGACCCTTTTCTCAGGAACGCGTGGAGGTATCCTCCACGCATTCCTGAGAAAAAGGGTCTTGACAGACAGACAGACAGACGGACAGACAGACAGACGGACAACGAAGTGATCCTATTTCGGGTTAGGGTTCCGTTTTTTCCTTTTGAGATACGGAACCCTAAAAAACAAAAAAAAATGACACTTGAAACTGACGGCATAACGCTTTTTCGTTACGTCACAATTTTTGCTAGTTTACTCCTACCACAAGCCGCGTTATACAACTTCGTTCCAATGTGAGGCATTTGATTTGACTTTTAAGTAATACTTGCACAAAATTTGAACAGAATCTATTCTGTAGTTTTTGCGCCAATCTGGAACATACATCCAGACAAACAGACAAACGGACAAAATTTAAAAAAAAAATATTTTCGGCATCAGAATCCTTCCCACACTTCGTAATAATTATTTTTTTCCAAATATATTCAATGTACAGTTTTGACTTCGTTACTATTTTATTAAAATGTATCTAGATGATCTAGATAGATGTATAAAACCTTTGGATTACACAAAATTGTATTGTCTCAACATCTGCCTAACCTTTTCTCAACTATGATGGAGTCGGCTTCCAGTCTAATCGGATGCAGCTGAATACCAGTATTTTACATGGAGCGACTGCCTATCTGACCTCCACAACCCAGTAACTGGGTAATACGATAACCCTGGGTAAGACTGGTTGTCAGATTTTCAGGCTTTTGACGAGCCGTAACGACTGTTAAAGATCCACGAATGACAGCCGGGACCAACGGCTTAACATGCTTTTCGAGACAGGGAGGAATGGTATGTAAAGATGGTCACCCATCCACGTACCAACCGTGGCAAGCGTAGCTTAACCTGATCGATGGACCCGTGCGGCTGTTATTACTTAGTCACAAGCCCCTATCAAAATTGTATTCTCTATCGTTTGCATTGTACATAACTCTACAAATTATCCATGAATCCGGCTCATCATCTAGCTAAGGGGTCTTAGCATGAACATATAAATAGGTGTAGGTACCTACTAGTATCAGAATAATGCATCAATCGCTCCGCTTGACAAGGATTAGTAGACGTGTAACTCAATATTATGATGTGCGGAGACCATTTTGGTGGGATGTGTTGCATATATATCTACTATCTAGCAGTGGCTGGTAGCTAAGTAGTGCAGGGGCTTGTGGCTATACAACATTATTTTTTGTTTACACGAAACCTCTCATTGTACTCATCATTTTGAACAACTTTTACTATGGGACCAAACCTGAAATCGCGAAAAAAAAATCAGCTGTTCAGTACATTTATCTACATCAAACTTGTCAAAATGTACTGAACAGCAGATTTTTTTTTTCGCGATTTCAGGTTTGGTCCCATAGCAAAAGTTGTCAAAAATGATGAGTACAATGACCCCTTAAGAGGTTTAGTATAAACAAAAACGAATGTTGTATAGTAACAGCCCCACGGGTCGATCTATCAGGTTAAGCTCCGCTTGCCGCGGTTAGTCTGCGGATGGGTGACCATCTGTACATGCTGAGACCCCTCCGTGGCTCGGAAAGCAAGTTATGCCGTTGGTCCCGGCATAATTACATAATTCTTGAATTTTGACAGTCGTTACGGGTCGTCAAAAGCCCGAAAGTCTGAAAACCAGTCTTACCAACGAGTATCGTGTAAGTGGGTTGTTTAGATCAGATTGGCAGTCCCGGTTAGACTGGAAGCCGACCCCAGCATAGTTGGAAAGAGGCTAGGCAGTTTGATGTATCATTTTCTTTAAAGATTCTACTTGATTTTCTAAAACAGTAATAGAGTTGTAAAATAATTATAAATTCTGTAAAAGTAAGGTATCCTTACCTTCACTAGTGAGATATCCGTTCACTTTCCAGCCTATCTTCTAAATTAGAAGCGGAAACCAACAGGTTGTTTATTTTAAGTGTGCTTCAAGAAGTTAATTAGATGAGGGAGCCCAGCAAAGTTTAATTTGTTCAAAGGAATTCGTGACATTGCCAAAAAAGTCATTATCAATGTTTTTAAGCCCCACCTTGAATGTTTCCTTACAAAAAATAAGCTTCCTATCATTTATTCAGGGAAATGGAATACAAGGGTATCTCCTAAATGGTGCTTTGTTTTTGTAATGTCTGATAGGTGCTGTTAATTTGCTGTGGAATTTAAACAGAACAATAACACTTGAAAAAAAAAGTTGCTGCTATTTTGAAGTTTCATGATAAATTATCTAAACTATCTTTGCTAATTCTTTCGATAATTGTTTCTGGCTAAGTAAACAGCCGCACGTGTCGATTGATCAGATTAATCTGCGCTTGCCACGGTTGATTGTCCTATGTGTGTGTCATAGGTAAAAAAGGTGGCTTCATTTTTGATATTCGCGGCGATCCGTCTTACTTTTTTTGTTGATCTGTACGTCGATTCTGTAAAATTCAAACAACAATTCGCATCTCACATCGCACTTCATATCAATTCTTCTCACTTGTTTTTTATTTGACACTGAATTTAGAAAGCCAATAAAGAAACTCACAGCGGATTCAGCAGTGCTATTCTGTGTAAACACCGTGAAAACTTAGATGAAGTGAGCGTGGAGTGAGCTGTCAATAGTGTCAATCCCTAGCATCAGGCAGAATGACAACTCACTTCACCTAGGTTTTCACGGTGAGATTTGTACAGAATAGCACTGCAGATTCGAAGTTTAGAATGAGGTCTTACAGAATCACACGGCTGAGATAATAGTTATTAAAAGCATAAAAACTATATATTTTTATATGTTATTTGGATGTAGAACACGAAATAACGAAAGCGAAATATATAGCGAAAGCGAAAGACGGCGGCCGATGAAATGGCGTCTAATCATTATGTTGCCAACTTAAGTAAAATGCCGCTGCGTTTGGTAGAAATTATTATCAATCGGAATTACCCCATTATCGTTATTACCCCAATAAACCTTACAGTATTATAGAACACAAATTGTAGAAAATCGTCGATGACATCTTTTGGAGAGTGACTGTACCTATTGCCGTGTCTAGACGCTGCCGGCAATTCCGCGCTCTGTGGACTGCAGTGTACAAGTAATGACAGCATACTATCTACTTGTTTACGGCCCTATTAACTCGCTCATTTCCTAAGCTGTCCGTTAAAGCCAGTGAAGATGAGAAGTAATCTTGTGATCATTTTTATTGACATGAAATAACATGGTATCATTTTTACCTCTATTTTAATTCTGATTGATAATGTAATTTGAAGTTAAATGTAGCGCATACATTTAATCTCAAATTACATTATCGATCGACAATTAATGATAGTTTTGAGCTTGATTAAATGTAGTATCGTATCAGTTAATATCATTTGGTCCGTTATTGTTTGTTACTGTGTTTAAAACTGATCGTTTTTCATGCCATACAATTGTTACTCTCAAAAAACTTTGCAGGCAATGTGTAAATGCTTCCAAAGAAGAAATGAAGGGTGTTCAACTCATATTACTGAAGTTTTAATTTTAAATTTTAGTAGCGAAGGTCCTGGTTGTCTCATTGATATTAATGATATTATGTTCCAAGCAAGTTGCTTTACTAATTTCATTACCACTGCTCTTAAAACGGTGAAGGAAAACATCGTGAGTAAACCGGCATGTCCTAGAACTGAAAAATTGGAAATTAATTCAACAACCCGCACTGGGCTTGACCACTCCCTGTCGAAGAGAGGAGGGCTTTGTCCCAGCAGTGGATAGGCATTCTTATTAATAATTATTTCTAAATTAATCATATTTACGCTCTAATAACGACGGGCGGCGGCGTGCACTACGGAACCCTATTCCTGTGCGTGGCCCGACACGCACTTGGCCGGTTTTTATTATTTTACACGTGTGTTGAGTGAAGGTCGAGACGTGTCAGGAGATCAAGGAGCTGGCACTCAAAGAAGTGAGCAGGGAGGTAATGCTTTACACGAGCATAACAAGACGTGCATGACAGCGTTTGCCTTTTGTGAGTTCTAGTAACACCATAAATAAGTCATCATCAGACTGAATGTTAACCCGTTTTTTGTTTAAATTTTATCTGCCTACTTTCAGCTCAAATATATGAAAATATCAGATGGGGAAAAACTAATGTCATAATGTGAATGTGCCATAATTTTTGGTAAGAGGTGATTTAGTTTCATTGTGATTTGACACTTATGTTGTAGATCAATGATATTATAAATAAAAAACTTTTTTACAAAAAAAAAACAACCAACTTCAAAAAAAAAAGAACTGCAAAGTGAAAAATAACTTTAATTTCGGAAGTCGGTGTCTTTGGATCTGTATTTTAGTTTTTTGCCACCGACTTCCGAAATTAAAGTTTTATTTTTATTTTTCACTTAGCAGTTTTTTTTTTAAGTCGGTTGTTTTTTTTTTTGTAAAAAAGTTTTTATTTTTCACTTTTTAGTGGGTCAGTTTGTAATTTATCTAAGTCACAATAGCCTAATGTTAACTGCTCATCGTCTTTTACAAAATATTGCTTTTCCCGATGCTGGGACGTTAATTGTTGAGTAATTCTCCTAGCAAGAACCAGAAGAACTGGAGCTGATGGTGAAGTCACCATCAGCTCCACTTCACCATGGGCATTGTGACGGACGAGCATAAATTGGTAATCGAATCGCAACCCGTGAAATACTTATTATTGAGTAGTTCCGATGCCCATTATGTGGGCTTCATCATCAGTTCCGCCTCACCAAATGGTGCTTTTCGAGAGCAAATGCACAAGTAGATTTTCATGGGATCCCCTTATCAGATTCTGGCTTGGTGACAATGCCACCCATCATCCCATTGTCACCTATCAAATAAAAAAAGAATTTTCAAAATCGGTCCAAAATTGACGGAAAAATCGATGCAAACATAAAAAAAATACGCGACGAACTGATAACCTCCTTTTTTTTTGAAAATTCGGTTAAAAAGAGGTAGATAGGTTATACACGCTCCGCAAGTGGCGCGTCATGTAATAGTTCAACATTGTGCCGTTTTTGAACATCGAATGTTGGTCAGGTAACCTATCTACGTCTTTTTACTTATAATATCATTGTTGTAGACATATAGAAAATCAGTTGACAATGCAACGGAGCGATACACAGCTCAGGCAATGACAGAGATTTTGAAACACCAATTTCCGCGCCGTATAATCTCCAGTATAATCTGATCTGATGGCGCCTTTGGGGCTTTTTGAAATTTTGCGTTTACAAACCAAAAACCCTTGGGGTCCGAGTGCTCATCGAGTATTTCGGGACATCGCCAAGCGGTTGGTCGACTCCACACGGGACCAGAGAGCTGGCCTATTTTTAGCCCAAAGAATTAGCATTGCCATCCAGCGTGGCAATGCCGCCAGTCTTTTGGGCACTTTTCCCACTGACAGCGATGCGGACGAATTTTTTGATGCCCTATGAGCTCTTTTTTTATTTTTTTTATACCTACTTGTACATAGTATAAATAATTTAATTTTACCATTGATTGTGTAAAATAATAAAGGAGATAATTAGAAAAAAAAAAAACCTTTCAAGACTTGAAAGCCAACATTGAACATGAAATCACCAAATTGGAGCCAGATTAATCCTTATGTGCATCAACTCAGGAGGTGGTCATTTGACCGATATAATTTATTCGACATAATGTCATCAAATCTTACACCTTCAATAATATTACCCCGAAAACAAGGCCCAATTTTTTTCATTTTCAACAAAATGGCAGCCTATTCACATTGTGACATTATTTTTGGCCCACATTTAGTTTCGACGGAACAGAATATCAATAACAACCTAATTATTTAGGATTTCCTTCGGTTATCGGTTTTTCCCGAGTTTTCCAAAGCTCTCCATTTTATTTCCAATAAGAAAACATCATTTTAAAAATATATCGTTTAACATTGTACCACTTTATCGGCCATAACAATACAATTTCACCGTTTAAGGTAAATAAAAATAACGTGTTTTTGACATTCATAACGATATTGTAGGTGAATGTGTAAGGGCCGCACCTGGGCCCGCCAACAATGGCCCCGCACAATACCCCGCGAAGTAAACTGAATAACTTTATTTAAGAACACAATAAACCACTTTTTACTAGAAAAGGTCTGAATTGTGTAATGCTATCGTGGGTCGGATAGGTGAAGAAAAAGAAAACAAAAAAACCTTGAGCAATTTTTTTGCGTATTTTAGAAGAAGTTCTAATAAAGTACTTACGTTCTATACAGTTGTTGAGTAGGTACATTACTTTCTTTAATTCCACGCTGGAATGCTTTTCGATCAATATTATTGGGCTTTCGATTACATCTTGAAGATATTAGGTAAATTGTATTAAAGAGATTTTAGTTTCTTGGTTATTTTATTTGATAGAGACAGTATGGGTTGTTATTAAACATTCCTACATTTATTTAAGGACGAAGCAAAGAATTTGTAACTCCTTCTGGCACGTATAGGCCCATTTTCCTCCATCCGTTGAGCTGTGCAATGATTTCTAGCCCAGTGCTCTTCAGTTTTACTACTCGCGGGGAAGTTGGGAAGAATCGACGTTACTTCGCCGATAGAGAGTTGAAGCGGAAAACAAAAGGCAATCGAGCACTTTTCACCTATTGGAAATACACCAGTAGCGAGGCAGGGCCATGACTGAGTTTCAGTTACAAGCGGGTATTTGATGGCGTTTCGATAAACATGGCTTTGACAAACTTTCAGTTAAATAGCACTGCACCACCATCCTTTCAGTAGGTACATTTTTTTAAATAGAATTAGGTAGTACGTTAATAAGTTGATGAAGAGATTTTTTTAATATTCCTCACGAAACTGTAAGAGTGTAGGTACCCTAAGGAAGGTTAAAAATATTTGACAATCTTAGCTCCAAGCGCAATGTTGCATAATATATTTTGTACTTAATAAGTGCCTTTTTTAAGTAAAACTATATTTTAACATAAACTATATTTCACTATTTATCTAAATAGATCTAAATAGATGATGTGACAGGTATTCTGTTGGTGATTTGAGGTTAGGTTCGAACATTCCCGTGAATTAAATGGAAATGAAAATTAGATTTCGCAACTCAGTTTCATTGCTCAGTATCGAGGTTGGACATGATCACGAAATGTTCCGATGCATTCAGTGGATTTCAATACCTACCTGGTTATTACCTACTCTACTCGGTTCGAAGTTCTGTTTTCCATTAGGATGGGTCTTATATTTAGCAAGCTTATCAAGGTGTTAATTTGTTAATAGTGATCTACATGTAAGAAATGTCAAACTTAAGTGGCGGAGGGCAAGGCACATTGCTCGCAGAACAGATGGCTGATGGGGCCGAAAGGTTCTGGAGTGGCGACCGCGTACTGGAAGACGTAACGCTGGAAGGCCTCCCACAATGTGGACCGATGACCTTGTGTAGGCCGCAGGAATCCGCTGGATGCGGGAAGCACAGAACAGATCGAAGTGGCGGTGCTTGGGGGAGGCCGATGTCCAACAGTGAATGTCTTTCGGCTGAAATAATGATGATGATGAATCTACACAGTGTACGGGACATTGCCACAAATGTTTACCATGAATTGAGCCCATGATTTAGAACAGAACTGCAGAATTCAGTACATGAAGCAGCAGAGTTGAAATTGTTAGTAGATTATTTTAAAAAAAAAAACAGTTGTTCCATACATTCTGATCGTGTAGGTATGGCACATCCATAATCAGACGTATAATGTTCCCACTCCTGGGACACAGGCCTCCTCTCTGAGAGTGGGTGTGGGCCGTAATCGCGCCACGCGAGCTTAGTGCAGGTTGGTAGATGTCACAATGTCTTCGAATTCTTGGTTCTAGGACATGTCAGTTTCCTCACGATGTTTTTCTTCATCGTTTTGAGAGCAGTGGTAATTAAATAAATTACGTACAAAATAATGTGCCTGTCTGGGTTCGAACACACGACCCACTCGTAAGTCCGGACGTTACCACTGGGCCACTACTGCTCCCAATGATTTTTGTAATAATCTACGAAAAATATCAACGTTGCTGGGTCTAGAATCATGTACAGAATTCATGGTAATGGTTTGTATAGTGAATGATTCGATCTAGAAAATTGATTCAAGTTATACGACCAAAGCTGTTTTTAAAAATTTGTTTTATTTTGTGTGTAAAGCCGTATTCTAAATCATCCCATAGTCTTTGCTTCATATTTCTTAGATACAAATCCTATTACACCATATAATATGAACTGGTCTCCAGACAAAGGGTCGTGACATCTTATGACTGAGGCTCGTTCGTCCACTTCATTAAGACATGAATTATGAATGGAGGGCATTAGCATCCGCCTGGAGAGTACGTAACTATGACCACCATTGTTATGCAGATTGTCGCCGGACGTCGGCGCACCACCACCCTCCAATATGAGATGTTTGCAAACAAATATACATCGATAATAACCGCTTGTTACTAATTGTTCTTGGGTATGCAAATTGTGATAGTTCTCTGTTGAAGTTTGAAAGCTCTTGTCTTGTTTAAGTGAAACTTGAGTAAAGAGTGAAGTGCATTGACACTGCTAGAGGGACTAATTTGTATTTGGAGTTTAGTAGTATGATTATAGGAGTCTTGTTGAGAGTCAGGAAGATAGTTTTACCGTAGGTTAAGATTATTTTTTTGTTCTTCTTCTTTTTTTGAACTTCATAAACGTTGCTGCATTAAATGCTGGCCGCTGGTTAATCACAAAAACAGCACTATACAGGGTGTAAGTGTAAACAGTGGCAACCTTTTAAGGGGTCACTGTACTCATCATTATTAACTACTTTTACTATGGACCAAGCCTGAAATCGCGAAAAAAATCAGCTGTTCAGTACATTTATGTTCCCATATTCGTAAAAATGTAGGGAACAGTAGATTTTTTTTTCGCGATTTCGGGTTTGGTCCCGTAGTATAAGTAGTTAATAATGATGAGTACAATGACCCCTGAAAAGGTTGACACTGTTTACACTTACACTCTGTATAATTTCTTTTAGTTCTTTTTAGTTCATCATGAAAATATTAAAAGCCGTTAACGATGTTAGAAACACCTTTGTTCAAAACCCAGAAAGATGCTTTAAACTGAACTGCAGACTCCAGTATAAGTTACGAAAATCGCCAACCAAGAATGAGTTTTCTGCTTTCCACAGTTAGAATAAACACTAGACACACCTTTATGTAGATAGTTCAGTGAGTTTACAGCACGATTTAATGTCAAAACGACCACATTAACATTTCGTATGCAGTGAAAGTCCCCTCTGTAACCTATATATTCCATTGAATGCGAAACTAGGTAACTTTTCGCAATAGTGAAAAGCTGCGCGGTTGAAACAAAGAGTTAGAAAAGTTGTTTCACAAAAACGTGCAGTTTACTTCAAATTTAACTTTACTGGATGATAGTGATACAACTGAAATATATGATGTGGTTCTAACAATAGTTTTGGTTCGGTATTGTTTTTGCATAGAAAAGAGGGTTACAACATACTTGTTGTATACACGAACACATTGCCTAATGATTTTAAGAATTTGATCAAAAGTGAATGTCCACTCTCTCAGACTAAATAAAAAACCAAGACATAGCGCTGCGAACAATACAGTGAAGCATGCGCAAAACTATACCTCGCTCTGTTCATACCCGCTCACACGCACGCATTTACACCAAACTAAAACTAAAATACACCTCACTAAGTGCACACATGTTTACGAAACCGGCCTCACGTCACTGTTGACAGCGCTATGTCTTGGTTTTTTATTTAGTCTGGGGTCACTCTAAAGTGTAATTATTAATTCACTGGAGTAAACTGACAGATGCTAATGTCACTTTGTAAAATAATGGTGCCATATTTATTGTAATAGTGATGCGTTCTTTTCGTTGTGCTTCAACCCATTCACACAAAGTCAATAGGAACATTATTTTATTGTAAAAAGTAATTAATTATAATATATACAGGGTGTAAGTGTAAACAGTGGCAATCTTTTAAGGGGTCATTGTACTCATCATTATGAACAACTTTTACTATGAGACCAAACCTGAAATCGGGAAAAAAAAATCTGCTGTTCAGTAGGTACATTTATGTTTGCCAAATTCGTCAAAATGTAGGGAACAGCAGATTTTTTTTCGCGATTCCAAGTTGGTCCTATTGTAAGTGTTGTCCATAATGATAAGTACAATGACCCCTTAAAAGATTGCCACTGTTTATACGTATACCCTGTAAGTATACCTACATAAGTTCAATGCATTTTCATTTAATTTTATATAATTCGCTTTTTGAAAGTCATCATCAATCAGCTTTTGTAGGTACTACTAATATTTTTATATCGATTAAACAGAACTTCTCTCTTCTTATTCATTTAGATAAAATAGTGTGATTTTATTTAGAACTTAACAAGAATGAATGAGCGAGTGATTGATGTCAATCTTCTTGTCACAACACTATTTTCTTATCATCAGAAAATGGTAACACCGTAAACGTCAGATTACTCCAGTGAATTAATAATTAGACTGTAGGTTTAATTTTCCCGTAACAACAACAAGTGAAATTTTTATCGTGCGTTGACTGTAATGGAAATATATATTTATACTTATATAAAAATGAATTCCTATTTCCCTTGGTCACGCCATAACTTGAGAACGGCTTGACCGGTTTGATTTTTTTTTTTTTGTTTTATTTTCCTCTTTATTGGGGTGGGGTGGTTTAAAAGAAAAGAAATTGAAATTTTGACAGGACAACGTCGGGCGGGTCAGCTAGTATATAAACAAAAATAACACACTTGTTGTTGGTACGGGAAAATTAAACGAAGAGCGAAATTCACTTTTAATTAATTCCCGTAAACCATGAATGTGTTCGTGTGAACAGTTATATCATCAACACACATTCAGTAGTTCTGGAAAAGCTTAAAAACCTGGAAGTATGGAAATTCTAAATAATATAATAATACCAGCCATTGCCACACTGCAGGGTTAAGGTCTCTTCTCATTGAGAGAAGGCACAAGCATTGACGACTGGGATCTTCTTCTCTTCTAAATAACGAATACATAGGTTACCTACTAGGAAGTCATGAGGGAGTAGGTTAGCTTTCGGATAGCGTGCGCCATCGTTGACCGCATGCTGTTGTTCTATGAAAATCTTTTTGAAAATAGAGGTGCGAATTCGTGAAAAAGTGAGTTCATTTTCGAATTAGGTTTTCTCACTTCAGTAAGGCTCGGGAACTTTACAGAATAGAACTACATGTGAGGTAGTGTGTAGAGACAAATCTGTATGTATAATAAAAGATGTGAAGAGGACGATTCGATCACGTGACGCAATATAACTTTACAATACAACCTTCTTCTGAAATTATATAGTGAGATTTTCTCACTCAAATCCCCACTATTGAATCATGGAAATAATCTTACAGGGGAATACAACTAAATCGAACAATACCGCACCTTTGTACCTCACGCATTATTTATGGGTCCCATAGGGGAAACGCAAAAACGTCACAAAAAGAGTCTATTCCCATCTATTAGGTACCTACACTGTATACGTGGGATGTCCCAGCACTTAAGATGCAAACTGTGACATCCAAATCGTGATACACAGGGGAGTTCCAGGGGACAGAAATGTACGTATCCGATATTGTGTTACCGGAACAAAGATCACTGAATGTCACCCGTGCGCCTAAACTTGGGCTTTGACGGACTGGACAAAGACTTCAAAGGGAACCTCAGTAAGGGTGTGCCATTAATAAAATGGTGACTTCTATGTGTCTGTGTCCTCTTTAGGACCATTGATATGTAGTAGGTAGGTGTACTTGAAAGCTTTTGAGTTGTTTGTAGAACAGGAAATGATGTGGTCCTAAATAGATTAAAAAGAGTTACCTTATTCTTTCATATGACTTTAACTTATGGAGTTTTTAAGACAGGGGTTCTCGAGCTCGTCTTCATTCACGGGTTGATTCTGCTATTCATGATTTAATTTTTTTCTTTTTCTCTAAAGACAGTTGCAGACTTTTTGCATTGACTGTTTTTTCTGCATATATTCAATATCGTCAACCAAAACCTTTATTTTAAAATCAGATTTATTTTAAATCTTTAACATGCTTTAAAATGGTATGATATTAGAAATATAAAATTAACATCCAGTATCGCACATTCGCTTTTAGTTACCATGAATTAATTTCAATGAAAATTCAGCACATTTCATCGTCTACGTATTACGTGACTACGGAACCACGGTTTCTACTAGGCAAGTTTCTATTCCACTAACATATATGGTACCTACGGTTGTCGCAATGAAAATAACAAAGCCTCAGGTAATTTCACTAATGCAAGTGGTTACACCCTATCTACATCGCACTTACAGAGGCTTCGCCCGAAGGTACCTATTAAGAGGGTCGACACACGGCCGGGATGTTGTCAGACCTTCCCCGGTATATTTTGACTAAGTGTTAATATTAAGGCGGTGGTAGATGGTTTGGAGTACGAATGGTCTAAGAAATTGGGAACCGTAGCAGTATTGTGTTAAAGCAATTACCTACCTATAATTAAACCTTACCTCTGCGTCACGTAGGTACCTAAATAGCGTCCAAAATTCGTAGTTACTAAGATTTGTGCAAACATAGGTTCATTTGAAAAGAGAGATAAACAATGTCAAAAGTTTTACTTCGTTTATATTTGTTTCGCAGGCAATATCATACATTTACATAAGGCCAATAAGTAAAGAAACACTGGCTGCACGATAGATACAATTACACAATCCTTTACCAGTTTCACAAATAAAAATATTAAACAACACATCCGCATAAAATATGACTACGAAACTTCCACTTAGTATTTTAGATACAGTTTACAAATTATTTCTCATAAATTCAACAATATTAAAAACGTTAACAATTTACAAAATTTTCCCTATATTTTATAGCATTTCAGATTTACATACATTTTCATTAATACAGCTATAAAATTTAATAGATAACAAATTATATAAATGAGCAAATAAAGTTCTAACGTTTATAACCGCTTAGCTACATTATATTATGTACATATACATTAACAGTTTATTATTTTAGATATACAATTATTATGACACTGAGTAGTTACATGCGCGCGCGACGCAACAAAAATGAACTTCGTATTTTAGTGAAAATTATTGTACAACAGCAAGAAAGTATTTTAGATTAACGTATTTCTGAAAAATAAAATTTATATAGTACACTCAAAACGTTAAAGTTCCAAAAGTAACGTAACATATAATTCAATAATATTATTTCCATACATTATTAAGCATTTACATTGTTAATACAAGCTGACATCTGATGAAATGCTAATGACTATTAAGTAGTTACACTTATTTACCGTTCGTTCACCGTTTGCTATAAAACGTACTATACTTAGTACCATAGTCTTTAACCTAAACGATAAACACCGTCTTACGTCCAATTAGTAAGACACAGACACTTCTAATTGCCGAACAATGCTGAGCCATGCACAATTTTAAGACAAGCTCACACAAAAGAATTAGTTCAATTATGTTATACGTGTGGGCGTGACGAATTACATTGTGATTATCTTGAAAGAAAGGTTGACAAAGTAGAAAATTGTTAAATTACCTGCTGATTTGGCTAGATTTTGTAAGTAGGAACAGTTGTATCAAGGGGTCAGTTATAAAGTGAAAATTATTGTTATTATAAAATACTTAATCCCTTGTTTTGAAACCATTTGGTGAATAAGGTCGTCCATCCTCATAGGATAATCAAATGACGGCGACGGATGTAAATAAAAGCGAATAGGTACTAACTGAGAGCAGTTTACGTGTAATATCTGAATTCAAATACGATATCCGTTAGTACAACCACTGAATATGCATTCACGGAAATACGTAGAACACGAATTCTGAATTTAAACACATGTAAGTAAATGCTCGCGGTCAGTAAGCACCCCTGCGCTTACGTGTAATAAAAAAACAAGGAGAAACTTTTCCGATTTTTTCCGAGTCTTAACTTTGCACATGGCTTTAAGTAAAAGTTTAGCATGTGGCGAGGGCTAAGGTCGTTATTAAAAAGGTAGCGCTCACGGTGAGGGCGGATGCGGCAGCGGCGGCTGGCCCGCCTCCGCCTAAGAAACCGGCATCCTCGTCTCTTGGGCCACCTTCTCGAAGCGGACCCTGGAGGCTGGAGCGGACGTCGTTTGTTTCTTCGATGGAGTAGTCGCGATCGTCGTCGTCGCGTTTTCGGTTTGGCAACTCCATTTCTGCATCGTGAATGGAAAAAGATTTTTAATATTCATTCACAATAATCGGTTGCCTAATTTTATGAAAAAATTGTTCCTTTGTCTGCGTCGATGATGCAATAACAAGTTATCTTCGAGTTATCTTTGGGCCATAGTTACATGAAGGGTCAATAATATTATTATACATGATAGAAACTTGGAAAGCATCATTTCTCCTTTTGTCTCTAATTTAAACTTAGACCATAGACACTGATATTCTGCCCACAATAACCCAAACTATCTTTGGAACATGATTGGACACACGACATGCAACATAGTCCGTAGCTTACATTCGCTTCTTGCGATACAAAGTTCCATTGACAATACAAAGACAGTATGGCGCCTCCTTTGTCCAAGACTTACCGTATAACCTAATGTTGCCTTCGGCGTCGCCTATAGAGTTCTTGGATATGCACTTGTACCCTCCGAGGTCATTCCTCTGGATGTTTCGGATAACGAGACGCATCTGCACGCTGTATGCAGAACTGTTGATCTCAGTCATCTGGTATTTGTCGTTTGAAATTATCATTTCACCTGGAAAAGAAAGATACATCACTTTCTTGCGGAGAAAGGGTACAATGCGAACCACGGAAGATGAGACTTGACACACCACGTAGTTTGACTTGCGCCGAAGATTATAATACTCTGATTCTGATTATTCTGATTTATAGGTCTCTTTAGCGGTATGAGGTCTGAGATGGGAAGGGACCGGTCGTCATCGGGGCGGTGAAAGACCGCGGGAGACGCGATACTGCGCTTGTCAAGTCTCATCTTTCGTGGCATGCATTATATCAATTGTAAAGACAAATACTGGGTATAAAGATAAGGACTCTTTGTATGATACCTAGCTATTATATTGATGCATGAAAATAATTTGACACTCAGTAGGTAGTAGTCAACATAATAGTAATAACTGGTTCAATTTACTAAGATAGTAAGACCCTTTGTAGGTACACGACACACGTTTTTCTTGCAGTGTAAAACTACGGTTTATTCCACGTAGGCAAGGTAGTCAGTGTTATAAGGATTATTATGGAAGCTTTTTCACAGACACGTTTTTTCTACGGCGCGGTTTCTACACCGTTCCGTGTACAAAGGGGCTCAGATAATGTGTCGGTTTTTATTGACGGGGTATGATCACCCTTAAATTGTCAGTCATTAAATGAGTTTGAATGGACCCATCAAAATTAAATTAAGAATGTTTTACACCCCATAAACTATCTTGTACCATTAACTATTAATTATGCTCACATAGCGCCAAAGTGTTTGGTTTCAGTTGATACAGTCATTTGTTTCAGCGCCCTTTATTCGATAGGCAGAAGCCTTTCCGTCCATTTATATTCGGCCACTTCCGACCATTGTCCGCCCGATATCGAATTGAAATATTGTTTCGGCATGTCGTGTGCGGAACAATACACTATATGCTCACATAATGTATCTACTTTGCAGTATGTGCTAACAGTAGAGCATTCAGTTAAAATAATATTCAATTTCATCCCATCCCATGTTGCAATGTCAACAAGCAAATGTTGATTTTGGGGCAAGTGTTAACATTATTCGTTCGTGTTCAATTTGTCAGTCAAAAAGCTTAATGTGCTTCACAAAACAATAGTAATTACAAGGATAAACTGCCGCTTTGCGATTGTTAATCCATTAATAGTGGTGTGTGTCGCGACTGAATCATGGTTTGGGGGACATGTTGTTTGCCAATCAAAATGTGGGGCCATGTTATGAATATTGGCTATTCATTTGTTCTGTATTTTAGTGCTGATTTCCTATTCAGTGTGATGCGAATCGAAATTTCTATGTTATTAGTATGGTTCGCGATTGCGATCATAAATGGAGTAGGTGCCCTGTGTGTTTTCTGTTTTTCTTTGATACACGTATTAAAGGGTCAGGCCACATGGCATCAGCAACCTCGTTTTTAATAATTATTTTATTATTTGCATAAAATAACTATAACATAGTGAAATTTAATCTAATATTATAAATAGAAAGATTTGATTTTTGTATGTTTGTTTGTTACGCTTTGAGGGCTAAACGGCTGAACCGATTTTGATGAATTTTGATAAGGGGATACTTTAAACCCTAGGAAAGGACATAACATGGAGGAGAAGCCGCGGGCGAAAGCTAATCTAAAATTAAAAAAAAATATATATATATAAACATCCCGAATTGATAACCTCCTCCTTTTTCAGAAGTCGGTTAATTATTTTAAACGTTCAAGTTTAAGTAAAGTTTAAAATAGGGATCCTTCACCCCTTAGGTCAATGATATCGAAAAAGTGTTGAATAAAAAATAAAGTCATTCTACGGGATTTGCGCCTAGAAATCCGTGAATCCAGCGTAAATAATCGGTGTGCGAATCTAAACACAGTCAACGCAACGTTTTGAATAATAGAAACGATGCGCGCTAGTGTGTTTTGATCTGCGCTGTTCAAATACCTATTGTACTAGGTACAAATTTATATTTTTTCTATCTATTCGTAATGGATATTCGCTGAATGTTGAAAATATCATTGAACTTGCTATCAAATAAACATTCAAACGGATTTCTTAAGGAATTGTAAAGGAGAAAGGCATTCTTCAGTTCTTTTCAATCTATGAAAGCATATTTGTTGGTATTATTTACCTACACGTATGAAACTACTGAAACCTTGTCTCCAAGAAAGTTCTATTGGAAACTTCCATAATTTTTCTAATTTATAATGTTTATTATAAGCAAGAATTTTATTTGTACTTTTTATGTTACAGGTGGGTTACCCTTTGCATCGTACCTAAATAAAGCCTGTTAATAAAATTTGCTGTATTTCTAAAATATCGTGGTATATTAGTTGAGAAAAAACATTGTTATTGAAACTTGAAGAAAAATTCAAAATGTGTGAGTATATTCTGTGTACAGCGATTCCGTTGAATATTTGTCGTAAGCTACATTATTACCGTAGCGGGTCGCGATGCCTCGCTCGTTCAACATTAAAAATTGCTTGCATTCTTCTTGCGTCGCTTATTTTGTGGCCGACATTTTTTATTTTTTATTGCCAACCAGTGACCATGGCTTTCTGGTATGAAATTGAAAAGGTTAGAGGCATTTTTACCCGACTATGGCGAAGCAAAAAGGAGCGTTATGGTTTTGACCGGTATGTATGTATGTATAATGTTTGTATGTATGTTTGTATGTATGTATATTTCTGTTCCCTCATAACTTCTAAACTACTTGTCATAATTTGACATATGAGGTAACGTTGGAACCGTTTTGATTTGATCGTCCGCTGGCTATGTGACGTCACATTAAATTGAATATTTAGCACAGACAAATTCAAAATCCGGAGTCACAAGTCATGTTAGGGCATGGATCGAACAGATTACGTGTGACTCCGGATTTTTAATTTGTCTGTCTTTTTCAAATTTCAGATGAGAATATTTTCTTGTTTCTTACTTTTTAAAGCGTGAGTTTTCGAACTTTTTTTTTTTTATAGAACACTTTCTTGTATTGTATCCTGTTGTGTAGGAATTTGGTTAGAAATCGGAATTACGATGTTTTTCGTTTGAAAAACAAAGCCGATAGTATGTCACTCGTTTGTATAGAGGATTATTGGATCATAGCAAATGGTAAGCCCGGTTTGTGTGTTATATTGTAAATGTTATGTTTTCATAAAGTTTATTTGGAAAACAGAAGTACCTACAGTAAGATTTTCAATCATAGATTTTCATCATCGTAGCTAGTTACTTATGAATGAAAAACAATAATTTAAAATAACCCTGTATAATTATTTTACAGGGTTATTTTAAATTGGTAAGCTAAACGAAGGAGACTCGATGGGTATCAAAACATAAGTTAATTTGATGTTTTTTCTGTTCAGTATAATGTTGTCAAAAATTAACAGTTTAAAAAATAGTTTTTTAGGGTTCCGTACCTCAAAAGGAAAATACGGAACCCTTATAGGATCACTTGTTTGTCCGTCTGTCTGTCTGTATATCAAATACGTAGGTCTATGGTCCCTTGGAGTTCTAAAAAGATCAAACTTCTAAGTCAACGCAATAAAAAATACGGCCATTTATGTGACATTTTTTGATACTCGCAAGTAAATCAAAACCTATAGGGTACTTCCCGCCGTCCTAGAATCATGAAATTTGGCAAAAAGCATGCAAAGTCTCACAACACAAATATAGGAAAAAGTCCGAAAATTGTTAATTTGTAATTCTATCATATAAAAAAATATTTTACAAGACTCTAAAACCCTTTTCTGAGGAACGCATACAGCTATCAAATTGAAATCAATATAAAATACGTAGGTCTATAGTCTCTTGAAGTACTAAAAAACTCAAGCTTCTAAGTCAACGCAATAGAAAAATACGACCATTTTGCGACACATTTTGATACTCGCAACTGTCGCAAGTAGGTATCAAAACCTTTAGGTTACTTTCCGTTGACCTAGAATAATGAAATTTGGCAAGAAGCAAGGTCTCCCAGCACAAGTAAAGGAAAAAGTCCGAAAATTGTGAATTTGTAATTTTATTACATATTTTTTTTTTTTTTTGATATCCAAAGTTAAGTTTGTTTTTGGGATAAATTCTTTTCAACTACGGCACCCTTCATTGTGAGTGGTCCCACACGCACTTGGCCGGTTTTTTTTTTGTGTAAACTTCACAGACGTGATGAGTATCGATATCTAAACACGATGAAACGTAAAAAAAACGATTTTTTCAACTCGTAACAACACTAATAGCGGTCGTTGATCTCCCAAAAAAAAGACATCAAATCTTTAAATTTTTTGTTTTGTCGTGTTTCGATATCAATCTCTACGCGACTGCGGAGTTTAGCTAGCCAATTTAAAATAACCCTGTATGTAAATTTAGTCTTCACTAGCTTTTGTTAGCGGCTTCGCCTCGCTCTCGCTCGCGGGCGAAGCCGCGGTCAAAAGCTAGTATAAAATAGATGTGGTCAAACAAAGTTTACCTTCGTGACAGGATACACTGACCAATGCATAAAGCTTAACTCTTGGTACCTATATTATCACAAATTCTCTCTTTCTCTTATTCAATATTCAGTGACTATCGACTTCGCAGTAATAAAACGCGGTGAGTTCGACGTCGCCGCCGACTTGATGTGATCGTTAATCACGCCATAAGACGGTGGCTATATTACACACTGGTATACCCCCCAACGACGACGGTTGATCTTAGTTCAATTGACGGGGGGCTTCATTTGAGTGTTAAACTTTATTACTGCTTTCGAATATGCTTATTCTAAACCGCCGTTTACACGGTGCAAGTTTCTGGAACGTTCAAGAGCAATAATTGCATGCCATAAAGCACGTTCAAGTTTTTTGACATTAAAGAACTGCATGAAGTGTGCGATTCCATAAAATGACATGTACAATAATTGAATGCAAGTTTTGCCATTCAATAAAATCGCATGCGCCTTACACCAGGTAATAAAATTTACAGGCGATTATTGCATGCAAGTTTTGCCTAGTAATGATCGCTTCTCAAGATATTTTTCAAGTGGTTCTTGATTTGATTTCTTGCCTCAAAATAGCAACAACAATTACCACACCCTTACTCACCGCACTCATATTTTAATGACAGCACAAATGTCAGATCATGCCAGAATTGAATGCGATTTTATTATACGAGCAATTATTGTATGTGCTGTGCGATTTTCTTGCTTATACCAGTTTTGAAAGTTGCCCGTATCATGCAACGATATTGTACGTGTCGTTTAGACGGTATCAGATATTTGCCTTCAAGTTTATAGTATGCCACAGGCAATAAACTGGCGCTGTGTAAATGGAGCTTAAGTGATTATACAATCAGGGAAATTCATTGTTAAGGAAGTCGAAGTCGACGTCAAATTGCCATGTTGTAGCCATTCCATACAACTGTCAAAGAATGACAATTGTGATTTGAACGTACTTATGGCTAGTTTACACAGTGCGAGCTAGCGTGCGATTCAGCCTACCGAGTAGCTGCAGTGCAGCAATTCATACTTGCAAGTTGGATAGTAGCTCGCAGCCGAGTAAATTCTACATTTTTTGTTTTCACATGGTGACCATCACTCGCATTGCAGAGCTCGCACATCACAAGCATCGTTCGGACGCTTTCGGCAGTAGCTCGCCCGTCAGTCGCAAGTAGATCCTGTGTAATCTTTTTAATCACACAACTCGCAAGAGACTAGACAGCTCCTCTCACAATGAAAACAGCCAAGGCAAGCCGAGCAACTAATCAGCAGCTCGCACTGTGTAAACCAGCGGACATTTTAAGTTGGTTGCTTAACAATTAATTTACCTGACTTTACATTTTATGTTTCGCACCTGTCTAGCATAGAATATAATACTCTTTATTATGTAAACCATAAACATGTAAGAAATTTACATAGGTTGACACAACGGGTGGCCTTATCGCTAAAAGCGATCTTATAAGACAACCTTTGGATGAATTAAAGGGAGAAAGGAGAGAAATGCTGCAGGTAGTGTGTGGCGTACCATTTATATATACAATAAATACATGCATACTTACATAAAGCGTATACTTATCACATACATACAGACACAGTTACATAGCTTGGATTTTTAACTTGCTTGCTGTACTATTGAGTGGAAATCCATAGGAAAAAAAATACACACATAGCGTACCTAAATTTATTTACGTAATTTATGGCGTAAATTATTTGTTCAATGAATTACGAATTAATGAATTAATTATCCCTATTATGCACGGTGAGAGGTCTTACTTAGGTCTTGGAAGATAGTTTTACGAGACTAGTGAAAAGTGAATGTGTGTTTGAGGTCTAATCAAGATGGATGAGACCAAATACACACGGTCCGATTGAATTACCTGTGGCATACCATAAGTTTAGCAGTAGTAAAAGTTGCATCTGAAGGCTCCCGGAGACAGGCACGGCTTGACGGTGCGACGCGATTCTGGTAGAATAATTTCCAAAAAGTTTTCATAGAAAATGTTCTACAAGAGTCGCGTCACACTGTTGTTCACACCTGTCTGCGGGAGCTTTAACAGTGTTTAGATTAAAGCTCCATTTACACGGCGCGAGTTTATTGCCTGTGGCATACCATAAAATTGAAGGGCAAATATCTGGCACCGTCTAAACAACACGCACAATATTGTTGCGCGATACGGGCAACTTTCAAAACTGGTATAAGCATGTACAATAAAATCGCACAGCACATACAATAATTGCTTGTATAATAAAATCGCATTCAATTCTGGCATGATCTGACATTTGTGCTGTCATTGAAATATGAGTGCGGTGAGTGACGGTGTGGTAATCGTTGTTGCTATTTTGAGGTAAGAAATCAAATCAAGAACAACTTGAAAAATATCTTGAGAAGACTTTCAATAAAATTAAATGAAATATCATTTCTAGGCAAAACTTGCGTGCAATAATCGCCTGTCAATTTTATTGCCTGGTGTAAGTCGCATGCGATTTTATTGAATGGAAAAACTTGCATTCAATTATTGTACATGTCATTTTATGGAATCTCACGCGTGTAAACACTTCATGCAATTCTTGAATGTCAAAAAACTTGAACGTGCTTTATGGCATGCAATTATTGCTCTTGAACGTTTCAGAAACTTGCACCGTGTAAACGGCGCTTTAGACGATGCAAGTCCATCGTTGCTTAAATTTTATTGTATACCACAAGCAACAAACTTGCATCATGGGATACAACTTGGCTCCTGATATACAAGTATCTTTTTACTTAGTTCAGGAGCCAGCTGTTCAACCTTATTTTGACCACCACTTACAATCATGTTTACTGTATGACTAACTTCATGTGTTTCTCTTTGTACAATAAACTTATTATTTATTTTACTATCATGGTGAATTTGGCTTAAAGGTGAAAAAGTCGTTCCTTTATTAACTGCATTTGAGTTTCAGTATACACTTAATTCCTTAGAGAAAACGTACCCAAACAATAATACGTTGAAAAAAACAATACCAAAGGAATGTAAACAAAGCATCTTCATGATTATATATTATTCCCCCGCGAAGGGTAAAGGTGTCGCTGTAATCGTGAAATGGCATTAATTTATTACTGGGGTGAGTTCATTGCATTAGTTTAGTTCGAAATAAACTTTATTTAAGTATTTATACCTACGCTATTACATCTGTGACATCAGCCATTTTGGTTCTGTGGTAAGATCTGTGTAACTGTTTTTAAACTTTAAATTAGATATGAGGGAAATTTTAACCTTAAAATTTTTGTTCTGAATAGTTGATGTGTTGGCCATAATTGTATGTTCTAAGATGACACAAACTTTTCTGGGTGTTCCTTTTTTGTTAACATTAAAAACAACGGTTAAATAAATGATAGTTGCCTAGGTGAGTGACTAGGTACCGCTTTCTTCCGACTAAGCGTTTTCAAGCTTCAATAATTTGTACCTAACATGTTACGACCTCAAATTCTATAAGTTACGCAAAGCATAGACGACTAAATCAAAAGCATAAATTATTATCCTTAATTATTGTCCTAGATTGTTCTGGACCGAACTGAAATTGGGGCTTGAACACTAGCGCACTATTACTCCTGAGGCGCTATCATATGTTAGAACTCAACGCATTACTGTTGTATTATTGCTCAGCAAATGGTAGCAAAACATCAAATGTTATTACTGCTCCGAACATAGTTTAACTAGTAAGATTGAGAATAAATCTTTACTAATACATGATTATTACAAGTAAACTTGGTAATTGCAATGTACAAAAGATGTTATTACTTAATAATACCTATCGTTGAGCCATCAAATTCGATTGAGTAATACTTATATATATTTTAATTACAGAAATTGATGGATAAAAACGATAAGGTTTGCTCATTGAAATGGCGCTATAATGTCGCGGCGGGGTACCGCATATGTAGATAGTCAATCAAGTGAAGGGTCTGACTTACTTATGCGGTACCCCGCCGTGACATTATAGCGCCATTTCAATGAGCAAACCTTATCGTGCCATCCATCAATTTCTGTAATTAAAATATATACAAGTATTACTCAATCGAATTTGATGGCTCAACGATAGGTATTATTATTGACTTTTTAAATGTTCGCTTTTCTTTTTGCGTTGGGGTTTTTTTAATTTTTCAATTTAATTTTTATTTTAACATTTTTAAACTTTTTAAACAATTTAAAAATATAGAAATGCATTGTTATTACTGCAGAATGTTAAATTTCTCAGCGCATAACATTAACTTATCCTGATGCCACCATCGTACTGCAAATAGAATTAAATACTGATCAAAACGAATCCAAACACGACATATCTGCTATTATTGTACCAAGAGTATTCTAGTGTGCTGGATATCCTGGCTGCAGCATCAGCACATCGTGTTGCCACTGTTTCATTGTATGTAGAATCAAATACTAATCAAAACGAATCCAAACACGACATATCTGCTATTACTTTTTCAAGAGTGTTCTAGTGTGCTGGACATCCTGGCTGCAGCATCAGCTCATCGTGTTGCCACCATTACATTGTGTGTAGAATCAAATACTGATGTAAATTAATCCAAACACGACATATCTGCTATAATTTTTTCAAGAGTGTAGGTATCAGACCAAGAATTCCATAATTTTGCATAGATAGATAGCATACATGGATGTTTCAAATTTTAGGTCACACTAAGGTTTGAAAGTAAATTAAATACCCATTACGCGTCTAAGATCCCTACCGCAGCTAACAAATGAGCGGATAACTTGGAAACGGCTGAACCGATTTTGATAAAACATGTCTAAGAACCATCGCTGGAAAACCTGCTTTCAAATAAAAAAACCGCATCCAAATCAGTCCACCCGTTTAAGAGCTACGGTGCCACAGACAGACACACAGACACACACAAACAAACGCACATAGCGGTAAAACTTATAACACCCCTCTTTTTGCGTCGGGAGTTAATTAAAATGATTGTTTACCTAAATATTTTTGACAATAACATTGAAGTTATTTGCTTATCAGGATAATTAATTCAATTGAACTACACAATAACTTTAAGTAATACACTAATAGCAACACGATCACAATAGCTTCATTAATAACTGCGGTCAAAGCCGAAGACATCAAGATCTGTCAAGAGACGTGGCTTTGGCGCTTGGGCCGGCAGACCACAAATCTGCGGCGACCGGCCCGCTCTGATGCAACTGACACCTCCACGGTGGCCAGCCGCCGCTGACACGCCCTCTTTTGTTTATTGTTGACAACTTTGTTAATTAATTGTCAGTTTATAGCATTCAATTGAAGGCGTATCGAATGGTAATGAATGGACGATGATGTTGAGAAGTTGAAGTGAAGATTAATTGTGAATTTCGTTGGATAGTTTTGTTTTGCTGGTTTGCAATGATACCTATTGTTTCTGTATTTGTGTAATGTTTTTGGCTTATTTATCTTTTTGGTTTATGCCAATCATCGAAAAAGAGAACGCGTCTGTCTACTTTGTAACAATACAAAGACTACATTCATCGCAGAATATAAACGGACAATTATATAAATTGAAACGAAAAAGTTTCGTTAAAAGCGCCATCGAAAAATAACCTGTACATCACGACAATAAAGTAAGCAATTTTATTTAAATAAAACCCGATTGAAATTACAACAAAAAGTTGTCGCAAGGCCTGGCTGCGAATGGCGGACACACCCATTCCATGTCCGGTGCGGCCGGCGCGCCGCTTGTCCCATCTCGTCACGCCCGTGTATTACCTAATTTAATTTGTAGTCCCCGCAATTTATGGGCCGCAGAAGAGCCGTCTACCCCCTCTGTTTGTTAGTAACGGTCCAGACATATGTGCCGTACGTCACTTTAGCATTTGATTGTTAATTGCTTTAAAACTTTGGGCACTACACAGGGTGTTAACGACTCAAAAAAATCATAAAGTTTGAGGCTGGCATATCTAAAATTCGCAATTTGCATTAAAAATCCAATAAAAATACTCTTTATCGTTATGCATGCACAAAAAATATTGAATATTATCGAAATAATGAATATTAATATGCCGTAATGAATATTTAAATGTGCAAATGCGTGAGGGAGAGATCAAAAGCGTGAACCTCGAAATGCGATCTTTTGGAAAATGTTTTTGCATAGTTAATAAAAATTAAGTAAGTATTGTCTATGTTTTTGGGATGTGATTTTTACTCGCTACGTGTTTTCATTCGGTTGGGATGGACAACTAAAACTGCATAAATCCGGGGAGGTTTATAGTTTCGGCGAGTAATATTTGAAATTGAATTTAGATTTGTACGAATATTGTGGTACGTACACGTACGTGAGAGTAAATATTGTGACTGTAGCCTAAAGCAATTTGAAGCGGGCGGGCCAGCGGTCTTTGTTGCATATCGGGCGGTAATAGAATTTGGTCCGCTTTTTGCGCGGGTGGTCGCTCCGACCGCGTAATAGCGAGCTCGGTTGCCTTTGTAACTGCATCTAAATCTGCCTGCACTATGCGTCGGGCTGGTTAGGGTATAACCAATTATTTCGTAGTACCTCCTACTCCAATATGTTGGGGATTTGTGGCGTGTTCATTTCTTTTGAAGACGTCGAGGAAGATGACAGTGTTATGAAATGTGAGTTGTGTTTTTTTTTGTGTGAGTTTTATAAAGGTTTCATGTTTTATATTACCTATTACAGTATCCAGGAATCAGAGTACCTATCAGATAATAATGGCATCAATTAAAGTTACATTTCTGTATAAGAAAATCTAAAGTGTTTAGAGCTAGGTCGGTAATACCTGAAGATTCTCACCGTGTTCTATGCAATTAGACAAAATTAGGCACTGTTCTAAACTAAATTCCTATGAATGTGAAACTTCGAATAGACAATTGCATGCGGAAACTTACGCCTATGCTCAGAATAGATGAACTGGCGTGAGTTATTATAAGTGAAATAATGATTTATAATATTTATTTTATATATTAGAGATGGGTCTTTTTACAACATGTAATGTAATAAAAAGTTTGCATTTCCTTAATTTTTTGTTTATTCTGTCTGTCCATTTGCCAATTTTCTAGATTATGTTAAAAACCACGATAAACAGGTCTTGTTCGGCCACATCTGTTCAATTCTTATTAAAAATCAACAAAAAATCCTTTCGAAATCTCAATTTCCATGCGTCTAACTTTCAGCAAACTGCGACTGCACTCGCATTGGACCGCATAAACTGTTCGATTAGACCGACAAAAAATATAAGTTTAAATACCGCATTGCGAAAAAGTTTTGTTCGTTTTATCGGGCTTTGGTCGAGGACCGTTCACACATGTCGCGGCATGCGGTGCGGTGGCGGGCGGCAGATGACTGCGAACGGCACAGGACGGCACAGGACGGCACTGGACGGTGCAGGACGGCCCGCAACCCGTAAATCCATTCCTAACTCGACTTTAGTGGCCGGCCGTTGTCCGCTGACCGTGCCGGCTGTTTGTTGCAACGCATTATCCACTTGAAAACTAGCGCTTCGACTGAAACGTATTTCGGCATGTTGGATTCCAATTGCGTTGGCCTGACTTCAACGCGATAAAAGTGAAAAATAATATTTATCACTTTTTTTGTAGTGAAGACTTCTTTAGGCGCGTTGAGCGATTTTTGGTCGAGGAAAATCTTATGGGTTCGCGTACCCCGTCACCGAGACACCACGACATGTTTTGCATAGTTTTACGTTTAAATTTTCACTTCTGTCGGCAGTCTCCATACTGCCTATTTTTTTAATTTCAGTGTTTTTGCTTTCTGTCTCGACTAATGTCATTTTGCTGCATCTCTATTTGATAAACATTGCAAAATTATACAAATGCCAGCACTGCATTGTCAGTTTTATGAATATTTGTATTTACGACGGCGTGCGCGGGCGTTGGGTCAGTTTTGTTAAAGTCACGACATAATCTCTCGCATTTCATCTTTATTTCCTTCATCTACATACGTAAAACAAACGTAAAGTAAATATTGAGTTTATCTCTGGTACATCTCCCTTCGCTTCTCTCAGAGTGCTTTTGTCCATCTGTCACCCAAGCACTAAATAAGCAACTTTTATCCTGAGGGTGTCATTTTAATGAGAAATAATGAAGTTGCCGACCTCTCTGATGTTTTGTTAGGTTAAGAGCCTTATTTGTATTAGTTAGCACGTGTTTTTATACCGGTGTTTCACAGGCTTATATTTCACTGTGTCCAATTTAGTTCGCTTTTTGACGGTCGGCTATTTATGTTAACCGGCCGACTTAATAATGCTGAAATGGTTTTTTGAGTCGTTATTTCTACAAATAGTAACCATAGTATAAAAGTGTGAAACAGAGTACTGCTACGCCAAAAAGGCGTATTTATTTAACCCAGTAAGGTTGAATTAACTAGCGTGGACAAAGTAAATAACTTTATTGTTGAATCAATCAGAAACAGGCGGGGTTTCGAAAACCGATGTTTCATTGGTTTTTCTATGAAAACCGAATTACCTTAATCCTAGACGATAAACAATGTCCATTTATTAATTCGTAGCAAAGCAATATTTCACGTTGTCATCGTCGCTATAATTATGAGGTCGTTAATAAGCCGTAACATAGGCGCCATATAATCAAAGTAAAATAAATCTTTGCGAAATGAAAAACGGACATGAAATAACCGCATATTTTTTCCCTTTAAATACGTCCATAAAAAGGCAATAACTTGTAAGCAAGCACTAGCCCCGTGGCCTGTCAAAGAGGATAGTAGGAACATGAATAACGGTCCTTTTAATGACTGCTTTAACGCTTTCAATGTGCTTTATGAATAATGAAATTAGTTGCTTATTCCGTTCTCGAGGTTCGTGCTTAGTACTTAATAGAGTTTATGAGTTGCGTCACTCGTAAACATCTTTAGAACACAATCAGAGATTATACTAATTATAGCTTGCGTTAACTGATTCTGGAAAGTGATAAACAAAGCGTGAAATAAGGGAAAAACGGATCGATCACTTTATACTTTCGATCTCTTTTTTTTATTGGTAAATGCGTTTAGTAGTTTTTGATTATAACAAACACATTATCTATGGGTAAAGTGTCTTCTCATACACAGAAAAAATTAGGATTAATACCTTGTTTGCTTTCTACGAGTTGGCAATTTTAGACACTTAAAACCGGGTTTCCTATATTGATGCGTTCTGTCACCATAAGTAAGGTTGTCATGGCATCTTTTGTTCGCGATGCTGAAATGGACTGGGCGGGCCACACCTACAGGATGCATCAGGACAGATGAGACAGGGTCGTCACGCAGTGGGTGCCTGAAGACGGGCGTCGTCACCGAGGCAGCCTAAGAAACGAACCTGCACTTGTTCTTGAAGGATTGGCCAAAAAGTTAACAGACAAAGATGAATAAAAAAGTATGGGCCAGACTTTTGCCCAGCAGCGAGAAAGCATAGCTATGATGTTAAATGTCTACTTCTTTATTGAACCTTTCTGCCTTGCCAATTCCTTGGACTATTTTATCGAGTGTTGGTTCCTTTTAGTCAAATATCCCGCCCTCCATCTTTCTTGTCTTGACTCTTCAATATGTAGGACAAAGTTAGCAGACTAATGTTGAGTGTTTCTTTGTAGTCCCCACTACTTTGTGCTAAAGTCTCCTTGGTGTCTGCCCAAGTTTGGACACCATAAAACTAGTCACCAAGAGATTTATTCAAGCTTCTTAAACTTTGCTTTTTGGGAGTATTTTATGCTTTTTATGTTTCAGTTCGGACTTTTATTCATAATTTTATGTATATGTTTTTGTGTGTGTTTTGTGTATTGTGCAATTTAAACTTAATGGCGGCTCGGAAGTTAGCTGCGAATGCAGACCGTAGAGGTACAGTCAAGTCGACAATAATTTTGGCTCCATTTAGTAACGCTCGATTAAGTTTTTTACTAAGATTTTTTTAAGATTTAGCTCTTTTAAGTTTGAATCGAACTCGGAGAAACTAGATACACTGTAAGTACTATTCTGACTTGCAGCGCCCGGCCGCTATAGTAACGCTTCTATAACAGATTATGATCATCTTGTTCACAGGATTTTGTTTTTAAATTGGTCAGATGAAAGTTTCCTCAATGGTGCGTATGAACACCTCTTATGAGAATCTTCTATTAAGTAGTAGGTATTCAACTTATAAAGTGGGTGTCGTATTTTTCGGAAAAAATGGTTTTTCTTTTTCAGCCGTGGGTGTTGTAAAGGTCGGGTCATTGCGATAACCAATCTGACTAAAATTACGTCTGGAGTTTAAAACAGACTGTGACCATTGAGTTTGTTTCGGTCTATCTTAAAGTTTAGTCAGTTAGGAAACACCGAACTCATCTAGTTTTAAAAAACATAAGTTATTTTTGACGTCTGAAAGTATTTGTACAAACCTACTACAGAAATATAATTATTTATCACTACTGCTGACTGCGACTTCGTCCGCGTGAAATTTCTTGCTCCCCCGAACCACCTCGTCGCATAGCATTGCCTGCCCGCGTTACTACTTTGTTTTCGCGTAGCGTTATTTTCGCCTTTTTTTATTTTAGCTTGGCACGTAAAGGTTCTAGAGAGATGCTAAATATGCCTATAACCTTCATTAAGATTTGGGGTATAAAATGCAAAAAGAATTTTCAAAGTCCGACTGTTAGTTCCAGAGATTAGCACGTTCGTTCACCGTATCCCCTTCCCGCTAACCTCTCCCTGCCCTTATCACGCACTCTCACACCCCCTTCACGACTTCCCCTTTCCCTTCTCCCCCTCACCACCCCGTCCCATCCCTTTCACCAACCTCTCCCCACCCCTCCCCCTCACCATCCTTTCCTCTCCTCACCCACCCGTGCCCCTATTCCCCTCCCCTTTCCCTCCTCACCAGCCCCACTCCCTCTCCCCCTCTTTAAAATCCTCCCTTGAAAAATGTACTACCTCTTTTCACACCCTTATGGGTAGATTTTCGAAAAACCCACGTTATTCATCATTTTTGGTCTCAAGTATAAAAATAAGGCAGCGCGACGTTGAACGGAACCCGTATGTCATTTTAATACTCGTGATAACTTCGAAATTAAATGTCCAATTCGATTGAATTAATAAGTTTTTTACTGCTACATAAATACCCTTGATAATAAAACTATTTATTTGAATAAGAATTAATACTACCATACGAATGTAACCAACTTTAGTTTCTAACGGCAATCAATTAAATTTTAGTACACAAAAGCTGCTATTGTGACTTAACTATGGTAGTTAGATATATTGTCTCGCGGACTTTTTTGAAGGTAATAATGAGTACTTTAATCATGTAGTACATACTTTTTATGTATCATCAATAGTTTTCTCAGCGCATGCCAAATAATGAATTTTATAGGAAAAATTTTGCTACTTTGGGTTACATTATTGCAATTTTCTTAAGGATCCCTAATTTTTTGTAATAAATATAACCTAGATGTTACTCAAGGTGAATGTAGCTTTCTAATGGTGAAAGAATTTTTGAAATCGGCGCAGGAGTTTTTGAGAAAAATACAAATATTTCCTCTTTATGATATTAGTCTAGATAATATACAGTGAAATAAGTGATAGCTTTGATTTCCACATCAGATGTTTCTGATCTTCGATTTTTATAAGTCAACAGGAAATGCCCATCACACCGAACAACTTTTGCTAAGACGTCATTCATAGATGTGTTATGGTGTAGCTGGGCTCTTGGAGTTCCACATCAGGTATTCCAGATCTTCAAATTTATTATCTCAGCAGAAAATGCTTATCACGTGGAACAATTTTTGCTATGGTACCATTTTTATATCTCTTATAGTTTAGCTGGTCTATTGCGGTTCTGAATCAGGTGTTCAAGTTTCTAAGATAAAAAATATAGCCTATATGTTGCCCAGACTTAATACCTATACAGCAAAAAAAAATCATTCAAATCCGTTCAGTAGTTCCGAGAAGATTAGCGTGTACAAACAAACAGACAGACACACAGACAAACAGACAGACAGTTTTTTTTTGGATTTGTGCTCTATTACTGTTCCTAAACCCCCTCAATTTTTATTTTTTTAATACATATAATCAATGTACAGACACAGTTTTTTTACTGTTTTATTATATGTAATATAGATTATCAATCAGTCTGACTCTCAACCTAACATCAATCAGTTCAGCCTATCGCAGTCCGCTGCTGGACATAGGCCTCTCCCAGGCTGCGCCACAACACCCTGTCCTCCGCCTTCCGCATCCAGTCTATCTCCACCTTCTTAAGGTCGTTGGTCCATCAAGCTAGGGGACGTCCCACACTATGCTTGCCGATACGCGGTCTCTACTCCACATAACAGCCTGTATTCCCCGAAGGATTAGGCAGAGGAGTACCTACAGTACACCCACATTTCACCAATTATATTTTAGTCCCATGTAATAGGTGGCGAGCCTATTGCCATCAACTGGTCATAAATCCAGACTCCGGTCTTCTGACTGAGAAATTCCAGATAGAAAAAAACCCAATAACACTTTCAACATCTAGTCTCAGAAATCAGTCTTGGCTGCTGAACTAAAACCTACTAAGATTTATACAGCCATCGCTGTATAAATCTAAATAGGTTTTAGTTCAGCAACCTTTCTGCTAAATATAAAGTTTGTGCTGAGTCTAGGTTCTAAGCTTTCGTCATTAATCATGCTTAAAGGTTAATAGAATAAAATGTAGTGTGCACTACTAATTAGTAATTTAACTTTTGCTTTTAGTTTGGGAAAAATTACTTGAATGTACTCATACGATACGAGGCAGATTCAAAGTCAACTGAATTGATGTTTAGGTCCATAAACTTCGCTGTCGACCCCTAACGAAATATTGCCAATTTTTTGGAAATTCTTACCGTTCTCTCTGGTCCAATAGTTGATAGCTTTGGGTGAAGCCTCGACGTGGCACTGAAGAGTGACGTCAGTGCCCGTCGGTGCGCCCACCAGCTGGTTTGGCACTTGCACCAATGGGTGAACTGGGAACAAAAATGGTACACATTAAAATTAGAAGATATTGAGTAGCTTCTCGAATGCTGCCGAACCGAATCGGATACGACGATTGACCTCTTTCTCAAAGTTGGACCTACCTAACTGGACAGTTTGTCCGAGGTAAACATACTCGTCCACAACTTCGAGTGTAGTGTTTCCGATCTTCATAAGAGTAGGTGTTACATGAGCATTTGACATGACCTTTGTCTTGTCGAGGTTCTCCTTTGATGCAACAAAAACAATCTTCGCTAAAGAACTTCTGCTGACTAGTATAACGTTAGCTGACACAACATTATTATTCCTGTTAAATCTTCCCACTAAGGGCCTGTTTCACCACCTACGATTAAGTTCTTAATAACTTACTTGGTAGATAATTTCATACAAATTCTGTTCTATTTTTGAATTTATTTGGTGAGTAGTGGCTATTCGGAAATCGTGAAATAGTTAGGGCCCATTTCACGATGTCCGAATAGCCACTATACTACAGTTAAGGTTTAACAGGTAGGTAACATAAGAATAATAAAAAAGTATGTTGTTAAAAATAAGCTCTTTCCTTTATTTTGCAGTATGTTATTACTTCCCAGAATTCGAAACTTATTAGCGACACTATAGAATGGTGTAATAATACAACTTTTTTTTTTCAAAATAAACGGGTTCGATTCCTGGCTAGAAATATTGATTTATCAAAAATCCAATGATGCAGTTTTAGTTTTCATCAAAATCGAACCCGAGACTCTTTTGAGTAGTTTTCGCTATCCCTCATAGTTTCGGATTTGGCCATCCAAGCCCACTTGAAAAATTCACCATGATATACGTTTATATACAAATATGAAGTATTCTCTTACGTACACGGTGTATGTCCGACGTTAGAGAAGTTAAAAATAATAGTAACGTTTTATAAAATTACGCTTATTATCATAATAACAATCCTATTCGCATAAATGTAGAAATAGTTTTACAGAGTATCGACGAAGTTGAGTTCTTTTAAAATTAGTTAGATGTTTGTTTAGAAAGATTTTAAAGCACCACTTTTTCTTATCAAGTAATTTATGCTAACTAAATAGTCTTTTTGAGAATATGAAAGGAGATTTAAATTGTAAACATTAATAAACAGAATTGATAAAATCTTGAGTTTCTTTGTCGAAGTGAATAGCTGTACTTAGTTAAATAATTTACAATTTAAAACATTATAAATGGAAAATGATAACAAATTTGTGTCTTATCAGAGAGATTTACTTTCCAGCAAATTTTTTTAAAATGTATATTTTTATGTTTAAAAATCACAATGCAAGCAAGAAGAAGAAGGTGGTACTACTTACCTATGTATGTAAATAATTATACCCAGAAAGAAAATAAAGGTCATCATCTGCCTAGCCTTTTCCCAACTATGTTGGGGTCGGTTTCCAGTCTAACTGGATGCACCTGAATACCAGTATTTTACATGGAGCAACTGCCTGTCTGATCTTCACAACCCAGTTACTGGGTAGAAAATCTAGCAAGAAAATATATAAGTATCAAATAATTTCATTCAGCACATATACCAAAAATAGCATGAGCCCGACTAGAGAGTGGTTTCATTCACATTTTTGTAACATTACATGCTATTTTCGCCTTCCCCTTATAAATACGCGTTCAAAAAGCCTTTGCATTTGGTATGGTATGCCTCGCACATTCACCCCGCACATTCGGTTTGCTTGCACAGTTTCAGAACATGTTATTTTATATTTATAACTTTTCGCACTAATAAAAGCGAATGTGCTACTAACAAAATGTTTAAAATAATGCAAAGTTGAATGTTAGTGTATGATAAACATGTTGCTGTAATGTTTATGTTTGTGGTTTAATTAAATGTAAAGTTGTTTGATTTTACGACTGAAAAAGTAGAATAGAATTATCGTTAAAAACCTGCCAAGTGCATGTCAGACCACGAACAATGAAGGGTTCCGTAGTTGGGATGAATTTATCCTAAAAACAAGCTTAACATTCTAGTTGAAAAAACGTGTTCTCTCATACATCGATATAAGTCACGGTCAATTTTCCAACTGTAAATGTAAGATTGTAATCGCAAAAAATATCTTTTGAGTGATAAAACAACAAATAACGATTTTCGGACTTTTCCTTTACTTGTGCTGAAGCAATGAAGCAATTGCTTCTTACCAAATTTCATGTTTCTTAGGTCAATGGGAAGTTCCATATAGGTTTTGATTTATTTGCGAGTATCAAAGCATGTCGCATAAAAGGCCGTATTTTTGTACTGTGTTGACTTAGAAGCTTGATTTTTTAGAGCTTCAAGGGACCTTAGACCTACGTATTTGATATGAATTGAAACTTGATACTTCCACCCGTTACTGAGAAAAAGGATCTTGACAGACTAACAGACAGATGGACAACGAAGTGATCCTAGTATTTTTAGGGTTCCGTACCTCAAATGGAAAAAACGGAACCCTTATAAGATCACTTCGTTGTCCGTCTGTCGGTTTGTTTGTCTGTCTGTCAGTCTGTCAAGACCCTTTTTCTCGGGAACGCGTTGAGGTATCAAGTTCAAATAAATATCTATTCCATCATCAAAAATCATGTCTATTGTATGGTCCTATGAAGCTCTAAAAAATCAAGCTTATAGGTCGACAAAATACAAAAATACGGCCGTATATGCGAAAAGGCCGTAAAAAAATTTTTTTTTCCTGTACATATTCATCAAAAGGTTAAGCAGAGATGCACTATAGTGTACTTATACAAGTATAATTTTGTACTTATACAGGGTTCAAAGCAATAATGCACCGTTCAAGTTTCCTACCGCTCAAAATGACCACCATAAAAAGTCATTCATATAAAATATGTCAGTCAACTGCAGCATGACGTCATATTATAGCCGTAGTTAATGAAACGTTCCCGTTCATAAATTAAATGACGTTAATATATTGCAGGGGCTGCATTAGTATCGAATAAACTTTTACGTTCATGAAACGTTCAACATGATACGATCTAATCTGTTCGGTAATGAGTTATGGTTTTGACTATCCTGTTGCGAATATGTAAATTGAGTGTATTTAGTAGCTTTTGGAGATTTTCTATTTTTGTTAAACAAGCATTTGGTTCTGGACAACATCAAAAGGCAATTTTTATATAAAGCCAGTTTTAACAGATTATTTAGGTATAACAATTGTGCTATTGTTTAAATAAAAAACGATGGTTGTTTTTTATGAACCTAAAAGCCGTAGTAGCAGCAACGCCATATCGTCCGCGTTGCTACGGCGTAGCAGCTATGCCGTAGCAACCGTGTTGTTACGGCGTAGCTGCTACGCCACTACTACGGCTGTCATTTTTGTCGAAGTAGACGAAGTCTCTTCTATAAAATCTTTTTCAATACACTTCGTCGAAAAATGGTTCATATCGCACTACGATTAGGTTCACAATGCAATGTATGTCGCACGCGTGCGATTTTTCATTTTCCCACCCGTGTGCGGGAATAAAAATTGCCACAGATAACTTACACCTATACTTACTATACTTAGTCCAAATTGGTTCAATGCCTCTATTCACAACTCTCTATTCGGAGGTGAATGTTTCTTTTTTAATCTCGGCAAAGAGATATGCGACTTTAAGGCGTTAATATTTTTTGAATATTTAAATAATGTTTCTATATAGAATATTATCAAAAACATTGATTATTACAATAAAAAAAAGTTTATGAACAAATTAACATTTATTTGTGTTTTTAAACTCAAAAATATTTGAATTTTCTATTTTTCATATCAGGCTGTATAGCGGCTTTATACCTTTGCTTCTCTTTCAACCTGGCGAAAGCAAAGCGCGGAAAAAAAGAAAATTTAAATCATAGTTTCCTATTAATTCATGACATAAATGTTTTCCGATATTTTATTTTATTTCTTTAAAAGTGTATTGAAAAACGTCGTTTGATACACGTGGACATTTGTTATTGCAGTTCTCGGCTCAAAAACAACCTCGCCTACGGCTCTGGTGTTCTAATTCCGCCTCGAATGCAATAACAAACGTTCTCCACTTGTATCAAAATGTACTATTAATTGCTTTATTAAGTTTCCCCAAAATTATGAATGAGTTGGCAACTTGTGATATTGTTGACAGTGCGCAACGAGTCGCTATCGCCACGTCATGTCGCGTCGCTCGCGCACTCTGTTTGCCTCCTCGCTCCGCCACTTTGGAAAACTCCACTGCGTCTGTCAGGTGTTTACACTGAATATCATCCCGCCTGGCTGCATTACTTCTGTTTGCATTAACCATTTAACGGACTAGATGTTTGCACGCAATTAAACTACAGTTTCAGGCAGAGTACGGTTAGTTCGTAGATTAACATTCATGTTTTTATAGTGATGATGGTAATCCAACAGAAACTCCAGCTTAGAGGCGCCTTTCACTATAACTTTGAAAATTGTATTCACTCATCCGTAACATATTAAGTCGCAAAAGGACTTTAACAATGCTTCTATTTGAATCAAAAGATGTTTCGCAATTAACAAAGACCCTGATTCGAAAAGATACCGAAAGGTTGAAATGTCGGAACGAAAGCGTCAAGTTGTTCTTAAAGCGAACGGATTATTTCGAAAATGTAAACAATCGCACCAGCATCCCCAAAAGTCTATTTAGGGTGAATTAAGGAAAACGGAATTTTCTTCCACGACCTTAGATCGGAGCTTATTTGCGGTTATTCTCTTTGACCGTCGTTAAGTTCCTTTGGACGGCTTTTACGAGTTTGAGTGGCCAATTTAGCGAACAAAATCTGAACGATCAGAATTTTTGTTCTAATTAATAACTCCAAGGGGCTACGAGGGTAGCCTTTTGCTTATTAAATAAAGCGGAATAATGAACAGTCAAGATGTTAATCTAATTGCAATTGCGTTTTATTCAGTTGTATTTTATAAGAGTTAAAGCGGTGGAATATTTTACATTGAAATTATATCGTGTGTGCTGAGTGCGCAGCCTATAACTTAAAGAACGTGATTAAGCAATCCCTAACTGTATAAGTAGATAGGAATTCTCGCAGCAATCAAAAGTTAGGGGAGTTTTCTCGGGAAGGATTCCGCGCGGAATTCTTGAAGTGACAGTTTGATTAACCGAGCGGCGCACACGCTTTCGCCGTTTTCGGATTTCTTGGCGTTTTGTAGCTATTACCTGTTTTAGTTGACTTTGGAATTTCTTGAGCTGCAGTTTTAACCTAAATATCCTTACAAATACGTTGCATTCACTACACTATCTGAACGCAGACAAACTTATAAATCAGGGAGAGCTCGGAATTAACACTACAAGAGAAAATATATCCTAAAATTAATTATCCTTAACTGCTGGATCCTCTTTGCAAATTGATCGCGATTTGTTCACTTCGTTTGGCGTGTTTCTTTTTCTCTAAACTCAATTTACCGTCGTCCGGGTTCCAGTGAATCAACTAAAAGAGACTCATCGCGTTACGTGGCACTTATTGCTACAAATGAATTGCTTCACTTCTGCTTCTAAAAAAGTGTTTTTATGTACCTTCGCGGCCGCAAGTCCACCCAGCCCGCTGTTATCATTCGTTTTCGGGGGGAGGAAATTTAAATTAAATATTTGAGAGCGTTAATTTTGTCTCCTCATCGAGCGAACGCGACGCATTCTTTGTGAAGTAATTAAACTGAGTGGAAGGGTTTCAGACGGCAGTAGTTTGTTTGTTCGCTTCAAATTGCGTTTCCTATGAAGTGAATTTCTCTCGGTTGTCGTCAAGCCACGCTGGCTTTTATTTGTTCTATAGATACGAGATATGAAATGTCAAGTATCTGAAATGTATATTTATAGAGTGTAATGTGAGTAGGATTATGTCAAACGAGTATTTTAACATAACATCACGACTATATTCCCTGAGGGGTTTAGCAGAGGGTACGCCCACATTTCACCAGATATGTTTATTCACTTCATAAACTCATTTCAGGTATTATTTAGTAGGTTCGTTCGTATAGATGTAGTACCTATTCCAATCAGAATGTTTACATCGGACTGCCAATAACAAAATGCAAATACGTAGTGGACAGCGCGTCAGAGCGTCCAGTGACCCGCTAACCATACGAAAAACTTTTATAGGCACGACGTTGATGTGAAAAGCGAGAGAACCAGACACTGAAACTGGAATTATACTATTATTACCTTTCCGTCTTTTACGGTTATTGTCTGGGTTTGAAGTGGTAATACAAAGTAAGAAACCATAACACTTCTATAACTATAAGTTGGTATAGATTTATTATTTAAGACGTGAAGTACACGACTCCTCCGTGTCTGGGAAAGCACGTTAAGCCGTTGGTCCCGGCTGCCATTCGTGGATCATTGACGGTTACGTTACGGGTCGTCAGAAGCCCAAAAGTCTGACAGCCAGTCTTACTCAGTAACTGGCTTGTGTCAGATAGGCAGTCGCTCCATGTAAAATACTAGTATTCAGCTGCATCCCGTTGGACCGGAAGCCGACTTCAATAGTTGGGAAAAGGATCGGCAGATGATGACAAGAGAGAAAAACCTTACAAAGATATTTATTACTTGATTTCGAAATATTTCTAGAATTTGATTATTCTTTATGTTCCTTTTATTTTTCTATCATAGTTCTTCATTGTTCACTGCTGAACAACGTTTTAATTCTGTTTATTTACAATGAATAGGAAATACCGCGAAAAATCCCAAACCTATTTATTTATTTTATTATTTATGTACACCCAGTGAAATAGATAGAAGGTACGGCTTCTCAGACATAATAGTTATTGCGATAACATTATGTTTTGACCTAAATAAACAATTTTACTTCATCTACCTGAGGAAAGATGGGATAGTCCCAATTGACGGAAATTATTGTTTCAACAAATACGAAATTTAAAACAAATTCACGAATACATAATTTAATAAAATAGTCAGTAATTTATACAAAAAGATAACACAATTTAGTATCGTATGTTTGCTTGACAGCTTTGGTGATTGAAGGCTTTGTTTGATCATTGTAATAATAAAAACCCTTTTATAAATTTTCAATGAACGTTGATGGATCGCTGCAAATACATGCATTATACAACGGTTGATTTTATTTACTGGATTTTATGTGGCGCTATAGTTTTTAATACAGAAATTGTTAATAATTTTATTGAGTCGTTATTTTTGATAACTAAAACATAGTAAATATGTTTTGTCTGTCTTTATTTTACTAATGCCCGTTTTTCATACTTAAAATAAACAAGACTAACATAAAAAAAATCTTTTTATTTCTTACTAGCTGAACCGACACACCTTGTACCTGTGTCAAAATTTAAATAATTCATAAAAAACTCCCATAGAACCACTTTTCCCGGCAACTTTTCAAACATTTTCTTTCACAAAAACTTGTCCTGACAATTATAAAAATACCAAAAAAAGAATCAGTCAAATAGATGCAACCGTTCTGAAGTGATGCGCGTACATACATTTGGCAATTGATTTTTATTTACATAGAAGACTAGCATTTCCCCGCGGCTTCGCCCGCGTGGATGTCGGAAAATATCCCACGGGAACATACTACCGGGAAATCCTTCCTTATTCCTTGTCTACATTATAATGGGAACCTCAATGAAAAATTTCAGCTTTCTAGGTTCTGGGGTTTGGGCTGGGTGTTGATGAGTCAGTCAGTCAGGACTTCTCTTTTTATTTATATAGATTTTATCGTATTAAGATATCGATATCTACCGCGTCTGCGAAGTTTAGCTAGCTAAGCTAAATACACTCACAATATAAACTCCTGGCACTTTTACCATCATCACTCTCATAACAATCAAGCCATACGTAATTGTTCTCCTGAACATGGTCCTCAAAGTCATTTGGAGCGAACGTTCCTTCGGGATAATGCTATAATGAAGTCGGGAGGATGCGAATGTGCAATACCGAGGACGTTATTAGTTCACAGGTAACTTCTGTTTCTTTATGTGGCCCCGTATTATTTACTATTTGACGATATTAGTATTAATTAGTGGATGTTGTAAGGGATTGGCGTTAGTTGTATTTTATGTACGCTAATTATATATAAGGAACAGTACATGATTTTAGACCCTGTTCTAGACTCAAAATATATCATCTGTTAATACAAAAAAAAAAAAAACTTTTTCCGTTGCACTTTTGTATGAAACAGCCGGTTTTTTCAATAACCAGAGAAAAAATTCTACGGTAAATCACGCAAAAACAGGTGCACGGATTTAAAAATTTGGTACACAGATAGTTTATAACCTGGATTAACACATAAGAAACTTTTTATAGGTTCCCGTGGGATAATATTCGACATCCACGCGGGCTATATATAACATAGATAAAAGTTTCGATAACTCAACGCCTGAACGGATTTGGATGAAATTTGGTAGGTAGATAGATTAGGACCTAGATTAACAATTATGTGCTACTTTTTATCCCGAAATAACGCGAACGAAGAACAGGCAACGGCTAGTGTTTGATAAAAGTCGTTTTTTCGACAATTTTCACTTTTCCGGAACGTATAGTTCGAAAATGGGTAAGAATTTGAATATGAGATTTCGTTACATATGAGATATTTTTTCTCTACGACGCACCGTTTTAAAGATATTTGCGAAAAACTCAAAAGTGGGAACTTCTATCCCCTCCCCCCACTCCGGCGCACCTCCTAGACGCGGGGACTTTTAGTATGTTAACTCCCTAAGCACACTGAACAACTTTCTGAAAAAATCGCTTACGTCCCTGCTCACGCACTCTACAACCCATTTGTTGAGTGGACTATAAGGTACTCAAAATTATGAACAACTTTTACTATGGGACCAAACATGAAATTGCGAAAAAAATATCAGCTGTTCCCTACATTTTGACGAGTTATGCGAACATAAATATAGGGAACAGCTGATTGTTTTTTCGCGATTTCAGGTTTGGTCTTATTAGACCAAACCTGAAATCGCGAAAAAAAAAATCAGCTGTTCAAATGTTCAAATGTAAGGAACAGCTGATATTTTTTTCGCAATTTCATGTTTGGTCCCATAGTAAATAATTAAATGATAAATAAATAAATATCCTTGTACATTTCACACAACGCCATCTAGTCCCAAGCTAAGCAACCTAATGCTTGTGTTAAGGTAACTAGATGGCTGATAAACTACTTATATACATTTTTTTTTGGTAAATACATACATATTATCGATAGAAAAACACCCAGACTCGGAACAAATACTTGTAAGTCGTACAAATATTTGTTCCGTGCGGGAATCGAACCCGCAACTTGCTGCGCAGCAGTCAATCGTGCTCTGTGCCACCCGTGTCGTCATAGTAAAAGTTGTTCATAATGATTAGTAGGTACCTTAAGAGATTTCGTTTATGAATATACCTTATATTATATGCTGGCAAAAACTAAGCTAAAATACACGTAAAGTTAATTTTACTTACACGACGAAAAAAACCGAACATGTTATTTTTTCCAACAAACTAAACTTAAATTGGTTACATTGTCATCGGTTTTCAGATTCATGAACTGATCAGCATCAATTCCCAGTAGCATAACACTATCCATGCAAATGGAAATGGGCGTATGCACCTGTGCGGCACACTATAATTCCAGCAGTGATTTTGCGATCGGCAGCGTGCGAATACGAACGGTTCATCCGGACAGATAGGAGATTAATTTGTCTGAGTGCTGGCCCGAGCTAAACATAGGTACACATTTTTTTCTTTTTCTGTAATACATTGTGACACGCTTATATTTGTAAAACTAGTCTGGGTCTAAAGAAAAGTGTTTTCCATTAAAAAGTTGAGTGTTTTTTTGATTGGTGGAGAAAATCAGAACCAGCGACCCTAATCAAAATCTTTACTGCTTCTTTATGCAAACTAAAAATACAGTTTTTGTAAAATTGACAAATGTCTACAGACTAACTCACTCGTAGCATTGTTGGGAACATGCCTATGCTACGCCGTAAATGCCAAGTGCGTATTGGTAATTTAATGTAACTTAATTTCCCTATTTAGTTATTTAAGATATACGTATACCTACAACATAACAAATTTAAATAAATCTAAGGCGTTGTGCATAAAAATTTAACAAAACATAATAAAAACAGTGCAGGCTGACAAAAAAAAATGAACACGAGAAATTAACAAACATGTAAAGATAAAAATGCAATCAATAGAAAAGTACAACTTTGTTAAAATACCTGTTATACTACGAATATGTTTAAAAACGAATTTTAAAATACGAAAAAAATTCATACAACTGATTTTCAAAGAAATATTTTATCTCCCTCACAAGCGTCAATACACAGGGAACAAAATATTGTAACTCAAATTTATCAGACTATTTCATCTATAATTGAAAACGGTACTAAAACTAAATTCCAATAGTCAACGGGGCAGTAACTTTCTACGCTTTGGTGCGAGTCATTCGGATGCAAGACACGCACCGAAGATGATACGTGATAACACGAAAATCTCCCAATTGCTTACGTGTTCGAGCCGGCGAGGCCGGTGTACTAAAGTCACGGAGTAGTAGGCAAATGGAGTGATAAATCGGGTTACCGAAGGAAAATACATGTGCTCAAATATGAAGCATGACAAGTTTATTGTAGATAGTTTATTTTTTGGTGGTATGTTTTGTGCAGGTAGGGGGTGCTTGTATAGTAGCGGTCTCGGTTAGAATCTAATATGAAAATCGTGAACGACTCATACCTAAAATCTATGCATATTGCTGTGAAACTCTACACAAAAATTACACATATAATAATAATTCATAGTCCTACAATTGAACAGATGTAGGTTTACATACAATGTGACATAGAAAATCATCAAATGAGAGACGTTTCTTTAGATAACTATAGAAAGTCTCTCATTTGATGATTTTCAACGAGTTGAATTTAAAAGTAAAATATTTCTATGAGCACTCCATTTACACCTCACTCCACGTCAAAAGTTGAGAACTTGAGACCACCCGAGCATTGAATAACTCCTGGTTATAAATTAGGACGATCGTTTGATAAGTGAGTTCGCAACGTAACGCTTTTTGCTCGTGCTTTACGCAAGCGAGTAGACTTTATCGATGATTGAATTGATACATGTCGTGAATGCGTAATCGGATTGGGTCTCTGTGAGTTGGGTTAGAGAATTAATTTTCATGTGCTTTTTTGTATGACTGATTTGGTTCCGCTTTTCGTTTGAATTATTGAATAAAATTGGTAATGAATTTGTTACGCTTGATTTCTATAAATATGATCGAGATATCTTTTAAAAAGCTTGCTTGTAAAGTATGATCCTTTCAAAGTAAAGCCAAATGCGGTAATAGACATTTGCATAACCTTTAACTGTCATCATTTTACATTGTATCATTACACCAACGACACACTAGAGACACAGAGTAATAATAATAATAACTCATTTCACTCCCCTACATTACAAGCTACGTTTGTCTCCCCTACTATCAGTTGTCTTATCTGTAATGAATACTCACAATGTACATGCAGCATTATTCTCTTGCTCACTGAGGGAGGCACGCCATTGGCTGCGATGCACAGGTATGCGCCCATCTCGGAGCGAGTTACCTTCGTTAGGTTGACTATTTCTCCTTCCAGTGAGGTCACTGCGGACAAAAAGACAAATTTGTTGAACATGGCCAAAGCTGGGAATTAGATTTTTCTACATTGACAATAATGAATTTCTGTATTGCAGCTAACGTAGAACCTTATTGAACCTATGATTATAGAAACTATCAGAACTTACCAGCGACACTATTGTCCCGTAATTGTAATTTGACATCAATCATAAATGTTCATGTTAATAAATTATTACGTTATAGACACCTAGATAGGTTGCGAGAGGCGTTAAAGGTTTTTAATTTTTCTCAAATGCATAAGCCAAAAATTTTTTTTTTCTCTTTCTTAATTTTGACATAAAATATTTGTTAATCTGTCAGTTAGTGATTTCAGTAGGAGCAAGTATAACATAACAATGCTCGAGTTAGTTTAAAACGGAAAACAGTTTGAAAGAAAAGGAGTGAAGAAATCAGAGCATTTAGTTCAGTTCATTCAATCACTGAAGCCTGACTTGAAAATAAATGAGTCCGATTTACGTTCATGTATTGAAGGAGTCAAAGATTGAAGAAGTATCTTACGTTATATTAGGTCGGGGCGGTCGTGCCATTTGCCAAATGGGTCAAAACTGTTTTGTGGCTATGTCTTAAATACTACGAGTAATATGCCACCGATCTTGCTCCATTTTTTCTAAAATGGCATCGACTTTATTCGTAATAGGGCGAGGGGCGAGCTGCATCTTTGACATCAACATTCCCGGACTAAAAATGCTTGAACCAACTATGTGCTACTCTTAGTGACACTGCGTTAGACGTTGGGTTGTATTGTATTTTTCCCTTTTTTGTAATAGAACTTCCAAATTTATCGAATCACTTATTTTGGCGGACAGAAAAACACTTAAAATGGCGGGAAATCGTTTATACTTTTTATTTTACTTTGTTTAAATGTCATCTATTAATGGTCTCAAACCAGCCAGATACAAACAGTACAGCCAAAGAGATTTTACTACAACTTTATACTTAAAAAATACGAAAATACTTTTTCCCCGACCGGCGACCTATTATTTAAACTTCGAGTGAGTTATTGAAGAAAATCCTTCAGGACTACAATGTTGAATTTGCAAAATGTTGAATTCGCAAAATGTTGCAATTAAAATACAACTAGAATAAAACGTATAAAGACAAAATCAATGTTATGCATAACAGTACTTGCATCGAATTTGAAACTAATGGCAAATTAAATAATGAAAAAAATTTCCCTCTTTTTGGGCTCCGCCATTGTCGGGTAAGAAAGGACTGCAAGAGTGAGAATCGTCAAAGCTATTATTCTAGCCTAAATGGCTTATTTTTTAGACCTAATAGAAATTGCTAAAACGTAACTAAAAATAATTCATTATTTTAGCTTAGATTGAATTTATTTTCTCCTTTATTCTTTACAAAATTACCTTTAATCGTGTTTTCATTTAAGAAAGAACGTTTGAATCTTTTTATTAGGGCTATAAATAAAAACACAGACCTTTTAAAAAATTCTAGAAACGTAATATTTTATAAAATTATAACTTAATGATTAGTAACTAATTTGAATAAAATCTTTTGAAACGTGTCTAACACAGGAGACAGTACAGAATAGATTATATTTATTTATTTGCTTTAAAACATGGTACCCTTCATTTAGGTCAATGTATGTTAAAAAAACCTTCTACAAGAATGTGAACAGATAACTGATCCTGATGTGTACCTATCTAACACTACAAATTAGGTACACCCAAACCGTACCTACGTACACACTCCGAAATTGCCAAAGCAAAGACCCACGAAAACGGTTTTGAGCACTATCTGTGGAAGTGCTTACATTACATTCCGCCAGTAACTGTTGGAAAACACTTGTGAACCGCCAAAAGTTGACGGGTTGTGTAAACAAGTGCCGTTAGTGGTTCGAACTCGAGCTGTTTTCCTGACACCTTGCTCGAATGGCGGCCAAGTACGTTTACAGCCATTATTCAAACAAGAGGATAAAAAGCTAGGGCAATATTTTCCGAAGGAGCTGTACACCGTTGATGGTTTAAAGTGTAGAGCTCTCGGTGGCGGGACGACGCTTCGTTAGCAAACAATGCGCGCACAGAGGCGGCCGTTGAGTCGCTTTGCGTTATGGTATTTTTTAAAATTTATTTGTCATGGGTTGGAAAGACAGAAATAGTTTATTGCGTTTCATTAAATTATGGGTTGAAGTTAGCAAAAATTTATGTATAGCCAAACGCAAATAAACTTTGGAATCGTATAATTTTATTTAAAACAAATCTGTAATTTATAGTAAGAGAAATTAGTGACTTTTTTACATTTTTTAAAACTGTGTAAATTAAAATATGACTCATTTCTCTATACAGTGAATGTGGTACATAACAAAGATGTCTATAAAATGCAAAAAAAACACTTAAAACATATTAAAAGAAGATTTCAAAATACGTAATAAGAATAAATCAATAATAATAACAACTAGTACGCACTACTCCACAGATTGTTGTGCTGTCTTCGAAGCGGACCGTTGAATAAACTTGGCCTGTCGATGTGTCATAAGTCAAGTGACGCTTGAGCCCCACGGACCCCTAGTGGTTTTGCCACAGACACACGAAATCTTTTAAAGAATCCTTTAAAAATGTTCTTCATAATAGTTTATCAAGTTTTTCTTGAAATTTTATTCTTTTTGGTTGGTTTGAATTAAATGGATGAATCGTTACGCAAATGAGACAAGATCATAAATATTTAATGAGAAAATTATAAAACGGCGCTTTTCACGATATTGTGACCCAACTTGAAATTAATCGGTGTTTAATTAATGAAGTGTTGCCTCAACATTCCCCAATAAAATAACTGATATAAAAGGAATTTCAATTTATTACATTTCTGATTCAAAGTTAATTTCAAAGTTTTCTAATAATATTGGCACTAATCGCGTCGTCGCTAAACTCTACGGTAAAGGCGACAAAAGTCCAGTACTTTGGTAAAGTGTCCTCGAGTAAAATGGAAAGCCAACATTTTCTCATCATTCCTTGTTCCAAAGTTATAATTTTAATTATGAATTCGAAACGTTCTGTACTGAGAGGATAATTATTTATTTTGTATTATGGTACCACCCTTCTAAGAGAAGTACTTGAATTTAATAAGCAGGAATGCACTACTTAATGAACTTTCTTTTAATTGGTGTCATCGCTAAAGGTAACATGGACGCTGATAAGCAATACAATGTCAAGCCACACGGACTTCATTCTGAGAAAATGGCGTCTAAAGATTTCATACCAATTCTTAATACATTTGTTCGAAAAAATATGTATTTAACGGTTCTTTTCTATATTTGTTAAAAGGAATAATAGATTGAAAGTAGATTAGTATCATAAAACGAGAAAAAGCTAGTAAGTTTTTCCAATAAATAAGATTATTGCATATTGCAAAATATGGAACACGGTATAATATTTGAAACAGGAAATTAAGGAACTTAACACAATTTTGCTAAATTCTGATTCCGAGATTTAATGAGAGTAAATGTATGCTAAGAAGCTTAAATGACTATTGATAAAAGTATGTTCTCACTTATAGTTTGTAAAATAGTTTTAAATAAAGGTCGTAAATATTAGTTTTTATTTTTATTAACATGAAAATACAAGAAAGTTAACTTTTTTTTGAACAAGACGTCTGTCTAATTTAGTATCATAGACCACATACATACGCTGCGGCAGGATATACAGAAGACCGAAGAGTATAACCTGACTCTCTGCTTAGCGTTTGTGAACTACGAGAAAGCTTTCGATTTGATCGAGACATGGGCTATACTGCAGTCTTTTCAACGGTGCCACATTGACAATCGGCACATTGCGGTGCTGAAGTGTCTATACGAAATTGCCACTGTGTCAGTCCGACTCCAGGACGGGACCTCGAAACCTATCCATCTACAGCGAGGTATGAGACAAGGAGATGTTATCTCTCCGCAACTGTTCACCGCTGCATTGGAGGATGTCTTCAAGGTTCTGGACTGGAAACTGCTAGGCATCAACATCAATGGCGAGAACGTCACTCATCTTCGGTTTTCCGATGATATAGTAGTCATGGCTGAGACTATGGAGGACCTCATAACAATGCTCGACTACCTCAGTAGAGCTTCAGAAAGAGTGTGTTTTAAAATGAGTATGAAAAATACAAAGGTCAAATGAAACATGGACATTTCAAATGCCCATGTCTCCGATCTTCATGAGAGTGGTTCTCTCATGAAGATCGGAGACGCTTCACTCGAAGTTGTGGACGAGTATGTTTACCTAGGACAAACTGTCCAGTTAGGTACGTCCAACTTCGAGAAAGAGGTCAATCGTCGAATCCAACTCGGCTGGGCAGCATTCACATTTACATATACCGCAGTTTCTCTTGTCTCAAGACGAAAATCTTTAACTAGTGCGTGGTGATAACCTACGGCACTGAAATTTGGTCGCTCACAATGGGCCCTTATTATAAGGCTAAAAGTCACCCAAAGGGCATTGGAAAGGGCTATGCTTGGAGTTTCTCTATGTGATCGAATCAGAAATGAAGAGATCCGCAGGAGAAGAACCAAGGAAACCGACATAGCCGAAGAATTGTCAAACTGAAGTGGCAATGGGCAGGGCAAATTGCTCGCAGAACAGAAAGAGATCCGCAGGAGAAGAACCAAGGTAACCGACATAGCCCGAAGAAGTGGCAGTGGGCAGGGCAAGGGTTATTCGATAGAATAATGTAAATATCGATCAGTTCATTAGGTACGGGGATATCAAGAGGCTTATTTGAGTTGATAGGTTCAGTATTTTTATTAAAATCTTTTTTTGTATTGAATTTCGCAAGATTGACCAGTAATTGACCCCATGATCAATTACTGGTCAATCTTCTTGATCTAATTGACCCCATGATTTCGGCGGTGACATCTTTCTACAGCAAAATAACGAAAAAGTTAGTAGTAGTGGTGCTGGTCTATAAAAATAACACCTAAGCAACTCGATATAACTCAAGCATGACACCTTTTTGTATGAGGATTATCAGATCTTTTTGAATAATAGCAATTTTTCCAATATAATTTCAAGGTACTTAAAATAAAAAAATCTCTCGTAAACAACTAGCTTACATTCAGCAATAACATGCTAAGCACCGTAAACTGCGCTAAAGTTTTACTCAAAAGTCCTTATCTGTTTAGCAATAATGTGTTATGCTGCATAGTACGATATACAGTATTGTTTTGTATTTAGCAATAATCAATGAAGTGGTTATCATAGCTATTTTCTTACAAAAGTTACATTATGTCAATCTGATAGGACCAAATTACATTATTTTAGGGTAAGAAAAAGCTTTACCTTTGAAATGTAACTATACAATTATTTAATTTATTCGTTTTCTAATATATGTCGGCCACATAACCTATAAAAAAATCACTTATGAAAATCTTAATATAACATAATAATTACTGACTTACCTTGATGACCCCAGCGTGGATTGCATACAATTCACTACAACAATGGTTTGTAAAACTAATCCAAGTAATTACAATGGGCATATGAGTTATTTTTTTAATTTTTACGTGAACTTCGTTGTTTAGCGCTGCGCCGAAGTACTGAATGACATTTCGCAACACAGTGTTAAGTCTCATAACTTCTTTATTGTGACAACAGATGACACTATTTTAAATGTCGACCGTGTTAAGGAGCTTGACGGCGTATTGACAAATGTTGTATACGTGATTTCACATTTGTTTTATGTTAAAGATGAAGTTTTTCCGTACTTGTTTGATTTAAATGACTTGAAACACTTTTGCATAATATTAAATACGGGACGTATTTTCAGAATACATCTGCATCTCCGAAATTGACTTTTTGTGGGTTGACACATTATTGCTTATCAGCATCCACATATCAACTCGGAAAGGGATCGTCACCGTATCAACTCGAGCCGTGCAGTATTCTTTTTATGTAGCGTAATCGCCTTGCCTCGGGACACGGTGGAGGCGAAAGGCGATACGGTGACGATCGCTTTCTGAGTTGATATGTGTGCTATGACCTTAAGAAGTTTTATCTGAACCATGCAAACAATTATTATGAAATCGAACGAATTTGATTTGAAACCATCGCCGAACAACTTACTCGATAATTGGGATTAACAATTCTGGATATCGTAGAGCGTAGTCGTATCTGTTTCAAACTTCGTGGTGCTGATGAAAAGCGTCGAATGGAAGGATGGTAGAGTTAATTTGCATCAGTCTACGACTAAGTTTCCACCATTCATTCGCTTATCTGCATAATTTGGTGTTGAACATGAAACAAATAGGCACGCGACACGCCGTTGTCACCACGAACATGTTTTATGCGAAACAATAAAGGGCAAATTTTGAATAATACCCTATTGTTGGCGACGCTGTTTTCTGTCGCCGCTATCATTATTATTACCTAAACAACATAGGACGTATTTCGTTCTCCTCGGATTTACTAAAATATGATTGTCTCAGAGATTTCCAGAACAAAGCAGACCGCTAATGTGTTTAACGATTATGAGATTTATAAAAATCTTCGTCCAAAACAATTCAAAGAAAGGTAAAGATAATGAAATAATATTCAAAGGATGCCCAAAAAACAAAAAGAGTAGAGTTAAAGTGAAATAGATTTTTTTGTTCTAATAGATAACGAAGTGAATTACTTAAAATTATGGTTTCATAATCCCGCGACACGCGAAAGCTATTAGTTACGTACATCGATGCAGCAATATCATATATCATGGCAATATTAAATTCTTGCACTTAAACTTGATTTATATAGCTGAAGTTGCCCCTCAGTGGGAGATAACAAATTGGAAAGTGGCCGTGCTAGTCATTAAAAAACTATATTTGTCTTGGCCGGCCTCAAACTTTCCTCATTGGAATATTCGTGAAGAACCATAGGCCTAAGTACTATGGATAGCTTGTATTGTTTTCTGTTCAGATTTATGGAGGTAACTTGTAACGGCTTCTTTAATTAGACTTCTTCACTCAAATTGATGACTGTTATTGATGTTAGTTAATTTAAAATTGGTTTAGGCGGGTTTCACCTCGCCACTTATTCAATTACCGATAATTTGGTAAGTTCGTGGCTTTTGTGTTCTACTGGCGTATTAGCATTCACTTTATACAAATTGATTTTATTGCGTACTTTCAAATGTTACTTTTCTGATATTTTACAAAAAAAAAAAAAGTTGAATTTATTATCACGTTTAAGGACTGCTTTGGAAATGCAAATATAAAAACATTAACTCATAGCAAAAACATTTTTTGTCGATTCATAGAATTTAAAACAAATCGGAGCAATTTTATTCGTTAAAATCAACTGCTAATAGTTGGCACTCACTACAGCACCTGAATGCATACATTGACACTAATTTCCAACGTACAGAATTGAAAAGCTCTAAGTGTGCTCTAATCTTAGCAGTAGTATTGAAGTGCTCGGCTCGTTGTGAAAGTCATTACCGGTAGTACTTTGTTAGCTTAATGAATTGACTGATGGCAGGAGGAGGTCTGAACAGTGGTAGGGTTAAGTGGGACCTGCTGATTAATCACCCTGTCAGTACAGTTTCCAATTGCCACTCGTCACGAATTCCCCTTGTGCTGGCATCATTTTTGTACTCACTTTCCCATAGAGCAATCCAACGATATTTTATTGCAGTGCAACGTTTGAATTCAAATTCCAAAAATAAGCTGTTACGTTTTCAATTTCATAAATGGAATGGATGTTTGAAATTTAGGCTATGGTCGATTAATTTTATTGCCATATCAAAAATAAAATTGCATAAATATGTGTGTTGGTATTTGTTTTAATGAAAACTGTTTTATTGTTTGAACTTTGTGGTTAATTTGGGGGCTCAGTGATTACCCTTTATCCAGCTTTAGCAGCTTTTATTTGACCGAGTGCAGAGATGAGTAGGTAAGTAATTATTCCCGGACCGTCTCGAGATTGTAATCCGGCGGGATTAGGAAGGGCGGTGTGAATGGTAATAGGAGTTCCTGAGGTGCTGCGGTGTGATTTACTGCTAAGATTCAATAGTGAATATTTTAAACTCTGATTTATTTGTTAGTCGTTTCTTGAAATTGTTGAAATCTCTGCAAAACGAACTGCTTAGTATACAGATACAAGCAGTTACAAAACTAGTTTTCTTATGTCCGTTTTCTGAGGTGTTTTAAACGGATTTTATCCATTCGATAGTGATTATTGGTTCGCTATCGTGTTCCTGAACACTTCGTTAAGGAAGAATTTAGCTTAAAAGTCGAGTGGATTACTATAGAGGGTTTGTCTGAAGACCTTAAAAACCGAGAATAAGGAAGGAATTCGCTTAAATAGATAATTTCGTCGAATCAAGAGCTATTGAGATTTTAAACTCCGTTTAAGAATTCTTTACAAACCGGCTATTAGTCTCCGCAAGACGAAAACGTTAACACGTTAGTGAAAACTAAGTACATTTTTATTAAACTAATAAATGCATTATTCTACGATTTATTTCTATGAAGCTATTCAAAAAAATTCAGATTATACTTTCCTTTGTGTTATAATAAAAAATCGAAACTATAAAACGTTAAGTAACTAAACTCAGGTATAACTTCGGCTCCTGTCATCATATTTGCAAGTAATGCTTCTAAAACTAATGTGCTTAACGACATTTTAAGCTGGAATAGTTTAGAGGTGGATAATACAGAAACTGGGTTAGGTTAAGCTCTGCCTAGTTCTGCTCCACAGTTTGAGGAGGGTCGACCTCGTCCAACTTATATGAACCTTTGAACTCAGCCTGCATTTTCATGCATTATTATAGTTTTAATCGAAATATAAATAGCCAGACCGCTTTTGTAATGCCTGGCTGGATAACGGTTTAAAAAAAACAGTTTTTTCATGTAGCAATTTGGAAACAGATGTGGTTTTGTAACAGTGAACGGGCTTTACTAGTTTTTATTTAGAACTGTTACAGTCCGAATCCTTCCGTCCAAGCAGATTATTTAAACCGAAATAGGTTTTACGGGCTTTTGGGTATTATTATTTTTGGGACACATTTATAAAAAAAAATATAGTTACAGATTATTTATGAGTAAAACGTAGTGGATGCTATTGTTAGAAAGGCTTAGAATAAATAAATACAAATAAAAATGCTTGACATTTACTTTGTTCTTTATTATAAGCTGTGTTTAGAAGAAAGAAAAAAATAATATTTTAAATAGGTATCTACTTATTCACTAAAAAAACTTAAAATAGTATTGTGTGCCTCACGGCTGCGCCAAATACCCAGTTCAGCATAAATGCCAGCTAACTAGTGCACTTTTTTTTTTGGGGATGGGAAATCATCAAATAACTTCTCCCGCTCTGGGTGGAGCGGAAGGGCGTGTCAGACTTTTACTGACTAAAACCCACCGTGTTCCTTCATTTGTCTATGCCAGGGTCACGGTATCTCTTTCGAACAACCCGCGACCCCGGCGGCATCGGTCCTATTGGACCCCATCATTGCTGACTAGTGCCTGCCACGGGGTTTTCAACTGGACCTTACATTACGAGGACGTCTTACGGATGTAACTCAGTTATAAACTGTGTGTAAATATTTAAATAATAAAAAGTAGATCGAAATAAATAATAGTAAACTCGATCAGATATTTGCTTAAAAATAATTATAGATAATGTAGTGGTGTAAAAGAAAATACATTAAATGGTATGGTTGCACAAAAAACAATCTTCATGTCTAGCTTCTTGCGCATCTATGAGTTACTTCTTTCATCGAGGTGTCGATCATGTTAATTGATCGAATAGGTGGTAGCAGGTTATTTCACACTTTGGAAGCCGCATAACGTGTGTATAAATTTTAATGTCAGAACAAAAAAATCTTTTAAGTAAACTTTGCCAATCTATTTTAATTAAAATGAACTGCAATCAGAACGTCAGCTCGCTCTAGTAGTTAGTTTAACGATAGATTAGTCAGGAGTTATCGTGTTAAGAGGCCTTAAGTTCCCTTATAGTAGTAAATGATACGCTTATAGCACGCGAACACCCGTGACCTTAGTAGAACGTAAATTTCGCTTTATTTTACTAACAAAATAATTGTTTTAAAATCGGATGTATATTTTGTTTTTTCTCTTAAACAAAACACTCTGTCTAACCTAAGCATTTCTCTTGTTACGAAGATTGTTTTCTATTCTGTAAAATGACGCCCCACACTAGCGATTTTATTGGGTCGTATCGTGGGTGTGCTTACAAACATGAATATTTCTTGCGCAAACATACATTCCCTGAACAAGTACTGGTCTATCTTTAGGTCTTAAAATATTTTTAGCCCATTTTCTTCTTAATGGGTCGATGGCAATTTAAAGGGTGCTAGCACAGACCCCAGCTTCGAGTAGGTAAGTGTAACATTAGCTGTAGCATTTTAGTTAAGTAATAGTAAATAAATAATAATAATAATGACATATTAGGAAATCGTGTGGAACAGCTCCGCATTTCCAATTCATTTTTGGTCCTATTTGACAACCGTACAGTCAGCCTCAAAAAGATGTTAGGTATACATTGACAAGAAAAATTTACTTAATTTTCTACAATCTTTGTTCCATAATACTGTACCAATGTGAAGCCTCAAAACATATTGCTTACTTAACTGTAGCTACACATTGATACAGTATTATGGAAAACCATATTTTGTAGACATTCAAATTAATTCTAGTCGATGTTGGATATACAGGGTGTAAAAAGACACATCACAAAGCCATCAACTACACATACTATACATCTAACTAAGTAGTTTTGCGCAAAAGTTATTGCTGGGAAACAACTTTTATTTTTAGGTATAAAAAAAAGCAATTTTTTACTACGCGCAATGTAACGCGAACCCTTCGCTCTACGGTACCGTAGAGCGAAGGCGTAGGAAATTGTCGGAAAAAGTTTAGTAATAACACTTGGAATACGTTTTAGTAAAAAAAAAGTGACTTTGACCTTCAATATCCCCAGAACCAGTGGATTCCCAGGTATGTTCTAGTGAAAAAAAAAACAATCCAAGAAATGGGTAGAATAGGTGTGTGGCTTTCGTCTTCGGCAAGTGTCGTTTTTACACACGGTATGTTACCGAAATCCAATTTTAGGCCAAACTAGTTTTTCCTAGGCCAAAACAGGTTTATCCTACGCATACGTAATAAATAAGGGAAGTAGGTAAGGTAAGGTAGGTAGGTAATTAAGCTATTTGGCTGCGACCTGACACGCGTAGGATAAACCGGTTTGGCCTAGGACAAACTAGTTTGGCCTGAAATCGGGTTTGGCCGGTACCATATACATTTTTTTGAGGCTGACTGTACCCAACTTAGTTCCGTGTTTGTCATAGTAATAGAATAATCATAGCGTAATAATCGGTCAAAAGTTCAAACGAGGCGACAGTTTAATTTATTTACAATCAGGGATTTTGGTAAATTAATATTAATTGGTAGGTACAAATGTATTGACAACAGTTGTTGACGTTATAATGCTGTTTGATTAATTGGATTGGAATAGGATTAAACTATTATAAATAGAAACGAATATAGTTTTAACTCAATATTGGTTTTACAATTTTCAACAGTGTTATTTAACAAAACTACTGAGTATTACAGCAGCAGTTTTATCATATAGAACTGTAGAAAATTCTATTAAATTGTCCCAAATTTCAAATATTTAAAAAAATAAATTGCCGTCCGTTAGTCTCGCTCAAGCTCAAAAACAGCTTGACTGATTTGAATATTTTTTCTGTTGTTTTATTCTTCTCTTTACTGGGGTGGTTTAAAAAAAATGGAAAAAAAAGAAATTTAAATTTCGACAGGACATCTGGACGTCTGGCGGGTCAGCTAGTTTAAAATAATAAATATAATTGTACAAGTTCTAACCTAACCTAACCCATTTTGTAGGGGTGTCATAGCTTCGTTACCTACTGTGACTAATATTTAAAAAGACTACAATGTTGAAAAGAGGCTCAATTATTAAAAAAGCATCATTAGAAGATCAGCATAGTTCCGTTTTTTCCTTTTTACGTAGGGAAACCTAAAAAAACAGTATAAATTACATCTGTAATAAGTCTTCACGAGAGATTGTCGGCAACACTGAGATTTTTAGCTACAGGTCACTCCTACGAATGTATGAAGTTCTTTACGATAATATCACCATAGGCAAAACCACTATCTCCCTGTTGGCAATTTGGCATTTGAATCAATAGATTTATATTTTTCGACCAGTCTGTTGTAGGCGTAATTTTTTATTACGATCATGGTAATCTCTGGATTTTGTCTTCCAAAGGCAAGTTTCGCATTTGTAGCTTTGAATGAACTCCTCCAATTGATCACAGTGTCCACTTCAATCTTCTTCCGACGACTGAGTGATAGATCGACGCCGTCATCCATACGCTACGATAAAACTGTGCAAACGCATTCGACAACGATTTATCGAATAGGAAATACAACTGCCACCGATCAACTGTGCAAACGAAATAATCTGCAAGGATACATCATACACACGGTCAATAAAATTGCGCAAACGGACTCCACAGATAAATCGTTGCCTTTACATAATTATTGCTATATTCTAAATCCACTATTGAAAATCAAACCACAGATTTCATGAGTGCTTGGTGCTAATAGACAAGAGCAAGTTCTCGTGTAAGTTACCGACTTGCTTAGCGATGAGTTAAACTCAGCCTCGGGGTTTCTACGCAGCGTCGATACATGTGTGTGTCAATGCTTCGAGCCATATTTAATGGTAACATATTGAATTTATAGATTGCAACGGAGCTAGCAGTATTGAGTTACTAGTCTATTAACGTCTCGCTTCAATATCCTATCGAACCTTCAAGACGTATCGGAGTGCTTTTACAATAATAAATTGACAGGCTCAATGACGTGATATAATTAGGTTGCAAGCGACCAGAATATTTCTGCCTTTTCCTAACTATGTTGGGGTTGGCTTCCAGTATAATCGGTTGCCGCCGAGTATTTTATATGGAGCGGTTGCCTTTCTGACCTCCACAATCCAGTTACTGGATCCTCCCCTGGATCGATTCCCCTTGGTAAGACTGTTTGTCATACTTTCGGGCTTCTGACTACCAGTAAAAACTGTCAAAGATCTACAAATGACAGCCGGAACCAACATCATTACGGTAATCGGTCATGGAAGAAGACTTTTGGCCACGGGACGTGGTGTGCAAAGTAAAGCTAGTGCAAAGTGAAGTGTTACTAACAGTATTAAGCCTTATTTATTAACACAAGTTTTGTTTATATTCAAATATGTATGTTTAGGTTAAGGTATTTATGTATGGGCCTGTGTTGCCTGAAATAAATGGTTTATTTATTTATTTATAATAACCTAAAGCTGAGCGTCCACTGGTCCGCGCCGGCCGCAACGCATGCATGGCACATAACGGATTTTGGTTTGTTTGTATGAACAAATGAAAATGCGGGCACTACCGGTAGGGACTAAGGACGCACAGCTGTACGAATTAATACAAAACAAACCAAAATCCGTTGCGTGCCGTGCGTGCGTTGCGGCCGGCGCAGACCAGTGAACGCTCACCTTTAAGATATTATCAAACAGGCTTTTTGATAATAATATATGCACAATTTAAATAAGTTACATTAATACTCCCACCATTTCCATTGCTTGTTTCCTATTATCCCTTAAATGTCGCCGATTTATGAGCGACACGCACTCGCCTACCCCCTTCGTTCACCACTGTCAAGATCTATGCATCGCTCGTCTCCGCAAATGGTTCGTGATTCTGCAAAGCTTTAAAGGGTCTCGAACACCATTAAATCATGTTGCAGGATCGCAATTCTTGCTAGTTATACATGAAACTTGGTCGTGAAGTTATTGCAGAAGAGTTTTTTCCCTTCCTTTTCTGGATATAAAAATTGGAGTACATACCTTTCGTCTTTCCCTGAGGTCCGCCTCTTGAAATGATGTCTCCTCCATCTTCTCTACGCCATACAATCTTGGGAGGAGGGTAACCTCTGGCTTTGCAGACCAGCTTGGCTGAGCCTCCTTCTGGTACCATCATGTCTCCTGACGTCTCTTCATAGATTATGTCTGGAGGGATTACTACTTCCAGAAATGCTGTCTGAAATATGAAAAAAATTAAAAATGTGTCGTGGAACAACTTTTTAAAAATGATTAAGTATTAGGTGGCAAAGTTACTCTCAGAACATAATTTTATCATACAAAGGTCCATGAAATCTATCTATACTTATAAATGAAAAAAGAAGTCCTGACTAGAGATGGGTCGAGGGCAAAAACAAATATGGACAAAATGGGCATAAACTTGGCATATTGGGCATAAATGAGTTTACGCCCAAATAAATGCCCGATCACTGGGCATAAAAACGAATAACTTTGTTTTGTAAAAATAAAGCAGGAACTTAAGGTTGATGCGCCAGGGTAGCCCGCGAAATTCAAAATTTCTTACGTTTTTTGCAATTTGTAGGTCAGTGTGAGCTTGTATGTTGATTAAAATATGATTCGCGGCCGTAGCAAATATGGCTTTACAGGATTATAATCATTAGAATCAGCAATACAACTCCATAAGTTAGCATTTACCTCAAATCTAGCGATTTCATGAAATCATGAGGTTTGAGGTAAATGCTAACTTATGGAGTTGTATTGCTGATTCTGATGATTATAATTCTGTAAAGCTATATTAGCTACGGCCGCGAATCATATTTTAATCAACATACAAGCTCACATTGACCTACAAATTGCAAAAAACGTAAGAAATTTTGAATTTCCCGGGCTACCCTGGCGCTTTCGCCTTAACTTAAAATTAAACTTAATGTCAGTAGGTATTTTGTAAATTAAAGTTTTAATGAAATATTCAGTCATAGGATAATCACAGTTGAAAATTCGAATACGTAATTATAGGAAATATAATTTAAACTCTCGTAAAATGAAAAATGAAGTGAAGTTTTGTAATTGGCTTTGATACTACAATAATCATAAGTAATATAGTATGTATGTTCGTAAGCTGTAAGACTTCCGAATAAAATAAAATAAATGTTTGTCAATTTTTACCATCATCGTGGTCCTAATTATAATTTTGCCTTGATTTTGATGTCTATTACGTAAACTAATAATAGGTAATGAAATCGCTCAATACAATGTAGATAGCTTCAGTCCTTGGATACTTTTAGATGGATCATTATTTTCCTTTAAGGTTGATGCGCCACGGTAGCCCGCGAAATTCAAAATTTCTTACGTTTTTTGCAATTTGTATGTCAGTGTGAGCTTGTATGTTGATTAAAATATGATTCGTGGCCGTAGCTAATATGGTTTTACAGAATTATAATCATTAGAATCAGCAATACAACTCCATAAGTTAGCATTTACCTCAAATCTAGCGATTTCATGAAATCATGAGGTTTGAGGTAAATGCTAAATTATGGAGTTGTATTGCTGATTCTAATGATTATAATTCTGTAAAACCATATTAGCTACGGCCACGAATCATATTTTAATCAACATACAAGCTCACACTGACCTACAAATTGCAAAAAACGTAAGAAATTTTGAATTTCGCGGGCTTCCCTGGCGCTTTCGCCTTAAGGCGCAGATTTCCTGAAATGATCAAAAAGGTGTTTTTTTAAAGCTGTGTAGTCTGTCAAGCGAGTCGTGTCCCATGAAAAAGGCGGCAAATTCAAAAATCTTACACGTGTCCACACTGATATAGTACGCTGAAAACATGTTTGATACTTGAATTTTTGTAGATAAAAAAAATTCTTTGGGATAAATTAAAAAAGTGCATTTCAATGTAGGTATATATACAGGATTATTGGTAAAACACGAGCAACCTCTTAAGGGGTCATTGTACTCATCATTATGAACAACTTTTACTATCGGACCAAACCTGAAACCGCGAAATAAAAATCAGCGGCTCCCTACATTTTGACGAGTTTGATGTAGATAAATGTACTAAACAGCTGATTTTTTTTAGTAAAAGTTGTTCATAATGATGAGTACAATGACCCCTTAAGAGGTTGCTGGTGTTTTACCAATAACACTGTATAATAGTCACAATTAGAACTAAAATCAGAATCTAGAAATTCAATGCCTTCATAAGAGAAATCACTGAAGGGTTCCAACTCCGTGTCGGTTATCATGTCCCTACTTTATATTTGTTTTCTACATTAATAGTGTGATCTGTGCATTTTCCATTAAATATATTTTTTTTCCATTCTTCTTAATATGTCCATTAATACAAATTAGATAATTGAGCTAAAAGTATCAAAATGCTGTAGCTTAGTAGAACACAAGTTGTGACAATCCGTTTGACAGATAATAGTATTGCCACTATAAGAAATCAGCAAAATGGTCGTGGACACGACTCGCTTGACGGACTCTATCTCATAAACCGTAAATAATTTTGACATGTAAAAAAAATATGATATTTTCAAGTCCTTTTCGCATACAGTGATAGAAGCCAAAACATAATTAAACATACTTTAATGCACCAAAAAAATCTTTAAACATACCTCCTAATAATCTTTAAAAGCTGTTTATCCCTTCATTAGCAATAATAATTATAATTAAAAATATACCATGAAATGTCAAATTCCAAACTGCATCCAGCGATGGATTACTTTTTATTAAATAGTTAATTTCTAATTTTATACGATTTTATTTGCACTTTTACGACATAATTCCGGTGCGCGTGAGAATCTTCTATCTCGTGCGTCAAACGAGACAGCCATAAAGCCATTTCACTTACACACCGAGCTAAACCAAGCTTGGAACCAGGGCCTTAAATTCCAATTGTATGCCAAAGATGTGATTTGAGCTGCTCTTTCTGTAGTAAGGCGATTTCGTTTACACTGTGAATGAAACGCTCGCTTAAGGTGATTGCGCTGTGTAGCCCGCGAAATTCGTTTTTTTTTTTTGGTTTTTTGCGATTTGCAGGTCCGTGTCAGGTTGTAGGTATCTTGATCAAAGTATGATACGCGGAAATAAAACATAATGTATTTATATAATTTTAACCATTAAAATCATCAATACATCTCTCTAAGTTAGATTTCGTGCAGTGCAGAGTCGTCAAACGAACGAAATCTAACGACTCATACATTGATCAAGATACAACCTGACACGGACCTGCAAAATTGCAAAAAACCCAAAAAAAAATTGAATTTCGCGGGCTACCACTGCGCATCATCCCTAACAGGTAAAGCTACTCTTAACCTTATTATATCAATTTCTGGTTTATTGCAATATATTAGCTATAATCCAATATGTTTTTGTGAATTTACCTTTTCCGCACACTCAAATATAGCTATTTGAATGAAAAATTTAATTAAAGTTCTGTTAAAGTTTTTGCCCAGTCAAAAGGCATTTATTGGGCGTTTATGGGCATTTATACGGCGTTTATTCAAAGCGCCCAATATGCCAGGGCATTAACCCATCTCTAGTCCTGACTGTTTGACTGACTGACTCATCAACGCCCAGCCCAAATCCTTGAACCTAGAAAGCTAAAATTTTGCACAGAGGTTCACTTTATAATGTGTCTACATTATAAAGGGAACCTCTGTGCAAAGGAATAAAGAAGGATTTTCCGGTAGTAAGTTCTTGTGGCATATTTACGCGGGCAAAGCCGCGGGCAAAAGTTAGTCATTAATAATTACTTCGGCACATTTGTTGATTTAAGAATTGCATGTTTTCACACCAGCATGCATCGTTATTCTGATTATAGCGTCAATGCTCTTTCGGAGAAATGACACCATTATACGGGCGCGCCGATAAGGCCTGCATGTACGATCCACTACAAGAGTCGTTCCCAAGAACTGCCTACAGTTCTCGTTAAAGAGTAACACAGTACAAAGAGCAGGAGTAGCAAAAAATACACATTCAACGAAATACATGTTCAGGAATAAATCGTGGGAAGGTAACATTTAATGGTTCAAAATTAGCAGCACTTTACCTGCATTTTCATTGGGTCAGTGTTAACTTGGCACATATATTGTCCCCTGTCCTCCCGCTTCACTCCCCTAATGTTGAGCGTCCACGTGTTGTAGTCATTGTGCGTGACGCTCAGCCGTGCGTTGTTCGTGATCACGTGCTCGTGGATCGCCAGGATCGCCTTCGTGTCCGCTTTGATCCACGCTACCTACCCCGCGAACATCCAGCGCGAACAGACGTCAGCGAAATTGTACGCCCAAAGTGTGCATGGAGGAAAGAACATTGTAAGTACAACGAAAAATAAAAAGGAACACAAACGCCGCATTCCTGTCACGTTATCTGTTACACGTATGATGTTTTGTTTGTAAACGATGAAGACTTTCAACGAACAAGTCTAATTACAAGCGAATGCTTCCCAAGAGGCAGTCACGACAACGATCCTCGAGCCGGCAACACTATCTTGTTGCGAGCGCCGCGCAAAATGCTCTCGGAATTTTTAATTACATTTTCGTCTGGTCGCCGGCATGAGGCGGGCTGCGGGCGCACTGAAAACGCCCTCGTTTCACCCGCTTTACCAAAAGCGTCGACATCGCAATAGAAGCTAATTTCCTGCATAGCGCGTAACAAAAAAATACGTACAGAAATACGGCGTTTGTACTCGTCTACGATACGCGTCGCCCTCGGTATTATAACTTTATTATTGAAAATATTATTTGGAGCGATGTTTTTTTCGTAATTCCGGTTGAATGGGAGCGTTATTATAGTACTTCAATTCAGTTTTCCTATTGAAAGAGTTATATTTATGGGCCTTTTCATGTATCTGATAAAGTTGGCAATCAAAATATTTTTCACAAAATGAGGATACTACAACCATACTACAACATAATGCTTGCTTTTCCCTTGTTATAAATTGCTCAAAACTTATTATCTTTACATTTATTTTAAATACGTAACGTAAGTGAATAGAGAAAGTGCAAGAAGAAGTGCACTAATAGAGGTGCGACTTAAAAAGTGTTCTACAATTGTATAGTGCTTGTGCAACTCTAATTAGTAACTAATTAGGTGCCTAGGAACTACAATCAGAACAAATATAACTAAAACATCGGAGTGCTTGAACACAATAATTTGTTTTGTAGCAACAGCCTCACAATTCTCGTATTTTGCTTCATCTCTGCATTATTGAAATGAGCGAAGGAAGGATTGCAGAGCTGTTGAGCGATGTAATTTCAGCTTCAAAATGCTTTAGAAATTGCATCGCGTAAACACACAATAAATAAATGGCTATAAAATAAGATATATTTACCAAATTTTGAACTCATCCATACCAGCGGTGCATATCGAAGATGTGTTTAAAATCTTTTGATTACTTGTGTGTTATGTATTGAGATTGTATTTGTGTTGTTTGAATCTGATACAATTAACTTTGTAGATACTAAGAGCCAAATCATTGATATTTTTTAGGTTAAATTTGTGATTTTTAACTAATTTATTTAAATTAATGTCACTTGCTTAATTTATACATTTATATTATTTTCTATCATACGAACTGCAACTTATAGACCAACAATGTTGCTTTATTTCATTTTCAGTGGAACAACTCAATTGGCGGTTATTCCATATACGTACAAAAGCATCCTGTTGATACGATTTTCATCTCGATACCCACCCACGTGGGAATTGTTGAGAAACACATGCGGAGATGTTATTAGTCTTGTGTAATTACTTACGCGGGATCGATATAGAAAGCAAATATGTATCGATACGAATCGGTAGTCGTGTAGAATCGAGTGACCTGAGCTAACGGCCCCAGTGAGACTATTATCGAATCTTGTTTCTCGGAGAGGAAAGATTCGCAAATAAGTATTTGTGTGCGGGTTTATTGCACGAGCTTTTGTTGTTATGTCTAACGTGTTCTGTTTTTGTTAGATATCCAGTATATTTGTCTAAGGTAACAAATGTAATTAACACGTCATGCATTGGAAACGGTTTGAATAAGTCTTATTGTTTATTTTAGCAAAATTTATTGAGTGTGCGCAAACAAAATATCATAAATTGGTATGCCAAAAATAAAGAAACGTTTGCAATTTTATTTCAGACTATCGAATTAATTCAAGGCACGATATATCGTATACGATACATATCGTATATCATAATGATAGTGTACTAGATTAACTCCCGGGACAGTTTGAGAGCACCGCCTCTCGAAATGATTGAACGGGGACCGAGGGGGTTTGTCCTGGCTTTATTTTAATTTCCTAAAGTGACTGTTTTGCAACGTAAATTCCTTGGACTAAAGTGATCCCATCATAGTGGGGTGCGGTTTTTGTTCCGACAATGATTGACTAACTGTCTGAAGTGCATCGCTAAATTAAATTAATTTTTCAACTAAAAGATCGCGTAAAGTGCATTTGGTATAAAAAGCATGCTCAAAACTTGTATTCCAAAAATAAACGAAATTGTGCATTAGTGTTTAAAACCCAAGAATAGTTCTCGTAACGTTCGTTCACTGTTGCATAAATCACTGTTTTTATCACATTCTTGGATCTTAGTTTCTATGTGCAAGTGTTAGTGTCTAATGCAGTTGTGCACAGTGTGCCAATACTACGGCTATGTGGACAAACTTACAGTAGATTTGTGCAAATATAGTACCGGTGTAACTCTACTCTAGGATAGAGAGAGGTTCTATAAAGTGGTGCTGTGAGTCTCGAAGAGTGCTGAAGAAAGTGCATTGAAGGTAGTGTGCCAAGAAGTGTGGAAGTGGTGCAAAGTCTATTTGTTGAGATCTATAATTTTTTATGTAAGTTCAGTAACGTTGTCTCTTGATTCTAAAATTTAGAGTGGTTTAGAGTAAACATCGTCAGCTGTTTAATGATTGTTTATGTCTAGTACAAAAGTTAACAGTCACTCGAGAAACAAATGGAAGAAATTAGACAGAGAACAGTCTACTTACTGTTGTCAAGAGAACTTTATGAAATAAAACTTCAAAACAGAAATCTAGTGAGAATAAAAACATGCCTCTTAGAGTTATTCATAAGTAGTAGAGTTCATTCACTAGAAATTAAAGACAAAAAATTAAAACATTAGTTACGTTATTACAAAAAAAAAAAAAATCTGGATAGAGAATGGAATCCGTAGAAATTCCATTTAGAATGGAATTTTCTAGAATTTGCCAAAAATATTTAAGAAGTTTTTGTAGTTATAAATTATAGATCTCATAGTACAAGTGCTGTGACGGTGCTCCACTAGGGTTAGCTGTAATGAGTCAGTTTGATACACACCCTGGCTGTGGCGGAGTCGCCACTCACCCTGTAACCGCCCAGGTTATTCACCACGCAGGTAAACATCGCGTCCCTTCCCTGTGCGATGGTCACGTTCTCCAAGGGATATAAGAAGTCCGGCTCCAGACCTAGCGCTGAAACAAAAAAAAAACATGATTACTTTTTAGTCTCGTGGGTAAATTCAAGGGTAAGCAAAGCTTGCCGAGGTCGGTCCGTGGATGGGTGACCATCCATTACATACCGAGACCCCTCCGTGCCTCGGATAGCACATTAAGCCTTTAGTCCCGGCTGTCATTCGTAGATCTTCACAAGCCCGAAAGTCTGACAACCAGGACAAGAAGGAGCATCGTGTTACCCAGTAACCGGGCTGTGGAGGTCAGAAGGCAGTTGCTCCATGTAAAATACTGGTATTTCGTTAGACTTGAAGCTGACCTCAACATAGTTGGCAAAATACTAGGCAGATGATTACTTTATTAGTCTCTTGGCCCGTGAATTGATGAACAACTCAACTAGCGTGATTAGTCTATTTGTCATGGGAAATGAAGCCCTAAATTATAATCCGATTGGTATATTTTGCGTTGGTATTTTCTCGTACCTACTACACCAAATATACAATGATTTTTTATTTAAAAAAATTACTGTTATTTTAGTACCTACATTGTGGTGTCCTAAGACATCCACGCGAACAAAGTTGCGAACAGAAGCTAGTAGGTACCTACTAGACATTTTCACATTCGTACATTTTTACATAAACTTTCCGATTGCAATCAAAACCGCAGCAGGCAGTTATTGAAACATTTCTGATATTCTACAACTCGGTATGTTTGCTGGGCAGGTTGTTTGTATGATAAAGTAAACTAAAAAACCCAAACATTAAATTGGTTTTCGTCTCTTGTAAGCCATTCCTTTTTTTTCGAATTGTGACAGCAACAAAAAGAAAGAAAGAAAAATAGGGATCATAGTAACACGTACACATAAAAAAAATAAGTTATTTTGAATAAAAAACAGAACAGATCTATAATCCGGAGCACAGAACAGATTTTTCTGTTTTATGCTTGGGATTATACCTAGATGTCTGACAAGAAGGCTTCCACGCACCATGATGCTGTGCTATAGGCCACAGTACAGCGCTGAAACTCACACACGCACAGAAAATTCAGTTACTTACTTGAGCTTGGCTATAATACTAATCGAAAAAACCGGTCAAGAGCGAGTCAGACTCCCGCACCGAGGGTTCCATACCATCATTTATATATAATATTTTTGATGATTTCTTAAAAAGTGTGCTATTTAGAGACACAGTTTTATTTTTTCTGTAATCTTAACATTAACTTCTATATAGAATAACTAGCTTTTTCCCGCGGCTTCGCCCGCGTGGATGTCGGAAAATATGCCACAGGAACAAAAATATTGAGATAGCTTCTGCCCGCAACTTCGTCCTCGTAAAATTTCTTACTCCCCCGACCCCCCCGTCGCATCGCATTGCCTGCCCGAGCTATTACTTCGTTTTCTTAGCGTTCTTACCGATTTTTTTTTTCTTTTTGCTTGGCATCTAAGAGTTCTAGAGTGATGTTAAATATGTCTATAGAATTGGGCTATCAAATGAAAAAATAATTATTAAAGTCCGACTGGTAGTTCCAGAGATTAGTGCGTTCAAACAAACAAAAAAAAGTGTGTGTGTCAGCTCCAACGCACGACTGGAGTTTACTCCTATTTTTTGTGCCGTTCCGAGTTTCCGACTTTCTATTTTTCAGTCATTTCTGTAGGGCTGGGTTTCTTCAACGAATCAGTGCTATACAAAAAGCAACTTTAAGGTGTAAAGGCACTCGTCCACCCCCCTCTTACCCTACCTCTCAACCCTACCTCTAATCTCCCTCTTACCCCCTCTCACCCCTCCTCTTCTCTCCCCTCTCACCCTCCCCATGATCCCCTCACCGCACCCTTTCACCCCCTCACCCTCTCTATTGCCCTCTCCCTATCGCCCCCTCACCACATCACCTTGCCGCTAACCTCCTCCTCCCACTTTCACACCCTCTCACACCCCCTTCACCGCTGTCCCCTCCCCCCCGAGCCTCACCAGCTCCTCCCCTCACCCTCTCCTCTCCTCACCCTCTTCGTTTCTCCACATCACACTACACCCTCCTCTCTCACTGCACCCTCCTATCCCTATCCCCTACATCATCCTCTCCCTCTCCCTCCTCACTAACCCTCCCCTCTCTCTTTCCACACCCTCCCCTTCCCCCTTCCCCTTCTCACCACCCCCTCCCCTTATCCTTTTGCCTCCATACCACAACCCCCCTTGCCCCTCCTCCTCTACCCTTAAACTTTATTACTTGCTTAGGCAAGCATTTGTGCCAAGTTTCAAGTTAATTAACCAAATGAATAAGATTTTTCATATTCACTATATTCCCTGTTTTCACACCCACAGGGATGGAATATTGAAAAAAAGGTTGGGATATTTCCGTAGCTTGACTGAAAGATTATTTACACCAATTATCGAGGTTATCGAGCTGCGCAGTAAAACCCTGCCCTGTAACATTTACTACCGCTTTTCACCCCTTTAGAGGTAGATTTTCGAAAAACCTTGATACAAGATATTCTTCAATTTTGATTTCAAGTATAAATACTGAGTTTTGAGTTAATCGGTCCGCGCGTTAAAATTCCTCCATTCAAACTTTGAGACCCCCCTATCCCTTCTGAGGGGGTAGTTTGGGAAAACTAAAAATGACAAACTTTATAATTTACTTAGTTTAATATTCATGCGAAGTTTCAAATCTATTAACTCAAGGAATAAGATTTTTCATACAAACTTTCATCCCCTATTTGACACCCTTAGGGATGGAATTTCCAAAAATCCTTTCTTAGTGGATGTCTACACTGTATAAGATATCTATGTGCAAAATTTCAAGTCTCTAGGTCCAGCGGTTTGGGCTGTGCGTTGATATATCAGTCAGTCAATCAATCAGTCAGTCAGGACTTTGAATTTTATATATATAGATTTCAGTTTTTTCACTATGCAAACTTCGGAGATAAGGAGCACGTTATTTTTTTTTACATTTTTTTACATCAAAAGTCGAAAAATAATGTTTGAGAATGTGCCAACAGCGCTATTTTATATGATACCCCACATGCCCTAGTAGCCCCAATTCGATTTTTTAAGACCCCCTTTAAGTCCCTGTTGCAAAAAAAAAAAAATATTTTCACGTCTTTCTTATTTGCAAAATGGTTGGGTAAACGTCATCTAAAACTGTTCCAAATTTCAAGTTGATAGCATTAGTAGTTCTTGAGATATCCAGCTGTGACAGACAGACATACAGACAGACTGAGTCACACCATAAGGGTTCCTTTTTACCATTTAGGTACAGAACCCTAAAAAGGACTTGGTAGCAATATTTTTCTGATTTTAAAGTCGTTCGCCATGGTTGAATTCTCGGTAGTCTCAAAGCAAATAGGAATGCCGTTTTTATAGGGAAAGAAAGTTATAAGCTTTCGCAGTCGAGCCGTTTCTCCTGAGATTAAGCTAACCTGGGATTTGCAATGTTGGTTTTCCAACGGTTACGGGTTGCTTTAGTGCATTATTTCCTAGATTCTAACTTTTACATGGGACCTAATAAAATAGACTCGTGAATTTCGGTTTATGGTGATTTAAACGTTTCTTTTTAAATCAGCTTATGCTGCGGTACCTAGTTATCGGTGTTAGTTTTTAGGGTTCCGTATCCAAAGGGTGCCAACGGGATTCTATTACTAATGCTCCGCTGTCGTCCGTTCGTCTGTCACAGGGCTGTACGGAACCCATAAGTTGGTGCGTGACTAGCACAGTGTAATCTGCCAATTTAGTAAATAGTAGTCAATCTAAGGGTTTTTTACGCGAAATGGCGCATGTTTATGAAATGTATTTACTTTTTTGTGATTTTTAACATAATTTTAAATAAACAATTATATCGATGGTGTACCTAATGATGTTATTTTCTACTTAAAACTCGTAGGTAAATGATGATTAAACCACTATTTTCCAAACAAAATATTTAATTTTTATTTAAATTCTTTATTAAAAAGAACCAGGTTCTTAATAATTAATTACAATCAGGCTAGATTGTAATTAATTATTAAGAACCTGGTTCTTTTTAAGACTAATAAGCAATTTCAATGTAACTTATATTTTTACGTGATAATTATTTAAAAAACTTAGAATAATTACAAATTAAAACAAAATATTATTATTGAATATAAAGGCGAGACTTCACAGGGGTGGTGGGTATCGATATCGATTGACAAAACAAAATTATTTTCTAAATTCATAATTTTATTTCAAGTAGGTAACTACAGATTAACGGCCGGTCGTAGTATAAATGTCGCAGCCTAGTAGCTTAATTAGCAGCTTAGCCTTTGGAAGTAGCGCTCGCAGGGCGCTGCCGTGGCACCGCTCGCTTCGCTCGCTCGGGCGCTAGTTAAACGGCGCCGTTTAGTTAAAAGGCTAGGCTGTTAACTGAAAGGCTAATTAGTTGGCTGTGATATATACCTACAGAGTGATTTAATAACAACAAATAATATGTGAAACCTGGAATAAGCTTGTCATTGTGAGGAGAAATAAAGAACTATTACTACAACTAAGTATTACTATTTTTAATGCTTTCAACTAAACGGCCATAGACGTCATAACAATAAAACTTCTATTGTCTCGTTAGACCAATTTCTGTTGTGCCAATTTTTTTTATCTGATATAATGAAACAATCCTTGCATAAAGCAGAGTCGAAAAGCAACTTTTTCGGTCAAGGATAACTTATTGTACTTGATAGAAAAATAAATTTTACCATAATGGTTTTCATAATACAGTTTCCCCGTATCTCCTATGGATTCGTATTTCTCCATACTGTTCCAGTTAAAACAACTTTGTATAGTTAACAACCAACCGCTTAAAAAATGTTAATTTTTAACCAACTTCAAGTTCAGAGAATACAATTATCAAGCAACATTAGCATAACGCCTCACAGTTTACCAAATGTCGTACCTTACACTAAATGTTCGCACATGACCTGTTTAATAATGAACGTCTTCTGAATCATTATACAGCCTTGGAAGTTTGTTTTTAGGAACACGTGACAATTTTCGATATTGTGAATTTGTGTGTTAGGTCATAGTGTAATATCTTATACCAATCGAAGAAGTAAGTACCTAAAGTGAAACTTAGATCATTGAAAGACTCAAAACTAAATTAATTTAAATGTACAACGGGGTGAATAGGTATGCAAAAATCGGTAGCTATGTCGGTACTCTTATAGGATCACTTCGCTGGCCGTCTGTCAGTCTGTCAAGACCCTTTTTCTCAGTAACGCGTGGAGATAACAAGCGGAAAGTAATATTAAATACGTAGTAAGTCTACGGTCCTTTGGAGCTCTAAAAAAATCAAGCTTCTAAGTCAACGCAATAAAAAAACCGGCCATTTATGCTCACAAATAAAAAAAAACCTACAGGTACTTCCCCTTGACCTGGAATCATGTAATTTGGCTAAAAGCAAGGTCTTACAGCACAAGTAAAGGAAATATTTGGCAAGAAGTCCGAAAATTGTTAAATTGTGGTTAAAAAAAAATTGTTTTTCCGATTACAAACTTACATTTGCAGTTGGAGAATTCACCGTGACGTATATCGATGTAACGTGTTTTTCAACTACAATGTTAAGTTTGTTGTTGGCATAACTTCATTCCAACTACGGAACCCTTCATTATGCGTGGTCTGACACGCTCTTGGTCGGTTTTTCTAAATTATATTTACGGAATGCTTAGTTAACTTTTAAATTAGTAATTTGATCGTTCTTTATTTGACAGTAATTGGTTTTGATAGCTACATTGAATTATGCTGACAAACGCTTATAAATATTGATGAATATTATTAAAAGATGGCAAAACGCTAATAGAAAGATAATATTTCACTTCTATTCAAATTAATTTGACAAAAATGTATGTTTTTATTATTTCTTTTATTTTACTTTTGAACTCTTTACTTTTAAGTGGAGAAATACGTGGACTTTATTATTTTGCTGTGTATTATAATCAATGTTTGATGTTTAGTGTACCGCAGTTATCATCCATTCCCTCTTGGCTAGATACCCACAGAATTCTACTCTCAGAGGCGTTCAGAAGTCCTTCTAAACTATGTCCAAAACAACTTCGGACGCTCAGATTTCGGAATCACAAACGAATCGTTCACAGAATTTAAAGCGCAGAAAATACTCGTTATTCTTCACCGAATGTTTAGAATGATATACGTAAGTTCCGCATAAAAATGTCTCCCTTAGCGCCGTAGGTATTGTCCCCAGCGAATGGATAGCAGGAGCCGCTGGAGGCGTCAATATTCTACGTGACCAGTTACTTGTGTCGGCCACGGAAACATGTGTCGGAAGTGAAGACTATCTGTTTGCTCATAGAATGGCGATCGCACTGTTGAATTATTCGCGTCTACATGCGCGACAGGAAGCGGATTACATGGTGCATTCGATCCGTTTATGTTTTCGGGTAAGAGACGACGGTTTGCTGTCATTTTCCAATGGCTGGATTTCAGGTAGGGTTAGTTTTCAAAAACGTAGTTAGATTATCTGTATTGTAATCAAATAGTGAGATCTAGGTAGGCACGTAACATTTTGGTCCTATTATAATACGGCTAAATGACGTCATATTCGCAAAGACACGTCCAAAATATCTTAAGATATACCTAGCTAATACTTGCACTAAACATGAATTAATAACAATACCTAATATCTACAAGCAATTTACGTACACCATAGTAACTCGATTCTCTCATTCGACTAAGTACATTTTGCACTGAAAGATAAGCTCTTTATGTTTTCCTTTCATTAACAGATCGGGAAAACACATCGCTGGGTCCAATAAATTTCAATACATAACGGAGTTAAATTCATTTCGGCCCTTATTTGTTCACGTCCATGTGTGGCAAACGGAATGGGTCAATTGAAGCACCAGAGCAAATGTCGCCAGACTAAATGTCGTCGATATACACAAGCCTTTCCCGTTCTATATTGGGAACACACAAAATGTCGGCTGGCTTCAGAGCCGTGTTAACATCCCACATTAAAAATTTTCAAATATTCACGGGCAATTAAAATATAATTAACTGCGAAAAGTGAGTTCGACCAAATGTACAATTGTAGGCGGTAATCGTGCAATAAAATATGATTAAATACGGTCAGATTGCCACTAATTTTGTACTTCTGTAAGTCAGATTGAAAACTACAATTAATACCGCCTATAAGCAGACGGTTATTTATCCAGCGCATTCGTAGTATTGTTGAAATGCGGACAAAGTTCTTGGAATATCTCAGCGGAAACGATTCCACGATCTCGTAGTGAATATCAAATGTCCGAATCGTACAGACGTTCGGAAAGTAAATAGAGTTGGATCTGTATAGGTCGGGAGATCGCACTGCCAATAACCGGCCAATGCTGGCGTCGATACCAGCTGAAATCGTAAGTACCGGCCCGACCAACTGATATTTGTAAATTCTATGGTAATCCGACTGTGAGCCTAATCCTACTTTCCATTCAGAGCGGTTGAAATAAATTCTAAAAACAATAGACGGTTATTTGGATGTTGTGTTCATTGGGAAGGTATAAAGGACCCCTTGTGTATTATCTACGAGTTGGTATCGTCAGAAATCGTACGTGTATAGTTCTAATTTGTGAAATTAATCCCGTTACGTATTTTGGTACGGTATGTGAGCAAGTGCGCGACTGCGAACAATTTGCTAACACGGTTTCGTACTTTCGCCGAGATTCGGAGTTGGTACACCTAACAACTCTTGGCCAAAAGTCCTACGGCTTAATTGGACGATTTTCTACATGGAGATTTGATTTACAGCGTCTTGAAAGTTAGAGCAAACAGGTAGTTAACATCTTGCAAGTATAATGTTTGAAATGTATTGACTTTGTATGTTATACGCCTGCGAGTATATTTAATGTTATTTAGGGGATAACGTCTCTGTGGATTTTAAGAGTTTTACCGTCTATAAAGTTCTTACTATTTCACAAGTACAGTTAGGTTAGTACTTTATATTTGCAAACTCAACTTAAGTACACCTACGCAATAATCGAGCCTGAATAATTTGGTATCACAAGAACTGTGGGTGAAACATTAATCTTCTCTACATAATAAAAATCTTAGCCTAATGGTGTGACCGTGTCGGACTGCCAAGTCATAGGTCTCGAGTTTGAATCCAAGGCACGCACCTCTGACTTTTCGGATTCATGTCCGTATTGCGCACTTGCTTAAATAAAAACCGGTCAAGAGCGAGACGGACTCGCGCACCGAGGGTTCCGTTACGATTTCTGAAAAAGTGTGCTATTTAGAGACATCGTTTTATTTTTCCTGTAATCTGTACATAAACTTCTAGCACATAGAGTAATTTCAGATTTTTCTCTTTGCAAACTTCGGAGATAAGGGGGGGGGAACGGTATTTTTTTTACATTTTTCATCAAAACTCGAAAACTATGCGGCCTAAAAAAAAGAAAAAAACTGTTTAAGAATGTGCAAACAGCGCTCTTCGTATGATACCCCACATGCCCTAGTAGCTCCACTTTGAATTTTTAAGACCCCCTTTCAGTCCCGGTTGCAAATAAAATTTCCAAAATAGGTGCGCAAACGTCATATAAAACTATTCCAAATTTCAAGTTGATAGCATTAGTAGTTCTTGAGATATCCAGCTGTGACAGACAGACAGACAGACAGACTGAGTCACCCTAAAAACGGTGAAAGAAAAATATCGTGAGGAAACCCTGTACCTGAAAGATATTTCTCGACGGCATGTGAAGCCAAGTCAGAAGCCCCTGCGCGGCATAAAATCTCTGACACCAGGTTAGTCACTAACTACATGAAAAAGAAAGAATAAAAATCTTCTATATAAATAAAAAGAGAAGTCCTGACTGACTGATTGACTGACTCATCAACGCCCAGCCCAAACACTTGGACCTAGAAATCTGAAATTTTGCGCAGAGGTTCCCTTTATAATGTAGACAAGGAATAAGGAAGGAATTCCCGGTAGTACGTTCCCGTGGGATATTTTCTGACATAAACGCGGGCGAAGCCGCTGGCAACAGCTAGTCTTAAATATACTGACAGACACCGCACAGCCTAACCTGCTGGGTCCAGAAGTATGAATTAGCTTTTTATAACAAGCTACCTTCTTCTTTGCTAGATTTGCCTTTTAATGCGTTTAAAATTAAAGTTAAATCCAATCTTTGTTCAAAGGCATACTATTCTATCAACGATTACTTAAACGATAATAATAGTTGGTCGCTGTGATTAACTCAAGACAATGTTTATGTTATGTTCTTTCTCCAGGATCAGCTTACATAATGACAGGTTACATGAGTTAAGTACTAAAGTTGTTTATTTTATTTGACAAAAATATAATTTAATGTATTGTGTTGCGTAAATTATTTTGCATAGGTACTATTGTATAGAATCTAGTTCTTCTAACTGAACAGACAGCTGTGCTGCTGGGGAGTTTGTTCCGCTACTTCTTCTTCCCAGCTAAAGCACTAGGAAGTGGTGAAGGGAGGGCGTTTTGTGGGGACTGTCTTACTGTAATTTTGACGTTCAAAAAGTGCTGATTCTCAGCCTAATTTGAATAAAGGACTTTTGATTAATTTTTGCACAACAGTTCATTAGGTATAATGTAACGAAGGTCAGCAATAAGGAAGGATTTTTGAAACATTCATCCCTCACTAAAGGGGTTTAATAGGGGATGTAAGTTTATATAGAAGTTCGTCATTTTGCGGCTGGTAAATCCCACCGGGTACACAGCTTGTAAGTTCTAGTTCTAATAAAACAAAACACACATCAAACAAATCCTTAGCATTCCTAGAACGTGCAATAAAGTCGAATATTAATCACTTACGCGAGCAAACACGTAGCACAGCTATAAGATCTGATATACGGCATTACTAGAGTTAGGCAGGCGCTTCATTTGCAATTTGGTTCAGTGATTTCGTTGGAGCTCTCGACTGAGCGAACGCTGCCCGTGAATTATGCCTATTGTTGTTGTTCCAGCGGCAAAGGATGCATTACTGTGCCTTGTTCGGAGATATTCGACGTCCTTTTAAAGAAATTACTTTTAAAACGTCCCTATTCATAGAATTCGGTGTATTAATTTGAGTTACTGAAAAGGTATTTTTTTTGTATTTCTGATTGTGTAGGATTTTTATGTCGCAAAAATTGTGAGTTCACATTTGAAAAATATCCAGGTTGTATACTGAGAGACATCGACGTGCAACTTATTACCAGGAAAAAAATCAGCTGTTCCATATACAGACTGTTTCTTTTAAGGTGTCAAGCCAGTGCGAGCTGATAGCAGAGTACCATACCTATCGATTTAACCACCATTCTTCGATTTTTTGTAGTTTTCGAGTTATTTTGGATCCCTCATTTCATATCAATAGTAGTGGTTAAGGATAGTAGTAGGTATAAAATTTATGTTTTTATTATCAACTGAGCTCTGCTTAAACGTAGAGGAATAGTAAATATCAGGATTGACAAAAATATGCAAAGATAATATGAAAATTATAAAATATGAAAATCACAAGATGTTTAGATACACCACTTTCATCGAACGATTTCAGCAAATATTTAGAACATTCTTGTTCAAAGTTGACCCAAAAAAAAATTTTTTTTTTAAAGCCCGATGGCTTTAAAAAAAAATTTTTTTTCTCGTTGAATCAGGAATAATATCTAAAAAAAATTAGAACTTGAAAACTACATAAAATTTTAGAACATACTCGTACATGGAGTTATATCGATAGGTATCAGCAGATGCTATCAGCTCGCACTGTCATGACACCTTAAAAGATACACCCTGTATATTCACCGGTTATAACAGATATTATACGTTTGCACGATAACTGATTTTTTTTTAAATAACCGACGATACTTTCTACGCCGTGGTGCCTACAATCATTTGCTGAATTCATGGTTAGACTGTGGCAATAGATTGCGCTTCGATGTCCCTTACACCGTGTATAGGAAGGTAGGTTACACGGACTAGAAAAAAAAGAAGGACTCCGCGCCACGCGTATCGAAAATGAAGCACCGTACCGATGTATGTGTGCGTGATTTCACAAAGACGCCGTCGTGTCACGTAATGGCGGCCGGTCGGCATACTATGATGTAAATGTGTGCGTGAGGCATGTTTTTACAAACGGTCCCGGCATAATTACTGATGTGCTTCACTTTCAGTATGCGTGGCGCGGAGGCCTTCTTTTTTCCTAGTCCGTGGTTATTGAGTTAATTCATGTAAGGTAATGAAAAATTTTCTTGTACTCATTATGACACATGAATATAATGTTTTATATCATTTCTCAGTATACATTATTTCATTTCCTTTTACTTAAAGAAGTGGTACCTTAAGATGTACTAACCATTTTTATTGATTATATTGTTAGCTAGAGGTCTTGAACCTCTTCCGGAACCATAGAATTTAAGCCGATCTATAATGGCGAAATCCACAACATAACATTTTAAGATCTTAAAATATTTATAAGCTGCCATTAGCTTTACGAAAAAAAAAACATTTCCTTATTCCAAAAATAAAACCATTCAAGTACTACTTACAAAATAATACGTACGCAATATGTCAAGAAGGGATCACATTAACATCCTCAATAAATTACCCGAACAATCAGTTACGTTCGATACATTTGTTCAGGACCTCAAGCGAGTCCGTACAACAGGGACGACGAACCTTTTTGCATCTGCGTCACAACAGAGAAATAAAATGTTTTGCATATGACTTTCCGGGAAATCTTACATGAATAATATTTGCTTACATACCTACACATCCTTTAATAAGGACTATTTCTAAGACAAATAGATTTAGGTTCGCTGGCACCACAAATAGTTGAATACGTTTAGCGCTAATCGTATTTTAAACATAGCTATATTTCTGTCAATCGTTTGAAGATGACAGAGACAGAATGTATAATAAATTTTAATTTAGAACTATTTAAAGATATAATTTTTTAATGTATTTAATAGTACAAACTAAAAACAACAAAAAAAAAATACTAATTAAGGAAAAATTGTAGGCAAAAGAATTCAAGAACACAAGTTCTTCAATTATTTTGCCCACAATATTTCTGTCGCGTAGCTTGGCTCGCATGCCAAAGGTTCGCCATCCCTGCCGTAGACGAATCGACTTATGATATCACTGGGTGGATCAGTGGGTAAATCGGCTATTGTCGCTGAGGAGAATCCGATTCCCGCCACTTACGGCTGTCGACGGATCCCAATCAGAGGTCATCTCTAACAACTTGATAAGTACTGACGGCAGATTTGATTTCTAACTTGAGCTCATTTTATGAGTTTTACGTTTCTTACTTTTATTGGTCGGATTTTTTATTAGAGGAACTTGGAATGAGATGCGGCTTGGTTTAGTTTAGATGGAATGGAATGTGATTCATTACTTGTTGTGAATTGTATATCGGAATCTGTACAATTGAAAGCGAGACACAAACGCCTTTTTTATGTTGGGTAAAGTCTGGTATGGTGTCGGACAGTCTTGGTTGACCCACATCGCGATACCAACTTAGGAACTGCTCGTGCCCTTTTAACTTCAGAATATTAGTTAGTACAGTACTGTTAGTAATTGATTCTGTAACAGTCAAATGTGTGCAAGTGAAAGGAGCAATTTCTCTCGTTTCACCCGTATCCCAATTCTGCGTCCACAGTCGGTATATCAGATAACTTCTAATCACGATCCTATGTAGAGATACGACATAATTATATAATATTTAATTACTTTCAATCGTAGTGAGATTAGAATTTAAATGAATAGGGTATTACACCCATTTTTTAAAAGTGTCTCAATTAGATTCTGTGCTAATAAGCCACCAAAAAAATACAAAAAAATTATTCAATCGATAAGTGCCATAAAAATGCATTTAAATTTTACATTTTCAAATTTCACGCAAAAACGCTCAACGCAGTGGACGCCATATTGCTCTGTGGTCATGTTCACCGTGTAAACAAACACTTTTCATACACTGATCAGTTGACAGTTGACACTTTTTAATTTACAGAGCGGTATGACGTAATAACATGGCGGCTACTTTCATGGTGTTAGAAAACAGATTAAAAAACTGAAAACTTTGAATTGAATTTCAAAATATACATAATATTGTTATCTTATGAACTAAAACTAACATTTTCCAGCTGCTTTTTGCCTAAGGTATCTAAATAATATATTTTTAGATTTTTTCTCTTACAGAGTAAAATACCCTATTGTTTTAAGTGTTTGTCATCAAAAATAAACAATTGATCATCTGGACGAGTCGGAATTAAAATAAAATAACTGAACTTTTGTACTGTTCTAGTTTTACACTAACCTCCTTTTTCACCCAGCATTATTCAAATACAGGAACATCATCCGCAATAAAAGTTCCACAAACAATACATCTAAGCAGACGTGGCATCAGATCTTGTGTACTCGTATCTTGGTTTGCAAAACAAATATTTTCCCAGACGTTTTTGAAGTCGTTACGAACAAGTTAGACGGCCGGTCTACGGCCCGAGTGCAATTCGCGCCACTAGAGTCGCACTCCGGATTTGTTTGCTCCAACTAGTTAAATGTTGGCCCAAACTTTATTTCGGACGTCGAAGTCTCCGAGATGTTGTACCCTTGTTATTGTTGTTCAAGTATATTTAGAGAGGTTCAGACGTACCGTTAGAAACAAACATTCGTCTGGCTTATTCATTATTCATATAAAACTGCCATTCCTTGCAAATGCCTTACAATTATTTGAAAATAGTTTGAATTTTAGTTTAATTTATTTTTAACTAGGTACAATTTTTTTTTTTGCAATATAAACTTAGGTATTGTCGATTTCCGTAAGCCATAAAAATGGAAATATAATTACTTTAGATACAACAATGTTTTTAATTATCACAACACAAAACTTTTCCATCCGAAATAAAGAAAGAAGAAAGAAAGAAAATACATTTATTTAATTAAAAAAAAAAAATAACTATGATTATCAGATTCTGCACTAAAACGGATAATTGTGAGCAAAACGTTGGAACTCAAGTGAACAAACAAAGTGAACGCAAATATCTCCGAAAGAAAATTGTTAACTAGAGAAAAATAAATTAAAGATCGACAGTAAGCAATAACGGAGAAACAATGTGGGGGGAACAATGTGGAGGGGGGGGGGGGGGAAACCAAGAATTCTGGTTTGGGGTTTCAGAGAGCTCATTCGAAGTAAGGAAATTCTTTAACAACATTGTTTCTAAATTAAAACAATCTCATAATTGCACATTCTCCAACTTCTTTGATGCAGTGTAGGTATATGGCTCTGGGGAATGGGGTAGGATGGGGGGTGTTTGCCCGGGGTAAGTTTTGAGGCGAAGTTAAGCCGATTAAGTGTCATTTCCGGCGCGGAACTAGCACTGTTCATTAAATATTTCGAGTGACTTAATTGCTGAGGTCGCTCGTCTACCAAGTTTTGATGTGAACAGATTTCTACTATTCTTTGCGCATTTTAAAATGTATTCAGAATTTTATGCTGCATTTTTTCTGAGAATTATTGTGTCTAGTTTTGAAGTGTTTATTTTTAGCTTGTTTATAAATATTAGTTAGAAATGGCTACACATTTTGGTTTTAGATTCCTTATGTGAGATTTCACTCGTAGTTTGAACCAAATTTTTCATTTAAGAGTACATAAAATATCAAGAAATACACTAGAGAGCAATGAATTAGGGTCACATAAAGATACCCACCTGAAAGTCTTGGAAACTAAAATGCTAGCTTACTGAAATAAATTGTATTTATTAGACAGTTAAATGTATTAAATGTTACCTCAAGATACGAACTATGACTGCATTTCCAATCCCTTAGATCTCTTAAAAAAGGGTAGGGTACACAAACATTTTAAAATATTATTTTAAAATTTTTTTTTTTTTTTTAGATTTTTCAAAAATGCTGAACCGCATATTTCTTTATATCCTACCAAAAGCATAAATTTGAATTTTCATATCCCTAACATAAGAAATGCTGGGTTTCCCATACAAACTTTCATCCCCTATATCACCCGCTGTAGGATTATTTTTGAGAAAAAAAGTAGCCTTTAATGTCCTTGCCCAGGATGCCATGTAAACACAATTTATTTCACTAAGCTAGCATTCTTAGTTTCTGACACTTTCAGGTATCTTTTTATGTGACCCTAATTCATTGCTCTCGAGTATAGATACTAGGTACCTACTATAACTCAACAATAAATCTGTCTATTTTATTTACTTATTTGTTCATGTTGTTTCTAAAAAAATATAGATAGGTACACACAACAGCAGGTCAAGTTACCACAAATTGTCAAATTTTCTCATTCGATTTTGAACTTAACTGTCAAGATTTTAAAGTTTGAAATAATTTGGAGAAATTTGACAGTTTGGTATAACCTGAGGGGCAATTCCCGTATTTGTAACAACGTTCGCAATCTCATCTCTGTCTCAATATGTCAAAAATTGTATAGCGTTTACCTACATTTTTGACAGTTGATTGTCGCTGGCATGAGATTGCGACTAGAATTTGAACGTTTTTAGGTACGAGAATTGGCCCTCTGATGTGCTGTTGTGTGTACATAAACCTGAAAAAAAAATCAAAGAATGTAAGTAGCGCGTCTGAAAATGAATAAAACGAAAAATGATGATGAAAAATAGTTAGCTGAATACGTAACAAGCTCGAAAGCTAACAGATTACACATTTTGCTAGTTTATTTTCTACAGTTTGTAAAGTGACGGTAGAAAATGGGTTAATTAATGGTTTTCCAAGTGGACGCGAAACAATTTGTCTGCTACTTTTGCGCCATTGCTCTCTATGAGCCTGAAATATTATTGTTATTTATGATCTTTGGTAGTTTTTTACGTCATAGTGAACTTTAAACTATTTGGTGTCAACACTATGAAAGCTTTGGAGAGTTTTGTAATGGTTTTACGGGAAGACCTGGATGAGACTCGCACAGACCAGGGAAGCATGGCATAAAAGGGAGGAGGCCTGGTACTTATCTGTGGGTGGACCAAGGCTGCCAGAGATGATGATGATGATGATGATAATAGTTATAGTCAACAGATTTTTCATGATATTGTAATGGCTACGTTGACTTTTTATTAAAATATAGTTTATTTTGAGGGTTTCGTACCTTAAAAGGATAAAACGGAACCCTTATGGGATCATTTGGTTGTCCACCTGTCTGTCTGTCAGTCTGTCAAGACACTTTTTCTCAGGAACGCGTGGAGGCATCAAGTTGAAATTAATACCAAATACGTAAATCTATGGTCCTTTGGAGCTCTAAAAAAACTAAGTTTCTATGTAAACGCAATACAAAAATACGGCCATTTATGCGACATACTCTGATACTCGCAGGCAAATCAAAAACTATGGGGTAGATAATTCCCGTTGACCTAGAATCATGAAATTTGGCAAGAAGCAAGGTCTCACATCACAAGTAAAGGAAAAATTCCAAAAATTGTTAATTTGTAATTACATCCCAAAAACTAAAAAAAAATTGGGATTACAATGTTAAGTTTGTTTTTGGGATAAATTCTTTTCAACTACGGAACCCTTCATTGTGCGTGGTCCGACACGCACTTGGCCGGTTTTTTGTAGTATAGCTCAAAGGCATCATTTTTTTTCTTAAGGTTATTTGATTTTGTCAACTACGGTCGAGAATTTATCGACATAAATCTTTGCTAGGAAAACAGAAATCTAATTTATGCATCAATCGCCTGATAGCTTTGAAGGTAAGCACAATGTAGGTACTTACATTTTCATTTCACCTAAACGAGTGCTTAAAAGTCCCACAGCGAAAACCTCCAACATTATTTTAAGCCGTGTCCGAAAAACTACCCTCAAAAATAAAAAAGTTGAACCTATTTCAGCGTTAACCTCTCTCGATAAATATTTCCCTCTTTGTGTAAACACACGGATACGACGGGCTACTGCGGGCACTAAGTCCATTACAGTCAATTCGTCTAGACGCGGCACGTGTTGAAACTATTCTCACGAGTAAACGAATTACCTGCTCTATATAAATAAAAGAAACTGCCCGTAGAAAAACCGTACAACAATTAAAGCTAGAAAGAATAAAAACTGTAATGTTAATGGCCGTGACTGTACTTTGTTTACATTAGTCGTCATTTATTATTTACGGAGCCAACCATTTTGATATTTCCCTTTAAGAGGCCCCCGGAGCATGCGTAGTTCATATAAACGAAATACCAAAATAATTTGTAAATCAAACATATTCCTAAGGTAGTGTGTATTTATTCCGATTGTATTATAGAATATCATAAATATGTTTGATTTACAAATTATTTTTGTATTTCGTTATTAATATTATTAATTATAAACACTAATTTAACATGAAATATGAGAAAAATAAGTTTTGCCCACCAGACACAACATCAGTCTGGTCGTAGGATCCTCCCTTTTCTATGGAGGATGAGTGAACTTTAGACCCTGTTCCTCATGCCTCTAGACTGGCGACCCCGACGTGGACGTAAGCGCAGCCTTCGTGCAACTCCTTCAGCGTGCCGTCATCAGCATCACTTCCTCAAGCTTTCGAGCGGCGAGTCACACAGACAGCCAACACCCACGGCTTCCACGGGTATCCTGACCACCAGCATGCAGCGGACGCGCATTCCTGGTCATCACCCTTAGCCTCATCAGCAACCTTGACTCAGCACACTGCACTTTCGACCGGTCCACAAGAAGAGCCCAACCCTCTCCTGGTCGACGCCGGCTGTCAGCCTCAACCCAGCGCTGTACACTCCGACTCACTGGAGCATAACGCAGCGCCACCCCGACTCACTGGGGAATCACCGCAGACAGTTCCGACTCACCGTGAACTATGCGGCACCAGGTTCCGACTCACTGGAACCATAACTGGCACTGGCAAGCATCGCAAGATACTCGACTACAACTACTACTCGATACAGGCCACTATCGACCTCCGGTCTCCGGAGGGTAGTGATGACATGTTGCAGCATCTACATCGCCACATGCAAACTATGCATCACACTGACGTCGTGCAAGTCCTGCATCGCCCTATCAGAGTTTAACGCGCGACTAGCATATATAAAACGTCGCGATATCAACCTGTGGGCAGTTGCCCACCAGACACAACACCCGTCTGGTCGGAAGATCCTCCCTTTTCTATGGAGGATGAGTGAACCTTACACCCTGTTCCTCATGCCTCTCTATATCTACGAATGCTTCGGGTGAGGAATTATTTTTAACGATTGCTATTTTATTTTTGTTATTCTTTTATCGTTTAAGGGTGCGCGTACACTGGTAAATCTGGGATTACGGTGGAAGTTATGCGCAACATCGCTAAAGCTACACACGCACCAACGTCACACATTTTAATTAAATTCGTGAACGTGATACACTTCATGCAAGGCTCGCGAACTGCTCGCCTTAGCCAAGCGCAAGCGTTCGCGATTCTGCTAAGCAGGTACATATTACGCCATTGTCTGACGCATCTAATGCAATAAAGTTGATCTCTAAAGAAAATATACAAAGCTCAAATACAAAAGCATCGTCCGACTAAAAAGGATTCAATGATTCAGCAAAGTATGTGGGAATGAAATTGAGGGTGAACATGAACAAATGTGATATTATGGGGTGAGAGGAGGTGAACCCAGGCAAAAGTTATATAAATATAAACAAGCCGGCGATACTGTCCGTGAACGCATTACAGACCTTTCTATCCTTGCGGGTCGAATTTCGAAAATCTTTACTTAGGGAGCGCTAACAGAGGAAATAATAATATATTTCCTTCAATACATGTTGGTGAAGGTGTATGTTTCTGAATATTGAAAGTTAGTGTTATTTGGATACTAACTATGTATTTTTGAAATTAGCTTTTGCCCGCGGCTTCGCCCGCGTGGATGTCGGAAATATCCCACGGGAACGTTCTACAGGGAAATCCTTCCTTATTCCTTGTCTACATAATAAAAGGAACCTCTGTGCTTTGTAGGTCCAAGGGTTAGGGCTGGTCGTTGATCAGTCAGTCAGTCAGTCAGGACTTCTCTTTTTATTTATATAGATAAATGTATACATTTTTAATGTATTCTTCTTTTCAAGTCGATGGCAAATGTAATTATTAAGTACTATTTTTAATAATTATGTACTACTAACTGTTTACCCATGACTTCGTCTGCAATCCAGTATAAAAAGTAGCCTATGTCCTTTTCCAGGTTATGGTCTACCTATGTGCCAAATTTCATACAAATCCGTTCAGCCGTTTTAGAGTGAAAGCGTAACAAACAAACTCACTTTCGCATTTATAATATAAAAAAAATCTATATTGGAATAAAAAATGTGTGCCTACAAAGTGAAGCCCTGACTAGGTAAAAACACCTGTGTGTAACACAGGAGCCAGTGTATTCTTACAATCAGTAGGTTATAGATTTCATGCAATATAACATAGTTTGAATTTACTTTATGATAAACAAAAATAATAATTAAAATTGCAATTACATTCATCATTTTTTTAATTTGTAATATTAGAAAATTAGGATGAAAAGATTTAAGGAGTCACCTTCGGGTAGATAAAAATAGATTTCCGAAACGCTTTTTTCCGAAAGCAGCAACGGTTTAAACTCAAAAAATCTTATTTAGCGACTTCTGTACAATGGGTAAGACGATAATAATTCAAAAGCCGCAAAGCGAATTTTAATGCGACTTTGATCCAATTACAAGAGACTTTGTTATCAATTACGCTAGCTGAAGGTACCTATTTACTGAGGGGTCAATGTAACGGGGACTGGAAAAGGAACAAGAAAAAAGCCTTTTGTTATTATGTGGTGTTTAGTAAAAAGAGCATAGACAAGAACCGCCCAAGTGCGTGTCGGACTTCGCACATTTAAGGTTCCGTACCAAATCTGATTTATTAATATATATTGTATACGCAAAATACGCGCATTGTCGTGGAGTTGCGGATACCAGCTCGTATTACCTATACCTACCTATATATTGGTATTTGTTAGTAAAATATATACGTAATATTAACATCACCTTTCAAGTTCACAAGTCGGTTAAAAAAAATTCTTGGGAACAAAATTTTGTAAAAAAAGCTGACTTTGGTGGCTTCTCATTCCTTTGGTTTTCCAATATAAATAAAAACAACAAAAACAAAACCGACTTCCAAAAAAACACTACAAAGTGAAAAATAAGTTTAATTTCGGAAATCGGTGTTTTTGGATCTGTATTTTAGGTTTTTGCCCCCGACTTCCGAAATTAAAGTTATTTTTCACTTTGTAGTGTTTTTTTGGAAGTCGGTTTTGTTTTTGTAAAAAAGTTTTTATTTTTCACTTTTTAGTGGGTCAGTTTATAATTTATCTAAGTTACAATAACCCAATGTCAACTGCTCATCACGTTTTTACAAAATATTGCTTTTCCCGATGCAGGGACGTTAATTGTAGAGGAGTTCTCGTAGTAAGAACCAGGAGATCTGGAGCTCATGGTGAAGTCACCATCACCATTATGCATTTTGACGAGCATAAACCATATTAAAGTAATCGAATCGCAACCTGTGATATACTTAGATATAATTGAGTATTTCCGATGGCCATCTGTGGTCTTCATCATCAGTTCCAGTCCACCGAATGGTACTTTCCGAGAGCAAATGCACGAGTTACTATAAAAAATACCGAAATCGATACAAGTGTGCCCATAAAATTTGAGGGTTTCCCTCGATTTCCATGGGATCCCATCATCAGATCCTGACTTGATGATCATGGGACCACTTGGAAAGTATACACTTTCGAACAAAAAAAGAAAAATCCAAATCGGTCCAGCCATTATCGAGTAATCGGGGAACATACATAAAAAAAAAATAAATAAAAAAAAAAGGTTCCGTCGAATTGAGAACCTCCTCCTTTTTGAAGTCGGTTAAAAAGAAATACAGTATTTATCTACTCAACGAGTTCTAAACAACAATACCCCACTAGATGGGGTAGGTCAAAAATTTTTTTTTCGCGATCCCCTTTAATTGTATGGGAGCCCCCTTAAAAACATTTAAAACATATTTTTTGACAATTTGTATAAAGCCATACAAATTGTCAAAAAATATTTTAACAATTTGCCAATGCCTTTTATCGATAAAATTAATCATATTGCTTCGCCTTAACGGGTCAGACACCGGTGACCAGACACACTACATAATTATGTAATGTATGTCGCAGTCAACCAGCATAACACTTTCAGGGACACTAGGTGTCCATAGGCGTTATAACAACAAAACTTCTATTGTGTCTCGTTTAGTGTCTTTAAATACGTTACTTATTAATTAAGGCGCTACCAAAATAAATTGGAGGATTTTTCGTAACCATTTATTTCACTATTGCAGCATGTATGGATTAAATTTTTGCATATTTGTTTATTTATTTGATTTATACTTTGACTGAAGGAAAACACAATTGGGTTAAAAATGTTCTCGATAGAATTAAATTCCGAAAAGACCTACTTTTTATGTTTTTTTCTTTAATTCTAAAATCCTAAGTATTAAATAATTGAAAACTCCTGGCTGAATATAATTTTGATAGAAAGCTTAATTTATTTTTAAACAATTTTTATTTCATTTGGCGCTTTATTTTGGTTTTTCCAGTGCATTGTTGCACTCTCTTTTTTTCGCATGTGGAAGTAATTGACTCTGTCACTTTCTTATTTCCGCCCAGTTCGCTTTTTACATATCACCTTAACAGCCTAGCCTTTTTAGGTTTAAAGAATTTTATTCTCATAAGAACTTAAATAACAGTTCACTTAAAATGAGATACAAAGTGCTTACATCTAAGTAAAGTAAATTATCACATTTTCCTCTGGGGTGTTGGTGACGTTATAGGGTACATACATGTTTCCTGAGTTTTGTCTTAAAGATATTTATACTATCACACTTCTTTATATCTTCCGGTAAATTGTTGAACAGCCGTGCTCCCTTAACTAATATTGTTTTTTTGCCGTAATTAGTCCGCGCCCGTGCAGTCATTACTTGAAACTTGTTTTTACTTCTTGTGTTGTATGTTGTTGTCTTTTTACGTAGTTGTATATTTGACTGCACGGAATTTGTGGTGATTTTTTTTATGAGAATGCAGGTGTAATATATGTAAAGTTGTGTGAGATTTAGTAATTTAGTTTTTTCGTATAATTGTTTTGTTGGATAAAGATAGTCATAATGAAATAATACTTTGATAATTTTATTTTGTAATCTTTGTAGTGAGTTTAGATTTGATTTCGCGGCTGATCCCCATATTTCAATTAGATATTCAAGGTTTGATTTTACGAGGGAGTTATAAATAATTAGTCGTACTTTTTTCGGAATACAGTTTGCAACTTTCCGTAACGCTCCTAACAGTGACGTTAGTTTTGTTTTGACATGATCTTTTTACTAAACGGCACCTTTCAACCAGCGGCCTGAATGATATTCATTATAGGTTAGATTGGAACTGTGACCAACCACGAGCTGAATTGGTCGCATGAACTACGCCAGGGCACCTCGACCAAATGGGTTAGGTTAGGTTAGAGCTGTGACCAATCTACTTCCAAAGGCTAGACTGTTAACTGAACGGCTAATTAAGCTAGTGGCTGCGACATATGTCCCAGAATTGAATGCGAAACCGCTTAAGGGGTCATTATACTTATCATTATGAACAACTTTTACTATGGGAACAAACATGAAATCGCGAAAAAGAACCATTTTGCTCCCTACATTTTGACAAGATATGATGTAGATAAAAGTACGGAACAGCAGATTTTTTTGCGATTTCAGGTTTGGTTCCATAGTAAAAGTTGTTCACAATGTTAAATACAATGACCCCTTAAGCAGTTGCGCATTCATTTCTGGGACATATTGTCTAAGACCAAGTAAAAGTTCTGCCAAAATAACTCACACAAAACAAGACTACCTCCCCATAAAGATAATCGCGATAGACAATACATCCTCCCCTTCTGATTATTAACAAAATTGACCTACAAAGAAAATGATGTGTTGCCCTATACGTGATTCGTGTTAGCCACATGTTTATCGGTAACAAACCAATTTGCCCCCTATTATTGAGTTAGCGCCTACGCAGGGTTGCCAAAGTTCGGGGAATGGAAATGAAAGATTTTTTGGACTGGCTTACTCGCTAGAAGATTTTTCTCTGGTTTATTCATTGAGTTATAATGTACTATACATTATAACTCAATGGGTTTATTGGATCTTTTATGTGAATGTACACGTTATGTAAGGCTTATTAATGTACCTGTTACACGTTTAATACTCGATATACATTTTAAAATGCTTGGAGATAAATAAATGAAAGAAAACTTTATCATCTTCATCGTCCTTCTTCTCGGTCATTCGAGGAATATGATTAGTCTGAACAATATTTTCCTTCAATTCTTGTTACAACTTATTTCACACTAGCTTTTGCAGCGCCTTCGCCCGCGCGGATGTCGGAAAATATCCTACGGGACCATACTATCGAGAATTCCTTCCGTATTCCTTGTCTACATTATAAAGGGAACCTCTTTGCAAAATTTCAGCTATCTAAGTCCAAGGGTTTGGGCTGGGCGATGATGAGTCAGTCAATCAGTCAGTCAGTCAATCAGTCAGGACTTCTCGTTTTATTTATATAGATAGAAGATTGTTAAGTAGTGTCTTGTTTATTTATTATCAATTAATTACACCATATAGATACATTGATGGAGGTCAATTTACTACATGCAAAATTGGAGCTATCAAATTCGGCCAGGTAATTGAGGTGAATAAATTTGGAAGTTCCCAGCTTTAGTGAGTGGAGCACTCGATGTATTTTCGATCGCAAGGCGGAGAGTTAAAATTTAATTCAGTTGAAATAGCATATAGTATAAAGATCGGTAATTTCAGGGAAATTTTGCCTAAAAGAATCCTACTTTAATATTAATATTATATTAATTCTATTAACATTATAAACGCGAAATTTTGTGAGGATGGATGTTTGTTACTCTTTCACGCAAAAACTACTCAACGGATTTTGATGTTTAGTACACAGATAGTTTATGACCTGGATTAATACATATAATACTTTTTATCCCGATATTCTTAAGGGTTCGAGACTTACGTGAGTGAAACCGCGGGGCGCTTCTTGTAATAATATAAATGAGAAAGTTTGTATGTTTGGTTGTTTGTTACTCAATCACGCAAAAACGGCAGAACGGATTTTGATATACCATGATCTGGGTAAGGACATAGGCAAGTAGTATATAATTTTACCTAAAAAGTTAAAAAAATATATGTACCTAATACTTACAAAATGGGATCTAAAACAGATCTTCAAAACCAATAGTATCGGCCATCTTATCTCGATAAAAGTGCTAACATATGACGTCACACATACGGACATACGGTTTCGATCGGCGAGGCTCACTTTTTCAATATCCCGCACCTAATGGCCGTCAGATGGCAAGTTGGGCAAAGTGATGCTATCAAAAAGCGATAGGCCGCGGTTTCGCGCGGTTATCGGGCCACTTTGCTCTTCCCTATGACGTGGGGTCCACTCGACATGCTGTACACGAGCTCACACAATTCGAAATGAATTTAGTAGTCTTAGTTGGTTTATTTGTTATTTTTCTGCTGTAGAAGAACTAGACTGGAAAATAGAAAGGTTGTTTAGTAAAATTTTTGGCGTTGATTGAAAAAATGTAGGTAATAAAATTTAAGGCTAGCCTAAAATAACAACGATTTTTATGGTTTCGTACGTCCGAATGAAAAAAAGGTAACGTAAACAAAATAAATTTTGAATGTTGGGGTCACCTACTGTGAAAGTTTCAATATTATTTCTTTTAATATTAAAATAAATAGTTTTAAAGATATTTAAGAAAATAGATGAACCATTACCCCTTATCTCCGAAACTACTGAGCCTAAAATTTTGAAAAAAAAATTTTAAGCAGTTCTATGCTTATAGATTACAGGAAAACCTATATGAAATCTACGGCCTACATGGTAATTATCTCAATATTGTGCGTAAAAACTTATATTTGCAGTTGGAATGTATGGGAGAACAATTTTTTTCAACTATAATGTTAAGTTTATTCTTGGGATAAATTCATCCCAACTACGGACCCTTCATTGTGCGTGGTCCGACATGCACTTGGCCAGTTTTTTTGTATTGGAATTTCTAGCTTAGATAGGTAGGTAGTTACTGTTATCATAATGGAAACTTGCTTAAAATTTAAAAAAAATAACTCTAAATATTATGTTCTTCCAACTGTAAGCTTTGTCGTCTTTAAAATAATAAATCATAATGGAAAAACAAAGTCACCGTGACACATTTTTGTAATAAAGCAAAATACTAATAAACGTTTAACAAATGAAAATTCCACGTTTTCAACACAGGTACAAATTTAATCGCGCCTTGTTTTAGTATGCGCGAGAGGCGCGCCACCAAAAAAGTTATAAGGGCAGGATTGTTTGAAAAATATTCTCATAATCTCATTGTTTCTCAGATTAACGTTGTTACACTTCTGTTTATTAACAAAGCGCTTTTAATTTGAGTTAATTGTATTTGCCCCGGCACATGATTAGCGAGGGTTTGTTTTTCACGCCAGGTAAGTACAGTAGCGATGTTTTCTGCTGTCTGACATTTTTTGAATGAGTGCTCGTATTTCATTTAGAAGTTTTATGGACTTGAGAAAAAGTCAGAAGCTGTACATCTATATTTAATGCAAAATCCTCTAACTATAATATTTATGAAACAAAACATTGAAAAAATGCCGTTCATTGACACAACTGATAAAATTAATTCTAACCATAAACTGTTTTAAGCGAATTCCTTTTCAATTTATCATCGACAAACAGAACAGCGCCTCTAAAATGTAACGATACCGACAGATAATACAATTTTCCCGTTTCTTTTGCATAACAGAGTAGCAGCATTTTAGACGTCCGTTTGCATTGTTATTCAGTCGACGAAGTCACAGAGGCGCACGCTCCGGAGCTTATCGTCGGCCCCCAGCCGTTGTAAATTAAATAAATATACACCTAATGAGCGGGAATACAATGCTTGACTAAGCTAAATAATTGCTTCATCTTCCTATTCGCGAATTTTCTGCGTCACGACAAATAACTCGTCCAAAAAGGACTATAGGTATCCAAAAAAATAATGTAAATTTATTCGACGTACATCCGTGAATCTCATTTTTAAAGTTCGAGTCTAGAATATATGCGGAGGCTATGCTATTATTTATTACTTTCCGTTAGCTTGACTTCAGTAATTTTATTCAAAATATAGAGAAAATGAAAAATGTAAGGGGTTCATAGTCACCCCACGTAGGAAGGAAGTTATGATTGAGGGTGACTTTATGCGATTTGATTAGTTGTAAGCTTTTAGACGTATTGCAAGGGTTTCTTAATCTTATTTTACGCCTGTTTTTCTTTTTATTTTAGGTACAGACATCAAGTAGTGCGCAGGGACTACTTGGAGAGTTGCGAAGCAATAAGTTCTAGATTTATTTATTAAACCTGTGTTGTGAACAGTAAAATAGAGCTTTCCTAGCAATAAAAAACTTGAAGTAACCTGAAAATATATTTGTCAGGGACATTTTTTTTATTTTATGTGCAAAATATACAAATCAATCTGCCTAGCCTTTTCCCAACTATGTTGGGGTCGCCTTCCAGTCTAACCGGATGCAGCTGAATTAATTAGAACCAGTATTTTATATGGAGCGACTGCCTATCTGACCTCCACAACCCAATTACTGAGTAATGCGATACCCCTTGGTAACACTGGCTGTCAGACTTTCGGGCTTCTGACGACCCGTAACGACTGTCAAAGATCCACGAATGACAGCCGGGACCAACGGCTTAGCGTGCTAACCGAGACACGGAGGAGTCTCGATATGTAAAGATAGTCGACCAACCCTGGCAAGCGTAGCTTAACCTGTTAGATCGACCCGTGCGGCTGTTATTACTTAGCCACGAGCTCCTCCTACTTGTTAAAGGCTATTTAGTAAAACACATCCGTTGCAATAACCGCGTAGAGCCAAAAAAAATGCACTGAATGCATAACATGAATGCATAACCCGCTAAACATATGCCACCTCCAACAAAAGCCCCCACTCTTACACTAAAGGAAACTAAAAGAACTAAAGTAAAAATCTATTCACTGTTAAAATCGATACCGCTATCAAAATGCACCCGAGCTACCGTTCAAAGGCTCGTCCGCCCGACCGCCTCAAAGGATGTTCCACGGAACAAGCCGTACGTTCCCACTCAGATCAATGTACAAGGGTATAGAGGCTCCTCTTTCCTACAATCATGAGCACTTGGCACAAAACACAATCCTTTCTTCCTATGTTTTTGTTTTTTTCGAATTTGGAACTGCTGACGTCATCTGTGTTTTTTCCACAGATTTTATTCAGGGACAGTCATCCTCAAAAATATTTGTTTGATTCATTTGATTGTCTATAATTTTTTTTTACATTATAATACTGTACCAAAGCTACATTGTTTGTTCAATTTTACGGAGCAAATATTTTAGACAGTTAAATGAATTCTTGTCGATCTGTACATCTTTTCGAGACCGACTCTAGGTGCTTGCATGAATTTCATGATGAGTCTATCTGTATAATGTGCATCATGTGCCTCCACTCAAAATACCTACAAGTAGGTGTAATTAGTACCTAAGAGGTTATAAAAACATTATTTGGATCGAGATACATGTTTCACTCGTTTACGATACTTATTACTTCGCATAGACAAACTGAAATGAGCAGTTTCAGTTAATAGATGCAACTGCAATCATCATTTTAACTTTACAAAATTATGTCTTCTGCCGGACTAAGGTACTAATATTAATCATTAAAATATTAACTAATCATTATGATCAAGAAAAATGTATTTATTTGTTGTTTGATAATTTTTTTTAACTCTTATAAAAACAAAAGTTCATTGTTTTATATGAATATTGTACAGATTCAAACAGATCGTGTTTGAATCTGTTATACAAGGAAAACCGTCACGATAAAAGCAAACATTGATGGACGTGTCAAACAAAAATATGCAGAGCTTGGAATTGAAGGGAAACAGGCAATTGTTTGAAATAAAATCATTGTAAAAAATCCAATGAATCAAGATTTTTTAACTGTTTTCAATTACAAACAAAATTAACTTGACAGAAACAAGAACAATAAAAAATATCATCTCTTAAATAAAGGAGAAACGATGAAATACCTTTTAATAAATTCATATTACCTTTACTTTTGCTGAAGTGAAATATCACCATCCTAATTATCTATTATTATTGACTGTGACCTATTGTAAATGGCAAACTCTAGTCCCTACCTATCTAGTACTTACATCTTTTATAAACTTTCGCTTTATGAAATCGGCTATTATTAATTTTCTGCCAATTTACCACATTTTTGTTCGAATATTCTAATATCAGATTCCCTCAAAAGGACAACCACAAAAAAATACACAGAAAAAGCTTAATAAAATAAACCGTTAAAAAGAAAAGATGATATTTGATCACATTAATCGAACATTCAAAGTATTTGTCTTTTGGCTCTGAACCCGTCCCACTTGCGAAGGGAGAGCGTTCGAGAATTTCAATTTAGGAGAAGAATGTGCCGACATAACGTGTGGCCCGAGATATTTTGATAGGATATGTTCTCCGTGAATAAATTTCTTTCCTCATATTAAAACTTTTTAAGCGGTTTTATTTATTATCAATTTGTAGTCGGCGATGTTATAGTTGGAGACGAAATTGATTTTTCGCTAACAGAATGTTTTAAAATTTTTAATATGCAGGTTTTTGTATATAAATTCAGCAATGAGATATTAAAAAAATACTTCAAAGCAATTTGTCTCGTATTAAATTTATTTTTCTTAGAATATTTTTTGATTCAAATGCCATTTTGAATTTTTATCCACTTCAAAGACAAGCTTTATGCTATTTATTATCCTGAAAATAAATATTAGCTTGTAAAATATTCAGCATTATTAAGTATGAACATACTTAACATTTATTTTAAAAAAAAAACAATGCACATGTTTTTTTGTTATCTATGTACAAGAATTACACCAAGCATAGATATCCGGTCGGAATTTTCAATCTGATCGTGGAATGCGACCGCAAGTAAAGAACAAAACGTTGAAATCTGCATGTACTAGCAGAGAGCGGACGCCGCCTGCCTCCTACTGGGTTAGTTCCCGATTTATTGTATCAATTTTGTATAAAGCCAGTAGGTGAAATAAGCGCGAAGAAATATGTGCTAGCTCGCGCTTTTCACCTCCGCAGTACTGCAGTAGACAATAGAAAAGAATTTAAAAAGGAAACTGATTTTACTAGGATTTTTCGAAAGATTTCTTGGTTCTGTGAGAAATTAGGTATTCAAAATTGACTCAAGATTTTCAAAATATCTCTGGCTCTAGAATAATAATGGTAGGACCAATATTTGAAATACTTTTGGAACAAAACCATTTCTACAACGCGGGCAATGTCTTTGAATGGTATCTCGTTCGATAAGCAGAGACCATGAGCACAAAATATTGTGTAATATTAAAATGACGGTGTGATGTAGTACAAATATAACGTGAAAAATAAATAACTAAGCGTTCGGAATCACCTTGAGAAAAGATACAGCAGTATCCTGCGCTGGCTTGTCAGCCTCTTCTTGTCAGGGCAGTACTGATAGATTCATGCAAATTAAACATAACACGTACATTTACAGTCCCACAAACTTATCTGGCCCGGTGAGAGAGTCGCTGTTATCGCATTTATAATAACAAACCAAAGTATTAATACTAATTTGGTTTGGTTTGACTTGTACATAATACATACAATGTACAATATTAAATAATAAAAAATACAAGTATTAATAATGAATGCTAAGTACTTTGATTAAGTTCAAAACGGCCTCGTTAGTTCCTGTTTTGCCCACTGGGCCAGATAAGTTTGTGGCACTCTAAGACCACCAAAAGACGTCTTCACCAAAAAGTAAATCACAACATACCAAAAAGTAATGAAACTAACATTTAAAAATAAACTAAAATAATAGAGCAAAAGATAAGTTTGTTTTCATAAGCCATATCAAATTCATTACGACAATAAAGTCCCAAATGTATTTACGAGGGATCACGTCATGAATAAATTTTGTCAACAGAAAGTTTGATCTGCGTAAAATAGCTGTGGTAACTTAGACAATGCTTCGAAAAACAGAGGTTTTGACTTGTTTAACATGACATGATAATATCACGCTTATTTTCCCTGAAAGGTAGGCAAAGGTCACACACATTTCACCATTTATATATGTTTTAATTTCGTAATATAGGGCGAGCCTGTTGCCTTTCACCGGGCACAAATTCAGACTCCGGGCTGATACTGAGATTTTTTTAAAGAAATTTTACTTGTTATTTTACGGGTACTAGACTCAAATTTTCGGCATGGCATGATTCGGCACAGCCGGACATGAAGGTGAGGCGATACTTCACATCGGGACAGCTTTTAAGCCTGTACAAAGCACAGGTCCGTTCCTGTATTGATTATTACAGCCACTTATGGGATGGATCAGCAAAATACCAGCTGGCTGCACTTGACTCGGTGGAATGCAGAGCAAAAAGGCTTATAGGCAACGAGACGTTGGTGGCTAGGCTTCACATCCTGGCTCATCGGCGTAATGTTGCTAGCCTGTCGGTCTTCTACAGACTATACTTCGGAGAGAGTGCGCAGGAGCTCCACGACCTGATCCCACCAACGCCCTTTTACTACCGGACTATCAGACGTACTGCAGGGTATCATCCGCACTTAGTTGTTCAGCGCTTTTTTCCACATTTATTATGCGCACAGCCAAAGTGTGGAACTATCTGGCAGCGTCTGTGTTCCCTAAAGTTCCCTTCCAAATCTAACCCGTCTTATGCCTTCAAAGTAAGAGTGAACAGGCATCTTCTGGGCATGCTAGTTCCATCATAGACCTCATCCATCGCTTTTTATCAGGCGTGATAGAGAGAGAGCAGGCCCAGTCAGCAATATCAAAAATAAAAAAATATATGTAGATTATGTAATGCCGTTGATACATAATAGTCCTCCAGACCGAATTTCACCAAGCGCAGCCGAGACCAGCCTTCGGCGCGGGAGATATTATAGTGCACAAGATTGTGCGCAGACACAGGTGCACTCTGCTTTCCTCACTCTCATAGTCAGATGGTACGGCAATCCGGCACGACCGGAGAGAGATCAGGCGCTGGGCCAACAGCTCAACTTGCTTTGCGAGGCACGGAGTTATCACACCGCCAACTTCAAACTTCGAGCTGTTACTAAGATATTCTCAATGGAAAAACCCAATAACACTTTGCCCGACCAGGGAATCGAATCCAGGACCCCACTCTCAGCAGTCACGCTTGCAACCACGAGACTTTGTAGATGCCGAACGAAGTTTGCCGATCAGCAGTAGCCAACTAAGTGTAGTAATTGCTTCGGGTCGGCTTTGATGTTATAAAAATACTGCTAAATCGAATGGGCCAACCGAATACCCACAAAACCAATAATTACACATTGGTTACTTAATAGCTATAAATTAATACAAATTGTAGACAGTCAAATCAATTCTTGTGGATGTATACTCCTGTCTAAGTGGCTGTCATTTGTGGATCTTTGACAGTCTAGTCGTTACGGGTCGTCAGAAGCCCGAAATTCTGACAACCAGTCTTACCAAGGGGTATCGTATTGCCCAGTTAGTGGGTTGTGGAAGTCAGATAGGCATTCGCTCCATGTAAAGTTCTGGTATTCAGCTGCATCCGGTTAGACTGGAAGCCGACCCCAACGTGGTTGGGAATAGGCGAGATTGAGGCAGATTGATTGTATACTCCGGTCTAAGGCCGAAATTTCGTACATGTGGTATATACATATACATTTTGTAATCCAACTGATTTCTTATGCATTAAATCACACATGATCATTCAAATTTTGGGATTGAACCGTAACGGCTCAATAATTGAGATATATTGGCAGTTTGCACCAACAACACAATGCATCCAGAATATATATGACATCCTGCAGAAATATTCGAAAGTCATCTATCGCTTTTATGAGTTTTGTTTCATCCTATTTTTGGGCCGGGAGTGATGCCGAAATTTGTAGTTTTCAGCATGTGAAGAACCCGTTATTAAAGAGTCTTTCGACGTTGATCCGAAAATTGTCTGATTGCGTCCACAAATAGCACGGACCTCTAAATGTCGCAAGCTTAATTACTTTGTCCCTTTTTAGGATTCCGTACCTCAAAAGGAAAAATAACGGAACCCTTATAGAATCACTTCGTTGTCCGTCTGTCCGTCTGTCTGTCAGTCTGTCAAGACCCTTTGTCTAAGGACGCGTAGAGGTATAAAGCTGAAATTAATACGAAATAGGTAAGTCTATGCTCCATTGGAGCTCTAAAAAAATCAAGCTTCTTAGTCAAACAATGAAAAAATAGCGCCATTTAGGCGACATATTTTGATACTTGCAAGTAGGTAAGTCAAAACCTATAGGGTACTTCCCATTGACCTAGAATCATGAAATTTGGCAAGAAGCAAGCTCTCACAGCACAAGTAAAAAGTTGGAAAATTGTTAATTTGTATTTTTATCACACCAACCCCCAACTATACAGGACAGATTTACTTTATTAAGGAAATTAATTTTTCGGTGGACACGGCTGAATAAAGAGATACATCAAGAAGGCTGCTAGTCAGATATACAAGAAACAGGAAACGGATAGCGGCGAGACCTCAGACGATGATTTTGGAAATAACAACGTATAATACTCACAGCATAGCAGTGACATAAAGACCCAAAATCGAAGTTTAACCGCCAAAAGATTCACCGGGGAAGCTGGACTTGAAGCAACATGTCAGCAACGTCGTAAAAAAGCCCATCCATATTATATCACCCGTCTCTCCGCTATTCCAAGTCTTGCTTTACGGTGCATACTGGGTAGGCTCTTTATCCCCTCCATAAGGGCATGTCTTCCCTACCATTACCGCGCCCCACGGTCTACTCACTGATATACAATGGTCTCTGTTGCACCATGTAACATGAGGCAACAGGGTCTAGTGTGAATCTCTGGGTTCATTCGAGTAATCGAGTCTGGTTAATCCACGCTGTCCGGTCCACGCTGGGGTCGGTGCAATTCACTCATTCATAAAAAAATTTTTTGGGATTACAAACTTCAATTTAAAGTTGGAGAATTGACCGTGATGTATATCATGTACATGGAGAACATGTTTTTCAACTAAACTCTTAAGTTTGTATATGGGATAAACACACACACACACTCACCTGGCCGGTTTTTTTTTGTATATACTTTATTAGGTACTGCATAAAAAGTTTACTAGCAAAAACTAACTCTCATGAAAGTATAAAATTCCGCTAGTGATTGAAAAATAATCCCGTATAGCCTCAAAAATCATAGTAACTGAATCCCGTGGTTGACACAATTCCCACGGCATGATATGCGGCTGACGTGTCCTATGTTTTTCTTTAATTCTGCGCAACGTGTGGTTTTATAATATGGGTGACACGATATCACCCATTTTATTTGTTACTAGCTTCTGCCCGCGACTTCGTCCGCGTTAAATTTCTTGAACCCCCCACCCACCAACCCCGACGCATCGCATCGCAATGCCTGCCCGTGCTATACTTCGCGCTCGGCTCCTAAGGGCCCTAGCGTGATGTTAAATAGACTATATCCTTCCGCATCGCCTGCATGCGCTATTACTTCGCGCTCGGCTCCTAAGGGCCCTAGCGTGATGTTAAATATACTATATCCATCCCCGTCGCCTGCCCGCGCTATTACTTCGCGCTCGGCTCCTAAGGGCCCTAGCGTGATGTTAAATATCCTATATCCTTCCGCATCGCCTGCCCGCGCTATTACTTCGCGCTCGGCTCCTAAGGGCCCTAGCGTGATGTTAAATAGCCTATATCCTTCCGCATCGCCTGCCCGCGCTATTACTTCGCGCTCGGCTCCTAAGGGTCCTAGCGTGATGTCAAATAGCCTATATCCTTCTCCATCGCCTGCCCACGCTATTACTTCGCGCTCGGCTCCTAAGGGTCTTAGCGTGATGTTAAATAGCCTATATCCTTCCGCATCGCCTCCCCGCGCTATTACTTCGCGCTCGGCTCCTAAGGGCCCTAGCGTGATGTTAAATAGCCTATATCCTTCCGCATCGCCTGCCCACGCTATTACTTCGCGCTCGGCTCCTAAGGGTCCTAGCGTGATGTTAAATAGCCTATATCCTTCCGCATCGCCTGCCCGCGCTATTACTTCGCGCTCGGCTCCTAAGGCCCTAGCGTGATGTTAAATAGCCTATAGCCCTCCTCAAGAACTGGGTTATATAATGCAAAAAGATTTTTCCAAATTCGACTGGGGTAGTTCCAGAGATAGCGCGTTCAAACAAACTAACAAAAAAAACCGGTCAAGAGCGAGTCGGACTCGCGCACCTAGGGTTCCGTTCCGATTTCTGAAAAAGTGTGCTATTTAGAGACATCGTTTTTTTTTCCTGTTATCTTTACATAAACTTGCATCACATGGAATAATTTCAGATTTTTCTCTTTGCAAACTTCGGAGATAAGGGTGGGGGGGAACGGTATTTTTTTTACATTTTTCATCAAAAGTCGAACACTGTGCGGCCTAAAAAAAAATAAAAATATGTTTGAGAATGCGCAAATAGCGCTATTTCATATGATACCCCACATGACCTAGTAGCCCAACTTTGAATTTTTAAGACCCCCTTTAAGCCCATGTTGCAAAAAAAATACATATCGTTTCATTTCTTTCTTATTTGCAAAATAGTTGGGTAAATATTATCTAAAACTGTTCCAAATTTCAAGTTGATAGCATTAGTAGTTCTTGAGATATCCAGCTGTGACAGACAGACAGACAGACAGACAGACTGAGTCACACCATAAGGGTTCCTTTTTTACCATTTTGGTACGGACGGAACCCTAAAAACAAACTCTTCCGCTGTATTCCACCAACATTTTGCACAACGCCATCTATGGGTAAATTGATAAAACGTCCGCTCTAAACATGTTTGCTCAAGAGGAACCGGTATGAATTAAAGTTATTTTGCGTTTTAGTAATTTTATATTATCTCCGAAACTGTATGACCAATTGCCATACTGTAAAGGCCAAATCTTATCTCCATGATGTCCTTGTGATCATAAAATATCTTATTTTGATAAGGATTAATGTTTTGTTGTTTAAATAATCATCCAAACGTAAGTATGTCTAAAAAATACTTTTTTAAAACAATAAAAGATGTATAAAAGATAAAATATAAAAGATAGAAATATGGTGTCGCGGACTTTTTTGTAGAATTATTTAAGACGGACCAGACTGCCATACATTGTTATCAATTATAAACAACCGTTTAGGCAGCGCATGCAAAAAAGTCTGTTTAAAGAGGTATTTCTTTCCGACTTGTTAGACAAAACTTGTGATAGCTCGGCTAATATGCATGATATAAATATAATTTATAGCCTATAGCACTCAGGAATAATGTAGCTTTCTACCAGTGAAAAAATTTTTAGAATTGGATCATTAGTTCCGGAGATTACCCCCTACATACAAACTTACAAACTTACAAACTTACAAACTTACATACAAATTTTACCTCTTTATAATATTAGTATAGATTTCTCTCTATTGATGGTTTATTAATGGAACATATTTTGAACTAGATTGGTCTTGAATTGGCATGATTATGAAAATTAAATTTGAATTAATTAAGTAGGTACACTGAGTCAAAATAATATAAAATAACAAGCTGTATCCGTAGGTATAGCATAATGAGCCTATAATGTTCCCAATGCTGGGATACAGGCCTCCTCTCAGTGAGAGGGAGTGGGCTGTAATCCACCACGTGGGCCCAGTGCGGATTGGTAAATGTCACATGTCTTGGAATTTTCTGGTTCTGGATATGCCGGTTTCCTCACGATGTTTTCCTTCACCTTTTTAAGAGCAGTGGTGATGAAATCATTTTACACAAAGTAAAGCACCCGTCTCACTATTCGTAAGTCGCGGTCGTTACCACTGGGCCATCACTTCCTCTCTCAGATAAAATGCAACAGGGTTATTGTGGCGCGTGGCCAAAATCGGAACTAACGCCGCCATCTTGTTTTTTGAATACATTTCAAGTGACATTTCACAAAACAATTGCATAAATGTTTACCAACAGCGCTCCTGTCAACGTCATTCAAGCACCAAAAGATCCTTGTAGCCAGTTGTAGCAGTGTACACACGGCTCCACATCAAGCTATACATTACCCGTTTACACTGACCTCTCATTGTAAGGAAATCCTATACAACGCGAGATCAGCTTATACTGGAAATGTATAGCTTGATCTGTAGCCGTGCGTACAGTACGACAACGTTCAACGATTCCATCGTTTATCTTCGGAAAACCCGAAATATATAGTAATAATAAAGCTGAAGAGTTTGTTTTTTTGTTTGTTTTTATGTTTGAACGCGCTAATCTCTGAAACTACCAGTTGAATTTGAAAAAATATTTTTGCATTTGATAGTCCAATTCTTGAGGAAGACTATAAGCTATTTAACATCAAGCTACAACTATTAGGAGCCGAGCAAAAATGAAAAAAAGTCAGTAAGAACGCTAACGAAGTAATAGAGCGGCGGGCGATGCGATGCGACGGGGTGGGATGGCGGGGACACTAGAAATTGATTTATAATCCCATCTAAATTATTATAGATTGACAAACTAATTCTGTCACTCTTTTATTGGACCAGTCACATTAATTCGGCAAAGTTCGGCTTTTTTCCGAAAATAAACAATGCAACCTTTGAAAGTTGTTGTCGTACTGTAAATGTGCAATGACAACCGCAAAAACCAAACACATTATTGAAATTGAGAAAAAATCATGTGTGACAAAAAATCCAAAGAAGCAAGAAAGATGTCCCCTTATCAATATCCCAATTGACGTAAGGGTCGTTTTAGTTTTACGGCGACACAACATTTCCAAACAGTTAATAAAAGCCTTCGTCCCCCCGTGCGTGACCCAATCGCCTCACACATAACATTTTTACAACACATAAATTCCCTACTCATATTTCCCAGTTTAGTTACATTATAAAAATAACATGTAGTAAAATATTACTAGGATTAACCTCCTGCTTCGCTCCCAGTATAAGTGTCAATAGAGATTTTTCATTGCGAATTTACAACGTAGTTTGGAATGAACCTTGTTTGTATTGCACAGTTTCGTGTGTTTTTTTGCATGTATTGTGTATTATCATTTTATGTACTCCTTTTTATAAGATTATTTATTTATGTACTCAACTAATATAGATATACACACGAAATAATTATTGAGTGCAAAGCTACTGCATACTTCTTAATAAACTTCCAGTAGATTTTTATACATTTTATTCGAATAAGAGTGAATAATCGAGATGCATCTTGAATGTTCATGATACATGTGAATTAATCATGAACATTCAAGATGCATCTCAATTCTATTAAAAAGAAAGTTTTGAAACGAAAATATTTTTATGAGTCTTTTATCTATCCACACTATTTTACGTAAAATGGGCGATTCTTTTCTTCGTTGGGTTACGATTTGGTTTTATAGCTCAATTTGTCTTCACATTCATCAAAAGGCTGTTCTAACGGTTCTCAAAAATGATTTATTTTATTGTAACTGTTTAGGACCTCCTTTATTTTCTCATCTTGAGTATTTTTTAGTATCTTGCACCATCAATTGACAAGTGATAGATACCTAACATTGTAAACTGTAGCGTTTTATTTCATACATAGTTCAGCCTGCTTAAACTAAGTTAACTCTATTGAAGTTGCAAGACATACGAAACTTATTGTTCTATTCTATTCTATTTTTAATAAACGGCAAGCAAAGCCGATGTCAACTATTCTGCCAATGTCTAAAGTGAGCTGGAAAAACAAGTGTGCATAAAAAAAAAGTTAAAAAACAAATTAAAATCTTTGATTGATACAGTTGAACGTAATGTAGATCTTGTTGGGTTAGTACGGGACTGAAACAAACAAAAAATTAAAATAAATAAATAGTTTAATTGTTAAAACATAAAATATACGCATACCGGACCCACACATTTATGTTATTGTGATGGATGAAGGTCATCAGCGCCACAAGCAGATCTCAAGAGGAATATGTTAGCAAAGAGTGAAAATTAGTCGGAAGAGGGATCTTAAATTTAGCGAGGCGTCTTTATAATTCTAAAGGTGAACTTATTGTTGCATTGAAAGATATTACCAGCGCTGCGGTATTTGTTTTAGTAGCGTTTTTAGCCTCGCACAAGTCTTTTTTATTAGTTTTTTTTTGTTTTGTTAGTTTTAAATGCTCCTTTTTTACTATTTGTATTTCCTGTGCGGCCAAAGTAAAATATTTTTCTTTCTGTCTTTATAGAGATTCTCAGTCCGAGACTGAAACCTGATTTACACGGTGCGATTTAGTTGCCTGCGGCATAGAATAAGTTGAAGCAACACTAATAGTTGCACCTTCTAAACAGGGTTTAGACAATGCAATTCATTTGTTGCTTCAATTAAAACTTGCGTCGACGTGTTAATGGGGCTTAAATAAAATTGGAAGATGGGTACTTACTGATATAGGCATGTATGTAAATCGTTTGTGATACAGCATAGACTGTTATCCACGTGCTGGTCCAAAACAAAACCCAAAAAAATATTCTTGCCATAATTACACCAAAATTTTCCACATAATCACAGCTGATTATAAAAGCGATCAAACAAGAAAGTTTCGTTACAATAAATAAACAAAGCTTCGAGGGTGGCTCGTAGTAGATAAAACCCTTATGGGCGACCGACGACAAGTGATGACGGTCACGTTTTTAATCACCCCGGTTTCATCCGTGACGTTTCAGGGGGAGTTTGGTTGTGTACTTCGAGTTGGCTTGTTCATTGAGAGCTTTAGCGTGCCTAATTATTTGCGACGTGTGCTGCCTTGAGAAATATTTATCTGTTTTGTGATGATACGACGACGTCTAAAAATGTTATGTGATAATTTATATTTAGTTTTAATTCCACAATAACTAGAGCTAGGGTTGAATGCAGTATGCAACACCGCCCGCAAAAACTTGCACATGCAGAAGATGTGGTTATTATAGTAGTCGTAACATTTTGTTATTTTTGGCTGTTGTCTGGTTATTCTTTTTTTATTATTATTCATTTGTTATGTAATTCACCTTGTTTTTTTTGTATGATTATCGTGTGTTTTGATTTATTTGAACTTTTTACCTTGTTAAACTGTACCTAGATCATAAGTAAATGATATAGTCTTCTATAATTGTGCGCTCACTTAAATTTGTCTCTGTGCTTTTATACTTGCACGTAATTGTGCCTCTTTGGAGACCGTGGTTGGAGATCCAATTAATAAATAACATGGAACCCTAATCTATACTCAACCTAACTAACCTTTTTTAGTATAGGTTTTAATTTACCTTAAATTAATAGGACTTCTTTTGGTAATCTAAGTTGTTTCTTCGAACGAATCTTAGAACGAATGTTTTCAAATGTCTGTTAAATTCTGACTTGAGTGGTTGTTGGTTTGTTGAGCACATGTTTTGTTAAGACGTGCGGAAAATAAATAGCAATCGTGTATGCTGGTTACCTTGGGGCTTATAACAATATTAATCAGCTTACTTACTGTGATGCTATACCAACTAAATCATTTAGCTAGGATTAATTTTTTGTATCAGTTGACCCGTAAAAAGTATTTTTATTCTTTACTTTTATGCCTGTGGCATCTATGACAATTTTGGAAAGCCTAGCCCTAAGGTAGAAAGATATAAAAACTTCAAAAATACATCCCTTGACCATGGCATGAATTTGCCGGTAGTAACCCACATTTTACGAATAATGATCTGAACAAGCTCGTGGCTAAGTAATAACAGCCACACGGTTTAATCTATCAGGTTAAGCTACGCATTCCAGAGTTGGTCCGTGGATGGGCGACCATCTTAACATACCGAGATTCCTCCGTGCCTCGGAAAGCACGTTAAACCGTTGGTCCCGGCTGTCATTCGTTGATCTTTGACAGTCGTTACGGGTCGTCAGAAGCCCGAAAGTCTGACAACTAGTCTTACCAAAGGGTATGGTTTTACCTAGTAACTGGGTTGTGGAGGTCACCTAGGCAGTCGCTCCATGAAAAATACTGGTATTCAGCTGCATCCGGTTAGACTGGAAACCGACCCCAACATAGTAGGGAGAAGGCTAGGCAGATGACGATGATATCAGTAAACAGGTAACCAAAGAAAGGCTAGATATCTAGATTTAAGTGTATTAACATCATAATAAGCAGCACTGAAGAGAGTCAAATATTGGGAAAAATTAAATGCTCATAGAGGGGACTGCAAAGGAAAACTTTGCAGTCTCTTTTTGACTGCACGTATTAGTCTTGACAATACCTGTATTAAACGGATTTTCTAGTTCATCACAGTTACTTGTATGTATCTTGCATTCTTTCTGACATTTTTCCTCTGAATGAGGCAGTGTCCAACTAAAATATGGTTGGTCAGAATAATAAATTAGTCAGTAGAAAATCTTTGTTGTTTTAGTATATCAATATACAGGGTGTGTCAGAAAGATGTGGACAAATTTAAGGGTGTGATACAAACTATAAAACTGAACAACTTTTTCTATTAGACCAACATCGTAATCGAGAAAAAAATATCAGCTGTGCCGTACAAAACTTCAATAGGTACCTGCTCGACTCAAATGTTATGGGACGGCTGATATTTTTTCTCGATTATGATGTTGTTGCCATGGAGGAAGTTGCTCAGTTTGATGGTACAGTCAGCAACAAAAGTCGATTCACACTTGTGTTTTCTAAATCTTAATTATTGAGAAAAATACTTCATTAAAATCGGAACAGATGTAAATAAATGAAATTAACTCTTATCTAATAAATTAAATGCTAAAAAGCAGGTTATCATATAATTTTGTGTTAATTTAGATGATGTCTAAAAGTACCAGTGCTAACCGACTTCTGTTGCTGACCGTACCATACTCTTAAATTTAACCACAACTTTATGATATACCCTGTATATAACAAAAACAATAGACTTCTAAAAACATTTTTAAATTCTGCAGGACACATTGACTACTAGACCAAATAAACTTAAATGTTCCTCTTGAAGTTAGTTATTAGTTGCAATACTCAAAATCATTGCAACTATATGTACTATCTCATAAAGTTCATTATAGCATAATAACAAGAAGCTATTAAAATATTTTCGAAAAGAAAATCACTTCCAAAAGCCAATAAAATTTACCTTTTGGTATCACAGTTTTGTATTTTATAACCCCCAATTCGATTCAACTTAACCTCATTTAATTTAACCAAACTAGCATCGGTTTACACGAACTATTTCGATACCCGCGTCCGTTATCCCTTGGTTACCTTTGTCAACACCCTTAACGTTGCCCTATTTTTAGACCACACAGGACAGATATTTTTTTTAAATATTTTTTTTTATTGTGTGTACGACATTTTGTGGACACAGTATACAGTCGTTTACTTATATCCTTCGTTCCGAACGGAAATCACGAACTGAAAAATAGAAACTATATCAGTCTATTTGTTCAGCGTTTATTGAACAAGTTCCTAATATTGTTTTGGTTTTATTGGGTTTTGCTTGTAGTTAGGGAGGCGAGTAAGGGAATTTCGGTAATACTCGAGCGTGGCAGTTTAAGATATGAGAGATACCTTAGACCTAATAGAACAACCTTGTAAAGTATTTAGCTCTATATGTAGTGACGCGCGCCTAGGATAGACGATCAGATTAGTAAAAAAAAATCGATAGTCTGAAATACTCGAGCGCGTCAGATTAAGATATTGGGGGTTGATTTTAGTGTTTTAAGACTAAATTTAACTAATCTGACGATAAGTCCTTGACGCCGACGAGTTATAGGGTCGTGAACTTGTAAAAAAAAAACGTTAATCCGGCATTCTCGATCGCGATTTTTTTATTTTTTATTTTGAAGAATATAATCTAAAACTTACTAAAAATACAAAATCTGCCGGTTTCCACATGACCCGAAGTGTGGAGGAGCCATTTCGTCTTCCGAAAAACGCGTTGCGGCATATAAGTCGCGAACGATACATTTTACAAAAAAAAAAGTATAAATAAACAAAAAAGGTAATTTTATTTTACACAAAAAAGGTCTCTTTACATTTTTGTCCAAAGTTAAAACTTTTTGACTTGAAGCATCATAAAAACTCAAACTCCCGGTTTTTTGAGTATATCTCGAAAACTGAGGGTGTTAAAAAAAATTGATATGAAATAACGATGATTAAATTATGTGACTTTTATTATATCTCAATTTTTTTTTTTTCTAAAACTTCTCGACAATTTTCATGCCAGTCAGACTATACCAACATTGCCTCAGAACTCGGTACATCGCCAATTTGTGGAGGAATGCTTACGAATCCGACATCACTGACCTTGCACCAACCGATCATGGGTGGAATGAAAATAATAATAAATTCGAGTTCACGTGGTTTATCGGGAATCAATTGCCCGATGCGTATGATAATGTTGTTGTATCGCCGGATATTCTGGGCAACGAGAATGACACTGAGGACAGCAATGACGAGACGCTTGATTCAGGTAAATTTTTGTACTTCTATAATATTCTCTCAACAAAATTACTGAATAGAAATAATTGTTACGGATGTTGCAGGCACTCAGCAGGAAAGAATTGTGGATGAGGAGCCACAATATGAAAGTTCCAGTGAAGAAGAAGAAGATGAATTGTATTGAGCAAAAATGTAAAGGCCATACATAACAATACAATTATAATACAATTTTTATATAATTTCATTTTTTTATACAATAAATAATACAATTCGTACTACATTTCATCTACATTTACGTTGGTTGTATCTATCGCTTTATTGTCATTCTTAAATTCCCCGTTTTATCAAGGAAAGAAAGGAAAAAAAAGAAACCAAAAAACCTTTTTCGGTCAGATTAAGAGAACCCACCAACATTTTTGTCAGATTAAGAAAATATGCTTTCAGGATACCGAGATAAACCTCCCCTATGAAAATCTGACGCGCTCGAGTATTTCAAAAAAACTTTTTTTTTTTGCATTTTCGAAAATTCATCGTAACTTATCGTCACGCTGAAATCGTCAGTTTTTTTAAAGGGAGCTTCCTTGGGGCCTACTTAACACCCCTTCCGAAAATCTGACGCGCTCGAGTAAATTTTTTTTTTTGCATTTTTGACTACTTTATATGCCTACCCCCACCACGCAAACCGGCAGATTAGTATACCGTTGTTATCAGAGGCACTTGGGGCATGCGTAGTATGAATATCTGACGCGCTCGAGAATGCCCAAGTAACTGTTTTTTTTAACATTTTTGAAAACCCGTACACGCCAAACCCACCGCTAAAATGGTTTTTACCATAAGAGCTTTTCTTTTCGAAATTATTTTATCTTTCGATTTTGATAGGTCTCGACGGCGCCGTTGAATTACGCCATTTAGCTACCTCGCCTCCCTAACTATTGCTTGTGAACGATCAAATAAAGATTTGTGAGGTGTCAAGTAAACAATGCTGTATGCTTTTTACTCGTAGCAGCTCGTAGCACGTTCGTAGCAGCTCGTAGAATGTTCGTAGCAAACTCGTAGCACACTTGTAGATGTAAAATTATACAAAAAATTTACTACTAAGTAGTATTGGTGGGGAGACTATACTCGTACTTTCTCGAAATTAGCGTGCCCGTTTATTATTAGAAGTAATGAATTAATTAAATTTTGGCGCGTAGGCACATATAGAAAACTAATTTAATAACATTGTTGCTAAAAATAACTTCAAAAAGCAGCCAAAACTCAGACTGTGAAAAGTTTACATTAAAAAATACCTGTAAGCAAATTTCCCTCACCAAGAAACTGGAACAATATTACAAGAGAAAATATTTGTTTACTTAATAACTTAGTATGAAATCCAGTGCAGCTTAGCTTGCCTTCGGCCGGCAATAGGGAAACATAATGTGGTGGCAACGGTCGGGCTCATCTGTTGCAGGACCGATAATCGTTCGGCTAAATGAGTTCTAGACTTGAAACTGTGCCCAGGGAACATATTATGGAGTATGGACAATGGGTCTTAGAAATTACTGGCGCGTATGGGAATGCTGGGAAAGAGATAAGAAATTCATAATTTTTAAGTATTTTATTTTGTCAGTTGGTATTGATATGTATCGGGTATTCCAAAAGTTTGTGAATGAGTGTGTGTGTGTGTGTGTGTATTAGTATATTTGTTACTTCTACACGCTCAAACAGCTGGACCGATTGTATGAAATTTGGTATGTATTAAATGTGCCAGTCTATGACAAAAGGTACCATGGCCATTTCTAATTTCGAAAATATTTAATGTTTTGTGAAAACGTGTCAAAATATGTTTTATTTTTTATTTTTATGCTTTTTCGTAAACTAGAACGTTTGAAATTTGTTTGTATATTTTTAGTTTTTGTTCCGTAGAAGCTTGGAAGTCCAAAACGTGGTCTTAAAGTTTAGTAGACAAAGTAGGTAGTAAGGTAGGTAAAGGTAGTATTGCCGAGTGTCATAGCATACATTTTAGGTTAAGGCGAATAGTGCTGCCATCTAGCGCCACTATTGACAAAAAAGTCATAATCCTGAAGATATGGAACATTTTGAAATTTCCTATGCTCACATTTTTAGTCAGATGACGTAGAATTTTTTGCATCAAAAAAACAACACTTAACATCCTATAGGTTCGAAGCCAAGGTTTAGGCCATATAAACTAAGATCGTCCAAAAGCACGTTAGGTTGATGATATCGTCAAAGTCGCGGGAAACACCTGGATGAGGTACGCACTTAACCGGAAAGTATGGCAGAAAAAAGAGGAGGCCTATACCCAGCAGTAGGTGATTCCGGGCTGAAATGATGATGATGATGATGGCTACACACTTCATAGTACACTACGGCCGATTTATTTTGGCAGGTCCGAACATAGGCACTAAGTAGTTTCGCGCATGTTCTCTCACTCACACTCGCCTCATGTTACCATTTGGTTCCTAAAAAATCCTTCTGCGCGAAGTGCGGACCTGCCAAGATAAATCGGACCCATATCGGGCGGTCCATTCCGTAAAAATCTCACCGTGAAAACTTAGGTGAAGTGAGTTAATGAGTCAATAGTGTCAATCCCTAGCATCAGGTGGCATGACAGCTCACTTCAAACTCACTTCACCTAAGTTTACACGCCTAATTTTTCTACAGAATAGATCGGCAATTGTATATCTGGTTTGTCACGACTTCCGCGACAAAATAAGATTTAAATTCCCCCATGTTCAGTATGTTCGCTCAATCTCGATATGAACTACAGGCAATTTCTCAAGCGACTCTTCTGTCATTCGTGACGCGCCGAAGTCAAGAGGCTAATAAATAAAACTGCTCCCCTTTCCCCAATTTTACATAAAAACCGTCTCATCCGCAATCTGCATGTTTATGAGCGAATATTCTATAAACAAGTCGGAAGCCACGGCTTATGGTGTATGTTGGGGACAGCAATATACAGAATTGCATGCAAATAAGATAAGGGTAATAAATACGAACGCTCTTTGTAGTTGTGTTTTGTTTACGTCTAATGTTGCGACTCTCTAATTTGCATTCGACAAATCTTCTTGAAATTGATATTACTCTGAATTGGTATTCAGTTTCTTCATGACTCAGCCGATATTAGTAATATTATTAGTTTTATTTTTAGTGTCAATTCTTGCCTCGAGCATAAAATTACTTTTAAAATAACCCTCCTTTTGGGCTTCGCCGCAGTCGGGTAATAAAGATAGTAAATGGAAAATGCTTATCGAGATTTTTTAATAATGACATCGTTAATTTCATCGTTAATTTTATAGTCCACTAGCTTTCACGGTTTTTCTTAAACGCGTGAAAATTAGGAATCTCTCTACATCATACTATATTCGTGTTGCATTCATAAACTTTGAAAAATCACAATAAGCTGCACCAATGTCTAACCAAAGGAAAACGGAGTACCTAAGTAAAAACCTTTTCAATTTAAAAGTAGCACCATAGCCATTAAAAATGATAAAATAACAAGTTGACACAAACATTATTTCACGGATATTTCGGGTCTGTCAGTAAATCACTGGGGAAGGATTACTCATCGACGATGTCCAAACAAAACGGCTCATTGACTTGCTGATTAATTGCAAGGAGACCGCGGTGACATTCCGATGTGGCAAAATATGCAAAGAAATAAATACGCCCTAATTGTCTAATGACTCGAAAGCTTTGAAGGTCTCACCCCTCTGCTTTGCTGTTGTCCTAGTAGCTTCCAGCTTTAATTTATTTTAGAAATTAACAAGATTTACGATATCTAATACTTTTTAGATGATTAAAAATCTCACGTAATCTTGGGAATGAATATGAATAATAATTTTTGACATGCATGTGATGGCATCATATACCTGAAACTTTCAAAAGATAACGTACAAAAGTATATATAAAGACATGTAGTGAATGTGTATTATCTACCTTAAGTAATTAGTCAAAACAAACACGATCCACGTTAAAACAGATCTAGGAGTACTTCCATAAAGGTGAGATATGAATTTTGAATAGTATGTATTAAAAGAGCTTTCTGGAGAGAATAAAAATATTACATCTACCGACAGCATTATTTTGTGTTAACACGTAGTTGTCATTCCGAGTTGCCGACGCGAGTGCGTCGTGTTTCACATAAGTGGGGATTTGGCAAAAAGGTGGTAATAAGGTATGCAAGCCCTCTTTCCTTTGTCGGCCACTCGCTCGCAACGTGACGGGAATCACTACACGAGATTTGCTAACTCTATGCGAAGAATCCGAGAGGTGAAATGTAGACGACACAATTCGTAAAAGTGTTTACTCATTCATACGAATCGAAGCTAAGCTTTCTACGTCGATCGTCGACTATCTCTGGAATTCGGTCCGGGGTTGTGGATAGGTGAAGCGGCGTTCTATTCCGTAAATAATGGCGAGTGCTGGGGGCATTCTCATTTATTATAGAACCTCAAATTTGTATCATAGTAAAGGTAAAAGGCGCGTGTAGACGCGGGCGGGGTCGAACGGCCGCATCATTGTGCGGGCGGGCCGCGGGCGCGCGATTACAATGCCGCCGCTGTGACATTTTCGCTAATGGTTCCAGGGTAGGCACAATAAAACGACAATACGACAGGAGATAAGGTGGCAAGTGAAAATTTTAGAACGAGATTAATTCAATTCCGACGCGGGTGGTGTCTAGAAACTCGCTGAGACAATCTCGATCGATGTGAGTTTAGTGTGGGGACCGACTAGTTCGTGTAGTAGAATTTATTTAAATGTATTTGTTTTTAATCGTGTGTTTTAAATCCATCTATCTATCTGCCTAGCCTTTTCCCAACTATGTATTTTGGAGTCGGGTTCCAGTCTAACTGGATGTAGCTGAATATGCATATTTTACATGGAGTGACTGCCTATTTGACCTTCACATCTCTGTTACTGGGTAATACGATGCCCCTTAGTAAGACTGGCTGTCAGACTTTTTGTCTTCTGACTACCCGTAACGACTGTCAAAAGATCCAAGAATGACAGCCGGGACCAACGGCTTAACGTGCTTTCCAAGGCACGGAGGGGTCTCGGTATGTAAAGATGGTCACCCATCCACGAATCGACTGCGGCAAGCGTAGCTTAACCTGATCGACCGACCTATCTGGCTGTTATTACTTAGATGATACCCATAAATTAAAAAAATAGAGATTTTGAAGTTTATTAATTAAGAGTATCTTTGGCCGAGTCTAACCTTTTTCTATTCGGTCGCTTTTCGTAATGACTATCAACACAATAATTGCAAAGTCCATGTCATTGTCTCACATTTCAATGAAAATATTTTATAATAGAATAGATTTTGTTATTATTACCTACGAGTACTAGCAGATTTACTGAACAAACCAATCAAATAAATATACAAATCCGATCATTTAATCTCAGTAAAATCGGTGCTCGATCCGCCGGATTATAGCCACTTCAATTTTATTAAATAGCTGTTTTACTAGAATTGCATAATATGATATTATTCAATTAAAAATTAATGACCTCATTAGGACTGTAAAACTTTGTGTTAATTAAAATGTTTCCCTCTTTCGTGTGTTGTGAAAGAAATAAGACAAAAAATATACAAATATTTATTGGATAAAATTGATGTTATTATTTCATATTGAATAGTTACTCATTCAGAGGAGGAAGAGGAGGGAGGAAGATAGGGTCCGTAGATGGATGGTCACCCATCCACGGACCATCCATGTAAAGATGGTCACCTTTACGTACCTCGGAAAGCACATTGAGCCGTTGGTCCGGCTGTCATTCGTGGATCTTTGACAGTCATTACGGGTCGTTAGAAGGCCGAAACTCTGAAAGCCAGTCTTACCAAGGGGTACTTATCGTATTACTCAGTAACTGGGTTTTGAAGGTCAGATAGGCCGTTGCTCCATATATAATACTAGTATTCAGCTGCATCCGGTTAGACTAAAAGCCAAAATAGTTGAGAAAAGGCTAGGCTAGATGATGAAATGGAAAATAACAGCAATTAACGGTTGACGCGGGGATGCGTGTATCCCTTTCTCTATTTTGACCTCTCAACGGTTTTTCAATGAGGATACGAAACATCGCTTTGAGCCCTGAAAGGGTTATTCACGTTATTCTACGATGCTTTTATATTTTTATCAACGTCAAATGAATTTCTCCAATGTGGCTACAAAAAATCCATTTGCAAAATGTCTCCCCGGATTTATTCTACGCAAACATTAAATACTCTTTTTATGTAGGCACTTTGAGGGTATAAAGGGTCCGCTTGATGATGTAGTTAATTAATATTGCCTTTTGCCTGAAAGGAAATTCTTTGAATTTTTCTCTAGTAATTCATAGAGGTTTCAGGAGGAAGTATTTAGGAACCTTACAAAGTATTTAAAATATTGTTTTAGTTGTTTATAGCGAACGAAAGAAATATTTAGGTACCAACAACAGACAGAAAAAGTTTAGCATGGACATAGTTGGGCTAAAATATATAGGTAGTCAAAAATTGTTTTAGTGAAGAACGACAAAATGTATCAGGTATCGATATTTTTCAATCGTCAGATAAATATTATCTAAGGACTAAATACTTATGGCAGTTTGACATATTTTCTTTACAAAAGCTGTCAAAACGTCAAACATATTCCCCAGATAAAAGTCATCTGACGGTTGAAATCATTTTATAAAGACGTTATTTTATATAATTAGGTATTAATTTGGAGTAGATCGTCCTAAATTCATCTGTGATGGTATCCATAATAATATTATGAAACCGAAAGTAACTGTGTCTGTCTGTTACCTTGACAGATTTCGATGAAAATTGTCATACAGGTAGGTATAATATGACCTGGGTTAGGATATAGAATACTTTATCCCGGTAGTACGTTACCGCGGTATAATTTCTAATCTCTAAGCGGTCGAAGTCGCGGGAAAAAATAGTATTCCACAGGTATACTAGTCCCATAATCTCAGTTTAAATTACTCTTGCTTAATTGCAACAATACCTGCCCTCTATTGTCTGTTCAAATTATTTTAGTGCAGGCATGAGTCTAATTCACTTTAGATAATGTACATATAAAAAGTAGGAATAGTCCAGTATGTCTGTCTAGACGTCATAAATGTTGGCTTTATTATTATGTTCGTTTACACTTATGGCACTGTCCACCACCAGTAACTTTCAAATATAAATATACAATAAGCTTTTGGGTTCATACAGGTAAGTAAACATCTTAGTTTTTATGAGAACAAAGACTTACGTAAACGAATATTATTTTATTAAAAACTAGCTTTTGCCAGCGGCTTCACCCGCGTGGATGTTGGTAATTGTACCAAGGGAACCGTACATTTTTCCGGGATAAAAAGAATAGCCTATGTGCTATATTCCAGACTATAATCTATCTCTGTGCCAAATTTTATCCAGATCTGTTCAGCCATTCTGCCGTGTTTGAGTAAAAAACATACATCCATCCAAACTTTCGCATTTATCCTATACTATTTAATGTATATACGTATAATTTAAATGTATTTGAAAGTTCTCGAAAACGGCTCTAACGATTTCGATGAAAGTTGTAATAGTATAAAGGTTTACGGGGGCGGAAAATCGGTCTAGCTAGGTCTCATATTGAGAAAATTTTCGTTTTCTCATTTTCATTCGTGCGTGGTAAAAAAGGAACCCTTATGGTGTGACTCAGTCTGTCTGTCTGTCTGTCTGTCTGTCTGTCTGTTTGTCTGTCACAGCTGGATAACTCAAGAACTACTAATGACGTTTTCCCAACTATTTTTCAAATAAGAAAGAAATAAAAATGTATGTATTTTTTTTTTCAACAGGGACTGAAAGGGGGGTATTAAAAATTCAAAGTGGAGTTACTAGGGCACGTGGGGTATCTTATGAAATAGCGCTATTTGAACATTCTCAAACATTTTTTTATTTTTTTTTAGGCCGCACAGTTTTCGACTTTTGATGAAAAATGTAAAAAAAAAATACCGTTCCCCCCATTATCTCCGAAGTTTGCAAAGAGAATAATCTGAAATTATTCTATGTCATAGAAGTTTATGTAAAGATTACAGGAAAAATAAAACGATGTCTCTAAATAGCACACATTTTCAGAAATCGGAACGGAACCCTCGGTGCGCGAGTCCGACTCGCTCTTGACCGGTTTTTTTTATTTGGTCCTCACGACTACTAGGTATACGGCTTTGTGCATGTTTTAATGTGTTAAGTATTTCACAGAAACAACAAATAAATTAAACAGCTCCCAACAAATGTTAACAACTGGCAGAAACAAAACATTCACACTTGAGCTAAAACAAAAATACTCATTCCACTAATTTCTAGATTCATTTTAGCCCGCGATTCCATAACCGTAAAAGAGTAAAGTACAATAGTTTAGTATTATGAAGCGTTCTACGCTTACGCAGCGAAAGCTTGCACTTTGTGAAATGAGAGCGAGTCCGAGACAAAGCGCCGTGAACGCGGCCCGAAACGTCGCGTAAAGGTCTGTATACACGTTACCGCGAATCAAACACGCACGGGTTCCATCGTTCAAAGAGTATTGTGGTGTTTCGGGGAATCCTGTGTCCGGTAGGTTCCGATTAGTTGATTGAAACCGCACAGTGCACATCAATCCGTTAATATCCATTGTTTGACGTCCTCGTCATCTGCTCTATTTGTATCATGATGAATAGCCCATTAGCCCGATTATACTTTACCTAGGAATTTAGGTTTAAACATGTTTATTCTCAAAAAAGACAGTCACTTAAATGAGAACAATGCAATCACACTTATCACACTTCACACTAATATTATAAAGGCGAAAGTTTGTGAGTTTGTGTGTGTGTGTGTGTGTGTGTGTGTGTATTTGTATGTTTGTTACATCTTCACGCTCAAACGGCTAGAGCGATTTGGATGAAATTCGGTACGTAAATAGCTTATACCCTGGATTAACACATAGGCTACTTTTTATTCCCGTCTACGTGGGTGAAACCGCGGTGCGCAGCTAGTAAATAATAGTAATAGTAATAGTAATCTTTATTTAATTCTCTCTTCACAAAGGTTCACTTAGTTTACTTTATAAATAGAGACTAGAATAATAACGTTACAAAATCAAACATATGATCCTTTGTGAGAGACTGGCGTCCATACTAGGATACCCTGTGTGATAGATCACCAGGCCCTCACCCCGAATTTAATCTAATAATAAGGCAAACTATTCTAATACTCTAGACAAATTAATTATTGCTGAAGGGAAAGAAAAAAAAAACAGACATGTTTAAATTAAATAACCACTAATAATAAATATAATATAAAGTTTTTCACAGACGTCACGGTAGCAATTATGATACACCCATTCCAATGCATTCAACTTTTAGGAAGGGTGTTATTTGTGATTAAAATATTCAGCTATTTGAGTTTTGAATGAATTGAATGAGTGTATTTTTTTTTACATGAACTATTTTGTTGTAAAATTGTGCTCCTTCAAAAGTTAACATTTTTTTGCCAAACTTGGTTCTCATCTTCAGCTCGGCGACTGCTACGCTGGGTTACTTGTTTTACTTCAGTAAACGATACATTAGTCTATTATACTTTTGTTGAGCGCCTTACGAATAAAAATACAAATGTATTATAGATATACTTACATATAACTGTCTAATGTTCATTATTTTGATTTTTTCATCAATTTTGCATGTTGACGATACGGGTAGTTAAAATTCATTTTTATTATTTTGTTTTGTGCATCTTAGAGACTTGGTAACTTTGAATCTACTAGAATTTACTAGAATCACTGCACGTAAAAGGTTTCGTTTGCCCTGAGTAATACGGACAAACTTGTATGGAAAGGTGATCAAATACTTACAAATCATGAAACCTAGATTATTGGAAAGCATTTTAGAAAGAGATGTTTTATTTTGTGATGTTAGTTTAGAATGACGGTCGTTAATTATAATAATTATCAATAAATGTCCGATTATTTTAACATGGTTTTTCCAATTGAAATTCAAAATATTTTATTTTACATAAACTTACATGGGCATTTATGTAACGTCAGAAGCTAGGTGCATGGTTCTAAGTGGTCTAATTGGTCGTTTTCTATGGAGCCGGCAAGAAACTGCACGGTTACTTTTTTACCTCAAAAAGCTTTGCGAATTTAAATCCTTCAGCGTGATACAAAGTGTTTTCGCGTATATTTTTGTTTAGCAGGTAAGTGTGCGCCCTCCTTTACACGTGGTTGCTGCGTTTAGGCTTTGACAACCCACACGGTGTCCTAGACAAACAGATTCCCTTACCACGATTTACTGAATATTACGAGATAAGGCGCGTAAAAATGAGAAAGGATATTATAGTTTGTTGAGTTTGTATTTAAAGGCCTAAAGAATTATAATATGAAGTTATACTGTGGAATACTGATATACCGATATATTATCCAACATAGAAGATTTATTTAGACATTTTTTTAGGGTAAACTTAGATAAACGGGGTCTGTGGTTAGGTGTGATACTGTTATTGAAGGTTTAATTTATGGTTTAAAAAAAAAACTGTCAAGTTTGGTAGTCTTTGAGACAGAAGTCAGTTAAAGCTGCTTAAAGCAAACAAATTCACAATCAAATCAAAGCCAATGTTACCTACTAAAAAATATTATAAAATAATTTTGATTTTTTCTTGTCTGGACATAAAATTCTATTTCATCCATTTCATTTTACAGATTTAATGTACCCACTACCAGCAAAGAAAATAAAATGTAAAAAACTTTTCAAACTAAAATGAAACCCGTCCAAAACAGCATAAATATTAATTTATTATTCGAGTAAAAGTAAAAAAATATTACAAAGTACTGACTAATAGAAAGTTTTGACGTGTGCGGCTTTGTACCGGGCTGGAGGGAATGTTCTAATATTAATATCATGCATGTGTTTAAAACTGTAAAATATATTACCAACTAATATAAATGACTTAAAAAAAATCTGTAGGCTATTACACGGATAATTATTTTTGCAGTAGCTATGTCTGGGACATATACATAACTGGCGAAATGTGGGTATATTATACAGGGTTATTGGTAAAACACCAGCAACCTCTTAAGGGGTCATTGTACTCATAATTATGAACAACTTTTACTATGGGACCAAACCTGAAATTGCAAAAAATAAAATCAGCTGCTCCCTACATTTTGACAATTTTGATGTAGATAAATGTACTGAACAGCTGATTTTTATTTCGGGGTTTACCCGAAGACTTTGGTCAAACCTAGGATAAACAAGTAATTCCGGGAAGAGACTGCATGTCGACCTCATAGGTACACCTCTGCCTAACCCTTCGGGGAATACAGGGCGTGATGTTTATGTTATGTTGCTATTTAGAGTAGTAAACAAAGCAATATGTTTTGTTTTAAAGTAACTCCTTAAAAGCCTTAAACATTCACTGGAAATGGTTTTCATCATCTTATATGGGTTTTTATATACTTCATTCTCGAAAATAACAAAAATTAACTAGTATTGTAATCCGGCTTAAACCATTCTAAAAATAGAATAAAGCGCAGTTTGTCAGTTGTTTACCGTCCCACGGTAATTTCAGCAGTCAACTCAGGGAAATAGCCTGGTGTAGTGCCCTCGGGCGATGAGCGAACAATCTGTCACTACAAAGTAATGTTGCAATTTTTGAAACATCCTGGTGATATTTTTCTAAAAAGAAAATTAAAAGTTTCGTATTGTGTTTAATGCAGGTAATAAAAAGGTTTTAAGAGGCTTGCCAAAGATGAATACTGAAAATATTATCGGGAATTTGATTTATGTTGTTATGTGAGTCACTAAACATCGAAGGTTCTTCAACATGATAAAATATCATGGCAATTGAAGACACATAAGTTCTGAAAATATACCCACACTGAGCTTACAAAATTATAACGGTCACCAATGTTTTGAATAATTTTAAAAACTTACCAATAAAATTGACATGTAACACAGCCAATACTAGAAGGCGCGCGAGCGGGCCGCCCTGCGCGTGCGTCCCCATTTTGCTTCAACGAGTCACTGTCCGGTGTTGCCAGCTACCGCCGCTATCCAACCTTGACACCCACTTTAGTCTTCTCATTTTGAATACTAGCACGCAGTTCGAAATTTGATTGGTCAGCGATATCTGTAAAGAGTAAAAATTAAAAATTGTAGCGGAATAAAAAAATAGTATATTATGCAATTAGTGAATAAAGGACGGATTTAAAGCGAGGGCCATAGATGAATCACGAGCTAGTGAAGGATTCTAACGATTGAATCACGACCGTAGGGAGTGATTCATGATGATTGAATCACGAGCGTAGCGAGTGATTCAAGTGTTAGAATCCTGAGCGACGCGAGCGATTCATGGCCCTCGATATAAATCCGTTTTATTCAAGAGTTGCATACTATACTTTATACCATGACTACGAGAAAAAGAAAGATTTAAGTGAAAATATACATATAATGAAGAAAAAGTAAAGTTAAATTGGCTTTGATGTAAACCAGCCGTGATTTTTTGGGTAGCAAGCTTTCCACTATATCGGCCGCCCTCTCTTTCACAAACTCAGGTGTTAACACATCTTCATCACTAGAATGCATTTTTAATCGATTAGAACAACACTAAACAAACACAAAATTAAAGATTAAAGTAACACTAAACTTTGTGTTCGTACAACTTACAGTATTCAAAATAGCGCCAATTTACTAAGGACAGCAAAGAACACAAAACAGTTTTTATTCTAATGCTAAACTCCTTGTCAAAAATGTCGACCAATCAAATTGAATTTAGAACACACCAATATAGGTCGAATACACAGATTACACTTACACTAGATACGGCAAGCCACGACCAAGCGTGCCCTGCATGTTCGACTGTTCGTACTAAAAAAAGTCTGTTAGCTCAGTGACGCTTAGTGATTGAAACAATTCTGTTTACTTTGAGCACATCACTAAATGGCTGGGGTGAAGTTATCGTAGGTATAAAAAAGATGACACGTTCGGTTTTCATACAATCCAATAACGTGCCGCATCTAGCATAGGTTCTTTAAATCTGTGGTCGAATACATTGGTGTGTTCCATTTTCAAACATCAAAACAGTGAGTAAAAGTGCTTTTTATTCACTGTTTTCAGTGAATAAAATAAGCTTTTTAGAGGGGGAATGGTATAAAAATAGTTGTGTTGCGCAAATTGTTTTTATTTTTTTAGCAGTTCATGTTCAGGTCATGTTATCAGTTGAGTTGCGTAGTAAGTACAGTTGAGTACAGTGTATTTTTATAATAATAATTATAGATATTATTATGATAAGTACTGAATTATTATTTAATATATAATTAACGATTTTTAGGGTTCCGCACCTCAAAAGGAAAAAACGGAACCCTTATAGGATCACTCGTGTGTCTGTCTGTCTGTTTGTCTGTCTGTCCGTCTGTCACAGCCAATTTGCTCCGAATCTAATGGACCGATTAAGTTGAAATTTGGTACACATATGGATTTCTGTGACCCAAACTAAATAAATGAATTTTGAATATTGGGGTCACTTTTAGGGGACAAATAAGAAAATTAAAAAAAAAGTTTTGTAAATTGTACCGTGTGACATATCAAATGAAAGGGCTTACTATGAAGGTCTCAAATATATTATTTTATAATTTTAAAATAAATAGTTTTAGAGTTATTTAAGAAAATAGACAAAAATTGACGATTACCCCCCCTCCCCTCCCGTATCTCCGAAACTACTGAGCCTAAAATTTTGAAAAAAAATACAGAAATTAGGTCTATACCTGTAGATTACAGTAAAACCTATACGAAGTTTGTGGTCTTAAAATAACATGGTAAATCTCTCAATATTGTGAGTACAAACTTACATTTACTGTTGGAATGTATGGGAGAGCATGTTTTGCAACTATAATGTTAAGTTTGTTCTTGGGATAATTTCATACCAACTACGGAACCCTTCATTGTGCGTAGTCCGACAGGCACTTGGCCTGTTTTTATTCCTATTTATTAATGACAATAGGGCCAATTATAAAACCTATTAGTTTGTGCTTTCTATTTATTAGCGTAAAATATTGTTGTGTATGATAACTCTAATTGTAGTCACAGTTTTACTAAGGTGAGGACTAAGGACTACTAACAAAAGGATCCAGATTAGATAAGTTACAACGAGCTCTTAGTGAGGCAGCCCGAATACACACGTGGATAGAACAATTTGATCGGTTGTTATAACCTACAAATAATATCGAAGCACAAAATCTTTTTGATTTTCTACAAAAATATGTTTTAGTAAGTATAAAATGGTTAGAAATTTTAAGGAATTATTTCCCTTTATCAACATAGTTGCTCATTGGCTCCCGTTGATCTGTGAAAAAATTCTATCAACGCAGTATTTTATCAAAAACGGAATAAAAATACTAAACCTACCCTAACAATAAATTCCGGTATCTATGCACGAACTCGCAGGGGTAGTAAAATATTCGTATTTTTATTCACATTTGCTGGAGAACCAGAGAAACAGTCGAACGTTATCTAAAATATGAGTGAATGTGAGAGTACGTGCGGTCGGTTCTAAAAGAATTTGATATCAAAGATTCGAGGCAGCATAAACACGGACCTCGGGGCTGCCCGTCTAAGGAATTAGGGGTCGTGGAAGAGCCATTATGGGGGTGTCAAAATATTCCTATAATACGTGTACGGATGTTTACTAGAGTTCACATGTTGGGTTCCTACACTATCTTTCACATCCAAGTCAAAAATAGGAGTCTAGGTAAATAAATTTTATCAGAAACTCAGTTGGCATTTATTTCACAATTTTTTTATATGCATTTCACGTCTTATTATAATTGCGATAACTATTATGAGAATAGTTTGAAGGCAGACGTGGTTAGTAAAAAGTAGTATCTAAGGTCTAAATAGATTTAAAAATTGAGCAACACTTGTCTACGTGCTTGTATCGATATTTGTAATAATTATTATAATGAGCAGATTAATTGTCAACAAAAGTGATAACGGTCGATGTTTTTAGATCTTCAATGATGTCATGATCACCTTCAATGGGTCATGTTAATAATTATGCATAGAATGTGTTATATTCTATACTGAGATGATGGCTGATAAAGAGGCTTGGAAGAAGAAGACGTGTTGCAGGGATGAGGGCAATGGAATGAAGATGTTAAGCGTAAGTCCCATGGAGTTTCTTGCCGGCTCTTCTCCATAGGAAACAAACAATTTGGAACCGTGCACCTAGCTTCTCACGTTTCATAAGTGATGGGCACTTATGAAACGTCAGAAGGTAGGTTTATGTTAAGTAAAATATTTTGATTTTGATTTTGTAATAGGGAAACGAACAACATTTAGCAATGCCACGACACCAAACAACGCTATTTTCGGTGTATTAAATGACTGACCTCTGCTGACCTCTTATGAGACTCTGTGGGATAACCCGGGTATAACGTTTCAAACACTAATACTACCAAAGCTTAGGGGTTTCATCTGCGGGAAGAAAAACACTGGTTCGATACTTCACTACCTCTCAAAAAAGTTATTTTGTTTATAGATATAACTATAGCTTTTGCCAGCGGCTTCGCCCGCGTGGATGTCGGGAAACATCCCACGGGAATGTAGTACCGGGAATTCCTTCCTTATTCCTTGTCTACATTGTAAAGGGAACCTCTGTGCAAAAATTCAGCTTTCTAGGTCCAAAGGTTTGGGCTGGGCGTTGATGAGTCGTTCAATCAGTCAGTCAGGACTTTTCTTTTTAACCGACTTCCAAAAAAGGAGGAGGTTCTCAATTCGGTTGTATGTTTTTTTTTATGTTTGTTACCTCAGTACTCCGTCATTTATGAACCGATTCGGAAAATTCTTTTTTTATTTGAAAGGGTATACTTCCAGATTGGTCCCATTTTTATCAAAACTCAGTTCTGATGATGGGATCCATGAGGAATCGAGGGAACTCCTCAAATATTATAGGCATACATATAGCGATTATGGTATTTTCATCAACAAATCAAGCGTTTGCATTCAGAAAGTATCAAAATCAAAATCAAAATCAAAAGTCCTTTATTCAAATTAGGCTGAGAATCAGAACGTCAAAATTAGAGTAAGACAGTCCCCACAAAACGCCCGCCCTTCACCACTTCCTAGTGCTTTAGCTGGGAAGTGGAACTGATGAAGAAGACCACAGATGGCCACGGAAACTCCTCAACGATGATAAGTATTTCACGGATAGCGATAAGATTAAAATAGTTAAGCGACTATGACGAAGCTTTAAATAAATGGTTCTGATGAAAATGGTACCATCGAACCGATCTGATGAAGAAGCCGGAAGGTAGGCATCGGAACTCAGTAATAAAACAATGTATCCTAGCCGTGTTTGGGCTTATTGGAATTGTCATGAGGTGCACTCTGGCTATAGATGCTTTAATGGTAATTATATGCCGCTTCAAATTGCGCTACTTGAGTTGTATGTTATGTGTGGCGTTGATTGTCAGAAGGCAGATTTCGTAGCCTCGTCAACTAAAACTACGCCTACCAAGCTTCTGACACGACTTAACGTATTTTTTCCATTTAGTCTATGTGGATGATGCTCCAATTTATTTTGCAGAGTGGTATTCAGATTTGTGTGGGGTAGGTAGGCACCACTAAAAAGTGAAAAATAAAAACTTTTTACAAAAAAAAAACAACCGACTCCCAAAAAAACACTACAAAGTGAAAAATAATTTTAATTTCGGAAGTCGGTGGCAAAACAAAACGAAAGTAAATAAAAAACCAAAGACACCGACTTCCGAAATTAAAATTATTTTTCACTTTGTAGTGTTTTTTTGGGAGTCGGTTGTTTTTTTTTTTGTAAAAAGTTTTTTATTTATACAGATAGATGTATAAATAGTTTGAGATCTTAAACAGTGTTGGATTCTACAACTTATTTATGTTCAAATCAGAAAAGAAACACATTTTTTCTCATTTTATAGTACTGAAATATTCAGTGGTAGAACAGTGTAAAATAAAAATAATTTCACCTAATCTCTTCCAGAGAATCGTTGTATCAGCACTCAACATAACATAATCACAAAATGGATACGGTAGTGTCTTTCGGCCTCTGATTCTGTTACCAAATAGAATGTGCATTACATCACATAGTTAGCTAATGGAATATTTTTATAAGCCGATTTTCGGCTGTGCGGTTTTCTTTATGTATAGCATCATGATTTTGGTATTTTTTCTGTAAGCCTCCAAAAAGTAGTTATAGTTAGGATTTTTATCTCATTTCGTTGTAGTAAGTTCCTCAATATACCAAAACAATGTGATTGTTTTTTCAAAGTTAATAATATAAATACTGTAAAATAAGAACTATGTTGTGGTAAGCACAGATTATTTTTAGGTAATTAGATGTTATTAAAAAAACCATACTTTATGTAAGTACCTAGTTCTTCATAGAAGACAGAAAAAATAATTTAAAACATTTATTTTCGTAACTAACGTTATGGCTTTGTTATAATATACAGAATGGCAAAAAAACATACACACAAAAATTACCGCCATTAAGCAAGCAATATAATCGATTCCAAACAAGCAGCTTGGCAATGACAAATCGCCGGAACGCAGCGCGGCCGCGTCCGAACCGCGATAACGTTGCGATCGCCATCGGAAGTTGTAATTAATGCCAGCAAGCGTTATGCGTTTCCTTTACGCCCTTCTGTATGTTGGACGGACTGTAGGTTGGACGGTTGTGTACTTGTGGTGTGTGGCTGTGTTTGTGTACTTGTGGTGTGTGGCTGTGTTTGTGTACTTGTGATGTGTGGCTGTCTTTGTGTAGAAGCTGATGTGGTGGTAAATGGAGTTTAGAAAGCTTTGCCTGAGCGTATTTTTGTGATTAGAACAGTTAAAAGGTGATTTTTAACAGTTTCAAAGTGCGATGACGTTGCGATCGGCATCGGATTACAAATGGGTAGTCAAATCATTACTTTTTTTACACAAAAGTATGTTTATTAAATAAAATGCTTTGCTTTCTTAAAATGTTTTTTGTCCGAATTGTTGATAGATGTGCATGGTACGATTCTGAACTATAAATATAATTTTAGATAGGCACAGTTTCTCAATAAATGTACCGAAGCAAAAATGTTCACTCCGGTACCTACCGTTATTGAGAAACTGTTATGTTTCAGAAGAAAGGAAATCTCTTTAAAAATATTCGGTTCAAATCAATTTTATCTAGTCCTACTACACTATATTACGAACATCGATAACAAGTTTGATTGAAGCGTCGTAGGATTCGTGTGTCCAGATTGAAAGTGTATCAAACGCGAGCCACAGAATTCCTCTCCCAATGGATATAGCATTCCCAGTTTGTACGGGCCAACAAATCGTTCAGTAGGATAACTGGATATTCAGAAATGAGTTCATGTCCACAGACCGATACCTCGGTAGAGTCCGCGAGGCCTAAGATGAGCTTTGCATTTGTGTGAGTGATCACCAAAATGGTTCGAGAGCCCATGACAAAAATGTTTGTCTAGTCGTTTTACGTTTTACAACGATGCGACATGGTTTTGGTCATGGCCTCTCGTACTAAAAGAACAAAAGCCGATTGGCAAAAAGCAGTATAAACCGGTACCAAACAAAAACGCACCGCACTCTATGACGGACGTCACGCTTACACTATCTATGTGCACTCACACAAATGAAAAGCTCAGCTTAAACCTCGCGGACTGTACCTACTTGTATTTTTTAGCAACTGATTATCGGCCTGTGACTTTTCTTTATTGTTTTTACAAAATCGTGTGACAAAGAGCTATCTAAAAAAATAGGGTTCTAATGAAACCCCATGATGGTTGCAAATATCAAATCATAATTCTCTTGCCCTTAAACCAATTTATTTGGGGTCGCCGTAACGTATCCATTTCTTCCATAGGTACTTCTCTATTAGTCGTCATCTCGATAGTCACCCCCTTTAGAAAGTCTCTAAATTTATTGTCATTATTAGCTTTTGCCTGCGCTTTAGTCTTCGTAGATGTCGGAAAATATCCCACGGGTACGTACTACACGTACGGGTACAGCCCCTCGTACTACTTCCAAAGGTCCGGGATCCTAGGTTCCCGTAAAATATCAAAGACGTCAAATAGGTTTGTCACATTTAATACTTTTATTAAGTAAGTTGTACTTTAGTTTAACCGAAACAATCTACATTTATATATTTCTGTACTGTATCCTACGTTTATTCATGTTCACCCAGATTGCGTGAAAATAAGTGCGTTTAGTGTACCCCATTACTTGTCACTACATTTGCGGGTTAAAGCTGTAAACTTACGCGTCACGGCAGACTGAATTATTTCAATTTGCAACTGGTTCAAATTGTTTCTAACTAACTAACTTTAAGATTGTTTCACTTGATTAGTTTTTGCGAACAAAGAACCCAATAAAAATGTTTAACACAAAAGGAAAGATAACATTCTTTAGAAGAAAATTATACATAAATGTATGAGTGCAGAAGTTTGCGAAACGTAGTTTGCAACAGCAGACTGTGTAAGAATGAATTAGTAGCTGAGCAGTAGTAATATGGTTACTGAATAATGATTTTATACTTAATCATATGGAACCAAATCAAATCGTGCATCTAATGACTAACACTCCCGACCAGTAATACTAATAGGCCATTACTCGTTGACTATGATTGACATGGCAGTTGGTTCCAAATAGTCAGAACCCCAGAAGTCTGTGAATTGATCTAAACATAGAATATCGCAATTTCCCCGTACAATTGGGTGGTGAGGTCAGATGACAAGCGCTCCACATATTGATATTAAACCGCATCTAGTCAGACTAACCGCCGACCTCGACCTACTTGCAAATAGGGTAGGATGACAGCACCTAACGAACATTGTGATATATCTGCAAAAATAATTTCTCTGACCATTTCAAAAACCACATCAAGAAATCAATATTCAGTGGTTTTGTGTTCCGTTACCAATGCACATTCATTACAATAATCAAACGTAAATCAGTTCATACTTAGCCATATTAACAACTGGAAATCAAAACGATTGCAATTCCATTTAAATCATCAATGTGAGAGTTGACACAATATACTCAAATTAATGATCACGCGACTGAAAACACATTTTGCTTTCGTCAGATTGGCAGTTCGAGCTCATTTGGGAGAGCGGCAATTATAAACCGGCGTAATCAGTGAATGGTCGGCGTATCGAACTCTGACTAGGGATTCGGAAAAAAGTATCGATACCTAAAGTAGCATCCATACTGAAACAGTCTTGATACTTTTGTTACGGCTGCTAGTATATTTTTACTCGATGCTTTTCAAATAGGTACGATATTCTTAGTACCTACCTCGGAACTCGGTAAAAAGATACTTTTAAGGCAATTCAATTTAATGTTTACTAAGATACTCAATTCTATTAATGTGTTTTAGACAACATAATTATTACAAATTCATATATTTTAAATGATTAGTGAATCAGGATGAAAGTTAGATAAATGGTCGATTTGATTAATAATTTAGTAGATTAGGTATTGATATTTTGATCCAATACTATTACGAGAGTCGATAAAACTAATTGATAAAATATCGATACTTCTGATCATTTGCCATCCCTACCTCTGTCAGACAAAATCCTTTGACCAGCCGCATTTAGTGATGCATTTTCTATACATTACAGAGTGGGAATTGTGTCAGTTTATGCCTACTTTCTGATGCGTATGTGGCGTCGTTGAGAGTTTAGTATTATAATATTATGCAGCTTCTAGCTGTTCGAAAGCTCTGGATTGTATTATATAAATTTAGAATAGAAAATCGTGCACTGGAACGCGATAATATTCCGTGAGTTTCTATGTGAAAATATTGAATGGAAGGGAAAATGGTAAGAAAGAAAGAAAGAAAGAAAAAACGTTTATTTGCGGTAAACATGACGCAAACTACAACAGAATAAAATAATTATTTAAAAACAATTTGGGGAAAATATGCGTCACATCAAATAATAATAAAAAAAAAATAAAAAAAATAAATAATAGTAAATTTTAGTTGTAGGTTTTCTCGATGAAATTATCTTTCGTCTTTTGAAAATACTGTTTTCTACATACAAAAAAAAGCCAAAGTCTTATAGTTGTGCAACCACAAGCAGGTTTCTTAGTTCTACTTTCCACAGGCATCGATTGTAAAATATTAAAAATCAACGATTTACGGCAGAAACTTCACTACGAATTTAAAATAGCAGCTTATTGAACTATATAAAAGTGGAGGTACGGACTGCTTGCTTAATGATTATTATCGATATTTCCCCGAATTTTGTACTGAAGTGAAAAACTTACGGATTATTTTGCCAAACCTTTTTTTTTATAACCCACTCGACCTTTTGAGGACTGTTTGAGAAACATTAAATTGTTGACTGCTGATAAAATGTTTATCAAATAAATAATATGCATTTACGTGTTTGCATCATCGGTTGCATTATTTTGCTATGTAGACCTACTACCACCTACTTTTAGATATTCCGTTTGATTTTATAATGATTGAGATGGGATGTATCTAATTAATTAATACCGTTTATAGCTGAGCGTCAACTGGTCCGCGCCGGCCGCACCGCACGCACGGCACGCAACGTATTTCGGTTTGCTTTGTATGAACTCATATAGCACTGCGTCCACTACTGGTACCGCCCGCATTTTCATTCAAACCAAAATCCGTTGCGTGCCGTGCGTGCGTTGCGTCCGGCGCGGACCAATGGTCGCTCAGCTTAAGAAGGACGATACTAGATTACATCTAGAATTCTGGGCCTTATTACCAACCTTTCTGGCGGACAAATATATTAACTCAGACAGGAAAACATCGTGAGGAAACCTGGACTTATCTATACATACAAGAAAATTGTAACTGATCCCTGTCTGTATATGGAAGATGTTTGAGAAAAACTATTTAGGGGGTCTTAATTAACGCAAACAACAAAAAAAACACAAGAGAATGTCTTTAATTAAGACATTTTAACCACCAAAAACACAATGATTTTTAGAATTTTTGTCTGCTTGTCTGTGCGTTTGACCACATTAATCTCCAAAATGGCTTAACCGATTTGGGTGCGGTTTTCATTGATATATTGCGGTAAGCTTCACATAATATTTAATGTTTGTTTTATTTCAATCGGTTCACAAATAAGAACATTATGTCAGTTTGGAAAAATGAAAAAAATGCAAAAAAAATACTAGCAGGTCTGAAAGAAATACCTCTGTAACCTATACAAAAAGTAATAGGAAAACGATTGCATGAATTCAATATAGTATATCGATTCAAGACTCGACACGTTGTGCACAATTTCTGAGCAGTAAATCTGACAAAAAGTACTAGGCTTGCATGAATTAACGATAATATTTGTATTATGCTTCTATTAGGATTTGGAGGCACACATATGGTTTATAACATGGATCAAAACTTAGGATATTTTTTTATCCCGTTTCCGTGCGTTTTCGACATCCATGCGGGCGAAGCCGCGGGCAAAAGCTAGTAGTTAATATGAGTCAAAAATCGGCAGAAAGCGTGGTGATGAATGCTCGTGCCTTCTCTGTATGAGAAGAGGGCCTTTGCCCTGCAGTGCTACACACAATAATAGGCTGGTATTATTTTATTAACCCCCGACGCAAAAAGAGGGGTGTTATAAGTTTGACCGCTATGTGTGTGTGTGTGTGTGTGTGTGTGTGTCTGTGTGTCTGTCTGTGGCACTGTAGCGCTTAAACGGGTGGACTGATTTGGATGCGGTTTTTTTATTATAATAATACCCCGCTGTTTGACCCGCGTGGACCGGGATAAAAAGTACCCTATATGTTAATCCAGGGTATAAACTATCTACATACCTTTAGCCGTTTGAGCGTGAAGAAGTAACAAACATACACACTCACAAGTGTTTTTATATTAGTGTGATATTGACAATTAATACACAACAGACTATTCCTGTAGGAAGAAGATAATGGTAGTATTTTTCCTCTCACTCCAATTTGTCGGAGTATGATTGATAAGCCAAATAATTCCAAATTACCCTGAGGACCGACTATTTCCTACGCCTACGCTCATCAGCTTACCAACATCCCGCCCGCTGTTATTGCCTTATCCGTACCGTATTTGCGTGTCATTCGTCAGAGGCGTCCTGTAATTAATGCGGACATGGACAGCGTCGGCCTAATGAATAGCGGGTGTACCGTGTCGCACAAAAACTGGACCGTCATACAACACGCGGTGGTCGGTATCGGCCGGTGAGGCATGGCTGACTATTAGCGGGCGAAACGCTCATGCATGGTCAGGGCCTTATTGGGCTTTCAATTTTATGGCGTTTGGTGGATAATTGATTTAGAGGAATTGGAATTTTGTTGAAGAGAATAAAGTCTTTAATGAAATAGTCCACTCATTTGGTAATTTTACTTCGAAAGTTTTCTGGGTGTGTTGAAAATTGAAAATTTTATTGAGTTCGACGTGCTCTCTTCGAATTTTCAAAGAAAATAATTCTGCCGAATTATTCTACGGTTTATTCGTTAGTATTTTATAATTTACCGAGTATTGACGGTTGGTAATCAAAGGTTGGTGATGGCGGTAAAAGTGTGGCCCAACTTGGGTATTATGTAATTTTGCTATATTATGCTAGGCTAGCTTGGGGAAGTGATGCTGATGACGTCACGCTGAAGGAGTTGCACGAAGGCTGCGCTGACGTTCATACTCAGGGGATCAGTATAGAGGCATAACGAACAGGGTGTAATGTTCACTCATGCTCCATAGAAAAGGGAGGATCCTCCGACCAGACGGGTGTTGTGTCTGGTGGGCTACTCTGCCCAACGGTTGATGTCGGGACGTTGTATATATGCTAATCGCGTGGTAAACTCTAATTACGCGATGCAGGTTTGCGTGACGTCATGTCATTGATGCGTAGTTCATATGTGGCGATGTAGATGTCGCCACATCACTCCCCTCCGGAGACCGGAGGTCGATAGTGGGCTGAGTCATATATCTTGCGATGCTTGCCAGTGACAGTTGTGGTTCCAGTAAGTCGGAGTGTACAGTGCTGCGTTGAGGCTGAAGGTGATGACCAGGAATGCGCGTCCGCTGCATGCTGGTGGTCAGGATACCTGTTGAAGCCGTGGATGCTGGCTGGCTGTGTGACTCGCCGCTCGAAAGCTTGAGGAAGTGATGCTGATGACGTCACGCTGATGTAGTTGCACGAAGGCTGCGCTGACATTCATGCTCGGGGTCACCAGTTTAGAGGCATGAGGAACAGGGTGTAAAGTTCACTCATCCTCCATAGAAAAGGGAGGATCCTCCGACCAGACGGGTGTTTTGTCTGGTGGGCGACTGCCCAACGGTTGATGTCGGGACGTTGTATATATGCTAATCGCGTGGTAAACTCTAATTGCGCGATGCAGGTTTGCGTGACGTCATGTCATTGATGCGTAGTTCATATGTGGCGATGTAGATGCCGCCACAGGATTACAGTTTTTCCATGACATGTCTTGTGATAGCCTCTCTCAAGTATCTTAAATCTCCTTGCCTAGATGTTGATACTACGCTACCCGCTCTCACTCCGGTCGACACTTAACTGAAGCGTTGCCATAAGCTGCGTACGAAATTCTAGATGTCAAAATGATAGGCACATATTGGACGGTTATTGATTTTACCCGGACACTGACCGAACGCTGCAAATTTATCTACGGAGAAACAACATAATATCACCCTTAAAATATAAAGTCTGCGTTTTTTCACATACGATGATACCTTTTTAACAAGCAAAATATTCACACGTACACTGAATTGGGTATTAAAGCTTTTCAGTTCATTCGTTGCAGAAAAGTTGTATTTAAATATTTTTATATAAATTATGCATCATCAAAGGCCTTTTTCCGGAATAATATTGTTTGCTTCATGTGAAAACGTAAAGTGCATGTAAAAAAAAACAGAACATTTTAAAACAGGTTGCTTGGGAATATGCAATTATTTTTATTTTTTATTTAAATTAACTACATAATGAGGCAGCTTATTTGCAGTCCACGAAATGTGTGAAATTTATTTTTAACCGAAAGCTTCATAATTTCTTCGAAGTAGTTGCATGATCAATAATATCTTAATCTCTAGTACAGAGCTCTGATAAATCGGTAGGTAACAGAAAATAAACGTAGGTCTAATAACACGGTCACGGCGGTAGTGGATCCAGGGATCCTGTGGGTCACGTGGGACATGACCCGTACCGCATTTTGTTCCATTTCTTGGTGGAGAACCTCTGTGGCCAACCTTGGGTCACGGTCAGATCTAGAGTAATTTTCGTACTTTTATATTATTCTCCCAGTTCTAGTGGAAATTATATGGAGAATATGTTTAGACTAACATCGTATTGGCATGGCATAATGTATTTTCTCTATTTGTTGAACCTACAAACATTATAAATGTGAAAGTTTGTATAATTGGATGTTTGTTATTTAATTACGCAAAAACTGCTGAACGGATTTGGATGAAATTCGGCATACAGATAGTTTATAACCTAGATTAACCTATAGAATATTTTTTATTCCGGTAGTACATCCCTGTGGGATAATTACTGACCTCCACGAGGGCGAAGCCGCGGGCAAAGGCTACTTAATAAAAATATTAAATTCATTCAATGTCTGACCACGAACAGCCTAAACTGCTGGGTCTAGAATCTAAACATTCAATTTTGCACAAGAGTTCCATATGTACCCAAAGTGAGCACTAGGGAAGGATTTTTGAAAATTCATTCCCTTAATGGGCTAAACAGGAAATGAAAGGAAGTGCGTCATTTTTGCTGAAGGGAAATCCCGTGTATAGGTGCGGTCAGCAACAGAAGTCGATTAACACTGCTAATTTTAGGGTTCCGTACCAAAATGGTAAAACAGGAACCCTTATGGTGTGACTCAGTCTGTCTGTCTGCCTGTCTGTCACAGCTGGATATCTCAAGAACTGCTAATGCTATAAACTTGAAATTTGGAACAGTATTAGATGACGTTTACCCAATTACTTTGCAAACAAGAAAGAAGTATAAATATTTATATTTTTTTTGTAACAGGGACTGAAAGGATGGTCTTAAAAATTGAAAGTGGGGCTACTAGGGCATGTGGGGTATCATATGAAAGAACGCTGTTTGCACATTCTCAAACATTTGTTATTTTTTTTAGGCCCCATAGTTTTCGACTTTTGATGAAAAATGTAAAAAAAAATACCGTTCCCCCCCATATCTCCAAGTTTGCAAAGATAAAAATCTGAAATTATTCTATGTGATAGAAGTTTATGTAAAGATTACAGAAAATATAAAACGATGTCTCTAAATAGCACACTTTTTCAGAAATCGGAATGGAACCCTCGGTGCGCGAGTCCGACTCACTCTTGACCGGTTTTTTTTAAATCATCTAAATTAGCACAAAATGGTACGGTAACCTGTTTTTAGCATGTGATTTAATAGATAAGAGTTAATTTTCATTAAATTTACACCTGTTCGTATTTTAATGAAGTATTTTTCTCAATAATTAAGATTTAGAAAACACAAGTGTTAATCGGGGGGGGGGGGGGGGGACGGTATTTTTTTTTTACATTTTTCATCAGAAGTCGAAAACTATGCGGCCCAAAAAAAGAAAAAAAAATGTTTGAGAATGTGCAAACAGCACTCTTTTATATGATACCCCACATGCCCTAGTAGCCCCACTTTGATTTTTTAAGACCCCCTTTCAGTCCCTGTTGCAAAAAAAACATAAATATTTTTATTTCTTTTTTATTTGCAAAATAGTTGGGTAAACGTCATTTAGAACTATTCTAAATTTCAAATTGATAGCATTAGTAGTTCTTGAGATATCCAGCTGTGACAGACAGACAGACAGACTGAGTGACACCATAAGGGTTCCTTTTTTACCGTTTTGGTACGGAACCCTAATATAAACAAACTCTAGTTACCTTATTTTTTTGTAAAGATAACTAGTAGGATACACCCCCAGATTTTAAGTGTTGACAAAATTATGAATCCGCAGAGACACGAATGAATAACAAAGAGAGATAATATTTCATTCTCAATCTCTCGGGACCTCATTGCTATAAGTTTTTAAAGTTATTTACTTTTGTCCTTTTTCAGTCTCTTTACCAAAATAAATATAATAACGTAATGTATTTATTGTGAACCAAAGAGGTTTGATGCGGAAAAAATACATTTTTTTTAGATTTTGTACAACAATGAATACAAACACCGAAACAAGATTTTTTCGTCAGCATTTTTCGAAAATTGTAGATTTTCCGAACACACACATGTACACTTGTTTGTACGAGATATTTATATTACTTATGTTATTCAAAGATGGATATTTGAAACCAAAAAATAAGTTTAAGTTATAATTTTATCTTTACGCTGTATTGGTATTGGTGATTTAATTACCGTCTGTAATTACAAAGTAATGATATGTTACCCGTTTAACATTCCTCACCCCAATTTTGCTTGTTCAAAAGCCGCAAGAGTTGGCTAACGGCAGGTAGCCGTACCACTAAAACAAATATTGCCCTTTTACAGCCAAGGGCAAAAACAGTAGTGCCTGTAAATGTCTCAGTGGAGCCTTTAATTTTTATTAGCCCAACATCGTGTATTAAACAGACGTGAGAAATGTTTGGGCTTCGAAAACACCCTGTTATTTTGTATCTGGACGCTTTGTTCAAATAATAATTTATTATTCAGCAATGTTTGTGATATTTTAAAATTCAACAAAAATGTTGACGTCATTTGTTTTTTCGAACGGAAATACGTGGTCCGATTATTTTATTTTGACAAAGATTTAAAATGAAATGTAAAAAAGTTTATATAAAGAAGAAATGAAATTGTAATACATTATGTGCTACGGAATTTAATGTTGCTACGGCGTAGGCAGCTACGTTTACGTAGCACGCGTTTCGTAGCGTAGCAACTGTGTAGTTGATCTTTTAAAAAATGTTCTTTTACTAACAAATCTTATAACTTTTTGCCAAATGTGTAGGTATATAAATTGAACTTATATCTGTATGGCTCGGCAGCCTTGCTTTTGACTTCAAACAGGCTGTTCGCGGTAATACTGTGTTTAAATAATTCCCCATGAATATTTATTAAACGAAAATATTCAGAGAAAGAAATACTTGGCTCAAGTTGGCATTACACCAACTTGACGCAATCCTTGGTTTTTGCTTCCTTTGTTCACTAGGAGTATTTATCCCCGTTTAATTGTCTAGCAAAGAGTTAAGTTTTTTTTAAATACCTTCTTACTTTTGAATGACATTTATTTATTGGTTCGCTTTTTCTCTCGTCCTTAGTGGAGTTAGGTAAAACGCCTTCTCAGGTAAATTAATGTAGTGTTGGTACAAACTAATTACCATTAGTGTCATTCTATTCTACAGCCAAAAAAGTGTGAATTCAATAAAAAAAATATGATTTAATTACTTTTAGGTCTCATTTTTAGGTCTTTTGATAGAAATCGACCTTAAGTTTACCTTAAGCTTAATCAATGAAACGATAAATAAAAAATAATTATTTAAAAAGCGTTAATTGAAATGGCAATCGTCATGTTCTGTTATCTGTGTATTTCGTATATTGTTGTCTTTAGACATCGTTAAAAAATATAATTAGCTAACGAAAATAATTTTTCCTCTCTTGAATAACTTTCAAATATAGTTTTATTTTTGTTACTGAAAGTAAATTAAATTCAGTGAAGTTCGCTAGTCATGGTACTTGTTTCTACTTTGGTTACAAAATAATCATCACTTCGGTTATTAAACATAAATTAGAAAAAAAAAAACTATTATCATTGCTTTTAGTCAGTAAAATTTTATAATGTTGTAACACCACCCACTGTCATTCACATACCGGCTTCAAACTGTAAGTTTTTTTTTTTTTTTTTTTAATGTAAACCAGTTTTCTTTGCAATTTTCATGATGTAAAAGTTCGTGCATCACATCTATTTAGGCTGTAGTAAGCTAAGATATTCAATTTAAATTATAAAACCACTAAGCGTGTATGGGTTTTGATGTCAGTCATATACTATTGAGTACAAATCCAGTTTGAACTTGAATTACAAAACATATGGGCGCTCATCTTAGAGTTCGCCATTTCTGTGATCGTCATACCTGTTATCAGTGATGTGACAAATGATCACTTATGTGACGAAATATTAATTTTGGAGGAACAGGAGTTATATTTTTATATAGTGACGTACGTGACTTTTGATTTTCAATACATATCTTTTCATAATAAATGAATTGTTACTTATGAAATTCTTTTAATATCAAGATTAACAGTATATTTATCATATTGGTTTGTGCAATTTGTTATGATTTTTGTGAAATATTGGGTTCGTGTTACTTTTGTTATATTTAGCTACAACGTTGCCCACCTCATACACGACCTAAAAAAAAAACAAAAACAAAAAAAGGCTAGAGTTGTAAAATCTTCGAAAACGGAGGGAACAAGTGAAACTCGCTATGAGACGACACCAACAGAAATCATCAGAAGAAAAGCTAGCACTAGAAGAAAGAAGAAGGAAACACAAAAAAAGATACAAACGAAAAAAAGAGTGAAGAGTGTCGATGTTCGTCAGAAGAGTCAATGACATCTGACTCTTCTGATGAAAATTTAATTTAAAAACCATAAAATAGAGATATCTGATTAAAAAAATAATTGTAAGCAGTATGTTGAACAAAAACAAAAAAAAACAGAAGTGAGGATTTAATCGGCATCTTCTAACAAAGAAGGTGACGATTAAGACGTCACTTCTGTGATCATATCTTCAAATTTTTTTATATTTGTCCTATTAGTTTCAAAGATAATTATTTTTTATTCCATTTAGTGACCATATTATTGTTAAAATATCGTCTATTATGTACACTTTGCTGTTCTTAAACAATCATTATTTAGACTATCGTCATTTCTGTGACGTACAGCATCACTTCTATTACAGCCAATTTATATTTACTGCCCTTTTTTAGTATTTAAAAAATAAACTACCTGTGTTAGTAATTATTTTGTTGATTGGTAGTGCTAATAAACACAATAAAACTATAAAGCTTAAGAAAACTGTTATTTTTATTTATTCATTTTATTTTTCCCTAAAAGTAGAATGACCCTTGATTGCTTTTGATAAAATAGTAGGAAAAAGGTTCTTGGTGGTAGAGCTGTCAGTGGCAGGAAATATCTAAATTTTAAACGGAGTGTATAAATTTTAGTTTAATTTTTATTTGTATATATTTTTCCAGATCTATGAACATAAACGAGGCAAAAGGAATAAGTAAGGATCATAGCAGGTGGCGTGGTGGTCCTGTAGTTTCTGCCTACGCCCATGAGAAGAAGGCGTGAGTTTATTATGTATGCAGGTATGTGTGTAAATTTTAATACAACTAAAGACGTATCCATTGCATTTAATCATGTTTGTGTAGCTCTTACATCCGATTTTAATACCGCATATTATAAGCCAAGGCCGCTCACACGGCAACCACAGCCCAATTTAAAAATCCCTCATACATTTCGGTCACGACGTAACATATCTTTCTCACTCCATAACGGAACGCATATTACCGCGAACAGCTGTGGTAATTGAGGCCCATATGCTGGCCCCATTATAAAGACCGTAGCATCTAAATACTATATAGAATAGAAAATTTACAGCTCTATATAAATCAGCGTATAAGTATTCCTCCTTATAATTTATGGGAGCCTGGTAGCCCGTTGTTGGGGGTAATGGATGCGCCCGCAGATATCAGCGTGGCCGTCTTTAAATTACTCACTGTTACGGAAGCATTGGCTCTGCCGTGACTACAAATCCACTTAAGCGTACTTCTCACACTATTTAGATAAGCGTTCCTAATAAAAATCGCCCTTACTTGTAATTGATTTTAATTGTATCCTGTTACAAGGAGATTGTGTCTCGAAGAATAATGGGTAGAGCTTTTCTTTGATAACAATCTGTGTTAAAGATTTTTGTACGAGTGGGTATTTAATAATTACACGCTTAATTTTATCTGTTGTTAGGGAAAACACGTATTAATAATTATAATATATGTAGTGGTGATAGATCGATTAGCGCGCCGCGCAATGATTGTCGATGTTACCATTCCACATGACCAGAACCTCGTGAAAGCTGAGAAAGAGAAAGAAATAAAATATCTCGACTTAACTCACGAGGTTTTTGACATGTGGAATGTGAGCTCGGCTGTCATTGTGCCAATTGTAGTAACGGCCAACGGCCTGATGGCCAAAAGCCTCGATCAACATCTCTCGACCCAGGGCTCTCGTTAGGCGGTTGGATCAAGGGCCAGATTCAGAAGGTAGTACTCCTCGATACGGCTTGTATTGTGAGGAGGTTCCTATCTCTGCAGCCCTAACCATTGGTAGCTTGGACCCTGCTCCCAACACCAACGGACTTCTATTTTTTAGATTTTAAATGTTTTTTATATATTTTTTAAGAAATATTTAAAATGTATTTTATAAGAAAAAATAAACGAAATTATAATATAAATTATATATCGATCACATCAAAATTACAAACATAATCAACCTCTAATGTTCCCACTGCTGGGATACAGGCCTCCTTTCTGTGAAAGGGAATGGGCTGTAATCTACCACGCGGGCCCAGTGCGTGTTGGTAGATGTCACATACCTATATGTCTTTTCATTTTTTAAGACATGCCGGTTTCCTCACGATGTTTTACTTCAACGTTTTGAGAGCAGTGGTGATGAAATTATTTACACAAAGTAAAGCGCCTGCCTGGGTTCAAACCCATAACCTATAACTCGTAAGTCGAGGCCGTTACCACTGGGCCACCACTGCACTCAAGATTACAAAACTACTGGCAAAACGTGGGTGTAGGTACTGCAGGTGTACGCTAGTCCATGCCTTTAAGCGACAGGTTATAGGTTTAAAATCTACCTGTAATCTTATTAATTTAAACCCAATCTAGGCTAAGCTTAAGGGTCACTAATGTCCATGCAATGCAAAAATATCTTGAGCTCAATCACTTATTTTTAAAGTCACAAATTTGTTTAGGTTCAGTACTATTGGAAATTCACGCACATTATATTAACACTAACACTTCCCCTATTGTGTGTGCGCGAATTTCGTACTTTCCCCTATTTTTTTTAGGTTATTTATTTAAACCAATTTCCAAGTTAATCAAGACACGTAGTAAAATCCTCCCCTGTAAAATTTACTACCTCTTTTCACCCCGTTACTTAGGGGTAGATTTTGAAAAAACCCTGATACACGTTATTCTTTATTTTTGGTCTTAAATACAAATACTGAGTTTCGAGTTAATCGGACCGCGCATTGAAATTCTCCCATACAAACTTTGATGGCCTCCAATCCTCTTTTAGGGGGTAGTTTAGAAAATCAAAAATTACAAACTTCATAATTCGTGCCAAGTTTCAAGTTTATTAACTCAAGAAATAAGATTTTTCATACAAATAAAATACCCCTTTTCACCCCTTTAAAGGTCGAATTTCTAAAATTCCGTCCTTAGTCTTTACGAAATAAAAGGCATCATCTGCCAAAATTTCAAAATTGTAGCTCCAGTTAATGCTTTAGATTTAGGCTCTGCGTTGGTGAATCAGTCAGTCAGTCAGGACAAGTAATTTTAGGGAGTAAAGCTTCTACATATACCTAACATTATGTATGTCGCAGGATTTTTGCAAAGGACTGGATTAAGAAAGATTTTCACAATAATACCACCTAATATCAGGATTTTTGCAAAACTCATAATACTTCTGTTTTGCCTCTCAATTTATAGTAAAATATTAAGGGCCAAGGCATTAGGAAATCGTTTTATGGGTTTTGGATAAGTTTATACAGAAAACTTAAAGTAGTAGCCACGAAAACAAAAACGTCTGGCTAGCTCAAGAGTCACTGAAAAATCGGTGATTCCGATATCCTATAAATACAGAGTAAACAATTTCATTGTTAAAAAAAAATTAATATCTCTAAAAACGTTCAAAATGCACTGCCGGCTTTGATAAAAAGTCAGAACAGTGAACCTATTGATTTTTTCTGGTTTCCATAAAGAAAATATTGGAAATTTGGGAAATTTTCTGAATTTTCTCACCCGAAATCTTCAAATTAATTACTATGGCGAAAATTTTAAAAGTTTTTAAATGTTATGGAAAACAGAAATTAAGTATAATACTAATTAGGCGACTACTTATTTACACCAAAAGTTATCAAGATACGGTAGTGCTTTTTGCACGTTTTTTGCGATATTAATTTTTTTTTAACAATCATTTACAATTTAACCTCAATCCAATTTATTCACTGACTGGTGAAACTCTTGAGCTAGCCAGACGTTTTTTTTCGTGGCTACTACTTTAAGTTTTCTATATATACTTATCATAATCCCATAACATGTTTTCCTAGTACTGACCCTTAAATCTTTGTTTGGTAAAAATTCTAAGTACCTACCTAAAAATAAGATGCCAAAATAATTCCATGGAAATTACAAAAGTCAGTTTTATAATACTTGTCAGATTTAGAAACATCTTCGTTAATGAACGAAGGGGTAAGCACTTGTTTTCATTAATGAAGGCGCACATAAAGATTATGTTAACAAAACTCCTTTAATGAGTAATACACATAATACCAGGGCAGAATGTTAAATATAGGAAAAAAATACAAGGTTTTTATAAAAGCTCCTAAAAATTCTGTACACAGGAATTCATACAGAAAATGAATAGAATATTAAATTATCTTGGTCCGCATTTTGTAAAACTGACGAAGCTTCTTGTTAAGCTTTCAAGAAGCTTTTAAGTTAATGAACAACTTATAAAAAAAATCTATTGACTTTTATACTTGTTGTTTTGTAACTTATAAAAAAAATCTATTGACTTTTATACTTGTTGTATTGTTAGAATTTGATCAACATTTATTAATAAAACAGTAGGTGTTATTATTTTAGCTTTACGTGGCACCTGAAATGTAAAAATCTTCGAAATTTAGTATAAGTTTTACGATAAATTCTAATTCTTATTTAGATTCTATTGTTTACTGTTTTTTTAAAGAGCTGATACTGAAATTATGTTAATAGCGAATACATTGAATTCGCCTTTTGATTCAGCCTAAACTCAGGGAATACCTAAGTAGGTTTAAATATTGGTTCTAATAATTATTTCCTGTTCCTACTGATTCTATTAGTTACAATAAAAAGTCGCCATGCCATAATTGAAACAAAATAAATAGAACGTCGAATCAGTGTTTCTCTTTTAATTTGAAATATTTTTATATAGGTACTTAATATAAAATTTGTCGCTACTACCATTTATAATCTCGGTCTGCAAAAAATATTTATAATCCAGCCATCAATTTAAAATATTTACTGCACAATATGATTAAAATTTAAAACTATGGTCAGCATAAAACAATATTTATGTAAAGGTCGAAATATGAAATAAATACTGTATTGCCTATAATTGTTTTGTTTAAAATATTTATTCACAACATGGGATAATGTTTTTCCGCAACAAGCAAAATAAATTGTATGAATATATGAAGCTCTCCGAAATATTTTATACAATTTTATATGTCCAACCAGTAAATTTAACGATTTTATAAATCTTTAATTCGAGCCATTTCTGGTTGGAAAATTCGAGTTTCATTGGGGAGAGCAATTGGCAACTTTATTTATTGCTCCGCTCGGCCCGCGGCGTTGCCCGTGAAAACGTACTTTATCCCTTTTACCTCGCTTAAGGGGCGATTTGGAAAAATCCCTAAGTGGCTACCTACGTCACCGGCAGGGCTATCCTACAACAATTTTGTTTGCCACGGGCTACATTTTATATCCCTCAGCCCCAATTTTGTTTCCAGTATTTTAGGTAATTTTATTTTTCCCTGTAATTTCATTAGCATTTATTTTCTAGCTCTATTATCTAACTTGGTCTAGGATAGGTTTGCTTAATAATTATACATTTAATTAGAAGAGCAGTCTAGCCTGAACTTCCTTCACTCTGTTAACTTACAGCTCAAACGTTCAGGCATAATTAATGAGTTTAAACCACTTCATTTACTTATTCTTACGTTCAAGTTTCCATAGTTGAAGCATTTTACTGTCCAATTATTTATTCAGGCATGACTGAAACTTACTCATTTGCGATATGGGATACGTAATAATAATTTGAATTAATCTTAGCGATATGCTTCACAAATTATGTCTTACTTACTTATCTAATTTATACTGTGCTTACGAAAATAATTACGTGTCCGGTGTCAGTATGCATTTAACTCTTTAAATGTCGATTGACACCCAGGTGTGCAGATAACAATAAAAAATCTATTGTGTCTTCTAGTTGGCGTGCGACGGGTTAAAGGTAAAGTACCCCCGTATTACATTTCAGTTCAACTACTTTTTAACGTAGCATTAATTCTATTCAAAGTAACATTGTTTAGCTAATACTCACCTACATCAATTCAATGCAACGAAATAATACTTCTGTTACTGGTCATAGCTCATGGAGCAGATCTGTAATAAATAAATGTGCGGTTGTCATCCTCCGTTCCACACTCACTGAACATAAAATCCACTCAAACCTGGTCGGTTTAATTAACAAATTATTTGTTAACGGTCATTACTCTCCTCGTCTCACTTCTGTTGATCCGGTAAAGTTATATTAAATTTTGCGCAAGTTGAACATGAAAGTTTTGTGTATTTTCGCGGCACACAAACGGGAAGTAAGCTCGTCGTGTGGAGTGGCAAGTTGTGCGGTGACGCGACACAGCCCCAGCGCGCGGTCCGTTTCGCACTGACTTAGTTCGCGCGACACACGGCGCGACCGGCCGACTTGAGAGCGAAGCCGGTGCGATTCATGCGCGGATCACTGGGTAGGAGGAGTCTTCGCACAAAACCACGCCTACCAAGGAGCTACACATTTCTTTTTCAATATGTGTAATTCAATTTCGCTTATGTCTTCGCTGGGAAAGTTGATGCCCCGTTGTCGTTGAACGCGATGTTTTTATGTAAACTGTAATGTAGTTCGCGAACCGAGTCGGCCCGTGATGCTACGCTCCGTGTGATTTTCCCTTTTCTTTTTTTTTTTGTTGGCAATTTCACGTGCTGTTGCTTGTTCATATGTAGAGGTATAATAATAAAAATTGGGCAACTTTGTTAGGTAAAGAACAAGTGGTATGATGAGCTCTGTTCTATGTTAAGTTTTTAAACTTTTTTATTAATGCTGCTTTTAGTAAATCGTATAGAGAAATCTAATTTATTTTTAATTAAGGTACTTAGTAATTTAAACAATCAAATTTTTTAAAAAACTTTCGAAAAATTACAGTTGTTTAACGGTTTAATAGTTGCATAAAACAGTAAAAGAAGATGGTAACCCAAACTACAACAGTAATATCGTATTAATTCCTCCACACAACAGAATCCCATCCCACCGCGGCTAAGTTCCTCAACGCTTTGGACTGTAAAGGAATTCACTAAATTATAACAGTAAATTAAGCGTAGTTTCATTTGTGTTACCAAGTGAATTATGCGTTGGTATCTTAGTTCTGTCACCACCTAAGTTACTACGGTTCAAAATTAATACAGTGCCATAAGCCAGCTCTAATACCGCGCGTCCTGGGGCTTCTATTTACCGTATCAAATTTTAAGAAGACATCCATGGCAACACCAACCTTGTTTACTCAAAAATAGAGTTTAAAATCCAGCTGTAACCCTTAATGTACATAAGCTTTTATGTACGCATTCAATCATTATTAAGTGTACACCTATTTGTTTAGTGTCGTATGTAACGAGATACTAATGACGACTGACATCTATAAACTAAATTGCGCTATATGATATTAGCACCTGGCTTCATAATAATTTACTTGAGAAATGGCGAGGAGTTGAAATAAGATTGCTGAGAGTTCATATTGAAACTTCAAAGTAAACGATGGAAGAACGTCTGAATAATAATATTTTAAATCTACAGAAGAAGTGGTGTTTATTTTATTTTTTGTTGCTTCGTCCAAGATTCTTGTTTGGAGAATTTTGTTTTTACTAGATTGTTTTTTATCCTGCCTATTTCGTACCCACATACTTTTCCTAGGCTGCTTGTATAATTAGCCTATAATGTTCCCACTGTTGGGACACAGCTAGGCCTCCTCTCGGTTGAGGGAGTGGGCCTTAATCCACCACGCAGGCTAGGCAGCTTGATTCATAATATCTAAATGAACATTATGCAATACATCGATGTTTATTTTGAAATCATGTGAAAAATTGTACCTACCTACGCTTACAGGAAAAGGGTTGTTTGCTCCGTTTGTGAAAAAAACTGACTTTTTCTAATGAGCAACGCAATCTTTACAGTTCTCGTGATATCGCAAATCCTGGTTGAGAAGAACCAGGTTGGTTGATTGGCTGAAGAAGTACTACCTTCATAACTTTCCAAAAACTTTTCCATTTTGGAAAACAAACTACAGTCCGGCCATTGAGAGATTGTGTTCCTGACACCTGTCAGTTGGATAATTTCTAGTTGTAATGAGGATCAATAAAAAAATTTTAACAAAAAAATACAACCCACTTCCAAAAACAACACTAGAAAGTGAAAAATAACTTTAATTTCGGAAGTCGCTGTCTGACTTCCGAAATTAAAGTTATTTTTCACTTTGTAGTGTTGTTTTTGGAAGTCGGTTGTATTTTTTTGTAAAAAAGTTTTTATTTTTCACTTTTTAGTTGTGGTAGGTACACCACACAAATTCTAATACCACTACCTGCAAATGAAACTAGAACATGATGTTCTGGTTTCCCCACATAAAAGTGGGGAAAAAATACGTATTATTGAAGCTAACTCAAAAACTACCCAAGTAAAGCAAATTAATTTTATGAGACCAACTTTGAAGTATAATATACCTCTCGAATAAAACAAAAAATTTTCAAATTGGACGACTGTGTAAAAAGTTATGCGTAAAAAAACTGTACGTGTCGAATTGAGAACCTCCTCCATTTTTATCGTCGGTTAAAGACACATATTCGTTAGTATAAAACTGTCAAGAACGCATTCTCTCGACGGTCGCACTGTAAGTACCTACTACTCCATCTTGCTAAACTAAACAGACAATCTTATGAATTCTCACTTCGCTATAAACAACTACAATTAAAATACTTACCGTAAAACAAGCAAGACGAACAGGTAACCAACTATTTATGAAGCGAATGAATCATAAAAGCAAAACCCACCGTAAAAGCGTAGTTTAAAAACAGAGCTAGTTTTAAAATCAAGCTAACGTTTAAAACTCGACAAAAAATGCAACAACACTTTAACGGCTCAAGTTTTTCATACGGCTATTGGTGGGGGTAAGTCTGATGTAATCCTGGCAAGTTTGCTGGATCGTCTCGGGCAAAGGAAGCAAAAGGAGGATCGAGGCCGATAGTCGGCCGCTCCCTCGGGCCTCGTTTGAACCGGAGCGATTTCGCGGCCGTTCTTATGATTAAGTCAACTCTGGTGGGATTCAGAATCGAGCCTCACTAGTCGCTGTTTCGATGATTCAACTGGCGGAAATATTACTTCGTCAAACGACTTTATTGATTTTGATGCAGGGTTTTATTATTTTTTTCTTGGTTTGGTTGGTTGAAGTTGAGGTTGTACACTCACGAGCATAAATATCTATACATATAACAAAATTCGAAATCGTTTTTCTCGTGAAATAACGATTGCAATTTCATAATAGTATGTGCTCCAAAATATTATGTTTGTAACAACATGATAAAATAATACAGTTAGAGAATATCAATTTTAAAAGTTGCTCTGTGTATACATATTAGTGTCTAGCTTTTGTCAGCGGAGCCGCCCGCGTGGATGTCGGAAAATATCCCACGGGAACATACTACGGGAATTCCTTCCTTATTCCTTGTCTACATTATAAAGGAAACCTCTGTGCAAAATTTCAGCTTTCTAGGTCCAAGGGTTTGGGCTGGGCATTAATGAGTCAGTCAGTCAGTCAGGATCAGGACTTCTCTTTTTATTTATATAGATAGATCACGCCTGTACCGGAACTAAAATGGCGGCAGGTCTGGGGAACAATCTGCAACTCCAACAGTCCCCTTAAACTTAAAGAGAAGATTTATAAAACAATGTTATGGTTAGACCTGCTGTCTTGAATGGATCAAAATGTTGGGCCACAAAAGGAATGAATGAAAGGTAATTGCATGCAGCTGAGATGAGAATGCTAAGTGGGATGTGTGGTGTTACGCGAATGGATAGAATAAGAAATGATGTATGAGGTCCGAAAGTGACACAGGTGACTAAAAAGTTGTGTGGAAACCGGTTATGGGCATGTGATGCGGAGGAATTAGGAAAATGTCGTCAGGAAAGTTTTGAGTATGAATGTGGATGGCTATACGAGTTGGGGAAGACCAAAGAAATTATAGATGTATTGTGTGAAAGATGATATGGCTAGAAAGGGAGTGACTACCGAGATGACTAATAAGTAGAGAAGTGTGGAAGAAAAAGACATGTTGCGCCGACCCCAAATAGATTGGGATAAGGGCAGGAGAATAATGATGATATACCTGACATGAAAATGAGACTCTGTACAAGGGAATGGGAGAAAGCAGAACAAGTTTTTGTTTTCCAATTCCTTATCAAACTGTTAATAATGAAACATTATGTTTTCTGTACGAGCAAATAACAATTTTCAATGGCCCTATGCCTACACCATAATTTAAAAAGTTTTTCAATGAAATACAAGATATTTCCAAATTACAATTATTGCTCATTATACAACTCTCAATTTACCCTTTTTACTTTGTAACAAATTACGCTATATTCTTCCAATACCCTCGTTTTTACAAATAGAGTAGAGACTGAAGATTTTATTACAGAATATCAAGATAATGAAATGAACATAAATAAACTTTATTATAGAGCGAAACAGGAAAATACGATAAAGGGGAAGGAGCCTTCCATTTGAACGGAAAGTTGTTTTATATTAGGCAAATTTTCTTTATTTACATTTAGGTAAAAAGAAAACTTCACCAGTACTTTCGTGACAGTATATTCAATGGTTTATGAATGACTTGCTCTGGCTGTCTTTACAGTTGAATAACTTGTATCTCTTTGGTTATGCTTATAATGAAAATAATATGATTACATATGCGATTATTACGTAGCTGTGAAAGATTTAGCTATTGCTTCTGCTTCCGGGTATTTTCCGAGAAGTCTTCTATTAGCTTCAACTCAACATAATCCATGAGTACCTACCATTTGATTTTGGAACAAACCAAAAGTAGTATGTAAGGATCGTAGCAGGAGGCGTTCTGTAATTTCTGCCTACCCTCACGGGAAAAAGACGTGAGTTTGTGTATTTATGTGTATGTATCATTTGGTTTACGTACGTTTGATTACATAAATTGTATACAAGTAAGTCAGCAACAGCAAAGCACTAGTATTCATGGATGGGTAGAGGCCTAAAGATGCAGTTGTGAAGAACTGTGCTAAAAAGCAAATAATAAAAATCATGAAAGGGTAAACTGTACTAACAATATTATCTCTAATCATAATTGTAACATTGATTGTATTCCCAATACTTACTAATATTCATCTTACTTCTTCCGCTCATTTCGGTGTAATACCATCTACAGACTCTCAACACAAATTGAATTCCAAAAAACTCGTCAATTAGTCGATCCACTTAATTTATTAGTCGTCATTATGATTAATTAAAAAAATTTCAAAGTGAAATTTTAACCGGATAATGTTTTTTGTTCATCGAATAACTCCCAAGAGGATTCCGTTAATTGGTTTTATGTCTCTGTAATTTCCAGTAGTTTGTTTTAATGCACGCCTGAATTAATTTTCAGTTTTCATTCATAATATTTCATACAAGTTTTGGTACAGAAGTTGGATGGATGACTCTTAAAGTTCGGAGTTTTGGGGTCTGCGTGGTCAGCGCTGGTTGGCTAGTTCGAGAACATAGAACGTACGAACGTACGTTGAGTTAGTCTGTTTTGTGTAGACTGTGAAAATGATTCCTTTTGGAGCTTCAAACTTTGTGGCCAACAGGATTGTGCTCTAAAGAGTTGAGTGAGTTTCTTAGAAAAAATAAATTTAGTTTTGAAGTGGTTTGTTTTTCAGATTCAATTTTGTATCAAGTTTAATAAACCTAATAGATTCCAGGTATTATTTTTTGCTCCGAGTTATAATAATAACAAACGAAATCAAATTGAATAATGAGAAGGTAGTAAGTGGCAATACTTTTTTATTTCATTCAATCGATTAGATAAATCAACTTCCTGAAAAGTCCTGTTTTTCAAAAAACTATTGCGTGAGAAGCTATTGCCCAGCTGGGCGACAATACAGGATAGTTACATTAAATTAGATCTTGTGTTTGCTTCGCAGTAGAAAGAGAAATTATTGCTTTAGTTAAGCATAGGTTAATTCAGGCAGAACCTGAATTACTTTAAAGCACCCGACATTTATTAACTAAACAAAAACCATATTTAAAACAAAATGTCGAACTGTATAAATTTTAAATGTCCTGCTATTGTCGCCCATCGTGTTTAAGCGAGTTTCTTAAACAATAGCGAGTTGGGTCGCCTCGCCTTAACGTACAGATCTTATTGTTTAGAGGAATACGCGGTTTCGGCTCAGTATTGTTGTTATCTATGCGCCCGACCTCCTTTTGCGAAGAAATTAAAATAATAATACTTGTTACATGTTCGTATTATCAACAGTTCCCCTTTATCTCAGTTGATTAGGCGTTCTTACTTCTACAGGGTGTCCCGTAAATAATGGATCAAACGTAAGGGGTAGGTAGCTTACCTAATTTCCAACAACTAATTTGAATATTAAAAAAAACCGTTACAGTAACCAGGATATTAATTTTTTTTCGAATTTTACGATTTTGTCTTCCAGAATTAAGCTTTTTTAATGCTGTCGCTGCAAATGATGACATTTTTAGGTATGATTTTTATTTAACATTTCTGAATAGCTTACTAATGTTATAAGATACCATTTTTTTGAATACCGTTTTATTTGCCTTAGAAAAAAAATCTTGAGTTGAAAAGTTTTTTCTTTACGATGTTAGGACCAAAATTGAAAAAATTCTCCTGTAAAAAAAATGTATGACACCGAAAACCACCATTATTTTAAAAACTTGTACATTTAATAAGGTTTGCAAATTGGTATAAAACTTACGTCTAGTCTTTATCGTTACAAAGATATTGCTATGAATGTGATGAAGACAGAAAATAAATTAAATTGGTACTATTCCATTTTTTCATTTTCGTAATGGCTTATGCTTGAATGCTTGTAATCGAAGCAGGTAGTTAAGCGGTTAGCATATTCCGACCCGATGACGTCATCTGTCCGGAATTTGGGACCGCTACCTGTGGCGGAGTTGCACCTCAGTCAGCGTGAAGGGGATAGATAGCGCCGCTTTTGTATTTTTGGTAAATTGGTATGAAGTTGTACATTCTAGTCCTTGTCGTTACAAAGATAATTGCTATGAATCTGAGAGGTGCTCCAAATCAACGTTAATAAAAAAAATAAAAAAGTGTGTACATTTAAACTTTTTCTTTAAAATGTGTAACTGTAGCATTTCAGAGGCAATGTTCATTGAATTATTGAGGCGTATGAAAAGAATTAGGAGGCCGTACTAAAAAAAACAGTTAGTTCAAATAAATCGTTTTATTTGGTTTTTACAATAAATGTTCGAATTGCCTTCCCTCTACAAGAATGCAAAGTCTGCATCTCCTAATAAAGGAAGCTCTTATCCGACGGACAAAACGGCTTTGGTTTATTTCTGATGCAGCAGATTGGATGCGCTGTCGTAATTCTTCTTCCGACGTTATTGGATTCTTGTAGACTCTGTCTTTTAAACATCCCCAGTAAAAAAAAATCTAGGGGATTTAAATCCGGAGATCGCGGAGGCCACAAAATTGGTCCTAATCGGCCGATCCATCTGTCCGGATAACTTTCATCAAGGTGCGCCCTTACTGCCGTCGCATAGTGAGCGGGGCACCCATCATTTTGCAACCACATTGCTTGCCGTACGTCTTCTGGAACGTTTTCTAATAACCTTGGCAACTCATTCCTTAAAAAATGGAGATAATATTCGGCGTTTAGAGTAGCTGGTAGTTCAAAGGGCCCTATTATTTGCCCATTGATTATTCCCGCCCATAAATTTATTTTAAATTGATGTTGGCTCCTGTCCTCTCGCATCAAATGTGGGTTTATCAGCTGCCAACTGTGCAAATTATGCAAATTTAAATATCCATCTCGGCGGCATGAAGACTCGTCACTCCATAAAATCTTGTTAAAAAACTGCGGGTCCGCCCGAATCATTCTAAGCATCCTTTGGCAAAATTCTATTCTTGGCTGGTAATCACGCGACGTCAGCGTTTGAACACGTTGCACGTGATATGGGTGCAATCGGCACCGTTGTAGCACTCGATGCACCGTCGATCTAGAAATTCCTACGCGTCGCGCTATGACGCGAACGGAGACTGACGGATCTTCCTCGATTTCTCGAAGAATGACTTCGTCATTAACTTGTCGCGGTCGTCCTTCACGGGTACCACCAACTCCGGTGCCAAGAATTCTTCCCTCAAGAAGCGCGTTATGCACTCTAATAAAGACGCGATAATCGGGATAACGAACCAGGTTCGGGTATCTTTCACGGTACAATCTTGCAGCCGCCCTGGCATTACCTCTTGCTTCTCCGTAGATAAAATGCATTTCGGCGTACTGCCGTGGCGTGTACTCATAACGAGGCATTGGGCTGAATAAGGTTTCAGCGCTACTGCACACACGTACAAGCACACACAAACGAATGTTTTCGGAGTCCGTAGGATCGCCAAGTCGTTTGTCCAATACGCAAAGAGTTCCAAATCGATAGGCAAAGCAAATTCCAAAAACACAGCACAAGTCAAATTTTACAGAAGAAAACACCGAGCCACTGACCGGGAGCGAAAGTTGTCTGACGTAGCAACTCGAAGAGAGACTAGTTACAACTAAACTAATAAAATCAAGCAACAATGAAGCCTGTACAAGTGAAGGGCGCAGGAAAGAACAAAAGAACCTGCGCAACTTCATACCGATTTAACCGATTTACCAAAAAGCGGCGCTATCTATCCCTTTCACACTGACTGAGGTGCAACTCCGCCACAGGTAGCGGTCCCAAATTCCGGACAGATGACGTCATCGGGTCGGAATTATGCTATCCGCTTAACTACCTGCTTCGATTACAAGCATTCAAGCATAAGCCATTACGAAAAGGAAAAATGGAATAGTACCAATTTAATTTATTTTCTGTCTTCTTCATCACATTCATAGCAATATCTTTGTAACGATAAGGACTAGACGTAAGTTTTATACCAATTTGCAAACCTTATTAAATGTACAAGTTTTTAAAATAATGGTGGTCTTCGGTGTCATAAATTTTTTTTACAGGAGAATTTTTTCAATTTTGGTCCTAACATCGTAAAGAAAAAACTTTTCAACTCAAGATTTTTTTTCTAAGGCAAATAAAACGGTATTCAAAAAAATGGTATCTTATAACATTAGTAAGCTATTCAGAAATGTTAAATAAAAATCATACCTAAAAATGTCATCATTTGCAGCGACAGCATTAAAAAAGCTTAATTCTGGAAGACAAAATCGTAAAATTCGAAAAAAAATTAATATCCTGGTTACTGTAACGGTTTTTTTTTAAATATTCAAATTAGTTGTTGGAAATTAGGTAAGCTACCTACCCGTTACGTTTGATCCATTATTTACGGGACACCCTGTATAATGATGTCGTTGAAAGTGGTAACAAGTGTTGAAGAAGTGTAGTTGATGTTATCGAAGCAAAAGTTAAAGTCATATCTAGTTGTTCTACCTATCCAGATGTTGTTGGAACTCAATTTCTAACTACGATTACTTTTAGGCATTTCGTCCCAATATTTCAAGATTTTCTATATTTTCTTTAGACTAGAATAGGTAGAACCTCACCATAATTGCGTAACACACTATCAATCCGAATCGGTTTCATTTTGACAGTTCAACAATATTCATTGCGTTGTTTACGTTGTCGAACAGACAAATTTTTCGAACATATGAAGCAATAGATTAGCAATTTTCTACAAAATGAGTCAGATTCCTATTGATAGTATGTACAATAAGTCTGGCAATATTAATGACGTACTAGTTAGAACGTTGGTTCTAACCCGCCTGCTATCAAGTCAGAAGGCAGTCTTACTTTCTCTTCACTGAAAAATGACAGCGTTAAACAAAGGTCTCTTCCCAACAATTATTACATAGTGATTGCAGCATGCATGTAAAGTTAATTATCGTCTGCTACATATTTACGACATGGGGTCGGTTGTCGCTTAATTTAGCGGTTTCCATGCCACTGAGTAATTAAACGATTGTTTGCCATTTTGCGATAATTGATGTTGCTGTGTTTGATTTGAGCTAATTATCTTTCACGCATTAAATTATTAATTCAGTTGTTTTGCGTTTTACGATAGTTAATTTGGTTATGTGTTTCGTGGTAGCTGCGTTCATTTGGAAAATTAAGGAATTATGAGAGGCGAAGTGGCAATGTTGCGTAGTTAATTACCTATATAGTATGGTTAGTGACGATTATCGGTTTTAAACTGTTTTTTTTTATTAGCTTTTCTTATTTTACGGTTATCAGACCTTTTAAGAGTCTAGCCCCGATTATATTCAATATTTTGGGAATGGATACTCTGCCTTAGTAATAACTTATTGGTGTTGATATTTTCGCTTAGTTAGTTGTGAAAGGTTAACTCAGTAAACGTAACATAAATAATTATTTTACCTACAATTCACACAAGAATGAAGAGTGAATGATGCTTTAAGTCGCCAGTGGCGATCAAACGACTAAGAAACGGAACTGCAAACTACACTGAACTATCGAGTGCTTCAAAATTCCTTTAACCACCGTCAAAGTAAATTATACAAAGTTGCAACACAGTCGAGGTACATAAGAAAATATATTTGTAGTTTACTTGGGTCACTGAAGTCTTGAAAATCTGAAAACTGAAGTTTTACTAGATGTTCAAAAATTATTGGAAGTAAATGTTTTGATATTGTAATAAATTACGTTAAACAAGAAACGAAGCATGTTAAGTCTTATAGCTTTTTTAAAATGAACTGTGTGTAAAACGATAATTTCCACATTTTTTCGCGATAATAAGATCGATTAAATAAAGTTTTACAATATATATTTCCGCGTTTACAGAAGTTTAAAACAGTCTTTTATTGGGTTACAATTTAAAAAAAAATGACCATTAAGTTACAAGTAAATATAGTTTCATTTACTCTCGAAGAACATGTTTCCATCAGCAGTTCCATAGTTCAAATAAAACCCATTTAATAGAATAAAAAGTGTATTGCTTTCCTTTTGAATGTAATTTCAAGCTTGGGGGAGCATGCCAGCATTTTTAAACGGCAGGATTGCGATCCTCGCGAATACGTACATATATTAAAATCAACTTGCGTTTTGCTCTCATTCGTCTCATAATTTTATTTGCTGGTAGCAAAAATGCGCTTGGTTGGAATTCTTATTTGATAAACATAATATTTTGCTTTTGTTTACATTTGGTGCTGAAGTTACTGAAAGTATTTTTATTGTGTTTTATTAGCTTCCTTGTCACGGATTCTTTGTTTTCTAGAAAAATATAATACACAAACGATTTCAGTCTTGATTAGCAGTGGTCTGCAGAAGGCTGAGTTGATTAAAACCGTAATGCACTTGTTTTAAGAGCAGAAACACTATGAATACTAATAACATGATACACAGACAGACTTTCAAGAAATTTTTACTATTGAATTTAACGATATAAGTCGCACAAATAGCCCGAAAGTCTGAGAACCAGTATTACCAAGGGGTATCATATTACCCAGTTACTGGATTGTGGAGGTCAGATAGGCAGTCGCTCCATGTACAATACTGGTATTTAGCTGCATCCGGTTAGACTCCAACATAGTTGGGAAAAGTCTAGGCAGATGATGATGATGTCGCATAAATAGCCGTATTTTATTATTACGTTGACTTAGAAGCTCAATTTTTTTAGAGCTCCAAGAAAATATAGACTTACGTATTTAGTATTAATTTGAGCTTGATACCTCCAGGCGTTTCTGAGAAAAAGAGTCTTGACAGACTGACAGACAGACGGACAAAGAAGTGATCCTATAAGGGTTCAGTCCTTACTTTTTGAGGTTTGAAACCCTAAAAAAGGACTCATATAATAAAAAATATTCTATTCTAATAGCCCTCTTTTGAAGTCAGACGAAATAGTTATTACTCATTTATCCGTCACATTTATTACTAACACCCACTTTATCACGAGCTGTTTACTCAACCCGTTTATCATGAGCGTAATCTTATAAAATTATTAGTTAGATAAACAAGAAACAAACTTTTTAATCAACTTCCAATATCCCGTCAGCCGTAATCTTTCAACAACGTATTTAATATTTGCTCAGAAGAATGCCTAACGTAGTTGGAGGTTGCTTTTAGTTTTTGTTCAAAACCTCCTTCTCTACTCTTTAGTTACACAAGTTGCATTATTAGTTTTCAACTTCACGAGCTTAGCATTTTCGGGTTTGAGTTTAGAGCTCGCTCAAATTAAATGTATAGTTCAATATTGGTGCTTTTTATTGAAACTTAATTTTGGAGCTAATCTAAAGTTTTAATCACGCTTTTGAAGTAAGCAATCTTTTCTTGTTCATTGGTTCGGATGTTCAATTAATTTAAAATTGTTATGTCTAGTCTCTGTTGTTTTTTTTAGGATTCCGTACCAAAATAGTAAAAAGAAACCCTTATGGTGCGACTCAGTCAGTTCTAGATGACGTTTGCCCAACTATTTTGCAAATAAGAAAGAAATTTTTTTTTTTTTTTACAATAGGGACTGAAAGGGGTTCTTAAAAATTCAAAGTGGGGTATCATATGAAAGAACGCTGTTTGCACATTATTAAATATTTTATTTTCTTTTTATTTTGGTTGCATAGTTTTCGAATTTTGATTTTGATGAAAAATATAAAATAAATACCGTTCCGTACCTTATCTCTGAAGTTTACAAGAAAAATCTGAAATTATTCTATGTGATAGAAGTTTATGTAAAGACTACAGAAAAAATAAAACGATGTCTCTAAATAGCACACTTTTTCAGAAATCGGAACGGAAACCTCGGTGCGCGAGTCCGACTCGCTCTTGACCGGTTTTTTAATTTGATTTTCTTTTTTTAACCGACTTCCAAAAGGAGGAGGTTCTCAATTCGTTGGAACCTTTTTTTTTTTTTTTTTTTATTTTTTTTTTATGTATGTTCCCCGATTACTCGAAAATGGCTAGACCGATTTGGATTTTTCTTTTTTTGTTCGAAAGGGTATACGTCCCAAGTGGTCCCATGATCATCAAGTCAGGATCTGATGATGGGATCCCATGGAAATCGAGGGAAACCCTCAAATTTTATGGGCACACCTATATCGATTTCGGTATTTTTTATAGTAACTCGTGCATTTGCTCTCGGAAAGTACCATTCGGTGAGCTGGAACTGATGATGAAGACCACAGAGGGCCAGCGGAAATACTCAATTATATCTAAGTATATAACAGGTTGCGATTCGATTACTTTAATGTGGTTTATGCTCGTCAAAATAATGGTAATGGTGACTTCACCATGAGCTCCATTTCCCCTGGTTCTTACTAGGAGAACTCCTCAACAATTAACGGCCCTGCATCGGGAAAAGCAACATTTTGAAAACGTGATGAGCAGCTGACATTGGGTTATTGTAACTTAGATAAATTACAAACTGAACCACTAAAAAGTGAAAAATAAAAACTTTTTTACAAAAACAAAAACCGACTTCCAAAAAACACACTACAAAGTGAAAAATAACTTTAATTTCGGAAGTCGGTGGCAAAAAACTAAAATACAGATCCAAAGACACCGACTTCCGAAATTAAAGTTATTTTTCACTTTGTAGTGTGTTTTTTGGAAGTCGGTTTTTGTTTTTGTAAAAAAGTTTTTTACTGTTCAGTGTTATTTAATTGCAAAATCACGTTGGAAAATAATATTCCTAATTTAATTCAGTAGTGATTTTAAAAATATATGAAGCAGTAAAATGTTTGGAAATGTGAGACTTTATGAAGTTCTTCAAAGGATGTAGATTTTAAAATTGCAACGTCTTCAAATGAAGTTTATGTACTGTGAAATAGCAGTTTTTCACTTTTCCAAACTAAGTTGTGTCTTATAATATAAAAAAGTAAGTTTTCCAACAACTTATAGGTATTTTATAAAACGATGTACCTATGTTTTATTGCTTTAAAGTCAAAGTAAAAACGTACGTGAACACACACTAACACTACTATTTACAATTTTAATTTTACAACAATCATCATCAATAATATTGACGTCGATTTTTAATTGGCTTGGCAAAGTGGTTTTATAAATGTAAGATGGATTAAATTGCAACGTTTGGAAAATGCAACACAATCTTTTCCTAATGACAAAATTCCAGTATCTTTACTACTTACTACGTAAACGTACGTGTTTTTGTAAATAACTAAAGTTATAACTCACCAGTAAGTCAGTGCAAGTTCTCTGATGGTTCTTCACCATCAACTAACGGAGACAACTTGCACTGATATTTCACAACCTTCCTTTTCCTCCTTTCTCGACTATAAATTGATGGTAAGCCCACTAAAATAGAGAGGTGCCGGATGCAAACAATATAACTATCTATTGAAACTGCACTTGAGGCCTTGTGCCTCATACAAGGAGGTGCTCCGACGCAATTAACTTGATTTATTCCCGGCGTTTACTTATTCAGTGCTACGGTTAGTACGCCCAGGGAACACGCAACTACATTTTAAAAATACTTGTTCTAACTTTCACAATATGCTATGCGAATTTGGACTCTATGTTTGTACATTTTGAGGTGTTAAAGTAGTTTAGAAGAGAAATATTTAAGACGCAAAGTTTCATGCAAACTGTCTCACGTTCAGAACATCTTTTGCATGTAGCAGTAAATATTTTTTAGAAGCTTTTGATTTAGATTTAGTGGCTAGCATTATTAATGTACGTCAGTATGAATATGATAACAGTATTTGCTGACTTAGTTCTGGATTGAGCAGTTGTAAAATTCACCTTGAATTTTATTTGGGCTTTTTTGAATGTTGACTTTTAAACGCGTGAACCATATAGCGTAACAAACGTAATAACACATTCTTTATGCAATACTCGCTTTTAAAATAAATCCTTTTCTATAAAAGGTAGAAAAACGGAACAAAACAAGAAATAAGCAGATTACAATAACGAGATAATAAGAGAGCCTTAACAACTCAGCGAAGTAAACTTAACTACCGTGCTGCAGCTATTATGAACTAATTCTCTAGAAAGAAAGCCTTTGGCAGATCTAGGGGTGGGTCTCGAGGGCCATTAAAAAGGTGTGAGAGTGCGCGCTACGCCTCGAGTGAATTTGTCAGACGACGTCGTGAAATTAACACTAGGCGAACATAAGTCACCGGGAGACAGTGCTGCGCCTTGCCCCTAGGCGGTTATCGATATCTTGGATATTATAGTAAATTTTATCCGCCAAATTCGCTGTGAAAGTGGCTGCAGCGAAGTGATTTGCAGTGTTATAACTGCGTTTGTGTTCGGTTTCATTGGATTAACGCCCGAGTAAAATGAGTAAACTTGTTAGTGAATACAGTGAACAAGGTTCTGTTGCTATTTTAGTGATAGAATTTAGGTCGATTAGATTTGTGTCGACAAAATTACGCAACAAATTAAATCACTATTGAAGAAAGTCTACTAAATAAATGATTTTGCATCACAGTAAGGGTATAAAAATAATGAGTATCAGTATCAGTATCAATTTTATATCCAAAAAGCTACACACTATCTCATTCTATTAAACTGAACTAACTATCTATATTAAACTAACTATAGTAGGTAGAAAATACCTCGATATTTAGAACGTTCCGTATTAAGCACGTCTCTAAAGACGTTTGGGATGTAGCAATAATTGCTACGACGTTCACTACCTAGATGTTATTAAGTTGAACATTACAACAGCTATGCAGCTCACTCCGATGCAGTACCCCACTTTTCTATGGGGCCCTGGTACCCGAAGAAACGAAAGAGTATTATGAGATGAAATTATTAAGCTACTTCGTTTGAGGCGCGCCCGGATTTATTACGGTTGGGATTTTGTTGGCGTTTTTTTATTTTGCTTCACTTACATTCAAAGGAATAAACAGTTTCTATTGGACTTGAGATGTATACAAGAAATGGTCTAGACTTTGAAATTAGAGTTCGGTAGGTTCAGAATGAAATAAATTAAAGTAACATAGGACTTAAAAGGTTGTTTTTGAAGTTTACATTAAAAATACAGCCAAATGGCGTTACGTAGGATGTAGAATGGGCAAGCTTTTGAGTTAAAACAATCGTCGAACACTGCGTGGAACTTAAAAGCGAAATAATTTGTTATTAGAATTAAGGACAGGTGTTGAAGATTAGCCCAAAGTCACTGTCGTGCCAAAAGTCACACATAACAGCGTGCAAAGCAAACAAAATAAATTACTAATAAAAACTCAGCGAACATAGTGCAAACACCTACTTACAGTTTACAGTATTAACATTATAATTAAATTAGTTCTTCGTAGTACGCGTTGAAAGTTGAAACTAAAAATAAAACACAAACCTAATCACTAGGAAGTTCAATAGGTGCTCTTGTTTTCCATCGTGAGGCATGACAACAGTTTAATGGAGTAGTCATTATTATTTCTTTTTCTGATTTGTAACATGTTTCTTCTCGCTTTCCTGCAATCTGTGGGAGTGATTTCGTGAAAAGGGACGGAGTATGTAACAGGAAGTGAAAATATTTTTCTAAAAGTTTTGAGTGACGGATTGAAATGTTGGTTGTTTGGTATGGAACTAGAAAGTACTTTCACTAGGTGAAATGCCAGATGTTACAAATCATATGCGACTACTGTAAGGCTCGCTCGTTTTTTTTATCTAAGTTGCTGAACCCCCCCTCACCCCCCCTTAAATTGTTAAAAGAGACTGGGTTATTATTGATAAGAGCACATCATCTCAAAATATAACGATAGACGCGTTTATCTTTTTACACCAAGTAGGAACAGTCGTCATCATCATCATCTGCCTAGCCTTTTTCCAACTATGTTGGGGTCAGCTTCCAGTCTAACCGGATGCAGCTGAATACCAGTTAACATGGAGCGTCTGTACAGTATCGTGCAATAATACAAAAAAAAACCGGACAAGTGCGTGTGTCACCACGCACAATGAAGGGTTCCGCACAAGGAAGGGTATAAGGAACAAACTCCCATAGATTCCAACTGCAAATGTAAGTTGGTCGACTATAACTTGTTAACTTTTGAAGACTACTTAGCTGTGATAGTTTTCGTTTTTACTTCGTTATATATAGGTAGGTACTACTGCTGTGAATTGGTTGAAATATCCAAAACCAACCATTTAGCTGGGCCCCTAGCACTTAGCACTTTAAAGCTTAATATTTTGCAAACGGATCTCTGAATCGAAAAATAGTTTTCACACACCACCAATATTTTTGAACCACCTTTCCAACTACCCCACAACATGGGATAGACGAGAAAAAAAATCATCCCCACTTTCCATGCAGTGCCTACCTAAAGTGGGATATTTTTTTTTTCTCGTCCCTAAATATTTTTTATTCAAGATTTTGTTTAACCACTTTGTCGGCGAGATTTATATGTATACCGAATTACAGCTTTCCAGTACTAAGAGTCTCTGAGCTATGCCGCGGACAGACGGACGGACATGGCGAACTGTAAGACTGTTTGTCCAGCGCACAGGGAACGGGACGTCAACGAGAAACGAGATTATTCAGCCATATAGTAAATGTACTGTCGCTACTTCGGCGCCGTCATCTGTTTTCTCGTTTATGTCCCGTTAACAGACTTATGCCTGTTTTCACCAACCCTAAGTGACACTTAAATGAATCTCTAAATAAAAGTGCACTGTTGGATTTTTAACGCTAGGCTCAGCGCCGAGAGTTGAAAATCCAACAGTGCAATAATATTTAGGGATTCATTTAAGTGTCACTTAGGTTTGGTGAAAACGGTCATTAGGGTTCCTCCTTGACTACGAAAAGAGAAGTTAGAGTTAATAAAAATGCTCGTCTTTTAAATGTCGACTCCATGGATGTCGTATTCAAACATCTGTAAAAACTTGGTTCATTTGGTCGAATGCATTGAGAATTTTAATACTTTCCTTTATCTTGAACTCTACTTGTTAGGACCTTATCGGGTACCTACTAAGTTGCTTTATTTTATTACCATTTCGATTCTTTGCATTACTTACTCATTTCAATAATTATTTTCAGAAGCGCAAATTAAATTAGAATTGATTTGGTTATTTTGACAACGTTTGTAGCCCGTTTTTATAATTATTTGTATTTAATGACCTTAGTTTATTTAAGCGGGTCGGCTTTATATACTAGAGAAACAGGCTGTATTAAATAGGTTTAGCAAAAAAAAAATATCTTACTTAAACCCCGAATGCTTTGTGTTTATGACCTAAATAAATAATAATAATAAATAATATGTAATGTATGTATGTGTAGTGTAGTAGTAGTATGTTTAATTATTTATTATTAATAATTTATACTATTTTTATGATAAATAAATAAATAATAAATGAACTGTTAAAAACGTCGACACTTTTTGAATGGCACTCACTCTCATTAGTCTGTACTTTCATAAAAAGCAGACACATGCATACAAACATGGAATTAGCTGAGTTTAACAGGATAATGCATTCGAGTCGTGGCAAAAAATCCGGCTTATGATTATAATATTAAAACAAACGTTTAATTAAATTATACAGGAATCCTGGAATGATACTTATTCTAATAGTCTCTCTCCTTTTTTATAAATAATATACATTTTTGTTTAAGAAATTTTTCAACTGATGTTGTTCTTTTATCAAAAGGAATACAGGATAAATTATCTACGTAATATTAAAAAGTATCATTTAACTGTCTGTTTACTGTACTTGCTTCTCATAATATTGCTGCTGATAAGGAAATACCTATGAATGCTTATAAATACCACTATCATTTTAAAATCCAGCCCATGGGACCAGCCGCTGGGGTCGCGGATTGTCCGAAGGGGTTACCGCGGCCCTGGCATAGGCAACTGAAGGAACACGGGTGGGTTTTAGTCAGTAAAATTCTGACACGCCCTTCCGCTCCACCCAGAGCGGGAGAAGTTATTTGATGATTTCCCACCCTCAAAAAAAAAAAAAAAAAAAGCCCATGGAACCAAAAGCTCCATCTATTGTATAATTAGCTGCGTTTCTTGAGTCTTATAGACTTCATGTAGTTCTGATTTTCAGCAAAACAAACCTTAAAGCTACCATGTCTTCGCTGCACACACAACGCCATCTGCAACATTCCAACTTTTTAGCGAAACCTACTTCCTTGATCAACAAAATTATTTTAAAAGTAGATGGCGCTACGCTTTCGTAGCGCACTACGAAGCTACGCGGCCGCGGCGTAGCACTGACGTAGCAAAGCCTCCTCTTGATGTATTTGTTTTCCTAAAGATGGCGCTAGAAAGTGGTCGTGCGTTGGTTTTAAGTAATTTTCTTAAGAGGGTATTGCTGCGTCCAGTTAAATTCACCAAATCACCACACTATAAGTAAATTGGTTGATGACTTTTCCAAAAGATGTCGCTGTTTTTAAACAGAAAATAGCTCAGGGATAAATAAAAAAATACATTAATATTGTAATCACGGCTGCTAATGTCATAATATCTATCTATATCTATAGTTTTTTTATAAAATAATAGTATATTATGCAATTAGTGAATAAAGGATGGATTTAAAGCGAGGGCCATAGATGAATCACGAGCTAGTGAAGGATTCTAACTTTTGAATCACGACCGTAGGGAGTGATTCATGATGATTGAATCACGAGCGTAGCGAGTGATTCAAGTGTTAGAATCCTGAGCAACGCGAGTGCTTCATGGCCCTCGATATAAATCCGTTTTATTCAAGAGTTGCATACTATACTTTATACCATGACTACGAGAAAAAGAAAGATTTAAGTTGAAATAGACATAATAATATAATGAAGAAAAATGAAAATTAAATTGGCTTTGATGTAAACCAGCCGTGATTTTTTGGGTAGCAAGTTTTCCACTATATCGGCCGCCCTCTCTTTCATAAACTCAGGTGTTAACACATCTTCATCACTAGAATGCATTTTTAATCGATTAGAACAACACTAAACAAACACAAAATTAAAGATTAAAGTAACACTAAACTTTGTGTTCGTACAACTTACAGTATTCAAAATAGGGCCAATTTACTAAGGACAGCAAAGAACATAAAACAGTTTTTATTCTAATGCTAAACTCCTTGTCGAAAATGTCGACCAATCAAATTGAATTTAGAACACATCAATATAGGTCGAATACACAGATTACACTTACACTAGATACGGCAAGCCATCCGACCAAGCGTGCCCTGCATGTTCGACTGTTCGTACTAAAAAAAAGTCTGTTAGCTCAGTGACGCTTAGCGATTGAAACAATTCTGTTTACTTTGAGCATATCGCTAAATGGCTGGGGTGAAGTTATCGTAGGTATAAAAAAGATGACACGTTCGGTTTTCATACTATCTAATAACAAGCCGTATCTAGCCTAGGTACTCTAAATCTGTGGTCGAATACATTGATGTGTTCCATTTTCAAACATCAAAACAGTGAGTAAAAGTGCTTTTTATTCACTGTTTTCAGTGAATAAAATAAGCTTTTTAGAGGGGGAATGGTATAATAGTATATTATGCAATTAGTGAATAAAGGACGGATTTAAAGCGAGGGCCATAGATGAATCACGAGCTAGTGAAGGATTCCAACGATTGAATCACGACCGTAGGGAGTGATTCATGATGATTGAATCACGAGCGTAGCGAGTGATTCAAGTGTTAGAATCCTGAGCGACGCGAGTGATTCATGGCCCTCGATATAAATCTGTTTTATTCAAGAGTTGCATACTATACTTTATACCATGACTACGAGAAAAAGAAAGATTTAAGTGAAAATAGACATATAATGAAGAAAAAGGTAAGTTAAATTGGCTGTGATGTAAACCAGCCGTAATTTTTTGGGTAGCAAGTTTTCCATTGTATCGGCCGCCCTCTCTTTCATAAACTCGGGTGTTAACACATCTTCATCACTAGAATGCATTTTTAATCGATTAGAACAACACTAAACAAACACAAAATTAAAGATTAAAGTAACACTAAACTTTGTGTTCGTACAATTACAGTACTTATTCAAAATAGCGCTAATTTACTAAGGACAGCAAAGAACACAAAACAGTTTGTATTCTAATGCTAAACTCCTTGTCGAAAATGTCGACCAATCAAATTGAATTTAGAACACATCAATATAGGTCCAATACACAGATTACACTTACACTAGATACGGCAAGCTACGACCAAGCGTGCCCTGCAAGTTCGACTGTTCGTACTAAAAAAAAGTCTGTTAGCTCAGTGACGCTTAGCGATTGAAACAATTCTGTTTACTCTGAGCACATCACTAAATGGCTGGGGTGAAGTTATCGTAGGTATAAAAAAGATGACACGTTCGGTTTTCATACTATCTAAAAACATGCCGTATCTAGCCTAGGTACTCTAAATCTGTGGTCGAATACATTGGTGTGTTCCATTTTCAAACATCAAAACAGTGAGTAAAAGTGCTTTTTATTCACTGTTTTCAGTGAATAAAATAAGCTTTTTAGAGGGGGAATGGTATAAAGTCACTTTTCGTGTCTGTTGTGGCCGCGTTGTTCTTTTAAACTACGCAACGAATTTTGATGCGGTTTTCAATATCATTTAGAGAATTTATTCAAAATATGAAGCTGTCCGAAATATAGTGGTGTATAGAGACATCTTCATATTTTGTCAAGGCGTAAAAACCGTGAAGAGCAAGCAGGGCTGGGGTCACTAGTTGATTATATTATTCACAGATTTGACATAGCCAGAGATTCTAATGGCTATAAATTTATCGCATTGCTTTACTTCATAATATCATCATCGATGAAATGGGTACTTTGGTAAACCTCAACCTAATTTAGCTGGGTTAACGAACATAACTGTTGCAAATAAAGTGATTGTATGATATAAATTAAGTTGAATATACTGTGATAAAAATAATGTTAGTGACCATGACAGTTTAAAAACTTAAGTTGAGTAGTTTCCTGAATGTATCCTACTGTTTACTGACGTGTAGTTTCAGAAGCTATAATTATTATTCATTTCTTAACCGTGACTGTAGTTATTTTGGCAGTGTTGTAGTGTATAACTACAGTAAATAAGTTTTGCTTGTTTCCATACTTATAATGCATTTACTGAAACGAAGAACTACGAGTATCTTGCTAGTTAGTTAAATTAAACAAGTTTTTTTTTAATTCAACAAAAATAATACTGATATATCGAATATACGACAATAGCATCGAGCGAGCATTACTTCGCGCAAGTGATTCATGTCTGTAGAGAATAGAAATACTCCTAGCTGAACAGAAACACCTCCTATTTGCACTATATTTACTGTACAGCCCCTTTAAACAATTCCAAACCTTATACATTCGGAATAAGATTGTATAGTGTGGTAGCGATAAGTTTGCATGTATCTACACACGCTCTCGTTTCTCGTATACGTGCCGAGTTCTGCAAAGTTCTCGCGTCTTGTTACCACCACGCGTTTGGCAGATTGGATTTGTTTCTCCGCATGCTAATATCATAGGTACGTGTGGACTGGTCCAGATTAGCGATAGAGAAAAAAAAAGTCCATTCTTTTGTAAATTTTAGGAACATAAATACGTTTGTTTGAGTCTGCCTCTCGTTTCAAAAACAATTGTCCCGTCTCGCCGAGTTTTATGTACATATTCAAGTGATATTTTTATAAATGTGCTGTGTTGAGTCTGATAAAACCAGGCAGGGCCTTGGTAAAGTAGGTTTTATTTTTTGTAAAATATTCTGTTACGTAACGGCTTTATTTCAATTCACTGTTTCAACCTAACCACGTATGAGTAATAAATATAATTGCAGAGGAATGACGTATAATTTAATTGTTTCGTATTCCGGGTTCTAATGAGTAATATTTAGTACTATCTCATCATAGGTACTTACATAAAAATCGATTATAGTATTTGTGCTGTTTATTTATTATTAAGTGAGTGTACAAAATATTTTTTAAAACGGTTTTGTAGTCCTACTATTTTAACTTTTTTATTTATTTGGTAAAAACATGCACAACATTACAGAGCAGATCCAAGTTATTGCACATTTAAATTTAAATAAATACGGACATAATTTCCAATAACGAAGGAATAAATAAAATAGTCTCATGAAATAACCATTCTTAATTTTTTTACCATTAATTTATTACCCCAGATACCTAAATACTCGAACTAGATGGAGAGTATATGGTATCAAATCAATATTTAAGTAATGCTAATTTACAAAATAGAGAGATAATTTAATGAAATTATAATTCCCGCCTATTCATTTACCACAATAACCACTGAGTTCAAGGTGAAGACATCCTACATACGATCCGTAAAACCACATAACTATCGCTTCCCCGAAACCTCGTATATTCAATTCCAATAAACGTATACCTAGTCATAGGTAAACATATTTTCTGTCGTACACGTTAGTGAATATCTCATTTGCCATCGTTTCTGGGCCACTGGTTCGATACCCGATTTGATAAGCTTGTATGCTAACTTGGGGGCTCATATATTTATAACTTTGACAAGTTTAATTGGATTCTTCGTATTTTTGGTTCGAATCTTAGAGTGCGATTGGAAGTTTAAAATTATGAGTTTAAATAAAACCATCTGGTTTCATCCAGGAGCTACGTTATTTTTTTTTAATGGTAGGCAAGCTCTACGTGTCGCGGGTTGTTTGAAAAGTCGCGGGTTGTTTGAAAAGATACCGTGGTCCTGGCATAGGCAACTGAAGGAACACGAGTGGGTTTTAGTCAGTAAAAGTATGACACGCCCTTCCGCTTCACTCAGAGCGGGAGAAGTCATTTGATGATTTACAATCCACAAAAAAAAAAGAAAAGGCAAGCTCTACGTACTTTGTGTAATTGCTTATAGTCTCTGCTTCAAGTCTGACAAAATTTGGTTTCCTCTGTCAGTTTGTTGGTACTCCTCTACAGGTCGTACTCGTATTTAACAACCGATCTGGACGAAACTTGATACAGTTGTTTTATCTCACGAAAGCGGGTGAGCCATACTTGTAGATGTAATGCGTGTAGACACGCGCTCGACACGCGCTCTTGTGTGCGTACCTGCAGGTAGCGCGCTCTCGAGCTTACGCACACAAAGACAATGTGCATGTAAAATTTACACATACCAGTATGACTCGCCCGCTTTCGTGAGATAAAACAACTATATACAGGTTTTACGACTTTATAGACTTTTGTCGTTATCGGGGATTTTTGATTGGAGAAGTTCTTGGGACTTCCTCCAAAAATAGACAAAAAGGGGGCTGGATATCTTTGCCTTATGAGATCTGATTTTCATGGCTGTTTTTTTATTTGAAGGGTAACTTTAAGTTGGCCTCATAAAAAATTGGTGAAGATCTGATTAGGATTTTCGGCGTGATGAGCTGAATAGCTCCTCAAAATGCAGTAAATTGCTCACTTTTAGATTTCTACCAGTGCAGTGGAATCAGGCCTTTAACTATTACCTAAGTAGGGATTAATGGAGCACCTGAACCACCTCCAGATAAGATAAGATAAGATAAATATTTTTTTCTCAACACAAAACAAGAAAATTCTGTAAATAATTATCAGAATTCTTTAAAACGAAGCTTTAAAATCAATATTAATGTTAGTTTTACAGTATACGGTCACTAGATGGCGCTACTCTGCTACCGCTAGATCGCGCTTTCATTGTCATTCGCCAAACGGTTAGTTAGGGTCCGTCGAACATTTTGTGTGACTGAGTTTTGTTAGGTGTAAAGTAGCTTCGAAAGTAATAGACTAAGAGGTCACAGGATTTTTCATAACGATCATGGATACGGTTAGATTTACTTCGATGGGTTGTAGAGTAGTCCCCTAATGCGAATGACGTCGGTCTGCCTGCTCTGAGTGGTTGCAACTTCGAGTTATAGCGCTTACAAGAGGCGTCATTGTTGCGAAAAAAAAAACGATCAGAGAAATGGTCAGTTTTGGTACACATTGAAAGTATGGCGTCTCCGCAGATGAAGCAAGTTGGTCTGCCGGCTCTGAGTGGTTGCATTTCAGAGCTATGATGCGCGCAACATTGTTGCGAAAAAAAAACGATAAGAGAAATGGTCAGTTTTAGGACCCATTCGAAGTATGGTGTCTCCACAGGTAAAACGAGTTGGTCTGCCGACTCTCAGTGGTTGTATTTCAGAGCAATCGTTGTATATGCAAGACGCTTATTTGTGGAGAAAGCCTAAAAAATACATCGAAAAAGGGGACAATAGGCGAATTTTTTAAGTGCACGCCGGCCGGTGTCGTACCCCCACCCTACACCTGCGCCGAGAACCACCCGCTGCGCGACCGTCCCCCTGTAAAGGAATAGGGAAAAAGCTAGAGGTGTCAATAGGTGTTAATAAGAGAAATGGTCAGTTTTAGTACCTATTCGAAGTATGGTGTCTCCACAGGTGAAAAGAGTTGGTCTGCCGGCTCTTAGTGGTTGTATTTCAGAGCTTTGTTATACGCAAGGCGCTTAGTTATAGCAAAATTCAACTTAACGGTAATCAATAAAATAAAGAATGAAATCGAACAAATCCATTTTTTGACAATTCAACTTATTTACTTTGGGTAAATCACAGATTAATAATTTTGTAGAATATAGCTAATGAAACAACTAAAAAAATATAGAATGTTAGAAATAAGTAAATATTTAACTCTAAGTCTTAGCTATAATCTACAAAATTATTAATCTGTGATTTACCCACAGTAATAAGTTGAATTATTAAATATTGGATTTGTTCGATTTCATTCTTTATTTTATTGATTACCGTTAAGTTGAATTTTTCTATAACTAAGCGCTTTGCGTATAACAATGCTCTGAAATACAACGACTAAGAGCCGGCAGACCAACTCGTTTCACCTGTGGAGACACCATACTTTGAATAGGAACTAAAACTGACCATTTCTCTTATTGACACCTCTTGACACCTCTAGCTTTTTCCCTATTCCTTTACAGGGAGGCCGGTCGCGCAGCGGGTGGTGCTCAGCGCAGGTGTAGGGTAGGGGTACGACACTGGCCGGCGTGCACTTGAAAAATTCGCCTATTGTCCCCTTTTTCGATGTATTTTTTAGGCTTTCTCCACAAATAAGCGTCTTGCATACACAACGATTGCTCTGAAATACAACCTCTGAGAGCCGGCAGACCAACTCGTTTCACCTGTGGAGACACCATACTTCGAATGGGTACTAAAACTGACCATTTCTCTTATCGTTTTTTTATTCCAACAATGTTGCGCGCATCATAGCTCTGAAATGCAACCACTCAGAGCCGGCAGACCAACTTGCTTCATCTGCGGAGACGCCATACTTTCAATGTGTACCAAAACTGACCATTTCTCTGATCGTTTTTTTTTCGCAACAATGACGCCTCTTGTAAGCGCTTTAGCTCGAAGTTGCAACCACTCAGAGCAGGCAGACCGACGTCATTTGCATTAGGGGACTACTCTACAACCCATCGAAGTAAATCTAACCGTATCCATGATCGTTATGAAAAATCCTGTCACCTCTCGGTCTATAAAGTCTAGTGTTAAAAACACGAGACTTTACTTAGTAGTTGATTAGTTGTGGGTGTTAGTTTATTTCTGTTTAATTATTGTCTTGCAACTTGCCATAAATTTTTTGGCTAAGCGCGGTAGCTTCAATCAGTTTCCTGACTGCTTTGACTACCTAAAGCATCAATGTTTCGGCATACCATGTTTTAACATACATAAAACAGGCCGGACTCGCACACCGAGGGTTCCGTTCCGATTTCTAAAAAAGTGTGCTATTTAGAGACATCGTTTTATTTTTCCTGTAATCTATATAAATAAAAAGAGAAGTCCTGACTGACTGACTCATCAACGCCCAGCCCAAACCCTTGGACCTAGAAAGCTGAAATTTTGCATAGAGATTCCCTTTATAACGTAGACAAGGAATAAGGAAGGAATTCCCGGTAGCAGGTTCCCTTGGGATATTTTCCGAGCGGGCGAAGCCGCGGGAAAAAGCTAGTCTTTACATAAACTAATAAAACACATATGTGTGTTTTATTATTTCTTCACATAGAATAATTTCAGATTTTTCTCTTTGCAAACTTCGGAGATGGGGGGTGGGGGAGGGTGGTACTTTTTTTACATTTTTCATCAAGTCGAAAACTATGCGGCCTAAAAAAAATGTTTGAGAATGTGCAAACAGCGCTCTTTCATATGTATAATTATAGAGTTAGTTTCTTTTTTTTCTTCTTAGTTTAAGACCCCGTTTCAGTCCCTGTGGCAAAAAAATATAAATATTTTTGCTTCTTTCTTAATTGCAAAATAGTTGGGTAAACGTCATCTAAAACTGTTCCAAATTTCAAGTTTATAGCATTAGTAGTTCTTGAGATATCCAGCTGTGACAGATTGACGGAAAGACTGACTGACGCACCATAAGGGTTCCTTTTACCATTTTGGTACGGAACCCTAAAAACATGGTAAATATCCTGTTGTAAATATCTTTAGTGATACATTAATTGTTGCAAAAAAGTTTGTCGTCGCGAGGTCTATTATTCGTAGAACTACTAGTTTATTTAATCACCAATGCTCTCAAAACGGTGAAGGAAAACATCGTGAGGAAACCGGCATGTCCTAGAACCAAAAATTCGAAGACATGATTCTGAGAACCACCAACCTGCACGGGCCTGCTCCCTCTTATAGAGTGGAAGCCTGTGTGCCAGCAGTAGGAACATTATCGGCTGATTATCCTAGGCAACCTCTTAATATCATGTAGGTCAAGTTTGTCAGGTAAATGTTTTTCCAGCAGAATGTCCATTTATTACTTTCTAAATAAATTGATTTGAAGAACAATTTTTAATCAATAATTGTTGATCATTCTTCTTTTTTATTTAGCTTCCTTGACACGAGCAGTGTTCCATCGCAGAAACACAGCAAATAATAATGTAATTTATTTCATTGTAATTAGATTCATAAATTGATTTTTAGAAATTCCCAAGACGCTAAAACTTTTTATGTCATTGCAAGTAACACAGAAACTTATGCCTAATTACTAGTACCTACGTTCTTCATTGGTTGATTTATTTCTTCTTATTTAGGTGTAGGTTGTTCGAACTTGTTATCAAAACGGATGATGTGTTATCATTTTCACACTGAAAATCTTTAATCCCATCACGTATGGCCCTACGTGACTGACGAAGGAATAGTCAGCCTTTAGGGGCAACTTGCCCTTCCTTTGCGGAAAAGCCGCATGGTTAACATGGTACCAAATTATATAAATAATATTTCATCTTTCACCCCAGGGGAAGTACCTCTTCGTTTTAGAAATTATGTTGCGTTAAGCCTTTTTGTTTGTTGCTTTTTGTTTCTTAGTGTCTAAACACACTATGCCGAAGTTACGCGACCGAAGTTCCGCGGACCGAAGTTTCTTCTTTCTTTCTTTCAACTTGCGGCGGAAATTCAGTTGCGCAACTTTGTGTGCCTGCCTCCCGCTGCTCCCCGCCCCGGATCTTCTTCGGCAATCGAACCGAACTTCGGTCGCGTATAATGTGTACGTTGCCGCCGAATTGCCGCTGAACTTACGCCCGACCGAAGTTCGGCCGTACGCTAGAACGCAACGTAATTTCGGCATAGTGTGTCGTCAGTAATTCAAATAGCATTGCAGGCGTAATCGTGCCGAACTTCGGTCGCGTAACTTCGACATAGTGTGTTTAGACACTTAGACATAAGTGAAGTGAGTTTGTAGTGAGTTGTCGTTCCACTTGATGCTAGGTTTGAAATTATTTACATCTCACTTCACATAAATTTTCACGGTCAAATTTTTACAGAATATACCGGCAGTCAGTAGAGTTGCTCGTCTGTGGTTTTGGCACGTGCTGTACAGGAATGTTAGCTAATGCTGTGGTAAAAAGATAAACCAGTCAGTAGGTTGTCAGTGCAGCTGACTGTCCAGGGTGCTTTGGATGAGTCGAAACGAACGCGCGGTTCTACCGCAGCCTCTAAACAGCTAAACGGTGAAGGAAAACATCGCGAGGAAACTGGCATGTCCAATAATGGACAATTCGAAGACATGTTACATTCATCAACCCGCACTGGTCCCGCTTTGTGGATTATGGCCCACTCCCACTCACAGAGGCAAGGCAAGAGGCCTGTGTCCCAGCAGTGGGAATATTAAAGGCTAATAATTATGCTAATAGAAATCTGGAACCCCCAAGAGTATACCTATTCCATTATTACAAAAATGTATAAATCTTAAAAGTATTGTAATTAACAAAACCGGGTGTACAAGTTAATTTATTAATTTGTTTTAAAAACTTACGCGGCACATCTAAATGCCTTTGTTCCACTATTTCTCGTGTAACACGTTGTAAATCAGGTTGTTTGTGACTGTATAATTGCTGTGGAAAGCCATAGTCTTTATTGCTGGGGAATTAAGCCTAGAATCAGAGAAACATGGCGAAGGAAGTCTATAAGGGCATGTTTTGGCTGCACATTTGAAGCAATACGACGTGTGAATTGCAGCTGTATTCGCAATGCAACGACAAGTGATTCGGGTCACTAGTTCATACGAGCCTTCTCTGGTACTACAGTTGATTGATAGTTACTAATGACAAGGCGTTGTATTGTGTTTTGGGCCTGTTTCCGCCCACCTGTAAGCAGACACGGTAACTATTGGCCAAAGTGGGCCCTCGAGCGTAAATCGACATGCCAGCTTACCGTTGACATTTGATCAAAGGAGTGTTCTTGGGTTTCTATGATCGATCGGCTCTTTGTGGTAACTACTAAAAAAAAACTAAACTCACCTAAGCCTTATTACATTTGTAGTTAAGGGAAAGAAGAGAATAAAACTTGTAAATGTTTACTATGTAAAAATAAAAGGTAGACGGCGGAATATGATATTTCAGAGATAGATACTATACGTAGAATCTTTCCACCGAAAATCTAGTAGTTGTTAACAGGCCTACACTATCCGGCTATACCTATTAATAATGTAATTGGAAACCATTTAACCATTATTTTATAAAAGAATAACCGTTGAGTTTCTTACCGTGTCTTCTCCAAAGGAAACGACCAATTGGAACCGTGCACCTTCGTGCAGCTTCTGATGTTTTAGATGTGGCTTCTGCATTTGTAGATTTATGAATTTTAATCTACAGATTTTTTTAGTCACGCCTTACTTGAATTTTAGATTTTTATTCGAACCGCAAAGGCGTCACCTGATTGGAAAGCACGTGTACAATATGCCGCAGCCTTACCGTAGCAATATGCAAGCGACGACGGCACGAGCGTGTAAATTGTTAAAGTTGGAGGGCGGTTGCAATTTTCGCAGCTGTATAAAATATTGTCAGGCGCAATAGCGGACATGGGCGCGGAACGATGGATGCGCTCTCTTTGGCTTTTTGGCACGTTTCAGCCGATCGACTCACACGCCGCTGTTAACAGATATTGCTTTTGATATGACTTGCACTTGGACTTTGTTTGGATGCTAGTTTGTAACTTCTTTTCTAAAAGTGGTCGGAATCAGTGTTGCTTCCGAAGGGGAAGAATGTAGGATTGTAGACGTATGATCAATTTCAAAAGTCAAGAATTAATCTGCCTAGTCTTTTCCCAACTCTGTTGGGGTCGGCTTCCAGTCTTTTACATTGAGCGACTACTTACCTCCACAACCCAGTAACTGGGTGATTACTGATCTGTTCCAAAAGTATCTGATAAAAATTCCTGGTAAACAAACCCTGTTGAGGTTAAATTTTTACGCAATCACTCAAAAGGGGTCACACATTCATCTGTATACAGGACCTAAGTGTAAACAGTGGCAATCTTTTAAGGGGTCATTGTACTCATAATTATGAACAACTTTTACTGTGGGACCAAACCTGAAATCGCGAAAAAAAAATCAGCTGTTCAGTACATTTATGTTCACTTAATTCATCAAAATGTAGAGAACATCTGATTTTTTTTCGCGATTTCATGCTTGGTCCCATAGTAAAAGTTGTTCATAATGATGAGTACAATGACCCCTTAAAAGATTGCCACCGTTTACACTTACACCCTGTATAAGGTTTTAGCTTTATATCTCACCTCTTTTTCCAACAATAAAATGATTGTTTGAATAAAATTAATAAATTGTAATTAACCCCTCACACGTCAAGTGCACACACGGGTGTTCATAAGGAAAAACCTTTACATAATAGGTATAGAAGCTTATATCACATATATATAAGCGTAAAAAAACATCATCCGATGGAAAATCCAATCATCATCAGTAGTTGTGAACCTATGGGGTTCGCAACTACTCCCCACTCCCACCCCTGGGGTTTTGAGTTTATCAAAAATCATCGACGAAAATTGATGTTTTCAAAGCACTCAATTTGTACAGGTTACGTTTTCTGTTAAATTTGTTTACATTCGATACTTTTCGACCAGACTCGTCAACTGCCTAGCCTTTTTCCAACTTTGTTGGGATCGGCTTCCAGAGTAACCGGATGCAGCTGAGTACCAGTATTTTACATGGAGCGGCTGTATATCTGACCTCCACAACCCAGTTACTGGGTAATACGATACCCCTTGGAGTGGTTGTCAGACTTTCGGTCTTCGACCCGTAACGACTGTCGAAAGACCCACGTGTTTTCCGAGGCACGGGGAGGTTTTGGTATGTAAAGATGGTCACCTATTCAGGGACCGACCGCGGCAAGCGCAGCTTAACCTGATCGATCAACCCATGTGGCTGTTATTACTTAGCCACAAACACTTGAAACTATAGTCTTAAATAACGTGCTGTATCTTGAACTGTACTTATATACTTAGTGAAAATAATATAACATTATGCCTCTTATTCATTCAAACAATTTTTAACTGACTTCAAAAAGGAGGAGGTTCTCAATTCGTCGGAACCTTTTTTTTTATGTATGTTCCCCGATTACTCGAAAATGGCTGGACCGATTTGGATTTTTATTTTTTTGTTCGAAAGGGTATACTTCCCAAGTGGTCCCATGATCATCAAGTCAGGATCTGATGATGGGATCCCATGGAAATCGAGGGAAACCCTCAAATTTTAGGGGCACACTTATATCGATTTCGGTATTTTTTATAGTAACTTGTGCATTTGCTCTCGGAAAGTACCATTTGGTGAACTGGAACTGATGATGAAGACCACAGATGGCCATCGGAAATACTCAATTATAAGTATATCACAGGTTGCGATTCGATTACTTTAATATGGTTTATGCTCGTCAAAATGCATAATGGTGATGTTGACTTCACCATGAGCTCCAGTTGTCCTGGTTTTTACTAGGAGAACTCCTTAACAATTAACGTCCCTGCATAGGGAAAAGCAATATTTTGTAAAACGTGATGAGCAGTTGACATTGGGTTATTGTAACTTAGATAAATTACAAACTTACCAAGTAAAAAGTGAAAAATAAAAACTTTTTTACAAAAAACAAAACCGACTTCCAAAAAAACACTAGAAAGTGAAAAATAACTTTAATTTCGGAAGTCGGGGGCAAAAACCTAAAAAACAGTTCCAAAGACACCGACTTCCGAAATTAAAGTTATTTTTCACTTTCTAGTGTTTTTTTGGAAGTCGGTTTTGTTTTTTGTAAAAAAGTTTTTAAAGTTATAGAAGTGTTTTGTCTTATTCTTTCAAACTCAAATCATAATTCGAAAGAAATTGACAAAAAACTTCTATAGATAAATATCCCCCCCGTTTTAGTATTTATGAATAAGGGGGTGTATGTTTCCCTAGTTTACCTAGTATTTTGGGATATTTTATCTTGGACTTTCTCTGTTCTGTCTCATTGTAAACACGATTCTTGTTTAACATTAGAATGCCACGAAATCCTTAAGTACGTGCTTGACATACGAGTACGTAATTATAACTATTGGAACGATGCTGCGTTCAAACAAAGTACCTGCAGGTACAGTTGGTGACACAGACAAATGAGTTTCCGAGTACATAACAACAACAATCCAATGTTATGACAATTTCTATAGGACACTGTTTGAGTAATAGTCTGTACATAGCTAGAATAATAGTACGCATTTAACTAAACTTAGCTCTGCTCATACAGTTCTCGAAAAAATGTAAGCAAAAAGTTTCTTTAAAAGGCCGTTCCTTTGTTGTATCTTTCGGTCCAGATTTATTTAAGACTAGCAGCAGCGTCTCGAACTCGTAGGAATATCGGGATAAAAAGTAGCCTATGTGTAAATCCAGGGCGTCAGCTACATCCACACCAAAATTTTATCAAAATCGGTCCAGCTGTTTCAACGTGAAGAAGTAACAAACATACAAACACACACACTCACAAACTTTCGCCTTTATAATATTAGTGTGATAATCCCCAGGTGCCTAAATGATACTGTATCCATACAAATTGTTAATTATTTTATTACTTAGATTAAACTACTGAATAAAAGATCAACGATTTCTTTTTGGACTTCCAAACTTCCTCATTTTGGTTACTTACCTAAAAATTAGAGAAAAAAAAAAAAAACATAAAAGCAACTGAGTTCCTCCTTCCATTATTTTTAATACAATTCCGTGCAACGCGTGCCGTTAATATTCTTTAACACGATTAATTTTTACAGCACTTAACTTTCTTTCAAAATTAATTATCCTTTACGTCGTATTTGAACGCCGCACCATTACATTCATCGTTAAGTAAAATGTTAATTTTTGTATTACCAAGTTTATTTTCCAAGTTTAGTAAGTTTTTCCTGGAGCACTTTTTCGGGCTATACAGTAACAGAAATAAAATGAGTCGACCGGCAAAGTCATTTAATATAGTGGCGCAAGAGCACTAGTAATAAATTAATACTCAATAGAGTGGTCGAAAGAAAAGAGGATAAATAAACGTAAGTAATGTGAGGGCTCGAACCTCACAGAGGGAGGCTAACTACGTTATAAATAAATATTAAATCAGAATCAAATCATAATACACTCCCTAGGTCCTACGCAGAGCCCTAGCTACCAGCTATCTGTCAATCCTTATAAAAAAGCGACTATCACTTTTTTATAAGAATATTCGATGTTTGAATAATCGGAATGTCAGCTAGTTATCCATACTATGCCTTGTACATAACAAAACCTTTACAGTACCTACATAAACAATTTAGTAACAGATTTTGTTAAGGGCCTACATTACCTCAGATTGCGAAAATTGTCTTAGCATGAATGACTGTAATTTGAACATACAGTAAAAATGAGGACTACTGCTAAGTATCGTCTGTTGCGATCATACACGACTCCATACAATTTTCTCGATACATGCATGACGTCGTGTACATGAAGCCTAATAGTACTTCAATGTCGATTCGATTCACAATATTTCGTAAAATAATTTAATATTTTATTATACGTTTAATCATTTATTACCAAGCCTACGTCCATCAATAGTGTAGTTCACCCTAACTGAATCAGTTTGACGGTGTGAGTGGGACAGAATGATACTCGGCGTGTGGAAGTGGTGGCGAAATATGAATTTGAGCTGAGGTATTACATGCCCTTAACGCTTTTAGATTCATCTTCTTACTGATGTAACATACTTTTCACTACCAGAATAGGTGTCTACTTAATGCTATGGTAACTAACTAACGTATCTAATCACTTAGCTCAGACATCAATTAAATTAATTACCTGCACAAGATGCGACAAATATTCCAGTAGGAAGCTTAACATCAAATATGTAGTTTAGTTTGTATTATTATGTGTCGGTAGTACCAGATTTCTATCCCATTGTACTTCGTACTGTAATGCCATAGGTCCGAGCTCGAAATAGTTGAAACTACTTACCAGCTGGATATTAGGAACAGCTGTCAGATTTAGGCAAACAATTGCGTCGCTCGTTTGCTCCAAAACCCAAATCCGTTCAGTTCCTCACATTAGTTCAGTCTCGATGAATTGGGGCACTTGCTCCACTACAACTGAATTTCGTTAGAGCTTGCATTGTGTAACGCCTACCTAAAGTTGTGCACTCCTGTTGAGAACTCGGAGCCGGATTCGTAAACCTTCGGTCGGGTTATTTGCGTGGCTTTTGATAAACGGCGATGCCTTTTTTGTAGAGTTGGTGGTTACAAACTTTAAACAGATGGGTCTCTCTATATCTACACTTATTTATACAATTATGTTTATTTACTATAGTAGAAACGCCACAGTGATCTGTAAATTATTTTATACTAGCTACACCTCGCGGATTCACACGCGTGGACCGGTATAAAAAGAAGCCTATGTGTAAGTCCAGGGTGTCAGGTACCTCCGTATCAAATTTTATCAAAATTAGTCCAGCAGTTTGAGCGTGAAGAAGTAACAAATATACAAACACACACGCTCACAAACTTTCGCCTTTATAATATTAGTGTGACAACACATAATTATAGAATTGAGGAGCTCGTGGCTAAGTAATAACAGCCACACGGGTCAATCCATCAGGTTAAGCTACGCTTGCCGGGGTCGGTCAGTGGATTGGTGACCATTTTTACATACCGAGACTCCTCCGTTCCTCGGAAAGCACATTAAGCCGTTGGTCCCGGCTGTCATTTGTGGATCTTTGGTCGTCAGAAACCCGAAAGTCTGAACACCAGTCTTACCAAAGGGTATCGTATTACCCAGTTACTGGGTTGTGGAGGTCAGATAGGCAGTCGCTCCATGTAAAAAACTGGTATTCAGCTGCTTCCGGTTATACTGGAAGCCGACTCCAACATAGTTAGCTAGGCAGATTGAAAAAAAAATTATAGAATCATGCATGTAATCCACAAAACTGGCAAAATTTTGGTGTACTAGGTACAGTCAGCAACAAAAGTCGATTAACACTTGTGTTTTCTAAATCTTAATTATTTAGAAAAACACTTTATTAAAAACGGAAAAGATGTAAATTTTAAAGAAAATTAACTCTTACCTATATAATAAATGAAATGCTAAAAAGCAAGTTATCGTATAATTTTGTGTTAATTTAGATGATGTCAAAAAGTAGCAGTGATAACCGACTTCTGTTGCTGACTGTACCTCTGCTCACTTTTTATTATCAACTTTATCTTTTAACCTATTATAATATTACAAAAAACCAATAGATATCACTACAGATTTAAGTACCTTTTATTAAATCCGTCTGTTGTTTTTAAGTACAAACGAAGCAACAAAACATATTACTAATATTGACAAATGTCAGAAATAAATGACTAAAATAACTTCTTGCGCAAAATGTTATTAGTTTAGTATCAGTGGGAGTACTAACAAAATTAATAACAAACAATACTTACTACTTATTGGTACTTCACGAATCCTGTAGGTCCAATCCAAGATTATCAGTAAATCGAAACACTAACGCTCAGTAAATATTCCTTCACAAAGACTCATAAAAAAGAACAAGAAACAAATTACCTAATTTCTCTTTATGTATACAAAATGAGCTCGAACTTGCTCAAATTGGCCGTTAAACACACTAAAACAATTTGGTATGAAGGCGGGAACCTTATTAGAAGGTTTAATCTGGGAGGCGACTGAAAGCGAAATACACTTCGTTTAATTTTTTAATGAATCTTTAAGCAACTTCCATCTACTTCGCGGAGACAAATTAGTGTCTTAAATGTTAAAATTAATACCTATATGCTTGGCTTGTACCTGGGTGTAAGTACATGGGCGGGGAACAATACCCATACACTGTAACATTTTTATCGTTGAAATCACGTCTCTCATAGTAACCTCATGAGGAATATCCATACTATTGATACTTCCATATCCATCATATTATAAATTTAAAAGTAACTCTGTATCTGTCTGTAACCTTTTCACACCTTAACGGCTGAACGGATAGCGTTTATGAAATTTGGCGCACAGGTATTAGACATAGACCATGACCTTAGGTTAGGTTAGGAGATATGGGACTATTTTATGGCAGTAGTACGTTCCCATGGGATAATTTCCGACCTCAGAAGCTAGTATTACTATATGATTTCGATGATCATGGTCTTCTATCGATCGTTCCGGCACGGGCTATACGAGAGCCATCTTTGTATTGAAAATTAAGTAACAGGATGGTAGCGCAACTGAATGTCCAGGGTTCGCTGGAAGAACACTTAGATACCGTCATTCGTGTCCACACGAATCTTTTCTTCTTCCACGACATAGAAGAGAATAATTTCTTGTTTGATTATGGAACCCCGAAAACACTAATTAATCTAGAGTAACCCAAAACACACATTTGTAAATCCTAAATCAAACCAAACCTTCACCAAATTCTTAAAAACAGAACTCCAGAGACGAAACTGTTACCTTACAAGGTACTCCACACCACAATATGCAAACTCATTGTGTTCAGCCTACACGTAGCGGTGTGAGCGATGTAAGCGGTGAGAGCGGTGTGAGCGGTGTTCAATAGGTGTATGTCTTTTAGAGCAGCGCCCGAGGCACTCGGCGAGCCTTTTAACACGTAATTGCGTTAATATGTCCCGACGTACGACACCTACAAAATTAGATGAACCTGTGCTGTACTTTGATTATGTTTCTTTTTGAGATTGTGTTTTGTTGGGTATGGTGGAAGGTTTCATAGATTTTGGTGCAGTTTCTGAAGAAGTTTTTGAGCAATCAGTCTTGTACTGTACTTACCAAAAAACCATTATGAACAACTTTTACTATGAGACCAAACCTAAAACGTGAAAAAAAAAAATCAGCTGTTCAGTACATTTATGTTCGCATTCGTTAAAATGTAGGGAACAGCAGATTTTTTTTCCGCGTTGTCAGGTTTGGTGCCATAGTAAAAGTTGTTCATAATGATGAGTACAATGACCCCTTAAATAATTGCCACTGTTTACGCTTACACCCCGTTTTACCAGTAAGCCAGACTACTTTTCTTTTCTTTCATGACCTCTATGATGACTGACAAAACCAAATTATGTATAATTGTGTAAAATTCGACAAATGAAAGACATACGAGTATTATATGAGAGCTTTTCTATAAATATTGTTTTGTTAAAAGTATAAAACAATTGCAAGATGTAAAAAGGTCAAAGGTCAAGATAATGAGAAATATTTTGCATTTCATTACAATTTCATCTTTGACTGTCGTTAAGGGTCGTCAGAAGCCCGAAAGTCTTACTCGTATCGTATCACCCAGTAAATACGTTGTGGAGGTCAGATAGGCAGTCGCTCCATGTAAAATACTCGTATTCAGCTGCATCCGGTTAGACTGGAAGCTGACCCCAACATAGTTGGGAAAAGTCTAGGCAGATGATGATGAGCAAGTAAAAATGTTACTGTAATTAGAAGCACCGAACGTCAGCGCCAGTCAGATACGAGAAAATGTAAGATGTTAAATGTAAAGTTTAGCGTTATATTATAGCTACACTTTATAAAATAAAGTGGACCTTTCACTAGCGTTTGTAAAAAATTACAGCAGTATACTTACTTACGTAGAATCCGCTGAATGCGGGATTGCGGGTAGCGCAGGATTGTATGTTGTTTTGTTACTCACTAAAGCCATAGCCAATCGCTACTATCAAATCCTTTGCACTGCTCATTGAAGTAGTTTACGTTGTCAGTGGTAAGCGAAATACCGAGATTTTCCATTATCCGATCATGGATGACAAATTGAAGTATCATTTTCCAATACTTGCAGTGTTTGTTATCAACTTTCCTTCATACTGCACTTTGGGCGCTTATTACGTTACCAAAAATGCTCTTCATTCTTCTTTTTTTTTTTTAAAGGTATCTAAAGATAAAGACGTAACCTAGAAGGTTTACTGGGAATTCCTATATTGAAAAACCAACCAAGAAAAAATAAAGAGTAGTTAGTTGTTCTTATATATAAAGAAAAGTCCTGACTGCCTGACTGACAGCCCCAACCATTGGGCCTAGAAAGCTGAAATTTTGCACAGACGTTCCCTTTATAATGTAGACAGGGATTAGGGAAGGATTTTTGCTCCCGTGGGATATTTTCCGACATCAACACGGGCGAACATGAGCGGGAAGTGCGCATTTCAGGTCTACCTGTATGACCGCGTTGTTCTTCTAAACTACGTAACGGATTTTGATGCGGTTTTCACCATCGTTTAGATAATTTATTCCGGAAGCCAAAACACACATTAAACTTACATAGAATAAAGAAATGTCGAAGTTTTGTCGAGTCGTAAATACCGTGCGAAGCAGGGCCGGGTCACTAGTCAAATTATAAAGTAAAAACAATCCTTTCGTTCAGCAAATTCCACTTCAATATGTCGGGGTATCGATTTAGCCGACATCGCCGCTGTTGTTGACATACCCCATCGTTCAGTGCAATGTCGTAGGCCTGCAGCGAGCAGCCAGTATTTTCAGTTTCGATTTGCTGCCTCTAAGAGATAGCACATTGGTTAGTAATTGAACCACGGACGTCTTTGATATATCGGCCCTTTTATCGGATTGGACGGACGCAATAACAGACCGTTGATTGCTTCCAAGTGGACTCGGAAGATTGATTATTTTCTCGTTACTCCGTCCCGTGTCTCCGTTGTTTTATATACATTGTCGTATATCGTTTTAATTTTACCTTTTATCAGAAATGTCTGGAAGATAGAGTGTAAAAAGCAACAATAACTTAGAAAATTTAAGAGTGGTTTGCGTTGTCGGATATTGGTGTCTTTTTGGTCACTTTCGATTCGCTAATGACATTCAACAAGTAACAAATTTTTGAGGAACAATATTGATTGAAACCATTTTGGCATTGTATAAACAGGGTTACCAGAAAGGTGTGGTCAAATTTAAGGGTGTGGTACAGACCATCAAACTGAACCACTTTCTCAATGGGACCAACATCGTAATTGCGTAAAAAATATCAACTGTCCCATATAAAACTTCAATACCTTGGTACTCGATGCAAATGTATGGGACTGCTGATTATTTTTTCGCGATTACGATGTTGGTCCCATGGAGAAAGTTGTTCTGTTTGATGGTCTTTAGCACACTATTAAATTTGACCACATCTTTCTGGTGCACCCTGTATACAAAGAACAGAACTCTTTGGATATTTTAACGTTTGTGAAGTGAAGCACATACAGAGATATTTCATTTCACAGGTTATAAAAAACATGAATGGCAGTTTGGTACTTATGTAATTTTAATTCCAACATTCAAAAATTGTGTTAAGCTTAAACCAAAATAATTAAATTATCCTCGTTTCCCAGCTTTGCCTGAAACATCACGACAACTCGTATTCTCAGAACATTTGAATATTCAAAACGTTAAAGTATATTTTTTTAAAGACGTCCTAAACAAAGGCTGTCCTTTAAAACGTATGTTATTCTGTCCCTAAATTGGTATTGCAAAAAGCGGCAAACATTAATGTGAATATATTGTCGACGAAGCATTTCGTCCGTCCGCACTGGCCAAAGCTCATAAATAAACAAAACTGGATGCTCTGTCGAAAAGTTCCGTAAAAAAAACTCAAAAACCGAAAATTTACAACCGGGAATTCAGTGGAGTTTTAATTAACCATACAATGGATCGGCGGGAGAACAAACTGTGCCATACGTGTTATGTGCCATCTAAATATTAGTTAGACTAGAAAGTTAGACGGAATCGACAGTTTGCAATATTGTGACGATGGCAATTAAAACTTTTATTTTGTTGTATAAGTTTATAACTTACCGCCAGGGTCGTGGGTTGTTCGAAAGAGATACCGTGGCCCTGACACAGACAACTCAAGCAACACAGGTGGGTATTAGTTCAGAGCGGGAGAAGTCATTCGATGATTTCCCATCCACAAAAAAAAAAGTTGTGTCTAAGTTTGCAGCCTCCTAGTAATTATGTTGGGCGGAGCTCGTGTCTAAGTAATAATGGGTATCGTATTAACCAGTAACTGGGTTGTGGAGGTCAGATAGGCAGTCGCTCTATGTAAAATATTCAGCTGCATCCGGTTAGAGTGGAAGCCGACCCTTACTAGGCAGATTTGATTTAAGAAGACGAGGTAAATCCCACTAAATTCATATCAGGTCAGCATTAATTTGATTTTCCTCAGCTTACCATGACCTTACTAAAAGATTGCTACCATAGGCAGTCGCAATGGATAAATGTTCACCACGTCTAGCAAAAGGATTGGTAAATGACAAAATCTTAATGCACCCTAATTGCGTAACACAATTCAATCTCAAACAAAAGATTTTGAAAGTCTAATGCGCCACGTGGCTAAACTGTCAAAATGAAAGGCATTGCGATCGATTGCCATTATTTTTATGTGTGTTACACAATAGAGATGATGACTAAAAATGTTATTTTGTCCGTCATGTAGATTATTAAAAAAGTATCGTACACATATTTTTTATTTTTAATATTGAGTTAAAATGTGGCATGACATCACGCATTGCTAGATTTTATACTGAATTGTGACGTAGCGAGACCCCACTCTTCAACTTTAATGCGTTATACCTAACTAAGTATTTTTTATTAATTAGCAAAAAATACGTGTTTAATATTTTTTTATCTGACTGACGGACTATATAGAATTTCAATTTCTTTTTTTTACCCAGGCATCATACCTATTACCCCGCAGCATCCTGTCTTCCTAATTTCTTTTTGGTACCAACACGGTAGTCCATTCTTTGCGGGCCTTGTCTCTTCTTAATGTTATCCGTAAATTCGTATAGCTTTACTAGATACAGATAGCGCGCGAGTTGAATGCAGAGCTTAGGAATGCGGTAGTGCTGTGACCTAATTATAATTACAATACACTGCAGGCGCGTGAGGTGGGGCGTGCGGATAGCGGGGGGAGATGCTCCCGCTCTTTACCTCAGACCCCGACTGCATTCAACTCGCGCGCTATCTGTACCTACTCGTGCCTCTATCAAAGTACCTGTACCTCTTTACGTATTGATGTGGGTTTAACTCGGTATTACGATTCGTGTCATAATTCAAGGTTAAGGTAGTTTAATAATCCATATGACATGTCTGGAATATAAAATATTAATTATAATTTGCATATAGAACATAATATATTAAAATCCGCACAACATCCATCTGCCTTACCTTTTCCCAACTATGTTAAGGTCGGCTTCCATGCTAACCGGGTACAGTTGAATACCAGTATTTTCCATGGAGCGACTGCTTAACTGACCTCAACTACTGACCTGAACTCAGTTACTGGGTAGTTTGATACCCCTTGCTGGTAAAACTGGTTGTCAAAGATCTACGAATGACAGCTGGGACCAACAGGTTAACGTGCTTTATAAGGCATTAGTCATTAGTCATTAGTCATTTATTCATGAACAAATAAATTGTATCTGAATTTACACATAAAGTTACTAATTAATTAATTAAATTAAATGGAGGAGTAATGGATGATCGGCCATCATCTGACTGACCTCGGGAAGCGTTGCGTAACCTTAAAGACCTAGGATAGGTCTGGAAGGTTACGCAACGCTTGCCGAGGTGTGGCTGTTATTACTAAGCCACGAGCCCCCAAAATCCACACACCATAAAAGAGAAATATACATAATTTCCGTACCATTTCTCCCTTTCAAAAAAACTCCATCAAAATACTTTTTTCAACAAAATTAAACAAGGCAGCCACAGCGTATTAAGCTAACGTCTCTGTATAACCAAAAAGTTTATTTGTTTGTGAACTTAGCGCCTGATTTGCATACATAGCAACAAAACACGGCCGTCTCGTGTGGGAGTAGGCGGGAGTGTGAAAATGGGAAAGTTCCCTCTGTATAATGAAGATGAGGGAAGACGGGTAATCCGCCACATCGGTAGAAACTTGCTACAAACCGCAAGTCGAGCTTCTTCGAACTTGACTCGTGAGAGTTGCCTCTTATTTTTCAGGCGTGTGGAATGTGGATACGTGATATGTATTGTTATCTAATGTAGGGTGTAGGTCTGTTTCAAAACCTGTGGGTATATTTTGTAGTGCCATTTACAAATTGTGTCCTTTGATTTGATTACTGGAATACAACATCTTGAGCATCGCCTAATACCGCATAGGTTCATGTCAAGGTACAGTGGGCTGCATCAATTGGGTACCCCGGTTATTTTACAATTTTGCATGTTGATGGATGGAGAGGCAGAGGAAGGCCAAAGAAAAGATGGATGGATTGTGTGAGGAATGATATGAAAGAGAAGGGAGTGAATGATAGCGTGACGGTTGACAGGGGAGAATGGAAGAAGAAAATGTGTTGCGCTGACCCCACGTAACATGGGATAAGGGCAGGAAGGTGATGATGGTTGTATTAAAATTAGAATACACTGTACACTTGAAATGTCAACCTAACCTCATAGGTTTGCAACTTCTGTCAGCCCGCGGTCGCCATTGGACGATGGTATTTTACATAAAATATATTTATATCTCTATTGACTTCGAGTGTTTTTTCTTATGGACCTATGCGGTACCTCTATCATGCGATATTCAAGGGGTTGCACATGAAATTAAATATTTTTGTGAAAATCACCTGAAAGTAAGTTGCATCTTCAGATTAATATTTATCTGAGGAATAAAAATTACGATTGGAAGCTTTAGCTTTTGTATCTAAAGTAATATTATAAAAAGAAAAGCTTAGATTTTTTTATGTTTGTTTGTTAAGCTTTCATGGCTAAACGGCTGGACCGATTTTGATGAAATTTAGTATGGCCTTCCCCAGGGTTCAAAGTATTCTCATACTAAATGTCCTTACAATCCTAATATTAGGCTAACTTTTTATGGACATACCACGCGGGCGAAGCCGCGGGGGAAAGCTAATGCAAAATATATTAAGTCAAAATTTATTCTTTTGGGCGATTAAAAAATCAACCCTTAATCTTATTATTTCCGTGTGAACTAATTATACAAACTGAACTGTACGCTATGACGGAAGAAGTCGTAGAAAATTAACGTAATATAGCAAATCCTAAACGAGTGTATGTTCTGAAAACTTTAATGATAGTTATCTGGTTTTCAGTACAAATTAACTTATCAAAGAGTACAAAATGATTCAACTCGTTGCATTTCAAACAAAATTTTAGTTTCAATGTTTCCGTTGAACTATTAAAATGGTGTCATTAAATCAGAATGCAACATTTCCAAAACCACATTGTTAAACACGGGGTGTCGATTTAAACAACATGTTTAGAATAATAATTTATTTGTTTATCACTTAACTTATAATGCAGTGTTCTATCTAGCGATTAAGGTCCGAAGATCACAAAAAGTTTTGGTTACATTTTTTTTATTTGTTATAGAATATTTTTGGGCGTTTTAATAATTTGAGACACTTCATTGTGTTGCCCAGTATTAACGATGCTCAAGTTATTTTCCCCTACTGGTAAACGCTAAAATTACCTATGTCAAAAATTACCTTTTCTTGAGTTAGCCTGTACCAGCAGAGGGTTAGTTCACAAAATATCTATTATTTTAACAACAGATTGGTCAAATAATGCTGATTACAATAGATAATGTACGTAAGTATATTAAACAGTTAATGGACTTTACGTAATAATATTTTGTCCTATTTTTAAGGTACACACAGCAAAAGATATGGTATGCAGGTAAGATTTTTACATTATTTTTACGACGTAAAACGCTCTTACATTTGTATAGATAACAATATATGTATATTGATTTATTAAAACTGGAATGATTATTATCTTTTGCAAAGGCTTCATTGTAGTGGACGCTTAGAGTATGTTAACAACTTATTTTTTATACTTTATTATATCAATTTATATGTTGAAAGTTAGGGAGAAGTGTTTCGTATAATATAAATTATGGTAAAGCAATTTTTTCTTATAAGATAATAATTCATCGTTAAACTGGAATGGGATTACAATTGGCGGATACACTTTTTCTTGTCTTGTAACTGGTATTTTTCTTGCACGTTGGTTTAGCAAACTAACAACCAATTTATAAAACACCTGCATTTTGTTAAAACTTTTCATCAGCTTTGGTTGTGAATTGGTACGTAAAGTGGAGACTTAAAATAATGTTTTTTTAAAGATACGTTAAGATAATTACAGGTACCCTACGTATGCAATATGAGATCAGAAGGCCGGAAAATCTGTATGCCGTTGTTTGTTCCGTGAAGTCAGGGTAATTAATTGTTTCTTAAATTGACTACCAACTTAAATTGTCCGTATATTCAAAAATATACATAAGGTTCATAAGGTTCAATATTCAAAAGGTTCAGAGGATGTTAATTATTTTAAAATAAAAATGATTAGTGTTGAATTAATTATTCAAAGGATGTAGACAACAGTGATAATGTTGATGATATTTTTTTTAAATTAGAGAAATTAATTGTGAAGCAAATTGACTGCAACAATTTGTCCGTATATTCAAATCACAACTGTCATATTTGACAGTTGTATCAAATGGTTAAAGTTGCGCGTCCACCGCGAGTCGAAATCGGTCTGTCCGCGTCGTACGGATTTGTTGTTTTTTGTTTTATTTTATGGTACCGCGTGCACTGTATCGGCAAATTTGCGGCAGAGACTAGTATTTCTGCCGATGACGTCATCCGCAGTGAACACGACCAATGTTGCCAGGTACACGATTTAAGGCTCCCCAAAACGATCAATTGCAATTGTCAATATTTACATGATTGATGCACATTGACGCGCAAATTGAACTGAATAACAAACAAAAACATTTTTAATTAAAATTACTTTCAAACGAGTAGCTAAGGGCTGGTTTCTTGATCCGTAGTTAACTCAACCAATATGTAGTTAAAAATAGTAACGGTTCACATTTTGCCAAAATTTAACCATTAAGTAGTTACTATTTTTAACTATAGGTTGAGTTAGCTACGGATCAAGAAACCAGCCATAATAGTACACTTAAAAATATTGTATCGCTATTATTCCGCGACCTGTTGCAATGCAGACAGCTCTATAAATCTCTGTTAAAATAAAATAGCCCTAAGCCATGCATAATATTTATAATTTTACCCTAAGAAAGGGAGAAATCCCTAAAAGTGGAAACACTGGTTGATATTGCCGATGCAAAATCCAAATACAGTGGACGCACCCTGTCGGCATTTTGTTAATCCGGACACTCCGTATGGTGCGTACACTCCGATTCCGACCCAATACGCAATGGACGCACAACTTTAAGGCAAATTGACGTAAAGCTTAATTTGTAGAGTTTATCTCACTCCTAAATTCTGAATACTGAAACCTTTTCGATTGTTCTCTTTGGGAAATAATTTATCAGTCACTTCACACTTATTAAGCCATGTAGTCATAAAAATATCTGTGCGTAGTACTTAGATAAAAGTAAGTAAGTACCTATTTGAGCTTCACACAATTTTTGTTTCTTAATTCATTGGGTGATCAAAAATATACTACCCTATATTATTTGGGTAAATAACTTGCTTCCCCTAGTAATGCATCATGTATTTAATTAACTAAAAGTAATAATATATTCTGCTGAGAACGGTGACGCGTGGCGCCATCTGTCACAGGAGTTATTAACTACCGGTGCACTGTGATATATCGGACTAACATCCCCCAACATAAGTGAATCTTTATGTACCTATGTAATTGTTTAATGGCCATTACTGTACATCTTCAAGAGGGGTGTGTTGTGTAATACCAATTAACTAAGAGGTTTTCAAACGGAATTCTTACAAAAAGTTAAGTGACAAATGTCAAAATAAACTATGAAGAATTGGCTAAAGCTTAGACCACACTGCTCACTCACGATACAATAAATAAATAAAATAAAATACTTTATTGGCATAAAAAATGTGTACAAAGCCCTGACTCCTGCGCTAGGTAACAACACCTGTGTTACAGGAGCCAGTGTCTTCTCCCAACCAGTAGGGGCAGTAGGTTATGGATTATATGCAATTTATACATCGTTTGAATTTACTTTAATATGATAAACCAAAACAACCGGTCAAGTGCGTGTCGGATCACGCACATAAAGGGTTCCGTAGTTGGGATGAACTTATCCCAAGAACAAACTTAACATTGTAGTTGAAATACATGTTCTCCCATACATGCCAACTGTAAATGTAAGTTTGTACTCACAATATTGAGAGATTTACCATGTTATTTTGAGATCACAGACTTCTTATAGGTTTTCCTGTAATCTACGGGTAAAGAACTATTTTCTGTATTTTTTTTGAAAATTTTAGGCTCAGTAGTTTCGGAGATAAGGGGATGGAAAAAAAAAAAAAAAAGGGGGGTGGGATGGTAAATTTTCGTCTATTTCCTTAAATAACTTTAAAACAATTTATTTTAAAATTATAAAAAAAAAACATTTGATACCCTTTTATTAAGCCCTTTTATTTGATATGCCACACGGTACAGTTTGCAAAACTTTTTTTTTAATTTTCTTATTGGCCCCCCAAAAGTGACACCCATATTCAAAATTCATTTATTTACTTTACCCATACGCGTTTGGGTCACAGAAATCCATGTGTGTACCAAATTTCCACTTAACGGTACATTAGATTCGGAGCAAATTGGCTGTGACAGAAGGACAGACAGACAGGCAGACAGACAGACAGACAGACACACGAGTGATCCTATAAGGGTTCCGTTTTTTCCTTTTGAGGTTCGGAACCCTAATAATAATTAAATAGCAAAATAGTAATTACATTCATAATTCAAATAATGAATGAATTTATGATTAAAATAGTTATTAAATGCATGCTAAAAAAAGAGAAATAACAATTAATATTACTATAATATTGTCGTTCTACATTAATTTGTGTGTGTAAAGAGTGTGTGTTTGGTGTGTTGACGTGCGGAGTGTGGTGGTGAAGGTTATTGAGTAGGTGTGTTGGTGGGTGATATGTGATCTTGTTGAACTTAATCATTAAAATTCACCTACTATGTTCTATGTTAAGAGGCATACGTCCCATTTCCACGATGCAAGTTTCTTGCCTCCATAATTAAATAAGCAACAAATGACTCGCATCGTCTTAACACTATAATTTAGATGGTGCAACATTTATTGTTGCTTCTTCTTTAGGTAAAGTCAATATTTCAAAATGAAGTCGGAAATGAAATAAAGCAGACGGAATTTTTCATTGAAATTATCATGTAACTACAGTTTATGTGTGTTTGCATAATAAAAACACCAGAAAATCTGTTTGAATTAATTCTCAAAGAAGAAAAGATTAAACGAGAGGCGAAAAATTCAAAAGCAAACTGTAAGAGACAAAATAAAACCTACAACACATGGTAAAGGGATGATAATTTTAAATATTCAGAAAAGTATTGTCGCCGACATCCATTCAGAGTTGTATCCGCCACGGATTCGCATTTAAAGCCGCATTTACATTAATAAAAAATCCTGTCTGTCGGTGTGTGACAAACCTTTCATTTGCTCACTTTTTGGGATGAAAATCTTGTGAAAAATATACTTAAAATTACGGTGTGGCTTTAAGCTAACGCCTAGCCAAACGGTTAGTATAGGAAACGGTTAGCAGTTTGATCTAGGACAGTAGATAAATAGGACAAAATTGATGTACCTACATAAAATTGTGGTTTAATGAATCTAAAATAACAGAAAAGAATAATCTTGAAAGTTTTACGATTTCAAATATTATTGTGGCCGTTTTAGCCCCACTGATGTCTGAAATACACTGATTGATCTAGTTCAGACTTCAGACACAATATTTGAAATCTGATCATAGAATAAAGTATCATAAAGTGTATCACCGTATGTATTATTGCAAATTTTTGAACATAATAATATAAATTATTCTAATTTACTTCAAGAACTGACGATAAGGTCAATCACTGCCTTCGATGATACGCAACAGGACTAAATTTACACACATGATTTTATTATTTTCACAAATCAACGCAGGAGAATCGTGAGGATATTTGCAAATGAAATTCCGAGTTATATAACATTAAATGGTTAACATTTTCGAAAAGCTTGAATAGCTGAATAGTCATACTTAATAATATCTGAAAAGTAGACCTTTTTCTACACAAGTAGAGTACATTCTGACATCATATTACATACGTATCCGGCTAACGAGTAAAGCTTTTATAAATATTCGATTATAACGGATAATAATGTAATGTACGGATATCGCGTCAATAGAATATTAATTTCCATAGCTACGGAACTCTCTCATCAATATCAATTTCGTATCCACTTCAAAACGTTCAATTAATTATGTTTGAAGGCGCTAAAATCTTGCATCGCATAACTTACAATATACTGGAATGAATACCGAAGTATTGTTTGGTTAACATTGTAAACATCCATACATATGTAGTAATAACAGCTAATACATGTATTTCTCTACGTATAATCTAGTACTACAATAATTCCTAATGACAGAAAACAGTTTATTACATAAGATGAATGCACACAACATCTGTTGTTGCCAAACTCTTCTATTTCAAATTTGTTAATAATTTTGTGAACTTTATTGCTAAGCTTTTGTTCTGTTGTCGGGGGATTATGGATTGTTTTGTTTCTAGTTACGTTTTCATATTTGTATGCATTTGAATGTCTATCGGTTGTGTATGTCGCGGTGTCTCGTTCATCTTCGTCATCCGACCTGTCAGCGGAACCGAATTGATTGTCAGGCCCTTCTATCGGTGTTGAGTACTTCAACTCTTCTCTTTTGGAAGCAGGACTTGTGTTCTTCATTGTGGGCCCCGGGATTTCTGTGGACGAATTTACAAATGTAGTTGATGTGAATATTGTCTCAAATTACTGAACAGCTTAGGTACTTGGTATGTTAGGAATTTAATATACGTCGCCTCAGTTGTTTTAATTAAGCAAGCTGTATCGATGTACAGTAATTACAGTACTCTTGTTGTTTCAGCAGTCCAGTGCTAGTTAGTTGTTCGCTTTCTACTTTAGTGCAGAAATAGGTTAAAAATAAATGGTCTATTCAAGCTTTATTGTGTTTATCTATAAATGAGCAATGAACAAAGAAAAACTGTGTTTTCCTTCTATAATGTTTTGAACTGAAGTATGTTATTGCAAATAAGTTAACTGACTTTGTCCTCTCCTTTTTTCGGGTTCTTATAATATAAATAGGATTAATAAATAGGATCTGTTCGTTGTCCGTCCGTCTGTCTGTCTGTTAAGACCTTTTTTCTCAGGAAAGCGTGGAGGTATAACGTTGAAATTAATATCAAATATGTCTAACAGTCCCTTGAAGCTCTAAAAAATCAAGCTTCTAAGTTAACGAAACAAAAAAATATGGCCATTTAAGCGACATATTAATTTGATATTTGCAAATAAATCAAAACATAAAGGGTATTATTTCCCGTTGACCTACAATCATGAAATTTAGCAAAAAACAAGGTCTCACAGCACAAGTAAAGGAAAAGTCCGAAATTTTTTTTTTGATTATAAACTTACATTTGCAGTTGGGGAATTAACCGTGACGTATATAGATGTACGGGGAGAGAATTTTTTCTAAACTACAAAGTTACCGAAAATCGGTAATTTGTAATTTTGTCACATAAAAATTTTTTTTAGGATTGAAAATGAATGGAAAAAAAAGTTTAGGATTGAAAATGAATGAGCAGTTGAATATGGGAGAACATGTTTTTCAACTATAGTGTTAAGTTTGTTGTTGGGATAAATTCATTCCAACTACGGAAACCTTCATTGTGCGTGGTCCGACACGCACTTGGCCGGTTTTTTTTAAATTAATAATTCCGGAGTAGGATTTTAAGCCGGTGGGCTTGTCACACAAAGGTCGTATACCCACCAAAAACCCGTCGGCCGTGCTACCGGCATAGTGTGTAGGAACCTTAGGTGTCCATTTCCTTAACAATTAATTTTCTTGACTGTACTGTGTTTGGTGCAACATTTCCAATCTTTGTTTATTGCATTCGATAGTAGACAAATTAAGTCGACACGCCTTTAGCGCCATGCTACTCTCGAATGATAACAGCGTAACTCAATAATATCTCTTTTAAAGCAAATAAAGTAAGGTCATCTTACCATATAGCCTGATGACGCTATCAACTTCCCCCAGCGAGTTCTTGGCGACGCACCTGTACCCGCCAACGTCAGCAATCGTCAGGCGACGCACCGTCAGCGCCATGCGGCTCTCGAAAGAGCTGACAACGGTGTTCACCACCTCGTACTTACTTGATGATATCACCATCTCATCTGTATGAGAAGAAATAGGTGTAATTATTTCAGTCAGTCAAGATACTAACAGCGTTTTTGCACGGAGATTCGTCTGCGCTTTGAAAAATCGTAATATTGTGATCGTTCCAAAAGCAATCGAACAATTTTCTGTGTATTAAAATGAAAAACTCAAGTTCTGAAATAAATACCTACAAAATCTCTACGAAACGTACGAAACAAATGTCATCCCTATATAAAACAATGGTAATTACCACCATCTCTAACGGCCGCGAGGGCAGTAAGGGTGCGTTTCCACTGACGCGGAGCTGTGCGAAGTGTAGAGGACCGGACCGTGAATTGACCAATCACAGTGCTTAAAATCTCCACTCCGCGTCAGTGGAAACAGTGTAAGTGGAGTGGAGCGGAGCTGTGCGGACTTTCAAATAAAAGACATGTCGGATCGTCAGGATTTACTCAGCTATATTCAGACATCATGTGGGCAGAAGATGGGTTTCGTGCAATGAAAACACACTGGGGCGAAACACGTAGCTTAATAAAATCACAATCTAACACAATCACTCCAAATTAAAATTAACACAATCACTGAGCATAACGAATCGAATACAGTTCCGTGGCATAGTAACTCCGATGCGACTGATGATGACTGTCCCCCTCGCCATGAACTTAAACATCACGACTCTGTAGAAGCGTGCTATAGGTGTGGGTAGATCACGTGATTTCGCCAGAGTGGCCATTCGTTTCGTGTCCGTACTAATGACCAGATTCGACAAATATAACACGCGGCCCCGAGCCGGACGAACGGAGTCAAGCAGGGTGGTCCGACCAATCACAGTGCTCGAAATCTCCACGCCGCTCCGCTCCGCTTTAGTGGAAACACTTGCCACTTTTCATTGCTCTTCTCCGCTCTGCTCCGCCCAGCTCTGCGTCAGTGGAAACGCATCCTTAACCATGGTTTGAAACTAATTCAAAACTTTAAAAAGAAACCTTACCAGTAAGCCGTAAAGCTAATATAACGTTATAATTCACAGCAAAGTCTAAGAAACTTAGGGTAATAAACTGTTGAATGCAAAAAGAAAACAGATTCAAATAATACAATTTCACTATCTCAGAGCAAAGCAAAATAGTTTACTGTAAACTTTTTCATTCAGTTCAGCGTGAAGAACTCATAAAAAGAATTATTACGTCTTCAGTTTACTTGACTCTATTTCATGAATATTTTTCGCGAGTATAAGAAAGCCACACAGTTTTCACACGATAATCTATTACACCGTATTATACGCAACCGTAGCTTTGTTGAAATATGATACAACACTGAGATCCTAGTTATTATTCCAAAATACATTTTGAATTGTAAGACAAAATACGTGTGTTATTTCGTGAAAAATGCGGAATCCCCTTAGCTCGCGTACATTTATATTGAATCCAGCTGTGGCAAACTAAAGTGTTTACCAGATAAGGTAAACAATGTCCCAGTTGTCCCTCACAAAATTCCTTTGCAGGGGAAACGATATTTTTCAAGAAGCTCGAAATCGCCGACATTTCCTGGTAGACCCCTTTAGAGAGGTGGCCCAAACAATCCCTACATTGCGGTACGTAAGTATGTCGTTCGCCGCCTCAGAGCTGTGGTAAGCCTCTACCGCCTGTTGTCCGCGAATGATAAAGCGACTAGCTTTCTTTCTAAAACACTGTACCACCGCCCGTCCTGTTAAACACTCCTTTCAACCAGTCCGTTTTATTAGAACTAATAAAATATATCCGCACTATTTATACCGCCCAAAATGTTTACACAATATTTAAGATCATAATTTAGAAAGGCATTAATTTAAGCTTCGTCGCCCGCTGTGAACTTTCCAAGGAAACGATAACACCAGTAACGCCATTCTTAATCTTCATTCCGATCGAAACTTCGGTTTGTTTACTCTCCAATGTGCTTCGACTTTACGACGTGCGGCGGAGATGGCCTTCAGACGAAATTACTCGACAATCTCGAAGTCTACTCGTTTCATTATAACAAGAAATTTCATCTCAATTAATGTCTAAAATAACACTGTAACACTCTTAATTACGCTCGAGTGAGGCCTGCTTAATTAACACTTACATGTCAGCCACCCTAACATAGATTGATGACAAACGAAAATGACGATCCTGTAGTGTTACCCTTTGGGGCTGGTTTTGGAAGCGGGTTGGAGCAAAAGCGCCAGTCATTGGGCTCAAGTTAGCGGCCTAACAAAGGGCTGTGTACGCCGGCCGACAATGCCCCCATGGATCATAACGCAGACGTAAAACAACTTGTGACCTTAATGCGTTTTAATAATTAGCCCTCGACGCTTTATAAATTGTCGACTGCCTCTGCAGAATAAATATACTGAGTTTATTTTGGCAAACAAGCTTGTATTTTCATAGCAAGATTTATTTTCAAACCGCAATTTTGTGAATATTTCTATTAAACGTAAACGTATTTTGTAAAGAGAACGCGAACTGCTCTTTACTTGTGTTCTCTTCAGAAGACGCAAATTAACTGAACAAGTCTTTGAAACCCGTTACAGCCTTGAAAGTTAGCATCATGCTTTTGACTGGTTTCCTTTGTGTCAGTCACTCGGCGTTCTCGTACACACAACGTGAGCTACCCCCTACCCTTCTACCTCACCTCGCAACATTATAAAACAAATGCATATCCACTGTTTGTTTTACACTAGTTAAGTATAAAGTATGCATTATGTTCTCCAACTTCACAGCTAGATAATATTGAGTTGTGTGAATGGCAACAGAATGGTATCGAGCATTCGACAGAAGTTATTATGACTGTTACGGTCTCCCCTGAGGTTCTCAGAGAGCTGTACGAAGCCTCGTAATGGACTAAGCGAACAAAGCACTTGTGTGCTAAAGGCGACCACAAACCATGCTTGGTAATGAAATTATGTGTAACATAGGGGCTACTTATTACTGAGATACGGCTAGCGAGTAAATGGGTGAACTCAGATCTATCGCCAAACTAGATTTAGCTTCTGTGTTAAAGCTTGATGTTTGTAATGGTAGCTCGAAGATTTAAAGCTGTGCTTCTTTAGCATATTAAACTTACAGTAGAACTAAAATCTGGGAAGAATCAAGAGTGACTTTTTTAATTTCATAAGTAATAACTTTGTAAGTTAACTTTGAATACGCAGTGGGCAAACCTGACGGACGATGTTCGTGCATAGCGAAATTTTGATAACCAAATAATGCTGAGGAGTATTACCACACTTTGCAGAAGGATGACGGCTAAGAGAAAAATATAATCAGCCACATTTTTGCTTCAGAATGATCTGAACATACCATCAAACTGAACAACTTTCTCCATGGGACCAACATCGTAATCGCAAAAAATAATCAGTCGTCCCATAAATTTGGGTCGAGTATACATTGTAGTTTTGATGTTGTTTGATGGTCTATACCACACCCTTAAGAGGAAATGCGGGTGCTCTTTTCTCCATACAAACGCTCTCGCCTGTTTTCTTTCTGGTTAATGAACATAAAGCAATGATTTTTGACAGAAATATAAATATTAGCTACTTGTATGCCCCAGGTTTTCCTTTTTGATGATACATTATTTTTATGATTGATTATAATACATTATTTAAGAACTAGAACCCTCAAAAAATGCTCAAAATTGCCTATTCAGACCGCTGTCAACAGAGGCCAAATATTGTACAAATTTCACAACTATTAACGAAAAAAGAAAAACATAGGGGCATAGTATATATCCTTCTTATTCAGTTTATGAAATATCTTTTAAATTGGTCCAATATTGGAGGAGGAAATAGGCGCGAGCCAAACCTCGAAATGTGACTTTTGACATAGGCTATTGAGTCCGATCTGCAGTTGTCCTTATCGCACGAATTTGAGGGCAGAGCGCTCGCAGAGCGACAGCAATAGTTTCTTCAAATACCTAATTTTCAAAAGACTGGCCGGCCGCATTTCCTCTTAAGTAAAATCACACCTTTCTGATACAACCTGTATTATCTCAATATATCTGTATTCATATAATGTAACATTCATAAAAGCTAATCATAACACAGATGATTTATCACGTTCACATTTGTCTGTGACTGAAATAGAAGGTCTCGTGTTACTAGTGTAACTTAATTAATATAGTTAGGTACTCGCTAATGTACTTGTTGTACTTCTAAATTAGTATTATGTAACTCTTTGCATATGTTGGTGAAACGGCTTAATGGAATGAATGTGCCTTTATGAAACACCAACTGATATTAATATTGCAGCTTTTGAATTAGTCTGGTTAAAAGTTAAAGTTATCGAGTGTGTTAGTTGCAAGTCAGAGCTGGTAGTGAAAATTAATTGTTGTGTAAAGTCAAAATTTTCATATGACCTTGATTATGCGTATTAGAAGTTACAAAGATCTTTGTGTTCGTTCAAAGATCTATAAAGATTTATCTTAATAAAAACTATTAAAAGTGACTCCATAAAAAAGCAGTGAAGTTAAAACACTCCCGCGCTAGTAAGAAATTATATCCAAGATTCATCAAAATTTCATAAACAGTAAAAATCCGCGAACATAAAAAAGAAACTTCTCCCTTTATTACGTCATACATTCCCGCTGCGGATGAGAGCCAAGCATAATGTGGAACTTAAAATTTCCAGAAGCTCAAAACCCAGTCCCATTGAAAATTAACCCGTAAATTTCGCGCGACAAGTGCCGAATGGGGAACTTTGCGAAACCGCCGACGGCTCTGGGCGGGGGCGGGAACGAATGAACGAACGAACGGAACGAAGTAACAGCCACGAGTTCCATCTAGCTCATTACTCCACTGTGTGAATGGAAACTGATTTTGATACCTCATATTTGTGGGAAATCTGGGGTGTATAGTTAACTATGGTGTTGCGCTGCGGCGGTTAGAGTGTAAGTAGTTCGATAGTTGTCGTTAGACCTATATTTAGTTTAAATAAATAATTTATGGGAATTTAATTTAATGTTTCTTTGTCTTCACTACATCACGATATCCCATCCTACTAGTCTTCAACTGAGCTAGCCCAAAATCACACGGAAAATACATTACCTACCTATGACAAGAATGTCAGAAATCTATTAGAGATGATAAAGGAATTTTCCTACGGCACTGTTTTGTCGTGTTCACAACTGCCAATAACATGTTGCACAATCTTTTGCAAAGTCAGGATCACTGTTCACAAGTCACTAATTCCCAATGTACAGAATTATAAAAACAATTGCAATGTCTGTTTCCAAGCTAGATAAATAAACAGCGCAACATTTATTTGCCTGACGTGCAATCATTCTTCTTGAATATCATAATAATATGATTCTGTACTTTCACATTACACCTTTCCTTATTATCAAACGGAATTGCGGAGAAGAATTTATTGTTTTACTACGTACCTAAGTTACTTTGGTTTATTTTACGCCCGGATAAGTGTTAATGGATTTTTCACAGTGGATATCATGTGGGCTTTTATTATGATACCGGGTGGTAATGTTTTCTACTTTTCAATGTGGAACACATTCGGGTTATACGGCTGTGTTACGAGCTCTCGGTTGCGTGACGGAGCCGATTATTGAACCAGGATCTTTGTCATTTTAGTATGGGAAACGCGATTCAAATTATGCTATCGACTCGTTTATAAAGCGATATGTCATAGTATATTTGGGGGGTTGCGGGACTAGCAGATGACGTCACGTAATCTCCACATTTCTTATGTCATCATTCTGCGTGTTGCGTGTGTTATCGTGTCGACTTGTAGGTTGCATAACAAGGATCAATGCCAGATGGTTTTAGCAGGGTCGACTGATACTGATGTGGATTTGTACTAGTGTAGATACGTTGTTATTTACATTATGTAAGCTGGAACTTTACCATTTGATTCACAAAAACAATTGCTTGTTGTCTCTAGGAAATCAGTTAGGTACGTTACTACTTGGAAATTCTATACAGGTAATACGTTATTGGAAACCGTCTAAGAAGCTCTTCTCTCGTATTCTCTCTCATACATGCAGGGAGTGATAAATTGTGAGAACGTTAAAAGGAAACGCAGTTACGTGGCAGTTGGCGTTTTTTAATTTTAGAAAAAATATATTGTACAGTGTGTTTGGAGAACTGCTACCGATACTTAATGACTTAATTTTTATTGGCAAATGCACTTTTGTAAATAAGCCCAACCCAACACCCCGCGAATGGATGCCATCTTATTTTTTTGATAGGTGTAATAGGGTATGTTCAATAAAATACTAATATCTTTGAATCTAAAAGACCTACAGGCGCGAAAACTTACTTGATTGCAAAAGTTAATGTTGAGGCTATCGAATAATTAAATAAATTTTCCTAAAAATAAGCAAAAAAAATAGCCAAAAAAATATGAAATTACGAAATTTTGCACAAAAATTACTTATTTTTTACATTTTCTACTCTAGTGCCTATAACTCATAAAAAACATGAGCAACAGCTTATGTTTTTTATTTTATCAAAAGTATTTGAATCAACCTACAAAATGATGGCAAAATATTAACTCTAGGCCAATTATTTTAAGAGTTATGCGCAACAGCAAATAAAAAAAAGGTAACAACATAAAAAAAATTGAATTGTTTTATTTAAAATAATTTATAAACATTGTACACTGCTGGATATGATATTTTATTAAAATTAATCTTGGCTAAATAACCTCACGAGAAAACAGACATTCCTACACTTCAGAAATTCTTATATGAATTTCGATATAACTCGTAAATAAAACTCCTCGCCCGCATCAACACTAACTGATAAAGAGCATTCGAATGACAACTCCTAATATCAGTAGCACATAAAAAGATTTATGCAAAAATTCGGCGTCTGTTAGGAATTTTATATGAAATTCAGGAGAATCCTGCAGAGATGGAGTCCTTCCACACCTCATACATGGCAATATGAATAAAATATGGATTCATCAGTTGAATAAACGAACATTTCGTGCTCGAATAACGTTGTTCGCACGGAGTGTGTAATGATCACTTGAGTCCCGTCAAATATCCCATGTTTGAGGGCACATCTTTGAATCATTGTCAATCTGGGTGAGATTTTTAAGGTGATTGCTTCTTTTTTCGTGTTTTGATAGCGTTTTTGTGAGGTTGTATAATATCGTTATACATTAGGGGTTTGTTACAGTTAATGGTATTTGTGTTATGGTTTATAAAGACGAATAAGTGTATGAAGTAAATCAACATTATTTGTTACTGAAAATTAAGCTTAGTGTAATGCTGTCATCATATCAAAACTCATTTCGGAAATAGTTCTCGCGTTTACTATCTTCATTTCAAAAGAGAGACACATTATGTAGAAAACCAATGTTTTTCTGTGAGCTAGATTATTAACAGCTGTTGATGGCAATGATGTGTAATTAAAAATACTTCAGTTTTTGTTTCCGTCCAAAACTATCTATACTTTCTACATGTGATATAATCGCGCGTGACACAAAAGCACCGCTCGTCGCGTATCACGTGTCGCGCCTGTTTGTAGGAGCCTTTATATTATGTACTAGTGACACGGCCGTCCCTGTTTTGAAAAAACATTGAGTTCTTTATAATTCATGTATTAAACTCATAAAACTTGCGAAATAAATTGTCTAAATGATAAAACAAAAATACGTGGCGTAGATAAGAAGAACAACAAACAACTTTAATTTATGATAATACTAACCGTTGTCTGCGACTTCGCCCGCGTGGATGTCGGAAATTATCACACGGTAACCTACTACCGAGATAAAAAGTATCCTATGTGTTAATCCAGGTTATAAACTATCTGTTTGTCAAATTTCATACAAATCCGTTTAGCCGTTTTTGCGTGATTGAGTAACAAACATCCAAACATCTTCACAAACTTTAACATTTAGGATGTAGGTATTAGGTTTCAATATTTCCCTTCCAATATTCTAATACGTATTTGTATACCCGCATATAAACAGTATTTGTAGCAATGTAGTTATGCTAGTAAGTCGTTGGTCGGCTTGCCCGCTTAAGCAGAAACTTACCGAATCAAAAGCTTGACTGGAGTTGGTGGAATGTTTGCGCTGCCAGTTAACTCGGTGTGCTGCCTTCAGACTTATGCTAAGATAACTGCTACAAAATGTAGGTACGAGTATACAGGGCACTCCACGGATATGCCACATGGAGGAAAAGTACCTTGAATATTGTATATGGAACATTTTACTGAAAGAAGATATTATTTGAATTAAAAAAACAATTTAAACTGCATTCATAGATATTTAAATAATTACATGGTTGAACCGGAAATCGAACCCGTTACATGAGAAAAATAATCACCCGTTAGCTTTATCGGTATGTGTGATTACTGGACCAATTTACGTGATTCTTTTTACATTTCTTCCATGCGGTGGTTCCATAAAGACAGATAGAGTGGTGTATGAGTTTGCTTCAATTATTATGGTTTTAATCACACAGTAAGTGGACTAGTGGTGCAGGATTTTTGTGGGGTATTGCCACAGCTAAAAAGAGAGAAATAAAAAGCTATTTACAAATAAAAACGACCGAATTTTAAAGTCGGTTTTTTCAGGTAAGGTATCCATCAGCTTTTTAACCGACTTCTAAAAAAGGAGGAGGTTCTCAATTCGGATGTTTGTATTTTTTTTTTTTATGTTTGTTCGCGCATAACTCCGTTGCTTGCCAACCGATTTGAAAAATTATTTTTTTGTTGGAAAGGGTACTTCCCAAATGGTCCCATTTTTGTCAAAATCCAGTTCTGATGATGGGATCCTGGAGAAATCGAAGGAACTCTTCAAATATTATAGGCACACCTATAGCCATTTGAGTATTTTTTATAGTAGCTCGCGCATTTGCTCTCGGAAAGCACCACTTGGTGAAGTGGAACTGATGATGAAGACCACAGATGGCTACCGGAACTACTCAATGATAAATATTTCACGGGTTGCGATTCGATTACTTTAATATGGTTGCTAAGCAATTTCCGCTCGTCACACAATGCGTGTGGTGAGTGCTTGTTGAGGAGTTCTCCTGGTTCTTACCAGCAGAACTCCTCAACAAATAACGTCCCAGCATCGGGAAAAGCAATATTTTGTAACATGTAATGAGCAATTGACATTACACTATTGTAACTTATACAAATTATAAACAGACCCACTAAAAAGCGAGAAATAAAAACTTTTTAACAAAAACAAAAACCGACTTCCAAAAATCACTACAAAGTGAAAAATAACTTTGATTTCGGAAGTCGGTGGCAAAAAAAAAAGAAAGTAAATAAAAAACGAAAGACACCGACTTCCGAAATCAAAGTTATTTTTCACTTTGTAGTGATTTTTGGAAGTCGGTTTTTTTTTTACTAGTTAAATTCAAAGAAGTGTTGGGTGGTGGATATTTTTACATTTTATCAGAAAACATTTGGCTCTTCAGTTTTTCCATAATTTGTTGATTTATTTAAAATACAAATTGATTGTATACATCTCTTACATTACATTTCATTTACTGTGAACACAGCGAGCAAAATAAATTGGGACCTTTTTCGTAACCATCTAATAAATTGAATCCACACTTGCTGTAATAGTATAAACTATTACAGCAAGTGTGGATTCAATTTTTGGATATAAGTATGTTAATTAATACCCTGACCGAAGGAAAACGGAAAATTCCGGAAAGACTTCTACTTTTTATATATTTTTCTGTAATTCTATAATCCTTAGTAATTTCATTGCAAAATAGCATTCGAAATTCCAGCGCATTGTTGCGCTCTCTTTTTTTGCATGTGGAAGTAATTGACTCTGTCACTTTCTTATTCCCACCCAGTTCGCTTTTTACATATCACCTTAAGTAAACCAGCATAATGCTCACATATCAACAAGTAAACACCGTATTATCCAACTGCTAGCAAGAGCTTTCTCATAAACTCCACTACGCTGAACACAGAACAGTCTTCAAGACAATCTCATAACCTCCACGCAGTCTTTTACGACATATTTCTAATAGTTATTTTTAAAACACTGAACTACATAAAAGCTAATGGCAGCGTTGGCAATATCGTACATCCTTAAGTGATAAATTATAAAGGCATTGTTGGACGTTCACGGAGAGAGTCGTAAATGGTCGTGTCCAGTCGTTCGGCACTAACGAGCATTGTCTTATTTTACCACAATAGGTCACTTTTCTTAAGACTTAAACCCGACGCACTCGTAAATTAAAACTTAATATCTCATTACTTGCAAGCGTTACCCCGCCCCGGTTTGGCTCGAGCCAAAAAACTTCAATTACAAGCAGACTTTCTTCATTTCACGTTGGATTTTTTGGCTTTAAATTTTTTGGCGGTCTCGTAGTGTATCAGTGTCCTTGCATTTTTTCGTTTGATGGTCATTCTCGTTCTCCCATTTCATTGTTTTTCTTTTCTGCGTGTCTATTTACTGAAGCGGTAATTTTTAATTGCACGTACTTAAATGTTTTTTCCTTATTTTACTGTGTGAAAATCGAGATGATCGTTTTCAGGTGGAAAAGTAACAGTTATGGATATTAAACATTTATCCTTCGCTTCAATGTCGCTCGAGGAAAACCTATCTTCATTTTTAATTCAAACAAAATAAAAGTGACATAAATAGCTTCCCAACCCAAGCATAACAACCCAATTAACTTTACTAAATGACCATTATTACCTGTAACTAACTACCCACTTTTTCACAAAAAGTACAAAAGCAGACCACTCAGCGGAGTTACTATCAAAATAAATCTCGGTCGTAATTAGCAACATTTCCTAAGTGATGTCGTGCTAAATTACTTGTGCAATTGCGATTAAACTCAGCGTTTTAGAGGTCACTTGCGTGCCGTTGCCATAGTAACCGAGGATCGTGGTCCCAGAGGAACACTAAAGTAAGCTTGACACGACAACAGCGTCTTAGTAACACAACACAATCTGTGTGTTATTTAACAGCTTTAGATAGGTTCAGTTTGTAAATAAACATTTTTTTTGTTGTTATTTTTTTTGACGTCGGTTTCCCATGGGTTAGGTAAAGTCTGTAAACGTAAAACGGTAGGTATAATGTTGGTATTACGGTAACATTTTCTTTGCTATCTCCTTACGACCTTACATTGTTGATTCGAAGTTACAAAATAATGAATCATGAAAGACTCAGTAGTACCTAATCAAAACCTGCTTATATTTTCAGAGCCCAGTAACTTTATGAGGCATTTTGTGTACCTAACGCTTCTATTAAACACGTTAGCCCACAACTGCTACAAACAAATAGAAGAGGCGTAGGCTAGTTATTCAAAGCGTAGCGTTACGTTAGTACTATTATTTATTCTGTAGTAGCTTCGAGGACCCATGCTACGCTCTAGCGAACACGAATCACGAGTCATTTACTACATAAAGATTTTGAAAATTCATTAATTAATTTATTTATTCACTGACAGGCAACACACAGCCTAAACCACTGGGTTTAGAAGCTTGACATTTTGCACAAGAATCCAGCAAGGAGTAGGTACTACAAAAGGATTTTTGAAAATTTATACCCTAAAGGAGTTAACCCCTCAAGTGTCTGAGTTTGGCTGATTTTAGACCCAAAACCCCAGCGAGTGGGGAGGGTTGGGGGTTAGTTGCGAACCCCATAGGTTCACAACTACTGATAATGATATGTTTTCCATCGGATGATATTTTTTTACGTTTATATATACGTGATCTAAGCTTATATACCTATTATGTAAAGTTTTGTCCTTTTGCACACTTGGGGTGCATTTGACACGCGGGGGGGAGGGGAGGTTAGCTGCGAACTCCATAAGTTCAGAACTAATGATTTGATTGGTTTTCCATCGGATGATGTTTTTTTACATTTATATATATGTGATATAAGCTTATGTACCGAACAAAAAAAGGGTTTTTCTTATGCACACATGGGGTGCATTCGACACTTGAGGGGTTAAATAGCGGATGAACGTTTGTATGGGAAATTCGTAATTTTTTTTAATGGAAAATCTTTTCGGGCATAATATGACTTGTTTTACAATAAGTTACTTATGTAGTTACATATTTTATTGTATCAAAATTAGTACCTAAGCTATTTTCTAGACCCTAATGAAATTGTTGTTAAGGCTCAAAATTAATCATGTCCACAAGCTCTAAACAAAGCAACACTAACAGGCACGTGTGCATTTGAAAAATTTAGCTCTGCATTTCTGTATTTATTACGTTACAAATGCACAGTGGAAAACTGTAGAGTTGACATGTGGAAATAAATAATCAGATCCTACTACAAAAGGATGATGCAATTTGGTAAAACAAGAAAGCATTTTGAAAGTTTGAATTTGTGAAAAAAGTAGCGATATTAAAGAAAAATATAAATTCAAATTATATTAAGCCACCATGGCGAATATTATCATATTTAAATTAATATAATTTCAACATTTAACCGTTTTTAAAAGTCAAATGAAACATTTCAAAAACAAAGTTAAGAAAATCTCGTCTAATTATTTGAATTACACTGTAACAGTTTCAGTTATATAACATAGTTAAAACCTTTCGTAAATTAAATAAAACTGGTGAAACAGTGAAAGTCAAAGTAAATTTTCATTACTGTGGTTTTGAAGCTTCAATCTTGCGAAGTTCGCAAAAAATATTAACAGGTACGCAAATGGTTAAATGGACTATAAAGATGAAATAATTTGCTTGATAAAATTACTTTAAGAGATAAGAGGGTATTTGAAGAAATACTTACTTGAATCTCTGACCCAGTAGTTGATAGACTTGGGCGAAGACTCGACGTAACACTCTATAGTGACGTCAGTGCCCAGCGGAGCACCCACCAGCTGATTGGGTACTTGAATCACCGGGTGAACTAGACAAAAAATCCAGCATAAAACCTTAGATACTAATTAACATTAATTTACAATCCACAATACGTTGCACAATGCAGAGAGCAAATTTCAGGAGACAATTTTTATGAAAAGTATCCTACTAATAATATTAAAGTTAAATCTTGCATAAAAGCGAAATGTCCGCTCGACTTGACGCGAAGACACAAACAGTCCTTACAGCCAGAAAATAATTAAAAGCTACTACTCGCTGACATTACATAACACCATTAATAAAAAGAAACCTCTGAAAGTTGCCGAGATAAACAACAATTACTACGAATTTGGGAAAGACCTATTTCGTCCTTAGAATGAGGCTGGTCCTAAAACATTTTTTGGGGAAAAATATGCGACTCCTAGGAAACCTAATTGCTACTTCGGTCTTGTTATGTTTTTTTTTTTCAAGGATACATGGATTTACTGGAGCCTCCTGGAGGCCATTATTATTGTTTGTAGGATGTAGTTAAGGCTGGATCAAATAATATACGTCCTCATTTACAAACGTTGCGTAAGGGGACTACAGGATCTAAAGCGCGGTCACTGTTAGTCTGCATAGAAAAAAAAACTATGCAGACTAACAGTGACTCGCGCACCGAGGGTTCCGTTCCGAATTCTGAAGAAGTGTGTTATTTAGAGACATCGTTTTATTTTTACTGTAATATTTACATAAACTTCTATCACATACAATATAACATTTTTCGCTTTGCAAACTTCGGAGTTAAGGGGGAGAACTATGCGGCCTAAAAAAAGAAAAAAATGTTTGAGAATAGGCAAACAGCGCTCTTTCATATGATACCCAACATGCCCTAGTATTTCTACTTTCAATTTTTAAATATAAAATATTTTTATTTCTTTCTTATTTGCAAAAAAGTCGCGTAAACGTCATCTAAAACTGTTCCAAATTTCAAGTTGATAGCATTAGTAGTTCTTGAGAGCTGCGACAGACAGACAGACTGAGTCACACCATAAGGGTTCCTTTTTTACCGTTTTGGTACGGAACCCTAAAAAGAGAGACAGACAGACTAAGTCATACCATAAGGGTTCCTTTTTTACCGTTTTGGTACGGAAGCCTAAAAAGAGGACCGCGATGACACAAACAATTATCTATTTACAAAAAAACTATTGATTGGACTAAAAAATCAAAACACTATTACGTTAATATGTTGCTTGTAGAAAGAATCAGAATGATTAAGTACATGCATGGTTTTTAATCGTTAAAAGAATTTTAGAGGTAATTTCGTAATTTTTTTTCTATCGTATCAAATTAGTTGTATTATGTTTTCAACACACTAACCAGCATATCTCCTGAAGAAAATCATATTATAATATATTTTTCTGATTATGTTTACTGCAGTAGATCATATAGTTTTAGGCATTATAAAACTTAAAATACCTTTAAAAGACATTAAAACTCGAAAGTACGCTAAACAGACGATAATCATTACTGCTTTTATAAATAAGGGGATAGAGTTTACTTTTTAGCCACTGAAAAAAATTAGTCCACACACAGTATCTACTGTTTTAAGAATTCGTTAAAAGAATCATAATTAGGTTCAATCATCATCATCTGCCTAGCCTTTTCCCAATTATGTTGGGGATGGATTCCAGTCTAACCGGGTACAGCTGAATACCAGTATTTTACATGGAGCGACTGCCTATCTGATCTCCACCAACTAGCCAAACTAACCAACTAGCAACACTAGCTAGCCCGCTAGCTACAGTTATTGGGCAACACGATACCCCTTGGTAAGACTGATTGTCGCTGGTTGGAATAACTCCCGAAGGCCGCCATGGCTCACGTACCTTTTTTTTTTTTTAACCTACAATGGTCCACATGAAGGACTAAGTGCGGAAACCAAATCCTTAACATAGAACATAGACTGATTGTCAGGCGACTGTCAAAGATCCAAGAATGACAGCGGGGACCAAAGCATTAACGTGCTTTCCGAGGCACGGGGTGGTCTGTATGTAAAGATGGCCACCCATCCACGGACCGACCGCGTCAAGCGTAGCTTAAGCTGATCGATCGACCCGTGCGGCTGTTATTACTTAGCCACGAGCCACTCACTTAAATCATATTTTTAAGTGGATATATCGATAAATTTTGTGTTTATAAAATTCCTATAAAACCAAATGTATATGTTACATCATTTGGATTTTCCATAATTATGTGTTATTTGACTATATTGTCTACTGCTGTATTAAAACCGAAACATGATTATCTACTTGAATTTGTGCTATAGAAAAAAAATCCAAAGTCTCTTTTCTGTTTTATACAATTATACCTAAACATTTACTTACTGTGCAGTAAAATTTACTATGCTAAAAATTTAGAATTTTGTCATAAATCTACATTTAAACGAAGTGCGTTTAGTTCCGGTGCGCGTGAGAGTCTTCTATCCCGCGCGTCAAACTAGATAGTCATAACGCCATTTCACTTACACACCGAACTAAACCGCGCTTCGATGTATCCTCTTAAAAGTAATAATAACTTTAATCTAGAAAACGTAAGTATATAAAACCTACTTACAATGTACTTTGATAGTGATCCTCTTGCTTACTGAGGGCGGAACTCCGTTGCTCGCGATGCACAGATATGCACCCATATCCGAACGAGATATTTTCGTTAGTGTCAACACCTCCTTTTCGTATGACGCAACTACATGGAAAATATAATCTAAATAAATAACTGAACTCTCGAAGATTTGGTGAATGGAATAAATGAAATATTCATATTATATTACTGGGTTATGTAAGCCCTTTACGCGGAAATGTCAAGAGATAGTATATAACATTTTGATGAATGTCACGCATTTTTGAACTGTGATATTTTTTGTCGTTGTAAAAAAAAATGTATGGGAAAATAGATTCTTTTCTCTTGAGACAGTACAGAGCGTCACAAACATAACAGATAACATAGCTTAATGGTGCAACCATATGTTATGGTCAGTGAAGTTAATTGCTAAGCAAATTGACACTCTACATGAATAGGGATGTTTCCTGGGTCAAAAAAAAGAAATTCTATTTAGTCCGTCAGTCAGATAATAAAAAAATATTAGACACGTAGTTATTTTTTGCTTCATCGTATTAATAAAAAATTACTTATCTCTAACGCATTAAAGTTGAGTGGGGCCTCGCTACGTCACAACTATAACAAACTACGTATAAAATCTAGCAAGGAGTGACGTCATGCCACATTTTAACTCAATGTATCGCCGTAATCTTTTGATAACGTAAAACAAGAAAAAATATGTGTCCAATATTTTTTAATAATATACATGACAGATAAGTAAAACATTTGTAGTCATCATCCCTATTTGATTATTTTCATACTACAATCAAAAAAAGACAATTGTGACATCTTATACAGAGAATTTAAGTTGGTAATTTGATTAACAGTGTACTGTTAACTGCACACACAACTCGTTGATTTTAGAAGTAAAACCAGTGAACCAAAGAACTCTAGGTACTACCCAATTAATAGTCTCCAAGTATACCTCACATACCTTTAGTTTTGCCAACAATAGGATCCCTGATAACAATATCAGTGCCATCTTCTCTCCTCCAAAGAACACGTGGCTCTGGCATACCACGCGCGCGGCAAGCAACTTTGGCAGTACCACCTTCTGGCACCATTATATCTCCAGAAGTTTCTTCTGGTATAAAATCTGGTGGTATCACCACTTCTAGGTAACCCATCTGGTAAAAAATATACAAGTTAACAATGAAATTATTTAGAGCAAAATATTGTGATTGTGTTAATAATGCTCGTCAATGTAAGAATTGGTAACATCCTTGTTTCGATCACAGAAGACATTTACGAGTATTACGAGTATCAACACCAAAATACTAACGTTAATAGAGTTTTAAGTCTAAAAAACAACAATACAAAAAGGTGTAAAAATATAAAAAGGTGAATAATAACAATAATTAATTAACTTCACCAAGCCTACAAAACAATGTGAAACAATTATCGAAAGTAGGTACATAGCGTCAAGTGACGTCATGCAGCGTCAACGTCGGAGTCGAAACCTCGAGCGCTGTCGCCGCTGGCGATTTATGTCGTTATCAGCTCCGGGTATAAATTACAGCGCAGCGCAATAATTTAGGTGCACCATGCACGAATCATTACCCGCTGCGTCCCTCGCCTCGCCGTCTGCGTAGCTTAATTCACTTTATCTCCCCAATGTTTATTTTAACTGCAATTTAATTATCTCTGATATGCTGCGCCAATTTATTCCTTACAGGGTACCATTACACTTTTATATAAATGACACGATAAGATATCAACTAGAATAGCTTCAATCTATATGGTCACGATTCGATTCAGTCAGTTGAGCTGGTATATTAAAATTAATGTTGTGTTGAAAAAATGGCACACGAAGAAAAAATCGAAATTGATGGATTTTATTGCCCCGAAGTAAACAGTCGATGGAATACTTACGGTAATTACAGACTTATCATATGGGCGTGGATGATGAACGAAATCACAGTAATGTTCTCTCCTACCGAGATATCACATAATGGATTTTATGCACATGCAGCTCTGCAAACATTGGCAGTAATCTTGGTCGGAATGCCACTAGCGTATTCAGAGATATGTCTGGCTCAGTACACGAATTGCAATATATTTACCATGTGGAATTTCTTCCCTCTGTTTCGGAATGTTGGATATGGCACATTATTTTTGATTTTCTTGAAATCATTATATTTGTTAGTGTTAACTTCCTGGTATTTGGTGTATACATTTTATGCGACCTGGGACATCCCGCCCTGGCTCAGTTGTGATGAATACGGTGATAACAAATGTATGGTGAAAAAAGTGAATGTTTCAATTTACCAACATTGTCTAGAAGCTCAAGATTTATTTGAAGAAGATTGCGGCATGAAAACTGCAAGCTACTGTTTTTTTGACCGTGAAATAGGCGGAAACTGTACTGCAAAAATCGTATTAAAATGCCTTATTCCATGGAAAACTATCGTAGCGGTCATTATAATATGCGCATCTGTTTACATTTTATCAATTAAGCAAGAAAGAATGCTTCAAGTAGCAGTCAAACTAGCAGCAATTTATGTCAGTGGTGTCATCCTGGTTTTGTTTTGTGTGGCGCTGTCGACCAGTGGTACTTGGTACGCTACAAAGATTACTATAAATTGGACAAACTATACATTTCTCAATTGTTACAGCACAATCAGCAGAGGGTTTCTGTCGGTCGGCACTGGGTACGGTATATTAATTTTCTTAACTCGTGACGTATCATTTCGGGGTCCTGCCACAATGACTGCTATAACTACGCCATTATTTGCTCTATTTGTATCGTTCATGTTCGCACTTATTGCATTTAGTGGAATTAAAACTATGTCCTACTACCACGGTGAAGAAGAAAACGTTATAGAAGTCGGCGAAAGCATATTTTTTCCAATGTTTGGTTCAATGTCCGAAATCATGAGTTACTTTGATACATTGCAGATTTGGGGATTTTTTTGGTTTTCCGTCGTATTCTGTAGTTTATATATAAATTTTTGGATTTTGTATTTGTTTCTAAAAGAATTATTGCTTCACATGGATTTCGCAAAAGAGTACACAAAACTATCTTGTATTTTCATGTTAATATTTTTAATACTTTGTACTCTTCCATTTTTATGTTCCGACTTGACAGGTACACTTACAGATGCAACAGAAATTATTCAATCATTTAATAGTTTATTACTTTCAGTTTCATTATATTGGTTTTATGGTATCCAAAACCATAACGTAGACATTATTTTCATGATAGGGATCAAAACTAATTATTTTTGGAAGCTAGCGTGGCTCTTAAATCCGATCTTTATTTGCGTTATTATTTACGCTCGATGGGAAGTTATGGAAGCATATGAATTTCAGGACTCATATTTTATTGAATCAATTTCTATGAATTATGATTTGCTTTTACTGTATATTATATTAATCATATACTTCGTTATCATTGTGGTTGGCTTAATAGCACAAGTGATAAAGTTTTATCGTCGTGGTGAGCTGCATGAGCTATTTAGTGCTAAAGGAAGTTGGGGTCCCAGGAATAAGGTATTGTATAGAAGTAGGAAAATGTTCGTGCCTGAAATAATGACGAGAGAGTTTCTGTACCGACAAGTTCGTATACGTGGTTATTACAAGGAACAGGTGTATAAAACGAAGACAAAAAGAGTTTCTAGCGTGGAGTCACTGGGCGAAGAGGTATCTTGGAGCGCTATGACGTCAAATTAGTGTATTCATGGGTTTATTTAGTTATTGCTTACCGTACCTGACTTTTCATCGGGTCCGTATTGATCTGACACATGTATTGACCCCGGTCCTCCTCTTGGACGTTTCTAATGTGTAAATTCCAAACGGTCTGCCCGTTATGCGACACTCCTACTCGGTGATTGTTTGTTATTACGTGAATATGTATCGCTTGAATCGCTTTAGTATCTGCTTTTACCCATCCGACCTGCGAATTGTAATTGAGTTTTTAATTAAAAGGAATATTAAAATTTCTAAGTATTTTTCCTTGTATTTGTAACTTACTCTGTATCCACCTAAGTTCTGCACTAGACATCTAAACGTTGCATCTCGACCTATTGGTACTGTCAAATTCATTAACGGCTCTGCAAATTCCGGCTGGAATGCTTGACCTGAAATTATTCTGAACTGTTACTAGATCATCATATACTGAATTACTTATGAAATAATATAAAATATTGTCGTCCAAAATTAACACGTTTATAATCTAAATTGGCATCCCCAAATTGTATTTGCTAATCGGTAAATTCCTCCACATCATAAAAAATTACCATGTTTCAGAAATGTACTAAAATAAGAAGAAACGGTACAATTATAGGATCGTTCATGTGTCTGTCTGTCCGTCTGTCACAGCTGATTTGCTCCGAATCTACTCGACCTTTGGTAAACATATGAATTTCTGTGACCCAAATACGGGCGTGTACCGTAAATAAGGGCGAGCGCGCATTACGGTGCGTTTTTCTACCGCAAAATCTGTGAAGTATGGAATGTCTTTGAAGTGCGCGCACTGCGGTAATGCGTTTTGTTACCGTAGGCCCCGCCCAGTGCGGCAGAACTACCGGAAACGCACCGCAATGCGCGCTCGCCCTAAATGAATTTTGAATATATGTAATGGGGTTGGGGTTGGGGTTTTGTTTAAAAGAAAGATTCGAGATTTATTAACGGACAAGTGTTATTGTAATATAAATGACTTTTTGAATGACACTACTTGACATTTATTATTCTCTCTTAGTTATCATTAAATTTTTTGTCATTTTATGACTAATTTATTTTACTTATTAATGTTGTTTACAGACTATTATGTGATTTAATTTTTATTTTTATTTCTTGTAAATGTTATAAATTTGTACGCCTACGGGTGAAACATGGACGTACGAAATATTAATATTGTGACATCCTGCATGCATAATTTGCATGTATACGCATGTTGTAACAAATAAAATTATCTTTATCTTTATCTTTATCTTTTCACTTTTGGGGGGAAATTAGAAAATTGAAAAAAAAACAACTTTTGCAAACAGTACCGTGTGACATATCAAATGAAAGGGTTTGATAAGAGGATTTAAAGTTTAGATTTTTATAATTTTAAAATATACATTTTTAAAGTAATTAAAGAAAATTGATGAAAATTGACCATTCCCCCCTTATACCCAAAACTGCAGAGCTTAAAATTTTGAAAAATAGCGATAATACCCCTAAACCTATACTTATAGGTGACAGGAAAATTTATAAGTCTACGATCTTAAAATAACATGGTAAATAATAATAATAATAATATAATATAATAAAATCGTTTATTTATGAAAAGGTGCAGATTTACAATAACTTATCTTAAACATTAAAGAGGACACAGTTGCTCATTTGCCTGAACTAGGTAGAACCTGTGTTTCAGGCTATAGAGGTGCTTAGAATTATAAAATATAAAATTAACAACGTACAAGACTACTTAAAACTTAAATATTAACTTAAAAGACTAACATGTTTTATTTACAGACAACGAGTAAATCCTCTGTCTCACTGTATGGTATGCTAAGTAAAAATTGCAGAATAATCTTTTTACAGTCGTAATTATTTAATTTATAGATACTTAATTTCCTATTTAATTTATTGTACAGAAATGGGCCTAAAAATGTATAAAATCTGTTTACAAAGACATATTTAGATGATGCATTTGACTCACATACAATATCATTCCGTCTCTTATTAGTACTTTCAAAGTTATAGGAGAGCATGGTGTGCTGTTTTAATACCAAGTGCGATATGAAAAGCTGGCGAACAGTCAGCACGTTACAAGATTTGTATAGCAGATCTGTAGGATAGAGAAAGGGATGGAAGTTTGCTACTTTTAAAATAGCTCTCTGTGCTCTTTCAAGAGGCAGTAAGTAAGTTTTTGGTGCTCCACCCCATGAAGTAATACAGTACTGTATTACAGATTGACCTAGGGCCAAGTAAACTTGTGACATAAGTTTTTTATCTGCAATTGCTCGCAGTTTTTTAAAAACAAAAATTAACCTGCGTACTCTTGTAACCAAACTGTCAATATGTGGTCTAAATGAGAGCGACTCGTCTATTAGAACCCCGAGATATTTCATGTTACATGTTTTGAGGATAAAAGGACACTTACATACGCTGACTGAGCGGAGTCCGCAACGATGAGCATACAAATGAGAGTTAGTAATGTTAAAAAAGCGGTTTGCGGATGGAGAAGTGAATATATTTTGTCTTATCGGCATTTAATGTTAGTAAGTTGCTTTGAAGCTAGTTAGATACAGTATTAAAACCTATTTGAGCATATTCGTACAATTCGCTATTTGTTTTAGCGGTGAAAATTAACGCCGTGTCATCTGCATACGATATAATTTTGCCTTGTTTGATATTTAAATTACACAAATCGTTAATGTAAACCAGGAAAAGGGTGGGGCCCAAAATACTTCCTTGGGGAACACCAAAACTTGTGTTTTTTTGCTCGTCGCTAATAATATTGTCAATTTTAACACATTGATATCGATCGTCTAAGTAGTCAGCAAAAAGTTTCAGCGGCGTTCCCCTTATTCCTAAGGCCTCTAATTTGTACAAAAGCGTAGAAACGGACACTGTATCAAAAGCCTTCGCCAGATCAAGGAAAATCCCCAGGGTCTGGTTTCCCTTACCAAGTTCTTCTGAGACATAATCTGTTACACTGTGCACTGCATCGGCTGTGGATAATTTGGCTCTAAAACCAAATTGCGCAGATGATAAGAATTCATTTTTCTCTAGATAGTTAACTAATCTACTGTTTATAATTTTTTCTAGTATTTTAGATAAAGAGGGGAGTAGTGATATTGGCCGATAATTGTTAACTAGGTCTTTGTTTCCGGATTTGAAGATAGGGATTACAATTGCTTTTTTTAGACATTTAGGGAAAATGCCTTCAGAAAAACACATTCGAAAAATATGTGTTAAGGGAGGTACAAGGATATGCTTAAAGAGTTTAAGGGTCTTATTGCTAATATTATCCCATCCAACAGCACAGTCATCTTTTAGTCCACAGATTATTCGGGTAATTTCATTTTCGTCGGTATCTAGCAAGGCAAAAGATTTTAGGGTACGTCTATTTTCAAACTTTTGGGAAGAATGATGAACACAGTCAGGTTTTGGAATCTGCTCGGCAAGAGTTTTCCCAACATTTACGAAAAAATTGAAAAATCTGGGTCCCTCCTATATCTTTGATGAAGTTTATCTCTCTGTCTTATACACCGAATTAGGCCAGGAGTAATCCAAGGTTTAATATTATAATTTTTCTTGTTTACTGTAATAACGGCCGTGTTGCGTAATATAGCTGATTGAACATGTTTTATTAAGTACGATAAAGCAAAATTAGCGTCAGCTGTATTGAAAACTGGGCTAAAATCAATGTTGCATAAATCATATTCAAGTTTGTTTATGTTTAGTTGCGTTTTGGTCTGTGGGCGATTTTGCTTAGGCAGCGTTAAGTTAAGGGTCAATAAAACTGCGTGATGGTCGGTAATTGTAGAGTTAGTAACAAGCGTAATAAATGAAAAACTGGATTTGATTATCATATGATCGAGGCAGGAACCGCTTTGATGAGTAGGCAGTGTATGTGCGGGCAGGAAACCATGGAATGAGCAGATATTAAGATAGTCTTGGATCCCTGCATAGCAGTTATCAGCGTTAATGTTTATATTTATATCTCCTGTTAGTATAACATTCTTAAAAGTACTCACTGATTGAAAAATTTGGTTTAAAGAAGCATGAAAAGCATCCAAGTTTCTAGCAGAAGGGGATCTATATATAGCAATTATTGCAGCGGTTGTACCAATTTTGATAATCAAGCAATTACTCTTACAGTCGAGTAGATTGGGTTCCTCGACTGTGACCATTAAATAATCTTTTGAATAGACAACCACACCATCATTTTGATTGTTATTGATTCTGGTAAATGATACGTTGTACCCAGGTATTACTGGGAGGTTATCCTGGCGATTAGATAACCAGCACTCGGTTAGTATTATTAAATCACAATTAAAGTTAAGTCTATGAAGAAAAATGTTAAAGCTATCCATGTTCTTATAAATACTACGAATGTTTTGGGTTAGTATGGTTAGTGACTTTTGATACACGGAAAGATATTGTCTGCAGTCTTCAACCTTACATGACTTTGAAACAGTTTGAAAACTGTTATCTATGTCCGTAATTAAGGTACTATCCATAGTGTAACAAAAATGTAAATAAAAATTAAAGTCTAAAGTAAAAACAGGTATGTGGCGCTCTTAGGCGCCTTCATAATCGATTGAGTTTAGGTACCTGTTTTCGGCAGACTTTTTAGCTGGACAATCTTGATCTCCCGTTTTGTGGCTCGCTGGTTTTTTGAAGCGCAGACATGTTGCACATTTTGGCGCTTCGGCTTTCTTTGTGCATTCCTGGATGGTGTGCCCTTCTTCACCGCAATGACCACACGTAGGGGCAGTGACTTTGCAGAACTTGGCTGCGTGGCCGTACTGCTGGCACTTGTAACATCTAGTTACCAGAGTGAAGTCACGTATTGGGCAGGACGTCCAATCAATAAATAGTCGTTCCTGGGTGATCAGGGCCTTGCGAATGACGGCTGGAACTTCTAGTATATAATTGCAGTAATCAGAATCTTTTCTCCCAGATTTGTGGCTCAGTTTTATTGAGGTCATAAATGTATCTCGGGACGTAGTCGGCAGTTTGTCAGCTAAATTTTGTTCGTAGATACATTTAAAGACCTCATTTTCAGTCATAGATGAGGGCACTCCAATTACTACAATGCGAGGTTTGCGCTTTCGGGGTTCGTCGACGGTAAGCTCCGACGAAGCAGTTTGGACTGTTCGCTTGAGTTTGTCCAGGTCGTCTTTAGTCTCCGTGCTGATTATGAGACCTCCTTTTCCGATTTTACGTACGCCTCGTACTTTCAACTTCATTTCACCTGGGCATATGATGTTCTGGACCATGTTCCTGGTTTCGTCACTGGTCTTTGAGTTGTCACATGGGAAAATTGCCACGGAGCTAAGTTGGTTCGGACGAACAAAATTGCTGGATCCCTTCTTCACCATATCGGCAAAAGATGTATCACTCCTCCCAGCTCCTTGCTTCGTACAGGACTCCTGAATGGTGCGGTTCATCTCTGTAAGACAGTCCGTTAGGTCTCGAGCTTCAGTCATGGTTTTAAGGGCGGTATGGGTTTGTATGGCATTTGATTTCAGCGACTGGTATCGCACGGCCATTTGAGAAACTCCGTGTCCAATTTTTCGACAAAGAGTACTGATTTTTAACTTCTGTTCCGAATTGAGTTTTCCATCATTAGCAATAGCACAGACCTCATTTAAGCATTGTTCAATAGACCCCATCCAGTTCTGGATTTCCGGAGTGGGGATAAGTTCAGCTGGGTCCACAGCCACTTCTTGGCTCTGCTTGGGTTGTTGAGTTGGTCTTGGTGTTGGTGTCGTTGGAGGGCTGCGCGATGTCAGCCCGCTCCGGATAAAGGGGCTGCCTTCCATACTTCAGGTTATAAAAATTGTATATTATTATACTCTAGTCAGATCATTCTTGACATCACTTGATTTATAAAACACGCTAGTACACTATAAAAACTGGGTCAGTATTTATGCAAGTGTTAATTAATTTATTTTATTAATGCATTGATGTGCACGTCTGTATGCGTTGACGACGAATCGCAATAGTAAATCACTCCATATTGAGCATACAAACTTACGTTTGCAGTTGGAATGTATGGGCGAACATGTTTTCAACTTTATTCTTGGGATAAACTCATCCCTTTCATTCTGCGTGGTCCGACACGCACTTGGCCAGTTTTATTTACTATGGAAGCCAATTTTCGAAAGTTTAAGTTCTAAAAAATTGCTCTGATCAAAACTACATTCTATAATATGTACAACACTCACCGACGAGTTTCGAGTCCAGTCCCAGCATGAAAATGGCCAGTAAGTATATGGACCACCAAGGCTGCTGCATATTTCCAGTCGCACCGACCAACCCTGCTCTCAAGCAAAGCCTTTGTGAGCCATGGACACTGCAACCAAGTAAAAGTATTGAAATAGGCAGCACTTCTACTTATCTGGCCGCCGGGGTCGCGGGTTGTTCGAAAGGGATCACGTCAGTAAAAGTCTGACACCCCTCCCGCTCTGCCCAGAGCGGGAGAAGTCATATTTGATGAATTCCCATCCACAAAAAAAAAAAAAAAATGTAACATGTTATGCACAATAATATGGTGTAGGCAAATCTATATACAGGGTGTATCAGAAAGGTGCGGTCAAACTTAACTGAACAACTTTATCCATGGTACCAACATCATAATCGAGAAAAAAATATCAGCCGTCCCATACATTAGGGTCGACTAGGTATTGAAGTTTCGCACGAGACAGCTGATAATTTTTCTCGATTACGATGTTGGACCCATGGAGAAAGTTGTTCACACCCTTAAATTTTACTGCACCTTTCTGGTACCTACACCCTGCATATATAAAAATATCTATGTGTGTAATCGGCTGGAGTGATTTTTATGAAATTTTCAGGCAATCTTCAGATTAGCCCAGCGGGTGATTCTGCGAAGTTTTTTTTTTTGCGACAGGGCTATTATTGCGAAGTCGGGGCGGTTCTCTAGTATATAGTAAATAAAATACAAGGAAATTGCTGTTTAGTCCCTTAATTAACCTCTTTAGGTAAGTACCTACATAAGCTATAACTTATGACTTTACTAAAAAAAAAACATCAATCAATTTAAAAAAAAAATCATCACTAAAATTAAGAAAGTAATAACATAAAATCACATCACGCCTGTTATCCCCGAAGGGTTAGGCAGAAGTGTAGCTAGAGTACAGTGTACACGTGTACACACACATTTCGCTAGTTAGGTTAATAATCTAATTAATTTAGATGACAGTAACGATTGATACATATGATCATTATTTCCTAATCAACAAATTATTCACTTTGTCACTAAAGACATTTACCAATGATAAGTACCAAATTGACTAATCATGTTCAAAACCAATACAACGATCCGTAAATAGAATTCGATTCTCTCGCCTATGACATTAAAACATTCTTCAAACACAATCTCCCTATTTATTTATAATATAAACATCGAGCCAATCTTTTTATGGCTTCTATTAATATCTTAACGATACCATTTACAGGGATACGGCTAAAAAGTCGCTGCTCCATAACCGCTCAAGATGTTTATGAGATGTTTATGATACATCACATCAACATAAAACCAGAGAGGTAATATAAACATTTTGATGGCGCATTGTCACTCTATTCGCGGCAATTATGATGCGTGACATCAAAAGCGAAGCTTTCAAGGTTTGCGATCCCTTCGACCCCACGATTCAATAATGATTCCTTGTTACGACTATTCCTGTTTATCAGAGTCGTTCGTATGAGCATGTATGAGCATGTTTGAGCATCATAACAACGGGAGAGCGTGTGAAATGAGCACGGATGCGATCGAGCACCGGTAACTACTTTTCCGCGAAGATATAATGTTTGAGAAAAAAAAAACGGTTTTCCAACACCCTCGTATTGATATGAACGGTGTTATTTCAGTGTGTGTTTAGATAAAAATGTACGCCTTTTTTCAGTCGAGTGTTTTGAGATGTCGTTTTGAAAGCTATATAGGACTCACATAACAGAGAATTTGGTACAAACTGTGATATCTCGAGGGCTTTTTCAAGTTAATGGTCTGATTTAGAGACTCACCATAGCTGTATTTTTTTTAGACTCTTGAGTTTATTTATTAGGGTTCCGTACCAAAATGGTAAAAAAAGAACCCTTATGGTGTGACTCAGTCTGTCTGTCTGTCTGTCACAGCTGGATATCACAAGAACTACTAATGCTATCAACTTGAAATTTAGAATAGTTTTTGTAACATTAATAGGTGACATTGACCCAACTATTTTGCAAATAAGAAAGAAATAAAAATAATTATATTTTTTTGCAACTGGGACTGAAAGGGGGTCTTAAAAATTTAAAGTGGGGCTACTAGGGCATGTGGGGTATCATATAAAAGAGCGCTGTTTGCACATCCTCAAACTATTTTTTATTTTTTTTTCAGGCCGCATAGTTTTCGACTTTTGATGTAAAATGTAAAAAAAAATACCGTTCCCCCCCTTATCTCCGAAGTTTGCAAAGCGAAAAATCTGAAATTATTCTATGTGATAGAAGTTTATGTAAAGATTACAGGAAAAATAAAACGATGTCTCTATACTAAGAGACACACACACACACACACTTTTTCAGAAATCGGAACGGAACCCTCGGTGCGCGAGTCCGACTCGCTCTTGACCCGTTTTTTTTTTTAAATTACAGACTGACTTATGTTAGAGTTACGGAAGACTTATTTTATTTTTGTCTAAACAATCTACATATCACTTTAAGTTTTCAGAAAAAAGATGATGGAGGTACAAGATTTTTTTTCTGAAAGAATTGTCCCTGATTGCAGAAACCAGGGGAGAAAGACTCAAGCCCTGCACTTCACACTCTTTACTGTTTTTGGCTTATTATTTTAGTGTCTCACTCACTAAAATAATAAGCCAAAAACAGTTAAAAATATCTATCAAAATAATTTTCAGTTTTAATTTGAATAAATACACCATCTCTATATTACTCCTTTTGTCCAAAGAAATATAATAGAAAGTCACAAACAATTAATTTAACAAAGCGCCAAACACGGCCTTGTATTAGATTCGGCATCGATTTTAATCAGAAAATGTAATGTAACACGAAATATCTAAATAAACAAGGTAAATGTTGGGAAGCGTGACAGGCGGGTCACTGGAACATCCCTGTCGAAGAATAATCCCGGTCTCAATTGTTATTAGCAACATGGCAACGTCGCAACATGTTATACATAACGCTTTGTTTGAACACGACTAATACTGTGTTCATGCGTGACGTTTTACGAGTATGTGTTAATAAATTATAATTACGTTTGTTTTTAGAAATTTTTAAGTCAGTTGCCACTGGTGCCAGTTTTGCACGTCAGTACTTTGCTGTGATGCACTTACACAGAGTACAAAATAAAGACAGAGATACAGAGCGGGTTTGAGAGTGGAAAATAAAGACAATCAGTGGAGGAAAATTACCTTATAAGGTTGATGAAAATTTCTTACGTTTTTTGCAATTTGTAGGTCAGTGTGAGCTTGTATGTTGATTAAAATATGATTATAAATATGATATGGCCGCGAATCATATTTTAATCAACATACAAGCTCACACTGACCTACAAATTGCAAAAAACTTAAGAAATTTTGAATTTCCCGGGCTACCCTGACGCATCAACCTTAAGGCTGGTCCGCCGTAAAAAGCGCGGTCACTGTCGGACTGCATAGAAAAAAAAGAGAAACGCGATGACACAACGCTTGCAAAATATGAAGTAAGTATCGATTTACAAAAAATCCATTGATTGGACTAAAAAAGTAATGACATGAAATCATTCCTTATTATTTTGTAGAGAACTGTATAAATTTATGAACACTTTTAATGAAAATTGTAGGAGTAATATGGTAAAAACTAGAAAAAATAGACAGAAATAGACCTGGATTTAGATTTTTTTTCCCTTAGTTCTACAAACTAAAATAGATTTCAAGACAAATGAAATCACTTCTTATGTGTTGTAGATTGCTGTGTATTTTTTCCTATCAACAAGATGCTACAGTTACTGTAAAAGATGGTCACAAAGTTGCTTAGTTTCGCCGTATTTTATGAAGGAGGAGCCTTAAATGTTGTTGGTAATTTTGATCTTGTTTGTGTAATATATCTGTACTATTTCAAAACGAGCACAGAAAACTCTGCGGGATTCCAAAAAAATATTATAGTGGGAGGAGGGAGGTGACGCCCTAGGAAGGCATATAGTGACCTTATTGGTGATTTCTTCAGAAAGGTCAGGTGCGAAAGTACTCGCAACCGGCGTGGATGTTTGACCTGAGGCCTTAATGCGAGTTTTTACGGTGGATCTACACAGCCCGGCGGCATGTGTGGATAACCCTTAAAGGTACAATTCTAAAGGCGACCGCAGACCGTCCGCAAACCGCAGCGTTTTCATAGAGGCTGTTTTGCAGCGCTCGGAATCAATTTCATAGTGATTGATAGAAACCAGTGTCGCTTGCAGTTTGCGGTTGCAGTCTGCAGACTGCAAATGTCCATCTCAGACTCGTACCTTTATACTTGATCACGTTAATGTAAACTTCAATTTGTTCTGTGGCGTTAGTGCGAGTTTTTATACTTACTCGATCGCGTTTACGTTTACGTTAACTTATGTCAATTTGTATGGAATAATTGTGTTTCCTACTATAGTCACCAGATGGCGCTTATTCTCCATTTGGCATCGATATTATGAAGTCCAGCTTACTTGTTAATTATACCCCGTTTATATTCAGCCGAAGTGAGCAGGGAAGTGGGCAGGACGAGTTTGTAAACACGATACTTCTCCTGCTCCTGCCACTGCTACTCGCGCTGCCCGGCGCTCCCCAAATTAGCGGTTTTTTGTGCCGAAGTCAAAGGACGGGCAGCGCGAGCGGCAGTGCGTGTTTACATTCAGCTCCGTCGCTCACTTCTCGCAGAGCGCCTGAACGAATCGGATGTGCGTCCCGCCTTATTTTCTTACTGTCAAAATGAAACAAAAAAACAGTTGTTTATGAATATGGGTATAGGTCATTAGAATTTAGTTTACCCACCCAAGTAATAGGGTATATGCACACAAAAATCAGTTATGTAGGTGGTTAGGTACTTACAGAGTTCTATTACGATGGATAGATATCATCCACCATCTTCTACGACGACGAATTTTCTTTTTTTGAATTTTATATCTTTTTAAACAATGAACATAATTATGTATTGTAAGAAGACAGAGCGGACGCTGTAATTATTTCGACGTCTGCCATTGCCGAAAGTCGAAAGTGATGTGAGTGGTAGGGCAGTATGTAAACACACACTTCTCTCGATCCTGCTGCGGCAGTATTTAGGGAAGTATCGCCGGCAGCGCGAGGAGCAGCGGCAGGGGCTGAATGTAAACGAGGCATTAGAGGTCAGTGGCAAACATAGACAACAAAATGCAAATACTTCATGGACGCTAAAGTAAAATAAATGGTTGGAAAGATCAGTGCTTTTATTTTGTCATTCTCCAGAAGAGATAAAACTGTGTGGATTTAGAAACAAAAAATGAAAAACTAATGGATTCTTACTTACATAATTTATTATCACCGTTCTCTCGTAGCAGATCTAATTAAGTATTCACAAAAACAAATAACGCTGGATGAACAGGTAGGCGATCCCATAATACTAAAAGTGTCACAAAGGAAAAAATATTGGCTTAGTGCTAGATGGCTGTGCAGTTTATTTTAAAAATAACTTCACACGGCTACACATCAAGCTATACATTTCCAGTTTACAATGACTCTCATTGTAAGGAAATCCTATACAATGCGAGATCAGCTTCTGGAAATGTATAGCTTGATCTGTAGCCATGCGTACACGCAAGGAAAAATCAGCCAAAGTACATATGAGTTGCACAATCGATGCTGATGTTTTTAATATTAGCTGATCAATGTGATTAATTTAGTAGGTACTAAGGTTTATTTTTCAAAAGTCGTGTAAGTACCTACCTAAGTCCTTAGAATACTACTTGATCGACTCGATTTTTTACGTTCGCTATTTAAAAACATTTTAAACTCCACTAATAAAATATCAATGCTCCATTGACATTTTATTATTGGAGCTTAAAATGTCTCATGCCATAAATGCCTGAAGGGAAAACTGGCAGCGCGTGGATCACCAGTAACTTAACTTGTAGCTTTTTTTAGCTGGATCATAAAGTTATGCCTGCAGGTATAATAATAAATTACAAGAAAACATTTGGTACAGGACGATTCAACCATCTCTTCCACGTATGCTTTGGTTCAGCGAGGGCAGGATGAACTGGCAAGAAGTTGTGATGGCTTTGAGACTTCGATCCGGCCACGTTCCACTCAATAGTTTTGGTTATATGATGCGCAAAGTTGTACTGTCGCACCCAATTGTACTGTCTGTGGAGTCATAGAAGATGTGCATCACATTTTGACGGAATGTGATCGTATTGGAGTCCGAAGACGTCAAGCTTTTGACAGTAGTTTTAATGTAGGCTTCTATAATAGCGTACTGGCCTCACCGTTGTCAGATGAGGCCAGAACACTTTATCATATTATTATTACGGGTACAAGGTTGCGGGTAGACTAGTTTATTATATTTATACTATAAGTTTATAATAAGTATTGTATTCAATAATCGGGGTGACATATTCTTTATAAAAAAACCCCGTAAATAAATATAGATTAAAAAAAAAAGAAGAAAATCAGGATGTTTCAAAGAATTACAAAAAAGGCAAATATTCATTCTTGCACATAAATCATTGGATTACATGTCCACCTATCTCACAGAGAGGCTTATTCAGTTTAAGCACAAAAGTAACGAACACAACTAAACCAAATATAAAATCCTCTAATTATATTATCCATCACATCACACTAATATTTTAAAGGCGAAAGTTTGTGAGTGTGTGTGTTGTATGTTTGTTACTTCTGAAATTTTGTATGTAGATACCCTGGACCAACACATAGGCTACTTTTTATCCTACGCGGATGAAACCGTGGGGCGCAGCTAGTAAGTTATAAGTTGAGCGATTACTACCACATGCGTGCACTAACTGGACAGATCCATTAAATCTGTGAGGTTCTTTATTCAAAAGACCATCTCAGACTAATCTGCATGATCCTTACATGATCTGACTAAGATAATGTCTGTCTTCAACAGAGAGTGTGACATTTGAGTTTGTTTCGATATTTCTTCTCAGAGAAGTCGATTAGGAAAGACCGACCTCCTCTAGTTTTAAAATTATAGGTGTAAGTGTTTTTTTAAAACCAATTTACAGAAAAAAAAATCATTTGATCAACTCTTAATAGGTACTATACTTGCGGCAGTGTGTAAGATGACCAAATCCGACGCACAAGTCCCCATGGATATCTAACGCTATAAGTTTCTTTGACTAGAACAGGCCAAAGTAGCAAACAGCTGTTATAATCGCAATAATTTCTAGGCCTTGCTTTGATGTGCATTGTCTTGGACGACCTGTCTCAGACTCCCTACCAACTTGCTAGTCGGAACAAAGTTTGCAAACGCTCTGTCGGAAATTTCATACCGGCCAGCCAGCAAACTCTAAACATTTATACTAAGTAGATTCACTATGAACACGTAACTTCAAGTGTTGCTTGGCTAATGTTCAGGTATTCTGAAGTTCAACATATGGATCTGTAAGGTGGTTGGATTTATAACCTAGGTTAGTTGAGACCGTGTTGCATCAATTTACAAATTAACTGGCGAAATGAATGGTCCAAAGAAGATATTTTCAAGCATTTTGGCTGTACGCAAAAAAATTGTTGTCCTCATAAACTACAAACCCTTACTTTAACCCTTCTTTTTAATGATTATAAAATTTAAGATTTTTTTTTGTTAATTATGAGGCCAAGTGCGTGTCGGACCTCACACAATGAAAGTTTCCGTGGTTGAAAAGAATTTATCCCAGAAACAAACTTAACACTGTAGTTGAAAAACATGTTCTCCCATATTCAACTGCTCATTCATTATCAATCCTAAACTTTTTTTCCATTAATTTTCAATCCTAAAAAAAATTTTTATGTGACAAAATTACAAATTACCGATTTTCGGACTTTTTCCTTTATTTAATAATAAATAATAATAATAAAACATTTATTTTCTGGCTACAATGGCCCATAGACACATACCTTACAAACACCTACCTTACATAGCTTACTTATTTAGTCTGTGAGAACTTGCTTCTTGCCACTAGGTCAACGGGAAGTGCCCTTAGGTTTTAATTTACAAATATGTTAAAACCATCTCTTTCAAAAGATCTCTACAGACAAAGCTATGAGACATGGAGAGAGCTAAATCATGTAATGTAACGAAGAATGGATAAAATTCTAAAATTTTAAAGGAGAAGAATATTATTTGGTGTGTCATAACTGAGATAAAATTCTTATGCAGTTGTTAGATGTCGCAGCCTACGTCCTTCCATTCTAATCTTGTCTGTTAAAAGTTTTGTTGCCATCGCATTTCCTCAAGCAACAAACAAAAGCTTTTACGTAGTAGGTACATATAACATTATTTTGTGGGACTCTTTTTATGTTGAAACGTAAAAAAGAAGAAAAAAGAAAATGCATAACCAAAAACAAAATAACACATAACATAACTGTATCCCTGAAGGGATCGGTAGACATTTTGCGGGAACAAATTACAGGTAGTAAAATATTGCTTGATGTTTGGTTTGTTTACTTTACAGATGGCATAAATTTTGTAAAGATTGTAAAAAATCAAATCTGGCTCAGTGTTGAATCAATTAAAGTCGTTTCAACAAATTTTCTACCTAATCAATAAATTCCAAAACCCTATGTACACATGGCTACATATCAAGCTATACATTTACATTATAAGCTAATCTCACATTGTGTAGGACTTCCGTACAAGGAGAGGTCAGCTTATACTGGAAATGTGTAGCTTGATAAGTAGCCGTGTATACAACATCTATATAATTAAAAAAAAACTAATTGTAATTTAACCAGCGTATTAATAAGTGTGCAACATGTTGTATGTTATACTTATTAGGTGTGTACCTATGTACAAAAAGTTATGGTTTGTACTCTTTACTCTATTCTTGTCATATTTATTTCCTTGTTCTTTTATAAAGCTGTTCGGTTCTATTATATTAAATTCATTTCTTCTAGCATTATTCTTTTAATAAGTTTATTCCTCCAACACGTTATCAGTACGAAGAAGCTCTTATTTTAAAAGAAGATAATGTCAGGGAATAGTATGAATTTTCAAGGTATTCAGATGTTAAAAAACCGAGACGGATACCCAACCTGGAAGTTCAAAATGAGGATGCTTCTCATTCACGAGGAGTTGTGGACGTCCATCACTGGGTATGATGATTCTGATAAAACGGCGGAGAATGTGCGCTCTCGTAGTGACCAGAAGGCGTTGTCAAAAATATGCCTTACGGTAGATGGAGGTGCAATTTCGCACGTGAGAAATGCGAAAAACGCTAAGGAGGCTTGGAGTGCTTTACAAAAAGCATACGAGGATAATGGTATGGGTCGAAGGCTCTCTTTGGAGCGTAGATTATATAAATATACCTTGACCGATTTCCAAGACATAGAATCTTATATCAACGCCGTTATGAGTACTGCTCAAGATCTTGAAGATATTGGTAAGAAGATCGACGATGGATCTCTGGCTTCGATTATTCTCGGAGGATTGACATCTCGGTACGAACCGCTGATAATGGCTTTAGAGAATTCGAATGTTGATGTAACCAGTGAGTTGGTTAAGGCAAAACTATTAAACGAGTTTTCGAAGGACCCTCACCAGAACGAGGTGGCTGCGCTACATTCAACAGGTTCTACAAGCAAAAAGAAGAAGTCTATAATCTGCTTTAAGTGTAGACAACCAGGACACAAAAGTCCCGAATGTCCCAATAAGAAGGACAGGAAGGCTATGAGTGTGTCAGGAAACGTTTTTAAAGGTACAGATTGCCATCATAATGAAAAGGTGGAACAGGCTGTTGTGAAGGAAATGGCTCTCTCTGCGCCGGCTGCAAGTTACGGGAAATGGATTATTGATTCCGGTGCAACCATTCACATGACTCCGCACCGCGAGTGGTTCAGCAGTTATCGGCCAGTACAAAGTGGAACGATTACTGTGGCTAATGGACAAAAACTGGCGGCTGTAGGTATTGGTGATGTATCCATTGATACGGATACTTTGGCGAACAGAATAGAGAATGTAGTTCATGTTCCTGATTTGAACTGTAATTTACTTTCAGTGAGTAAAGTAGTAGAGAAGGGTTACTCTGTAGTTTTCAATAAAGAAGGCTGCACTATTTATGACTCTAAGTGTGATGTAGTAAACAATAAAAATGTTTTAGCGTATGGTTCTGTAAGTGATGGGCTGTATACTGTCGATTGTTCAATTAAAATGTTCAATAATGTTTCAGCTTATGTGCACTCTGATTGTTCCAATTTTCAGCTCTGGCATAAGAGGTTGGGACATCTCTGTCGAATTGGCATGGATCTACTTAGAAAAGGTCAGGCTATCGGCGTGGAGTACACGGAGGTCGACAAGGAACCATGCATACCCTGCATAGAGGGTAAGCAGTCTAGAAAGCCTTTCAAAAGTTAAAAATACAGGAAGGCTACATCGCCACTTCAATTGGTTCATACCCATGTTTGTGGACCTTTTTCTACAAATTCTTTTACAGGTAATAAATATTTTATTATTTTTATAGATGATTATACACGTTTTACTTTTGTGTATTTTATGTCTTCTAAAACTGAAGTTAAAACTAAGTCTTCTTTTCATTCTTATGTCGAGAGACAGTTTGGTGGAAAAATAAAGACTTTGCGGTCAGATAATGGAACTGAGTTCATCAATAAGGAATTGATGGATTATGTTCAGTCACTGGGTATCGATTGGCAAACGACAGCACCTTACAGCCCTCAGCAGAATGGGGTAAGTGAACGGTGTAATCGTAGCATAGTAGAGAAGGCTCGGTCACTATTGTCACATGGTTTCCTCTCAAAAGCTTTCTGGCAGGACGCAGTGGAGACGAGCGTCTACTTGAAAAATCAATCACCACACCGCGCGCTTAGTGGTAAAACACCATTTGAAATGTGGTTTAATAGAAAACCCGATCTGTCTCATCTTAAGGTTTTTGGATGCAGAGCACTTGTTCATGTTCCATCAAGTCAGAGATGTAAATTGGACATGAAAGCTGAGGAACAGATTTTTGTAGGATATTCAGATGATCCTCATACTTATTATTTCCGGAATGCGGCAAGTCCTAGACGGTTACTAAAGTCAAGAGATGTTACATTTTTTGAAAATAACTTTACTGGACTGAAGGAAAATATTGAGCCTATAGATACTGTGAACTCTGACATTGTCAATTTGCTTTCACAGTCACCATCGCCAGCAGTTTTAAGACAAGAAGTATTGCCCTCCACTTTATCTGGGAGATGTGAGGTAGATGCTCCTAGCATAGATACTACTTTCATGGATGCTGAGGATGCTGATGTTGAAATCAATGAAGCAGTCAATGTAGAGGTCAACAATGTTGATGATCAGCAGTCAAGTGAGGCTACAGATTCCTCAAATGAATCTAGTCGATATCCTTCAAGAGTTCGCAAACCACCGGATTACTTCTCATATAATACTCTGCTAGACGATGAGTGTGATGATCCAAATAATTATCTAGCTGCGATTAACAGCAATGAGAAAGATAACTGGATTTTAGCTATGAAATATGAGTACAATGCCTTATTCAGAAAGGGCACATGGGTTTTGGTAGACAAGCCAAATCATAGAAAGTGCTGAGCCGTGTATTTTTAAAAACAATGCGAACTTAGACACCTTGGTTCTGGCTGTATACGTCGACGATTTAGTAATCTTGTATAAAAATGAAACTACGTTTGACAATTTCAAATGTCAATTTGAGAAATATTTTTCATCAAAAGATCTTGGACAAATTAATTTCTTTACGGGAATTAATATTCACCATGATAATTATGGAATTAAGCTATCTCAGAATACGTATATTGAAAAGTTGCTAAAGAAATTCAACATGCAAGATTGTAAGGGTGTTTCTACCCCAATGGTCAAGAAAAACCTTGAGTCTGGTATTGGTGAGTGTGAGTACCCTTACAGAGAGTTAGTTGGCTGTCTAATGTTTTTGTCTGTAAATACCAGACCAGATATAGCCTACACTGTGAGCTATTTGAGTCAATTTAACTCTAAATTTGATCAGTCACATTGGAATATTGCTAAAAGATGTCTACGTTATCTGAAAGCAACAAAAAATAGTGGTATTACATACAGGAAAGAAAAAGGTAATACTACAACTTTGACGGGTTTTTCAGACGCAGACTGGGCAAATTGTCCAACTGATAGACGATCCTACACTGGGTTCTATTATGAACTTGCAGGCGGCCCTATTTCGTGGGAAGCTAAAAAACAGCCCACAGTGGCTTTGTCATCCGCTGAAGCTGAATATATGGCATTGGCTACAGCAGTAAAGGATGCGTGCTTTTTAAAACGACTAATATCCGATTTAACAGGTAAGTCCCTTAACATAGTTTTGTATACGGATAGTCAGAGTGCACAAAAATTGGCCATGAATCCGGTTCACCACAATAGGACAAAACATATAGGTAGATGTTAAGTTCCATTTTGTTCGAGAAAAAGTGAACGATAAAACCGTTGAACTTAGGTATATGCCCACCGACAGGTTACCTGCAGATGTTTTGACGAAACCTTTGGGTCCAACAAAGCATCGCAGTTGTTTGCAAATGATTGGTATATTCTAGTTTTGTAATGGTTTTCTTTACTGGTTTTATATGCTTTTTGTGTTATGAGTGCAATGCAATTAACTTTTTGAGGGAGCATGTTGTATGTTATACTTATTAGGTGTGTACCTATGTACAAAAAGTTATGGTTTGTACTCTTTACTCTATTCTTGTCATATTTATTTCCTTGTTCTTTTATAAAGCTGTACGGTTCTATTATATTAAATTCATTTCTTCTAGCATTATTCTTTTAATAAGTTTATTCCTCCAACACAACAGCCAAATCAATACATGGTGTAAAGTAATTACATACTTACTTACATAATACATAAACTCTCGCCTTTTCCCATGGGGGTAGGCACTTAGGTAATTACTCAGTAATTAAAATATATAGGTAATAAAATATTGAATAGTAAACAAAATGGTGGCCTGACTCCTATCGAAAGGACTGCTCATAAGCTTGTATAGAAAAAGGAGTCGGATGTCATTGCCCATTTCTACAGCATTTATTCTACTTCCATGCTTCTTTTGCGTAAGTACCAGCACACCATTGTGAACAGTCAGTCGAGCCTTTTGGAAATCGACAGGTTGGTCACAATAGCTTGTACTTTATTTTCTGCCTTTACTCTCCTTACAAGGCATGGAAAGATTGATGAAGATGTGGAATCTTCATCAATCTTTCCATGCCTTGTAAACAGACTCCTCAAATATACACACCCACACACCGATACATCATCTTCTCTTCACACACCGATACATCCTCTTCTCTTTCAAACACCATGACCTTCGTCTTATTCACATTTTTATTCATCCCTTTCATTTTAATATGCTTCATCCATCAAAGTCACCTTGTCTTGTAACTGTTCTGCTGACGATACAAGTACAATTTGATCATCTGCGTAAAGTATTTGACAGGCAACTCATTGATACTCAATCCGCACTCATCCAGATCTGTCAGACAACTATCCATGTTAAAGTTGAACACCCACGGTGACGTTACATAACCCTGCCAACACCCCTCGATCTGCAGAACCAGTTCGGGTATGCCCTATTTATTTTTACACAAGCACTGGAATCCTTGTATAAAGATTTCAGTGCCCGTACCAAGAGCCAGTCCACACCGCACATGGATAGTGTCAACTACAGTTCTTTCCTCCACACACTGTCATAGGCCTTCTCCAAGTCAACGAAAGCACAGTACACTTTCTTAATGCTTTGTCAGATGTTTTTCAGATATGCAGCTTAGGAAGAAGATCTGATGAACAGCCCATTCACTCTCTAATATTAAAGATCCGGCACAAAAGACTTGCTACCAACCCGTCACCACGCTTCAGCATTTCAGCAGACACCTGCAGATTTCCCAACTTTCATCTCTCTCCGTGCTCTTACAATCTCATCTATCTATTTCTTTCAACTAAATAAACTTTTAAAGTATCCCTTGCAGCGTTCCAAGACCTTACATTCTTCGCTTAGTAAACATCCATCGTCTGCTCATAAAACATTCATACTCGATGTTCCTGTTACTCTGCGAGCCAATCTTACCTGTTTCCAGGACAGCTTAACATTGGCCCTGAATTTATTAGAGAACTTCTTGTGATACTTTTCTTCCTTCTTTATTTTTACCATCTCTTTCACTTTCGTTTTCATTTAGAAGTGTTTTTTCTTTACTTCATTTCATCATTCATTTTCTTCGATTCATCGTGTTTTGGGACTTATAGGCTAACACATTAAGCCAGGCCTCTTTCTTCTTCCTCACAACCTCATTTACTTCACCATCTATCTACCCAAGAGTCATTCGTTCTACTACCACATTTCCTCTGCGCCACACACAATATGATTTTTCTCACTAATCATCAATAATAATGACTATGCAGATGCATGTACGTAAACGAATTAAAAGTAGTAGGTATGTGAGGATCGTAGCAGGTGGCGTGAGTTTAGGTACTGTAATTTAATTGTCAGGTGTCAATTATTGCGATTACTATTAGGTATTGCGAAATAGAGAAAACCAAATCGTACAAAATACCTGCTAAGTAAATAAATAATTATATAACTAGAGTTACATTCGCTTTGATAAGCCTAAGCCCTGGAAAAGAAATTATTCACAATCGATTTATTTAAGTGTCCGTAGGATCAACCAAAGGAATCCTAATTATCGAGTGAATATAATGCAACAGTACCTACAACGAATTAAGAATTAATTCGTTGAGTACCTATAGAATTTTGATTATATGTGTTGTTTATATTAGTAAGTTATAATGTTGATGAGTATTATTCTGTTTCCCGTTTACTTTATTTTTTTGCTAAAACTAATTAATAACATCGATCTATTTGCCTATATCAAGAGCGTTGGATAGCCCATATCAGACACAAAGTCTTATTAAAATACCTACATAAGTTACAGCAGATACTAGACATACTAAACTTGGTCAAACAAATATCTGGCATACCTATGTTCCTATATGTACTTACACTAAAAAAGTAGGTGCTAATACATACTAATAAAAGTACCAATAGCTTTACAGAAACACCGGTAAGAAGCCCTTTAATTAACACCAAAAGTGTTGAACTTCTGTTGAGTACTTACACCGGAAATAAATATTTAAAGAGTTACCTACTAGATAATTGAAACGGAATAAGTACTTTTATTTTACTTTTATTATCTAACTAGTTCATGTAAGTACCTATTGAAAAACTAAAAAAAAATAAGATTCCGACGAAATGAGAACCTCCTCTTTTTTTTGAAGTCGGTTAGTTAGAAGCAGTTACGCCAAAATGTCCTATCCTCTCTGGATAGGACATTTTTGCGTAACTGCTAATTTTCAATTTCCAAACCAGGTACATAATCCAAAAAGATTTTTACTTTTTCTTAAACATTAAACCTACATTTTAAATGTAGGTAGGTACCTAGGTGCTGTTTTTATTACTTAATTTTATATTTTGATTTTTTGATCAGTTTTGTTTTGTTTTGAACACAATTATTGCTGTGGGTTTGGTACATTCTAGCATATACTGGATCCAAATTATAATGTGTTCGTAATTTTGGGAGCATTACCATTAATGAAGTACCTACCTATTTTAAGGTATTTAAAAATTCTAGGAAATATGCTAGAAACTTAAATCTAATTCAGTAAGTTCTTCAAATTTAGATAGATATTGTGAAATACTGATTGAGTAAATTCTTGAGTGTTGTCAAAGGAAGCCGCTAAATAATTAGTTTGATTAATTTTCTCCGAATAACAATCAATTGAATTATTTTAAAGTATCTAAGTAGTTGAAAGTTTAATTAGTTTTAACATGATTTGATGAAACCTATTGAATTATTTAAATGAATTTAGGTCTTAAATAAAAAAACTTATAAAATGATCCCTAATATTTGTATATTGAGAATCATGAAGTAGGAAATAAAAAATTAAATACCTATTAATAAGGTGTGTTTTAAAAAAAACATAAGAATATCTAAATATCAGTACAAACAAATAATTAAAAATAAACAGGTACGTACGTACGGTTAACGTATCGTGTTGCTTTGCAACACAACACAACAACGTTAACGAATAAAATATATTTACACACAAAAGCAACTACAAAAGAAAAAACAAAAAGAAAGTTAAACTAAAACCAGCAACATTCTTACCTCAACAAGTCAATCAACAGTGAAAAGCCAATCAAAAGCCTTTAGAATGATCCAGAAAACTTTTCCCTATTCCCGCATAATATTGTGCGTTACTCGCGTTGTTTGCGCAAAGTTTTCCGAGCGCGTGTGAAGTTTCCCGGTCTCGGGGGAGCGCAGTCGTGCGCTCGACGCAGGGCCACGACACACACTGAACCAATTGTTCATTCACTCCTCCACTCCGTCGTTATTCTTACGCAGATGTCCGTATGATCGTGGCAGATATGGAGCCGATAGGTTCCTCGAAAAATTCGAAATTCGAACAATCTTTCTTCTCTATAAATTCGGCGTTTTGATTCTCCAATATTTTGAATCAACAGCGGTGTTTACTCCGGGGTGTTTATTGATAATTCTTTAAATCGTGCCTTTAAATAATTGTGTGGGTTTTCGTTTGGATAATTTAAGTTTGCGCAGTAATTAATCCCTTAGCACTAATTATCTGTTCCATAACTAGACTAGGCAGATACTACAGAGTACTTTGATTTAATCAATTGGGTTCTATTATATTTAATACCTTCTTGAAATACCTGAAATACAAAACCGTTTGTTTGATAGGTATTGTTAAGATTATTTGTTATTTTTTTAAACTTGGATTGTTTTGGACAATGGTTTTTTTGTGGTTTTCATTTTAGTCTCTATATCAGAAATATGAAATGTGAATTTATAAAAAAAAAAAATAGTTAAAATAGTGTTTTGTCAACTTCTTTTGATTTATGATTTGAGTTTGAAAGAAGAAGACAAAACACTATTTTAACCAAAATAGGTTTTTATACAGTTTTAGTTTTCCATGAATGAAGGGTTTAAGTATAAAGGCCGGAGCAGACCAGACGCGTGGCGTGTCGTGACGTGCGCACGGAAAGTTGTAATGTATAAAAGGCGCGTGCATACGACACGCATCTGGTCTGTCATCTTTCTTACAGTTTCATACATTACAACTGGTGCGTGCACGCGTCACGTTATGCCACGCATCTGCTGTGCTCCGCCCTTAAAATTTGACGCAGATATCACGCTTGATAAACGCTTAATGTCTGCGTCGAATTTTATTTTGATACATAGGTCAAATCAATCATTCTGCCTAACCTTTTCCCAACTATGATGGGGTAGGCTTCCAGTCTTACCGGATGCAGCTAAATACCAGTATTTTACATGGAGCGACTGCCTATCTGACTTCTACAACCCAGTGACTGGGTAATACGATACCCCTTGGTAAGACTGGTTATCAGATTTTCGGGCTTCTGACGACCCGTAACGACTGTCAAAGATCCACGAATGACAGCCGGGACTAACGGCTTAACGTGCTTTCCGAGGCACGGAGGAGTCTCGGTATGTAAAGATGGTCACCCATCCACAGACCAACCCCGGCAAGCGTAGCTTAACCTGATGGATCAACCCGTGCGGCTGTTATTACTTAGCCACGAGTTTTTTTTTACATTTTTTACATAGGTACACATTTTAAATTTTTTACAATACAATCATTTTGTTACATAGGTAAGTAATCAGTGAAATTCAATAAGAGCTCGAGTATCCGCGACAATTTTTCCGCTAACCCTGAGGTATCTCCACCTGCGGTACCTCCGCGGCGGCGGTGACTATGCTGTAAGCCCAGGGAAATTAATTGTTAAACAAATTGACTAGGTACCAACTTAAATTGTCCGTATTTTCAAATATCAACTGTCATTCTTTAACAGTTGTATGACATGGCTTTAACACGGTGAATTGACATATTGTGTTAATTTTGCTTAACAATTAATTTCCCTGACAGTACTTAGGTGGACCGTCCGCTTGTTTGCCTGGCTAAGTCATAAAGCAAATTATTTGTAACAACAACCGACTTCCAAAAAAAATGCTACAAAGTGTAAAATAACTTTAATTTCGGAAGTCGGTGTCTTTGGTTCTGTATTTTAGTTTTTTGCCACAGACTTCCGAAATTAAAGTTATTTTTCACTTTGTAGCATTTTTTTTGGAAGTCGGTTGTTTTTTTTTTTTGTAAAAAAGTTTTTTTTTTCACTTTTTAGTGGGTCAGTTTGTAATTTATTTATGTTCAATAACCTATTGTCAATCACCTTTTACAAAATATTGTTTTTCCCGATACAAGGACGTTAATTGTTGAGGAGTTCTCCTAATAAGGAACCAGGAGAACTGGAACTGATGGTGAAGTCACCAACAACTCCACTTCACTACATGCATTGTGACGAACATAAATTGCTTAGCTTTATTAAAGTAATCGAATCGCAACCCAAGTGAAATACGTATTATTGAGTAGTTCCGATGGCCATCTGTTATGTAGTCTTCCTCATTAGTTCGACTTCACCAAATGATGCTTTCTGGGAGCAAATGCACGAGTTACTATAAAAAATACTCAAATCGCTGTAGGTGTGCCTATAAAATTTGAGGGTCCCTCGATTTCCATGGGATCCTCTAATCAGATTCTGACTTGGTGACAATGGGACCACCTCGAGAGCACTACCTTTTCAAACAAATAAAAAGAATTTTCAAAATCGGTCCAAAATTGACGGAGAAATCGGTATACATACATAAAAAAAAATATATTTAGGTACGCGACGAATTGATAACCTCCTCCTTTTTGTTTTTGAAAAGTCGGTTAAAAAGGCTGGAAGATTGGAAGTCAAGACAAAAGTAGGTATAATAGGCTGAGCGTCCACTGGTCCGAGTCGACCGCAAAGCATGCACGGCACGCAACGGATTTTGGTTTGTTTGTATGAAGAAATGAAAATGCGGGCGGTACCGGCAGTGGACGCAGTGCTATATGAATTCACTAGCCGATGCCCGCGGCTTTGCCCACAAATGTCGGAAATTATCCTACGGAAACCTACTACCGGGATAAAAAAGTATTATATGTGTTAATCCAAGTTATAAACTATCTGTGTGCCAAATTTTATCCAAATCCGTTCAGCCGTTTTTGCGTGATTGAGTAACAAACATTTGGGATGTTCATCATCTTCACAAACTTTCACATTTATAATATTTAGTAGGATACAAAGCAAACCGAAATCCGTTGCGTACGCAACGTGCCGTGCGTGCGTTGCGGCCGGCACGGACCAGTGGACGCTCACCTTAAGACACATTTTCCAAGAAGAAACTTATTCCACCAATTTAAAATCCCACTTTAACTGCATAATAATGAGGAATCGAAATCCAATTTGAGTTACACCAGTTCAACTTACGAAGCCACTTAATGAAACCGAGATAGAATAATTAGCCACTTTCCGCTAATTTCCAAGTTATTAATTGGGACGTTAGAAAGGGCCGTCATCTGGCTGGGGAGCTATCTTGAGCTATGTGTGACTCTCTAAACGGCTCCCATTGTGTCAAGACAAAAGCTCATTAGGGAATAAGCTGGATTCAAACGAGGCATAGCCGAAAGAAAGTCGGACGCGTTCACCATACATCTACTAATGTATAACATTTTTGAGCAGTGTTACGTGGGCAGCAATTAATACTAAGGCGTTAAAAGGAAAAAATGATTTTATTTTGAAATAAATTAAATAAGAAGTTAATAAAAAGGTGCAGACAGACTTGTAACGATTATTTGTAATGTAGCATTCGAGGCGAGCTTGGTTACAAAACGGCGATACACAAGATGCGGCGATCGCTCGCTTCTTGTACGTGGCTCAAGCGCGGTCCTTTTTTTGTTAAAAAACTGCGATAATTCTGAACGTGGCGAACGCTCGCTTCGAGCACTTGACTTAAGCGTACTTCATTCTTATTCAGAACTAGCTTTTGCCCGCGGTTTCGCCCGCGTGGATGTCGGCAAATATCCCACGGGAACGTACTACCGAGAATTCTTTCCTTATTCCTTGTCTACATTATACAGGGAACTTCTGTGAAAAATTTCAGCTTTCTAGGTCCAAGGGTTTGGTCTGGGCGTTGATGAGTCAGTCAATCAGTCAGTCAGTCAGGACTTCTCTTTTTATTTTTAGAGATAGATGGTAGACGTAGAAGTTGTGTGTGCTTCATTAATTTTAAGTAATTAGTTATTGTAATTGGAGGAGGAAGAAGAAGAAGAAAAAACTACACTGCACTGCACTGACTACTGTAACGCGTTACAAAAACTCGATACATTACAGACAAACGTTACAAGTCAGTCTCCGCCTTTAGGCTACTGACGTAACGCATCGATTTTTTTTTTATGATTCACAACTGCAAGGGCTCTCTACCGGTTTAGGTGGAGCTGGTGGCGGCAACTGCTCATTATATGGAAAATGGAACTTGTTCAAGTAGTGCCACGGTGTCTGTAGCTGGTACTGCCGCGCTTCCTGAGGATGCTCGTTAGGTTCATAAACCAGTTTCTTTAGCTCGTCATCGTAACGAACTTCGATGTAGCCGACCAGTGGAAAGTCTTTTCTCAATGGATGTCCAGTGAACCCGTAATCTGTGAGAATCCTTCTCAAGTCTGGATGATGAGTGAAAACTACTCCGTACATGTCATATATTTCTCGTTCGTACCAATTGCAGGCCTTCCAGACGCCGTACCCGGAGCGAAGAGGCGTCAATTCGTCTGTATAGGTCTTTAGACGAGCTCGTTCGCTAAACCTTAAGCTGAGGAGATCATAGCTTACTTCGAACCTATATTCCCTGCTTGGAACGTCTATAGCTGTTGCTGAAGAGCATTGAGCGAAGCAGGCGTGTTGGTGGTCACGCATGAAGGTCATGACCTGGAACATACCGGCTGGAGCCACCAGTATCTCTAGTTCGTCAGTTTGCTGCATTTGAACCATCTGCACATATTTCGGCAGACATGTTGCGACGTACATACCGAACTCGTACAGACGTTGACGCCTCACGTTGTCATGGCACCTGAGGGTGTGATTAGATTGCTCCAGCGGTTCGATGTAGAACGGATCCTTAGCCTTGACATGCACATCTGTCTTTTTGTCTAAAACAGGGACGGCAGTGTAAATTTTCCGTGTTAAAGCTGGTGCTAGGTTCAGTTTTACTAGCTTCGATAGCAAATATTTCATGATATCCTAAGATGATACTAAGTTATTTCAAAAAGATAGTGTACTTGATTTGAAAGCTCTCTATACAATAAGTTGTGAAAACAATATTGACATCGATTGCCATTTATGTGACTTTTTCTTTTCATTGTTTTCAAATCGTAGGTTTATATCAAAATAAGGTTGTCATAAACCAAACATAAGTATTTTTATACTTATGTTAAACCTACAGTTTCATAAAGTGGGAAAAATCAAATCATGCAAATATAACTATTGAAAAAAAACCAGTCAAGTGCGAGTTGAACTGGTATACGAAGGTTTCCGTATCACCTTACAATATTGAACACTACATATTTAAAATCAATACTTCAGTTTAGAAAAACACATTTCTTGTATAGCTAAAAATTAAAGTGGATCCTCCTTTAAGTTTCAACTTTTTTTAATTTTATTATTCGTTGTTATAGCGGCAATATAAATACTCAAAATTTCAACTTTAAAGATACAGCCCGCTGACAAACAGTCGGACGGACAGCGGAAACTTGGTAATAGGGTTCCGTTTAGCACCCTTCAGGTACCTAGGAACACTAAAATTCAAAAGCTTGGTTCAAAAGAACCAAGTATCCTAATCCATTGTTTCATTTGTTTGAAAAATTCGTTTGCTAGACGACGTAAATAACGCAATGAATATTGTCGAATTATCATCGTTGTATCGCAATTACCGTTAACCGCGCGCGGGCTGGCAACGTCGCATTTCTAAAGGTTTTTCGTGATTATTACGGACAATTTCCTTTGTCAAATACTTATATCGTTGGTATTTGTATGTATGCAATTTTTGGCATTTATTTTGGTAAGTATTTACTCTCAGAAAATGGCATATTGTCAATTATTTTCTATTTTCTAAGAGTAAATAAGAAAATAACTGTCAAAAAATAGCATACATACTTGCATACATAAAAATACCAACGATCTAAGTATTTGTCAGAAGGAATTGTCTTTTGATCTAAGTTTATTAAAATAATTACGAAAAACCTTTAGAAATGCGACGAAATCGAGTCTGCAATCGCCAATCCACCTTTAGCAAGCGTTGTGATCAATGCTCACGCCTTCTCTGTATGAGAAGAATCCTTTGCCCTGTTGTGGGAATAATAGGCTGGTATTATTATCTTCTTCTCCTTAGCGTGTCGATGGCAATCTAAATAGACTTGGCCCAGAATTCAGCTACGTGTTTGCCGCCATCACTAGCGTCCATCAGTTGCTGTAACGCGCAGTTGAAAAGACACGCAGGAAATTAAGGTATTTACTTTATATTATCATACCTGTTATTATTGTATTAAAATTCCAGTCATTGACAATAGTGTTTATCTGTGGTTCTGTATTGTCTGTGTGCATTGTGTTCTCTATGAAATAAAACTTCCTTTCTCATTCTGATGGTCGCAAAAGCTACACGTTGTTTTATTAAAAATAACAATAGGTTATGGGCCCAGCTCTAGATTAGCTAGAAAAGTTGTGAGTTTAGGTCGCATTAGGTCAGTGTTGATTAATAGTGGACAGTTGTCATAAAATATGTCGTCGACTAATTATTTAATCAACGTACCAAAGTTGAAAGGGCGCGAGAACTACAACGAATGGTGCTTCGCCGCGGAGAATTATCTAATCCTGGAGAACATGCTGCATTGTATAAAGCCAGTTGCTGGGAAGCAAATAGAAACCGCAGACGACGCGAGGACCAAAGCTAAATTGATATTGACTATTGACTCGTCACTGTACGTACATATAAAAAATGTAAGTACGTCACAAGAATTGTGGAACAAACTAAGAACCTTGTTCGATGACTCCGGATTTACAAGGCGTATAAGTTTGCTACGTAACCTGATTTCAATTAGATTGGAAAACTGCAGTTCTATGACAGCTTACGTGACGCAAATGGTAGAAACAGGTCAAAAACTTAGTGGAACCGGGTTCAATATAGGGTCGATCTCCAAAACGGGCGTATTCGTGTGATCGCTCTGGTGCTTTTCAGATATTGATATTTAATGGTAATTAGGTATCTCATTAAAAAGAATGATGTTCAAATAGTACATTTTTACTATTGGCCTTCAATTTACACAAACAGTTATGGAAATATTTAAGTTCAAAAAATTTCGCGACCAGAGCAATCATAATTGGTGACAGAGCAATCATAATTGGTGAAATCAGTGAAACAAAAAAAAAATATTGATAAAATATTATTTATTTAGCCGTTTTCAGTCATATTCATTATACTTGTAACAAGATTATATGTAAGAGAAATGTATTATTTTAGAAAAAGGTCACACACAGGTACATTTTCAATTAATTCTATCTCTGTACGATAGCTAGAAGTTACGCCCGCCCAAAACATAATGGACCTTCCACCATAAGGGGTGATTTCTTCAAAACACACGTCGGCATAGCGTTCCCCTGGTCTTCGTAATACTCGCCGACGTCGGTATTCACCATTCAGACAAATTCGAGCCTCATCGGAGAAGAGTACGCTACACCAGTTACCTAGTGTCCAAGATAGACAATTTCTAGTGAACCTCAGTCGAGCAATCCGGTGCTCACAGAGTAACTTGGGGGCCCGTGGTGGTTGTCGACTGCGTATATCAAGCGCTAAAAACCTCCTCCTCACTGTCCATAGCCTAAACTATGCTCCTCGTACCTCTTCAAGTTTCTTTTGAGGTCTATGTAACTGAATTTGCGGTTCCTCAGCGCTTGAGTCACTAAAAAGCGGTCGTTCTCTTGTCATCGCGTCCAGGTTCTTTGGAGCTATTTGAGCTTTGTAGACTACCGGGACAGATGCTGGAAGAAGCACTGCCAGTGAATGTTAGTTCGTTCGTTCGTTCAGTATCTTGCGATAGCCGCTGCTATCTAGTTATTCTTCTTAGTCTACAAACCGGTGACGCGGTTGAATCAAAATAAGACAATTTTTCGTATTCTTTAAAGGTCTATGGAAGACAGGAACTTGTCTGGGAATGATCTTTTACACGATTATTAATGTTAAAAATCATTTTCAACATCTTGTGTTACAGTTTGCAGTATCTCTCTATGTTTTGTAACATTATTGGTGCTTAAGGTTGGAGGTGATTAAGGAACATTTGAAAGAGGATCACGGTTCTCAGATATATAGATAGGTTCTTCATTTATTGGGAGCTCATCAGTTGCTGGTAACTTATCTACTTTTTTCTTAAAATAATATCGTCGAGAACTCTGTCTACTTTTCTTCCTACGAACCTTTTGCTGGCTTGGAGTCAAATCACTCATTGGTAGTAGTACTATGCCCCGAGCTTTTTTCCTTTGGCAACTCTCTCTTGACTTTACAAGTCTGCATTGTGCGTATAGATCTGGATTATTTTTTAACTTGGCCATTCTACGACGCTCAGCCAATTTCTTCCTAAGACGTTTTTCTTCAATAGATAATTTATTTCGAGGCATGATTTCAATCTGCAACAATAGTTGCCATTAAATTTTAGAGAAGAAAGGGTTACAGTTGTGGTTAGCTAAATGCTAATATAATAATATCATCAAGGTAAAATACGTCAAAATCTGTTTATGGGTTTAGGTTACCCAAAGAAACCCAGGAAAGGTTATAAATTAAAGGTTATATGCATAGTTCATTGTTTGTCATTGTTATAGTCCGGTACTACTACTTAAAATAGATTTATAACGTACAATTAATGCAAAATATCATCGCTCTGGTATTTTTGGACAGAGCAATCACAGCCATAGCGATCAGAAAAAGTCACAAAATCACAAATATAGCCGAATTTAAAAGCAGTAGAAAGTTGTGATTACGTCTTATAAAAAACATCATAACGATCACTTAATTCACATAACAAACACATTCACAAGCTTACTATTTAATTTAAATAACGTGCCATAGCAATCATAAAATTCGAGAACCAAATCCAGAGCAATCATAAACTTACCTTCGTAATGTTGGAGAGCGGGAACGTGGAACACAGGTATCCTCTTCGGCGGTTAGACCACTGCTGGCATTGCCCCGCGGTATCGGAATAGAGTGTCTATAACGCGTAACTAGGGATGAGCGCGATGTTTTACCTCAGCGCAGAGCGATGAGATAAAATGCCCGGTCACGATTTTAAATTCAAATTGTGGCAAAAGTATTGTTAATATAACTAAAAATATTTTATTACTATGAAGATTAACTATTTGTTATGTAATCTAAATAAGTTGTTTCATATGAACCTTCTCATTAAAAAGTTAAGGAATATTTTTTTCATTCAATCGGGAGTTGGGTCAACCCAGAGCGATCAGGATTTTAGGGTTTAAGATTTTTTTTTAAATATTTAAAATAAACTTATTCATAATATTAGTCTTGTATCACGTAGATTAGACACCGAACTGTATAAAAAAAAATATTTTGAAAACGTTTTTCGATTTTAAAATGGGTTTATCCAGCCCGACACGAATAAAAATGCCTCTGGAGATCGACCCTATAAGCGATGAGTGGATTGGAAGCCTACTGCTAGCTGGATTGACAGATGAATTCTCACCCATGATAATGGCTATTGAGCATTCCTACCTATAACAACCGACGCCATTAAATCGAAGCTAATGGACATGGAGGAAACGGAAATTACGGGTGGTAATGAATTCAATAGTGCATTTGTTAGTTCGCAGAAGTGCCAACGTAAAAATAAAAAGTCTATGGCCAGCAAATCCAACTCTAGCAAAGATGGCGGAAATGATAGTAAATCAAACGTCAAGTGTTACAAATGTAAACAATATGGACATTATCTAAGTCAGTGCCCAAATAAAGCTAATAATGCAACAAACGACAAAAATATGCCTAGAAAACAAACAAACGCGTTTAGTGCTGTGTTCTTAAGTGGAGAATTTAACAGAAACGAGTGGTATATTGACTCGGGCGCTAGTAGACATCTCACTGCTAATGAAAAATGGATAACAAATGCATCTTACTTAGAAAACAAAGAAATCGTTGTAGCGAATGATAATAAGGTACAAGTTTTGTGTACCGGTGATGTGAACATCGTGACAGAAACCGACGAATGTGAATACGATGTACAAGTTAGCGGCGTCTTATGTGTTCCAGAGTTAACCACAAACTTGTTGTCTGTCAGCCAATTGATCAGAAACGGTAATAAAGTCTCATTTACCGCGAGTGGTTGCAGTGTTTACAACAAAAATGTCGAGTTAGTAGCCATAGCTTCGCTGGTTAATGGAGTTTACAAGCTAAGAATGCCTAAAACTGTGTTGGCTGCATCGGCGGTGTCGGCAGATACGTGGCATCGCAGGTTGGGGCATGTGAACAGCAAGTACATGAGTAAAATGCCAAGTGCAGTTCGAGGTATGGAACTAGATGAAAAATCTGATATTACCAAGTCATCATGTACAGTTTGCTGCGAAGGTAAGCAGTCTCGTCTTCCCTTTAATCACATTGGCTCAAGAAGTACTGAATTACTTAGTGTGATCCATACTGACCTTTGTGGTCCCATGGAAAATATTTCTATTGGTGGATCAAAATATTTTATATTATTCATCGATGATTACAGTCGAATGACTTATGTTTATTTTTTGAAGAAAAAGAGCGAAGCATTTGTTTGTTTCCAGCGATATAAATCAAGTGTGGAAAATCAGTTAAATTGCAAAATCAAGACCCGCCGCAGTGACAACGGTAAAGAATTCTGCAATAAAGAATTTGATGATTATTTGAGCAAGCATGGAATAATACATCAGAAATCTAATGCATACACACCACAACAAAATGGTTTAGCTGAGCGTTACAACAGGACTGTGATTGAAAAAGCTAAGTGCCTTTTATTTGATGCTGGTCTTAGTAAACAATTCTGGGCTGAGGCAACCAATACAGCCGTTTATTTACAGAATAGAATTGTGGCATCATCCCTAAATGATAAAACACCATATGAGATGTGGACAGGCACTGTTCCAGACATCAGTAACTTAAGGATATTTGGAAGCGTGGTTATGGTTCATGTAGCCAAAGAAAAAAGACTAAAATGGGATAAAAAATCAGAAAAGCATATTTTAGTTGGATATCCAGAAGATGTCAAAGGTTATCGTCTTTATAATCTCAGAACAAAGCAAGTGGTAACTAGCAGGGATGTAATAATAATGGAAGAAGTAAAGAAATCAGAAATACCAGTACCAGTGCAGGAAACCGTGAATAATAACGAAGAGAGCTTGGATTCAGTGGCGGAAATACCTGTAAAAGAGAATACTGTGGCAGAAAATGATGCTGATGATTCCGATAGCACATATGTCCCGAGTGACTACGAAGATGCTGATTCAAATGAAGAAGTACATGTGGAGAGACCAACTAGAGTAAGGAGACAGCCTAATCGTTATGGATGGTATGCATGTACTGGTGAGGATGTATTTGATGATGCTTGTGGTTTACCCATAAAGGAAGCATTGAATGGAGCTGAAAAAGAACATTGGTTAAAAGCCATTCAAGAAGAACTTCAGTGTTTTGAAAATAATAGTGCTTGGAACTTAGTTGACACCCCAAAAAACGGTACCATAGTAAAGTGTAAGTGGGTTTTGAAGAAGAAGTACGATAGTGAAAATAAAGTAAGGTTTCGTGCACGGCTAGTAGCAAAAGGTTTCATGCAAAAGTATGGCATTGACTATGTAGAAACCTTCTCGCCGGTTGTGAGACACACAACATTAAGAACATTGTTTGCGTTGTCAGTGCAGTTAGACCTAGATATTACTCACCTGGATGTTACAACGGCTTTCCTGAACGGCGACCTTGACGAAACTGTTTATATGGAAAAACCAGAATGTTTCTCAAATCCAGATTGTGATGGAAAAGTCCTAAAATTAAATAAAGCCATCTACGGGTTAAAACAGTCGTCAAGGGCGTGGTATATGAAAGTCGATGAAATTCTTCTTAATATTGGTTATAAACGTTCTAAAATTGAACCTTGCTTATATACTAAAAATGATGATGGTAAAAGAACAATTGTGACAATCTATGTTGATGATTTTTTTATATTTAGTAATGATAATGTTGAAACTAATAACTTAAAAAGTATACTGTCATCGCATTTTAAAATAAAAGACTTAGGAGAAGTCAAACAATGTCTTGGAATGACTGTAAAAATTGATAATAAAAATGGTTGTTTAACTTTAAGTCAAGAAAAATATGTTGAGCAATTATTATACAAATTTGAAATGATAGATTGTAAAACTGTGGATACACCCATTGAGACTAAATTGGATATAAATAAAACAGAGAATAAAGATAGTAAATTTCCTTACCAACAACTCATTGGTAGCCTTATGTATTTGGCAGTATTGACCAGGCCAGATATTGCTTTATCTGTTAGTTTTTTAAGCCAATTCAATAACTGTTTTGATCAATCAACCTGGTACTATGCCAAACGTGTATTAAAATATCTTAAGAAAACTAAAGATTTTGGTTTAAAATTTTCTAAGACTGGTAATTCACAGTTACAGGGTTTTGTTGATGCCGATTGGGCCAGTAATGTAATTGATAGAAAGTCTTATACTGGGTTATGTTTTGTACTATCTGGATCTGTAATTTCATGGGAAACAAGGAAACAGAGAACTGTGGCCTTGTCCAGTACAGAGGCCGAGTTCATGGGAATTACAGAAGCTTGTAGAGAAGCCATATACTTACGTAATTTGTTAACCGAAATAACTGGTGATACAAACACCATAACTTTATATAATGATAATCAAGGTGCTCTCAAGTTATCAGTAAATAATGTGTATCACAAAAGAACGAAACACATAGACGTTCGCTACCATTTTTCTAAAGATTGCATAAAAAATAAGATTGTAAATTTAGAATATTTAGAGACTGCTGAAATGCCAGCTGATCTGTTCACTAAAGGCTTAGGTAGGCTGAAACATTATCACTTCTTGAAAATGTTAGGTATTGAGAAAGTTTGAACTTGTCATAAATATATTGTTTTGTTTATTTTAATAAGTGGCGGTGTTATTATTGTATTAAAATTCCAGTCATTGACAATAGTGTTTATCTGTGGTTCTGTATTGTCTGTGTGCATTGTGTTCTCTATGAAATAAAACTTCCTTTCTCATTCTGATGGTCGCAAAAGCTACACGTTGTTTTATTAAAAATAACAATAATACCTTTATTTCACTTACATACACATATTTACATTTTTAATTTATGGTTAATTGAACTTACCTTAAGTGAACTTCAACCAAAATTATACGAAGTGTTGCATCCGAAGAGATTTAACGTACATTGTAGTCCGTTTCTCGTTGTACTAATGTAGTACAACGAGAAACGGACTACAATGTACGTCAAAGACACACTGTTCAAAGACTAGAATTTTTTTTTTATTAATTTGATAGTCTATGTCATCTGTCAGCTGTCACCTCATTCGTTTTAGAGCTCACTGCCTATTCCATTCCACAATAATAAGGTGGTAATGGTTACATGGGTGGGTAGGGTGTTAAATCTCTTCGGATGCAACACTTCGTATAATTTTGGTTGAAGTTCACTTAAGGTAAGTTCAATTAACCATAAATTATACTTCAGTGTTGCATCCTCAAGATTTAACGTACATTGTAGATGTTTAGAGCATGTTTATTGTGGAATGGAAAACCTATAATGTTCATGTTCACATGTGAGTACTTCGTAAATTTAGTATACACTAACATTATGTCTATGGAGTACTTAGTTTTGGCATTTGTTTTTAAAACAAAACAAATCCGGTCAGTAATCACAATCAGTTTTATATTAAAAAGCTAATACTTGGTAACAAACACATAACAAAGCGGATTATGAATAGAAGATTATTCTTACAGACTTAATAATTGAATATGCCACCAGCAAAAACCTTGTCTTTTTCAGAATCAATCACTCGTTGGTTGGTTGGTTGTTGGTTGTAAAATTTTGCAAAATGTATTGAGTTACCGTCCAGTCCAGCCAGCAGTCTTTTTTATTATTTCCATTGTGATCTGAAAGCCACTGACATCGGTGCATGCCTAGTGCTGTAGGCAGTGAACTTATTCACATCCACGTCACTATCACTAAGCGTTTTTTTGATCTAGCGGCTGATGGACTAGGAGGTACAAGTTTGTATTGATTTATCACAAAATTTCCCCATGTAAGAAGTTCGGGTTTCTACTGGACATAGAGATTGTTTATGATTATAGAAAGGTAAAATCAGGCAAAAACTGTTCGGTGCTGAAGTTTTAATAATGTTTCACTTACATGAATATCATTAATTTTGATCAAAGATAACGTTTGCTTCCGTTGTCCAATGGACAATGCAAGCAAAATTACAAGTTTTTTAGAAATTTCTTTAAGGGATAGACTTAATCGGATATATGGTCTAGGACCAGATTAGGATACCATGTAGCACATATATAATACTTAAGAAAAGTAGGCTTAATTTTAAAAACACCTTTAAAACATCTTGAATATAATGTTTTTCTATTTGTCTTGGTCAAAATAATTTTTAATGCAGAGCGAAATGAATTTATCGGCCCATAATGCATCTTTGTTAAATTCCTCAGTTAAAAGTTTTAGGATATATATTATTGAGCTATTGAAGTAATCAATATTATTAGTTTTACAAAAGGAATACCAACGTTTAAGAGCAACATTATACTGGCTCTAATAATGATTAATTATTTGTCCAATGATATTATTAGAAAATAAAATTGAAGCAATATAAATAATTATGATTAATTATTTTAATCATAATTATTTATATTGCTTCAATTTGAAGGTTTCTCCTTATGTACGATTCCTTGACAATATTTCAGAATCAACTAGTTTACTGAATAACGGGAACCATGGTTAGCTAGGCCATTATAGAACTATAATTATGCCAATTACTTTGTCGTTTATGATTTATAAGACCAAAATAATGGTGGAAAGGCATAGAAGAGGTAATTGTTCCAAGGTATTGTATACGCCTCTATATCATAGGTGTCTGTCTGGGTCACGTTTCCAGGATAAATATTTAGTGCATTTTTTGTCAAGGCGTGACGCAAACAAATGAATACCGAACCGAAAGGTTTACCGAACTTTTTCGTAATAGATTCAAATAATTGTGAATCTAATTCCCATTTGGTATCAACATTAATATACACAGATCATATGTTAGTATACCTAGAAGCTTGGTCCGCATCAGTGTTTTCTCTGGGCTTAATAAACAAAGAGTAAATAAATATTTGCTGCCACATTTGCCGAGTGATACGATTTAAATGCCGGAATTGTGTGCCACCCCTTTTGTTGACATATGCAGTGGCAGTGGAAGTGGTATATCTATTCTAAATATAACATCTACATTGGTTTTATTTTTACAGAAAATTTTTAGGCCCATAAACGCTGTAAGAAAGTTAATGTGGTGTTTTCTTTCCTTCATTGACCAAATACCTCTAGTAATTTCTCCCTCACAGGCTGCCCTCCATCCTGAGAGTGAAGAGTCAGTGAATATTTCTAATCGCAAGGAGTAAAAAACAAAGTTTGTTCATGTTTCGGTGCGATATTTGACTCCACTAAGTGAAGTCTTCTTGTAGAGAGGACTAACAGTCATTTTTGCATTGTCATTTGACTTCAAAAGTGCTAAATATTTCTCCCACTCTAGTTGTTTGGTGTGTATACCCAACCATACGTTATGGCTGAACACGCTGCTGATAACGCACCGATAGTTTTAACTGTGTTTACACACATAGACTGCGAGTTGATGAGAAATCCTAAGAATTTACAAATCTGATTTGGTATAAGAGAACTTCTTCCTAAATAGACAACTAAAGCTAATTTTACAGAGGTTTGAGTAATTTTGTAAATACTAGTGCGCCAGGCTGAGGGCATTATGGTCTGTATTGAATTCTTGAGCTATTGAATTCATTGAAAATTTTATTATAATAGAAACCCAAATATTTTTTATGTGAGATATGTATAGGCATTAGAAAAAATAAGATCTATTGTTGCCATGAATGCATTATGTATTATTAATTTGGATACGGAACGTATAGGTATTATCCATTTTTAAATTTCGGGTTGGTTAGAACGTTACCACCTAATACATTATGGTAAAGCAATAAAGATATTGAGTATTGAATAACGTATTGAGGTTCTTCAAATCACACCAATATTACAAATTCGAAAGTTTGTGAGCGTGTGTGCGCGTGCCCGCACGCCTGCCACCTTCTCACGCTCAAACGGCCGCGGCCGGACCGTCACGGATGAAATCTGGCACGCAGACAGCCCACACCCTAGACCAACACACAGGCCATCTTTTATCTCATCCACGCGGGCGAAACCGCGAGGTACAGCCAGTTTAAGATAAATCTATAACCGCCTGTACTCTTAGGCGTTAAGAATACCGACGAAATAAACTGTTGTGGTAGATCAGAACATTTAGAAATCGCCCTTAAGTCAATAAATTAGGAAATTGCACGATCCATTTCTCCAAGAGGAGATGGTAGGGTTTTTGGTTCAGTGTTTTGAACCACTTTCCCAATAAACGAAATTTTATAACCACTAACATAACTTAATATGATAGGATCATCAGTTAACAGCATCTAATTTTTATAAAATATCTATTTCTACCGGCTCGTGAGGTACCTCTAATAGTCTCATTTGCCGACTGCATTGAGTTGTTGGTCCTCCTCGCCGAAGAAGTTGGTGTCAGGCGTCGGCTGTGGATGGCGCTGCAGTCGCATTTTTTGCTCGTCGAAGAGGACCCCGCACATTTCACGCCTGAAAACCGGTTCTCCGGTTGCCTGCAGTATTCACTGGAGTCGGTTTTTTAATTTGTAGGCCCGTTCTAATAAAGATATGACAAGTTTTCGTCTATTAAATGTCAGTTCATGTCAATCAAAAAGCAATTGACTGATTTCTGATATACTTTTCAGAATATCTAATGTGTCTACAGATTGGGCCCGTATGAGGTCTTTTGTTAGGTTGACGAGGCCGGTGATTCCAAGTACCAAGTTTGTGGCCTTTGTCTTATCCATCGAGCAGTATATTTCCCCATCGTTCAGCAACTTCATTGGGTATTTTTTCCCCGAGAGAAGGATCCAATTTCTTTGCTTGACCAAGTAAGTCAAGAATTTCTGTAGACACATCCGCAGTAAAAGTTTCAACAGAACTTTGGTGTGCATCATATGGCGATAAGCTTATAGATCGCAATGATGAGCTTTTTTGAAAGTCGAAACAAAAAAAGCAAAGTTACTTTCAGAATAGTATCACGTACTACATCATTAAGAAAGAACTTATTGTATTTCTGGATAACATCGCGTGTTACCTCGCTAAGAAATACCATTTTGTTAACAGTATAACATCAGGTGTTACAGAACTTTGGTATGTATCATATGGCAATAAGCATAGGTATAGATCGCAATGATGAACTTTTTTGAAAGTTGAAACAAAACAAGCAAAGTTACTTTCAGGATAGTATCACGTACTACCTCATCAAGAAAGTACTGTTTTTCTGGATAACATCGCGTGTTACCTCGCTAAGAAATACCATTTTGTTAACAGGATAACATCAGGTGTTACAGAACTTTGGTATGCATCATATGGCAATAAGCATGGGTATAGATCGCAATGATAAACTTTTTTGAAAGTCGAAACAAAAAAAAAAAAAAAAATTCTTCATTACTTTTGTTTTTCCTTTTCTCATGTCTAATTCTCGCTAAAATAACACTTTTCACTATGAAACCAGAAAGATTTTCATGGATTTAAAATTAAATTGAAAAATTAACAGCGTAGCAATGCAACACACAAAGAACGAATGAGGTGACAGCTGACAGATGACATAGACTATCAAATTAATAAAAAAAAAATCTAGTCTTTGAACAGTGTGGCAATGTAGTACAACGAGAAACGGACTACAATGTACGTTAAATCTTGAGGATGCAACACTGAAGTATAAATATTTTTATAAAAACATTTAAAAAAAATATGAAATAGTAGCCCACCGATATCGGGAACATAGTCCAACCTACCAGTGATCAGGGCTCTAGACAGAGGAACCTCACTATGCGTGTCGTGTCCAGGAGTACTGCTTTCTGAATCAAGCCCTTGGCCCAACCGCACAATGAGAGCCTTCTGGAGTGTTCGTCGAGGCTGTCCGCCTCCGTTATTAGGCCATAACCGTAACGATTATAGGTACAATGATAGCTGAGTCCACGTCCCACATGTCGACAACCTCGTGTGCTAGGTCAGATACTTGTTTTTTTTTTAATCTTTCTCAGCTTTCACGAGATTCTCGTCATGAGAATATTATTATTATTAGGGAACCGATCACTTTTCCGAATTTTTTTTGTTCGAATTTCATTTTACCGAAAACTATTGACCGACGTCTTTTTTTCTATATGCATTATTTGACACATTTTTGGATCATCGAAGTATCATGTGTCATAGGTATTATTTTACCGAACTATATTTCGCCGATTTACAAAATAACTTTTTGCTATTGGCCGAAGCCTCTTTTGAAATTTTTTCATTTGCCAAATGATTTATTTGTCATATTTTCACCACGCCGAAATCGAATTGATAATAGGTCAACTGATACAGTGGCAGACGTGACTTCGATGAAGTAAAAAAAAAAACGAAACGATAATAGTTGAAAAGTTTTAGGTGAAATGAAATTCGTTCAATTATTTTTCAATACACTTCCTCGAAAACTGGTTCATATCGCACTACGATTAGGTTCACAATGCAATTTATGTCGCACGTGTGTGATTTTTTATTTTCCCCGCACGTGTGCGGGAATGCCACGGATAACTTATACTTATACTTAGTCCAAATTGGTTCAATGCCTCTATTCACAACTTTCTATTCGGAGGTGAATGTTTTTTTTTAATCTCGGCAAAGAGATATGCGTCTTTAAGGCGTTAATATTGTTTCTATATAGAATATTATCAAAAACCATGATTATGACAATAAAAAAAACGTTTATGAACAAATTAACATTTATTTGTGTTCTAAACTCAAAAATATTTGAATTTTCTATTTTTCATATTAGGCTGTTTATCGGCTTTATACCTTTGCTTCTCTTTCAACCTGGCGAAAGTAAAGCCCGGAAAAAAAAGAAAATTTAAATCATAGTTCCCTAGTAATCATAGTTCATGACAAATTATTTTCTGTTATTTTATGTGTTTTTTATTTTATTTCTTCAAAAGTGTATTGAAAAACGTCGTTTGATACTCGTGGACATTTGTTATTGCAGTTCAGTTATAACAAACGTTCTCCACTTGTATCAAAATGTACTATTTCGAACGTATGATAGCTTAACCTTATTATTATTATGAAGTAAATACCTACTATCTTTCTCATTAAATAACGCTCTTATTCAAACATCTGTTTTAACCGAAATTGAGGTGCCAAAGTCTGCTTTTGATTAAACTTTTATGCTCTGTTTTATAACGAATAAAATGCAGGTGGATGCGGGAGAGGTGTTCGGTCGGCAAGGAATCTTGTGGTGATTTTATCAATATCGAAGATAATTTAAAACGATAAGTCTGATGGCTTTGAAGGATTTATGTCTATCGAAATCAGGATTTGCTGTAATAGGTTTTTTAATATCAATAAATAAAAATAGATAGCAATTTTTGGGTCGTCATTGTTTTTATCTGAAGACGGTTTATTACACCATATTGGTTCATAAAATCATGATTGGTCGATTGTGATGCCAGCTATAAAATGTTAAATAGTTGGTTGGTTGTTTATTTATATTTTTGAGCACCGAGGAAACTCAGATGACAAAAACCATCGATATTTAAAAAGTGGTGACGGATTAACGGCTTAAGCCTTACACTGGTAAGGTAAGGTCACGAATTTGATGCTTGCCTGTTGCGAGGCTTATATAGGTAATGCTTAAGCTTGTTTATTGCTAAATTGAAAGGGTAAAGCTTGGTGAAAAACTTGAATTGTATTGCAGATATTGTGACTGACAAATCGAACAACATTCTTATGAAAAAGAAAACATGGCGATGATTAAAGCCTACCTACGATCTTGAACCAACACTACTTGATAAGCTTACCCAAACATGATTACCACCTACCTCAAAATCGCAAAACGAAACATCCTTAAGAAACAAGATGTGAAATACTCCTTCAAACAGAACTTTAGAAATAAGAACCTTAATTATGATAAAAGCTCTCAAATTACTCATTTTATTAAATTATGTGAAGATATAAAACGTTTCTTGGTGCACGTAAAGCCGGGTCCAGACGCGTGTAATGTCATGTATCGTGTAATGTAACGTGAATTCTACGTGTGGACGGCACTATGAGCATTACATGTAACGCTCGGGCTGGCGCTCGCGCTGATCCATCGGCTACCGGTTTGTAGATGTCCGTAAGGATTGAGTCGCCACATTTCGTATCTTAATGAAATTTTATACTTATTTAGTAGTAAGTTTAAAAATTTTGTAGGTTCGATCCTCGATTTTGTAGGTATAATACTTCAAAAGATATATGAACATAAAGGTGGCACCTCAATCTAAATATTTGGATTGAGTCGCCACGTCAGAACTAGGTACATCATGGATGAATGTTTATCATTATTTGGTATGATTTAGTAGTAATTGTGTATAGTACCTACTAAAAATCTGAGTCCTGTATTGTTGATATTGAAGAATATACAATACTTTTAATGTGGCTCCTCAATCCATCAATCGATCAATCATAAGAACGTGAATTTCCATGAAAGTAATTGGTCAATTTATATTCCACTCCAAAGAACATTTTGTAGTAAGTGTGTTCGAATTTGTAGTATATAGAGAAAGTAGTAAAACTGAGTGAATTTAGTAAATAAACGCATTTTATTTGGCTCCTCAGTCCTGACGTTCTGCAAATAAATAATTGATTGTATCTACCTGAGATCACAACGGAATCAATAACCAGAGACACTAACATTTAGTATAAATGTCTACTAAATACTTATGTACAAATCAACATTGTATATATTCGGTATCTGAAAAAAAAAATACTTTTCGATATTCATTAAGAATTCGCTATTGAGGGTGACCATGTTGTGTGTGTACCTGGGACAAACGGTCAAACTAGGTAAGTCCAACTTCGTTAAGTTAGGGAAGCTACGGAAGATCTTCTCGTCCAAAATATCGCAGTGTCTCGAAACAAAAGTCTTTGACCAGTGTGTGTTGCCAGTTATGATTTACGGCACTAAGACGTAGCGTTTTACAATGGGCCTCATAAGAAAGCTCAAGGTCACCCAAAAGCCAAAGAAGAGGGTTATGCTCGGTGTTTTTCTGCGAGATCGAGTTAAGATTGAGGTCCCTTTTGGGGGGAGCAGTGGACGTCTTTCGGCTGAAATGATGATGATGATGATGTTAAATGAAACCAGGATGACTAGATTTTGAAATTTATTTTTTTAATAAAATCCCTACTTATTTCTAACAGAATTGTATTGTTCACTTCGTAAAGGAGAAAAATAATAAAGTGTTCATCCTAAACGTTCTAAATAATTGCCACTTAAATACTAACTTACCTAATAAATAAACACATTAATACTAATTGTAAAAAACTATTCAAACTGCCCATTGATTCCTCTGATGTTATGGTAAGCGTTTATAACTACGATTTTGTATGGAAGCGCTTTTGTGTTTTAAAACAAATCACAATTGAAATCAAGATGTGCCAACAAAGATAATTATGCAAATTACGTATAATAACAATGTTACAAAACCGGTCAAGAGCGAGTCGGACTCGCGCACCGAGGGTTCCGTTCCGATTTCTGAAAAAGTGTGCTATTTAGAGACATCGTTTTATTTTTCCTGTAATCTTTACATAAACTTCTATCATATAGAATATTTGCAGATTTTTCGCTTCGCAAACTTCGGAGAAAAGGGGGGGGGGGGAACGGTATTTTTTTTTTACATTTTTCATCAAAAGTTGAAAACTATGCGGCCTATAAAAAAGAAAAAAAATGTTTGAGAATGTGCAAATAGCGCTTGGAAACGACACTACTGGTAGTGCGGCTGGTAGTGTCGTTGGAAAATTTAAGGGATTCCCTCGATTTCCATGGGATGTCTTCATCAGATTCTGACTTGGTGACAATGGGACCACCTCGAGAGCATAACCTTTCAAACAAAAAAATAATTGTGCAAATCCGACTATACAGGCTGACTTTGAAAACATGCGACAAAATAGATTTTGTTTCTATAAGCCACGAAACGTAAAATTTCTTTTTAAATACGTATTCATGGTCACCCTACAAAAAAAATTCATAAGAAATTAAAGAATAGCTAATAACTTCGTAAATATGTACATTTTTTTGTATTTTTTTATACGTACATTTTGTAGAAATTTATACAAAATATTGGCGTTTTTTGTTCCAAATTTCGTCACATGATTATGTAGATTAGAGGCAAAACTATTTACCGAAGCATCTGAATTGAGGAGCCACATTAAATATGCTATATCTCCCATTTCTTTCTTTTGTGATTGCCGACTCTTATCCTACAAATCTAAAATACTTACTACTAAATGATGTTGAAATTGCGCATTAATTGAACTACTGCTTCTTTGAAAAATGACCAGTCGTATGTGTATGGTCTGAGGAGCCACACATAATGTATTGTAACTTTTTCAATTTTAACACTACTGAGCTCAGATTTTGTCTACTAAATACTCTCAAATACTACTAAATCATACCAAATTATGATAAACATTCATCCATGATATTCTTAGTTCTGACGAGGCGACTCAATCCAAACATTTAGATTGAGGTGCCACCTATAAGGTCATATATCTTTTGAAGTATTATACCTACAAAATCGAGGATCGAACCTACAAAATTTTTAAACTTACTACTAAATAAGTATTAAATTTCATTAAGATACGAAATTTGGCGACTCAATCCTTACGGACATGGTTTGTAGTGCCGTGTACAGACGCGTGTAATGTGTATTGTAATGTAGCGTTTAATGTAATGTGAATATTGTCGACGGCATTTAAAACTCAACGCGAATCCTGTATGTATTCGACTGCGAGAGCCATTGTGTTAGCGCTAAAAACCGAGCCGATGGATCAGCGCGAGCGTTACATGTAATGCTCGTAGTCCCATCCACATGCAAAATTCGCGGTGCATTACACGTTACATTACATTACACATTACACGTGTCTGTACCCGGCTGTACGCGAACATGAAGGCTCTCACAGTACTCGTTTGGATTTGGACGCATACAGGATTCGCGTTGAGTTTGTACGCCGCCACACTATTCGCATTACATTACATTACACTTACGCACGTCTGTACCCGGATTAACGGGAACAGGACTTTACTCTTTGTTCCGTTGAAGTTTTCGAGTAGAAGTTCCGACACGTGTCTCGGAAGTCTTGCGATCCACGGATCTTCGGATACGCGTCGCTACATGTCTACAAATAAATTTCGAAACGATTATTGTGTTATGAAGATTTTCGGGGAAACTATTTTATAAGTGTTTAATGTGAACTGTTAATTAATATGCAGTTGGTAATTGTTTTATGAATTACTTATAGTAATGTAGTGTAAGGTATCGTATTTTTGAAGCAAGCTTGTTCTTTTGAAGCTTTGCATAAATCTAAGTTTGCAGAATAAGGAGCTTTTTGTAGCTATTCAAGTACTCGTGTAAGAGACAGTAATCAACTTTAATAGTTTGTATCGATTTAAACGCCAGCACTAAACCACAGAACAATAAAGCTGCAGTAGTTTATCTCGGCGATGACCTTGAATTAATTACCTACGCCCGCTCAGGAGATAACCGTGTGTAACTACCGCACACTCGAAGTGATATATACTAAGATTAAAGGCCTGCGCAGACGAGGGATTTTTGTCCGCGGACTTTTTATCCGCTAAAAATAGATCGCTTACAACTGTATCGAGTAACGCAAACGAGGGATTAAAAGTACCGCGTGCAAAAATTCCCCCGAATAACCGAGGACATGCAGAGAGCGGACCGGACAAAAGTACGGGGGAGTCCCCCAAAAAATAGAACTCGTGTGACTAGGCGAAGCAACCCACATGACGGACTTTTATTAGTCCGCGTTGAGCGCTCGAGAGTGACGTACGTATGCACGACAAATGATCGCACACCGTATGCGTTGAGTTCGCGGTAAATCCGCGGCGGACTTTTTATTCGCGGAGCGTACTTTTTTCTCCGTCGCGGAGAAAAGTCCGTCGTCTGCGGCGCGTCATATCGGCCGTTTTCTATGAAGATATACTACTATAACATTATTATTCTGTGACTAAACTAATCCCCTACACGTCACTACACTCGGTATGTACATAACTTCGACGTACCGACTCAGCCGCACGCCCTACATACGCATGAATAGCACACACCACTACAGCGGATACACGCATGTAAGAACAATTAAACCTAACAACGGGAATTACCTCTCCCACGGATGATATCAAATGAAAATGTACCCATATATCTTGCACACTCTCATATATAAAACAGAGAGCTCAGGCTGCACTTGATTCAGTGTTTCCCGCCGTCCAACTCCAGATTGTGCGCCGCAACACCACAACTTCCTGCTTCCGGTGGCAAGCCTGCGCCTGCGCTGTGCGTAACAACGCCCGGATGCAACGTCACGGCATGTCACTTCCGCATAGTGCTACGCCCCATTTAAAATAAGAACAACGGTTGTGAAACATCCACGAAAATTTGTATATGGGAAGAAAGTGGTGGAAAAAGTACTGATCTAGTCTTTTTTTCCCCAAAATTATGATCAAGCTCATCTTTGTGTAATGATAATCATGGAATGTTGACAGTTAATACACATAAAAGCAAAAAAATCCTCAACTTTTTCAAGCCACTGAAAAGCCAAACACATTCAAGATACTCAAAGTAAAGTAAAGTTCTCCACACATTCAACCAGCACACACGGCGAGTACATTTAAATATTTAAAAATGAAACTGAGTGTTTAACGTAGCCCGAAATTTGGGTAAATCTTCCTTTCCGGCCGCAACGGACTGCGGCGGCCATTCTGAACCCTACCACTCTAATGTAAGCGGACGTGTTCTTAAAAATATTAATATTGCACGGACCTTGCTTTTAAAATTATTATATTAAGCTAGCCAGCAATGCTCTTTTAATTTCACTAAAATGTACGCGTTGAGTAACTTTGTTGGATGAGCCTATTTTTATTTCTGAAAAATAATATGTTTTTGGACGATTATTCTTAATTTTTTGCACGAAATGAAGATTGTTTTTTTAAATAAATAAATAAATATCCTTGGACATTTCACACAACGCCATCTAGTCCCAAGCTAAGCAACCTAATGCTTGTGTTATGGTAACGAGATGGCTGATAAACTACTTATATACATTTTTTTTTTGTAAATACATACATATTATAGATAGAAAAACACCCAGACTCGAAACAAATACTTGTAGGTCGTACAAATATTTGTTCCGTGCGGGAATCGAACCCGCGACATGCTGCGCAGCAGTCAATCGCTCAACCACTGCGCCAACCGTGTCGTCAAAAATTGTCGTCAAAATTGTGATCAGTTGGTTTGTTTTAAAATGAAGGACACGAATGAGATACAATAAAAATTTTATTGTTATTACTGCTATGGCTGTATTCAAACTTTCAAAGCATTAATCGGGGAAGACCTGGAAGAGACTCGCACAGACCAGGAAAGCATGGCACAAAAGGGAGGAGGCCTATACTTACAGTGGGTGGACCAAGGCTGCCAATGATGGAGATGATGATGAATGGTTTTGTTGGTAAGCAAAAAAACCGCTCGAACTTAAAAATAAAGACTAAAAAAGTGCATGCTTGCTATTGTCACAATTTATCTAATAAAAAGATTACCAGACGAAATTGTTTTACAAGAAGCCTACAAAAAATCTTTTCTACGTTTAGCATACGAACATATTTTTTTTCTAAAAAAGAAAAGAAAGTATTAAATAAGATTTTATTCTAAAGAAATTAAGTGAGCCATGGCACGAGACTGTAAATTATTGCGAGACGTTTTTTTCGTTTTAACAGACTGATTTATTGTAAAATATTTCTATCCCGAAGTGAAAATATCTCAAGGAACGTTAAGAAATATTATTTTTATTCATACTTGGGACTGTGGAATATTCTTGTTACTGACACATATAAAAATATAGTTTTATAGCGTAGCTTATACAATGTGGAGTTGAAAATACGACAGTAAATGAAAATACTGGAATAGAATAAACATTCATTTTGCTAATATGGGTAATACTTAATAGGTGTTAATGATAGCTATATATCACCATTCGGAATGCAAAAAATTATATAAACACTAGCTGTTGCCCGCGGCTTCGCCCGCGTGAATGTCGCAAATTATCCCACGGGAACCTTCTAACTTGATGAAAAGTATCCTATGTCTTAATCCAGGTTATAAACTATCTGTATACCAAATTTCATCCAAATCAGTTCTGCCGTTTTTGCGTGATTGAGTAACAAACATCCAAACATACCAACTTTCACATTTATAATATTATACATAGTAGGAATCACTTAAGCTAAAGCACTAGGAAGTGGTGAAGGGCGGGCGTTTTGTGGGGACTGTCTTTCTGTAATTTTGACGTTCAAAAAGTGCTGATTCTCAGCCTAATTTGAATAAAGGACTTTTGATTTTTTGATTTTTTTATTTTTTTATTACTAATGTTTAGGAACAACCAAATAAATACTAACATTGAAATTTAATTTTTTTTTTCTAACAAACTTTATGTAGAGATGAGCCAACTATGCATTTAGCCAATCTTTGACTAGCGATAATGATTAAACTGTTGGATATATTTGACTGATTTTTTTATGCAGACTGGGAACGTCATTAGATACCATAAGCAGTTTAATTTATTGTCGTATTGTAGTCTCCACTTTGTATATTTTTGTGCAAAAGGTAAGTAGGTAGTATACAGTTTTTATTACTTTAATTTTACGGCAGTGAGTGTCAGCTGTTTATTTGGTGTAGTTGTAAATGTCAACTAAGTGAAATGGGTTCAAGTTAGGGTTGCAAAGAATAGAATAGTGCTTTTTGGGACACGCTGTATACTTTTTCTATTATAATAGTTGATCAGGCAGAGGCCATAGTACTTCCATAGTTCTGGGTATTTATCCAGCTTACTTTAGCCACCTAAATCCTTACACCAATAACTTTGTTTCCATATCCTGCAATAGTCCTACACCAACCGGAGGCAGTCCTTGGGTGTACTTACCGGGATAATCGTCGCTCGGTTGGTGCGTCATTTCATAGTATCTAATGGGACTGCGAGTTGGCTTCGGCCTTTCCGTTGGTCGTTTGTGTGTCGAAGGTTGGTCGTTTTTCTCAGGATCTGTAATATCTATTGCATTTAAGCTGGTATTAAAATATAGCTGAAAGACTAATCTACCGTATGTATTGATTAGAATTTGGATATTCAAAAAGCTCTGTGAGATATTATGTGAAAATTGCAAATTTTTGCCTTTTAAAGGTCCGGGATCGCCCGAGTTACGTCAATTCTTTAAAAAATATATTATTATTAATAATTTGATGAGTAACTAAAATAAGACGTACAGTTAACGGCACGTGGTTTTTGTGTTTGTATTGACATGGCAGTTTCGTTGATTATCCTTAAAAATAACCATGGTGAGCTGACCATATTATAAGTAACTAATTACAGCTAGAAGAAATTCAAACAGTATGATGTGAAATCCTGAATACAGTACGCAAAGTTTCAGTTTCGACACGTTTACATGACATTATATTAGGTGTAAGCATTGTATTTTGTTAGTAGCTTCAACTTTCTAACTTAGAGGTAAGAAAATATTACAAATCCACAGTATTTGATGCAAGTGGTCAGATTTATTTGAAAAAATCGATACTAAATGAAACAAAAAAAAAACAGTATTAATTCTTTCAAAGTTTATAAATTCCTCATTTCAAGTTTATAAATTTCTCACCGACTTCATAAAAAGGAGGAGGTTATCAATTCGACAATTTTTAAAGCAGAATCTAGATTGAATGTATTGTTACCAGAAGGTAGGTACTGTAGAAACTTAATACACGAGTACATAGTACATAGAGAGAGAGAATTTGAAAACCTTCAAATTTGTACCTATACACCTGTAACAGATTACCTACGGGTCATTAAAATTCAGTTCGACTATTACGCTGGTTTAGCCAGTTGCACTTGCATATACGATATAAGTAGTTAAACTATTTCACGAAGTCGTGTCTTGAAGCCTTTATGCGTTATTCACAAGGTTTAAATTGCAATAACTCACCCACCGTCGTGAAATCGTTTAACTATGCAAGATGCCGCAGCGCGTAATGCAGACGCAATACATTTAACTGAATGGTTATTATTGATACTACATAGGATAGCTTACAATTTTCTATGATAATAATAGAAAATATAACATAGAAATAGTTTCTTATCCAGGTAATACGTAAGCAAGGACATAGGTTATACACAGGTTGTAACATCATGAATCATCATCTGCCTAGTCTTTTCCCAATTTTGGATACAGCTGAATATCAGTACTTTGGATGGAACGACTGCCTATCTTACCTCCACAATCCAGTTACTGGGTAATACAATACCGCTTGGTAAGACTGGTTGCGAGATTTTCGGGCTTCTAGCTAGTCGTAACGGCTGTCAAAGATCTACAAATGACAACCGGGACCAACGGCTTAACGTGCTTTCCCAGGCACGGAGGGGCCTCAATATGTAATGGTTGGTCACCATAGATTTTAAATCTATGTTGGTCACTCATCCACGGCTTGATCTTGGCAAGCGTAGCTTAACCTTCGACTGACCTGTGCGGCTGTGCACCATGAGAAACAACATGAGTAGCATAAAATATTGTACCTTCCTAGGTTATTCGGCTTTGAGCCCCAAACTAGGCAGTAGTCTGTATGGGGCACGGGACACCAATTTCTAGAGTGGAGACAGTGAGGTGATATTGGGTGTGTTATGGTATGTGTGTGTATTTGTGATGTGTGTGGTGTAAGTGTGCGTGTTTGATTCCATTGTATTTAGTTTGATCCTGACACCGTCAGGAAATGGAAAGAGGAATGAATGTCTTATTTGATAATCTGACTGTCGCATCTTTGTGCACCTCCATGGCAGGTCTTTTACAGCTTTTGGTAAACTTCACAAGTACCCTCCGCCCTGAGAGAGAGACAGGTTAGACCTTAGGCTTCTCTTCTGTCAGGACCAACCTACGTTCATAAAGAAAACAACAACCAACTTCCAATAAAAGACACTACAAAGTGAAAAATAACTTTATTTCTAATGGTGTCTTTACAAAGTGAAAAATAACTTTATTTCGAATGGTGTCTCTGGATCTGTATTTTAGTTTTTTGCCACTGACTTCCTAAATTAAAGTTATCTTTAACTTTGTAGGGTTTTTTTGGAAGAGTGGTTGTTATTTTTTTTCTTGTAAAAAAGGTTTTTATTTTTCAATTTTTAATGGGTCAGTTTGTAATTTAAGTATCTAAGTTACAATAGCCTTATGCCAACGGCTCACCTTTTACAAAATATTTATTTTCCCGAAGCAGGGACTCATGAAATTCTGACTTGGTGACAATGAGACCACTTCGAACGCGTACCCTTTCAAACAAAAAAAGAATTTTGAAGCTATGCTATGCCCGAACATACGTAAAAAAATTTACATTATCCATCCAAATTGGGAACCTCCTCCTTTTTTGAAGTCGGTTAAAAAAAGACGTCATTCATTTCAAATAAACACTCTTAAAGTCTTTTTATATCTAAAACCTTTTAAACAACTCTCTTCCACGTGGATAAAAGTAAATAATAAGCTCGTGTTGACCGTGACTATCTATGTAGGTCTTGGAAAGAAAGAAGCGGACGATATTTTTTTATGATAATATCCTAGACAAAAGGAGTTCTACACGAGTAGGATGTATGTGCCTACATTTTTGTATTATCGCCTGTAATCACGCAAGCGTATGTGGAAATAAAACTAAGTGTTTAAAATAATATGGAACCTTTGCTTGTTAAAGAAGAGGCTGTAGTCTAGTCATACTAAAATTTTGTAAAGTCAAGGAAATTAATTGTTAAGCAAATTGCCATCGTCAATTTACCGTGTTATGGTAATTTGACTTAAGATGAACATGTCGAAGATCAAACTCATGAAAAAGAGCATCACATTTTATATGTCAAAGACTATATCTATCTGGGCCGAATATGTCCTTCCAGGCGCGACAAGACAAAGAAGTTGCCGAGAGCGCCTGGAGGAGCTATTGGTCAACGAAATATCTTGTACAAGGAGATCTACCATACTATGTCTCAAACGGAGAATTATGGACATGTGATTCTCCCCATTTTCACATAAGGTGCTCAATCCTGGTCTTTGACACTTCAGCAGAGGGCCAAGCTCAAGGGTTGCCAGTGAGCCATGAAGCGCAGTATCCTGGGGGTTCGAATTTCGGACCGTAGAAGGAACACAACACTTTGCGCCAAAACCAAGATCACGGATGTTACCCAGAAAGCTGCAAAGCCGGGCCGCTGGGCCGGACATATCTGCCGCATGTCAGATGACAAATGGGGCTAAAAGAACCACCGAATGTATCCCACTAAACGCACGACGATATCGCTGCAGTCCGAGACGAAGGTTGCAGGAGGAGCTGGACTCCTACCGAAAGGACTGGCAACAGACATATTTTTGTGGAAAAGGGAGAGGGAGATCTTTGCCCTGCAGCAGGACGGTACAGGCTAGTTAGATTAGATAGTAAATTTCATATAACTGTACAATAATGACAGTTGTGATTTTATTTTGAACTAGCGGTCCCGACAGACGTTGTCCTGTCAGAACGATCCTAGAACCCGACTGCAGCACCACCTACCGGGGCCAATTGTGTTTTCAAACCATTTAGGAACCCATTCAAATATACACACAAAACTTCATCTAAATCGGTCCAGCCGTTGTTGTACCACGTTTTATCCGTTTTTTTTAAGAAGTATTCTATGTCCGTCTCCTGGTTCTAAGCTACCTCCCACCAGTTTTCAGGCAAATCGGTTCAGCCGTTCTTGAGTAACTAACACGACTATCTTTTATATACTTATATAGATATACGAACAATTAAAGTTGATAGTCATCTTGCTAAATTATTAATTTCCCTGAAATTACTACTACAATATTTTTCATTCAATATGTAGTAGCCAGTAGGATATGTTAAAACTTGAATGGTTACGGAAAAAAATCTAACTGAAAAGCCCAACAACATTTTGCTGTACATGGAAATTGAATTCAGGAACGCTCGAAACCGTGTACGAGCTTTAAAACATTGAGCCAACCAAATTGGTGATTGCATCAATAAGTCTACACAGCGTGCACCGTACTCTGTAAACTTATTGGCTGATGGTGGTAAACCATAGTTTGCTAGTTCTCATGTACTAATCGATAACGGTAAGTCAGCTGACCATGAATGTACCTAGACCGTCCGCCGCAGTTCAAAATTATAGACCTTTCTCCATCAAATCGAAGTCGAAACAAATACGGATACATTGCGCCCCTTTCCTATATCCTCAGAAGATGCAATGACTTGTTCCACAGTTGCGATCTTAATGTTTTCGGTGGTAAAGGCGAAAGTTTGTGTGTGTTTGTATGTTTGTTACTTCTTCATGCTCAAACGGCTAGACCGATTTAGATGAAATTTGGTATGTAGATAGCTTATGCCCTGGATTAACACATATATTACTTTTTATCCCGGTCCACGAGGGTGAAACCGCGGGGCGCAGCTTTCTTACGTTTTTTGCAATTTGTAGGTCAGTGTCCTTGTATGTTGACTAAAATATGATTCGCGCCCCTAGCTAATATGGCTTTACAGTATTATAATCATTAGAATCAGCAATACAAGGTAAATGCTATGTAAAAAGAAATATCACGATTTAAAGACCCGTTCTCGATATTGTTTTATAATGTGTACAAATCGCGAAAGTTTAAAAAGTTTAATAACCAAGTTTAAGTAGTAGCTTATACTCATAATGTAGAAATAAAGAAGCCTAAACATTCCTATAAAGGAGCGGTCTGTAGAGGTAATTTGTTAATGGTGCGGCCGCAAATCTGCCGCTATCTGATGCCGCAACCCCCGCCTTTTCGAAACAAGTAAACTCCTTGCGGTTTCCTTTTTTTTTCTAAATAATGTTCGCGACTCGCCTTGTTTAGTACCCCTTTCGCGATAAGAACTCTTAAAAAGATATTAAGGGCTTTTAAAGAAATTGTCTCCATGGATTCGCTAAAGACTGCGCTTAGACCTCATCCAATTTGGTAATAGGCACGTAATTTTAAATGGCGTCGTTGTATTTATTATATTGTGTAAATAATGGACTAACTTTGGTGTAATGATGCTGTTCCGTACAACATTTAAAATTAAAGTTACGAAAACAAAGCTTTTAAATTTTGTAGGTGGATAAAATCTTTTAATTACTTGATAAAACGTTAAAAAAACAAATTTAATCACGTGTAAAAATGTATTGCTTTCCAAAACATAGTAATATAATAATAAATAATTGTTATTGTTCCATTCTACTTTCACAGGTCTGCTGGAAGAAATTTCTTAAGAAATAAGTAGTATACCTTCGTTCTCTCTAATCAATTTTACTGGTTGTAAGTACATAAATAATAAAATAAATATATAACTCATAATTTTCACAAAAGTTGTAATGATACCATTATACCACTCGGCCACTCGGCCATTTATATAAGTTATTATAAATGGCCGAGTTCAAAAACCCTACAGTAAAAAAGATACTTATGTATACTCTTAGGGGAAGATGCGATCTTTCTCACCAGCTGTCATCACTTCAAGAGAGCAATGTGTTACTCCATATTGTTTACAACTCCTGCGCTACCAATGATTTAGGGCGAGTATAGACGGTTCATGTCTGGGCTACGTCGTATACAAGGTGATGTTTAGTAAGGACCGATACTATTTTTTGAGGGATAGGCAGTATTATTTGCTCGCACAAAATTGTTTTAATATTTATTTTTATAATGAATGTTAATATTTCAAAGTTTCGCACATTAAAATCATTTTAATAATTAACTAATTTTCTAGAATCAAATTTTACGTACATTAAATGTGCATTGCAAATTTAACACCAAAAGTTATTAAGTTCTATTACAACCACAAACAAAAAATATATTACGACATGAAGAAAAACATATGTATATGTAGGTGAACACTTAATATCATTCCCCAATCTCTAAAAAATTGTCAGTCCCTTCTACCAAACAGCCTGTATAACAAAGGGTGTAACAAGACCTATTAGATAGCCGTTATTTACGCATTGTGTACATCAAACTAAGTAACATTTAGCAACAATTATTGCTAGGAAATTACTTTTATTTCTGGTGTAAATGTCGATATTTACAGCACGCAATGTATCGCACGCAAAACCAGAAAGTTCCCAGGTAGGTACGGTACAAAAATTATCACAACGACGCGACGCGCGGGGAGAACAAGAAGTGACTCTTTACCCGTCATAAAAAAATATCTGAAATAAAATCGTTTGTGTGCCTTCGACTTGTTTTATAAAATTATGGCCTATGTATGCCAATTGATTGAACCGTAAAAACATCAAGGATTAACAACGAAGAATTCCTAATTAGCATTTTTGTTAATTACATAAATGTAACCACTGACTGAACTTCAAAGTTGGTACTTAAGTATTATTTTAAGTTATTTTTCACCATATAAGCTGCGCGGGCGGCGCGAACCACGTATAAGTGTGTGAGAACCATAACACAAACATACTTATCCATAACCGGCATTTGTTTATTTTAACAACTTGTTGCCGCATCGAGACGTTTGAAGGAAAACAAACAAATTATTATACGGGGTGTTAAAGAAATAATGGATTCATAACAAGATTTTTTATGGCAATTCTTTTTCTTGGCCTAGTGGTCGTGAGGACTGAGTTTGATTGCGAGGTCGGACAAAGTGTTATTACGGTTTTTCTTCAAGAATTTTACATATTAGCAGCCCAGAGTCTCGATTTGTGCTCGGTTGATGGCATAGACTCAACCCTTGTAACGTGGGACTTCAAAATTGGCGAAATGTGGGTGTATGATAGGTACACGTCAGCTTAACCCTTTGAGGATTACAGGAGTAATGTAATGTTAGGTGATCTTTTGAAGAGTTTTTGAAGCCATTGTATCCTATTGAAAGATTTCCTTTTACTTACTATGAGTCAAGGCTTCGGTTTAAATGAGATAAGTCCGTGGACTATCCCAAGATGCGTCGAAAGTAAAGGTCTTTACCTATGAAATTGCCGTTCTGCAGTACTGGCCATTTCAAATCAAAATAATTTTTGTTCGGCTAAGAATTCTAATTTCAAATTAATTTTATTTTAAAAACATGGATTTTTTTTCCAAAAGTAGTCATTTGTTTATTGATTAGTGTTACATTTTCATCGCATTTCAATCTTTTTCGTCGTCATGGATACGTTAAAAATTCGAGTAATTATGGAATATGAGTACCGTCGTGGCAGCAACGCGGCACAAGCGGCACGCAACATCAACGACGTTTACGGAGCTAACACTACAAACCAACGCACCACCTGTTATTGGTTTGCTCGCTTCCGTTCTGGAAATTTCGACCTGAAAAATGAACCTCGCGGTCGTCCGAAGACTTTGGTCGACAATTACGAATTAAAGGCGAATGTGGAAGCTGATGATACACAATCTACGGCTGAATTAGCAGCAGCTTTCGACGTTAGCGTCAAAACAATATTGGTCCATTTGCGTCAATTTGGCAAGGTAAAAAAGCTTGACAAATGGGTGCCCCACGAACTCAATGATCGCCAGCGCGAAGTACCTACGCGTCGAGACGTGCCTTGCACTGCTCAACAGACACACAAATGAAGGAATTTTGAACCGCATTGTTACCTGCGATGAAAAATGGATTCTGTTTGATAACCGCAAGCGCTCAGCAAGTTGGTTGGATCCTGGTTCAGCACCTAAACAATGCCCTAAACGAAAACTTACCCCTAGAAAAGTGATGGTCACTGTTTGGTGGTCTAGCGCCGGTGTGATTCATCACAGCTTCTTACCAAACGGGGTGAGCATTACTGCAGATGTGTACTGTGAAGAACTGAACACAATGATGGAGAAGCTGGCACATCTCCAACCAGCATTGGTCAATCGCTCGTCTCCGCTGCTCCTGCACGACAACGCGTGACCTCATACTGCACAGCAGACGGTCTCCAAGTTGCAAGAACTGGGGTTGGAAGCTCTCCGTCATCCGCCCTACTCACCAGACCTTGCGCCTACAGACTACTACTTTTTCCAGAATTTGGATAACTTCTTGGCGGGAAAAAAATTCAATACCCGAGATGCAGTACAAAATGCCTTTGAAGAATTTGTTGCCTCCCGACCAGCTGATTTCTTTAAGAAGGGCATCAATAAACTGCCACTGCGTTGGCAAAGATGCATTGATTGCATGGTTGATTACTTCGATTAATACAAATAAAAAATACATGAAAAAAATTGGTTTAAATTTTTTCATACAAAACGGCAATTTCATAGGTAAAGACCTATTATTTGGAGTCATCACGGTTGAGGCCTCTTTTAATGCATTTGTTTAAATAATAACACCGATAGTTTGAGTTTCAGTAAGCAGACTGGTATCATAAATAATACACGAATTTCGATTTAAGGGTATACATCCATAGATTTTCTGTTTTTAAAATTCCTATAAAACCAAATTAATGTGTATGATTAAATCATTTGGATTTTCCATATGAGTTATTTGACTATATTGTCTATTGCTGTACTAAAACCGAAACATGATGAGTTGAGTTTTTTTCGACAGAACAAAAAAATCCAAAGTTACACCATCTATTTTCTGTTTCATACGATTATACCCAAAACAGTTACTTACTGTGCAGTAAAATTTGCTTTAAATCGATGGTATTTAAATATGTTAAGAACTAACTAAGCTAAAAATTCATATAAGTAAAGCATTTTGCCATAAATCTACATTTAAACGAAGCGCGTTTAGTTCCAGTGTGCGTGAGTCTTTTATCGCTCTCTCGTCAAACTAGACCGCCAGAACGCCATTTCACTTACACACCGAGCTAAATCATGCTTCGATGTATCCTCTGAAGTATACAAAACAAAACTTATTACTTACGGGAGCAAAGGCGTGTATTATAACACAATTTAATAAGCATAAAAGACACCTTCGCAGTCGCCAAAGAAAATTGGATCGAAATTACAGGCAGGTAGAACCTAAGTGGCCATTTTTTGCAATGAATTAAAGGAGACGCTTTCGACGTTCCTTTCATGATTTTTGGGGCGAAATAAGTACCTGTTCCTTTACATAGCGTTTTGGCAACATTTCTGCATAATTTGAAGATAATATTATATCTTTATTTTTTCATTTTGGTCGTGTGATCTCTCCTGAGAATGGTATACTTAAGTCATTGGAATCTCATTTTTCCTGGCACTATTGTTTCAGTTTGGCGAAGACCTGAAATAATAATAATATAATGTGCCAGTTAACACTTTTAGACTTAAAAGGCTGTGTTTAATTCTCAGAATGATAACTGGCAGTGTTCCATTGAAATTGAAATATTTCTCAGTAGAAAATATTCAACTTTTTAAATTTTTATTAAATTTTCAGGATCGAAAAGTTTAAAAGCAACTTGACTAAGGGGTTCAACGGTACAACTCATAATCGAGACCTTACATTAGAATATAAATCATAGGAAAAATAATCTTCTATATAATAGAATAAAAATACATACCTACCATAAACTAGAATAAGGCTAGGTACATGTGCCCCAATAAGAACCTCAAAACTTTTCTGACCTGTCTCAGTACCTAACCTACGAAGTTACCTACCCTCGCTTAAGTTGAATGTAATCAAGCCAAGTTTACACGATGTATGTGCTGTTCATACTCGAATCACCCAGAAGGCCACGTCAAAGCCAGGGATGTGTTCCCAGCACAGATTAGCTACTCCTCCGGAGTGTGAAATTTGATTATAGGTATATATAGCGATGTGTCTAATCGAAGCCTCTTGTTTACACGTTACTGTGTAATCGCTGGCATTTAATTTAGTACACAGATACGTAGCTAACCTGAAGTAGTTACTAATCAGCATGTTAGGTAACTAAGTATGATACTGTCTACCTAAATTGAGAAACAGAGGAATCTGCGATCCTACCTAATAAATAGGAAATAAAACGTGCTTCCATCTCATCATCATCTGCCTAGCCTTTTCCCAACTATGGGTCGGCTTATAATCTAACCGAAAGCAGCTTCCAACCAGTATTTTACATGGAGCCACTGCCTATCTGACCTCTACAACCCAGTTACTGGGTAGCACTACTGGTTGTCAGACTTTCCGGCTTCTGACTACCCGTGACGACTCAAAGATCTACGTATGACAGCCAGGACCAACTGCTTAACGTGCTTTCTGAAGTACGGAGGGGTCTCGGTATATAATGGATGGTCACCCATTCATGGACCGAACTCGGCAAGCGTTGAACGTGCTCGCATCTATATAACGTGTAACGTTAAATGCGCAAAACCTCTTAAGGGGTCATTGTACTCATTAGTATGAACAACTTTTACTATGGGACCAAAACTGAAATCGCGAAAAAGTTCAGTTCATTTCTGTTCGCATAATTCGTCAAAATGTACTGAACAGCTGTTTTTTTTTTCACGATTTCAGGTTTGGTCCCATACTAAAAGTTGTTCATAATAATGAGTACAATGACCCGTTAAAGTTGATGCGCTAGGGTAGCCCGCGAAATTCAAAATTTCTTACGTTTTTTGGAATTTGTAGGTCAGTGTGAGCTTGTATGTTGATTAAAATATGATTCGCGGCCGTAGCTAAGATGGCTTTACAGAATTATAATCATTAGAATCAGCAATACAACTCCATAAGTTAGCATTTATCTCAAATCTAGCGATTTCATGAAATCATGAGGTTTGAGGTAAATGCTAACTTATGGAGTTGTATTGCTAAGGATTCTAAAGATTATAATTCTGTAAAGCCTTATTAGCTACGGTCGCGAATCATATTTTAATGATTCGCGACCGTAGCTAATAAGGCTCAACGTACAAGCAAGGATCAACATACAAGCTCACACTGATCTACAAATTGCAAAAAACGTAAGAAATTTTGAATTTCGCGGGCTACCCTGGAGCTTTCGCCTTAAGAGGTTTTGCGCATTCAACGTTACACGTTGTATATGTATATAATTTTTTTGATTCATTTTCACACATTCATTTTTTTGACCAGCCATAATTGTCCGACTGCTGGGCAAAGGCCTCCCTACTCTCTTTCCACCTCTCTCTGTCCAGAGCTGCCAAGGACCAATACACGTTCAATACTGCCAAAGGCCTCCCTACTCTCTTTCCACCTCTCTCTGTCCAGAGCTGCCAAGGACCAATACACGTTCAATACTGCCAAAGGCCTCCCTACTCTCTTTCCACCTCTCTCTGTCCAGAGCTGCCAAGGACCAATACACGTTCAATACTGCCAAAGGCCTCCCTACTCTCTTTCCACCTCTCTCTGTCCAGAGCTGCCAAGGACCAATACACGTTCAATACTTCCAAAGACACGTTCACACAACACCATAAATCATTCTTATCAATTTCAGGTCCACATAAACTACGCTTTAATGCGTATTTCATGTATTCCATTAATCTTCTCCCAGATTTACCAAAATCTTAATCTCAACACAAACAATCCATTCAAAAATATTTAAATGAAAACGTTAAATTTCAATTAGTTAAGTTGTAAGCGACGTCCCAGTCGTAGTTCTTGCATTTAATTTCAGCTTGCCATAATGAGGTTGAGAAGTGCATATTTCATAGCGGCGGGGCTCGGAGGGCGTTAAGTGGGGTATTTTATTGGCTTATTATACAATATTCTAAGCTAAAAATCGTGGAAAGAGTACGTTTTTAATTGGGCAGTGAGCTCGCGTGGTGCTGACGCGAGGATTATTCATGGCCGCTTCAGAGCCAACGCTCCGTCGCGGCTTTATTCCGCGAGGATTTTTTTATGATCGCTCCGGCCTTTTTAGCACGTTTTAACTTTTAGGTACTGATATATAGCAATTTCTTCTTCGGTTAGGATTCTGGTCTAATAGGCAGTATTGAACGCTGATATAGTTTCGTAATGTGCTGGAGTTTGTTTTAGAATTCGAACGTTGGAAAAATCTTCTAATTTTGTACGTAGATGGAATTAAAAACAAACGGTCTGTTTAACGTTTTCTCAACTATGTTGGGGTCGGCTTCCAGTCTAACCAGATAATATAGATGTTATCTGACCTCCACAATCATGTTACTGGGTAGGTATGGAAAATGAAATTAAATTCAAAACATCATCTGAAAATTGGGGTGTGTAATTAATTACCTGTAAGTACGTAGGCTACCGTAGATACTACGTATCTACAATCAAACAGATCAAAATATTCCCATCCTGTCTACTTCAATCAATTAATAATATTGCGAGCTTTGTCGGTCTCGGTGTATTTCAATTTGTTGTGGTTTTTCAACATTCACGAATTGATTTCGACGTGAAATTCGCCGTCGTTGCCAATTTACACAATACCTTTTTAGCGAATTAGGGCGAAATGTTTAAATATTATGTTGAACAATATAAATGTAGTAGGTATTTAATGGGAATGTAAATTATGCAAAATATTTTATAGCAGTATTTTTTGTGGTACCCTAGGTTTAAATACTTTAATGTGTTTCATTTTTATCAATGGTGACAAATATTATTACATTTATTTAAATAGTCGTGTAAAGACAGGTTTACAGTTATGTAGAGCTTTTAATAAGTACTACGGAAATCTGTAATAATATCATGTTGTTTATAAGAAAATCTACGAAATCTGATGAATAAACAATATTAAAATTACTAGGTAACTATACACTGATACCTAATTACACTGATTGTTTCTCAAAAAATATACCTTTGCTTACTAATAAGTATTTATGAAAAGTAGAGTTAATTAGAGCACTCTGAATCAGTTATTTGAATAAGTTGCACCCACGGGAGCACTAAATATATATCGCAGAATCATGTTTAGATCATTTCTATTATGCCCAAGATAATTATAAATTCAAATTATAGATATTAACTTAACTATTACTAGCGAATAAAATATAACAATGTAAAAACATTCTGTAATAGAAATTGAAATTGTTTCATTGTGATTGTGACTTTGAAAATGGTACAAAAATAAGCGTAACTAAGTAGCTTTTTTTTAAACGAAAAAGATAAACTCTACAAATTGTAGCAACTTGACCTACAATGTGTCGTTTTGCATCATCGTCTTTAAGGGAGTGGTATAGACACCATCGAACCGAACAACTTTTATCCATGTCACCAACATCGTAATCGCGAAAAAATAATCAGCCGTCCCATACATTTGCGTCGAGTAGGTTTACCTATTGAAGTTTTCTATGGGACAGTTAATTTTTTTTTCGTGATTACGATGTTGGTCCCATGGAGAAAGTTGTTCGGTTTGATGTTCTGTGTCACACCCTGAAATTTGACGAGGCTGCAGAGCGACGTGTTGTATATTTAATTAATATTCTATCAAGTCTGTAACTTCACTACATAGTATAAAACAAAGTCGCTTCCCGCTGTCTGTCCCTATGTATGCTTAGATCTTTAAAACTACGCAACGGATTTTGATGCGGTTTTTTTTTAGATAGAGTGATTTAAGAGGAAGGTTGTTATGTATAATAAACGCGAGCGAAGCCGCGTGCAAAAGCTAGTACACAATACAAAAGAAAAAGATTCGCAGATACTCCAAAAATAATGTGAATAAAATAATGTCAACATAAACCACGGTGAGGCTGATACTCATATCATTTCACATCATATTTCAAACAACGCTCTCTGCGGTGTGGCAGGCTAATTTAGCGTTCCGAGCCAGCGGGCCGCGGCAGGCTGAATTTAAACATTTCTTCTAGAATCTGCCAGAGGGCGCGCGGAATCTATTTCACGCACATTACGTCCATGACTTATGAGTTATTACCGCCGTAAAACTCAGCACACGTCACTCCATTTACTCGCATTTTTAATATAAGTAATTTAGACGTTTTTTTTTGTTTTCTTACATTTTTCTTGCGTTTCCTGTAAGTTTAGTAGACTTTGGTTAGTTTAGGAGATAAAGAATAATAATAATACCAGCCTATTATTGCCCCACTGCAGAGAAGGCACGAGCACTGATCGCCACTCTTAAAGGTACTGACACACATGCTTAGGTATAAAAAGCATGCTTATAAGCATGCTTACTCGAAAACATACTAGAAATAAGCATGCTCATTACTAGTGTTGCGACACACATGCTACTAAGTAGCTATTACTCAATAAAAGCATGCTTTCGTGCTACTAATGAGCACGTGTGCTAACCTGTCACTCATGACAAGTTGGCGATTTTGGACTTAACGACTAGAAAGTACTAGTACTCGACTTCTTCTTCGAGTACAGTTAGAAGCAATTTTTTATTATTTCAGTGGTCTTTTGAACATCATTCAATATTCTACTCACTTGCATCAAAATTTTTATTATTTCTGTATTGCATACAAAACACGATTAACACTGAGGTACATAAATTCATCGAGAGGAAGTCTGTGTCCCAGCAGTGGGAACATTATAGGCTGATTATTTATTATTTATTTATTTATTTATCACAAACACTGCTACCATTACAGGAAATTCCTAATGCCAAATTATGCTTAATTAATAATTCCTAATTATGCTTATGTATAAAACCAAGAACTATTAATAAAATATGACAAGTTATCAGAAATACTTTCAGGAGGTGCGAAAAAACTTTTAACACGTGGTCCCTTAATTATGTTAGTGGGTGTATGAATTTAAAAAAAAACGGACAAGTGCGTGTCGGGCCACGCACAGTAAAGGGCTCCGTAATTAGGAGGAATCAACGACCATACAGCCGTGGGCTGATGCTGATTTTAATGAATATTTATACAGCCCAGTATTGATTTTATCAATCGCAAAAATAAGTTCATAGAGGATGTGATAATATTTCTCGATAAAGCTATGCAAATAGAAGTTTGTCTGCGATAGTAACCGAAAATAAAGTCACTTAAAACATTATAATCTTGAGATCCAGCATCCCACGCGTATGGGCATTGATATTTTTTTTTCGTCGTGTTAAAGTATATCTCACGAAGCGACATTCGCTTTACTTGTGGTTACGAAGAGTATAAACACGTTGTGAATGTGTGTGTAAGCGCAGGAGCTCTCAGTACTGTCCGAAACAATGGCGAAGTGAGATGTATGTGTGTGTGTGTGTGTGTGCTGACGCTACTCGGCTTCACGCACACAATCACATTGTGTGTTTACACTTGGTTAGCACATGTAGGTAAAGCGCGTAAGCGCTTCCCCCCTAATTATTTTTTTCGTAATTTCACTACACCATTATTTAGCTGTGCATAGAATACACCTTCTTTCCAACTTTCATCGATATAGTGCAAATAGTATCCCATCAAAAACTTAACATGTATAAAAATGCACAAGTCTCCGCAACACAGTTTTTGCTGCTGTAATTTTTTTTTTTAAAAGGGTTCCGTTTGTGTCATTTGCTACGGAACCCTAAAAAGGATCAGAACGTACACGTGTAAGATTCAAAATACGACGGCATGTTTGTGTTTATTTATCTGTGCCCTCAATGTTTGAAGAGTTGCCCGTGAAACGGCTTACACAGATTTAAAACACACATGCAATTATCGATTCATGCTGCGATGCGATGCATGCATACAGATGAATTCTTTGCCCTAGAAATAAAATAAGGAAATAACACGCTTTTTTCGAAAATCTGCTAATAATTTGACCAGTGCGTGATGTCTTAATGAGGTAATAAAAGTATGGTATTCTATTATTTATCTTGTTTCTTGTTGAAAAGATCGTGAACGTGAACAGCTAACATAAATTTAAAAGCCATGTATTTTATCGAATCTTTAATAATTACCATTTTGCGGTCCGTATTGAAACTTTACTCCTTTTGTGAACCTAAAATAATTCCTATTTTCTGGATGTAAAAATACTAAATAGCCCAGTAACTGCAACCATGTACACAATTGCGTAACACACTATCAATCAGAATCGGTTTCATTTTGACAGTTCAATAACATTAATTGCATTATTTACGTTATCAAGCAGACAACTTTTCGAACTTAAGAAGCAATGGATTAGCAATTCTCTTCAAAATGATTAAGATTGCGATTGATAGTGTATTACGCAATTAAGGGTGCTGGTCACAGATGTCAGCAGAGATGGGGTCCGATAGGGCCGATGCCGCCGGGGTAGTAGGTTATTCGAAAGAGATACCGTGGCCCTAGCACAGGCAACTGAAGGAACACGGGTGAGTTTTAGTCAGTAAAAATCTGACACGCCACACGCCACATCAATCATAAAATGACTTCTCCCGCTCCGCTCCCCAGAGCGGGAGAAGTCATTTTATAATTGATGATTTGATGATTATCGACAAAAAAAAAAGGTGCTGGTTAACTTAACCTAACCCATTTGATCGGGGTGCCCTAGTTTACTTACTGCGACAAATTCAGCTCACACGTGGTTGGTCACAGTTCCAACCTAACCTAACCCTAACCCTATGATAGTTATTGCGACCAACAGAGAGCATAAACTTTTTTGAGAATCATTTATTTAAAAAACCGGCCAAGTGCGTGTCAGACCACGCACAATGAAGGGTTCCGTAGTTGAAAAGAATTTATCTAAAAACAAACTTTCACATTGTAATCCCAAAAAAAAAAATTTTTTTGCGTGATAAAATTACAAATTAGCAATTTTTTCGGACTTTTTCCTTTACTTGTGCTGTAAAACCTTGCTTCTTGCTAAATTTCATGATTCTAGGTCAAAGGGAAGTACCCCATAGGTTTTGATTTACTTGCGAGTATCAAAATATGTCGCATAAAATGACCGTTTTTTTTTATTGCGTTACTTAGAATCTTGGTTTTTTTAGAACTCTAAGAAGTCATAGCCCTACGTATTGGACATTAATTTCAACTTGATACCTTTACGCCTTCCTGAAAAATCTATGGTCTTGACAGTCTGACATACTTGAAACTATTTTTCCAAGTGATGAAATGACAAAACAATTTTCGGACTTTTCCTTTTACTTGTGCTATGAGACCTTGCTTTTTGCCAAATTTCATGTTTCTAGGACAACGGGAAGTACCCTATATGTTTTGATTTACTTGCGAGTATCAAAATATGTCACATGGCCGTATTTTTTTATTGTGTTGACTTAGAGGCTTGATTTTTTTTAGGACTTCAAGGGACCATCTAAGATCTACGTATTTGACATTAATTTCAATTTGATACCTCCACCGTTCCTTGACTGTTTTTCTCAGGGCATTCCTGAGAAAAACAGTCAAGGAACGGGAAGACTGACAGACAGACAGACAGACGGACAATGAATTGATCCTATAAGGGTTCCGTTTTTAGGGTTCCTTACCAAAATGGTAAAAAAGGAACCCTTATGGTGTGACTCAGCCTGTCTGTCTGTCCGTCTGGCTGTCTGTCTGTCTGTCTGTCTGTCTGTCTGTCTGTCTGTCTGTCTGTCTGTCTGTCTGTCTGTCTGTCACAGCTGGATATCTCAAGAACTACTAATGCTATCAACTTGAAATTTGGAATAGTTTTAGATGACATTTACCCAACTATTTTGCAAATAAGAAAAAAGTAAAAATATTTATATTTTTTTTGTAAAAGGGTCTGAAAGGGGGTCTTAAAAATTCAAAGTGGGGCTACTAGGGCATGTGGGATATCATATGAAAGAACGCTGTTTTTACATTCTCAAACATTTTTTAAATTCTTTTTAAGCCGCATAGTTTTCGACTTTTGATGAGAAATGTGAAAAAAAATACCGTTCCCCCCCTTGTCTCCGAAGTTTGCAAAGATAAAAATCTGAAATTATTCTATGTGATAGAAGATTATGTAAAGATTACAGGAAAAATAAAACGATTTCTCTAAATAGCACAATTTTTCAGAAATCGGAACAGAACCCTCGGTGCGCGAGTCCGTCTCGCTCTTGACCGGTTTTTTCCTTTTGAGGTACAGAACGGTAAAAAGTGACCATCATAGGTCAATATTTTTTTTAGAAGATCAGCTATAAATATTTCCCGATATAAAACACTCGAAAGTCATTGATTCAGTCTACTCCAATCACGACATAATTAGAGTAGACCATTTGTGTGATAAATGGAACTGTGTAGAACTGTACCTACTTCACTGAATGTCGTCTTGGGTGTACTAGCCAACATTTCTAAGTAATTAATTGCTGTGCATTTTGGATGAGATGGAGTTGACAAAGTGTAATAATTTTTAAGTGGTATTTGTGGACCATTATTTGTCATTTCTACAGACCTATGTAATTTTTTCCGTTATTTATAAACTGTAGCTTCTGCTCGCAACTTCGTCCGCGTGAAATTTCTTGTAAACCCGACGCATCGCATCGCAACGACTGCCCGCGCTATTACTTCGTTTGCGCTTAGCATCCTTTCTGACATTTTTTTCTTTTTGCTCGACTACTAACCCAAGTAACACAGGTAGCATTACAACAAATGAATAGTAAACTTTTGCAGAACTTAGGGTCCGTATAAACTCTTATATATGTTCACCGAGCATCTTGACGCTCTATATTGGCATTTCAAAACCGTTATGATGCTGTACATTGTATAGCGGTTGGATAATGGCATATCAAAATGCTTTTGTACAGCTTTCAGCTATTTTTAGTGCCTTAGGGTTTACAATAGCATTTTTAAGTAGTAAGATAATGTCTAATGCTGCTTAATAGCATAAACTTGTACCATTATAATGCACCGTAAATCCGTTATACAGCTTTGAGCTGGTTTTAGTGCCATTTGTTGTGTAATAGCACTTTTAAGTGGTAACTAAAAGCCTAGTACTGCTGAACAGCCTAAACGTGAATTAATGTAATGCTTGCATTTTTAAAGATCAACTGAGTTCTGTTGTACACCTAACAGCTCTTTAATGAAATACACGTGAGTTATTGTAATGCGTAACGCTGTATATACATTCATTTTACTGTATTCGTAAAACCAACGGCCATATTGGGGAAAAGCACATATTTTATGACGATTTTAATATGCTATTAACAAAATTAAGTTGTGACTTCATTGTAACGTGTAATTTAATATACTTAAGTAAAAATAAGTGCAGCATTTTTTTTCACAAAATGATGAAAAAATCGTTTAAAATAAGAATACCGGAAGAATCAGGCTAAAATATCAAAGGAACATGCAAAAATTATGATGTCTACAAATCCGATCAATGCACAACAAAACGATTCGTGCGAAGGGAATTGTAGCGATATTAAAGAAGGTTCCGTAGGTTACCAAAATCAATTAGGACCTGTCAACATTGGATATACACACGTTTTGGAATCCTCTTGTTTTGAAAAATCTTTATTTTACATAGCGATCCAAGGACCATTTTAAAAATACCTATATTTGTCAATATAAAAAAAAAATTGAAGGGGGCCAATATTGGCATAACGAAATAACTAATAATTTTTACTTTGTTATTGGAAAACTGGACAGATGCTCCAGAAAACATATCCTTAAATTTAAATTTTGATGGTTTGCCAATTTTTAAAAGCTCAAAGAAAGAAATTTATTGGAAGAAGGAATTACAAAACTCTGGGGAGAAAGTTCCATTAAAGAGCAGATGTTTTATTTGTGACTCACCTGCTAGAGCTTTAAAAATTATTACACGCAAAATAAATTGGTAATTTTAATTCTACATAAAAAAATAAATGTACAGAAATAAAAAAAATAACTATTTAAAATAACGTTTTTTATTGGTACGTATGCAATAGCGGTATAAAATATAAGTATTCATGATATGCAAACATACAATATAAGCCATAAGTTAAAATTTCATTACTTCTTGATTTTGATCGTTTGGCGTGCAACCATGTCTGTGTCATTCATGTCTGTGTCAGATTTTTTTTCCATGATTGATCATTCAGCTTCAGCAAGCTGATTATGTTCGAATATTGTTCCTTAAAATGCACTCTATTAATCTCCATTCTTTTTTATCGGGCTTGGATTGCTCATATTTCATTAATTTGTACTGTGTCTTTTTAGGCGGCCACCATAAGTTACCATTTTCCTCCTACAAAGAAGGTACAGTACCAGGATTGTTTTCCCTCTACCTCTACCGTCTGTACTGTTTTGTATGGGATTGTATGGTTAGTACAAACATTACTGAAAATAAGAAAACAATGTTATTAAAAGCATCGGCCATAAAAAGATTTTAGTGCGTTAACTATACAGCGTCATAATCATTTTAATAAGCCACGCGCACGAATTTTTATGGAGATAATGCGTTCAGAAAGGCTTTTTATCAACTCCTGGCATACGGATTCAAGTTGTACAAAAATTCTGAAATGGGTTTTATGGTTTTGGTCAAGGATCCCCAAAATTAATGGCAATTATCAAGTAATGGCACTATTTCAGTCTACATCAAGTCTACTGGTATACCAGTGAACCCATATAGAACTACTTTATAGACAATGGCACTACAGTGGTTCATCAAAAATATTGTCTCTGGCCTCTGGCATAATAATTGTTCATGTGTGAGTATTTGTATAAATATTAGCAGCAGTATTGCTGGCGGTATTAATTAGCCTTTTTAAAGACTCACAGGGCTGCTATGGACCGACACCATTTTGTAAATATTTTATAACCAAAAAATATTATCATTCGGACCTATTTATAAAAGCAATAGAACTATACAATAATTATATAACTTAATTTAATACTGCCCAACCAATATTATTATGTTAATTATGCAAAATTCGTTCTTTAGTAGGAATACACGATTGTTTTAGTTATTTCACACTTAGGTTTATATAACGATTTATATCAAAACCATAAAATATCGTAGGCGCGTGAAAATTTTCAATGAAACTTATATAGACATTTACAGTAAACTACATTGCGCAGTAATATTTGAAGGCATGAAATAACAAAAGAGTCAAAAAGTTACCCAGTAGGAATTATGCATTTTCTTTTAATGCAAACAAATATGGTGTCACTCACTCAGTTTTGACCGTTTTCGCCCATATTGTATTACGAGATTACAACGTTAATTGTATTATAAAATTTGTACCCTGGTATTAGAGATGTTTTTGCAATGATGTACGGTTTATTTAAGTTCTAACTGTGAACACTTAAATAGCTCCAATCATTCTCTTACTACATTTTAATGCTAGTCTAATGCTATTGTAATGCAATTAACTTCTTCAATATCAATAATATTGCCAGTATAATGCTTCTTTAATGCGATTGATACCTTCTTTGACCATAATAATGCTAATATAATGCGTCTGTAATGCAATTAAACAACTATTGTGAACCTATTTAGGATGTAAAGCCGTATAATTTGTGCCCAAATAAGCATTACAGTAGCCGTATAAACGTTTATAATGCTACTATAGAACTAATTCAAAATGCGAAGACGATACAGAAATGCTGTAAGTCGGCCGTAATACTGCTATGATGTGTTACTTGGGAAGGGCCCTAGCGTGATGTTAAATAGCCTATATCCTTTCGCATCGCCTGCCCGAGCTATTACTTCGCGCTCGGCTTCTAAAGGCCCTAGCGTGATGTTAAATAGTCTATAACCTTCCGCATCGCCTGCCCGCGGTATTACTTCGCGCTCGACTCATGGGCCCTAGCGTGATGTTAAATAGCCTATATCCTTCCGCATCGCCTGCCGGCGCTACTACTTCGCACTTGGCTTCTAAGGGACCTAGCGTGATGTTAAATAGCCTATATCCTTCCGCATCGCCTGCCCGCGCTATTACTTCGCGCTCGGCTCCAAAGGGCCCTAGCGTGATGTTAAATAGCCTATATCCTTCCGCATCGCCTGCTCGCGCTATTACTTCGCGCTTGGTTCCTAAGATCCCTAGCGTGATGTTAAATAGCCTATATCCTTCCACATCGCCTGCCCGCGCTATTACTTCGCGCTCGGCGTCTAAAGGCCCTAGCGTGATGTTAAATAGCCCTCCTCAAGAACAGGGTTATAAAATGCAAAAATAATTTTTCAAATTCCAGAGATAGCGCGTTCAAACAAACTAACAAAAAACAAACTCTTCTGAAATAATAAATCTCGCAATTCAGAAAAATTACTTATTTGCACAACGCCATCTATGGGTAAATTGATAAAACGTCCGCACCAAACATGTTTGCTCAAGAGCGACCGGTATGAATTAATGTTATTTTGCGTTTTAGTCATTTTATATTATCTCCGAAAGTGTATGACCAATTGCCATACTGTAAAGGCCAAATATTATCTCCATGATGTCCTTGTGATCATAAAATAACTTATTTTGATAAGGATAAATGTTTTGTTGTTTAAATAATCATCCAATTGTCTAAAATCTCTCTGTAACTTTTATTTTGCTGTGCCCGACAGGGTCCACGATTGTTACCTGCTACAAATGTCTACTTACCACCTAAGCATAAACATTGTGGAATGCAATAAATGATTGAGTATTGAGTATTGAGTAAAAAATACTTTTTATAACAATAAAAGATGTATAAAACATAAAATATAAAACTTAGAAATATGGTGTAGCGGACTTTTTTGTAGAATTATTTAAGACGGACCAGACTGCAATACATTGTTCTCAATTTTAAACAACCGTTTAGGCAGCGCATGCAAAAGTCTGTTTAAAGAGGTATTTCTTTCCAACTTGTTAGACAAAAATTGTGATAGCTCGGCTAATATGCATGATATAAATATAATTTATAGCCTATAGCACTCAGGAATAATGTAGCTTTTTACCAGTGAATTTTTTTTTAGAATTGGATCATTAGTTCCGGAGATTACCCCCTACATACAAACTTACAAACAAATTTTACCTCTTTATAATATTAGTATAGATGAAAAAACAGTAATTACCTACATTAGGTACTATGAGTGAAAATGTCTTACAGTACCTACACCAATCTGCCTAGCCTTTTCCAAACTATGTTGGGGTCGGCTTCCAGTGTAACCGGATGCAGCTGAATACCAGTATTTTACATGGAACGACTGCATAAGTGACCTCCACAACCCAGTAACTGGTTGTCAGACTTTCGGGATACTGACGACCCGTTCCGAATGTCAAAGATCCACGAATGATAGCCGGGACCAACGGCGAGGCACGGAAGAGGCTCGGTATGTAAAGATGGATCGACCCGCGCGGCTGTTATTACTTAGCCACGAGCCCCTCAGTACTTACACCAGTAAAGGATTATCACGACTATAAAGATGTACTGTTTAGATTATTATAGGGTGCGCAGTAGCGGTCTCCTGCCTGAAAATATTCAACAAACAGTGGCCGCTAATCCGTCTGCAAAACTAGTGATAGTGGCAATTTCCTTTTGGCAGTTTATTTTAGGCATGGTAGGTCACCATTAATAACAGTAATCTTATCTGTAATGTTTATGGCAACACAAAGTTAATTAAGTACCTATGTTTTTTAATCTGTGATAAAAGAAACATGAAGAGGTCAATATCATAATAATAATCGAGGTACCTAAAGTGTGTTGTGTGTTAACTGTATCAGTGAACAATAATAAAAACCTACAAAAGAAATGAGAACATCATCGACATAAAAAGTAGGAAAAATGTACGTATTATTGGAGCTAACTCAAAAACTACCCGAGTTGGGCAGAGCGGGGTTCAAAGTGCCGGAGGTAAGTTGTTCCGACACGAACGACAAGAAGATATTATTTAACTTAATAAATATGACCATTTAATTTAAAACTAGAACACATTCTGGCTCTACATATCCGAAAGTTTTGTAGATCAGACCTTGTTCTAACGGTTTTTTTTTGTGTTGTATGAAAATCGGCACTTTGAACCCCGCCCTCCCCTATAGTTAATAAATTCTACATGGGACCAACTTCGAGGTATATCCTCTTGAAAAAGAATCTTTCAAATCGGACAACTCTGTAAAAAGTTGCGTGCACATGCGTGGTCATAGATAAAAAAAAATATGTACGTGTCGACTTGAGAACCTCCTCCTTTTTTTCGTCGGTTAAAAAGAGTTATTAAAGCAAGTCGTTTCAATCAAGCTACCAGCTACCAGCGATAATACAGTCCACAGACAGCAACATAAGTAAACATTATCCTTTTCTGATAGCTACAGAAGGTGCTTCTCACGGTTTGACTTGACAAAACATCGAGATTTCTATATGAAAGTTAAATATAATAACATATATAACACATAATCCGTACGGAATAAATTCTCTAAATGATAGTTGAAAACTGCATCAAAATCCATCGCTGAGACCCTGAGACAGATATTATGAAAAGCGAGCTTATTTTATAATATGTGTAGATATGGAAGACTACATAACAGTTCTTGCTGGTACAGCCTTTTAAAATTTCTTAATATGTAATTTAATTATGTGAGTATATTACATTATTTTTATATTACATAATGTAATTAATTTGAAAAGTTATATCTAACGCGGATAAAAAACTGAGAATCACGCAAAAACAATCAAGCGTATTTTTATGAAAGCATTTTAAAGTTTTGTTGTGTTTTAATGTGATACCGTTTGTCTTATTAGTAATGAGTATACTTTTGGGACAGCGCTCCTTGATGGGGGAGATACGGGATATGACTCTGCCAAGGTCTTGCAGATACAGTATTTCCTTATAATTTCACACCACTATTATTTTCAATACTGTATCTTGAAAACTCATGCTCTTCCTCCATGATAGATTGGATACAAAACCGACAAGCCATCGGCTACAAGCTATTACTTTACGAACTGCAATCACTTCCACGGATACCACAATCCTAAAAATCAACCTTCGCACTCAGGAAATAGATGAGCAAAATAAGAAAACTACGAGAAAAAATGTAGTTTCTATTACCTAAGTATTTTTGCATCGTGAACTTTAACTGTACTTAGTGTTAGTGTGTATTCAGAGGCACTAGCACAAACGCGCAATGAAAAACGTAACATAAATTTGAATGATTTTTGTATCCAAAATACATCTATTTTATATGGCAGAGGGTTTTTGAGAAATAATATGCAAGGCGAAAAGTTGATAACGAGTAGGTGGGGCATTTGTAGAGGACACCGAATATTTATTTGAAAAGTTTCAGATATAATTTATTTAATTCGTTAATTTAGAGATAAAAGCAGAATTATGACCACTTTTGGGTACTCTCCTAAAATCAATGAAATTTCGTTAATTTTCCAAAAGCCTACATCAATCCGTCAAATATTTATAGATTCACTAACAGGAGATGTTACATTACTGCACAGAATAACTTATATTCACCATGAATATCTTTTTAAAATTGTCCAAATCTTAGTTTTCCAAGTCGTCAGATTTAGGGAAAGCCCACAATTTCTTCATCAGAATGGCCGATTTAAGTCATTATAGGTTAGGCCACACACGATCATATGAAAATCAATGGCTCTGAAGATCACTTTATTTTTGGACCGTTTTCGAAATCTCAAAGTGGACTTCTGACCACGGGGCTCCTATCTGAACCATTTCAAATATATGTTCAGTGTCCTCTACAAATGCCGCACCTACTCAGCTATCAACTTTTCATCCTGCATATGCTGGCTCAAAAACCTCTGGGCTCCCCGACCAATAGCATTTTGGTTGAAATATTTGCGTCAAGCACATTATTATCACCTCAATCAATCTTTCTAGCTTTTTGCCAACTATTTTGGGGTCAGCTTTGAGACTAACTGGATGTAGCTGAATACCAGTATTACACACCTATAGTTAAGAACAGAGTCTTAAAACTAAATACATAAATTATTAATTTTAAAATCGTTTAAAACGTTACGTTTATTCCGTGCGTTCGTGCTAGGGGCCACAGGGTTCAATACGGTAAGTTAAGTGTCGAGATTACCTTTGAGATTGCACTGGAGTGTGACATTATATCGTCTTCGACTAGACTACATGGCGGCAGTAGGAGGAATGACCAGTCAATGGTGGTTGTAACATGACAAGAGTTAGTCGGTTCATACGGGGTGGTAATGGAAATTTAAATTAGGAGATGGAACAAAAGCTTCAACTAATACGGTATTTGACTAATATCAAAAATATACATGAATTCTTACTTATTTTAAAGATAAAACTGAATAAAATCGGTGGAAAAATGGAGAAGTTTCACGTTTTAAAATTATTTTTCTATCCTTGTCGCGCAAAACGATCTGTGTAGCATAGACTTTAAATTTAAACGCATACAAGTTCGTCATTATTTGATAAATGTCTTTTGTTACTGTAGCTTATTTTTTTTCTAGATTTCTAAAAATCTAATAAAAAATATTCAGTCATACGTATGTACCCTATTCTGCCATTGGTGACGACAGTTATAAGCACGATCCCTACTGAGGTGTGTGGTGGTGTCAAAAAGTTAAAGACTGAAATAGGAAACTGGCTCTTTCTACAAATAAATTATACGGACACCCCGTATAATTTATTTGTAGAAAGAGCCAGTTTCATCAGAAAGGTGATATTTAAGGATGTGGTACAGACCATCAAACTGAACAACTTTCTCCATGGGACCAACATCGTAATCGAGAAAAAATAATCGGCTGTTCCATACATTTGGGTGAAGTCTTGTACGGGCCAGCTCATAATTTTTTCTCGATTGCGATGTTGGTCCCACGGAGAAAGTTGTTCAGTTTGATTATCTGTACCACATCCATAAAGACCATATCAGTGATAACTGAAATCAACAGTTCAAACTAGGTCTTGTAGTCCAATAGGCTTCTGTTATTACCCCGTGGTAAACGGATTGGAATCAGATTTGGGATTTATAACAGAGTAAATTAATAAAAAATGTAATTATAGAAACTGAAAACACCCTATCAAAATCACGTAGTGAATATCGTTCCGATGTATTGAACCCAAAATAACAGGTCAAACATTAGGAAGTGCGCTCGACTCGACGTCGACGAAATATCGTTCGTTACCATAGTATACAGTGACTAATAGTGACAGTGACTAATTTGATACGCAGTTCTCGTCATTATACACCCACTACACGATGCCGCAAAAATCACACAATATTTTCATTTTATCTTATTCAATTAGTTTCCCAGAAAGGTTATTTTTGCATGCGTTGGCGTCGCTTGCAGGAAGTGTGTGGGCTCTTCAGTCATCATAATTTAAGTTCCCCTTAAATACAAAATAAACATCACCACAAAGGAGAAAACCATTACTTGAATACATAAATCATAACTCGATATGGCTTTAGTCATGAAAGTCTATCGAATAATGTCACTCTATTATAACTAGTGTCTCATATCAGGCCGAGTGTTCATACTCGATGTTCCAATAAAGTTTTGTCAGGGGATCTTTGCCGGCACATAATAAAGTATTACAAAAGCCAAAGACCGTCATTGTTGCTGGTACTTCAAACCCCGACGCGTTGGCGCATTGAAACGAGCGAGTTGACTTGACTAGTAAAAGTTACAGGTTTGGCAGGAGAACTACGTTCGCAGAGTTTAGGTGAACTCGTATCTAAGTGCTTTGAAACATAAATGTACGCCGCAGTTAACTTTCTTGATTTGTCAAAAAATTTCTTCACATGGTGTTCTACCATGAAATGTGAACAACTTTCACTATGGGACCAACACTGAATCGCGAAAAAAAATCAGCTGTTTCATACATTTTGGTCGAGTAGGTAGGAGCTTTTGTATGAAACAGCAGATTTTTTTTGTTCATATTCATGGGTAGACCCCCTGTGAAAATTTGCGCACTGCTTAAAAACTTTTCCTGTAACATACGCCTTAGGGTAACAGGTGACTAACAGACTGATAACCCTGACTGACAATGGAAAAATATTGTACAATATAAATTTTTGATTACGGGAAGTAAACTAACACATGATGCATAGGGTTTTATTTAAATTGAAATTCTTTGCATCTAATTTTAATTTGTGGAAGCTTTTAAATGGCAACTGTAAGCGATATTGTACATAATCTACCTTTAAAGATATTAGACTGGAAGCTTTCCGAAGAATAAATAAATAAATCTTAAATTAAATCAAAAGACGTAGATTATTTAATTATATGATTAATTAAACACGAATAAAATTGGTATTCAGTTGAAGAATCCGAATCATCACTGGCAAAAGTGTATCATGATCAATATTTTCTACTGATGTATCTGTTTCTACAAACAATAAATCTTCAGTTGGTAGGTTTTCATCTGCCCCCTCCACCCTTTTGAACCGGTAGTTTTGCAAAAAAATATTATTAAGATCCATTTACTTATTATTAATTTATTGAATAATTTGTAGACTTGTTATTTAATTTATTGATCAGAGGAAAAATAAAATTTTCATATAAACTGTTCCTCTTTGTCACCCCAAAAGGGGTTAATTTTTAAAAAATCTTCTATCATATGTTTCGTCATTATTATTTTTTGGATTATTTTTGACACGCAGTGAAATTCTTACTTACCTATATCTATATTTTTTTTCCCAATTAATAATACCGTTACTCGAGTTAACTGGACAGCGCGTGAAAATTCTTTCATACAAACTTAGTATTAGTGTAATAATTATTATCGTCATATTTTAAAACTTAAATTATAACTTAAAGTCATGTTGTATGTGTTATGTTATTTAAGATAGTTTAATTAAGGACCACGCTACCGCATTAGGAATTTCCTGTAATGGTAGCAGTGTTTGTGATAAATAAATAAATAAATGGTTTTAAAGGAAAACATGTTAATGTGGACCAAGTAACAGTTCCGTATAATCCTCTGCCTTGACGTATTTAAGTACATAATTAGTGACATCATCTAATTTCTTCTGATTGATCATTTCCAATATGAAAACATTAATAAAATTATGGCAAGCAAAAGCAAGAATTTTAAATATTGATAATGTTTCAGTATACACTTAATAGTCTTATTTTTGTTCTAATCACAGTGAGCATGAGTAGTATTTGGAAAAATATCTGAAAAATATTGGAAAAATATGTTTTTTCTTTTCTTTTCTAACCTAACAATATCACCCTCAATTAAGAATAGCGTCCATGAACTTCAAACGTAAATTAAGTACTTAATAAAAAAAGGATATAGAAAAAGAACCACTCGCCCGAAAATCTCTAAAACTGGCAAGTAGCAAAATCAATGGCAACGCTCCCCGAAGGGTACAGATAAGGTTTTATGAGCTCGCCACGTCGTTTCTGTGCGGGAACAGCGAATGTGCACAACATAGGTTTGTACAGAAAACCAATTACCTCCTCTATTGTTTAGCATTTGATTGTTGTTATATCGTTCTATTATAATGAGCAACAAAAGAACGCTTAAAAAGTAACACCTACTTGTCGATCGTGGAGAGTAGATTTAGTTCAGTTTATCTTTTATATAACACTAGCAACCCGCCCCTGTTTCCCATTGTTTTTGCGACTTGACAAAACGTTGACATTTCTTTACCTAATGTAAGTTTAATAAAGAAATAAATTCTCAAAATGATGGTGAAAACCGCATCAAAATCCGTTGCCGAGTTTAGGTGAACAATGCGGTCACACAGACAGACACGAAAAGCGACATTATTATTATTATAACATGTTTAATTTTTTTAAAATTTGGTTAGGCTGAGGTGTACTTATATGTATAGTACATTTCACCAGTTACGACAACTCTCCCCGTATATAATACGGGGAGAGTTTATTGCCATCAACAGAATTGAGACTCAGGGCTCATCATCATCATTATTCAACCGAAAGACGTCCACTGCTGGACATAGGCCTCCCCAAGCACCGCCACTTCGACCGGTTCTGTGCTTCCCGCATCCAGCGGATTCCTGCGGCCTTTACAAGGTCATCAGTCCACGTTGTGGGCGGCCTTTCAACGTTACGCCTTCCGGTTTGCGGTCGCTACTCCAGAACTTTTCGGCCCCTGTTCTGCCAGCAGTGTGCCGTGCCCACTGTCACATAAGTTTGGCCATTCTTGGGGCTATTTCGGTTACCTTGGTTCTCCTGCGGATGTCTTGGTTCTCCTGCGGAAACTCAGTGAGACTCAGGGCTGCTAGTGAGAAATTCCAGATGAAAAAACCCAGTTACACTTTGCTCGATCCGGGAATCGAATCCAGGACCTGATGCTCAGCAGTAGCGCTAGTGACCACTAGACCAACGAGTCAGTTAGTTTATATTATACTAGCTTCTGCCCGCGACTTCGCCCGCGTGAAACATCTTGCCACCAGGGAGCCTAAAACGGCCACATTAAGCAATTCCTCTAAAAGCGATTCATTTCCTGAATTCCCAGCAATTTATTATGATTGTGCTAAATGACATTAAACTTCAATATAGCAATTCATAATTTGTGGACCATTTTACGAATCTCCATAAAAAACTGTCAAACAGATGAATTGCGTGATATGAATAGTACACAGATAAATTATGAATTGTCAGTTTGTGACCGTTTTACGATTTTAAATATGATTCATAATACCTATATTATCATATTATGATTCTGCCAAAGTGGCCGTTTTAGCCTCCCAGGTTGCCATACATTGTTTTCAATTTTAAACAACCGTTTAGGCAGCACATGCAAATAATTCTGTTTCAAGAGGTATTTTTTCCGACTTGTTAGACAAAAATTGTGATAGCTCGGCTAATATGCACGATATAAATATAATTTATAGCCTATAGCACTCAGGAATAATGTAGGTTTCTACCAGTGAACAAATTTTTAGAATTGGATCATTAGTTCCGCAGATATACCCTCTACATACAAACTTTGACTTTTTATAGAATAATACAAGTAAAGTTATTTGAGTAAAGTAAGCTAAATTCTACCTCTATATAATATTCTTTCTTTCTTTTTGTTATTTAAGTAAGAATATAGAAATAGTTAATATTTCAATTTTTGCCCATATTTCCACGTAAATTAGAAATGGTTTAATGTTTCGAATATTTAGCTTTTGATTTTATTTCACGATCTTTTATGTTTTTTTATGAAAATAAAAGGATTTCAATGGGTATATCTATCTAACAATAAATATGTTATTTTCTAATTGGGCAGAAAGCTGGTACTGCTGCTGGGGAGTTCGTTGCGCCACTTCTTCTAGCACTAGGAAGTGATGAAGGGCGGGCGTTGGGGGACTGTCTTAAGTAATTTTGATGTTTAAAAAGATTGTTTTTTAGGCTAGTTTGAATAAATGACGTTTGATTTAGATTTAGTTCAAATGTGCATTTTACTTACAATCTGTGGGTTTTGTTCTAATTTTTTATTTTAGTCTTAGGGCCTGTTTCACCTCTTACGATTAAGTTCCTATAACTACTACTACTTTTGTAGTTATTATTAGTTATTGTACTCGGCAGATAATTTCATACAAAATCTGTTCCATTTTTGAATGTATTCGGTAAAGTAGTGGTTATTACGACATCGTGAACTAGCCCCTGAGACAATTCGTATGTCTTGTTTGAACCTCTAGGTACTTACTCTTAGATCAAAAATTCGTCATTCCTAGATTTCATCACAATCATCTATCTACTCGTATATGTATTATAAATTAAAGTCGCTTTTCGTGTCTGTCTGTGTGACCGCGTTGTTCTTATAAACTACGCAATGGATTTTGATGTGGTTTTCACCACAATTTATTTGGAACGTTTAAGACATACATACATAGATACATGAATAGGTATGTTAAATACATAATTAACTAATCTAAACGTTTTGTCAAGTTGTAAAAACCTGGCGAAGCAGGAGCAGGTTGCTAGTTTAATATAAATAAATAGCTTCTCTCCTGCAATTAGTCAATGAAACAATAACAATTCTATTCCACACAGAACAACACTAATAAATACCCCAAAATTATTCCTCATCCGTAACAAATCAATAAGAAATAACAACTAATTTCAGACATTATAGTTACCTTTCGTCGTTAATTTCGCGAACACCTAATTAGTGTGTCTGATTGTGAATCTGTGTTATTGAGCGTAGAGCGCACTCACACAGGTTTTCATCTTCATACGAGTGCCTACGAGACGCGTATGTAGAAACTACTTGCATGCTATATGAAACTAGATTAGTGTTGCTAAGGATAAGGCATAATATGTAATTTAAATAGTTATTGTATTAATGTCAATTGTCATGTGTTGTCATTAATGTCGTGATACCTCAGAGGTCTCACCTATCATGGATGAGATTGTGGGCATACCAATGTAACTTCTTATATTTATAATGTACTTTCTGTGTTTATCTTGGATATTACTTCATGAGGAAACCAGGGCTAGTTAATATAGTCTGAAATTGCCAACCCGTCTTGAGCAATGCTCGTATATCTTCTGTATCAGAGAAGGCTTTCCCCTGCAGCGGGACAATATATTACTTACTGTATCTTTGCTATTAGTGGAAAAAGATCTAAAATTGAGTGTGTTTCAACTAGAAGTTGCCAAATCGGACTGATTACGAAGTAATTGCGATCGGTTGTTGGCCAATGGCTTGCTCGATTACAGAGGACGAAACGTAGGCGTATAAAAGTGAGAGAGTGTCTTATCTAAAGTGAAACTGAAACTGTAATTACCCATTCTGTTCTATCAGATAGGTAGGTACTTCACACAATCTTGTCCTGCATTCATCACCCACCTACTAAAAACAATAAGTATTCAAAAACATATCTATAAGTATCTAATATATCTAGTGGCGAAAGCACCCCTTACCCGAACGATCCGTGTGGTGAACGAAGTCCATGAGAGACTGGATATGTTTTCGTGCTCTTTGATTGAATTCGCAAGAGTTTTATTAAATGTAGTTAGTTATGTAAGGGAAAAAGTTATATTATTTATTGTTACGTATATAAGGTTAGATAAATAAGTTATTTTTAAAGTTAATAACTACAGTGTCGCATCACGTTAAGGCCTGCAATGATAGTTGTAAGGATGATAAATAAATAAATAAACATACAGGTATATGACAGAAAATCATAACACTTTTCACGTCAACTCCTAGTAACACTTTGCACATACGCATCCAGTATTTCCACACACGCCCGTATTATCCTGTGTCTGACACACAGGTTGTCGGGCAAATTCACTTACCTATGTTCTGCAGCGCCACACTACATGGGACACTGTTAAATTATGAGTTCTCGCTGTTATTATGTTTCGGAAAATTATTTTTGATCACTTACTTTATTCGTAAATAATGATATGATTCTAAAAGATCTTAAAATGTGTATTTTTTCCTACCTTTATGTTTCCTTTACCTAATTAAGGGGCGAGGGTATATTATAACACTACGTAACTTTAGGCCTGTAATCCCCAAAGGGTTAAGCAGAGGTGTACCTATAGTAACCTACACCCACATTTAAGTCCAGTTATGTTTAAGTCCCATTATGTATTAGGGGGCAAGCCTATTGCCATCAACCGGGCACAAATCTAGACTCCAGGCTGCTACTGAAAAATTGTAGATGGAACAACCCAATAACACTTTGCCCGACCTGGGAATCGACCTAGGACCTCATGCTCAGCACTACTTCGCACTTGCGTCCACTAGACCAAAGCGACCGAGCGAGGATTTATATTTTTGAGCCCCAAAAATTACATGATCAGATTTTATTTGGTTAAGTTTATAAATCACTAGCTTTTGCCCGCGGCTTCGCCCGCGAATGTATTATACTTATAAACCTTCCTCTTGAATCACTCTATCCCGCAAAATTATTGTAATATAATGCGCTGTTCGAATACAATTGTGAACTCTGCAATGTCACTCCGCTTTTCATTCGGTCATCGACCATGATACTACGTTGCATTGCACTATGTACTCAGCATGTTATTATTTTGCATGTACTGTATAGGTATCAAAATATATAACAAGGATATAATTTCATACATTATAGGTACATAAACTCACGAATTCTTCTCGTTCATACATCTGGTCATACACGCACGCCAGTACATTTCACTAGCCCGTAAATATACATATAATATTATATATAAAATTATATAAATATATTTATATAATTATATAAATATATAATTCATATTAGACAATAAATTGGTCTAATAGCGTAGTGCAATAGCGTAGTATTAATATAGATAGATACACATAGTAAATGCTACAGCACCGTATTACCGAGTTACAACAGCAAAATGTATAAAAAGACACGACTACCAACCCCACTGAATAGCTAATCTTTTACTACATCATCATAAGAAAAAATTTAAGCGAGCCTTAACATATTAGCTTAATTAATGGTATGGCTCGCTTCAATTTCATAGAAGAGAAGTGGGACAACTTTTATAAAAAACAGACAGACAGACAAACAGAGTCGCACCATAAGTCTTCCTTTTTACCATTTGGGTACCTACGGAACCCTAAAAAGAGAATTATAGTCTATTGTTTCCCAAAAACCCTCATACCCCACCCCTACTTTAAAAAAATCCGCTCAAAAATGCTGCATCACTCTATTTGCTCACACTCCACATGCATAAAATACGAAAAATATCACCACTTTAACAAAAACGTTCGTACTTTATGACGCAGAAAATACTGGCGAACGCGACTGAAACAGAACAGTGGTAATCTATAATTCCCTGTGTAAACGCGTAACGTCAATGGGCGATTTAAATAAATCCACTAGTTATCACTCGAGCGTTCCATTGCACTTATTACGTATCTAACAATTGCAATTGCTAAATCAATGAATTTGTAATGGCATTGCTCTTTTGATAACCTTTTCGCGTGCTAGATTAAAATTAATTGCTCTATTTGTAGTTTCCATCCGTGTTAAGGCTCTTACAGACAGAGGCGATATCGCGAGCGATATTGCGATATTATCGCGTCGCAACACCGCTACGCGACACGTCGCGACGCGATATCGCCTCTGTATGTAAGAGCCTTTAGAGAGAGGAGCTCGTGGCTAAGTAATAACAGCCGCACGGGTCGATCCGTCAGGTTAAGCTACGCTTGCCGGGGTTGGTCAGTGGATGGGTGACCATCTTTACATATCGAGATTCCTCCGTGCCTCGGAAAGCACGTTAAGCCGTTGGTCCCGGCTGTTATTCGTGGATCTTTGACAGTCGTTACGGGTCGTCAGAAGCCCGAAAGTCTGACAACCAGTCTTACCAAGGGGTATCGTATTACCCAGTTACTGGGTTGTGGAGGTCAGATAGGCAGTCGCTCCATGTAAAATACTGGTATTCAGCTGCATCCGGTTAGACTGGAAGCCGACCCCAACATAGTTGGGAAAAGGCTAGGCAGATTGATGTAAGAGCCTTTAATGTTTTTGTTTATAATTAAATAATATCAGTTTTGAGTCAGCTTTCTCTTAATAAACATAATTGAGATAGACTTTGGAATAGATCATAATTGTGCCAGCATTGTAAACAATGATTTAATTTATAACAGCTTAATCGTGTTGTGTTTTCATTTCATTCACTTTTTTGCAACATATTAGTTACGAACTTTTAAGTTATCTGTGCGTATTTACAATATGAGTGCAAGATGTGCCTTCTGGTTTTTATAACCGCATTCGTTGAATTATTTATCTACATTACTCTATATTATTCCCATTCAATGGTAACTTATAGCATAGATTGTTAAAATTAACCCCTACTCTCCATTATTCAAAAAGTGCGCTAATTTTATGCGTTTTTATTTCTTAATTTATCGTGAATAGTTACAGTTTTATATATTATGTCAAAGCCTCGCATATAATTGACAACTCAGCAACCAACACCGCAGCAATTGCGGATCGCAATCGCAAGTTAAGTGATGCGACCCTGGGCGGCGCGGCGTCGACGGGGTTACGCGGCGAACGTGTCACTTCAGCACCAGTAATGGAATTCTCATGCTCGCCCCGCTCACGGTTTGCGGCACTAGTAATACATACTTTAAATTTGCACCGGTATAGCCCGCAAGCGCTCCTACAAGAAACTTTTCACAACTTTAAAGGGATCTAAATGGGCCTTATTTTAAACTTTATCTGTATATAAAACGAATGACGAAAAAGACGTTGTGACGTGGAGGTTTTTTTCCGTTTCTTTACTTTTGTTAGCAGACGCAAAAACTTGCGAGTGAAATAGGCTGCCTTGGACTTAGCCTTTATTGCCAAAATAAAAACAATTTTAGTAATAAGAACAGACACAATTAGTGTGAACTGAATTGGCGCAAATATAATTGTTTGTGAAATATTTCAAATTAAATTAAACTCCATCGGTTATGGTAATTAAATAAAGGTAAAGAAAAAAAACCACGTGTCTGGTTAACCGACTAAACGTAATACCTGTCACTTCAGTCGTTATACTACGACACAGTTGTACTCTTCAATTTAGCAACGCAGCGTTCCTAAATTGAAGAGTACAACTGTGTCGTAGCATGACAACTGAAGGCCAATTCTCGTACCTAAAAACTTTCAAATTCAAGTCGCAATCTCATGCCAGCGACAATCAAATGTCAAAAATGTAGGTAAACTAAGTACAATTTTTGACAGATTGAGACTGAGATGAGATTGCGAACGTTGTTTCACATACGGGAATTGCTCTTCGGACAGGTATTACTTAGTCGGTTCACCAGACACGTGGTTTTTTTGTTTACCTTTATTTATTTACCTAAACCGGTGGAGTATAGGTAAACATAATTTGAAATTGGAGAGCTTCCGAGTAGGGGTTTCATATTAGATCTGTTTTTGTTTGGAGGAAATGTAAAACCAGTTGCTATTATAATATAATTTTACAAGTTTCTTTTTAGGGTTCCATACGAAAATGGTAAAAAAGGAACCCTTATGGTGTGACTCAGTCTGTCTGTCTGTCTGTCTGTCACAGCTGGATATCTCAAGAACTACTAATGCTATCAACTTGAAATTTGGAACAATTTTAGCCGATGTTTACCCAACAATTTTGCAAGTAAGAAAGAAGTAAAAATATTTATATTTTTTTTGTAACAGGGACTGAAAAGTGGTCTTCAAAATTCAAAATTGGGCTACTAAGGCATGTAGGATATCATATGAAAGGGCGCTGTTTGCACATTCACAAACATTTTTTAATTTTTTTTTAGACCCCATAGTTTTCGACTTTTGATGAAAAATGTAAAAAAAGACCGTTCGCCCCCCCCCCCCCCCAAATCCGAAGTTTGCAAAGATAAAAATCTGAAATTATTATATGTGATAGAAGTTTATGTAAATATTACAGGAAAAATAAAACGATGTCTCTAAATAGCACACATTTTCAGAAATCGGAACGGAACCCTCGGTGCGCGAGTCCGACTCGCTCTTGACCGGTTTTTTTTAATTTTATTGTCTGTTAATACCACGAACGTTATTGCACTTTAAAATCATATTACTACAGTCCGGCCGTCGAGAGAATGCGTTCCTGACACCTGTCAGTTGGACAATTTTTAGTAGTGATAAGGATCAAATTTGCTAAGCACTTATTCGTTAGTATGGAACAGACAGGTGTAAAGAACGCATTCTCTCGACGGCCGGACTGCAGTGATAGATAATTGTAAACCAATACAATATTCTTGGTTTCTGAAGTATCTGTCTATGTTGATTAAAAAATCTGAATAGAACTTAGAATTAGACACGTAACTTGCCATAAAAATTAATATTTTTATCAATTTTTTTTTTCAGTGTTACAATCCCTTTTTATCCGTAAAATTAGTAACTCTTTATCCACCGCTGCTCATACATATAATATTCTCATACGACGGAAGAGATAAGCTCTTCTATTCTTAGTCAGGAGTCTTGACAGAAGAGAAGAGCTGAGGCCCACGGAGTACCTATTCGATAACAATTAATAGTTAGATCCTAAATGGGATTGTGGAGATGAGCCTTTAAATGATAAATTATCCTTTCACACCTGCGACAGTACAGGCACAAATGTATACTGGCGTTGATCCGTATTAATGTCAATGATGGTTTAAAGTGTCTATCATTTTGTCTATTAATATCGCAGTATAAGTTAAAACAGAGATAGACCATTTTTGGCATACACATAAGCAAAAATAAACGATAACAATTAATAATTAAATGATTGTATAAGGTGCCAATTTACAAAAATAAAATATTTTTCTATACTAATCTATCTATGTGGACATAAATAAAAATCAATTGCCAAAATGTATGTACGTGCATCACTTCAGAAGGGTTGCATATACGAGTATTTGGCTAATTCTTTTTTTGTTTTGTTTGTAATTGTCAGGACAAGGTTTGTATGAAAGAAAGTGTTTGAAAAATTGTACGGAAAGGTGAGAAATTTTGTTTAAAAAATCTCCATATAAAAAAGTGAGTGATACAGAAGACATTAGGGAATTTTGAATTTTGACAGAATTGACAGATTGACGAGTTGTTCAGTTTCTTACATTGTTTGTTTGTTTTTTTTTGTTTATTACATCCGAAAGAAAAACATTTTTTTTGGTTGTTTTGTGAAAAAAGTAGTAAAAAAGTTTTAGAACGTTTTATGGTACCTGCTATTTAAAAAAAAAAACAACCAGCAATAGTAGTTTATAGAATACAGTGTGTTTATCATTGTGTTATCTATCACATAATTGCCTTCAGTCTTGGTTTATTTCATTGTTAAGAAAATGCCACCAGTGAGGCGTCAAAATATCGAAAAGTAAAATTAGAAAAGTTGCCGGGAAAATTGGATAATTCGGGAAAACTCAAAGTGCATTTTATATAGGAATTTTGTATGAATTATTTAAAATTGGACGGCACAACGGGTGTTGGGTCAGCTGGTATTAAGTATAAAGAGGTAAAAGGACAATGGGTAATCTTTTATGGGCCCCATACCCAAAAAAAAATTTACTGTAGGTAACTAGATTATGAACTATGTCTGTTTTTTATATCTTGTCTTTAACTTCTTCACATATCTTTTTTCTCCGAGTGAATTCAGACATGCTGTCTTAGGATTAATTAACCTACTCAATGTGGGCAACAAAGAGCGACATAGTTCATAATGCTACAATTAAATTTGTATCTGGGTACGCTCTTACCCATTCTCCACTGTTTGTTTGTTTGTAAGTTTGTATGTAGTGTAGGTAGTATATCTAGAACTACCAGTATGATTTGAAAAAATATTTTTGCATTTGATAGCCCAATTCTTGAAGAAGATTACAGGCTGTTTAACATCACGCTACAACCCTTAGAAGCCGAGCAAAAAGAAAAAGAATCAGAAAAAACGCTAAGCGAAAACGAAGTAATAGCACGGATGGGCGTTGCGATGTTAAGGTGTGGGACGGGGGCCCAAGAAATTTCATACGGACGAAGTCGTGAGCAGAAGCTAGTAAGAAATAAAATGATAGTCTCTGGGATACATTAACTCATACGCACAATTTTTCATGTTTGTGATGCTTTCCGTTTGACATAAAAGTGACCCCATAATGTTAAAAAGAAATTCAAAAAAATCTCTATTAATCATCACACTAATATTATAAAAGCGAAAGTTTGTGAGTGTGTGTGTGTGTATGTGTATGTTTGTTACTTCTTCACGCTCAAATTGCTGGACTGATTTGGATGAAATTTGGTATGTAGATAGCTTGTACCCTGGACAACACACAGGCTTCTTTTTATCCCGGTCTACTACTGCGGGGCGGAGCTAGTTCATTAATATTTGGGAGATCAATACTTGTTACGCGAACTGTAAACCGCCAATACTTATGCATGTGAACCAAAATACAGGTTCCCAAATAATCCCATTAATTACTTAAAGACGTTTCAAATAGAAGTGGAAATTTTAAAATGTAACAACATTTTCTGTTGCAGCTGGAATGTTTGCGGCTGATTGGATTTGTTTCGTTTTCCATTCAGAAGCTCCTGAGTTCCAATGGCGGGCAAATACTCGTTTTCAGTAAAACACTACGGTTAACCATTGACTGCGAGCGTTTCACAATATGCAGCTCTTTTTATTCGTTTCTTCCTTTCCGTTTATTTGTTTCTTTTAAGCACTCATTTATTTAGGGGAGAACTGGATTCCCAACGTTTATTTTTCTCTTAATAATGAATTTTTATATTTTCTCAATTCGCGTGAATAATATTGTTGGTAAATTAATGGGGAGGGTTGATTATGTATAGTAATTTATTACTAGGGGGTAATAAACGTTCGGTTGTTGAACTGGGCAACTAATTTCCTGCAGATATAAAGCAATGATATATACCCTGTTTAATTACCGAGCCCTTAGCGCGACAGGGAAACCCGTAAAAATTTGTTCCCTGTTAGTTGTGGCGTGACCCACTTTTAGGGAATGCATTACCTATTTCAAGTTTTTTTTAAACTTGCATTTTATGTTCATTAGGCAATAGGCTCGCTCCCTATTACATGGGGTTTTAACATACCTGGCGAAATGTGGGTGTACATTTACAGGTAGGCAACTCGGCTTTCAGTCGGGCTGGTCCACAAATTCAAGGTCGCTCAGCGCGCTATGGAGCGGGCTATGCTCGGAGTTTCTTTGAAGGATAAAATCAGGAATGAAGTTATCCGGAAAAGAACCGTAGTAACCGACATACCTTACAGAATAAGCAAACTGAAGTGGCAGTGGGCTGGCCATGTTTGTCGAAGGACCGATTGCCGGTGGAGCAGACGGGTCCTGGAGTGGAGACCGCGTATCGGTAAGCGTAGTGTGGGACGCCCCCAGCTAGATAAATAAATAAATAAATAAAATAAATATCCTTGGACATTTCATACAACGCCATCTACTCCCAAGCTAAGCAACCTAATGCTTGTGTTATGGTAACGAGATGGCTGATGAACTACTTATATACATTTTTTTTTTTTTTTTGTAAATACATACATATTATAGATAGAAAAACACCCAGACTCGGAACAAATACTTGTAGGTCGTACAAATATTTGTTCCGTGCGGGAATCGAACCGCGACATGCTGCGCAGCAGTCAATCGCTCAACCACTGCGCCAAACGTGTCGTCGCCAAGATGGACCGACGACCTGAAGAAAGTGGCTGGGACAGACTGGATGCGGAAGGCGGAGGACAGGGTGTTGTGGCGCAGACTGGGAGAGGCCTATGTCTAGCAGTGGACTGCGATAGGCTGAGTTGATTGAACTCTGCTTTCGGGGAATACCGTCGTCATGTTATGTATGTGTGTGTGTGTGTTTTTTTTATTAAGCTGACATCTTACCGATATCACCAAATTCAAAAATCTGTTTTTTTTTTAATAAAAAAATATTTTGCATTGCTTATCGATAAACCAGCCAGCCATTTGGCATCTCAAATATATCAATAAGACAAAAATTCCAATCAATATAATCAAAAACAGATTACAGTTAAATTAAAAATACACCTAAGTAGCCATGTAACACATAGCAGAAATAATTTCATCCCACATCAGTGTCCGTCCACAAAAATCGTAACTAAGCATTTCAATTAAATCTTGAAAGGTTTCTTCAGGAATGCTTCTCGTTTAGACAAAGGAGTTACAAAAGCCGTTTCAGGTAATTAATCCCTGTGGAATTCTTTCAGCAGCAACCAGTCAAGGAAAATAATCACAATTCACTACTTACTTTGACAAAAGATTAAACATTTCTCTTCTCGTTAAGGAATTGCTTAATATTAATTACTTGTCTTTGTTATTATTTATTTTTAGATTATTTTATTTCGTAAATGCTTTCTGGTTGATTGGTCTTTAGGTTTTTTTTTATTAATTTTGTTCATTGCTAAACAGCGTGTATCAGAAATGTGTGGTCTATTTAAGGGTGTGGTGCAGACCATAAAACTTAACAACTTTCTCCATGAGACCAAAATCGTAATCGAAAATTCAGCTGTCCCATACAAAACTGCAATACCTGCCGATTTAAAACAATACGGATATTTTAAACTACCTCTCTGAGACTAGGTACTGTTAGATTATAGTAGCCAATGATAGTAGCTAAGTATACCTACTTAAACATACTAAAATTAAAAGTTTAATTAGAGTAGATAAAAACCTTGCACCTACTAGAATAACTCCTGCCTGTGGATTGGAAACCAGGACGGCAGTAATGGCACGCGATCATCATACTTCTGCGAACACAAAACGTTAATGCAAAACGTCTAACATGTTCGTTAATTTAATCTCGTGCCAATAGTTCCTGCCACTATCAGTATTATCAGGAATTTAGCTCATTCATACTGTGGTAAAGATATATTCTAGTAACTGTCAAAAAATCAAAAAAGCTCATTAAATGTCAAGAACTTGAAATGTCAATGTTGTCTGATTCATCATCATCGTCATTTCAGCTCGGAATCACCCACTGCTGGGTAGGCCTTTTTACTGCAATACTTTACTGTTCCGTGCGTACCTGCATTCAATCATCATTATTAAATTAAAGTAAATATAATGTACTGAATCCATGGTAACAGGTTGCGCGTCGATGTCGCTGCCACCCTGTAGAACTTCCTCATTCTTTAGGAGTATCACATAAAGTCGAATTAGAAAAATCAAGTGGGGCTTACGTCGAAACTAGTGAAAAGTTCGCTGGGAGCGGACGTTACCTCGCCTGTGCAAATTTAAACAGACAGGCACGATGGCGGGCTGGCCGAGCACGAGAATTCCATTTACCTGACCGAAACGTCTATTTATTTATTTATTTATTTAGGTCAACCAACAATTGTTTACAACTACATACATTTCTGAACTTAATGACTATGGTAACATTTGCACGTGCAACAATTAATTAAAGGTTAACACCACATGCACAAAAAAAAAACGAAACTAGGAATTATACAATACTTAATAATAAAATTTAAAAAAAAATATATAAATTAAATTAAAATGAACTAATTTAAAATTACAACGGGAGACACCGACAAACCAAAACAACAAAATTATTTTTTTATAATAAAATGCGGTTATGAAAAACGCATAAAACAAAATTTGTTAGATAATAGTAAAACAATAAGTGTGGTCAACAAGTGTATCAACACAAAATAAATGACTGATCAAATTATAAATTGATTAAATTACAATTGATTAATTAACATAAGAATACAATTATAATGATTATAAATAGATAAGAAATTAAATTAATTATATTAAAAGAATAAACTGAATAAATCAAATGAATTGAAAACACGTAAGTATAAAATTAAGTCTCTAATGGATTATTTACAAAAGCTCGTAGGAATTTATTTACATTATCATGGTGTACATCTACTAAGTCACTCCGGCCATTAAGGATTCTGCACAATCTAGGCAGCGGAGAATTCGCACCAAGCACAGACTTTCGAAAAGGCGGACACAGGGGTGTTATCTTATTCCTAGGATATCTAGAAGGCGCACGAAACCTAATAAGCTTTATTAAACTGGGGCAGTCGATCTTATTGCGCAACAGCTTGTAAAGAAATAAAGCATCAGTTATATCCCTACGCAAGGATAACGAATGCATCTTGAAATGGCACAGACGGGTCTTGTAGGAGGACAGACGCTTAGATTTTCCCTCACTAAAGGCTAAATGCCATACAAAACGTTTCTGGACCCTTTCCAGACGCAACATGTGAGTGGCATAGTGAGGTCTCCACACAACACTACAATACTCCATAACACTGCGTACAAGACTATTATATAGCATTATTTTGGTGTTACTTTTACGAAAACCTTTAGTGTTACGAAGTAGGAACCCTAACATTTTTGATGACTTTTTAATAATATTTTCGATATGGGGCACAAAAGTGACCTTTTTGTCAAAATGTACTCCTAGATCCCTTATTGTTTCGACTTCTTGGACTCGCTCCTGGTCTATGAAGTACTCTGTGTCAATACAGCTAATTTTTCGCGTATATTTAACATGGTAACATTTCTTCGCATTTAGTTGCATTCTATTATTGTGGCACCATTTCACAACTTGGTTAAGATCATGTTGCAGAAGTTCGCAGTCACTTTTTGACTCTATTACTCGAGCAAATTTTAAGTCATCAGCATACAGAAATGGTTCAGAAAATCGGAAACACTCAGGAAGGTCATTAATGAACAATATAAAAAGTATTGGAGCTAAGTGAGATCCTTGGGGGGCGCCCGATGCTATTTTGTGTGTAGCCGATCGAAAACCGTTTACAACGACAAAGAATTCGCGTTCAGTAAGATAGGACTTGAACCAACTTAATAAAGGGCCTGTTATACCATAGGCTGTTAGTTTATAAATGAGTATAGAATGGGACATTTTATCAAATGCCTTACTGAAATCAGTATACACTACGTCAAATTGTTTGCCTGCATCTACAGCCTGTATTAGGGACTCCGTGAATGACACTAAATTTGTGGCTGTAGATCTAGATGCCACAAAACCATGTTGATTGTCATTGAGGTACAATCTTAAATGTTGCTGAATGTGCGGACAAACAATAGATTCAAAAATCTTTGCGAATGTGGATAAGATTGAAATTGGCCTGTAGTTGCTTACGGTATCTTTTTTATGTGACTTATGCACTGGGACTACCTTGGCTCTTTTCCATGCTGACGGAAAAGTTCCCGAAGCCAGCGATGCATTATATATTATTAGTAAAGGAGATACTAGAGCTGTGGCACAGTTAGAAATAAAAACAGGTGGGATGCCATCCGGGCCAGGTCCTTTCCTAATGTTAACTGTTTTTAGTTTATTTAGTAAAGAGTCGCGGTCAATTACTGGAATTCTCAAGCCCTGACTATTATTACGCAGTGCTTGGAGGTACTTTGTATGGCAGTTAATTTCCGTATCTTTGTCAGGCGTGTACACGGCTGCAAAATGGTTAGCGAAAAGGTCGCAGATTTCAGAACCATTAGATGTTACCACCTGTCCATCAGTCATTGCCAAAGGGTAGCCGCTAGAGCCACCACGTTTCGCTTTTATGTAACTCCAGAGAAGTTTAGGATTATCTTTTATGTCTTTTTCTATTTTATTCATATAGTCATTATATAAATTCATGGCTAGTTTTTCACACCGCTTGGAAACAAGTTTCAATTCAATCCTATCTAAAGGATTTTTATATTTCTTATAACGCAACCTCAGCCCATTTTTTTCTTTTAAAGATTTAATTAATTTTATGTCAAACCACGGCGGATAGCGGCAATTGTTTGGTTTCCGATCAGGCACAAATTTCCCAATAGCCTCACGCAGGTATTTGTAAAAAATTGCCACCATGTCATTCACATCACAAGTATTTTGAAAAAGCTCATTCCAGTTCAGCTTATTTAAGTAATTATTAATTTCAGAGAAATTTGCCTTATAAAAGTTAGGTCTCGAGTCCATACTATACGGTAAATTACAACTCTTTAGCAAAGACATAGTTAGTTCGAGAGGGGGATGCAATTTATCGATAGCTACTAGACAATTGCTAGACTCGTTCACTGAACAAGTCGGCTCCGTTGATAAGACCAGATCCAGTATTCGACCAGAACAGTTTTTTACATAATTATGTTGTGAAAGTTGATTTACATTCATAAAATCCAAAAGGTTTTGACAAGTTTTAGGTAAAGAATCATTTACGGCGGTTTTATCCCAATGTAATTTACTTAAGTTAAAATCACCAATTATGTAACAGGGGATGTCCGTTGAGTCGAGCACTCTGTTGCAGTTATCCATAAAATGATCCAACGTTGAGAGACTTACTGGTGGTGGAAGATAGACGGCACAAAGAGCAACTTGGCGTGACTTGTGAGATGTCGATATGTCAAGTGTGACCCAGAGGTCTTCACAATTACTTTGCCAGCGTTCGATACGTGCGGAGTTAATTTTTTTATTGATTGCTATCAAGACTCCCCCTCCGTTTTTGTTGTACTGAAACCCAGTTGTTTCTCTGTCCCGTCTGTAAACTTCATAACGACCATCAAACAATTCACTACTCAAAACATTACTGTTTAGCCAGGTTTCTGTTAATATAATAACATCATAATTCATATTGCACAAATTACAGTAAAAAATATTCGTTTTAGTTCGTAAGCCTCTACAATTTTGGTAATAAATTAAAATGTCCTTGAATTTTATGCGATTCAAACCCAATGCATGCATTATTAACAATATTAAAAACAATAACAACAAGTGTATACACATCACACAATTTTACCAAGACTACTCTTGTTCCTAATTTGTATATACTCTGCGCCGTCAATTTTCCTCACGAATATTCTACCGTTTCTGATCCACACGTATCTATAATTCTTTTCTTTGGCTTTTATCCTCGCAGCTGCATGAAGAGCTCTATTCATCGGGGACAGATGCTCAGCAACAAAGACTGCAGATTTTGGTCCAGCGTATCCAAGGTGCGAACAGTTCAGCTTTTCTTGAGGGTTAGCTTTGTTGTACTCAATGGTTGCTGCCAGAAGATGATCACGCATCCTTGGTGAGGCCAACTGGACGATAATGGAGCGAGGACGGTCTAGGTCTTAGCCTTTAAACACTGTAGCCACAAAACAAAGGCTATATTTTTCTACGTTAAAGTCTTAGTAAGACGGTAAGTGGGTATGAAGTTAAATCATGGCTTCTGTAATTTTCATTGGAATTAACGTCACGTTTTACTAGACAACGAAAATTAGGTAAACATCGGAATACACACATCACACACACACATACACCACACACACATACATCACACATACATCATCGGAACATCGGTATTTTAAGCCTGCTTTACAAGACTCCAGTCTTTAGTAAATGTATCTTTCGTTAGGTAGGGAGGCGTTAAGCGCCGTTTATTTATATTTTACGCTTATACGTATTTGTTTCAAAAACAGCTTAAAATCATCCATACACCGCACAACAGAACACCACCAACAACACCACACCATCTGCACACCACAACAACACACACACACCACCACATACAACCACAACCTTTTTGTGTTATCGACTTGGTGATCTAAAAGAGCTTACAGTCTGGTTGTCACGTCGAGAGAATGTGTTTCTGACACCTGTCAGTTGGACAATTTGTAGTAGTAATAAGGATTAAATTCGCAAACAAAACACATTTCGTTAGTATGAAACTGACAGGTTTCAAGAACCATGCTCTCGACGCTGACGGCTGGACTGTAGTGTTAAGTAGTTTTAGATTTCTACACGAATATCTACCCGTAGCTTGAAATAAATTTTAATATGAACCAGCTACACTTCTGTGGTTAGAAATCCAGCTAAAAGCTGCCCTCTTATTCTATCAAAACTCCGTACTACGCTAGGACAGCTCAAACTCAAAGGGTTACTGCTGACGTGCTGCTGTTCTCTAACAGAGGTATCGTTGTGTCAATAAACCGTCTAAGTGCGAGTGATCTTAAAATGGTTCCGTTTATTCATTCGGACGTATTGAACCCTTTTTTTATGGATAAATCATGAAATGACTTCTCCCGCTCTGGGTGGAGCGGAAGGGCGTGTCAGAATTTTACTGACTAAAACCCACCCGTGTTCCTTCAGTTGCCTATGCCAGGGCCACGGTATCTCTTTCGAACAACCCGCGACCCCGGCGGAACCTTAAAACAAAATAAAATCACAAAACCAAAATATCAAACGCGGTTACCCTCAAAAACAATATCCAAAAAGAGTTTACAGCTCTAATATGCTACGGAACAACAGTACATTCGGTACATAACCTCCATTCGGCTATAACTCTCCAAGTATTTTACGTCAGCACTAACATCGAGTAATACCAACTGTTTTCACGTCGCCACTCAGTAGATACCTTTTAAACCAGAAAATGGATGGTACAGAGAAGTTATAAAAAGAAATACGACATTCCTCCGTCTCTGTTTATTACTGTACATTAGTTATACAGCTTCCGTAGTGTCGTCTCGGCATGAAATGGAACTAATGAGATTTTGATGTTTTTTTGACTATGCTTTTATTTTTCTTGGGAACGTTAAGATGTTGTTCGAGGCCACGTGAGGACACTAGTTGCGAATTCAACTTGGAAAGATAGTGAACTTTGTTTGAGAATGATTGATAGTTTTTTCTCGCTTTGGTGACATTTAGGAGGACATGAACATTTTAAGTTACAAATATGGTCCAGTATCTAAATAGAAACATGAAAAATGTATGTTAGCTGGTACCTACGGTCCATTGATTTACAAAAAAAAAAAAATACATACCATGTTTATTAAAAATTCAAAGGACATGGTCCAAAAAAAACACAGAATCGATTGGGACAAACTGGGTACCAATTGGTTCATTATAATGCACAATTTACCCCACCAAAAAGGGCATTGTCAATCGGTGCGGTATATGAGGCTGACAAAGTATATATGAAAAAATCTTAACTAACGGACGAACGGTTGTTTTTACCAGTTGTTACAATATCATTAATATATTAACGCTAATAATGACAGGATTACTGTAGTGTTGATTACTATGAACCATTTGTTATCAGATTATACTTCCAAAAACATAAAAAAAACGAAAAATATTTATTTCAGTTGTTTTCAATATCTGTTAACGTATAATCTAAATAGCCAGCAGGCTGGATAAGATTAGTACCTGGTCCAGGCTAGGTAATATATAATGCTGATTATATGGGCACAGCTACCCAATATACGGCGACCATGAGTATTCATGGTCGCCAGAATTATTCTTTAATGGTGCCTAAAAACACTGCCTTTCAATTATTCATTAAATAGTTATCGAACTATTGGTCGACAGTTTCTCAGTAAAATCAAAGAAAGTGGCCGTAATTAGCTATCATGAATGAATACTGAGGCCGCGCTTGCTAATTGATGAGTTTCAATTGCCTTTGGACTGACTGACTTTCTTTACATTTGCATTGACATCTTCGCTGTTTCTGTTCGTGTTCATTTTTCATTATATTTTATGAGTAAGTATGTATTTTTTTCATTCGAGCTTATAAAACATGTCTCCAGATTGGTGACCTCGACGTGATCTGCAATGGCGTCAACCGGAGCTGAACAGCAACTGAGCTGGACACAAACAACAAGGACCGGGCCGACTGTGCCCTGGACACTCTTGCTGCTGACAACTTACCGGAATGAAGATTCTCCGGTGAAGCCGGACCTGAAATAATCTGGCGGCGACGTCTTGGCGTCTGGTGGCGGCGTCCATAGATAAATGTCACTCGTCTCACCACAATTCCATTGCCTAGTCTAGGATGCACATCCGATACGGCTCTAATAATCCTTCCATATACTAAGGGCACGTCTTCCCTACATTTATCGCGCCCCCCGGTCTACTCCTTGATATGCAATGGCGTCTGTAGCCCCATGAAGCGTGAGGCTACAGGGGCTAGTGAGGATCTTTGGGTTCATTCGAGTAATCAAGTCTGGTCAAACCACTCTGGGGTCTGTGCATTTCATTCATTCATTCGAGTAGGTACAAAGGTAGGGTTTCCTAAGAGTGCGGCCGCCACATAGCGTCCGCAATTTACCGTCGAATGACATCACTAAAACTTTATTTATGAAAGTAAGTTAAACGTTAAGGTAAGCGTTTTTTGACACCGTAACGTCAAACCCCGCTGCCATCATTTTTGACACCGTAACGTCAAACCCCGCTGCCATCATTTTCATGACAGCTGTCATTGCGGTCGTTATGTGACAGCAGACGCTCTTCTAGGATACATTTAGCCGCGTTAACGCAACATGGATTTTGTTTGTGGATGTATTTTAATTAATTTAAATGAAACAATAAACAATTGCAGCAATGAAATTAATGTTATAGAACACAATCCAGTGGATGGGTATTAATTAGTAAAAATTTTATTTTATTGGTCTCAAATGGTCCTAGTTAATATTTCCATAACATTCAAATCTAATCTCATAACATTTAATATATTTTTTGCTTTTTGACAGCTGCAGGAACGAGCTCACATGAAAAATATTGTACGGCCGTCGGAAATTCCTGGTAAACGTAGTTTTCAAATAATACTTGATATTTTCCGACTTTTAGAAACAATGCTTTATTATAGACATAGGTACAATACGACATCAAGTGATACGTATCGTTATCTTTTGATATGTTCTAGGAACTTGAACAAAAAAAAAAATATTTTTATGAAAACGATGAAAAATCGGAACTCCTACAGGATCACTCGTGTTTCTGTCTGTCTGTCACAGTCAATTTGCTCCGAATCTACTGGACCGATTAAGTCGAAAATTAGTAAACATGTGAAATTCTGAGACCCAAACACGAACTGGTCGCTGTGATTCACTCAAGACAATGTTTATGTTATGTTCTTTCTCCAGAATTAGCTTACATAATGACAGGTTCTAAGAGTTACTAAATTGATTATTTTATTTGACAAATAATATAATTTAATGTAATTGTGTTGCGTTGCGTAAATTATTTTGCATAGTATTGTAATCAAGTTCTTCTAACTGAACAGACAGCTGTGCTGCTGGGGAGTTTGTTGCGCCACTTCTTCTTCCCAGCTAAAGCACTAGGAAGTGGTGAATGGCGGGCGTTTTGTGAGGACTGTCTTATGTAATTCCGACGTTCAAAAAGTACTGATTCTCAGCCTAATTTGAATAAATGACTTTTGATTTTGATTTTGAACATGTTACGTAAATAAATGAATTTTGAATATGAGGGTCACATTTGGCGGGCAAATCAGAATGTTAAAAAAAGTTTTGCAAACTGTACCGTGTGACATATCAAATGAAAGGGCTTGTTGTGAGGGTCTCAAATATATATTTTTAATAATTTTAAAATAGTTTTTTTGAAGTGAAATCCTCTTTGAGTTCAAAGAGCGACTTTTAGTCGGGAAAAATCTTATGGGTTCTCGTCAACGTCACCGACCTAAAGTTAACAGGCTGTTTCTTTTAAGGTGTGAAGCCAGTGCGAGCTGATAGCAGAGTACCATACCTATCGTTTTAACCCACATGTATGTTCTACGATTTTTTTGTAGTTTTAATTTTTTTCGAAATTTTTCCTGATTCAACATGAGGCTTTAAAAATTATATCTTTTTTTTTGGGTCAACTTTGAACAAGAATGTAATAAATAGGGGCTTATTTGCTGAAATCGGTCGTTGAAAATGGTGTATCTGAAATCTTGTGATTTTCATATTTTATATATATTTTTTTTTATCTTTGCATATTTTTGTCAATCCTGATATTTACTATTGCTCTACGTTTAAATAGAGCTCAGTTGATAATAAAAACATAAATTTTATACTTACTACTATCCTTAATCACTACCATTGATATGAAATGAGTGTTCCAAAATAACTCGAAAACTACAAAAAAGGTGTTAAATCGATAGGTATGGTACTGTCCTATCAGCTCACACTGGCTTGACACCTTAAAAGAAACACCCTGTATATGCTAGCTATGTGTGACATGTTACGCTTAGCCAACAGTGAAATCATATTCCAATTAAAAAACATTGTTATTTCATATTTGTTTGGTGCCACTGCTGTCGGCAGTTGATTTTTTTTCATAGTTCCTCAATATTCCCCGTTTTGAACGTTCGTAGCAAAGTTAATTCGTAAGTAGTATAAGATTGCTCTTCATCATAAACAAGTTTACCAGTAATAAGTTAATATTCCGTTCCTTATTCCTCTAATTTAATACTACAAGCTCATTAATCACTCATCATTATGTGGATGAAAGATGATCGTAGCGTTTTACTTTCTTGCTTCAACTTGGGGCGTATATTCATAAGTTTATGTAACATCTTATTAATTGATGGAAAGGTTTTAATTATGAATTAGGATGTAGACTACAGGTATATGTAAAAAAGGAAAATATTGTGTGAGGAAATTAATTGTTTGTAAATTGTAAATAAAAAAAGGAGCCGTGCGGCTAGTGTTATTGCTTAACCACGACTAAGTAATAACAGCCGCACGGGTCGATCCATCAGGTCTACGCTTGCCAGGGTTGGGTGCCCATTTTTACATACCGAGACTCCTCCATGGTCCCATGGTCTGTGTTCCATTAGGTATGTTGCGAATCACTTAAAGCAATATTATTTCGTCCGAGTCCTGCTTCAATACAGTACCTAATCTTTACAGTACGTGTAGTATAATCCCATAAGACGCGGACTCTCCGATTCCTTATTGTCTAGCGCTTACAAAATGTCCAATTCGCAGAATGTTCAAATCACGGAATATCCAATTCGCAGAACTTCCAAATCGCAGAAGATATATATAATTTGCTTCTATAGTTGCCACAGAAACGTGCGATTGTATTGATTCCCATCGAATCATTGATTCGTTATCTAACGGTACGGTGTTACACATTATTAACATACAGGCCATTGACCTGGAAAGTAGCGCATTATCAAACTCCTGGAAACACCATTAGGTAGGTCAGTAGACATAGGTAAGTAAATACCTTAGTCAATTTCATAAAGTGAATTCAACCTCCTTTGTTTTGGGAACAGTTTACAGTTTGTTTTTCTCATTTAATAATGGGTGAATTAAAATGATTTCTGTGACACAATGCTTCTGTTAGGTTCAGCAGTTTTCATGTATATATGTTCATCATCTGTCATAAATTTGAATATGCTATAATTTTTCTCAGAATGTCCAATTCCCAAAATGTCCAACTTTTAATAATATGGTAATTTTGTCCAATAAGTTACCTATAACCAGACAATATCATAACAATGGTATGAGCATGTGTTGCGGAGGATGAGGAAAATGTCGTCAGGAAATTTTCGAGTATGAATGTGAATGGAGGCTATACAAGTAGGGGAAGACCAAAGAAACTATGGATGGACTGTGTGAATGATGATAAGGCTAGAAAGAGAGTGACTACCGAGATGATGACTAATAGAGACTTGTATGAAAGAAAAAGACACGTTGCGCCGACCCCTAATAAATTGAGATAAGGGCAGGAGAATGATGTTCGTGCTACCACGAGACAAAACAGAAAGACTGACGTTCCTGTGATTTTAAACAATGCTTGGGGACAAAACATCTTATTAATTACAAAGTGAGATGCATTTTATTGCTCACCATATGTATGTATAGGTATTATGGAAGACAGAGCACAACACTTCAGGTAATTAATTTTCAACTTTCATATACATATGTAATATTAATATAGCAATTTATATTCAGTTGGTGTTTTGTTTTACATTCGCCCAACATCGCCCTCTGTGCAAAAGCTTTATAAATTATTTAGAACTCTCAATGAAATTATTAAAATGCTGCACAGTGCTCCAAAATATGCTAGTTTAATACCCACGTGTCAGTGTCCCGAATTAATATGCTTTTTAATCAAAAAGTTTGTTCTTGTTGTTGTGTATGTTTTGCATTGGTTTTAAAGTTTGTACACTGTTACGAAAACTGAGGGTTATTTGGTTCAGATTATTGTTGTCGTAAAAAAAGTCTCTCCTAAAGGATAATCATAATCATTCGTGGACATGTGGCTAAATGTTTATCAGGCATATCAAGACCTACTTAGATTTAGCTACTTTTCCGGGTGGCAGTTGCTCTATGAAAATATAAACTTACAGTGAAGTATGTAACAGAATGGTGTAGTTATAATTAAGTGTGTGGCACAGACCATCAAACCGAACAACTTTCTCCATGGGGCCAACATCGTAATCGAGAAAAAATTATCAGTCGTTCCATACATTTGAGTCGAGTACTTACTGAAGTTTTGTATGGGATAGTTGATAATTTTGGCTAGTTATTGGTCCGAGGGACCTTGTTTTTAATAAATAAAGAATAAGCCGATAAGTGCAACAAAATGAACAATCATTTAAAAGACTAATCGCCTTTACGTTTTTACAAAATTGTAAGGTAATTTCATTATTTACTAGCAGCGCTTCACGGTTTCACCGGGGAAGGTCTCGAATACTGGGATAAAAGTATTCTAGCAGGTGTTAACCCCTCAAGTGTCTGAGTTTGGCTGATTTTAGACCCAAAACCCCAGCGAGTGGGGAGGGTTGGGGGTTAGTTGCGAACCCCATAGGTTCACAACTACTGATAATGATATGTTTTCCATCGGATGATGTTTTTTTACGTTTATATATACGTGATCTAAGCTTATATACCTATTATGTAAAGTTTTGTCCTTTTGCACACTTGGGGTGCATTTGACACGCGGGGTGGGAGGGGAGGTTAGCTGCGAACTCCATAAGTTCACAACTAATGATTTGATTGGTTTTCCATCGGATGATGTTTTTTTACATTTATATATATGTGATATAAGCTTATGTACCGAACAAAAAAAGGGTTTTTCTTATGCACACATGGGGTGCATTCGACACTTGAGGGGTCAACTATGTGTGTGCATCAAAATACGTTTAGTAGTTGTTGCGTCAAAGATTAACAAACAACCATCCATCCAACTATCCATCCATCCTCACAAACTTTCGCGTTCTTGATATTAGTAGGAATTCTTTCTCCAAAATAAATAAAAGATACAAAAGTATTCATCTAATTTAATTCAAGAGAAACTTGTTTATCCAAAGAAAAGTTACATAATTGCGTATGCAGGTAGTTATGTACAACAAGCGTTTGTAACAACACTCAAAAGCAAGCAGAATATGATAGAATTACCTCCCAACTTGCATTTTCCTAGTGTTTGTATAATAATAATGTTAAGGTTAATTTGCAGCTTCCGTTTTATAGTAAAAACACCGTATCTTCAGTACGGTATCCAGTAAGATTTGTTTTGTAACTTTAGCGTGCAACACACACAAAGCTCACATATTGTCGCTAATCTAACTGACGTATCTGACATTTTGGACTAAGCCGACCTAACTATAGTAATTTGATAAATTTTCCAAGTCGAATTGATCTGTGTAATCGGCGTATCTGTATGCCTTACCGTTCCCTTGATAATGCAAAAATCGAGATCGATGCCGATCGATCGCTTGCCCTGTAAAATATGCTTCGAATCAGTTACGTCACTTAGTTAGATTAGCGACGATATGTACCCAAATACAGACTCTATCCCGAGTTCCCGACTGCTCGTTACCTGCCTGAGATGTTATGACTGGCAAGACGAATGATAATCTCGCTGACTATATAAAAGTCTAACATTGACCAATAATGTGGTGCAACTACATCACACCTTGTTTTCCCGAAAAGTTAGGCTGAGGCTTAAAGTAGGTACCTACCTACACCCATATTTCGCTAGTTATGTGTAAATCCCATGTAATAGGGGCGACCCTAATTGCCTTCAACCGGGTACAAATCCAGACTCTGAGCAACTGAGAAATTCCTGATAGAAAAACCAGAAAACACTTTGCTTGACCTGGGAATCGAATCCAGGACCTCATGCTCAGCAGTAGCACTTACCACCTAGACCAACGAAGTAGTCAAACGTGCATCTATTATTAATACTTGCAACTGATTAGATTCCTAAAGTGTCTGCCACATTATCCCTGACTGTTTAAGTGTTTAATGCAAACTAGTAAAGTTGTTTACAAATAGATTTTAAAAACACTTTCTTTTACTTAAAAAAAAACCGGTCAAGAGCGAGTCAGACTCGCGCACTGAGGGTTCCGTTCCGATTTCAGAAAAAGTGTGCTATTTAGAGACATCGTTTTATTTTTCCTGTAATTTTACATAAACTTCTATCACATAGAATAATTTCAGACTTTTCTCTATGCAAACTTCGGAGATAATGGTAACGGGCTTTGAGTAAGTTTAAACTATTAACATTACGCTCTAGACGCTTTGTTGCTCCAAGGAATGATGCTCCATGGACTTGTACATAATAGGTTTGATTGCTCTGAATTAATCAGTAAAATATGCTATATTGTATCTAGAACAGTGTTGAGACGTGAGGCGCGCTCTTATCCACTGTTTGCTACAACTGCCTGCCGCACACATGCAGGGGAGAGAGCGCCGCTCCAGAGATTGGTTCAGGCTAACAATAATAACTTTAATGATATTGATGTTTTTGCCCTATCTAAATATACATTTAGAAAACAAATTATTAAGCGCCTTGCTCATAAATTTTAATAATTATGTACCTATTATTTAAACATGTAATAGCTAATTAATTACTGCTTAATTTTGCTTAATTTTCCCAACACTGTATCTTTTTTTTTAAACTAGTAACATGTGGAAACTTAGTGGATTGTACATTTACTTATAGTGTATCTAGATTTAATATACAATGTACGATTGTCTGTTTCCCCAAATAAAATAAATTAAAATAACGGGGGGACGGTATTTTTTTTTAAATTTATCATCAAAAGTCGAAAACTATGTGGCCTAAAAAAAATTAAAAATGTTTGAGAATGTGAAAACAACGTTCTTTATAATGATACCCCACATGCCCGCCCTAGTAGCCCCACTTTGAAATTTTAAGACCCCTTTCAGTTCAAATTGCAAATATATATATGACGGCAGCCATATTATTTAGCAGCTACGAGAGACGGCGACTAGATGGCGCTAGTGGAACTTGCAACAGACGCATTTGGCTTAAAGGACTTGAAGTCAGTCAGTAAAATATTGTGACGTTTCCCCACCACTAGCGATCGCCTTTATAAGGAGCTGCGCTGTGGAGTCGGGGGGCATTTCGTACGGACGCGTCTTGGAGCACGGACCACTGTCTCTCGACAGCCAGTACTGCCCGGTATTGGATGTGGAACACTGTCTCTGACAGTCAGTACTGCCCTATGTGACCGCCTTCACTACCATTATTAGTTATTTAATTAATTTTATATCATTTCTGTATTTATACATTTTCTAAATTGATAACTGATTGTTCAATTTAATTAATTTGTGTATTGCCATGTCTGACTTCTACTTCTGATGTTTGGGCCAATCCTACATCAGAAGTGGGATACAGATTCATTCGCCCACAAGTTTCAGGTTTTCAATTTTAGGTAAGAGCAAAAAAAATAGTGCCACGCATTCTAAACGATCTTGTAGCCGCCATAAGTGGAGCAGAAGGTCACGTAGCAAGTCTCGGGATCGCCGTTCCAGGTGCGAAAGAAATCGTCGTGGGAGCCGCGTGACAACGCGAAGCCCTGCGACACCGCTTTGCCGACAATCGTTTGATAAGATTGTCTCACGGTTGAAGGCTTTAGAAGATCGTTCACGGGTAACAGCTACGCCGGAAACTACAGGTACTGCTACTGATGTTTCGACTGTAACTACAGAGAAAATACTGGAGGCAATGCAGTCGCTAAAGTCAGTAAGCACCCATCATTTTTATATTTCTTATTTTGATCCAAATGTGCATGATATTGAGCAGTGGTCTGACGAGGTTGACAGGGCTCAGGTTTTGAATAAGTGGTCAGAAAATGAGTGCTATTCTCGCGTTGGGAACTGTCTGAACGGAGATGTTAAGACGTGGCTAATGTCAATGAGTAATTAAAACAAAAAGATTTTTGGTCACTTGTGTGTCAAGAAGATTGATGTGGTAGGTGTTTTGTATGAAGTGATAAGCTCTTATTCAGACAGTTATCCAACCTACGCTGAATATCGTATCTTTGTGAAGCCCATTTCAAAGCAGAATAGTGACAGTTCACGTTCTAAAGATAACAAGAGCCCTCATAAGAATAACGTTGTTTGCGCCTGACTTTATAGTGTCTGTGTCAAGTTGCTGTTTCTTTTTCATAAGGCGCACATAAATGGCGGTAGTTTGCGCACAAAATAAATCTGCTAAGGAAAAAATTCTACCTACCTTTTTAGAAAAGTAAATTAAGAAAAATTGTCAAGAAGGTGACACCGGTCCGTACAAGTCTGTAGAGAAATCATTTGTTTTTATACCTAAATGTGTCTAAATCGTAATAAAGTGCAGTGTAATATTTTTAGTTTAAATTCAGTTTAAAGTAAAACTATGCAGCGTGCAGATCTCAGCCCCTAAGTAAGTTCAGTGACTTATTAGTTGGAATGGTTCAGGGTATACCTGTAGACATTTTGATTGATAGTGGGGCGTTAGAAGTTTTGTTGATTTCGTCATCCGTAGTCGACCATTTCTCTTGTCCGAAGAAACTAATTGAAAGGATAATGGTTCCATTATTTACGGAGTATTCACGATTAAATCTGACGTACAAACCAATAGTTTTAAGACTGCATTTATCGGGGAAGATCTTAAAAACTCGCAAAAATACTCGAAAAATATTCAACATTTATGATTTCTGGTACAACTACGTCTAGTTACCACAGGTTGTATGTAAGTTAGATTGAACAGTGTAATACCTATTAATTACTGTCCTAGAGAGATTATTCAGGATCTTCTTAGTAAAGGCATAATACGGGAGTCGGAGTCCCCAAGTTAAAGTCCGATTCTTAATCAAACATACCATACACCATGGCACAGCAGATGTCTCTTTTTTTCAAATGGCATGGAAGGCATTTGCCAAAAAAAAAAAATAGACACCATGAACTCTGATTTCTATAGAAGTAATGATGATAGTTGAATTGCAATAATCATGATAAATCAGCTGTAGGGAATAATAATATTCTGGACTAGCAAATAAAAAAAAAAAAAAAAATTATAAAAAGAGAAAGTTAAATAAAAAAAAATTATAAAAAGAGAAAGTTAAATAAAAAAAATATAAAAAAATAATAATAATAAAAAGAGTAAGTTCTGAAGTGTTTTTATCCGGACCAGAACTGGTTAATCTGAAGGGCTTGTAGCCGGACCAGAAGTTGTTGAACCTGGAGGGTTTGTAGCCGGACCAGAAGTTGTTGAACCTGGAGGGTTTGTAGCCGGACCAGAAGTTGTTGAACCTGGAGGGTTTGTAGCCGGACCAGAAGTTATTAATCTGAAGGGTCAATAGAGACCGGACCAGAACGTATTAGTCTGAAGGGTCATTGAAGACCGGTCCAGAACTAATAATTGCCAGTCTGTAGGGTTTAGATAAGCCGGTCCAGATTGTGAAGTAAGATTTTTTTGGTCAGGATAATCGAGCGATTTATGTTTATTACAGATGTCTGAAAGTCAGCATGACGTAAAAGTTTTTGACCCTTCCTTGCCCATTGGGGTAAGGGTATAAGGCATATGGCTTATGGGTGGCTAACGTTGACCCTATACGGTTTGGTAGATGAGAGGTCTGGATTGGACCTTAGAAAAAAAAAAAAAGTTAGATAAATTTAAGTTTAAGTTAAGTTTTCTGAAGATACTTTATCTATAGATTCTGAGGCGACTGTATCCTGCGATTCTGTTCTGTATAAACCAGTACCGGACAAGGTCCCTTACTGGATGACTAAATTAGTTTATACTGTAGACGTTGCAAGAGTTGTGACCTAGCCCAGTTTTAGCTAAAGGGGTCTTACCTACTTTTGTAGGTTGATAACCTAGTCCAGCGCTTTGTGAGCTGCAGGAATATTTGCTGTAGTTGTTTTCTATTAGGATCTCTCCTGCTGTTGTAGGTGATGATCTGTGATGCGCTGCAGGAATCTCACCTGCTTTAGTGGGTGACGATTTAGACCAGCATGTTTGAACTGTAGAAGTTTTGTATTGTAAAGAAATACCAGCTATATTTGCTATTTTGATATGTAACGATGATGACGATGTGAATTAATTAAAGTCTTGTTTTTAGATGAATGAATTCACTCGAGGGCGAGTGATGTATCAGAATGGCCGTGACGGCAGCCATATTATTTAGCAGCTACGAGAGACGGCGACTAGATGGCGCTAGTGGAACTTGCAACAGACGCATTTGGCTTAAAGGACTTGAAGTCAGTCAGTAAAATATTGTGACGTTTCCCCACCACTAGCGATCGCCTTTATAAGGAGCTGCGCTGTGGAGTCGGGGGGCATTTCGTACGGACGCGTCTTGGAGCACGGACCACTGTCTCTCGACAGCCAGTACTGCCCGGTATTGGATGTGGAACACTGTCTCTGACAGTCAGTACTGCCCTATGTGACCGCCTTCACTACCATTATTAGTTATTTAATTAATTTTATATCATTTCTGTATTTCTACATTTTCTAAATTGATAACTGATTGTTCAATTTAATTAATTTGTGTATTGCCATGTCTGACTTCTACTTCTGATGTTTGTGCCAATCCTACATATATATATATATTTCTTTCTTGTTTGCAAAATAGTTGGGTAAACGTCATCTAAAACTGTTCCAAATTTCAACTTGATAGCATTAGTAGTTCTTGAGATAACCAGCAGATAAGACAGACAGACAGACTGAATCATACCATAAGGGACTGAATCATACCCTTAGGGTACGATTCAGTCTGTCTGTCTGTACCATTACCTCTGTACCTGTCTGTACTTTTACTATTTTGGTTCGGAACCCTAATTAACTCTCAATTTACGAAAAACATGGCCAAATACGAATGCATTTGACTAAAATTCAGTATTAAACCTAAAGCCATTCAAATAAATCCCCAATATTCTACACGATTCATCTGTCTAAACCTAACTTAAATCTGTGTGAGCGTACTCTAGAGCATTGTGGACGAAGAAACAATAAACCTAAAGCCATTCAAATAAATCCACAATATTCCATACGATTCATCTGTCTAAACCTAACTTAAATCTGTGTGAGCGTACTCTAGAGCATTGTGGACGAAGAAACAATAAACCTAAAGCCATTCAAATAAATCCACAATATTCCACACGATTCATCTGTCTAAACCTAACTTAAATCTGTGTGAGCGTACTCTAGAGCATTGTGGACGAAGAAACAATAAACCTAAAGCCATTCAAATAAATCCACAATATTCCATACGATTCATCTGTCTAAACCTAACTTAAATCTGTGTGAGCGTACTCTAGAGCATTGTGGACGAAGAAACAATAAACCTAAAGCCATTCAAATAAATCCACAATATTCCATACGATTCATCTGTCTAAACCTAACTTAAATCTGTGTGAGCGTACTCTAGAGCATTGTGGACGAAGAAACAATAAACCTAAATCCATTCAAATAAATCCACAATATTCTACACGATTCATCTGTCTAAACCTAACTTAAATCTGTGTGAGCGTACTCTAGAGCATTGTGGACGAAGAAACAATAAACCTAAAGCCATTCAAATAAATCCACAATATTCCATACGATTCATCTGTCTAAACCTAACTTAAATCTGTGTGAGCGTACTCTAGAGCATTGTGGACGAAGAAACAATAAACCTAAAGCCATTCAAATAAATCCACAATATTCTACACGATTCATCTGTCTAAACCTAACTTAAATCTGTGTGAGCGTACTCTAGAGCATTGTGGACGAAGAAACAATAAACCTAAATCCATTCAAATAAATCCACAATATTCTACACGATTCATCTGTCTAAACCTAACTTAAATCTGTGTGAGCGTACTCTAGAGCATTGTGGACGAAGAAACAATAAACCTAAAGCCATTCAAATAAATCCACAATATTCCATACGATTCATCTGTCTAAACCTAACTTAAATCTGTGTGAGCGTATTCTAGAGCATTGTGGACGAAGAAACAATAAACCTAAATCCATTCAAATAAATCCACAATATTCTACACGATTCATCTGTCTAAACCTAACTTAAATCTGTGTGAGCGTACTCTAGAGCATTGTGGACGAAGAAACAATAAACCTAAAGCCATTCAAATAAATCCACAATATTCCATACGATTCATCTGTCTAAACCTAACTTAAATCTGTGTGAGCGTACTCTAGAGCATTGTGGACGAAGAAACAATAAACCTAAAGCCATTCAAATAAATCCACAATATTCTACACGATTCATCTGTCTAAACCTAACTTAAATCTGTGTGAGCGTACTCTAGAGCATTGTGGACGAAGAAACAATAAACCCGCTGTTTACAAACCTAAAGCCATTCAAATAAATCCCCAATATTCTACACGATTCATCTGTCTAAACCTAACTTAAATCTGTGTGAGCGTACTCTAGAGCATTGTGGACGAAGAAACAATAAACCCGCTGTTTACAAACCTAAAGCCATTCAAATAAATCCCCAATATTCTACACGATTCATCTGTCTAAACCTAACTTAAATCTGTGTGAGCGTACTCTAGAGCATTGTGGACGAAGAAACAATAAACCCGCTGTTTACAAACCTAAAGCCATTCAAATAAATCCCCAATATTCTACACGATTCATCTGTCTAAACCTAACTTAAATCTGTGTGAGCGTACTCTAGAGCATTGTGGACGAAGAAACAATAAACCCGCTGTTTACAAACCTAAAGCCATTCAAATAAATCCACAATATTCTACACGATTCATCTGTCTAAACCTAACCTAAATCTGTGTGAGCGTACTCTAGAGCATTGTGGACGAAGAAACAATAAACCCGCTGTTTACAAACCTAAAGCCATTCAAATAAATACCCAATATTCTACACGATTCATCTGTCTAAACCTAACTTAAATCTGTGTGAGCGTACTCTAGAGCATTGTGGACGAAGAAACAATAAACCCGCTGTTTACAAACCTAAAGCCATTCAAATAAATCCCCAATATTCTACACGATTCATCTGTCTAAACCTAACTTAAATCTGTGTGAGCGTACTCTAGAGCATTGTGGACGAAGAAACAATAAACCCGCTGTTTACAAACCTAAAGCCATTCAAATAAATCCCCAATATTCTACACGATTCATCTGTCTAAACCTAACTTAAATCTGTGTGAGCGTACTCTAGAGCATTGTGGACGAAGAAACAATAAACCCGCTGTTTACAAACCTAAAGCCATTCAAATAAATCCCCAATATTCTACACGATTCATCTGTCTAAACCTAACTTAAATCTGTGTGAGCGTACTCTAGAGCATTGTGGACGAAGAAACAATAAACCCGCTGTTTACAAAACTTAAAGCCATTCAAATAAATCCCCAATATTCTACACGATTCATCTGTCTAAACCTAACTTAAATCTGTGTGAGCGTACTCTAGAGCATTGTGGACGAAGAAACAATAAACCCGCTGTTTACAAACCTAAAGCCATTCAAATAAATCCACAATATTCTACACGATTCATCTGTCTAAACCTAACTTAAATCTGTGTGAGCGTACTCTAGAGCATTGTGGACGAAGAAACAATAAACCCGCTGTTTACAAACCTAAAGCCATTCAAATAAATCCACAATATTCTACACGATTCATCTGTCTAAACCTAACTTAAATCTGTGTGAGCGTACTCTAGAGCATTGTGGACGAAGAAACAATAAACCCGCTGTTTACAAACCTAAAGCCATTCAAATAAATCCCCAATATTCTACACGATTCATCTGTCTAAACCTAACTTAAATCTGTGTGAGCGTACTCTAGAGCATTGTGGACGAAGAAACAATAAACCCGCTGTTTACAAACGGCTTATTTCGTGTGATCCACCCTCTGTCTAACACAATACTTTGCTGTGGAAACAGTGACGTCATCTGCAGGGAGCACGAGACGTCACTGTTTCCACAGTGAAGTATTGTGTGTTCTGCACGGCTGCATGTGTTATTTTGAATATGGATAGTTAGGTATATCTGCCTTTTTACTTAAGAAATTTGGTCTATGGAGTTTCTTGCCCGTTCTTCTCCATAGGAACTACACACTTTGGAATGGGCAACTAGCTTCATTTTTCTGACTGACCGACGACCCCTTGACAATTCAAAAAATGCCTAAAAATTGTGCAATTGAAATAAATGCTTTGAGTTTCAGTTAGAGTTTAATCACACTAATATTATAAAGGCGAAAGTTTGTGAGTGTGTTTTTGTGTGGGCTTGTATGTTTGTTATTTCTTCACAGTCAAACGACTGCACCAATTTGGATGAAATTTGGTATGTAGATAGCTTATACCTACCCTGGATTAACACATATACCTACTACTTTTGTTCCGGTTTACGCGGGTGAAGCCGCGGGGAGCAGCTATAGTACTTTTATAAAAAAATGTAGCTCGTAGCTGTCACAAATGATGTGTCAATTTACAAAATCAATACAAAACTTTGACGTTTAGGATGTTAAACTGAAAAAAATCAATCCTTTCAAAGAGCCTTCGTCTCATATCGATGTCTATTACAAATTGATGAAGGCAGGCATTATTGACAAGACAGACACCTACTCAAACGCTGCTATTTAGGATATTCAACATGCTCCAAGCAGAATACGGCTTAGGGCCCTCGCCCACGGCGACTTTTTGTAGCGATGCTGTCGCGCGTCCGCATCGATAGAGTCGCGAAGCGGTCGCTACCTGTGTGCCCTCGCCCACAGGCCCAGATTCAGTCGCGATGCAAACGCGATATTGGGGCGCTTCTGTCGCGATGCAACCGCGATTCAGTAACGGCACAAAAATACCTGCGATCGCTACAGTTGCAAGATGGACTCCGCTGAGGCAACATTAGTCACGTTGTCTTTGGTGCTGCTTTTACGTAAGCAGCCGAAGCGTAGGCAACGAAAGCTCGGTTCTCCACTCACGCGCCACCCTCCCTCTGTTCTCTCCCCGATGTCGTCCGACACGGTCGCGCGTTTGCATCGATACAGTCGCGATATTGTAGCGCGTTAGTACTGCGTTGGCATCGCTTCTGTAGCGCGTTTCAAATGCGACTAACGCGCGTTAGTAGCGATGCAGTCGCGCATTTCGTAAACGCGCGACAGCATCGCTACAAAAAGTCACCGTGGGCGAGGGCCCTTACTAAGGCAGAAAAAAATTTAACAACTAAATAAATAAAGGAACGAATTCTAAAAAAGAAGTGGCAACATATTAAAACCAGTATTTTAATAATAGCAAACGGTGTAATATAGCAACAAAAAGCGAAAAATATAAAATTGTGGGTGCGGACGTAATCCCTGTATCTTGACTGAAAATAGGAAAATAACCCTCCTGATTCACGCGAAGCTGGGAATGAATTTATTTAGCCACGGCGAAATTAAACACAAATATATTCATAATGCACTCTGAATGTAAGCGCGTTTCGCTGTTCCTGAAATTCATAAGTCGGTATTTTTTGTGGGAAGTATGCATGATCGCACTACTCGAGCAAAATGGAGTTTGGAAGCGACGATCGAGTTTTTCGATTGATAGAGCATTCGGTGCCTGGGACAAGGGCAGGAAGATGATGATGTTGATGATGATGATGAGAGCATTAGGTGCCAACATAGCTGGTGCTGGTCCTTGCACCACAAATCTGTAAATAAGTTCTGTTTATGTCAATATTTTAAAGAGGATAGAGACAGAAGTAATTTTAATTAAGATCATCATTTTTAGGGTTCCATACCTCAAAAGGAAAAAAACCGGCCAAGTGCGTGTCGGACCACGCACAATATTGGGTTCCGTTGTTTTAAAAGAATTTATCCCAAAAAAAAATTTAACATTGTACCAAAAAATTTTTTTTATGTGATAAAACTATAAATTTAATAATTTTCGGACTTTTTCCTTTACTTGTGCTGTGAGACCTTGCTTCTTGCCAAATTTCATAATTCTAGGTCAACGGGAAGTACCCTGTAGGTTTTGATTTATTTGCGAGTATCAAATTGTGGTATCTGTCTAATAAATGTAGGTAAGTTGCGGGTAAGCCGCTAATAACGGTTGGTTCGTTGACTTGGTGTTTCTTTGTGTGCGCTCCTGAACATATTCATTAAATACTACTGGCGACGAGTAAAACGGAGTTAAATTACCACTAATAGTTAGTGTTGAGTGTTACTGTAAAGTTACAATAAAATGCCGATCGGAAAAATAGAACAATTCGATTTATCGAGCAAAAAAATGGTTGGCATACATTCGACGCGTGGAACAGTCCATGGCGCTCAACGAAATCAAACCTACATTACAAGTGGCTACGTTAGTTACGTTAGTGAGTGAAGCTACTTAAAAAAAAAAAAAATGTCGTATTTATGGCCGTATTTATTATCGCGATGACTTAGAAGCTTGATTTTTTTAGAGCTGCTGCAAGAGACTATAGACTTACATATTTCTCATTTATTTCAACTTGATACCTCCTCGCGTTTCTGAGAAAAAGAGTCTTACAGGCTGACAGACTTGAAAATATTTTTTGTGTGAAAAAATTACAAGTTAACAACGGGAGACAACGGGAAGTACCCTATATAGGTTTTGACTTACTTGCGAATATCAAAATATGGCGCTTAAATGGCCGTATTTTTTATTGCGTTGACTTAGAGGCTTGATTTTTTTAGGGCTCCAAGAGATCACAGAGTTACGCAATTGATATTAATTTCAACTTGATACCTCCACGCGTTCTTGAGAAAAAGGGTCTTGACAGACCAGTCCATCCATCGTTTCTCTGGTCTTCCCCTAATAATAAAGCTATCCGCATTCATGCGCAAAACTACAAAAAATCTCATCACAACCCGCTGAAAGTCTCTAAGTCCTAAGCTTGGATAAAAACTTAGGATGATAAAAAATCTTCATTCAAAAATCATCCCAAAATAATGTTACGATGTTTAAATTCCTCTGGTATTTACGACTTCACAAAACAGTATTTCCTTACACCAGGGATTAACATTATCTAATCCTAAGCCTGGCTTTAAGAAATTCTATCGACTTACTTAATAATAATAATATAATATCTGCCTATATCTATTACAACAGAGCCGTTTTCCTCATTTCTAAATCTGTTGTTGCATAATTGAAACGAGGGAAATAAGAGGCGTATCACTAATAACGGGTTTTTAGGGTTCCGTACCTCAAAAGGAAAAAACGGAACCCATATATAGGATCACTTCGTTGTCCAGCTGTCTGTCTGTCTGTCTGTCAGTCTGACAAGACCCTTTTTCTCAGGAACGCATGGAAATATCAAGTTGAAATTAATATCAAATACGTAGGTCTATGGTCCTACCTATAGTGGTGGTTGGTGGTATGGTGGTGGTATGGTTGGTGGTATGGTCTAATGGTATGGGGTGGTGGTGGTGGTATGGTCTATGGTATGGTGGTATGGTGGTCTATTACCTACTTTTTAATTTTACTAACTCTAGGCTAAGAACATTGTTCTAACAATGGACAAATGTCTGAAATAAATTATAAATTAAATTAAATTAATTAAATTAAGGTCACTCGGAGTTAAAAAAAAATCAAGTTTTTTGGTCAACGCAATAAAAAATACGGCCATGTATGAGACATATTTTGATACTCGCAAGTAAATCAAAACCTATAGGCTAGATACTTCCCGTTGACCTAGAATCATGAAATTTGGCAAGAAGCAAGGTCTCACAGCACAAGTAAAGAAAAAAGTCCGAAAATTATTAATTAAGTTAATTTGTAATTTTATAACATACAAAAATGTTGTTTTAGGATTACAATGTTAAGTTTGTTTTTGGGATAAATTCTTTTCAAGTACGGAAGCCTTCATTGTGGGTGGGCCGACACACACTTGGCCGATTTTTAGGGTTCCGTACCTCAAAAGGAAAAAACGGAACCCTTATAGGATCACTCGTGTGTCTGTCCGTCTGTCCGTCTGTCACAGCCAATTTGCTCCGAATCTAATGAACCGATTAAGTTGAAATTTGGTACACATGTGGATTTCTGTGACCCAAACACGTACGACTACAGTAAATAAATGAATTATGAATATGAAGGTGACTTTTAGGGGGCAAATAAGAAAATTTAAAAAAAAAGTTTTGTAAACTGTACCGTGTGACATATCAAATGAAAGGGCTTACTATGAGGGTCTCAAATATATTTTTTTTATAATTTTAAAATAGTCGTCTGAAAACAACAGGAAAATAATGAATGAGAAAGAAGATCCGTGGTTAATAATAGCTAGAATTAGTCGTCAGTTCTAATTGCACTAAGAGCGTTCCCAGACAGCATACAATCAATGGCCGATTTTTTGTAGGAGCTAAATGAAACAGTAGCGACCAATGTATTTATTTACATAGGTACAAGTCTTGCAAAAAGTATGCCGTGTGCGAGCACGCTAATAAGGTACCGAAACAAGCTTCACTCTGTGACCGACTCGCACTCGGCCGTTTTTCATTTAATTTTATTTATTTATTTTATTTATTTATTTATTTTCACCAAAATAAGAACACTTATTACAAAATTGAGTAATGACAATATAAGCTGAATAATGGCTTGGTTTGTAATATACAAAGTTTTAGGACTATCTGCATCCGAACTAGGTGGTAAACCTGTATCTCGGATTACAAGTGATCCCCATAATTAAGTTGTGAACATTTAGTAGCCATGTTTAAAGTGGTAAACATTATAAGATTGCCATTTAAGAATTTAAGTGGAAAGTATGCATAATGTATAAGAAAAACTGTAATTGTGGTGTGAGTGTGTGTGTACGCGCGTGTGAGTGAGTGCGTGAGTATATACGTGTGTATGTTTGTGTGAAGTGTGTACGCGCGTGTGAGTGATTTATGTGTGTGATGTGAATGAGATGATTGTTCAATATGAGTGAGTAAAATAGTATCTTCATAGGTTGTCTATTTGCGAGATGCAGTACATAATTATCGACTGGCAAAGCGCAAAATAGACTTGCTTCAATAATTTGGCGTCGGCTGCATATCTGAGATTTCTAAAAACATAGATTAGTTTCCGTACGCGAGCACTTAACTGTTTAATGTGTTCTTTGAAACTAAGGTTGCTATCAATTATGATACCCAGGTACCTGATGTTGTTGACGCGTTCTAGAGATCTGCATGAGCATTCGTCGCCAGACAAACATTCATGAGATATGAAGTGATGATTATTAATAGCATCACTGAGACAGCGAGCACTAAATGTCAAGTATTTAGTTTTTTCGACATTTATGGTTAAGATATTCACCCTGAGCCATTTCTTCACCACATTAAATCCCTTTTGGGCAGCACTGAATACCTCATCCCAGGTATCGGCGGAGAAAAGGAGAGCAGTGTCGTCCGCATATGAGACTAATTCCCCACGGTGTAGGTGGAGGTTAGTGAGGTCGTTAATGTAAACGAGAAATAGAGTTGGTCCCAAAATACTACCCTGTGGTACCCCATAGTCGACTACATGATCACTACTCGTGTGTTGACCTACTCGGACACATTGTTTTCGCCCAGTGAGATAGCTTTTAAAAAGATTCAGTTGCGTGCCTCTGATTCCTAATCTATCAAGTTTTTTTATTAATATAAGAACAGAAATAGTGTCAAAAGCTTTGCTTAAGTCGAGGAAGATTTACAGGCATTTCCTTCCCATATCTAGATTGGTAGATATATGGTTAGTTAAGATATGCACAGCTCCCTCCGTAGATCTACCCCTCCTAAATCCAAACTGTTGATCTGAAAGCAAGTTGTTCTTTTCCAAGTAATTCACTAGTCTCAGATTGATAGCTTTTTCCAGGACCTTTGACAATGCAGGTAGTATTGATATTGGTCTATAGTTAGACAAGATATTTGTGTCACCCCCTTTGTGTATAGGACGCAAAACTGAAACTTTTTTTCAAATGCTCTGGAAAGATGCCGCTCTCGAGGCAGACATTAAAGATGTATGTGAGGGGAGAAACTAGAGCATTTTTGTTGTTCTTTAGTAAACTGTTTGAGATTTTGTCCCAGCCTACTGCAGAATCTGTTTTTAGTCCTACGATAAGACGTTCTATTTCCTCTTCAGTCACGTTAGTCATTACAAGTGAGTTAATCTGGGAGAATCCAGAAGTAGTAATGGGAACTTCATCAAGAGATCCAAGATTTTGCTGCGTTTGGATACATGCATTTGCTAAGTTTTTGCCTACAGTTGCAAAGTAATAATTGATATCATTGACCGATAGTTCAGGAGTAGAGCGTAGATTGAGAAGCTCATGAGGGTCTTTGGGTTCTTTTGTTGTGTTAGTGATAGTTTTTATAGTTTTCCAAAGGGTTTTGGGATCGTCTCTAACTTCTGCAATAAGGGATCTATCATATTTCCTTCTAATTATCTTCTAATTATTATTATTTTTTATTTTTTAAAATATTATTTTATGTCTGAAAAATAAATAAATTATTAATAATAAAATTATGTCCTTGCTACTAAGACTGACGATAATATAATACATAATATACTAGAAATTCGGCACATTACCTGCACCATGTTTAAACATTCGACCCCTCGATAGCCAGTCCCCCAATTACCTATTGTAGTACATTGTACCTATTCAACCCCCTTTTGTTCCGGGCTCTAAAACATATCGCATAACGGGACCTATCACAAGTTCGTTAATTAGCCCACGTATATTATTACCTATTGTGAGAAACTCATGTCTATTAGGAAAGGTACCTACTGGCGAAAACACTCCACGCATCATTTTGACGTTTTAATTTTTTTTTTTTACGTACAGTCAGCGTCAATAATATCGGGGCACGAACTGACTGTTCAAAATGATCTAAACAACTTATGAAAATGAAATATTAACACAATGGCACAAGGAATGTTTCTGAATGAAGACAGTACACGATAAGTAACTGTCATTCTGACAAAAACTTTACCTATGCAATTGAGATAAAGTTTAATTTTCTTAGTTGTTAAGATCATTTTGTACAGTTTGTTCGTATCGATATTTTTGACGCTGACTACGTACGCACTTTATTTTTTCACTTTGAAAAAAAACTTGTAAAAAATGGGGTAAATATGATGATGGCGGCTTATGGAGGAGTATGAAAGAAGAAAAGATGCTGCGCCAGGCAGCTCCATTTATAAATTGGCTGTATATGGTGACTGATGATAATGTGTAGGTAAAGTTTGAGAAATTAATTGTAAAGCAAATTGACTACCAGCTTAAATTGTTCGTTAATTCTTTGACAGTTTTGTGAAATTACTAATAAACTCGCAAATTGACACCATTCACCATTGGTGTCAATTTGCGAGTTTGTACTTTAGTGAGTTTGAATAAGGTTCACTATTTATTAATAAGTTTAATTCAAAACAAAAGAAGTTTGCAGAAAAATATTATGTATACTTTACGTCATAATTATGCTAAAGGTCTATCCACTGTAAGAGAACCCAGAAATCAATCTACCTCATCTAAACATTAACCCCCTTATTCATAAAAAAACTAAAACGTTCTACAAACCTATTTTAGTTAAAACACTATTTTAACTAAAATAGGTTTGTAGAGCGTTTAATTTTTTTATGAATAAGAGGGTATATGACTCAAACGATATTAGTGCCTGCTCCCTTTTGCAACTCATTTTCGTGTTGCAACATTTTTTTACTTTGGATGGTGGATTTTTTGGTGGAATTTTTGGTGGTGGGGATTTGTTATGCCTCAAGACTGTTGCCGAGTATGACACCGGAGTTTTCAACGTAAATATCATAATTTATTTTGTTATCTTCCGAGGTGAGATTCAATTTTTTATTTCTTTTCTTTTATCGAAAGTCAAACAGCACTTATTTCTATTTCTACAAGAAATATCAATAAGTACTTTAGTAGACTCTCAAATATGTTAATCTCCCATTAGTCTAGTCATTACAAGTCAAGTCGAGTTCTTGAGTGGAGACCGCGAATCAGCAAACGTAAGGTAGGACGCCCCCAGTCTAGGTGGAGCGATGATCTTCGCAGGGTGGCTGGTGGCAGCTGGATTAGAGTTGCTGGAAATGGACTGAATGGCGTGCAATAGGAGAGGCCTATGTCCAGCAGTGGGCTGCTATAGGCTGATTATGATGATGAGTCATCAAAAGTACTGTTGCTAAGCGTGAGATCCTGTGTCTCAGCCTTATTGAGTGGTTGTGCTGAAGTCTTATAAGAGGAAACAGGCTATAGCTAGCGTTCGAAATGGGAACTAAGTATTGCCGCCCTCTTGTTCTTTCGATACAATTTGCAAATATTTACAAACATCCCTGACCTGTCAATGTCATTCAAGCACCAAAAAATCCTTGTAGCTATGTACAGGTGTGTTAACAGAAATTCACGAAAAACGTCAGTGCATCCAACCCAATTTAATTATCACACCAGTGCCAGTTATTTTTGTACAGCTCGCTGGGACTGCGATCAGGGTCGTCAGCGTAATGTATACTGTAGACTCGTCTTATGTCCACATTTGCATAGACGTCGTCTAAAATACACGAAATTTACAGCGCATCAGCAAAGCGCCACTTGTCACTGCGGCTGACTCCGTCTGTACCCGACCTTACTAAGAGGCATTTAATTTAATTAAACAAAATGAGGAACATGCATTTTTATTTAATTTATTAGACTGGAGACATCATTATTTTAGTGTAAAATAATTTCAATCGTACTTTGGCCATAAAAAGCGTACTTTGGATATTTTTTAAAAATATATTAACATCTTATCGTTTTAAAAGTAAGTACAGATTAACGTCTGCTTAGCCTCTTAACTTTAAGTTTTTAATTTTTGGGTATTATATAGAAAATTGTCACAATATGGAACTCTAATTTTCCGTGTGTTGCGACGCAGCCCGGCCACAGTCGATTTCGTAATTTATAGACGTATCAATTAAATGTTCTTAAATTGTTCTTTCAGTACCAATGTATAGATTAAATGTACCACAAATATATCTTGTTAAAAAAGCACTTGTTTGTGGCCGGGCAGTACCGTATACGTTGCAGCCCGGCCACGTGAATATTTTCTGGTAGGATGCTCAGAATGTTCTAAAATATAAACCAAATAAATGTTCCTTTTGCGTTCTTTATTTTTTTCAATTAAATATACCAAGAAAAACGCTTATTTAAACAAGAAATGATTTCAAATAAGAATTTGCACTAAGCGCCTGTAGAACTAAAATAGCACGTCTGCTTATTTGTACAAAAGACAATGGGTGGATTTGGTCTAAATGTCCACCACTAACGAGACCTATGTAACTAAATAGTCCGCTAAATATAGAGTAACTTTCGTTATGAAAGCAAAAAAAAATATGCTGTCGTTAAAAAAATTTTTTTTCATCAATTTTTTTGTTCAGTTACTTTTCTATTGATCACTGTCACCACCACGCGACCAGGGTTTTGAGCGATAGCACGAATTTTTGTCTCTTTTGCACCTACAGAACACAACCGTACGGATCGTGCGCGCGCCATCAGCTGTTAGTCGCTGGACCCCGTTATTATGCCTCATGTTACATGAAGGTACTACCGTAACGACGTAGGGCACAGCACCCACACGACTCGCGACCGCACTTCGTCGACGGAGGCGCCACCGCCCGCCGCAGCGTAGAGCCCTGCATCCATGTACGTACATTCATGTTCAGGTTGTTGCTAAGTTAACAAAAAATTATACGTACCTACTCCACTTTTGAGATGTAATGTATGGCAACTACTATATATCTAGGCACCTCACGCGAGATCCCGGTAAAAGTAGGCACGCACGGCACTATCAGAACCCGTTAGTAGTAGCAGTTTTAACTAATAATAATAATTAACGAAATGCCAAAAACTGTCAACGGAATCACACTATAAAACAACAGTGACTTGTCACTCGCCCGCAATTTATCGTGCCATATAACAGTGAGTAGGGCGGAGCACACATGCTAACGCGCTTCGTCTGCCGTGGAGGCCTGCGCGCCGTGACCATTTACGTACGCACTGTATCATACATTGAGTCGTGTTGGTAGGAATATGTTCAGATAGTGCCGTGCGTGCCTGTATGTCATTATTAATTTTTTTTTATTTTGTTTTGTAATATTTATAAACAATTTTAAAATTCAAGAAATAAAATACTTTAATAATCATTTAATAATATTTATTATTGATATTATGTAACAAAACTACAAAGATTTATAATAGACATATTTTTCCAAATGAGACAAACGGGTTCCTAGACAAATGCGACAGGTGAAGCAAAACTAGACTCATCGGACGGCAACTTCACTATAGATTAGTAAAATGTATGCCTAACTACCCTCTAATAACAAACTATTCAATCACTACGATTTCATAGACAGAGACAGAGTTATAACGCCAAGTAGATTGATAATAATTCATTGAGTTAATAACTACCTAACTGTAACTAGCTTAGTTGGTAAGAGCTCGCGGTAATTATTGTATAACCAATGATTCGATGGTTCGAACTCGTCCGGGTATATGAAACACTTTTGTATTATTCTTAAGGAATGTATCGTTTGAATAGCAAAGTTGTAGCAAAGTTAATTTTAATACAACTGGGGTAACCAATTGATGCAGCCCACGGTACATGGGTGCGGGGCCACGCCGCGGCAGGCGGTGGCGCCTCCGTCAATGAAGTGCGGTCGCGAGTCGGGTGGGTGCTCTGCCCTACGTCGATACGGTAGTACCTTCATGTAACATGAGGCAGAATAACGGGGTCAAGTTACTAACAGCTGATAGCGCGCGCACGATCCGTACGGTTGTGTTCTGTAGGTGCAAAAGAGACGAAAAATCGTGCTATCGCTCAAAACCCTGGTCCGTGGTGGTGACAGTGACGAATAGAAAAGTCATTGAACGAAAAAAAATCTGCCTAGCCTTTTCCCAACTATGTTGGGGTCGGCTTCCAGTCTAACCGGATGCAGCTTAATATCTGTATTTTACATGGAGCGACTGCCTGTCTGACCTCCACAGCCCAGTAACTGGGTAATACGATATCTGTTGGTAAGAGGGTAAATCTTCGAGCGTTTCAACCGCCGTCATTACCCTCCCCCAAAAGTTCATGAAAAGGAATATATTTAATTAAATATTTCAGGAATTCTCAGATTCTGGTTCTTGAGCAGATTCTGGGAATTGCTGAAATATTTCATTAAATATATTATCTTTCATCAACTTTTGGGGGAGGGTAATGACGGCGGTTGAAACGCTCGAAGATTTACCCAAGACTGGTTGTCAGACTTTCGGGCTTCTGACAACCCGTAACGACTGTCAAAGATCCACGAATGACAGCTGAGACCAACGGCTTAAAGTGCTTTCCGAGGCACGGAGGAGTCTCGGTATGTAAAGATGGTCACCCATCTACGGACCAACCCCGGCAAGCGTAGCTTAACCTGATGGATTGACCCGTGCGGTTGTTATTACTTAGCCACGAGCTCCTCAGAGTAATTGAATGAAAAAATCAATGTAAATTTTTTTTTGTTTTATTATAACTTTTTACTGACAGCATATTTTTTTTTGCTTTCATAATGAAAGTTACTCTATATTTAGCGGACTATTTAGTTACATAGGTCTCGTTAGTGATGGAAATTTGGACCAAATCCACCCATTGTCCTTTGTACAAATAAGCAGACTTGCTATTTTAGTTCTACAGGCGCTTTAATGAAAATTCTTATTTGAAATCATTTCTTGTTTAAATAAGCGTTTTTCTTGGTATATTTCATTGAAAAAATAAAGAACGCAAATGGAACATTTATTTGGTTTATATTTTAGAACATTCTGAGCATCCTACCAGAAAATATTCACGTGGCCGGGCTGCAACGTATACGGTACTGCCCGGCCACAAACAAGTGCTTTTTTAACAAGATATATTTGTGGTACATTTAATCTATTCATTGGTACTGAAAGAACAATTTCAATCAATCTGCCTAGCCTTTTCCCAACTATGTTGGGGTCGGCTTCCAGTCTAACCGGATGCAGCTGAATACCAGTATTTTACATGGAGCGACTGCCTATCTGACCTCCACAACCCAGTTACTGGGTAATACGATACCCCTTGGTAAGACTGGTTGTCAGACTTTCGGGCTTCTGACGACCCGTAACGACTGTCAAAGATCCACGAATAACAGCCGGGACCAACGGCTTAACGTGCTTTCCGAGGCACGGAGGAATCTCGGTATGTAAAGATGGTCACCCATCCACTGACCAACCCCGGCAAGCGTAGCTTAACCTGACGGATCGACCCGTGCGGCTGTTATTATTTAGCCACGAGCTCCTGAAAGAACAATTTAAGAACATTTAATTGATACGTCTATAAATTACGAAATCGACTGTGGCCGGGCTGCGTCGCAACACACGTTTCTGGTTATTCCGCGTCCATCTTCTTGTCTTCTTTCTTTCATTGCAAAGTATAACATATCAGGGATCCATGCCACAAGGAGTATGACTAACAGCATATTTTGTGCTGTTATGCATGTGACGCAGCTTCCAGAGTAATCTCTTACCCATCCGAGAAAATATCCGACTGGGGGTACAATGATACCCATGCTCAACATGCCAAGACCCACGGCGGCCGGTACTTGATTATTCTACAGTTCTCTGATATCGCGAGATTCCTCGAAACAATGATCATACTCCTGCCAACACCGTACAAGCAAGACATGACGATCAACGCTTCAATATCAGTTTGATACGCTAAAACTGAAAAGAAAATCGTTTTTCGTTACTGAATCAGCTCGCGTAACCATAAAGTTGAATAAATGATCATGGGAAGATCATTAATTCCATACGATAATAACTTTTGTCATGGACATAGAGATGAACCATTCTAAAAATGAACGCCCCTCCACAAAACGTGATTATTTAAATGTGTGAGAGGAAATACATAATGCAACACTTTAACTTGAGTGTGTGTGTGTGTGTGGCGATTTTACTGTCAACATGGGGAGCGGGGAGCATGCGCTTTGTATGGAACGAGACGTTCGCTCTGTCGCGCGTTCGTGTCATTTATACACTAGTTGGCCGACAAATCCGGCTGTTTGACGTTTGGGCAAGTCGGATAGCTACCGTTTGCATAAAAAAATCTGTGTTATTGTGCACCTATAATGTTTTTATGCATGTTAGTCGGTAAGGTATGTATTTAGTTTAGTTGTTGACCGTACTTGCCGGTGACTGAGCAATGACAAATACCAAATATGTATATTGTGTATATTCACTTCTTTCCATGTGAGCGTAACCGCTGTGGAGGGGCGTTCATTTTTAGAATGGTTTATCTCTACTACATTTTTCTATATATCTTGTGATAAGTAAGTGGTTAAGATTACATGTTAGACAAAATACTTGACAAAATGAGTGTAGATATGCATGACGTACTTTGTCTGACGATAATGACCCAAATGCTTGTCATAATGAGCATCCATCTGGCCTTTATTTTGTATTTGTCTTGGAAGATTGGCAAGATGAGGCGTCCTGCTATATCTGCACCAGCGACCGCTGACATGCAGTTTGCAGTCTGCTGCTTATCCATCGACGCTGTTTTCTGCAAAATCAATGACCCAACTTAACACAGGAAATTAGGTAAATCCACTTGAAAGTTTCACAGAAATATACTTTTATTAAAAGTTTAAGTTCCATAAAGCGAGCTATTCTTACCTGTAGAAAGAATGGATACAGCATACTGAAGTTTTGTATGGAAGTGACAGCTAAGGATGTGCCAATCACGACATTGAGAGGAACCGCATATTTGACAGTAGAGAGATTCCGAATAGATCATACAGCTTCTTCAGGAGGGTACGTATTTGTGGTAAAGTAGATTCATTTTTAGTTGCCCCTGAAATAAAAAAAATCAAATTTAAATAGAACTCACGTGTCACCATAGACCGACGCAGCTGCTTCCGATTTATACATTATATCAATGATTACTGCTCATAGTGTTTTTGCTATCCCAGTTGGATTCCACATTTCCATTTTCCTGATTTCGGGTGTCAGCGTTGGATTGAGGTATTTTTATTGCGACTGCATCTTTGGGTTCGTCTTGTAGTAAGTGTTGATTTTCATCTATCAGAACTTTTCTTCTACTTTCTTCAAATGCCATTCTACTGGTTGTATTAACATGGTTCCGGCAATCTAAAATCGGCAAAGGCAAACGTAAGAAAATTATAATAGAATATTTTAATTTTCATACATTGTCACTTACTATCTTTGACAACCTTGTCTTATTCACTGCCAAATATCCATTCATCAATTCTATTTCCCTATTTATCATGATTCTCTAGACTATACTTTCATTAAAAATAATTATATATGTGTCATGTATGTGTCTGTGTGAGGGTGTGAGGGTGTATGTGTGTCTCAAGCCCCGGTCACTTCTGTCGACATCTGTCATTTTTGTTTTTGAATGATTTATTTGACGAAGTTAAGTTTTAAGTTTCTTAAACCACTTATGATATTAGCCAATACTAGTATTAATAATAGAGGTTTAAGCCACGTGAATCGGATCGTTGAATGGCATCCCATCCGGGGCTTGACGTTAGATATATCATTTAGGATGTCCGTCGCCCATGCGGGAGTTGAGAGGTTAACTGATAAAGAATTACTAGTAGCCAGTTACCCCGTGTAAACTCAAAGACGACAGCAGCATGCATGAACTACGGAACCCGTAGTTTTCCAAAAAATATCTCACTACATGTGGCATTATCATCTGCCCCACACCCTTACCCGCGTTAGCTAGACCCACTGCGCGGCTTTTCTTTAGCTTGAAGTAGCTATTTATAGCCACAAAAGACGAGTTTGAGATAAAGCCAACACCCAAACCTGAAATAAAAGATTAGTTATTAATACCTAACAAATGGGGAACTCGGGAAAAGTAATCGATACCCCGATGGTTGAAGTAGGTTTTATGAGAGTCTTACCAAATAGGACGCCGCGCCGTAAGATAACACGAAGTGCCAGATATTTGTCAAAAATCCGCTGAAGAAAATCCCAGCAGTACAGCAACATGCTCCAGTTATCGCTACAAATCTTGAAGATCTCAACTTAACTACAGCTCCGGCTATTGGACCGCCAAAAGTTAAGACGAACAACATAGTACGTAATACTATTGCAGCACCTTGAGTTTTGTGCCCCATTGCTTCTAACGCATCCCCGTATAATAAGCCCAATAGAGACAGCATTGATGAATTGAAAATCTGTAAAGAAAAGCTCCATCTGTGATAATTATTATGTTATAAATCATATGCGCTTAAACACGTACACACATTACACACCCTCTCTCACACGCCCACACCCTCACACAACACACACATTCACGTATTTCCTTGGATGCCATAAAATTTTAACAAATATATTATTTTAAATCTTTGTATCTTTGTGTTTGTTTGTTTGTTGTATCTTTGTTTGTTTGTTTTTGTTGTTTGTTTCTTTGTGTGTGTTTGTTTGTTTGTTGTATCTTTGTTTGTTTGTTTTGTTTTGTTTGTATCGTTTTAATCAATTAAAATAAATTTGTATTCTTTTAATCAAACTTACATAAACGTAACTGAAATTGTACCAAAACTATTTATATCATTCTAATATTACCATAGCAAGTCAGTATGCCACGGTATAGCTGGTTGTAGGAGGAAGGCGCCGGTGTCTGTCACACAGTTAATACTAGCACAGACATCGTCGTTTACTCTATAAAATGCTCAAAACTTTGTACATTGTGTTTTTTTTAGGATAGATGAGTTGTACCCACATTTGTTAATAAAAATGTATATTTTTTTTATGTTGTGGTTTTTGTGTTTTATTCGTAAAGGTTATGAGCCTTGAGTGCGTATGATATTATGTCACACAATTGCCAAAGTTGTGGTATGTTTGTACTGAATGTTTTGCAGGTTATTTTTTGCTGATAAGACATGACAGAGTGTACTTACATTAGACATTGCTGTCCCTAACAAAACCATCCACCCCCATCCTCGTTCGGGTGGTATTAATTTGGTTACTTTCTGCGTCATTGGAGATGTGTCAACAATGCGTTCTTTTTTGACGTCATTTTTATTCGATATTTTTAGATTAGATTAAAATCTAAATTTAGATTTTCATGTGTCTCTGCTGATTTCTTTAAGTAATAAAATAAAAAGTTTTATAAATTATGCAGTAGCTAGAAAGCAAACAGTAGAGGCCTTACCAGGCACTCTTATACGAGGATAGAGTTCAGAGTTCAGTCGGTATCATCATCATCGTCATCAGGCTAAAAATAAAAACCAGTTACTGACTGTTACAGTGACTGGTTTATAATCCGTTCCAATTTCTGGAAAAGTGTGCTATTTAGAGACATCGTTTTATTTTTCCTGTAATCTTTACATAAAACTGCACCCACGGTATTCTGCCACAATATTAAACATTGTTAAAACTATAAATAATTATGTAGATACATGATAAACTTCGTATTTTTTCTTCAACGTTCTCTATATTTGATTTAAAAAAATATATAATTTGATTATTTACAAAAAAAAAGTAAGTAATATTACATTTAAAACTGCAGATGATTTGCAATTTTGTATGTATTTCCGAACATGACATTGTTTAGTTTCTTTTTGGGTCTACTACGTATGGAATTTGAAAATCGAACGTCGAATTCGAATCGACTTGTTTCTATCTCTCGCTTTGAAGTTCAAATCTTTCGAATGTTGTTAGTCGTTGTTAATAGACCCAGCACAGTTCTCTGCATTAAAAAAAACCGGTCAAGTGCGAGTCGGACTCGCGCACGAAGGGTTCCGTACCATATTATATGTTTAACAATCGCAAAGATAACTTTTTACTTATTTTATAATGATACTGTGAATTACAAGGTTATTTTTTGCAGTTGCAGAAAATCACCCATGTTTAAACAAAATACCTTATGGATCGCCGTTTTCAGTATTGTTGCTTAAATACAGTATTTATGGTACCTACATGGTATAAAGAAGTTTCAAATTCCTAATTTGTTGAATTGTTGCGCTAGAGCTCGTACAAAAATGGTCTAAAATTTACAACTTTTGCGGCCCCCTATTTCTTAATTTTAGAAGATAAAAAAAATGTGTTTGTACTCTACTCAATGAGATCTAGACGATGACACCCCACATGCTAGATTTTTTTTTTTTTTTCAAAATGAAAAGTTTATTGTATGGGGACCGACCCCTTAAATTTTTAACTTTGCTTTATTTTTATTATTTGTTGTTATAGCCGTAATAGACAGCGGGGATTAGTAAGTTTGTACTGGACTGTACGTGGTTGTCTGATTTCATGGATTTTAATTTTCTTGCGCGGAACCCTAATTATTTTTCAAAAATAAAAATAGCCGTAGCACATTAGCTGCCAGACAATAGAAAATTAATTGTTTGAGGTCACCGGTGACCGGCGTGGCAGTTAACCTGTTAGTTACTCCTTAAAACATCAGCTATATGCCGTCAAAATCGGTGAAAATTCGTTTGGCAAGTACCATTTTTTTAATTGGACTGCGCTTTAAAATTCTTCTATACCTACAAACTTTAACATCCCTAAACCTCATTTGAGGCGTAGTTTTGAAAAACTAATAATGACAAACATTATTACTTACCTATGCAAGTATTTGTGCTAAGTTTCAAGTTCATTAACCAAATTAATAAGATTTTTCATATAAACTGTATCTCTGTTTTCACGAACACAGATAAAGAATTTCAAAAATCGTCTGGTATGTTTCCATAACTTGACTCAAACATTATTTACACCAATTTTAGAGTTAATCAAGCCCCCAATAAAATCCTCCGCTATAAAATTAACTTTCCACCCCTTAGGGGTAGATTTTTGGAAAACCCTGATACACGTTAGTCTTCATTTTTGGTCTCAAGTATAAAAACTGAGTTTTGAGTTAATCGGACCGCGTGTTAAAATTCCTGCATACAAACTTTGACACCCCCAATCCCTCCTTAGGGGGTAGTTTAGGAAAACTCAAAATGATAAACTTTATAATTTACTTAGATAAATATTCGTGCTAAGTTTCAAGTCTAGGGATTAACTCAAGGGATAGGATTTTTCATACAAACCTTCATCCCCTATTTTACCCCCTTAGGGATGGAATTTCCAAAAATCCATCCTTACTGGATGTTTACACTAAGTGGATGTTTATAAGGTATCTATGTGCAAAATTTCAAGTCTGTAGGTCCATTGGTTTGGGCTGTGCGTTGATATATTAGTCAGTGACTCAGTCAGGACTTTGATTTTTTTATATATATAGATTTACCATGTTATTTTAAGACCACAGACTTCTTATAGGTTTTCCTGTAATCTACAGGTATAGAACTATTTTCTATATTTTTTTCAAAATTTTAGGCTCAGTAGTTTCAGAGATAAGGGGGGGGGGGGAATGGTCACTTTTCGTCTATTTTCTTAAATAACTTTAAAAAAAAATATTTTAAAATTATAAAAAAAATATATTTGAGACCGTCATACTAAGCCCTTTTATTTGAGATGTCACACGGTACAGTTTACAAAACTTTTTTTTTTAATTTTCTTATTTTCCCCCTAAAAGTGACTCTCATATTCAAAATTCATATATTTACTTTAGCTGTACGTGTTTGGGTTACAGAAATCCATATGTGTACCAAATTTTAACTTAATCGGTCCATTAGATTCGGAGCAAATTGGCTGTGACAGACAGACAGACGGACAGACAGACAGACAGACAGACAGACACACGAGTGATCCTATAAGGGTTCTGTTTTTTCCTTTTGAGGTACGGAACCCTAAAAAATAGTTAAAAAGTTACTTTGTATCACGCTCGCAGCAAAATCGAATTTTGCTCACTGTCTATATGCAGCAAAACCTAATGGGGAAGAAATCGCAAAGCTATGAACAGGTGGCGCTGCTATAGCTCGACTCATAACATCGCACTGTCATTATTATCTCTCAACGTTTTTCGGGTTTTAAATAATTATAACATAAACTAGCGTGTGTTTTTTGTTAGTACAACGTACAATGTATTGACCGTGGTTATTACCTCAGTTAAAAGCGGAACTGAAGAACCGAGGAGCTTCACTAAGAGGCTGAAAAGCGGATCTGGTCAGCAGGTATTTACAGCCTATTTTCTTGTTAATAATTGAAGAAAATAACCCAATTTTATAAATAGCAACATGTCGTTCATTAATAATTATCGTAGTCATTACAAACTTTTACGTTCTTACACATTTACAGTAGTTTTTTACCATGTTCGATGTTTCATGAGCTACGAACTTATCTTAGAAATTAAATCTGAATTATAATTAAATCTGCTACAGAATCGAATCATTTGATCGTAATTTGAACTGCTGATACCAAGATGGACATGAACATATCCACGAATTTTTGAAAGCTGTAAAATTGCGTATCTTAGTCGCCCTTTTCCATATTTTTTAAATCATACGTCTTTAGGAAATGAATGATTTCCATTGTTATTACAACAGATTACGCGCAATCGCAGCATTTTTTTGTCAGATGCAATCCAAAGTTTTTTGTAAACAAGTTTTGTATGTAATTTGACAGCTAATGTAATTTTCTGTGAGTAAAGCGTTACCGGCGGCACCTCGCGGAAAAAGTTGTCAGTTTTCTTCCCCATTGTTTGAGGTGCTGAGGTGCAAAAAAGTTTTATTGTTCAAAGCCTAATGTAACTCAAATGAAACAAGATTGATCATAATTAGACTTGCCTTTGCGATTTAATTGGATGCAGTAAAGTGCAAGTGATCGTGTATCGAACAGCCGAAATATCTAGATCGAAGTATGAACTAAGTAATGTATTTTTTTCAAAATTTAAATCCGTGTTATCTACTAATACAGTTCACACACACGTAAACACACGTGTGTGTGAACTGAGGGTCCAGACTGGAATCCGCAAAATTTTAATCCTATGATTTAGTAAAAGTCTTAAAACAATTGTAGAACGAATCTGGGAATTTGTAAACAAATATATTAAAAACTACAGCTCATAAAGTGTGGTCCCTCAATCCTCACACTGCTCACACAACATCAGCCAGATCTCGGAGAGTATCTTAAAAATGAAGGTTTTGTGATTACAGACATTTAGTAAAAAATTTGTAAAGATATTTACTAAATTACAGACCCCAGAGCATTAAAGATAAAAAAAATATAACGTCTAAACTGTGGTCCCTCAGTCCACACAACAAAGGTAATTATTTTAGTGAATATAGCTTCTGCCCGCGACTTCGTCCGCGTTAAATTTCTTGTACCCCCCACCCACCAACCCCGACGCATCGCATCGCAATGCCTGCCCGTGCTATTACTTCGCGCTCGGCTCCTAAGGGCTCTAGCGTGATGTTAAATAGACTATATCCTTCCGCATCGCCTGCATGCGCTATTCCTTCGCGCTCGGCTCCTAAGGGCCCTAGCGTGATGTTAAATATACTATATCCTTCCCCATCGGCTGCCCGCGCTATTACTTCGCGCTCGGCTCCTAAGGGCCCTAGCGTGATGTTAAATATCCTATATCCTTCCGCACGGCCTGCCCGCGCTATTACTTCGCGCTCGGCTCCTAAGGGCCCTAGCGTGATGTTAAATAGCCTATATCCTTCCGCATCGCCTGCCCGCGCTATTACTTCGCGCTCGGCTCCTAAGGGCCCTAGCGTGATGTCAAATAGCCTATATCCTTCTCCATCGCCTGCCCGCGCTATTACTTCGCGCTCGGCTTAGGAGCCGAGCCCCTAGGGCCCTAGCGTGATGTTAAATAGCCTATATCCTTCCGCATCGCCTGCCCACGCTATTACTTCGCGCTCGGCTCCTAAGGGTCTTAGCGTGATGTTAAATAGCCTATATCCTTCCGCATCGCCTGCCCGCGCTATTACTTCGCGCTCGGCTCCTAAGGGCCCTAGCGTGATGTTAAATAGCCTATAGCCCTCCTCAAGAACTGGGTTATACAATGCAAAAAGATTTTTTGAAATCCGACTGTAGTTCCAGAGATAGCGCGTTCAAACAAACTAACAGAAAAAAACCGGTCAAGAGCGAGTCGGACTCGCGCACCGAGGGTTCCGTTCCGATTTCTGAAAAAGTGCGCTATTTAGAGACATCGTTTTTTTTTCCTGTTATCTTTACATAAACTTGCATCACATAGAATAATTTCAGATTTTTCTCTTTGCAAACTTCGGAGATAAGGGGGGGGGAACGGTATTTTTTTTTACATTTTTCATCAAAAGTCGAACACTGTGCGGCCTAAAAAAAAATTAAAATATGTTTGAGAATGCGCAAACAGCGTTCTTTCATATGATACCCCACATGACCTAGTAGCCCAACTTTGAATTTTTAAGACCCCTTTTCAGCCCATGTTGCAAAAAAAATACATATCGTTTTATTTCTTTCTTATTTGCAAAATAGTTGGGTAAATATTATCTAAAACTGTTCCAAATTTCAAGTTGATCCGCCCGCTCTAAACATGTTTGCTCAAGAGGAACCGCTATGAATTAAAGTTATTTTGCGTTTTAGTAATTTTATATTATCTCCGAAACTGTATGACCAATTGCCATACTGTAAAGGCCAAATCTTATCTCCATGATGTCCTTGTGATCATAAAATATCTTATTTTGATAAGGATTAATGCTTTGTTGTTTAAATAATCATCCAAACGTAAGTATGTCTAAAAAATACTTTTTTAAAACAATAAAAGATGTATAAAAGATAAAATATAAAAGATAGAAATATGGTGTCGCGGACTTTTTTGTAGAATTATTTAAGACGGACCAGACTGCCATACATTGTTATCAATTATAAACAACCGTTTAGGCAGCGCATGCAAAAAAGTCTGTTTAAAGAGGTATTTCTTTCCGACTTGTTAGACAAAACTTGTGATAGCTCGGCTAATATGCATGATATAAATATAATTTATAGCCTATAGCACTCAGGAATAATGTAGCTTTCTACCAGTGAAAAAATTTTTAGAATTGGATCATTAGTTCCGGAGATTACCCCCTACATACAAACTTACAAACTTACAAACTTACATACAAATTTTACCTCTTTATAATATTAGTATAGATAGTATAGATTACCGAATTTAATCAATGAAACCGTTCTTTTTCTACCTAACGATTTAGTAAAAGTCTTAAAACGTTCTGTAAGAAAGAAATGGAACAGAAATATCGACGCAATTTGGAAAATAGCGATTATTAAAACTGGTCCCTCAATCCTCACACCTCTACTGACATATGCGTGTGTAGCTGCTGAACGAAAGAAATATCACAAAGTCTAGTGTACTTAACTTTTAGTAAAAAAATTCTACTAAATACCAGAAAACTCTAATTGTGAATTGCTTTCCTCTTAGCTGAGATAATGTTATTTTAGTAATCCTATGAAAATAGATAGAGTAGTGTCACCACACAATTTAACAAAATGTAGACAGTACTATTAAACTTTTTTTAATACTAGCTGTTGCCCGCGACTTCGTCTGTGATCCAGGATAAAAAATAGCCTATGTCACAGAATAAATAATATGCCTATGTCCTTCTCCAGGTCATGGCCTACTCATGTGCCAAATTTCATCCAAATACGTTGAGCCGTTTTACCGTGAAAGCGAAACAAACAAACAAAGTCACTTTCGCATTTATACCGCTTTTCACCGCGGCTGCGCCCGAATGGAAATATGCCACGGGAACGTTCTACCGTGATAAAAAGGTATCCTATGTCCTAACTCAGGTGTAGGTCTACCCATGTACACCCATGACGAAAAATTAGGAAATTTTAGCAGCCGCCATCTTGGATTTTCATTTTGACATCAGTATCGTTTTCAGCGACATCAAAAAGCATGGAAACGACACCCATGGCGAAAAATGAGGAAATTTTAGCAGCCGCCATCTTGAATTTTCATTTTGACATTAGTATCGTTTTCAGCACCTTCTCAAACCATGGAAACGACAACCATGACGAAAAATTAGGAAATTTTCGGAGCCGCCATCTTGGATTTTCATTTCGCCCTCAGTATCGTTTTCAGCATCCTCTACAAGTTCCATTATTTTCAGATTCATACAAAATGGAACTAGTGGCAATAAAAAATTATCACTAGTTCCATCATGGAACAATTAATGGAATTAGTGGCAACGCAGCGACTAGAATTCATTCTATTTATTTTTTTAATTTTGACGTGCTTTTCAAATAAATGATGATTTTGATTTTGACTTTGACAAGTAAGTATTAGTAGATGATGTCTATGGTCGATTCTCGCCACGGTGTTCTAGGTTATCACGTGTGTCTAGAATTTTTAGCTATTTTTGTGTGATTGTTGATACTTTTGTGACTTTTTATTGTTTAAGTGTGTCGTTCTTGTGTTCGTAACCAGGTTTGTATTGTGATTGTCTTGTTTTAAGTCTCGTTTTATTCAACATGGATGAGAATAAACCCCCTGATCCTGACCCACCAGATATTCCAGATCCTTTAACTCCTTTTACTCCTTTCTCTCCGAATCCACTATCCCAATTTGCGGATGTTGTTTGTAGAGTCACAGAAATGGATGTAACTCAATCCCAACAAAATTCACGCAAACGTTCTGGTACCGAAGAAATCTCCACATCTATCCCTCCAAGCAAGCAACCAAAAAGTCAAATTGGTCGTGATAAGTACTCCGTAATGGATGAGGCTCCCTATATTGTCCACGTTTCTCGTATTGAGAATCAACCAAATGCTGGCACCACCCTACATCCTGTTAATTTTGGTAAATTCCTTATGAATAACAACATTGCGAACATTGTTCGTGGTGGTGTTAAAAGAGTCGGTAGAAACCGTGTATCAGTGGAGTTTGCTTCCCCCCAGGACGCTAACTCTTTCTTGAGTAACAGTCTGTTGTTCAAACATAGTTATATTGCATCAATCCCCACATTTAATGTCACAAGGATGGGTGTTGTTACCGGTGTTCCCTCAGATATTACGGAAGAAGAAGCCATAACTTATTTGACTGTGCCCTCAGGCTGCAAGCAAATACTGAAAGTCCGCCGTATAAATAGGAAAATTCAAAGAGACGGGGTTACTGAATGGAAATCCACTGAGACATGTGTTCTGACGTTTGATGGTCAAGTTTTACCAGATAGGATTTACTGTTGTTATACATCCCTCCCTGTTGAGCAGTACATATACCCGACAATTCAATGCCGCAAGTGTTGCAGATTTGGTCATGTGGCGAATCTATGCAGATCTAAACCCCGCTGCAGTAAATGTGGCCATGATCACCCTGGTGATGGTTGCAACATTTCTGAGGGCGAGGCATTCTGTGTGCTTTGTTCGGGTAATCACTTTGCTAATAGCAGGTCATGCCCCGAATATGGTAGACAGAAAGCTATTAAGACTGTCATGGCTGAGAAATCTATTCCCTATGCAGAGGTTAGTAAGATTATCCCAACAGCTTCCCGCAATTATGCCAACGCTGCCAAAACTCCAATTTCTCAGTCCTACCGCAAAACTGTGACACTTAAACCCAAAACCCATGTCCCTCTTTCCCCGTCTTATGATAAAGTTTCTCATCAACAGATAGTTAGTTCTCCCCTACCTTCACAGCCTAATGGCTGCGCTCTTAATTACAACAATGCTTCTTATAATAATACCAGTTCTATTATTGAACTGCTTTTAAAACTCTTACCTACTATTATTTCTTCTTCTTCTGTTAGTTCCCAATCACCGTCCAACGTTGCCGATCAACTTATTACACTACTTTTACAAATTAAAAATGGCGTCTCGCCAAGTATTCCTACAGTGGAATGTGAGGAGCGTGTGGCATAAAAAGCACGACCTCATATTTCTTTTAAATAAATACAAGCCACTGGCTTGTTCCATAGCTGAGACTTGGCTCACCCCAAGTCTTAGCTTTCGTATGCCACACTTTAACATTCTCAGATGTGACAGATCTGATGGCTATGGAGGATCGGCTCTCCTTGTTAACAATCGGGTCCCCCTTTTGCCCTTCCCTTTGCCTTCGCTCACAGGTGACATGAGTATTGTAGCAGGAAAGGTGGAAGGCATTACAGTGTTTTCGTTATACATTGCTCATCCTCATCACGAGTTTTTGACTATTTTAAAAAACATTTTTTCCAATATCCATGGTCCAATTTTGGTTATGGGTGATTTTAACTGCCACCATTACAGATGGGGGTCCGAACGCTGTGATGCCTTTGGTATAGCTTTGGTTGAGATCTTGGATGATCTGGATCTATGCATTCTTAATAATGGTTGCCCAACTCGCAGATCCCCTCCTGGGCAACAAAAAAGTTGTGTGGATTTAACTTTTTGTTCGGTTGAGTTGGCAGCTTCAACCCATTGGGAATGTACGACTTTGTCGCATGGTAGTGATCATTACCCTATTATTATATCTTTGGTTAATAAGACTTATTTAGAGAAAACTTCCCCTCCACTTTTGAAATATAACCTGTCCAATCCAGATTGGACAAAATTTGTATCATTATTGGAGGACAAAATTGAGGCTCTTCCAAATTTAAATTCAAGCTTATTAGATCCTTCTGGTCACTGCCATGCCAAAAGCTGTTATGAGGGATTTGTCACAGCCATTACCTCCAGTGCGGATTCATGCTTTCCATTGAAAAACAGTGCCCGTGACAAAATACCTTCTCCCCCGTGGTGGGATCCAGAATGCACTTTGGCAGTCAGGGATAGAAATGAGGCTGAACGGTGTTACAATGCAGATATGAGCACCGAAAATCTACTGTCATATTTGCGGATAAATGCCAGATCCAAACGTCACCTTCGCAAGAAAAAACGTGCTGGTTGGGTTAAGTTCTGTACCTCTTTATCTCCCTCTACTCCAGTCTCGTTAGTTTGGAAAAACATCAACAGGTTTAGACGTGGGTGCTCTCCATCAGTCTCTTCACCGATCACTAGGGAAACAGCTGACCTTCTTTTTGACAAAATTGCTCCACCATATGTTCCTCTTTCTTCTGAATGTTCTATTAATATGTCCCTACAAAGTGTTGCAGAGGATCCGTTTGATGTGCCATTTACTTTGAAGGAATTGAATGTGGTATTGAGACATGTTCGGGACTCAGCCCCCGGTATTGACGGTGTGCCATATTCTTTTATTGTTCATTCTGGAGACAAGGCTAAACTCTACTTCCTTGACATCATTAATTTTTGTTACAATAATGGCTGGGTTCCTGATCAGTGGAAATTACAAATTATTATTCCCTTACTGAAGCCAGGCAAACATGTAGATGATCCGAACGGCCTTAGACCAATTGCTTTATCCTCAGTCCTGTCCAAACTATTGGAACACCTTATTAAAAATCGACTTGAATGGATAGTCGAAGCGAGAGATTTACTGCCGAATTACCAATTTGGTTTCAGGAAAGGGCTCGGTACTATGGATAGCGTTGGCGTTTTAGTTACGGATATTCGCTTAGCGTTTTCCAAAAACGAATCCGTTGTAGCCGCCTTCCTAGACATCTCCTCTGCGTACGACAACGTTCTTCTTCCCGTACTCAGGCAGAAACTGCACCAGCTGAGTCTCCCGGTTAAGATGATCGAATGCATCTGTGCTCTTCTCTTGTCTCGTTCTTTGGTTCTGAGGGTCCAGGGAGAGGATTTTGATGTAAGACAGACGTGGAAGGGACTCCCGCAAGGCTTCGTGTTGAGCCCCCTTCTTTATAACCTGTATACAGTGGACATTGGCTCCTGCCTAAATAGTAACTGTCACATCCTCCAATATGCCGACGACTTAGTCTTGTATGTGACAGATTCCTCTATCATAGACGCTGCGTCATCCTTATCCCTCTCTCTGGACTCTCTGAACCAATGGCTTTCAAGCCATGGTCTGTCGTTATCGGCACCAAAAAGTTCGGCAGTAATTTTTACTCGTAAAAGATTAATCCCACACACAACAGTGGACATTTCGGGTTCTAATATCCCGTTAGTTAATAAGGTTAAATTTTTAGGCGGTTTCCTAGATTCAAAATTAAACGGTAAGCATCATATTAATTTATTAATTAAAAAATGTGAAAAAGTGGTTTCGATTTTAAAGGCTCTCTCGGGTGTCTGGTGGGGTGCCCATCCTTACACTATGAAATTGGTCTATAACGCCTTAATTCGTAGTGTTTTAGACTATGGTACGTTCCATTTAGTTCCATGCAACAAGGGTGCTTTGGCAGGACTGGATAGGATTCAGTCAAAGTGTCTTCGGATCATCTCTGGTTGCATGAAGTCTTCTCCCATTAACGCATTGCAGGTTGAGTGTGCTGAACCTCCCCTGGCCTTGAGACGGCAGTATCTGGCCTCTCGTTTTCTGGCTAGGTTAATATCTAGATCTTCCCATCCCCTTTTAGCAAGATTGAATGAGTTAGATGCATTATGTAGAAGCTCAAATTTCTGGAAAAACAAAGAAATCCCCTTAATCATAAAAGCATTTCGTCAGATTCATAATTTACCATGTCCAATAGAACAGAATCCCCGATTACCTCTTTTTAACTTTCCCTATGAAGTCTTATGTTTCACACCAAAACCTTTTTTGGACATCGGTATTTCCAAAAAGTCCCCTTCAGCGAATTCAGACTTCAATGCGGCGGTGGGAGAGCGTTGGTCCGGGTTTCAAAGGTTCTTTACAGATGCTTCAAAATTTAATGATCTCAGTAGCATTGGCGCTGCGGTTTATTACCAAAGCTCCAGAATTATTTTGCAGTACAAATGCCCTGAGGAGTCTTCTGTGTTCACGGGCGAGTGTGTGGCTTTATTGGAAGCTTGTCTTTTCATAGAGTCACATCACAATATTGACAAAGCCGTTATTTTCACTGACTCTCTTAGCTGTCTGCAAGCCTTAGTACAAAACCCTTTCAAAAGTAAATTGCACAGTTCCCTTGTTTTAAAAATTAAAAAATCTTTATTATCTTGTGCTAGTAGTCAAAGGGAAGTTCAGTTAGTTTGGATACCTAGTCATTGTGGCATTAAGGGCAATGAGTGTGTTGATGCTTTGGCCAAAGATGCTTGCTCTTCAGCAACAGCTGATCTCACCTACAACATCCATCAGGGGTATGACTTACTGAACCTTCCAAAGGCTAAGCTCCAATCCTCTTGGCAGGAACACTGGAGTATCACTGGAAGGAAAAAGGGCAGGTTTTACTATGCAGTACAGCCAATAATAAAACCAAAACCTTGGTTCTATGGCTTCAAAAAAACCTCCAAAACAATTATTTCTACCCTTTGTAGAATTCGCTTGGGTTTCTGTTGTACTCCAGTGTTTTTGCAAAAGATTCGTGTTCGAGACTCCTCTCTCTGTGAGTGCGGGTTGGAGGAAGGCACTCTGGACCACATCTTTTTTGAATGCTCAAACAACATCCCACCTTTAGATTTATATAGGCGCCTCCCAAAATTTAAGATCCCTCTTCCGACTAATTTTCCTTCTTTACTAACATACTCCTCTCCAGATCTGCATGTGGCGCTGATGACTTTCATCCGTCACAATAACATAAAATTATGAATTACTCCGTATATGTTGGTGTGGTATACGCTTATTTTATGTTTTAACAATTATAATATTTATTTATTTCTATTTTTCGTTTGTTTCAGTCCTGTACTAACCCAGCAAGTTGTATCAACTGGATCAACCAATTTTTTTTTTTTTTTTTTTTTTTTTTTTTTTTTTTTTTTTTTTTTTTTTTTTTTTTTGTCATGCACACTTGTTTCTCTAGCTCACTTTAGACATTGGCAGAATAGTCGACATCGGCTTTGCTTGCCATTTTTTAAGAATAGAATAGAATAGATGTCTATGGTCTGATGATGAAGGCGCAAGGAGGCCACATGAACTCTGTAATAAAACAACGCAACCTCATCAAGTTGTGGTTTGTTTGATTTGTCACGTAAATAATGTCAATAATGTAAATAGTGTAGATAATCAAATGGTCTGAATAATGTAAAAAGTGTAAGAGAGTTTAATGAAAATGCTTTATTATAGCATTTTTATTAAACAAAAGCGCGCTATCTAGTGAAACTTATTCAGGAAAAATGTTAAGTACATAAAGTCTTTAAAAGATTTTTTTTTTTAATTTTTTCGGTGTTGTGTAGTATGTCAATAATCCTTTTGAAGTTTATAATTCGAATTTTACGTTAGGACAGTAACTATTTTTTTTACTTTTATTTAATCTACTTTTTTATTATTTAACAATACACATACTTACGTCATGTATTTTATTATAATAATAATTTAACCATACAACCTTTTTTCATTCCATCTTATGTCATCCTAACTAAAAGTGAGTTTGTTTATTACGCTTTCACTATAAAACGGCTGAACTTATTTGCATGAAATTTGGCTCATGGTTGTTAGACCTACACCTGAGTTAGGACATAGGATACCTTTTTATCACGGTAGAACTTTCCCGTGGCATATTTCCATTCGGGCGAAGCTGCGGTGAAAAGCGGTATAAATGCGAAAGTGACTTTGTTTGTTTGTTTCGCTTTCACGGTAAAACGGCTCAACGTATTTGGATGAAATTTGGCACATGAGTAGGCCATGACCTGGAGAAGGACATAGGCATAGTATAGTACTATTATTTATTCTGTGACATAGGCTACTTTTTATCCTGGATCACAGACGAAGTCGCGGGCAACAGCTAGTATTAAAAAAAGTTTAATAGTACTGTCTACATTTTGTTTAATTGTGTGGTGACACTACTCTATCTATTTTCATAGGATTACTAAAATGACATTATCTCAGCTAAGAGGAAAGCAATTCACAATTAGAGTTTTCTGGTATTTAGTAGAATTTTTTTACTAAAAGTTAAGTACACTAGACTTTGTGATATTTCTTTCGTTCAGCAGCTACACACGCATATGTCAGTAGAGGTGTGAGGATTGACGGACCAGTTTTAATAATCGCTATTTTCCAAATTGCGTCGATATTTCTGTCCATTTCTTTCTTACAGAACGTTTTAAGACTTTTACTAAATCGTTAGGTAGAAAAAGAACGGTTTCATTGATTAAATTCGGTAACATTCACTAAAATAATTACCTTTGTTGTGTGGACTGAGGGACCACAGTTTAGACGTTATATTTTTTTTATCTTTAATGCTCTGGGGTCTGTAATTTAGTAAATATCTTTACAAATTTTTTACTAAATGTCTGTAATCACAAAACCTTCATTTTTAAGATACTCTCCGAGATCTGGCTGATGTTGTGTGAGCAGTGTGAGGATTGAGGGACCACACTTTATGAGCTGTAGTTTTTAATATATTTGTTTACAAATTCCCAGATTCGTTCTACAATTGTTTTAAGACTTCTACTAAATCATAGGATTAAAATTTTGCGGATTCCAGTCTGGACCCTACAATACAAAACGACGTTTTTACGGCTATCCCAGCCTTAAGTAATATTTAATGTCTTTGATAATAGTCAATGCCAATTTTAGCAATTTGTGTAGAATTTGATCGACTTAGTAACATTTTTGTCGATCGGTACTGGAGTAGCTTGGCTTGGCAACAACATGCGCTCTCTCTCTCTTTACTCTCTTTAGAGTGAAGACTAGTGACCCGCCCCTACTTCACACCGTTTTTACGACTTGACAAAACATCGAGATTTCTTTATTATACATTTTCATAGTATTAATCTATAAAAGTATATAAAACCGGCCACACACACGGCACAACGAAGGGTTCCGTAGTTCCGTAATTTTATTTATTCCAAGAACAAACTTAACATTGAAGTTGAAAAACATGTTCTCCCATGCATTGCAACTAACTGCAAATGTAAGTTTTACACAATTCTCAATACTGTTGAGAGATTTACCATGTTATTTTAAGAACACAAACTTCTTACCTATAGGTTTTCCTGTAATGTACAGATATAAAACACTTTCTGTATTTTTTTAAATTTTAGGCTCAGTACTTTCGGAGATAATGGGGGGTAATGGTAAATTTTCGCCAAAAATAAATTGCTTTAAAGTTATTTAAGAAAATCTTAAATAACTTTAAAACAATTTATTTTAAAATTATAAATATTTCTATTCCGTCCAATTAGTGCCAAAAAAGCTCTGAATGTCAAAGAAAAAATTGCACGCCAAATTTGTGAAACACATACCTAAGCAACGGTGAGCATTTAACCAATATTTTGTTTCACTCAACCCAACACGGCATCATAAATTTTTTTTTTTTAGTTCATGTCCTCTAGAGGGTGCCATTATTAATTTAATGTGACGTCACATAGCCTATAACCTCCTTGTACCTCATTTGATACCTCATTTGTCAAGTAGTTTAGAAGTTATTTGGGAACAGATGAACATACATACCGGTCAAAATCATAACCCTCCTTTTTGCTTCGCCGTAGTCGGGTAAAAATAAATATATATTTTTAAGTTTTTAAAATTCAAGTTCTTAGTGCCCTTTACATATAATTGATGACGTCTCCACCGCGGACATTTGCAGTGTACCTACCACTTTTCGACCTTATTACTATTACTATGATTATAATATGCGTGTGGTGTGAGGGCCACTTTATTCAAACTCTTTGAAAATATGCTTAGGATTTAGTGAACATTCCCAAAGAATTGTGAAAGTTGGAATCAGATTTTGTGAAAGTCAACTTTGCGAGATATGGACTGTAAAGTGGGGCCCTCAGTTCTCACATAGAGGATTGAGGGCCCACCTGTACCTGATAAACTATGGACACTACAGATAAAGTCTTTATGCCAAAATCTAAGCTTATACCAAACAAAATTTGTGAAAACAAGATATTATCGCAAAACACTGTCCTACTTGGTATATCTTCGTTCAAAATGGGCCCTCAATCCTCACACACGTAAAAGTTTATCACGCAAATAAAATGAAACCATTAACTTAAAGCTACTGTTTGTAATCCTATAAGATACTAAATAAATTGTGAAAATTTGTGAAAGCAAGAGCAGGTCACCATTTCTTGTTGTTTGAAAGTTATGACCTTGACAAAATTCGGGCCCTCAATCCTCCATTTATTTTGTTTTCCGTTTTAATACGCCTATCGTATGAAAGATTAGACAAATACAAAATAGTCTCTTTTTGTGAAAAAAATTGTGCAACAAATTCGATACTAGAAAGAAATTAAAAGACCCTTTATTGTAAATAAAAATCGAGTTTTATTTTTGTTCCCTGAATTAGGAAATAGGGTGACCACAATACGGTATTTTACTCTATATGAGAAAAAATCTAAAAATATATTATTTAGACAGATTAGGCCAAAAGCAGTCGGAAAATATTAGTTTTAGTTCAATAACAATATAAATATTAAAATTAAATTCAAAGTTTTCAGGTTTTTTTAATGTTTTCTTAAACCATGAAATAGTAGCCGCCATTTTATGACGTCATTCAGCTGTGTAAATTAAAAAAGGGTCAAATATTAATTGATCAGCGTATCTCTTACAGCAGGTATAGCTTTCACTTAAAAATCAAAATCTTTACCGTCCATACGTATTGTGTGTATAGAGTCATGAGGAACACAGTGTAAAGTTCACTCATCCTCTATTGAAAAGGGAGGACCCTCCGACCAGATGGGTGTTGTGTTTGGTGGGCAACTGCCCCACGGTTAATGTCGGGTTGTTGTATACCTATATGCTAGTCGCGCGGTAAACTCTCATTGCGCAATGCAGGTTGCGGGACGTCATGTCCTTGTGATGCGTAGTTCGTATGTGGCGATGTAGATGCCACCACATGTGTATTACAAGAAGTAACAGGCTAGAATGGAGATGTTACAAGGATTAAAACAACAAATGTGAAAATGAAACTTTTTAATCACTATTTATAAATTACCAGATAACAAAAAAATTAAAATCCTAAAACCCTAATAAAAAAATAAAATTCTTTTTTTGGGCACTCGTGGTAACACGTTAAGGTAATTACGCTGTGGTAGCCCGCGAAATTCATATTTTCTTGCGATTCGCGACATTAATAATTATGTATTTACATAATTTTAACAATAAAATCATTAATTACCTATGTACGCGGCCTTTTATAATGTGTGAGAACGTGCCTTTAAGCGCGGCAACGGGAGTATACACGGCCGCCCACGCCTGAGGACCTGCGTCAGACGGAATGCGAGGACGCCGTGGCGCATATCTAACCACTCCTCAAAGAAGGGACTTATCGTCGCAATTGTGGGGTGCCCAGCGCTGGGTTGCGACAGTCGCACTCTCCATGTCGCCATGATCCCGCCGGAGGTCTGTCCGCTGTGCCGTGATTTCTCGCGGCAGCGGAGTTACGCCCCGCCGCCGTTTCGCCTTCTCGCGCCACTCCCACACGGCACGGCAGTGCACGCAGGGCCTTACCGGTAAAATCTAAGGTTTACCGACTGAACACCGGTAAAAGTTTTAGAATAATTCGGGGTTTTACCGGTGAGATTTGGTAAATATTAGAATTTACGGGTAAATCCTAATATTTACCGCAGTTCGGGCTTTTACAGTAACATATAGGTAGATGAGTATGTATCAAAACAAACTTACATGTACTTATTTGTATGACTATTTCAGTAACTATTTTCGTAGTTTTCTCAATCAATTGACATGACATATTATTGTAATAAAAAGAACATCACTGTACTTTTTCTTTGCAGTAGTCGCATAGACAAACTAATGAGGTTGAACTCCAAAACTCCTCCTCGATTATACAGGGTGTAAGGGACAGCCCTCCGCAAACTGATAGGGTGAATTCAGTATGTCTTACTAAGATAACCGGTACATGAAATTTTTTCAGGAACGTTAAGGGAATCCAATAAACCTGATTTGTTTGTGTTTTTGTGCACAAATCGGAGCGTCTATTACTGGTTGGGAGGGGTAGGTAATAGGTATGCGGTGAGTTCGATGAACTCTGTAGCTAGACAGAAAGTGAACAGCTGATTTCACGCGTCGTTGCTTAGAGTATTTCAACATCCATTGCTGGTTTTTTTTTTGCTGTTTTTTTTTGCAGTTTTTTTTACATAAATGGAATGCTGCGAACACACAATGCAATTTTACATTGAAATAATGAAAATGTAACTGAAAAAAAAATTGAAAAAATGAAAATTTTCCTGAGAAAATTTCCGGTAGAATATTAATAAATATATACTTGGACATTTCACACAACGCCATCTAGTCCCAAGCTAAGCAACCTAATGCTTGTGTTATGGTAACGAGATGGCTGATAAACTACTTATATACATTTTTTTTTGTAAATACATACATATTATAGATAGAAAAACACCCAGACTCGGAACAAATACTTGTAGGTCGTACAAATATTTGTTCCGTGCGGGAATCGAACCCGCGACATGCTGCACAGCAGTCAATCGCTCAACCACTGCGCCAATCGTGTCGTATATGATTCAAAATGAGGAGCTGAATGCACCCTGTTAGTTTGCGGAGGGCTGTCCCTTACACCCTGTATGTGAAAATGTTTGGAACATAATAATCGTTAAATAAAATTAAATATCAACATTCACTACTCCAAGATAATTACCCATACAACTATATGTATAATAAATAATATATGCTTTGCATTGTTCTCTGAGCACCTTATGTCAAAAATTATTGTCACCCTACCCTACTACACAATTCAAAAATAGTCGATTTCGGTATCTATTAAGATATTTAGTTTAATCGTTATTCTTATTAGTAACAAATAACACCAATTTGTTGCACAATTTTTTTCACAAAAAGAGACTATTTTGTATTTGTCTAATCTTTCATACGATAAGCGTATTAAAACGGAAAACAAAATAAATGGAGGATTGAGGGCCCGACTTTTGTCAAGGTCATATCTTTCAAACAACAAGAAATGGTGACCTGGTCTTCCTTTCACAAATTTTCACAATTTATGTAGTATCTTATAGGATTACAAACAGTAGCTATAAGTTAATGGTTTCATTTTATTTGCGTGATAAACATTTACGTGTGTGAGGATTGAGGGCCCATTTTGAACGAAGATATACCAAGTAGGACAGCGTTTTGCGATAATATCTTGTTTTCACAAATTTTGTTTGGTATAAGCTTAGATTTTGGCATAAAGACTTTATCTGTAGTGTCCATAGTTTATCAGGTACAGGTGGGCTCTCAATCCTCTATGTGAGAACTGAGGGCCCCACTTTACAGTCCATATCTCGCAAAGTCGACTTTCACAAAATCTGATTTCAACTTTCACAATTCTTTGGGAATGTTCACTAAATCCTAAGCATATTTTCAAAGAGTTTTAAAAAAGTGGCCCTCACACCACACGCAAATTGATTATAAGGTTCAAAAGTGATTCACCGCAAATGTCCGCGATGGTACCGCCAACGTTCCTCCTCCCGCGTAGAATTTACCTCAGTATAAAATCGACAAGGTAAATTCGGAGATCACTCCGTCAATAAAAAAATAAAAAAAACGTTATAAAATAGACTTTAATCAACATCTTAAATGTTACTCAGACATACTTATATACATCGTAACGTTAAGCGATTAATTAGACTAGAAACATATTACTTACTTTTACAAAATTTACAAATTATTTTTACATATTTACAGATGGTTTAATTTAATAGAATATAAATTACAAAGAATGAAAGAATAATAACTACCTATCTAACTATCCTATACGTAAATATTTAAAGTCATCATAAAATTAATAAACGTTAAAATAATTATTAAATAGAAAATACAAATATTTTACAAAATTACCAATTTTCAAATAACCCGCCCCTAACTGTTCCTGGCGCAAAGGTGGGCGGGCATAAGTGTTTTACATATTAGCTCACAAAAATGAAGTCTTGTTTTCAACGTTGCTAGGTTTTTAAACATAATATTTATCATTGCATTTCATTTTATTTTATATCTAAATGATGGAATTGATTTTTTGCTCTATAATATAACCTCACTCACTGACAGACATTATCATTAATCTAATTAGTAAGTACCTAATACATAGAACCTCCTTTATCACTCTCTTCTCGTCAATTTAAAATAAGTACAAAGGTCAACTTAATAAAATAAATAAAAACGTGAATTCACAGCCGCGACACCAAATTCTTCAGGTACTTTGGTCACAGACAAATTATATTGACCACTGGATCACAGCATAAAAACTTTGAAGTTCCATATCTGTTTTCGACTTATGAAAGACAGGTAACATTAACAGAAATACAATGTATCCATCTTTGTTCTCTTAAAAGCGTTTCTATGGTAGTAATCAACACAAACAACTTTTTTATCTAACAGGGCAAAACTCCCAGTGTCATTCTAGGTAGGAACTATTCTTGTCTTTCTTGTTCTTCAATTACTTTCTATATTTTCCCAATCAAATAGCTTAATTAGTATCTTGAACCATGGAACCCTTTTTCGTTTCGGCTCTCCTTATAAAACTAAACTTCTGCCTTACCTGGCAGAAGAGTGCAAAGCACTAGAGAGTATTTTCAAATACTTAATATTTTAATTCCACCTACAAACTAATCAGTCCCTATGTTTGTGGTTGTTCCGCGTCCATCTTCTTCTGCCTTCTTTCTTTCATTACTAAGTATAACATATCGGGGATCCAAGTAACTAGGAGTATGACCAAGAGAATATTTTGCGCTGTTATGCATGTGACGTAGCTTCCAGAGTAATCTCTTATCCATCCGAGGAAATATCCGACTGGGGGTACAATGATGCCCATGGTCAACATCCCAAGACCAACGGCAGCGGGTACTTGATCCATCCTGCAGTTTTCAGATATCGCGATGTTCCTCGCGACGATGATCATACTCCTGCCAACACCGTAGAGGCAAGACATGACGATCAATACTTCAATATTAGTTTGATACGCCAAAACTGAAAATAAAATTGAATGTTAGTTACTGAATCAACTAATAGATATGGACATGACCGTTCGAGGTGAATATACTTATCGAAGATCAAATTCCAATCGATAATAGTTTTATCATGGACGTATAATTTTTCCATTTTTCTTGTTCAGGTCTTAAGTGGTTAAGATATGTTAGATTAGGTACTTGAGAAGATAAGTGGTGACGTACTTTGTCTGACGACGATGAGCCACGTGCTTGTCATAATGAGCATCCATCTGGCCTTTATTTTGTATTTGTCTTGGAAGATTGGCAGGATCAGACGTCCTGCTATATCTGCACCAGCGACCGCTGACATGCAGTTTGCAGTCTGCTGCTTATCCATCGATGCTACTTTCTGCAAAAACAATGATATCATCAATAACTCAATATCATCAATAATGTATACTTAAATAAATAAACTCTGTTCCAATAACTACGAGCGGTTACATACGTCTTGTGAACTGAATCATGAGCGTTATCAGACTTTGGATTATGTTATTATAGACTTAGGTATGGATCAGCTCCTATGAATAATCATTTGGACTTTGTGTGTGCCAGTCAAATATATTTATATAATTATACAGGGTGTGAGTGTAAACAGTGGCAATCTTTTAAGGAGTCATTGTACACATCATTATGAACAACTTTTACTATGGGACCTAACGTAAAATCGCGAAAAAAAATCAGCTGTTCCCTACATTTATGTACGCATAACTCGTCAAAATGTAGGGAACAGCTGATTTTTTTTTCGCGATTTCTGGTTTTGGCCAAAATTTAGCCAGGTTTAAAAAAAAGGCCGTTTTTTTCCAATTTCTTATTAAATGTTTACAAGTTTTTTTTTTCTTTTCGGCCCCATCGTGCATCGGCCGTCCGTTCTGAGATTGATCATTTGTGATTCAATCATGCAAGGCAACTCCAAACATAGCTTATATGTTGTAAAACTTGAAAACATTTAATAAGAAATTGGAAAAAACAACCTTTTTTTAAACCTGGCAAATTTTTTTTCAAAGTTACTAATGCGACATTTTGCGAAAGAGATATTCTGCGAAAGAGGCATTGTGAGAGAGCGTCCTTTTGAGAAGGAGTCATTCTGCGAAAGAGACATTGTGAGAAAGCGTTCTTTTGAGAAGGAGTTATTCTGCGAAAGAGACATTGTGAGTACATTTTACTACCAGTAGACATTTTGCGAAAGAGACGTTTTGCGCCTGAGCCAAAAAAACATCATCCGATGGAACAAAAAACTAAAATAAATAAAAATAAAATAAATATCCTTGGACATTTCACACAACGCCATCTAGTACCAAGCTAAGCAACCTAACGCTTGTGTTATGTTAACGAGATGGCTGATAAACTACTTATATACATTTTTTTTTGTTTGTAAATACAAGCATATTATAGATAGAAAAACACGCAGACTCGGAACAAATACTTGTAGGTCGTACAAATATTTGTTCCGTGCGGGAATCGAACCCGCGACATGCTGCACAGCAGTCAATCGCTCAACCACTGCGTCAATCGTGTCGTCAAAACTTTCCGTTTTTTTACGTTTATTTGATATAAGCTTATATACCTATTATGTAAAGGGTTTTCCTTATGCATACATGGGGAGCAGTCGACACTTGAGGGGCTATAATATAGTCAACACGTGTGTGTCATAAAAAACGGGAGAATTATAGACACTATTATTTTCATGACAAGAAATGTATTATTATCAGGTAGATTACTAACTTGTCTGCTTATATGTATCAGCCGCATACCTCATCTTTTATTGTACCAGGTTGTAAAATGATTCACAGTGTTTACAGTGATGATCACAGCCTTACTGGATGCACAGTAAATGGATAAAACGTTGAGGAGTCTATAAATACTGATAAGGTAGTGATTATATAAGAATTACTTCATATCAGCTTTGTAATCGAATCATTACACGTGAACAGGTGAACATACTTGAAATTGTTGACATGCGATCTAGCGTAGTATTTATTACATGTGCCTTTTCTGTATGTGAAGAGGCCTAAGCTCCGACAGTCTAGGCCTTATATGTAAGACTAGCTTCTGCCCGCGACTTCGTCCGCGTGAAATTTATATTTTGCTCGACCCACCCCGTCGCATCGCATTGCCTACCCGCGCTATTACTTCGTTTTCACTTAGCGTTCTTTCAGACTTTTTTTCTTTTTGCTCGGCACCTAAGGGTCCTAGAGTGATGTTAAATATGCCTTCTATAAGATTTGGGCTATCATTAATGCAAAAAGATTTTTTAAAGTCCGACTGGTAGGGTAGTTCCAGAGTTTAGCTCGTTCCTTCACCACATCCCCTTCCGCTACCTCTCCCTCCCCCTCTCACTCACTCTCACACCCCCTTTACTACTTCCCCTTCGCTCTCTCTCTCTCACCACCCCGTCCCCTCCCTCTCCCTTTCTCCTCCATCTCCGGCTCACCAACCCCTCCCCACCCCTCAGCCTTACCATGTCTTCCTCCTCTCCTCACCAATTCCTGCCCTTTCTCCCTGCGTCCACCATCCTCCCCCTCACACTCCTCACCACCCCTCCCTTGCCCCTCCCCCTCTAACCCTCCCTCCGGGGTAGTTTTTAAAAACTAATAATGACAAACTTAGGCAAATATTTGCGCCAAGTTTCAAGTCAATTAAAACCAAATGAATAACATTTTTCATGTAAATTATATTCCCTGTTTTCACCCCCACAGGGGTGGAATTTAAAAAAATAGTTTGAGATATTTCCATAGCTTGACTCAAAGATTATTTACACCAATTTTCGAGTTAATCAAGCCACGCAGTAAAATCCTCCCCTGTGAAATTGACCACCCCTTTTCACCCCGTTAGAGGTAGATTTTCGAAAAACCCTGACGCACATTATTCTTTATTTTTGGTTTTAAGTATAAATACTGAGTTTTGAGTTAATCGGATTGCGCGTTAAAATTTTTCCATACAAACATTGAGACCCCCCAGTTCCCCTTTAGGGGGTAGTTTAGAAAAACAAAAAATCACAAAAATCATAATTTACTTACATAAATATTCGTGCCAAGTTTCAAGTTTATTAACTCAAGGAATAAGATTTTTCATACAAACAATATCCCCCCTTTTTACCCCCTTAAAGGTCGAATTTCCAAAAACCCTTTCTTAGCGGATGCCTAGGTCATAATAGCTACCTGTGTTCCAAATTTCAGCCCAATCCGTTCAGTGGTTTCAGCTGTGTGTTGATAGATCAGTCAGTCAGTCAGTCAGTCAGTCAGTCAGTCAGTCAGTCAGTCAGTCAGTAACGCTTTCCTTTTATAGATATAGATGTACAGGGTTATTGGTAAAACACCAGCAACCTCTTAAGGGGTCATTATGAACAACTTTACTATGGGCCAAAACCTGAAATCGCGAAAAAAAAATCAGTTGTTCAGTACATTTATCTACATCAAACTCGCTTTTTTTTCGCGATTTCAGGTTTGGTCATATAGTAAAAGTTGTTCCTAATGATGAGTACAATGACCCCTTAAGCGGTTAATGGTGTTTTACCATTATCCCTGTATAATGCGATGAGGATATTATCATAAGTTAAGGCTGCTCCTTCCTAAAATACGGCGAAACTAAGTAACTTAGTAACTATCTTTTACAGTAACTATAGCATCTTTCTGATAGGAAAAAAACCGGTCAAGAGCGAGTTGGACTCGCGCACCGAGGGTTCCGTTCCGATTTCTGAAAAAGTGTGCTATTTAGAGACATCGTTTTATTTTTCCTGTAATCTTTACATAAACTTCTATCACATAGAATAATTTCAGATTTTTCTCTTTGCAAACTTCGGAGATAAGGGGGGGGGAACGATATTGTTTTTTACATTTTTCATCAGAAGTCGAAAACTATGCGGCTTAAAAAAAAGAAAAAATTGTTTGAGAATGTGCAAACAGCGCTCTTTCATGTGATACCCCACATGCCTTAGTAGCCCCACTTTTATTTTTTAAGACCCCCTTTCAGTCCCTGTTGCAAAAAAATATGAATATTTTACTTTCTTTCTTATTTGCAAAATAGTTGGGTAAACGTCATCTAAAACTATTCTAAATTTCAAGTTGATAGCATTAGTAGTTCTTGAGATATGCAGCTGTGACAGACAGACAGACAGACTGAGTGACACCATAACGGTTCCTTTTTTACCATTTTGGTACGGAACCCTAGAAATACACAGTAATCTACAATACATATGAAGTGATTTCATGTGTCCCGAAATCTATTTTAGTTTGTAGAATTAAGGAAAAAAAAAACCTAAATCCAGGTCTATTTCGGTCTATTTTTTCGAGTTGTTACCATATTACTCCTACAGTTTAATTAAAAGTATTCATAAATTCATACAGTCCTTTACAAACTAATAAGGAATGATTTCTTGTCTTTACTTTTTTAGTTTAATCAACAGATTTTTTGTAAATCGATAATTACTTCATATTTTGCAAGCGTTGTGTCATTGCGCTTCTCTTTCTTTTCTATGCAGTCCGATAGGGACCGCGCTTTTTGCGACGGACAAGCCTTAAAACGTGAAATTTCACGCGGACGGAGTTGCGGGCAGTAGCCGGTGGATATATGTATAATGCTTAAATGACTACATGTATCATTTTCACATAATTCAAAATTGATATCAGTAGTAAGTATAGAATAGGTAAGCGATAGAACAAGAGGCAACTTCTAGGTCAATATAACTGTAGGTAATTAACGTTGCGCGACCTGAATTGCAGTTTATTGTGTCGTAGCAAGAGTCGCTATTTATTTAAATGATTTTGCGGAGAGAATCTTCTGTACTAATTGTACTATTATGTATTCTGTGATATAATCTTATTTCTGGTCTAATGAAGTAAACAAATGACATTATTACAATGAACCCATTGTATACTTATAATTGTAATAGTCCGAATGAATCAATTATTTTGTGCTCATTAATAATATGTGCGAACAATGTAGGGTACGTGAGTTTTAATATAAAATCCATAAAAAGTTTCCATTAATAATCTCATCAGGTAAATCGTGGAAATAACATTATTAATGCACACATATATATTATGTTAGGCTCAAAGACGGAAAACGCTCATTGAGCGAAAAAACAGGCCACAATCCGAACGCGTAGGTAACCGTCATCTTGGATTTTGATTTCAGCCCTGTTTTCAGCATCAGAGCCTTCAAATTAGAATATCCAAGGACTTTTGTTCCTTATAAACGTTTTTAAAACCTTAGCGATTTTTCAAGAGCGCCATTAGTTGAATTTAAAAAAAAACATATTTACCTGTAGGAAGAATGGGAACAGCATGCTGAAGTTTTGTATGGAAGTAACAGCTAGGGCTGTGCCGATCACAATGTTGAGAAACCGCATATTCGAGAGCAGGGAGATTCCGAATAGATCATACAGCTTCCTCAGCATATTTTGTTTTTGCGGCGATACAGATACATGAGTGGCTCCTGAAACAAAAGACGACCAAATTAAGTAAGGGACGCGTATATAGAAATGCTAATTCAGTACGTCCCCTCGGGCGGAGACGAATACCTAGAGTTAGCGCATTTCCAGGCGTTAAACAAACGTAAATGCTAGTATTCAGTAGCATTTACACGGAATTAGCATTTACGGTTGTTTAACGCCTGGAAATGACTATCGTCTCCGCCTGAGGGGACGTACTGAAGTAGCATTTCTATATACGCGTAAGGGACGTGTATCACAGATCACAGATCATTGCTAGAGGTGACATGGTCAAAACTTTCCATATAAACCAAGCCAGTCACCGTTTACTCTCACTACAATACAAATGTCGTATAGAAACTGACGGTTTGCAATGGCGGAACCATAGAAATATTTAAAAAAACAGGAGAAGTGGCAAGCGGTCGAATCTGTGTCCGCGCGACATGCTCAGTGTGAGCCGTTCATAGTACAAATACCGTCTCCGCGAATTAGTGCGCTTTCGACTGTGACCGTGTCAATTTTTATGAATGCCGTGTTGTTCAGTGGTTTCTTGTAAAAACCGGAGTCATGTAAATCATGTAAAAAAAAAACATGGAATCACTTTCCATATGTAAGTACAAGTATTTTACCGTGTTTGTATTTAAAATCATGAAAGTGACAAAGGGAAAAAGTGGAGACACGGGTTCCGATACATTTTAACATACTAGGTAGGTACATCTCCTTCTTTCTTACATCTATGGGCGGAAAGCACTTCCGTCGCCACGATTTTTTTTAGAAATGGCCCTATAAAGGTCAGCTCTTTGACTTCCCTTTACGTCGCGACCTTGAGTACTTTATTTATTTGTCCACGAATTATGTTTATAGTGGATCTGTGAAGATAGCCAGCGAAATTCAAGATTCCTTACGTTTTGTTTATGTTGTTATTTAGAGTAATAGAATAATAATTTAAAACATCAATCTCGCCTAGCTCTCGAAGTAATATTTAATGAAAAAAAAACAATTTTGAGAAAATCATGAGGTTTTTTTTAGAAAATCTTTTGATATAAATTTTTTGGTTTGATCCGTGTGATATTTAAGTTGAAAATATCACACGGATCAAACCAAAAAATTTATATCAAAAGATTTTGTTGTCTACGTCATGTTAAATAAATAACATTGCAACGTGCATATCTCGAGTGCGAAAATTGATAGTTTTATCATTACCTCATGAACTTTGAAGTGTTTTGAAATAACCGATAGTGATGACGAATAAGTAGGTAAGTACTATCAAAATATTTATGTTTATTTACCACTAGCTTTTGCCCGTGGCTTCGCCCGCGTGGATTTCGGGAAATATCCCAAGGGAACCTGCTACCGGGAATTCCTTCTTTATTCCTTGTCTACATTATAGAGGGAACCTCTGTGCAAAATTTCAGCTTTCTAGGTCCAACGGTTTGGGCTCGGCGTTGATGAGTCAGTCAATCAGTCAGTCAGTCAGGACTTCTCTTTTTATTTATATAGAAGATTTTCTAGTACTTAACACTCATGTATGCCAATAGGTATGCCATAATGCCAATGGAACTTCATTGAATCTTAGAAACTTAAAAAAAAGAAAAATAAAATACAGAACTTTTAAATAAGTAGGTGCCTATCTACTATTAATACTTAATATTTAAATATTATTTGCCAATATAGACATATAAAGAAAAATGTACCAAATTGACAAAAAAAAACTTACACAAATAATGTGTGTATTTTGAAAACAAGATTTAATCATTTTCAGTAAGCCTTGTGATCACTACTGAATCGTATAATTCAATTTTAGTGGATGTGGATCTAGCAAAGATTTTATTTGTTTTTTTTTTTTTTTTATATATATTTGTCGGATTCACGGCCGCTGGTCTTGATTTGATACTAGAGAGAAGATTGTTTAGGTCTAGATTCCTAGAATAATGCTGGAAATTTAGACAGTATCATTACATTTATTTGAAAGTCTTCGAATAAGTAACGATCATTGGTGGAAACGTTTTCATGAGAATGACCTTGACCACTAATGGACAGAGATGGAACTAATGTTAAGGAAACTATGAATGAAACAAATTCTATAGAGTCAAATGAGTATTTTCCTAAAAATGTCACAATATTGTATTCCAGTAATTCATCTTCAGTAAGCAGTTCGCCTAAAAATAACGAATGTTAGACTTTTAAATTAACACAGAAACATTGCGTTACTTACCATTTAGACCATTTGCGTCTGATTTATTTATTTTTCCACCATTTAGTTCTTTATTGCTCAGTGTTTTTTTGCTTCCCCAGTTTTCTTTACCATTTTGTGCGTCACCATTGGATTGAGACATTTTTCTTACGATTGCATCTTTGGGTTTCTCTTGCAGTAAGTGTAGATTTTCATCTACTGGTACTTCTTCTTCTACTTCCTTCATGTGCCATTCCACTGGTTGTATTAGCATGGTCCCGGCAATCTATAATAGAAATAATAATAACACTCTCAATAATAATGACAAACTACAAAATGTATGAAACAAAATACATATAGACAGTGGAAGAAACGTATCGACGTGCAAGCTCATCATCTGTTCAACCCAGTTACTGGGTAATACCTTAAGTGGTAAGACTGGTTGTCAGACTTTCGGGTTTCCAACGACCCGTAACGACTGTCAATGATCCACAATTGACAGCCGGGACCAACGCCTTGACGTGCTTTCCGAGGCACGGAGAGGTCTTGGTATCGCACATTCACGTCCAGTTATTGGTACATCTACGCGGTAAGCATTAGCTTAACCTGATCGATCGATCCGTGCGGCTGTTATTAGTTAGCCACAAGCCCCTCATCGACGCGCAAACTGTTACCATGAATGCAGCACAGCAACTTAAATCTAGACTGCCCGGCGTAAAAATTAAAAAAAATGCCGTTTCATGCAAAAGTGCAATACCTACCTCCACCGTCAGAATGTAAAGAACAACAGATTTATAACAGGGAAATAAAAACATTATGGAAACTAACTTTTCAACGTAAACAAGTAATAAAATAGTCACTAACCCCGTGCAAACTCAAAGCCGATAGTAGCAAGCAAGCGCCACGGAACCCGAAATGTTCCAGGAGATACCTCACTAAGTGCGGCATTAAGGTCTGTCCCACACCTGTGCCCACGTTAGCGAGCCCCACTGCACGGCTTTTCTTTAGCTTGAAGTAGCTATTTATAGCCACAAATGACGAGTTTTGGATGAAACCCAAACCCAAACCTGGAACAAGCATAATAGATTAGTTGTTTTACCAAACAATTCGGATTTTGGATGAAATAACCGAAGCCCGTGGTTGGTTTTGGGCCATTCTAAATATTAATGGGTTTCCGAATTATGGTTATAATATAACTGGGTCAAACTCCCATCATATTTAAACACCTACAATTTAATAATTAGCTGATGACACTTAATTATGTTTTGAGGAAACAGAAAATTTTTGTGTAAAAATTTGGGTCGCTACATTATTTTCTAGAAACATACAGCACTTTTGTTCATTTAAAACAGCTCCAAGCCTACACATTTCCACTATACCGCATTATGCTAAACAATAAACATTGAACAACAAACAAGACAGTCTTACCTAATAGGACGCCGTAAGTTAACACCAAGTGCCAGATATTTGCCGAAAATCCGCTGAAGAAAATTCCTGCAGTACAGAAACAGGCTCCAGTAACCGCTACAAATCTTGTTGATGTCAACTTAACAACGGCTCCGGCTATTGGGCCGCCGAAATTTGTGACGAACAACATTGTACTCATTACTATGGCGGCTCCTTGAGTCCTGTGCCCCATAGATTCTAACGCATCGCCGTATAGCAAGCTGAATAGAGACAACATTGATTGATTGAAAATCTGTAATGGAGAGGTTTATGTTAGTAATTATATGACGTGTCTTTCAGCTAGCATAGAGGTGTCAAACCTATATCAGTTTATTGTTACGTGTTGTTGTTTTATTGGTAGTGATCGATCATTGGACAACTGTTTTAAATCATAGCCCTTGTGCACTTTTATAATTTTAATTTGAAGATAATATTATCAAGGATAAAATCGAAGTAAAATGTATGGAAATATATAAAGACGCTTTTAAATTTCTGTCCATGGAAAAGATATAACGTGCACGTACTTCCCTATAATATTTCCTGTTTCTCTATCTTTTTTACCTAATAAAAGATGATGGCATATATTATGTCATGTTATCATGACATGAAGTGCGAAAAATTTCGTTACTAATACGAATACTGTTGTTTTATCTACCGTCCAATCGATATCGGTTACTGATAATTTGGTAGCTTCCCTAATGTGGGGTTATGTTACAAATTAAACAGTCTTCTTTATCTAGAAGGCCGCATTACCAAAGATAATGGTCAAGTATATCCTGTAGTTGTTTTTCTCATTCAAATTAGTTTTTGTTTTATTTAGAAAGAGCATTGCTTATGATGAGCTTTAGTGATTTACGATGGAGAGAGAAAATTAAGATAGTGAATCATTCCCGCGATTCTTTTGTCACAATATTTCAACATTGTCAGCTAGTGTAAGGTAGTGGTCGTAAAGTTTTTTTTTTTAAATCACTACCAAAATTGGTCGATCTATACATATAAATAATACAAAGAGAAGTCCTTACTGACTGACTGACTCATCAACGCCCCGGCCAAACCCTGGGAACCTAGAAAGCTGAAATTTAGCAAGTAGGTTCCCTTTATAATGTAGACAAGGATTAAGGAAGGATTTCCCGGTAATACGTTCCCGTGGGATATTTTCCGACATCCACGCGGGCGGAGCCGCGGGCAAAAGCTAGTTAGTCATACTCAAAATTATACAGCTTGTGAACATGATAGGAATTGTTGTCGACAGCGGTATTGACCGTTCTGTTGATGGGATGTAATAGGACATAAAGATACTTACATTAGACATTGCTGTCCCTAATAGAACCATCCACCCCCATCCTCCGTCGGGCGGTACTAATTTGATTACTTTCTGTGTCTTTGAAGATGCCACCAACGCATTCTTTTCCGTCGCCATTTTTTATTTGTTTTTTTTTCTCTATAAATTAGCTTAACATAATTTGATTTTCAAAAGTCTTTCCTGGCTCCTGAAACAAAAAAAAAGGTTGTAAAAATATGCATAAGTAGGTAGGTAAAAAAGACAGAAATTGTAACTAGTTTCTCAAAAGTAGATTTGTAATGTTTCCTCTATTTTAATTTGATTTCTGTTCTATTATAATTTTTAGAAGGCGATTGATAAAGTCTCGTGTTTTGTTTCTTTCTCAAAGAACGAGTGTACCTACAACTCAATGAAAGGTATTCGTAACAATATTTTGATTTAACAGAGTGTGTGGAGTTTTTTGCCCGTTCTTCTCCATAGGTACCTACTACGCTTTGGAATGGGCGACTAGATTCAACTTTCTAATTGACCGACCCCTTGACAATTCAAAAGTGCCTGTAATTAGTTTATTTGAAATAAATGGTTTGAGTTTGAGTTTTTGATACTATTGTAATGCTAATATTTTACTTAAAATCATTGAGATACACTGAATAAAATAATTAAAAAGTTTTAAGTGCACAGGTAGAGCTTTGTCTACTCTGAAATCAGGCACCCCACTCCCGCATTTACCGCATGTAGGTACGTATACAAATTTAAGTAGTGTGTGTGTTTTGTGTGTGTAGTGTATGGGGGTGTGTGTAGTGTAGTGTGTGTATTTTATAGTAGACAAGCTCTACAATGTACACAAATCCAATTCTTCTACGGCCACGTGTTGAATAGGTAATGTCAAACGAATCATTTCGCATCATCAAAACGTATTTGATACGAAAAAGCAATTAAAGTTTCGTATATTTACGTAAAAGATATCAATATTTGCTCAGTTACGTCGTTTTACGAGTGGGGTGTGTCCGATATGAAACTGTTATAATTAGATCGAGTTCACACTTGCGACCTTTTATCTCGTGTCAATAGTAATAACGGAATTATACAGTTTTTTACCCTATATCAGTGTTGGTGATGAAGAAAACAAAAGTAAATCGCTACTATGTTTTTGTATATAGTTATTACAATATTGATCGTGTGGGGTCATTGATAAACAATTGGTTTTTGCTTCTTCCAGAAAGCAATGCTAACTGAGCGATGATATTATAATATTTAAAAAAGAGGCAGATAAATTTCTTGCACGTGAGTCGCGTGAGGACTCGAAAACGTCCTAATTGGGAAGTTTTGTGTTTAGTCCGCGCCACAAGAAGGACAACGAACTAAACGCAGATTTTAAACGTCGTTTACTATTACCTATCTTAGGTAAACTACGTTTCTATTTATAGTAATTTTTATAGTCTGGAGTGGACTTTTTTTACAGTAGATTTTTAGTAAGCTATGATGTAATTGCATAACACGCTATATCGATCAGAATTTGAATCATTTTGAAGCAAATTAGCAATTTGCTTCATATGAATTCATTGATTCATATGTTCGAAAAATTTGTCTTCTCAACACCGTTAAATAACGCCATAAATGTTGTTGAACTGTCAAAATAAAACCGATTCCGATTGATAGCGCAATCAGGGTACTGCTGTCCAGAAACTAGCGGCAATTCATATCGGTTGACTAAGGTTAATAGGACGGAATGGGTTTTTTAAATCTTAAAATTCCTATTTATCCTGTAAAGATGCAATGCTGGAAAAGGACATGGAACGTAATGAATTAACTCTCACGGTGATATCTAGAATCTAGGGCAAAGTATCAAGTAATGATCAATTCTATCACTCAACGCTATCGCTAAATAATTTGTACCTATCTACTTTATATCAGGTCAAAGCCCGTTTGCACGTTCTTAACAAAGATTTGATGTAAGAATAATTATTATGTAAATATATTGAAAAAAATAACATATCTATGTATAATATCTAGTGACTTGTATAATCTTTATCTAAGAGCCAATGTTCAGTGCCAGACTCAGTCTGACGTTATAACAAACAATTGTTGCAAACAGTTTGATTCTAAAATAGGTACACAGTTTGTGTGACCTTTCCTTATTATATTTTGAGAGATCAATATATTATTATATTACTGATAATAATTAGGTTTTGAAAAGGGGTTATACTTGAGGTCATTAGCAACAAATTAAGTTAAAAAAAACCGCTTGGAAAGTTCGCTAGTTTATTTTTACCTATTGGGAAAGCTTTAGTAAATCATTATAATAATAAAAAATGTTGCTATTAAAGATCTTATATTTCTGAGATTATGTAAGTTTTGGGCAAGCATGTTTTTTAATGATCACTAATTTTTCAGCTGTCAGGAAAGTATCAATTCAATGTTTTTAGAGTAGTTTTTTCATAATTAATTGTTTTTGGTAATAACTTAATAATTTTTATTTTTATTTTCGGAAAATTAAAAAAAAATATTGAAAAACCGTCACAGCTCGGTAACCATACAATTTTGACCCCTAGTATAGTAGTAGTATTAGTATTAGATGTACCTCTAGTACCTTTTATAATCTGAATCGTCGAATGGTTGAATTTCCCTGTACATCCTGTGTATATACACGTTGTATATATAAAACCATGGAATTTAAGAGTAGTTTACGGTTTACGCCAAACACAAATCTCATTCTAACTTATAAGACTCCGAAGAAAACCGACAGACACCAGCGAACCGGGAGAAAAGGGAAAATATGAAAATGTTATTCCTCTTACGACCCCGAAAATGTAAAATATCCGGTAGGGATAAAGCTGTATTTAGATTTTTGTTTTTTTCCACGAACACAGTTCTACATTGATAACGCGGTATCTACATATTTTGCGTTTACGTACGTATGACGCATTTTTAAAGGTCTGTTTTTCGCTCGTACTGCTGAAACTTCCGCCCTCTGAACAATATTTTATGGCACTTTGAACTGTGTGTTGATGCAATACGGTGCTGTTGTTTTTTTTGTATCATCGTTTGGCGTTTTGAGTTTGAGTTTTATAAAATAAGGAATTAATAAAATGCACTAGATTCGATTACTCGAATGAACCCAAAGATTCACACTAGCCTCTGTAGCACTCATGCTTCATAGTGCAATAGAGACCATATCAAGGAGTATACCGGGGGGCAAGGAATATACTAGGGAATATAATATTATGCCTTTAAGATATGGAGGGGTTATTAGAGCCATACCGGAATGCATTCTAAAAAAAACCGGACACTTGTCCGGTTTTTTTTAGAAAAAAAGTGCGCGAGTGCGCGAGTCCGACTTGCACTTGCAAGTCGGACTCGCGCACCGATGGTTCCGTTCCGATTTCTGAAAAAGTGTGCTATTTAGAGACATCGTTTTATTTTTCCTGTAATCTTTACATAAACTTCTATCACATAGAATAGTTTCAGATTTTTCGCTTTGCGAACTTCGGAGATAAGGGAGGGGACAGTATTTTTTTTTTACATTTTTCATCAAAAGTCGAAAGCTATGTGGCCTAAAAAAAAGAAAAAAAAATGTTTGAGAATGTGCAAACAGCGCTCTTTCATATGATACCTCAAATGCACTAGTAACTCCACTTTGAATTTTTAAGACCCTTTCAGTACCCGTTGCAAAAAAAATATAAATATTTTTAATTCTTTCTTATTTGCAAAATAGTTAAATAGTTAGGGTAAACGTCATCTAAAACTATTCCAAGTTTCAAGTTGATAGCATTAGAAGTTCTTGAGATATCCAGCTGTGACAGACAGATAGACAGACAGACAGACATACAGACAGACAGACTGAGTCACACCATAAGGGTTGTTTTCTACCATTTTGGTACGGAACCCTAATGACGAAAATTAAATTCAGAAAAATTCTGAACATAAGTAAGTATCATTAGCATTACGATAAATAAGTATCATTAGCATTACGACAAAGTTCAAAGGTTCCATCGTTTATCTTCGGAAAAACCGAAATACAGCGAATCAAATGTGACTATCGACTAATAGAAATTGATTTATATTCCCACCTAAATTATTATATATTGATGCACTAAATGTGACTCTCTTATTGGACCAGGACCTCCTAGCACAGGTATATATTATTATCTTTTACTGAAAAGGAGTTTCCTATGTAAGATTAACTGTAAAGTTGTACAAGTTTCCGCAATAAACCTTTTTTTTACTTATGTCGCTATAATGCAACAAGAACAACGTGCAATTGACGACATGAACTTGACCATGGACTTATGCACTTAGGTACAGTCGTGCTCTACCATTAGGTCAGTTTGACGGTAATTGAACGAAGTGGCTGTCTCGTTCGTTTTATGTGATGCCGAAGACTAAACAGGGAGTATCAAAAAGGTGTGGTGGTGTAGTAGGTACAGACCTGCAAACTGAACTATTTTCTCTATGGGACCAACATAGTAATCGGGAATAAATAATTACCCGTCCCGTACATTTGGATCGAGTAATCGAGTAGGTATTGAAGTTTAGTACGGGGCAGTTGATAATTTTTTCGCGATTACGATATTGGTCACATGGAAAAAGTTGTTCAGTTTTATGGTCTGTACCACACCCTTACATTTGACCACATCTTTCTTGATAGACCATGTATAAGGCCTATACTACAAGTATTCAATCATCATCGTGGAAGAGACAGCAACGAGTACAATTTCATTTACTGAGCTGTAACGTGTTGTACGGCTCAGAGTTAGATGATGGTGAGTTGACGAAAACCACAGACTTCCGATCCCAAGTTTATTGTTAAGTTACACAAAGTTATGTAGGATGCTAATCCGCGGTTTACTTGCTAAGGTAGCTGTTGGTCGACTAAATAATTATCAATATAAAAGTAACTAAAACGAGTAGTGAAAAGTAGGTCGCGACGTTAGCGATTTGTCTGTACGTAAACCGTACACGTGTAAACAAGCCATTCCTTAAAATCGATATAGTTAGGCAGGTACAGTCAGCCTCAAATAGATGATTTCATCGATAAGATGTAAACATCATTTAAGGCGACGCTAAGAGATTTTTAATAATTTTAAACTGAAGATCACGTCTAAACGAGAAGTGTTAATGATTTGGAAAAAATATAAATATGTTTAATTAGAGCACTTTCTTAATAACTTAAAAATTCACGCGATTTTTTTTTTAGATTATGTTAATAGGTATTACATAGTGTAATTAATTTGTAAAATGTCTAACGCAGATAAAAATGCTTCGCAGAAGGAGGTGACGGCCTCCCATGCACTCTTGCTCCGCACCATGGCCTGGACCAGGGGGCCTACTCCCTAAGCATGAAGCCCGTAGTTTCGGCCTTCGTTACGGGCGTTTCTTACTCCGTATCACCTACGGATGGATGATTGGTTCGGGCCCGAACGAAGTATGAATGACAACATGATTTGCCAGTTGTCCCTACTCCCGGTGTGTTTTTGCCCGTCCGAAAAATTTAACTTTTACACTTGTTTTGATGGATCGTAATGTCAGACGGCCGGATGAACGGACGGACGGAAAGACGGACGGACTTAGGGAGTAGGCCCCCTGGCTCGGACGCGAGAGATCGCCGCCGCCGATCGCCTCCCTAAGAACACGGCGGTGCTCTGCCCAAGCCGGACAGACCTCCACTGTATGCTCCACCGTGTCCTCCGGGCGATCCACACAATGGTGACACCCGGGCGTTTCCTCCCGCCTTATGCGAAACAGGAACCTGCCGAAACAACCGTGTCCGGTGAAGATAACTTAATATCTTGTAATATAGGGAAATACAGTTATTCAGCTACATCCGGTTAGGCTGGGTGGCTGGCACCAACATCAGTATTTTACACGGAGCGACTGCCTATCTGACCTCCACAACCCAGTCACTAGGTAACACGATACACTGTACTGGTATACTGGTTGGGCTGCTGAACATTTGCGAGTAGAAAAATCATTATTATCTCTCTCTTTCTCTCGCACGCGGAACATTCAAAGTAATTCATGACACGGTGAAATGATTATTCAGCAAGTTTTATACCATGGTTGACTGCGCCATATCCTGCGTCATATCCTGTAGCAAAGTACGTATCCGTGACAGTAGGTACAACTTACAAAAAAACTACTGTCGAATAATGTTCTCATCAAAGAGCGTCGACTCACGTTACTTCATTTACACACGAATTCCTACTTAATCTACACTTAATTTTGAGACGTTATAAAAAAGTTGGTAAGTAGGTAGCTACAGTCAGTTTAAAAAAAAAATATCTGTCACCGTAATATTGTGAGAACCGTTAGTTTATAATCAATCGGTTTTATTTCCGTTAAAATATAAACTGCCGAAAAATTGTGATCCTGATCAGTGATAAACTAACGAAGTTCATAATTTATTATACGGTGAGCTAACCATATATTGACAAGAACTCATTGATTGATGGTTTTCAATCCATCCATGTATAATATTGTATCAATGTGTAGCTACAATTAAGTGGTACCCGAAGTGTTACTTATTATGTTTTTGTATATACTCGCTATAATACAGCTTGAAGTGACAGAAAAAACATGAAAATTGAGTTTAAGAGTAATGGTTTCGCCGAAACTTGCGTTACTGGGACAAAAAATATGATTATCTTGATTTTGTAAGTAGGTTCCTGTATGTGTTGTGAGTGTGTGTACCGTTACATAATTTAATACGTCCTCTTTAAGCAGCTGTGCAAAATTTATATTTGCACGAAATTATATTTGCATGAAAATTTTAAATTATTTATTATTCGCTTTGACATTATTTAATCAGTTATTATTTTTAGTTGTGTTTTGTATTTAATATAGGTCAATGACCTGAAATAAATTAATTTTAATTTTAATTTAATAGTGTAACAAACAAACTGTGTCTGTACATCCTATATTCTAGCAAATAAAGCTATCATTCATGCATACAGTTGCAGTGTTTGTAGGTACTTAACAAAAATAAAAATAAAAACATATTGGGTAGCACGGATATTGTGTAACATAGATATGTTGGGTAGGTAGAATAACGAACAGCAATTAAAATTCAAAACTCAACAAAAATGAATATCACACAAACGGGCGTAGGTACATTTTGCAGGGCACGCCACAATTGCGGCGATAAGTCCCCTCTTTGAGGAGTGGTTAGAGAGGCGCCACGGCGTCCTCACCTTCCGCCTGACACAGGTCCTCACCGGACACGGTTGTTTCGGGAGGTACCTGTTTCGCATAAGGCGGGAGGAAACGCCCGGGTGTTATCATTGTGTGGATCGCCCGGAGGACACGGTGGAGCATACAGTGGAGGTCTGCCCGGCTTGGGCAGAGCACCGCCGTGTTCTCACGGAGGCGATCGGCGGCGGCGATCTCTCGCGTCCGAGCTTGGTCCAGGCCATGGTGCGGAGCGAGAGTGCATGGGAGGCCGTCACCTCCTTCTGCGAAGCAGTGATGCTCGCGAAGGAGGAGGCGGAACGCGTGAGGGAGAGGCAGCCTCACTCCCTCAGTCGCCGCAGGAGACGCCCTGGGCGGCGGGAATCGCGGGGCGATTTCCGGCCACCGTAGGCGCGGGCCTGCGGACGGTGAGCAGCGGGTAGCTCGCCGTCCGGTAAGGACCAGGCCCGAGTCGACGGCGCGTTGTGTTCCACGCGCGCCTCAAAGAGATGTCAGCAAGTGACGGGGTCCAATAGGGCCGACGCCGCTGGGGTCGCGGATTGTCCGAAGGGGTTACCGCGGCCCTGGCATAGGCAACTGAAGGAACACAGGTGGGTTTTAGTCAGTAAAAGTCTGACACGCCCTTCCGCTCCACCCAGAGCGGGAGAAGTTATTTGATGATTTCCCACCCTCAAAAAAAAAAAAAAGGTCAACTGGTAAACAAAATTCTAATCTGACTATATTTTGATGTTTGAGGTCACTGTCAATAAATAACTTAAAATGGTAGTGGAGAGCAGTGGTGGCCCAGAGGTAACGGCCGCGACTTACGAGTTGTAGGTCGTAGGTTTGGACCCTGACAGGCGCTTTACTTTGTGTAAGTTATTTCATCACCGCTGCTCTCAAAATAGTGAAGGAAAACATTGTGAGGAAACCGGCACGTCCTAGAACCAAAAATTCAAAGACATGTGACATCTGCCAACCCGCACTGGGCCCGCCTGATTACAGCCCAATGCCTCTCACAGAGAGGAGGCCTGAATCCCAGCAGTGGGTACGTTATAGGCTGGTTATGCTTATGCTAACGAAAAATGTTTGACATTTTAAAATTAGCTGCAAACTGAATGTTTTTAAAATGTAGATACCTACTGAATTTAAAAACTATTTTATAAATGACTCGCTCACAAGATGAAAATAGTTTTATATAAAAACTGCGGTCTGTTATATCAACTGAAAAAATCTTGGTAGGTTAGGTACCTACTTATTTTTAATTGGGATTGTATGCCATAGCTGTACATTTAATTAAATAACAATGGCTAAGTGTTTTCAGACTGTTTTTTTGGATTTCACATAGTTATCATTTTAGTTTATTTTGGAAGTAAACTTAACTTGCTGAGTATGAGGTCCTGGGTTCAATTCCCGGGTCGGGAAAACTCAAACTCAAACTCAAAGCATTTATTTCAAATAAACCAATTACAGGTTTAGTTTATTTTGGAAGTAAACTTAACTTGCTGAGAATGAGGTCCTGGGTTCAATTCCCGGGTCGGGAAAGCTCAAACTCAAACTCAAAGCATTTATTTCAAATAAACCAATTACAGGCACTATTGAATTGTCAAGGGGTCGGTCAGTCAGAAAAATGAAGCTAGTTGCCCATTCCAAAGCGTAGTAGATCCCTATGGAGATGAACGGGCAAGAAACTCCACGGACACTCTTTTAAATCAAATATTTTACAAAATATTGGTTAAATCGTTCATATTAAAAATATAGGTACATGTGAGAGCAATGTAGAAAGACGTGCACGTTAAAAGCGTTCGTAATAAAAAAGATAAAAACTAAAAACAACTAAATTAAAAATAAGCCGTGGCACGGCGCCCGTTCACGAACATGACGCATGGATCAGCACCAATTAGCTCAACCATTTTGAAGGGAACTTAATGTGAAAGTGTTATTGGGTTTTAGTTTTACAATTTAGAACTTCTCAGTAGTAGACCGGAGTTTGAATTTGAATAGGCTTGCCTCTTACATGGGGACTTAATTAAACATACTGGTGAACTGTGGGGTATGGTGTGGTGAACTATAGGTACACCTCTGCCTAAACCTTCGGGGAATACAGGCGTGATGTTATGTATGTATGTACCCTATGTTGAAACCCTTGGGCCGTGGGGTCCGAGTGCTCATAGTTTGTTTAACGAAATCTCCAAACGGCTCGTTGACACTTCCCGTGCCCGTGACCCAAGGTCCGGCTTTTACCTGGGGATTAGCATTGCCATACAACGTGGCAATGCCGCCAGTCTCTTGGGTACTCTACCAGTCGACAGCGATGCGGAGGAATTTTTCGACGCCATACTTTAGTTTTTTAATAGCTTTAGTTAGTTTAGGATATAATATTTTTAACTTAATTATACTCTTTTTTATGATTCTGGTTTAATATAAAATAATATGTATGCCTATTTATTTTCGTCATATTTTATCAAAGTTGCTTCAAAATATAGGTAATAAATATAGTTCGCCGTACACGCAGTTTCATTCCGCTAGGAGTAGCACCGGACATTGCCATTTGTCGTATAACTAATTATACCCGAGATAATCTCGCTAAGAGAATTGAACCACCAGACCATGGTTCCCGTAGACAACTTTAGTACTATTGTGTCTAGAAACTTTATTATTAAAATTATATTGCGTCCTGTTTGCTACGTATTCATTATAAACAGTGTTTTTTCCGTTGTTGGCGTGTGGTCTATTTATGAAAATCAATCTACCTAGCCTTAGTTGGGGTCAGCTTCGAATCTAACTGGATGCAGCTGTGTTTTACACAAAGCGACTGCCCATCTGACATTCATAACCCAGTTACTGGGTAACACGACACCACTTTGGTAAGATTGTTTGTCAGACTGATGGGCTTCTGACTACCCGTAACGACTGTCAATGATCCTTGAATGACAGCCGGGACCAATAACTTAACAGATGTAATGGATGGTCACCCGTCCAAAAACCGACCGCAGCAAGCGTAGCTTAACCCGTACCGCTGTTATAGCACTTTTTAAGTATCTTCACAGGTTTGTTTTTGTTTAGGTAAGTACGTATACTGCCAAAAAAGTCAATCGCGACATTTTTAACTCGCAACGCGAACGCGAGTGGCGGTTATGTGGTGCCGAAGTGTCAACACTTTGGAATGAATAATTGAGCATTTTAAAGTGTTATTCATGTTTTACAGTTTGGATTTTATTTGTAGCGATTTAGTTCGATTAAAATAGAACAGGGATGAAATGGATTTCAAATAAGAACGTCGGCAGATGTGATAATTTATGTTAAAAAAATCGGCCAAGTGCGTGTCGGGCCGTTTAAAATTTTAATAATTATACGTATCTGTCTTTTCTAAATTAACGTTTGTAAAAGTATCGATTTATCAGGAAATCGATTTTATTCGGTAAAAAAAAGCTCACAACATACAACACACAACACTACGGCAACGAACCCAAAACCATATCATTATAATTACGTCAGAATATTAATCAATGATTAATTCGTATTTTTGAGTGCACTTGTCCAATGTAAAGTGAAACTTGGTGCTTACAAATTGCACTGACTGTTAAGTGTATGGATAACATAGTAATTAATTAGGAATATGAATTTGATTTTTCGATTTCTTACGTTAACACGTTCATACAAAGTTATCGCAAGATGTACAGTCGGCTGCATCAATTGGGTATCCCTCAAAAGACATGTGGGTCCGCGATAGTCGGAAGTTGGTTTTTGTATTTTGCAAAAACATTTTATTATAATTAATGTATTGTTTTTGTGAATAAATAAGTTTATGTTAGTATTTATTTTTAATTAAGTCTGTTTTATTATTGTCTTTTTCAATAAAACTTTAATTGCGTATAACGACAAGCAATAATAGGGTTGACATTTACGAAGAGTTATTCAACCTCTAAATAGACCAGAGGTTTCAAGACCACTTGCCGTGCATAAGGTTGGAGGTTCAAATCTTAAGCACGAATTGTTTTTTGTCATGCATTATATATATTTTTTAAATATAAAGTATTTTTCTATTTTAAGTAAGCCTTTTTTTTGTATTTTTTTATTTTGTTTTTTTTTGAAATTATTTTAATTTTATTTTAGTAATATTTCTAAAGAATTTAAAAATCAAGAAAAATGAAATACTTTAATAATCATTTAATAATATTTTTTATTGATATTATATAACAAAACTACAAAGATTTATATTTTAAAATAATTTGATTTGATAATTTACAGTTACCTTATTAGACGTATTTTGCCAACTGAGAGAAATGGGTTCCTAGACAAACAGTTGTGTGTATAATAATTGTGTAATAATAATGCGAAAAGTGAAGCAAAACTAGACTCATCAGACGGTAACTTCATTATAGATTAGTAAAATGTATGCATAACTACCCTCTAATAACAAACTATTCATTCACTGCGTTTTCATAGACAGAGACAGAGTTATAACGCCAAGTAGATTGATAATTCGTTGAGATATTAACTACCTAACTGGCTTAGTTGGTAAGAGCTAGCGGTAATCATTGTATAACCAATGAGTCGATGGTTCGAATCTCGTGCGGGAATTAGAAACACTTTTTGTATTATTCTTAAGGATGTATGAAGTTTGAATTGCAAAGTTGTAGCAAAGTTACTTTTAATACAACTGGGGTACCCACCCACTGTACCTATAATGAGAAATGTCAAAATGGCCTTCTTAGATTGCATTGATTATACTAATCCACAGCAGGGCAAAGGCCTCTTCTCACACAGAGAAGGCACGAGCATTGATCACCATGCTTGTTCCAGACGTGCTGGCCATTTCAGACTTATAATAATTAGTAGCTGACCCGACAGACGTTGTCCTGTTCAAAAAATAGTTCTCACAAAATTCCCATAGAAAACTCTTTCAGTTTTATCGAATTTTCCAATTTTCGCGGCAACTTTTCACATTTTTCTTTACGTAATAACCTGGGGTGTCTACTCCCTAAGTCCGTCCGTCTGACATAACGATCCATCAAAATAAGTGTGAAAGTTACATTTTTCGGAAGGGCAAAAACACATCGGGAGTAGAGACAACTGTCAAATCGTGCTGTCATTCAAACTTTGTTCGGCCCCCGAACCAAACATCCATCCGTAGGTGACACGGAGTAGGAAACGCCCGTAACGAAGGCCGAAACTACGGGCTTCGTGCTTAGGGAGTAGACACCCTGATTTGGACTATTACTTACGAACATTTTAATACAAACATTTGCCAAGTCCAGCCGTTCTGAAGTAATGCCCTAACCAAGTCCAGGTTTCCTCTCGATGTTTTCCTTCACCGTTTTTAGTAATGTCCAAATTTTTAACTTTTTAAACACATTTTGTATTACGTTTGCAAGTCTTCTGGAAATTTAAGGTAATATATATTCTATTACCTAAACACAAGTTGTAAAACTGCTTATCAGATTTATAACATTCTTTCAGCAATGATTAGGTAATTTTGTTTTTACTGATTGTCAACGAATATACGAAATCTGTACGGTTTGCACACGTGCTAATCTGATGGAGTATTTCATGCGCTAGCGCAGGTTTGCCGTGCAATGACAATACACTGTATCTTAAGGGCCTTACTCCCGTTTAGTACCGTAACACGGTCACTTTATAAAGCCTACTTCTCATTAACGGCTTGTTTAGAAGATTTGAAAAAAATATATGTTTGATATAGATTCATAAACAACATTTGAGCTACAGGATTTTTTCATATGGCTGATACTTTTGCCTTAAAAAAATATATACCAAAACGCTATTTTTTGGCTAATATCCCTACTCCTCCTAAACGGCGTTGGTGTTTGGAAATATTTTTACACTAAAAAATTGATGGTTAGAAGTGCTACAAAGTGTCTACAGCTTTTGTAAATCAATCAACATTTGCAAAGAAAATGTTACCATTTTGAGATACAGGCTCAGAGGAGCTCTGCGCGGGCGCGGGCGGCAGTCTTGCTTTGGCATTGAGACGGGAGGGTTGTGTCGCTCGCTACTCCGCACCGGCTATCGTTCGACATGCTCATACGTATGTGTTAGGGCATAATATTTACGAACTTATTGTAGTAGTGTGCGTTTATAGATTAGCTCGCTGCAGAGGTCCCAATTCGATTGCGGGCGTGGGCGCTTTATTGTTGACTATTTTTGATGTGCATTCATAAACACTTTTTTTACATTGTAACAATTCTAGAGAGGAGCTCGTGGCTAAGTAATGACAGCCGCACGGGTCGATCCGTCAGGTTAAGCTACGCTTGCCGGGGTTGGTCAGTGGATGGGTGACCATCTTTACATACCGAGATTCCCCCGTGCCTCGGAAAGCACGTTAAGCCGTTGGTCCCGGCTGTTATTCGTGGATTTTTGACAGTCGTTACGAGTCGTCAGAAGCCCGAAAGTCTGACAACCAGTCTTACCAAGGGGTATCGTATTACGCAGTAACTGGGTTGTGGAGGTCAGATAGCAGTCGCTCCATGTAAAATACTGATATTCAGCTGCATCCGGTTAGACTGGAAGCCGACCCCAACATAGTTGGGAAAAGGCTAGGCAGATTGATTTTTTACATTGTAGCAATTTTAAAATATAAACAAAAAAAATATTTCAGTAGTAAATATGAAATACTAGCACTCCCTGCGCGGCTTTGACCGCGTGGATGTCAGAAAATATTCCACGGGAACAAAAATCCTTTTTTTTTTTTTTTTTGTGACCTACATGTTCAGTCATAGGGGTTTATGGGTTTCATAAAGGGGGGCAAAATTTTTATTATTTTTGCGATAGGACACACCGTTTTCGAGATATAAGCAAAAACAGAAAAAAATATACAGTACTGTTTTTAATCGCTATTAAAAAGATTTGGAATAAAATTAGTTAGTTAGTTTAGAACTAAAATTCACACCAACACCCAACCAACACCTTGACTTCAAGTGCAAAAACAACTTTTTTTTTTTGGAACGAAGTTCCATAACGGCCGGTACGAACTTGGCGGATGGCCGAATAATATAGGCGAAAAAAAAATTATTTTGAAGAAAAAAATAATGTTGTTTTGTTTTTAATTATTTTTATTTATCATTAATAACAAATAGTAATAAAAAACAACAAACAACTACAACAACATGCAACAACAAACAACACACTACCATTATTAGTTATTTGTTATTATGTATTGCCATATCTGAGTTCTATTTCTGATGTTTCCAAGGCCAATCCTACAGATATATAAAATGAAATAAAGGCTATAATAATAATGACATGGCATGGGTGTCATTTTCATGGTTTTTGAGTCCAAGATGGCGGATGCAAATTCAAAAATTTCAAATTTTCAAATTTGTCGTCATGGGTGTCATTTTCATGGTTTTGAGGTCATTGAAAACGATAATGGGGTCAAAATGAAAATCCAAGATGGCGGCTGCAAAAATTCTCAAATTTTTCGTCATGGGTGTCATTTCCATGGTATTTGAGGTCACTGAAAACGATAATGAGGTCAAAATGAAAATCCAAGATGGCGGCTGAGAAAATTTTTAAATTTTTCGTCATGGGTGTCGTTTCCGTGGTTTTTGGGGGCGCTGAAAATGATAATGGAGTCAAAATGAAAATCTAAGATGGCGGCTTCAACAATTTTCAAGTTTCTCCGTCATGGGTGTCATTTTCATGATTTTTGAGGTAGCTGAAAATGATAATGAGGTCAAAATGATAATTCCGTGGAATATTTTCCGACATACACGCGGGCGAAGCCGCACGGGAAGTGCTAGTACTCGTATTTCATATTTACTACTGAAATATTTTTTTTTTTGTTTATATTTTAAAATTGTTACAATGTAAAAAATCAATCTGCCTAGCCTTTTCCCAACTACCTACCAGGTATCTACGTACCAAAAAACTACGTTCCATATAAAACACGTTTAAGCTGCCCTCCCTGGGCGCCTCGGGCTCTAAAAAACATTCTCGGGGTAGGGCAAACAAGTACCACGCGGAATCGCGATTGTCAAACTCGATTTTAGTTGCGTCAAAATTGTTTTTTTTTTTTTTGCAGAATAGTTCTAAGATTCTCATAGCCCAAAGTAAGTTTTAGTGATAGTTTAGTTAGTTTAGTTGGTGTATCTACACTGGTGCCGATTCTCTTGTACAAGAGAATCGGCACCAGTGTAGAGATAAAAATGCAATCCACAGGAAATTACTACTTTTTATTTATGAGTCCTGCGAGCCAATATTCAAAAAACTTCGTTTGTTACCGCTACCATCTCTATACAACGTGTAATGCTAAATGCGCAAAACCTCTTAAGGGGTCATTGTACTCATCATTATGAACAACTTTTACTATGGGGCCAAACCTGAAATCGCGAAAAAAAAATCAGCTGTTCAGTACATTTTGACGAAATTTGCGAACATAAATGTACTGAACAGCTGATTTTTTTTTCGCGATTTCAGGTTTGGTCCCATAGTAAAAGTTGTTCATAATGATGAGTACAATGACCCCTTAAGAGGTTTTGCGCATTTAGCATTACACGTTGTATATATATGAAATTTGCATGTTTGCATGGAAATATAAAGAATATTTTGTAAAAGTGTCTGACGTAAGCTCTCGAAATCGCAGAGACCAAAATAGATTAGTTTTTTTTGACACTCCCAGATTGTCCAAATACAGCAAAAGTTGTCTAACTATGTGTGTAAGAATTTATAATAAAATACCTAGAGAACTTAAAACTCAAAATAATATATTGTTGGAATGGCTGAAAGCCCACAACTTCTACTCCCTTAAAACATTCCTTGAAAATAAGTTATGACTCGGTTTAAGCTAAGACTCGATTTTGCATGCTATAGTTCCAATAGCTAAACATGTTTGTACTTCTGTTTCAATTATAAGACCTATAAACACCATGTTTTAAGCAAATAAAGAATTTGAATTTGAATTTACTATAAGTATCTTTCATCACAAAATCTTAAATGAATTATGTGGAATAATTCCCATTTTTCGCTCCCAAAAATATTATTTAACACTCAAATATAATAATTGCGATTCTTTTTGTGAACTTCAAATAAATCCAATATCATCTATATTTTAATAACTTTTGATAAACTGATGAGTTTTTTTTTCTAGGGTGTTTGGAATGAAAATCTAAGATGGCAGCCGCAAAATTTTTCGTCATGCATATCGTTTTCATGGTTTTCAAAAATTTGAAAATTTTGCGGCCGCCATCTTGAGTTTTCATTGAAAGGTGGTAAAACAAGACCTTGTAGTTAGGTACTAAATAATTTTACAAAGTACACATAAACACAACCATTACTTGGCAGATAATTTCATACAAATTCTGTTCCATTTTTGAATTAATCGGTGAGTAGTGGCTATCCGGACATCGTGAAATAGGCCCTAACACCGGCGCCACAGGTTGCCACCAACACTCGTACCAACGTTAGTCGGTTAATTTCGTGAGGCGTCCACACGTTGGCTATCGTACCAATCCTGTCCCGTCAGAGGCAATGTGAAGATGTCCGATACACCAGCGTTGTCAGGGAGTATTTATGTAAAAAAAATATTACTAAAAATATAGGGTCACTGCGCCTCTTACTTTACTTTTATTACTCAAATTGGTGAAAATATCACTCTTTCTGTAAAACATTAATTTGTATGTAAGTACTACAGTTTGTGCAAATATAATTTTATTTTTTTTCAAAAAAAAAAGTTACACATCACTTCTAAAGTTTTGATGAACCGATCATGGTAAAATTTGAAAAAAAAGTTAGATAGATTATTATACAAAACGGTTGCACACGGCTACATATCAAGCAGTACATTTCCAGTATAAGCTGACCTCTCATTGTACGGAAATAATGCAAGATCAGCTTATACTGGAAATGTATAGATAGCTTGATATATAGCCGTGTGTACAATGGGCTTTATCAATTAGGTACCCCAGTTGTATTAAAATTTTAATACCCAATTGACGCAGCCCACTGTACATCCTAATGGCTAGTGCTAATTCAAGTAGCTCTATTCTAATTTTACTATAACCACATACCTACATGCTAAAAATAATGTCCCGTTAAAACTTAAAGTAGTTGCGTAACAAATATCAGCCCTGCATTCCCTTCTGGAATCGTAGGCAAAAATGCCGCCCTACGTGCGCATCTCTGCGACCCTGCATATTCTTTGACATTCGTTTTAGTGTAGCGCGCCACCGCGCTCGCTTTACGTATGAACAGGGGTGGTGGTTAAGCTCCGCCCAGATGCGCAAGGTCATCGAGGCATCTATACACCTTAAGGCGCGGTAAGACGCAAATCTTCAAGGTTATGTAGTAAATGGAAATGCGTTTGATTTTATTTGAACTTCTTGTCTGCTATTAAGAAAGTTATTTCGCAGTTTTAATTTTTTTTTTAATATCAATGAGTTTAAACATTTTTAGGTACTTTAGTTGATTAAATTTCCTTTTTTATAGGTAAAAAATAGTTGTCGCTCAAAATATCGAGCATTTCGAGACGAAAAGGTTTTTTCGTGTCCTTTTTTTTCGATTTTTGTTTTTTCAAGATGCTAGATCGTTTTTATAATATATCTTTGTATAGGTCGTTTTATACTCTTGACTATACACTGTATTTTTTGGCTTGTAATTTATAGCAATACGGCTAACTGTGCGACGAAAAATGGGTAGGTATGTGTAGAATTTTTATAATAAACTACATTCATCAATACAGTTCTCTAAGTTCAAATTGACTATTTCACGAATAGAAGTCATGACATTTGAGGTCAATTTATAACTCAATTTTATTCGATAATGATGTAGCTAGGATACTTTTAATATCGTACCTACCTTAATTTAAAGACGAGATTTAGGTACTTAATAAGGTTACCTGTTTAAAGTATTTTATCATTTACGCTATCGTTTCTTGTACCCACGGCTACATATCAAGCTATACATTTCCAGTATAAGCTGACCTCTCATTGAACATAAATTCTATACAATACGAGATCAGCTTATATTGGATATGTATAGCTTGAAATGTAGCCGTGTGTACAAGAAATCCGTATCACGAACATAAAATGCAAAACCTTCTTATAATTTAAAATTTATGGCCGAGCCAGCAATCATGATAATGGCACTTATCCTAAGTAGATATAATTCTTCACGTCACGTCATATGGTAGATAAAACAGCTGATACGATGTACTCGATGTAGATAGTTCTTTTACTTCATACAAAAAAGAAAAGAAAGTAAAACCAATTGCCTTTCTAAAGGATATCCCCTCTCAATAATACAAACTTTCTTACTGACTAAATTATAATCGCTTAGTCCAAAAACGAACTCTATGACCTAGGAGTTACGGTCAAATTAGCCTTTTCGCGCTTAATCGCGGTGTCAGATACGCGTTTCAGTCGTGACGTTAGGGTTAAAAATGTACAGTTAGCGCCAATTTTCGAGTGCGAAAAAATCGAAATAATCGTTCATGTTTCATCATAATTTAAATGATTACGTAGTAGGTAGATAGTAGTCGCTTTACATGAGTAACATTTGGTTAATTAAAAATAATTAAGCATAGTTCAGGATAACTATGTTTATTTTTGAACTTAAATGAATCACAACTTTCAACGAGTTTCATAATAAATGTATAAGTATAGATAAAAAGGATTAAATCATTTAATTTATTATTATGTTTATTTTTTTTTTTTGTACATTTCAATATTTTTGTAGAAAGTATCTAAGTACTATTATTGTTTACTAGGTCAATCTATATTTATTTTCTATTTCGCAATCCCCACACAAAATAATACATCGCTGATGTAATTTAAACCGAACCTGAATAACAAAAAATATAACCTATTTTATTTATATTCGTTTAATACAGCGGTCACTCATAATTATTTAAAAAAGAAACAAACACAAAAAAAAAACAAAAAAAAAAGAACAATCCCTTACCTACACTCACAGTTAGTTCTAAATTCAAAATTGTATCACGTATAACAATGGTCCGATCAACGAGTTCGCAACACAACTGTCACTGACTCATCAGCTGTTTTCTTCATACGACCGTTCACTGTGGCTGCACTAACATCAATGAAATTGACATCATATATCATTAAGCGAGCGGACGCGATAATAATCGATGCTACGTTTAGTAGGTAATTTATCAGGGCTGTTGCTATGTATTGGATCCGTTGGATGGCTGTCAGTATTGAAGAGCTTGGCTTGTCAACAACTAGTGCTTCTCTGACTCTCTATAGTGTAGCCACAAATAAAATAAAAACATCGGTACGTTTCTACCTCCATATTTGTCTTGCGTGTCTTGCTAAATCAGGCGCATCCACCTCATAATGGTTTTCTAATTTTCACGGGAACCACGAGACCACTCTTTCAACGTCACTAGAGTATATTGAAGTCTATGCTAAATTATAGACTAAAGAGTGTATTAAAAGTCTATTCTAGAGAGAGTCTATAATTGACGTCTATGCAGTATGCTGCATTGAACTCTGGGTTCCCTAGCTCTGTTACTCCATCACGGATGAGAAATTACGCTAAGAAAAAATCTTCTCGTCTTGTTCCTTTCTGTGATTACGCGTGTTCATGGGTGTTTTTGGTTGCCTATGTGTGTAACACACGACGTGTTACCAACAATTTTGCTCGAAAAAATTGCTGCCCGCAATTTGGTGGACCAGTTTTTGTAAGAGCACAAAAGTGCCGCTTGTTGAAACCGGTTTCTCGATCAGATTTGCAGATGATGCATCTTGTATCATACTCTTTATGCCAACATATCCACGTGGATTGGCGTATGAATAGAGTTCAATGAAACATTGTTTCAATCGTACGTACGGAGTTTACGTAATCATGTAAGTATTGATATAATATGTAACTAATTAGAAACTGAAACCATTGAGTTTCCTTCCTGTAAATATTCCAAATGTGAGCAAATATTATACAGTCATTATGGAGTTTCCTAGTTTGTTTTAATATTCTCTCACGGATAGCAAATTATACTAGGAATTAGGAAACTTAGGTGAGTATATTAAACATACTTAATAATAATCAAGCTATACACAAACACAACTTAACAGTCGAAATGTGTAGTAGGTACACCTCTGCCGAAACCTTTGGGAATTACAGGCGTCATGACATTAGGCGTGGGTTGCACCAAGGGCTAGGTTATAGTTTCCGTCAAAGTTAAATGACCATAAAATGGGTTGGTATCAGAATGACTGGATCGCAAATTGACCACGTCGCTCTTAGTCCAAATCTCAAAATGACTAAATCTCAAAATACCTAAGTCGCAAAATGACTACATCGCTTTTAGTCCACATCTCATAATGTCTGAATCTCAAAATACCTAACTCGCAAAATGACTACATCGCAAAAAGTCCGAACAGTTGTGTAGGCACCTATACAGGGTTGATATCAGAATGACTGGATACATCATCATTCATCATTATCATCTGCCTAGCCTTTTTCCAGCTATGTTGGGGTCGGCTTCCAGTCTAACCGGATGCAGCTAAATACCAGTATTCTACATGGAGCGACCGACTATCTAACCTCTAGAACCCAGTTTCTGGGCAACACGATTCCCCTTGGTAAGACTGGTTGTCAGACTTACCTACGGGCTTCTGACGACCCGTAACGACTGTCAAAGATCCACGAATGACAGCCGGGACCAACGGCTTCATATGCTTTCCGAGGCACGGAGGGGTGTTGGTATGTAAAGATTATGGTCACGCATCCACGGACCAACCGCGGCAAACGTAGCTTAACCTGATCGATTGACACGTGCGGCTGTTACTTACCCGCAAAGCCCCTTTTTTTTTCTTAAGTAAGTATCAGTAATACATAATTATATTACCCAAAATAGGTGATTTTAACATTTTTGTCTGTTTATAGGTTTGTCTGTTTGTTCAATCATCAAAATGAACCGATTTGGTTCATATATATAAGCACATAGTCTAGCGAAAGTAAGAAAAAAAATCACATTAAGAACCAAAGAGATTAATGTATAGGTGCCTACACAACTGTTCGGACTTTTTGCGATGTAGTTATTTTGCGAGTTAGGTATTTTCAGATTTAGACATTATAAGATGTGGACTAAAAGCGATGTAGTCATTTTGGAACTTAGGTATTATGAGACTTAGACATTTTGAGATTTGGACTAAGAGCGACGTGGTCAATTTGCGATCCAGTCATTCTGATACCAACCCCATAAAATGACTACCTGCTGCTTCACCGTCATGTAAAATGTAAAAGATAAAGTTCGGAGCAGGGACATGACATTCGATGCGTCTGACAGAAGTGACAGATATTTAACAATAACTTTAACCAGCGAAGCGTGGGCGGTTAAGGTTACAATTAAAGTTATGACGTCAGCTAACAAATTGTCAAATAGAACAACCCATTGTTTGTCTAACAGGAACTTTAACTAACCTGGGTTGCACTATCTTACTTTAACAATAACAAACATCGAACTGAAGTTGCGATGTTTGTTATTGTTAAAGTAAGATGGTGTGACCCACCCTTAATGTTTTTTTTAACGTTATGACATTTAATCAAGCTATTTACCTATGAGTTTTTAGGATACGCGTAGGTAACGTATCCATTAATGAGAATATCATTCTTACAGATGTTTATATGTGAAACTGGCGCACAAACAAAGAAGCAATTCTACCATACATGATATTGTTCACAGTAGAGAAATACTAATTAAATTACATTAATTTACGATAAAACTGTTGTAATAAATCATGTTTTTATTACATAAGACAGTTGTGTAGAACGATTGATATCAGCCCAGCTGTTTATGACAGGAAGGCGTAATTATGAAATAATGTGTAATAAACAATATCGATAGCTATCATGTTTTTATGACTCGGGAATGTCCAATATTCAGCTCGTGCACTATTACCCTTCTATTTCGTACCTATGAGTACCTTTTTACCCCAAAAACTTACTTTAAAAAAAGTAAAACCCGACTTCTAAACCTAAAACGAATAAAATAATTTTATTCAAAAACTTAACAGCTTCTGAAGTCGGTGGCAAGCTAAAGTGCATTAAATAATTGAAGACACCGACTTTAGAAGCTGTTAAGTTTTTTATGAAAGTTTTTTTATTCGTTCTATGTTTAGAAGTCGCTTTTTACTTTTTTTAAAGTATAAGTAAATTTATTTTTCCATTTTAAGTTGAATATACAATTACATAATTATACAAGCCCAAAACGAACGAAAAGAAGAATCGTCAAAATCCGCTTAGAAATGCCGGAGATACAGTACATTTTTGCATATAACTACGTACATAAGAATAATTACGTAATGTATTATATACTAAAACCTTACGGAAAGTAAGTAGATTACATTAGTGAAGGAATCATCAAAATTGGTTCATTAGCTTTTGAGAAAATCGCGGACAAACATACATACATGACATACATACATACGGGTCAAATACAGAACCTCCTTTTTTGAAGTCGGTTAAAAGGTACTAGCTTGTTTACAAGTTTGCTACGTTGCACTTATACTTAGTAACTTTCAAGTAACCCCACGGTGCTCCATCTTCTATCCATGCCACGCTCAGGGTGCGAGGTAAGCTTGTGAGTTCACCACTTGGGAATTACGAGCCTATACTACCTCAAATAGCTTAGCATGATCCTCCGTTATGTCGAAAATACTGCAGCATTAATTTTGAAATAAATATACGGTAAAGTTGAGGATTAATTTTAAGTACTATGTTTAAAGAAAATTCGATTCCATAAAATTTTCTCGATATAAAAAAAAAACAAAAGTTACCTCCAAACCGAACAATAAACCACTGCTAATAAAAAAGTACTTCAAATTAGATCATGAAACTTTGCATACTCTGAACTGACTATAAAGCAGGTCTTACGTATTTTATTTTTTTTCAAATTACTATTATTTTCACCATTTAAAGCAATTACCTAAACTAACGGCACCCAGCACCGCATTCAGTCCGCGAGCAGTATCGTACGAGCGAGATAACAGGATGGATAGAGTCATAGACCATAGAGAATGGACTGAGCGTTCCGTATTCAGGTGTGCAGTGGATACAGATCACAAAAAGCACGAGAGAAACAAAGCAAATTTGCGCCAGAAGTTGTTTCTGTGTCATGATGGCCTAGCGGTTCAGGCGTCGCCTCTCATGCACTAGGTTGTGGGTTCAAATCCGGCCTAACACATATTTTTGCTAGATTGCTTACACATTATTAAATAAAATAAAAATGACTTAATTTATCATTCAATTTGGCCATAAATAAGCAGTTTAGTTAAAATTTTGGGAATTTTCGAAAAAATATACATAAAAATTTGTTTTAAAAAAATGGTAAGATTTCGTCTAAGACAACGGACAACCATGCCTTAAATGCTTCTAAATTGTCTGTACTATCTTCGCCTTAAAGCTTTGCACCCATCTTCCAATCACCCTGTATATTATTATATTCACATACACTATAGCAGCCAACCAAACAAAAATATCGAGTGTACAAACTACTTATCATTCAGAGCAGGTCGTAAGGGTCAACCGAGAGAAATGGCTCAGAATTGTACCCGCGAGCAAAGGGTTAAACTACCTATGAAACACTTTATCAACTTGTTACTGTTGGTTTGTATCGCCCTACTGCAGGGCAAAGGCAATGATAGTATAAATGTCGTGGACCGATCGTAGAAATGGCCCAATTTCACGATAAGCCACCATTTCATGATTTGACCATCGAACATCCGACTTTATAGTTCAACGCTCAGCGTTCAACAATTTGCCCGGCGTACGACGCTTGAGGATATCGACCCAGATACGCATAAAAAGCATAGGCTAACATGATGCCGCGCAGTCGGGTAATAATTCCTATTCGACCTACTTAGTCTTATTCGAATAATTCCTATTCGACCTACTTATTCTTACTCGAATAATTCCGATTCGACCTACTTATTCTTACTCGAATAATTTCTATTTGAGGGTCCTAAAAATACTAAACTGCGACCAACTCACCGCTCGCTTAGCCCGCTCGGTTCGCACGCGGTCACAGTTCTAACCTAACCTAACCCATTTGGTCGGGGTCCACTATAGTGGCGTGCAGTGCTATAGATAGTGGAATCCACGAAGACGCGCCCCACTACTCCTCCTAACCGTTTATAGTATACTAGCTTTTGCCAGCGGCTTCGCCCGCGTGGCTGTCGGAAAATATCCCACGGGAACATTCTACCGGGAATTCCTTCCTTATTCCTTGTTTACATTATAAAGGGAAACTCTTTCTAGGTCCAAAGGTTTGGGCTGGGCGTTGATGAGTCAGTCAGTCAGTAAGGGCTTCTCTTTTTATTTATATAGATAGATAGAAGATGTGTGCAACAGTTAGGAGGACTAGTGGGGCGCGTCTTCGTGGATTGCAATATACCTATTATGCGATGTGTGGTGGTCAGCTGGGAATGTCAATAAATAGGTTGCTTTCGTCGATCCGCCCCGTTTGATTAGGCGCATCGAGATATAACCGGCCAAATCAGTAAGTATGGTGAAATGGCCAGATAGATCACGATATGGTAATTTATATGATCGGACTACGACAAAAATCTTAAAAAAAGAGATGTTTTCGATTCGATTGCGACGATTTTCAAAAACGGCACAATTTCACACTATGTTCATCTAACATACTGTGAAATTGTGCCGTTTTTGTGAAAGTAGGACGGCATGTCGTAATTATTAGGATTGAAAAAGAGACAAGACAAAAAGTAACCTGGTGAACTAGCCAAGTTTTGACGTGCCACTCGCGGAGCGCTTATAACCTACATAATATATACCTCCTTTTGCATGTAACCCATGACTTCTACTACTGAATAAGTATAGCTTTAAACTCTTCACTTTACGACTCACGACAGGTACAGTCAACCGCACATCAGTGGTAACATTTGCACTACGAAAATCACTACTATAACATAATGGCGCTGTCAATGTCAAATTGTTACCAGCGGTTGACTGTACCTTTTACTCAAATCTTTCACAATTGCATCATTTTCATATTTAAAGTATTGTACAATCCGGCCGTCGAGAGAGTGCATTCTTGACACTTGTCAGTTTCATACTAACGAATATGTTTTGGGAATTTGATCCTTATGTTAGTTACTGTGTACAATGAGCTTCAAAAAATATGTTTTGAGTTTTCGTGCAACTATCTACGCTACTAAGTAGGTAAATTTAAAGAAAAAATGTTTCTTATATTTTTGAAACCAGTTTATAACCAAAAGTGAGGTCGGACTTTATCCCGTCAAAAAAATTCAATCGCAAGGTTTTACAGGACACCCGTGTTTAAGTTAAAAATTCTGAAAGTATACGACTTCACAACAAAATAAAACTAAGTTTAAGTATTACTCCGGGTTTACACAGTACCGTCGGAAGAGCAGAGAAACTTTGTGATCATAGCTAGTGGTCACGAACGCCATAAAAGACAGGAAAAGTTTTCAAATATATAAATCTTAAACAAAAGAATCCGGAAAACTTAAAAATATATTGTTTTATTTGTAGTTATATTTCTTTTGGCCTGAATTAATCATCAATGCAATGAGGATTTTCTGAAATGATGTTCACTAGGTGGCAGCACTCAGACGTCAGGTCCGGGCCTGTCAAAAGTGTCAAAGCGCCTATATTTTCTTTAGTCGTGACCATACTGAGTGATGAACTAATGAAAGAAACGAATGATGAACGTCATCATTATATTTTATTTATACTCATTGTCGAAATGGAAGACCTCTTTTTAAAGTGTTGCCAACTGGTGTCGTAAATTTTCTTGGGAACTGTAATGTACCTATATCGATAAATATGTGTAAGGTTGTTGGAGGAATAAATTTATTAAAAGAATAATGTTAGAAGAAATGAATTTAATTATAATAGAACCGAACATCTTTATAAAAGAACAAGGAATTTAAAGATGACAAGAATAGAGTAAAGAGTACAAACCATAACTTTTTGTACATAGGTACACACCTAATAAGTATAACATACAACATGCTCCCTCAAAAAGTTAATTGCATTGCACTCATAACATAACACAAAAAGCATACAAAACCAATAAAGAAAACCATTACAAAACTAGGATATACCAATCATTTGCAAACAACTGCGATGCTTTGTTGGACCCAAAGGTTTCGTCAAAACATCTGCAGGTAACCTGTCGGTGGGCAAATACCTAAGTTCAACGGTTTTATCGTTCACTTTTTCTCGGACAAAATGGAACTTAACATCTATATGTTTTGTCCTATTGTGGTGAACCGGATTCATGGCCAATTTTTGTGCACTCTGACTATCCGTATACAAAACTATGTTAAGGGACTTACCTGTTAAATCGGATATTAGTCGTTTTAAGAAGCACGCATCCTTTACTGCTGCAGCCAATGCCATATATTCAGCTTCAGCGGACGACAAAGCCACTGTGGGCTGTTTTTTAGCTTCCCACGAAATAGGGCCGCCTGCAAGTTCATAATAGAACCCAGTGTAGGATCGTCTATCAGTTGGACAATTTGCCCAGTCTGCGTCTGAAAAACCCGTCAAAGTTGTAGTATTACCTTTTTCTTTCCTGTATGTAATACCACTATTTTTGTCGCTTTCAGATAACGTAGACATCTTTTAGCAATATTCCAATGTGACTGATCAAATTTAGAGTTAAATTGACTCAAGTAGCTCACAGTGTAGGCTATATCTGGTCTGGTATTTACAGACAAAAACATTAGACAGCCAACTAACTCTCTGTAAATACTCACACTCACCAATACCAGGCTCAAGGTTTTTCTTGACCATTGGGGTAGAAACACCCTTACAATCTTGCATGTTGAATTTCTTTAGGAATAAATTTATTAAAAGAATAATGTTAGAAGAAATGAATTTAATTATAATAGAACCGAACAGCTTTATAAAAGAACAAGGAATTTAAAGATGACAAGAATAGAGTACAGAGTACAAACCATAACTTTTTGTACATAGGTACACACCTAATAAGTATAACATACAACAAAGGTAGGTAGGTCAGGCGCCTGCCGCAGCTGGCAGACCGCAATATACGAACTAACAGAGTGCCCGTGTTTCATTTCTCTTCCGCGGTAACAGATAATATAGAAATCCTCATTGAATATTATAATTTTTCGTTTTAAAAAAACTTTTTTACAAAAAAAAAAAAAACAACCGACTTCGAAAAAAACACTACAAAGTGAAAATTAACTTTAATTTTGGAAGTCGGTGTCTTTGGATCTGTATTTTAGTTTTTTGCCACCGACTTCTGAAATTAAAGTTTTTTTGGAAATCGGTTGTTTTTTTTTAAGTTTTTATTTTTCACTTTTTAGTGGGTCAGTTTGTAATTCATCTAAGTTACAATAGCCCAATGTCAACTGTTCATCACCTTTTACAAATTACTGTTTTTCCCGATGCAGAGACGTTAATTGTTGAGGAGTTCTCCTAGTAAGAACCAGGAGAACTGGAGCTAAATGGTGTCATCAGCACCATTATGCATTTTGACGAGCATAGATTACTTAGCAACCATATTAAAGTAATCCAATCGCAACCCGTGAAATACTTAGGTACAATTGAGTAGTTTCGATGTCCATCTGTGGTCTTCATCATCAGTTCCACTTTACAAAATGGTGCTTTCCGAGAGCAAATGCACGAGTTACTATAAGAAATACCCAAATTGCTGTAGGTGTGCCTATAAAATTTGAGGGTTCCCTCGATTTCCATGGGATCCCCTCATCAGATTCTGACTTGGTGACAATGGGACTACCTCGAGAGTATACCCTTTCAAAAAAATTTTGCAAATCCGTCTATATAGTAACTGGTTATTACTGACTGAATTATTGATGACTGGTAATTAGTGACCGATACCTAAACACATGATTATACTCATGATAACAACCAACTTTCACTATGGGACCAAACCTGAAATCGAGAAAAAAAAATCACCTGCCCCATACATTCATGTGTTCGCATAACTCGTCAAAATGTAGGGAGCAGCTGATTTTTTTTTCGCGATTTCAGGTTTGGTCCCATAGTAAAAGTTGTTTGTTATGACGAGCAAAATCATGTGTTTAGGTATCGGTCACTAATTAACAGTCACCCTATATATGACGAAGTTATAGAATAGAATAGAATAGGTAGTGTCTTTATTAAAGTAACCAAGACTCAACAAGATTGTTAGTAAAACTTACGACTATGTTAGTAAACACAGACACTAAACAAAAACAAAACAAGAAATAACAGTTGGTCACTGTTGCGACATCCCATGAGAAACGGCACAACAGTGACCCACGTAGATACAGTCCAGGCGACTCGCAACCACCCGAACATACATAAAAAAAATATAAACATAAGAATTCCATCCTCCTTTTTTCAGAAGTCGGTTAAAAATACACAACAGAGGGGCAATTCGCATTATCCCGGCGTTTGCATTTTAATCTCAGTATCTCTTAATCACATCTCTCATCGGCCGTCGAGAGAATGCGTTCCTGACACCTGTCAGTTGGACAATTTCTGGTTGTAATAAGGATCAAATTCGCAAAATAATTATTCGTTACTATGAAACTGGCAGGTGTCAAGAATTCACTTTCTCGACGGTCGGACTGTAATTTACCTAGATTTCTGACAAGTCAGGTTAAGCTACGCTTGCCGCGGTTGGTCCGTGGATGGGTGACCATGTACACATACCTATCGAGACTTCTCCGTGCCTCGGAAAGCACGTTAAGCCGTTGGTCCCGGCTGTCATTCGTGGATCTTTGACAGTCGTTACGGGTCGTCAGAAACCCGAAAGTCTGATAACCAGTCTTACCAAGGGGTATCGTATTACCCAGTAACTGGGTTGTGGAGGTCAGATAAGCAGTCGTTCCATGTAAAATACTGGTATTCAGCTGCATCCGGTTAGACTGGAAGCCGACCCCAACATAGTTGGGAAAAGGCTAGGCAGATTGATTGATTGACTGTCTACTGACTACATTTTGAATGTTTTCATAATCCTTCAGCTGAATCAGACAATAATAGTTTATTAAAGTATCTCTTACCGTCACAATTGTGTAGCAAAAATTTTAAAACAAATACCTGTGAACAGTATCAACGTTTCCTACTCATATTTATTATCATCGTAAAGAGAACAAGATTGCAACATTCGTTGTAGTATATGAGTCAGCGGCAATTCTCAGTACATTAATCATTATGATCATGTTTGAGCACACTGTGCTAGAATATGACGTATGACCAAGATCAAGGTGAGCGTAGACCTATTTAGCATAGTTAGAGGTATTTAGAGGTATCTTCAAGATGTAGAGATAAGTAAAACATAGATGTATCTCCCGTACATATACGTATACATAATTGTTCATAACAGAGTAGTGCAGTACGAGAAGGTTCTAAGGGCCCCACAAATTAAGCCGGATTTTATCGCGCACTGGATTTTCAACTCTCGGTGTTGAGCCGAGTTTCGAGAATCTAACCTAACAACAACAGAGTGCATCCCAGCGCGACGAAAAACACACTGTTGGATTTTCAACTCCCGGCGCTAAGCAGAGCGTTGAAAATGCAATGCGCGAAAAAAATCGCCGCGTTAATTTTACGTCCGTGCGAACGTCGGCTAACAGTCCGCTGGCAGTCCGCCGGTAGGCGGTCATTCATTAAAACTGATTTTTACAGTTTTTATGAATGACCGCCTGCCTGCCGACTGTGTAATGTGTAGGTTTAGGTTCCACCGTTTATTTTCGGAAAAAACCGAACTTTTCCGAATTAAATGTGACTGATAAGGGAGTGACGGAATTAATGCGTCAATCCTACTATTATTATTTATTTATTTACTATCTTTCTACTATTATAGATGCGAAAGTTTCGATGGATGAATGGATGTTTGTTAGTCAATCACGCCTGAACGGCTGAACGGATCGATATGAAATTTGGCACAGAGATAGATTATAGTCTAGAACAAGACACAGGATACTTTTTATCCCGGAAAATGTACGGTTCCCGTGGGGCAACTTCCTACATCCACGCGGGCGAAGCCGCTGGAAATGGTATTTTTGTCTGTAAAAAATGTAGGTGTGTTACTCGTAAACTAAAACGCGTACTCATCAATTCTATATGTGCATATTTAAGTACTGTAGTAAAATGCTTTATGAAATAAAATCAGTAACTAATGTCTACACAAAACATAAAAACTATTACTTTCAAACTACTTAAGATATTTTCATTATTTTTTGTATACGAACAGACTATTTTATTTATTACCTTTAGTTCAATCAATCTGCCTAGCCTTTTCCCAACTATGTTGGGGTCGGCTTCCAGTCTAACCGGATGCAGCTGAATACCAGTATTTTACATGGAGCGACTGCCTGTCTGACCTCCACAACCCAGTAACTGGGTAATACGATACCCCTTGGTAAGACTGGTTGTCAGACTTTCGGGCTTCTGACGACCCGTAACGACTGTCAAAGATCCACGAATGACAGCCGGGACCAACGGCTTAACGTGCTTTCCGAGGCACGGAGGAGTCTCGGTGTGTAAAGATGGTCACCCATCCACTGACCAACCCCGTTAAGCGTAGCTTAACCTGATGGATCGTCCCGTGCGGCAGTTATTACTTAGCCACGAGCTCCTCGATTACCTTTAGTTATATCTGTGATTTTTTTCAAATATTCATATTTTCGTTACCAAAAATAAATATTCCCTATGAAGCCGAACGGAACGGTATGCGGCGAAGACGCACCGCCCAGTCGCACAAGGAAGTCTAGGCAGGCACCAATTAGTATTAAATAATAATTTTATTTTATAGATTGATGACTAAGTACCTAATGGCCTTCACGTTTCCTTGGGTTGCGGGGTTGCAATAATATTTTCTTGTGTATTTAATTAAATAATATCCTTACCTTATCATAATAGGTAAACTATTATGATAAGTATGTAATACACAATAAAAACGACTTTGCCTGTTTGTCCAAGCGCAACATCGAATGTTAGTAGCCTATACATAGCTATTCATATGTACCTATGCATGTCTTTACAGTCCACATTACCTTACAAATTAGCTAGTGAGAAATAAACCGTCAAACAGTCCACACGAAGTTTTATTTAGAGTCGTAACAAGCAAAAATCAACCTTATCGCCGTGTACATTTGGTCCTAATTCGAGCGGATGCTTGCCGTTAACCAGCTGTGGACGGGCGCGTCGCGAACTCGCGAGAACAATAGAAAGCGATAAGGATTATATAGAAGTTTTTATTGCTATATATTAGTGAATGCAAAACTGTTGTGATGAACTCGTGATTTATATGAACAGTATTAAAAACGCGAACATAACTAAGTACTTATAATATTCTGTGAGTGATCGGATTACGATTTAAACGACAAATAAGTGCCTAGTTAACATACAGTGCAACATACCCTCGTGTGGACATTGTGAACATTAGGTATTAATCTATTGACGAAATCTGTCGACTTTTCAAGTTTATTGTTGTGTGAAGCATATTATAGTGAGTAATTACCATGGAAGAACTTCTGCTTTATCAATATGAACTATTAGAAAACTTAAAGAATGCAGAAAAAAACTTTAAAAAGTCACCAAAAGATAGGATTAAAAAACCATACTTGGAAACGAGGCTAGAATTGCTAGAAGAACTTTGGAAGAGTTTTAAGGACGGACACAAAAGCATTATTATGAGTATAACTACAGATGAAGAAAGAAAAGATCCGTACTTTAATGACAAGACATACGATATATTTCAAGAGTTGTATGTACTTTATAAGTCAGCTATAAAGGAAGCTCTTCAGCCGTTTCTCGATTCGACGGTTCAAGCTTCAGTGCTTAGCGTTGCTGAAGGTCAAAGGTCATCAGATAGTAACGAAATTCAATTACCAAAAATTAAAATACCCACCTTCAGCGGCAAATATGAGGAATGGCAGACGTTTTTTGACCTGTTTTCTTCGTTGATTCATAAAAATATAAAATTGTCACCAGTGCAGAAGCTACATTATTTAAAAAGCAGCTTAACAGGAGAACCAGAAGTAATATTGCGCAATTTTACTACAACCGATGCGAATTACGATGACGCCTGGCAAGAATTAGTGAAGCGTTATAACAACAAGAGGTTTAATTGTAACGCAATTTTGAGAGTTCTTTTTACACAAAAATCTGTGCATACTGAGTCTGCGGGTTCGATTAAGCACCTGGTAGATACAACTTCAACCTGTTTGAAAGCCTTGAAAAATTTAGGTGTTGAGTCTGACAAATGGGACATGATCATCAACTACTTAGTTGTGTCCAAGCTGGATCCAGAATCTATGAAGCAGTGGGAACAACAACTTAGTACCAACAATTGTGACCTGCCCACTTGGCAAGATTTGAGAGATTTTTTGGAGTCAAGGTTTAGATCGCTGGAAATGATCGAAAGTAACAACATAAAATCTTCGCAATCGAAACCAGCAGTTAAACATAAGGCTTTTCATGCTAATGTCAACAAGGATGAAAAAGAACGCGAAATTAAGTGTGCAATTTGTAACAGTGAACACTATATCTACCATTGCAAAACATTCACCGATATGTCTACCAAAGAAAGACAGGAGTACGTGCAGAAGAATAAACTGTGTTTCAACTGTCTTGCGCCATCACACTCGGTGAAGAAATGTCGACAGTCAGCGTGCTGCAAAAGGTGTGGAAGGCGACATCACTCTCTTCTCCACTTCGAGAGAGAGCAAACTACGGAGAAGTCAAAAGAAGAAGGAAACACGGCTACAGGTACCGTTAGTGAAGAGTTGAGAGGTAAGTCCACTCCTTCTTCAAGTGATGCTATTGTTTCTTGTCATTGTGAGCATATACAAACAAATTCTGTGTTATTAGCTACGGCTAGGGTGTTAGTAAGTAGCAAGAACGGTTACAAACATATCATTAGGGCCTTGTTAGACCAGGGGTCGCAAGCGTCATTTATATCCGAGGCGACCGTTCAGTTATTAAACCTTAAACGTAAGTCAGTGAGTGGTTGGGTGTCCGGTGTGGGAGAGGGGCAAACGAGGATAAAACACATGGTTTCACTCTACGTGGAATCACGCCACAATCCCAGAGAGTCAATTCGAGTAAATGCGTATGTATTGCATACACTAACAACTCTGCTACCAACCATTAATCTTAAATTACCTGATTGGTCCAAGCTTAAGGAACTGGAGTTGGCTGATCCAGGTTTTACAACACCAGGTAGAATAGATATTCTACTTGGAGCTGAGGTTTACGGCGACGTTTTGTTAGACGGCGTTATTAAGCACCCCAAGGGAAATCTATTGGCCCAAAACACAACCCTAGGGTGGGTAATATCGGGAAGGATGTTACAAGCATCTACCTCAGCAAAGAGACACGTCACAACCCTACACGCTCAAGTTAGGGAAGATGAGCTATTACGACAATTTTGGGAGATAGAAAAGGAACCAAATAGCATACGAAAGATATTTTCTAAGGAAGAAGAAAGGTGCGAAGAATATTATGAAGCCACTACAGTGAGAGACGAAAAAGGAAGATTTGTGGTAAGGTTACCGTTTAAAACTGAAGATCCGAAATGTCAATATGGTGGGTCGCGGGAAGTAGCGGCTAAAAGATTTAATTTTGTAGAGAAAAAGTTGTCAAAAGATTCTAAGCTTCGGGAAGAATACCATAAAGTTATGGAGGAATATATAAATCTAAATCATATGGTACAAGTTAATTCATCAGAGATTGATAACCCAAAGGCTGTCTACCTTCCTCACCACGCTGTAGTTCGAGAAGATAAGACTACCACAAAGCTTCGTGTAGTCTTCGACGCTTCGTGCAAGGGTTCTAATAACGTTTCTTTAAATGACGACTTGTGTGTTGGTCCTCAGCTACAGCAAGAATTACGTCATACGTTAATGAGATGGAGAACACACAAAATCTGTATTACAGCAGACATCATTAAAATGTACAGAATGGTTCGTGTAGCGGAAGAGGATACGGACTACCAGAGACTATTATGGAGGTCTGCACCTCATGAGCCAATAAAGCACTTTAAACTTCTGAGGTTGACCTTCGGTACAGCATGTGCACCGTACCTTGCTGTAAAATCACTTCAGACACTTGCCAACAACGAGAAATTAAAGTATCCTACTGCTACAAATATTACTGTAACTGATTATTTTATGGACGATCTGCTCACAGGTTGTGAGACAGAAGCTGTAGATATATATAACGAGATGAACAATCTTATGAACTCAGGAGGATTTCAACTACAAAAATGGAGCAGTAATAGTGAGGCTTTGTTACAGTACATTGGAGAAAATAAGCGTGATGATAATGAGTTGCCCTTTAAGATCAATAGTGTTGTCAAGGTATTAGGTTTGACCTGGAATAGAGAAGCCGACACCTTTGAATATACTGTCAACCTGCCAGAACCTAAGCTGCCCATAACCAAACGCAATATTCTTTCCGAAATAGCTAAACTTTATGATCCTTTGGGATGGCTAGCTCCTGTTGTGGTAATAGCAAAGATGATCATGCAGAAATTGTGGAAGACAGGTCTAGATTGGGATGAGCCTATTGTTGGTGCTTTACAAGCAGAGTGGTTGCGATTTCGAGAGAACTTGACGCACATCAAAGGCCTGAGTATACCACGATGGTTGTACTACACACGTGAACTAAGGATTGAGTTGCATGTCTTCGCAGATGCATCACAAGCCGCATACGGAGCAGCAGTGTACATGCGAGTCATTAGTAAAGAGAGTGTTTACGTAAGCCTAATATCCTCCAAAACAAAAGTGGCTCCAATCGAGAAGCAAGTTTCCATCCCTAGATTGGAACTTTGTGGTGCCGTATTGGCAGCTAAACTAATATCGGAGTCGTCTCAAGTGTTGGGTGTACCTAAAGGTAACCTATTTGCGTGGACCGATTCCACTATCGTTTTGGCTTGGTTGAGAGGTGGACCAAGCCGATGGAGCACATTCGTGAGCAACCGAGTGTCAGACATACTGAACATTATAGATTACGAGCAGTGGGGGCACGTGTCTACAGATACGAACCCAGCTGACTGCGCGTCACGGGGTTTACAGGGTCCAGAGTTGTTAAACCATTCAGTATGGTGGAATGGACCGGTTTGGTTGTCTAACTTGAACATAAGTATTAGTGCTCCTAATATCGAAGATACACAAGAAGAAGAACGTGTGAGATCTTTGGCTGCTACGAGTAATATTAATGAGGAATTTATTTGGACTAGGTATTCTACTTTATCAAAAATGTTAAGAGTAATTTCATATTGCAGACGATTTATTAATTTTAAATTACCTAAAGATAAACGTGAATGTTTTTCTAAATTAATTACACCAAGAGAAATAAAGGAAACTTTAAACAATTGTATTAAACAAGTCAAGCTATTGATTTCAAAGAGGAGATAAAGCAATTAAATTCGCAAGGCCATGTATCTAAGTCAAGTAAGCTTCGTAATCTATGTCCCATTATTGATAATAACGGGATTGTAAGAGTTGGCGGGCGCATCCAAAAATCTCAAACAGCCTATGATATTCAGCACCCAATAATTTTGTCTGCTACGAGCCATCTTAGCAAACTAATAATTCAGGATGCTCATCATAGGACATTGCATGGTGGTCCTCAAGTAATGCTTAATTATTTGAGAACAAAATACTGGATTATACGAGCCAAAGATCTAACAAAGAAAATTTATCGACAATGTGTTACGTGTATTAGGTATTCAAAACAGAATACCAGGCAGCTGATGGGGCAGCTGCCAGAAGTGCGAGTGAAACCCGACAGAGCCTTTAAATCAGCTGGTGTGGACTACGCAGGTCCCATCAACATTCGTTTTTCACCGGGTAGAGGAGCTAAATCGTACAAAGGCTACATATGTTTGTTTATCTGCATGATAACGCGTGCCATACATCTGGAAGCTGTCACCGACATGACTGCGAAGGGGTTCATCGCAGCCTTCCGGCGATTCACATCGAGACGAGGTCATTGTTACGATATTTATAGTGACAATGGCACTAATTTCGTGGGCGCAGACAAGCAACTCAGAGACATGTTTAACAGTGCCAAATCTTCGTTTCCTGGTGAAGTAGCAGAGTTGTTAGTCCTGGAACGTACTACATGGCACTTCATACCCCCTCACGCACCAAATTTCGGAGGTTTATGGGAGGCTGGCGTGCGCAGCACAAAAACTCACCTTAAAAAAGTCATTGGCGATGCTACCCTCACTTATGAGGAACTAGCCACAGTATTGGCACAGGTCGAAGCGTGTTTGAATTCCCGACCTATAACGGTGCTAAGTGATGATCCTAATGACCCTCTTCCACTAACACCGGGCCACTTTCTGATTGGCGAGCCTTTGTTAAACTTAACTGACGAAAACTATACAAATTGTAATATTTCTAGTTTAGATAGATGGCGAATAACACAAAAAATGGTCAACGATTTCTGGAACAGATGGTACAAAGAATACCTCGTAACTTTAAACCAAAGATATAAGTGGAATACCAAAGCCACTGAGCCAGAAATCGATGACGTAGTAATTTTAAAGGAAGATAATATTCCTCCAAGTAAATGGATATTGGGCAAAATAATTAAAAAACATGTGGGCCCTGACGGCATTACTCGTGTGGTGTCAATTAAATGTAAAAACAATGTGTATAAACGACCTACGAGTAAATTATGTATCCTACCTAAACAAAAGTCCTAGTAATAAGCCTAATTATTAATGTTAACCTATCCTTGTTTACCTATTCATTACGCTATTCATTACGTAGGTATTCAGTTAACTTATAGCGTTGCATAACTTACATACTTACCATGTTTGCATCCTATGTATACTTACCTTATGTATATCTACGTATTTTAAGAACTTACCTGTTTACTTTGCTTATGTAGTGAATAAACCTATAGATGAGCATTACTAACTTCATACAACCTACCTATCTGTATGTGTGTATAAATACCTACTTACTTTGTTACAAACGGCTAATTAAACTAAAATGGAACGGTGGGCGGTCAGAAGTTAGGAATGCAACATTTTATGTACCTAAGTACCTACTTATTTGTAAAAAGAAAAAAAAAAATGTATCTACTTACCTCAAGTGTTTACGTTAAACTTAAGCTATGTTGTAACTACTTACATACCTACTATTTCTAGTTGCGTAGCCTATCGGTGATGTATGTACCTAGACCTAAGACATTATCTGTAATAATACTTACCTATTATACTTACGTTTAGTTACTTACCTTTCGTAATCCTGTATCTTCATACTATGACAGTTGTAGTGATGATAGTTATTTTGTTTCTGATTTCTTTTGTTTTCAATAATTAACATCGTGTAGTATTTAATTTTTATTGTTTTGAATTTTCTATTGAAAGGATAGATCCTTTGGCGGGCGGTATGTCCAAGCGCAACATCGAATGTTAGTAGCCTATACATAGCTATTCATATGTACCTATGCATGTCTTTACAGTCCACATTACCTTACAAATTAGCTAGTGAGAAATAAACCGTCAAACAGTCCACACGAAGTTTTATTTAGAGTCGTAACAAGCAAAAAGCAACCTTATCGCCGTGTACACTGTTACTTGCATGGAATCCCCGACTGGGAATTACCTGCATCAGGATTACTTAAAGTCCCGATTGGTACATTTATCATCCATGTGTTCAGAGCCTCGGGGTCAACGACCCACACCGTGATATCAGCTGGTGTGGACAGACGATGGTTGGCTTGCTGTGGTCACAGTCAAGTGGCCAACAATCGGCTAATAGTACTTACCTATGAGCTGAAGGCTACTAATTGATTGCGATTGGTGGAATACTATGCGATGTAGTCATCAAAACACATACCTATAGGATTTAAAACAAAATGAAGGCAATTAAGTATTTTATATACAAGGTGTAACTTAAAATTGAACGCACAACCTCTTAACCCCTCACATGTCTGAGTTTGGTCTATTTTTAGACACAAAACCCCAGCGATGGGGGTTTGGGGGTTAGTTGCGAACACTATAGCTTCAGAACTACTGATGAGGATATATTTTCCATCGGATGATGTTTTTTTACGTTTATATATAATTATATATGTGATATTAAGCTTCTATAACTACTATGTAAAGTTTTGTCCTTATGCACACATGGAGTGCATTTGACACGCGGGGGGAAGGGGGTTAGTTGCGAACTCCATAGGTGCACAACTACTGATGAAGATTGGTTTTCCATCGGATAATGTTTTTTTACGTTTATATACATGCGACATAAGCTTATAAGTATACCATTATGTAAAGATTTTTTCTTATGCACACATGAGGTGCATGCGACACTTGAGGGGTTAAGGGGTCATTGTACTCATCACAGAAACAGATAAGAGAGATCTTTTTTATCTGTTCTACTCATCGTTATGAACAAATTTTACTATGGGTTCAAACCTGAAATCGCGAAAAAAAATCAGCTGTTCTCTACGTTTATGTTCGCATAACTTGTCAAAATGTAGGGGTCCCATAAAAAAAGTTGTTCATAAATTATGAACAACTTTTATTATAAGTAAAAGTTGTTCATAAATTATGAACAACTTTTATTATAAGTACAATGACATCTGCACCCTTGTAGATCTTGAGTTAGCAGTTACGGTTACAGTGTTGTTTGTTTTTTATCGATGCTAGGCGACATCGCGGCAGACCAAGACGATGATGGAGTGACGAACTTGACTCTTACGACTCGTCGAAAAGGGAAAGGGATACCTTTGCCCAGCAGTGTGGCTAAATATCTGTTCTGTGGGCTAAATACTATTTAATAGATAGACAGTATGGTTTAGAAAAACATTAACTTACCTTAAGCTACTAGCTGTTACCCGCGACTTCGTCTGCGATCCAGGATGAAAATTAGCCTATGTCCTTCTCCAGGTCATGGTTTACTCATGTGCCAATTTTCATACAAATCCGTTCAGCAGTTTTAGCGTGAAAGCTTAACAAACAAACAAACAATCTCACTTTCGCATTTATATTATTATAGTTAGGATTACAATCATGCTCACTGAAATAGTCTAAGCAGGTTTTAAACGTTTTTGTCACGAACACCAATAATCCTCGGACAGCGGCTATATAATTATAATAAAAAACCGGCCAAGAGCGAGTCGGCCTCACACAATTAAGGTTCCAAACCAAACTACACAGAGTAGTCTGGAACGCTCCCTGGGCTGCTGTAATTACAGTGTGCGTAATTAATAAACCTGCGCATCTAATTAACATTTTTTTTAATATTCCACAGGTCAAAAGGCCTGTGTAAATAAACACGTCCTATTAAAAAAAAAAACAGGAATTATTACAGTGTCGCAAACTGCTATACTTACCTAATTTTCCTGTAAAATATGGATCAAAGTCAAATAATTCAATTAAAAACAAAATTTTAGCTTTAGATTAAGAGGAAGCTCCAGGTAGTGCGCGAAATTCAAATTTTCTTACGTTTTTTGCGAATTGCAAGTCAGTATTAATAGGTTATATATTGATTATAGTATCATTCGCGACCGTAATATGTATGTATTTACAAAATCATTAGAATCAGTAATACAACTCCAGGTTAGTATAATCCTAATTGTCAAGATTTCATGAAATAGTAATTCATTAGGATTATGTGAACTTAGAGAGTTGTATTGATGATTTTAATGATTATAATTCTATAATAATATAAATAAAGCTCTTTTAAACGATACCAAACACGATAATGATGTCAATTAAAACTTAGATCGAACTGACCCGCAAATTAATAAAAAAAACATTTATTTTTTGTCTTTGTCTGGCTGTATGTGTGTTGGTGTGCGCATCACCACACCCTTTCTGTCAACATTCAAATTCCTACGTTACATACTTGAGAAAAAACTATGTGACAGACGGAACAAAAAGTTATTTTAAAAAGGTTCCGTTTCATTCTTTTAAGTTCGGAACCGTAAATTACCTACAATCAAATTGCGTATTTGATTATTTTTAGTAGTACCTAATCTGCGAGGTTGTTTTGTACAATATTGATAGTAAGTGGATCATAACAACAAGTCGTGATATCTCTATGAAGAAAAAATAAAGTTGTTTTGAAGTAGGTAATGTATTTAAGTACAACGATCATTGTCATTGATATCACTAACTATAATTAAGCCTTAGTAATAATATTCATCGGTGTCACTTCATCAACGACTACGGATAAATAAAATAAGTACCTAAATCGTTTATTTCTACAGAGGCCACATTTACAATAAATACTTTAAATGTTCTTAACGATCACCAATTTTACTTACACAACCCGTAATACAGGTATTTTATGCACCTATTCCGGGCACCAGTCTATCACAAATCTCTATTTTTTAGATTATGCATAATCAGCCTATAATGTTCCCACTGCTGGGATACAGGCCTCCTCTCATTGAGATGGAGCGGGCCGAATCCACCACGCTGACCCATTGCGGGTTGATAGATAGAAAAATAGAAAATAGAAAATAGTTTATTGTCCAGGTAATACAGTAAGCAGGTTTACATGTTGAAAATAAGTTGAGACGACATGAGTAGCTTAAAATATTATTTATAGCTAGGTTACATAATATTATTTGCCAGTGAGCCCCAAACTAGACAGTTAGTCTGTATCTTGGGGCTCGGGGTACGGATTCCAGAGTGGAGACTAGAGAGGTGATTTCAGTTGTATGTTGTTAAATGTGATGTTATGTAAATGTTTGTGTAAATGTGATGTGTGTGTGGTGTGAGTGGGGGTGTGTGTGTGCGTGCGTATTCGTTCCCATTGTGCGTCATTTGACGTTTGATTCAGTGTCAGGTCAGGGTATTTATATTAGTTGTTCCGAGTCATCATAACCAGAGCTTTGCAACATTTTCTTTATAATTTTTTTACAGCTGAATAAGGTAGTATTTTTAATTTCGCAGAGTTTGCAGACTTTGTTGTAAGTATTAATGAGAGAGTAAGCTGGGGAGCGTCTAGCTAGCAATGAGGTGTTGTCAGGTGTTGGGATTCTGTTTCTTTTGCTTATGATAGATGTGTGGTCGGGTCTGCTTTTAATAGTTTTGTGAGTTTTGGTGCAGGCAGAAAGAATGAAAAGCTGGCGGACTCTGAGAACTCTTGTTTCACGATAGAGTAAGTCAGTAGAGAATCTGAAGGGCTTCTTAAAAGTTAGCCTTTAAAGTTAGATGTCAAATGTCTTCGATTGTTTTGGTTCTAGGACATGCCGGTTTCCTTACGATGTTTTTCTTCACCGCTTTGAGAGTAGTGGTGATGAAATAATTAACACAAAGTAAAGCGCCTATCGGGGTTCAAACCTACGAACTCGTAAGTCGCGGCCGTTACCACTGGGACACCACGAGCAGTGGTGCGGACAAAACAACATTTGTGATAAGAAATAAATAAATAAATAATTATTATTAAATTAGGTACCTACTTTAAATTGACTAATGTAGCACGTTATAATAATCCAAAAAACCGGCCAAGTACGTGTCGGACTACGCACAATGAAGGGTTCCGTAGTTGGGAGGAAATTATCCCAAGAACAAACTTAACATTATAGTTGAAAAACATGCTGTCCATTATTCTATTCTATCCATATTCCATCAGTAAATGTAAGTTTGTACTCATAATATTGATAGATTTACCATGTTATTTTAAGACCACAAACTTCTTATAGGTTTTCCTGTAATCTACAGGTATAGAACTATTTTCTGTATTTTTTTCAAAATTTTAGGCTCAGTAGTTTCGGAGATAACGGGGGGGAGGTGGGAATGGTCAATTTTCGTCTATTTTCTTAAATGACTTTAAAACTGTTTATTTTAAGATTATGAAAAAAATATATTTGAGTCCCTCATAGCGAGCCCTTTCATTTGATATATCACACGGTATAGATTTTTTTTTATTTTCTTATTTGCCCTCTAAAACTGACCCTCATATTCAAAATTCATTTATTTACTTTAGCCGTATGTATTTGAGTCACAGAAATTCATATGTGTACCAAATTGCAACTTAATCGGTCCATTAGATTCGGAGCAAATTGGCTGTGACAGACGGACAGACAGACAGACAGCAGACAGACACACGAGTGATCCTATTAGGGTTCCGTTTTTTTCCTTTTGAGGTACGGAGCCCTAAAAACGAATTGCTCGTGATATCACTGATAATATCTCTCAGGTAGGCGCCAAGAGCGTAATTAGCGTCGCTCAAGATAAGTTGATGATTAATTTTGCGTCAATTGTGGTGCAAACCGCAGTAGACATTGTAGTTTCGGCGACTCCCTGTTTATAAGTTACGAGCTTTTGCCCCACGGGAACGTATTGCAAGGATAAAAAGTATCCTGTCCTAAACCCGTCAGAAATTTGCATATTATTAGTAGGTATGGATGCTAGGTTTCCTGACAGACCAAGAAACCTTAAACTTAAAGTAGGTACCGAGTCCTTCTGTGACACACATGACGTAAGAGAAGCTCGTAACTTTCTATTCCGGGGATCCTACGCAATAAAAAATATCAGACGCTTCAATTTTTTTTTCATTCATCTTCCACTCAAAATGAAACGTGTGAACACAAAATGAATCAAACGTGAAAAATTAATTCATTAGTGAACCGAGACAAAGACGTCGTAATTTGTCATTCTCGCTTAGGTAGGTGCAGAATGATCGGCCAGAATGAAAGAAACGTTCATTTCCATGTGATTCTGTCGGTGTCCTGTGAACGTGGAATGAAACAAAATGAACATTCACTCGAGTGAATGAAACATCAGACAACACCTTATATCAGACGTAAGTAAAAATGTGATTGGTATAAGAACCTAAATCTAGATAGCATATTATTATTATCACATTAATTAATGTTTCATCATTTTGAATTGTACCTTATCTGCGTTAATAATGAAATATTTTGATTATTAGGTAATCATCCTCACGTATTGAGTTAGGTCGTGTTAGCGACAGTGCGACTCTAATATAACAATTTCTATGAAACCTTCATGGTAATAGTTCTATCAGAACCACGTCGCAACGTCGCGTCGAGCGTGCATTGTAAATTTTACAGTTTTTTGATAAAAGAAGATGAACATCGTAAAAATAAGCAGCATGATGATGAAGCTTACAAAGCAAATAGTTTATAATTATGAGTACCTACCTACCTACTTACATAATTACCTATAGTTTTTATTACAATCGATAAGCAGCATCAGTTATAACCTAATTCTATAGCTTGATTGTTTAAACTTAAATACATATTATGTCGTAACTATCAACAAATAGTGCAACAGTGCACGTTCTTAGTTATTATACTTAGTACTTTTCTACATCAGAGCATGTGGATTTCTATTGTACACGTATTCTTTTTGTATATTTAGAACTTAATAACTGTTTTCATGTAAAAATAATGGATTATTTTTTCGATTCCAGGTTCCGGAAAAGAGTTTAATCTACGCTTACGCTTATGTTTCTTGACAATTCTCGGGACCCTGGGGTCCCGGACACTTGAAAGGCGTACGAGGGGCCGAAGCCAACTCGCAGATGCCCGATAGACTTTTTTAATGAAATGAGGCACCAACCGACGATTATCTCTGTTCGCACTTTGCAAGTGCACCCCAGGACAACCTTCGGTTGGTGTAGGACTATTGCAGGATATGGAGACAAAGACATTGGATTATGGGTTTGGGTGTCTAAAGTGAACTGGGTATTTAGATCGGGATGGAAAAGCCTTGCCTGACCAATGTTTTAAACAATATACATAGACAAAATGGCGGGGGGGTGACTTGCACACTCAATAATGGGCCCCCGAAAACGGTCGCTAGCACATCTATTTACACTTATGTTTATTGTTAAAGTTAATAAAGTGAATAGCAATATTCTCACCTCTCACTACCGCCTAATCTATTAAACCGTGTATTTCAAAATACATAGGTACGTACAGTCAGGGAAATAAATTGTTACGCAAATTGTCACTCTATGTCAATTTGCCGTGTTAAATGATAAATGATTTTATCTGTAGGTAGGTTTGTACAACTTTTACTCGTCATGCATACTTATTTTCAAAACTAGATGAGGTCGGCATTTCCTAACTGACTACTCTGAGAAGAAACGCCGAAACAAACTCAGTGGCAGTGTGACCGTTTCTAATTGTATAAACCTACGTATTTTCCTTTGCAGCTGTTGCCAGGTGACCAAAAAATTCCATGACAGTTAAAGTTGTACCAATATTGTACCGATATTTAGTCTACCAAAAATATGCTATCGTCATTCTTCGGAGCCTCAGATATACATATTTAGTACTAAAAATACCAAAAACGGTCACACTGCTCATTGCAGTGGTCACAGTCTCTTAGGCGAGTAGAGCTACCACTAGCAAGCGACACCATTGAGAAAAAAAAAAAAAGTCTGATTTTGAAATTTCCTATGCTCACATTTTTAGTCTGATGAGATAGAATTTTTTGTATCAAAAAATCAACACTAAACCGAAGATTCAATTCCGAGGTTCGAAGTTATAGCAGTTAACCTAGACCGTAGGAGGTTTTTTTTTTTTTGACACAAAAAAATTCTACCTGACTAAAATTGTGAGCATAGGAAATTTCAAAATGTTCTCAATTATTTCTCAATGTGGCGCTAGTTGGCAGCTATACTTATATTAAGTCCAGACATAGGTGATCAGATGGGCAATTCCCGTAATTTTAACAACGTTCGCATTATCATCTCAAGACTCAATCTGTCAAAAATTGTATTAAACGCTTTACAATTTTTGACAGATTGAGTCTTGAGATGATATTGCGAACGCTGTTAAAATTACGGGAATTGCCCCTCAGATGGCCAATTCTCGTAACTAAAAACGTTCACAATCTCATGCCAGCGTCAATCAAATGTCAAAAATTTAGCTAAACGCTATAGAATTTTTGACAGATTGTGACTGAGATGAGATTGCGAACGTTGTTAAATATACGAGAATTGCCCCTCAGATCATGGAAAACCATTTAGATTGGTGTCAGAAGAACATGAAAGGACCATCCTTTGAGGAAAGAACCACACAGATTGAGTGGACCTGTCCAGTTAGTTAGTCAATTGTAACCATTTCATACAACAGTTAAAGAATGTTATGTTGTGATTTGAATATACGGATAGTAATTTATGTGGGTAGTCAATTTGCCTATCAAATATTTTCCCATACTATTACCTACAGCTATGAACTAATTTTTATCCGTACTAAAAACAGTGGATTATTTCCAACTTTTTGCCCTTGACCACTTATCGTTTAACAAATCGATAAGATATCTATATTTATAAAGAAAACACAATCTATAGTGTAGTCATTTTAAGAAATCGAGTTTAGTATCTACGTTGTAATGTGAATGAATGTTATCTTTAAGATTAATTAACGTAATCGGAAAATATTTTGGAAATTTTCCGCTGTGATGTGACTCAATACTGCAATGTATGAAGACTGAGACAATAACCCTCCTTTTGGGCTTCGCCGCAGTCGGGTAAAAATAATTAAATAAGGGTTTTTGAAACGGGTTTAAATTTTTGAATTATTGTCCTTAACTATAATTATGTACCTATGCAAAATATTAAAGTAAGAGCATGTGAAAGACGCTTATAATAAATCTGATTACAAAATATCGCACGTCGAAGTGACTTTCTTCAAGGTCAGTAATTTTTGTTTAACGTAAGCGCACATATTTACGTTACGGAAAATAAAAAAAATCTACACAAAATAAAACGTAACGTACTTTCCCGTAATTTTCTCTGTCAGGGGCAGGGTATCATACGTGCTTATACAACGTGTAATGCTAAATGCGCAAAACCTCTTAAGGGGTCATTGTACTCATCATTATGAACAACTTTTACTATGGGACCAAACCTGAAATCGCGAAAAAAAAATCAGCTGTTCAGTACATTTATGTTCGCATAATTCGTCAAAATGTACTGAACAGCTGATTTTTTTTTCGCGATTTCAGGTTTGGTCCCATAGTAAAAGTTGTTCATAATGATGAGTACAATGACCCCTTAAGAGGTTTTGCGCATTTAGCATTACACGTTGTATACAGTCAACATCTAACTTCAATTCAAACTGTTACATCGGGCTAGGGGAAGCTTTTCCGAAACGATTGTGTTCTAATTTCGGAAACACTATTTCTAATTTGGGTGGTCGCTGTTGATTTTAAATTTAGAAGGATAATTTAAAACATTTTTAGGGTTCCGTATCTCAAAAGGAAAAAACGGAACCCCTAAAGGATCACTTAGTTGTCCGTCTGTCTGTCTGTCTGTCTGTCAGACGGAAGGAAGCTACGCCTTCCAATGTATGATTTGAAATTAATATCAAATACATAGGTAGGTATATTGTCTCTTAGAGCTCTAAAAAAATCAAGCTTCTAAGTCGAAATAAAAAAATACGGCCAATTATGCGACATATTTTGAAACTTGCAACTAAATCAAAATCTATAGGGTACTTCCCGTTGACACACAATCATGAAATTTAGCAAAAAGCAAGGTCTCACAGCACTATTAAAGGAAAAAGCGCGAAAATCGTATAGTCGTTCACATTAAAAATAGTTTTTAGTTTTTTCAATTACAAAAAAATTACCGTGACGATTAAGGAAAAACGTGTATCGGAGAGCATGCATTCAACTATGATGTTAAGATTGTTTTTGTAATGTTATAATCAGAATTAAATAATAATATTTACGTACTTAAGTAAATAATAACTTAGAGGTACCTACTTAATTAATACAAATAACAAAGTATATCCTAACTTTAACTATAATAGTTTAAGAGGAAATGCGGGCGACCAGACTTTTGAAAATTAGGTATTTGAAGAAACTATTGCTGTCGCTCCGCCCTCAAATTCGTGCGATAAGGACAACAACAACCAGATAGAAAACAGGCGAGAGCGTTTGTATGGAGAAAAGAGCATCCGCATTTCCTCTTAATTAAACAATTCACAAACTAAAATATGGCGTCGAAAAATTAATCCGCATCGCTGTCGACTGGTATGGCAATGCTTAGCCTCTGGCCTATGTAAAAGTTGGTTTTTGGGATAAATTCTTTCCAACTACGGCACCCTTCATTGTGATTTCTTTAATGAATGAATGAATTGAATGTTCTTTAATTGTTATTCAAGTGCATTCATCACGACTTTTCGCTATAAAGCTGGCAGAGTTGTATTAACTGCACACACTTGACCCATCGTAGAGGCGAGCCTATTTTACGGAGTAATAATTTTAATTGCTTTAACAATTTGAATACCTTTTCATTGTTTTGGTTATGTACAAAATATAAGGTGTTATTCATACACGAAATCTCTTAAGGAGACATTGTACTCATAATTATGAACAACTTTTACTCTGGGACCAAACCTGAAATCGCGAAAAAAAATCAGCTGTTCAGTACATGTATCTATAATGAAACTCGTCAAAATGTAGGAGCGGTTGATTTTTTTTTCGCGATATCAGGTTTTGCCCATACTAAAAGTTGTTCATAATGTTGAGTACAATGACCCCTTAAGAGATTTCAAAAAACTATTTTTTATATTTTGAAAGTGTGTACCTTTAACAGCAACTTACGTTTTTAATAGTCACTCTATTAAAAAAAACTTGAAACAAATCACAGCGCACATGAATCACTATAGTAGGCACTGTATACTGGACCATTAGGTACACTCGCCGACACTAATATTGATACACACGTGCAAATGTGACAAATAATTACTGAACACTGATATAACAAACTTGGTCTTCGTTTCTTTTCAAACCTAGTTGACAATAGAAACTAAGTCCTTTATGACGTCAAAGAATACATTAGAGAAGAACAGTCATTATGTCAGACTTAGGAGGTTTCAATTATTCTCTCGTGCTCAGTAATTAAGGTAAGTAATTTATTTTTATTCCTACTAAAAAGTCAGCTGTTGTTTGTGTAATAATATACAGGGTGTAATTTTAATCACCGTTATCCTCTTAAGGGGTCATTGTACTCATCATTATGAACAACTTTTATTTTGGGACCAAACCTGAAATCGCGAAAAAAAAATCAGCTGTTCAGTACATTTATGTTCGCATAATTCGTCAAAATGTACTGAACAGCTGATTTTTTTTTCGCGATTTCAGGTTTGGTCCCATAGTAAAAGTTGTTTATAATGATGAGTACAATGACCCCTTAAGAGGATAACGGTGATTAAAATTACACCCAGTATAAGAATTGTGAAATCTTTGAAATCTACATACATACCTACGTACAAAAACTGACATGTTCTTGCCATGGGGGTAGGCAGAGACTACAGAACGCCGCCACCAGCTACGATCCTTACATACTCCTGTTGCCTCGTTTACGTTCATACATCTGCTCATACATACACGCACGCCCCGGTTGCGAGTACTACGCACCTGACCTTTCTGAAGAACATCACCAATAAGGTTACCGATAAGGTCATTGAAATCTAATTATGAGGCTATATTGAAGCGCGGTTTAGCTCGGTGTGTAAGTGAAATGGCGTTATGGCTGTCTACTTTGTCGCATGGGATAGAAGACTCACGCGCACGCGCTTCGTTTATATGTAGATTTATGACAAAAGGCTTTAATTAAATGCTCTAAAGGTACTAACTTAAATAAATTTTTAGCTTTCAGTAAATTATTTTTAACTTATCCAATAACAGCTTTTTAAATATAAGTATCTCTGAATAATTCCAGAGATTCAAAAATATGAAAGTATAAGTATAGGATGTAGTGTCAGTAGTGTGTAAACTGTAATACTAATATGCAAACACCCTATCAAACGCTTGTAACGAAACCATATCGCGATTCAGGAAAAGGTACAACGCCATCTATCGAACAAGAGGGTAAACAAAAATACCACAAACATAATTATTTAAATACCTTCGATTTAACGCAAATTTTACTGCACAATAAGGAACTGTTTACGTATCTATCTATATATAGGGTGTTTCTTTTAAGGTGTGAAGCCAGTGCGAGCTGATAGCAGAGTACCATAGCTATCGATTTAACCCCATGTATGTTCTACGACTGGGTCAACTTTGAACACGAATGTACTAAATAGGGCAATCGGTCGTTGAAAGTGGTGTAGGTACTTATGTGAAATCTTGTGATTTCATATTTTGTAATTTATTATTACCTTTGTATATTTTTGTCAATCCTGATATTTACTATTTCTCTACGTTTAAAGGCTCTTACAGACAGAAGCGATATCGCGTCGCGTAGCGGTGTTGCGACGCGATAATATCGCAATATCGCTCGCGATATCGCCTCTGTCTATAAGAGCCTTAAGCAGAGCTCAGTTGATAATAAAAACAACCACTACCATTGATATGAAATGAAAGATCCAAAATAACTCGAAAACTACAAAAAATCGTAGAACATACATGAGGGTTAAAACGATAAGTATGGTACTCTGCTATCAGCTTGCACTAGCTTGACACCTTAAAAGAAACACCCTGTATATAAAAGCGAAAGGTCACTTATTCACTCACTGATTGAACACGAAATCTAAAAAAACTACTGGACCTATGAATATGAAATTTGGCACAGAGATAGACTATGAGCAGGAGACGTCAACTAAGAAAGGATTATTAGAAACTCACCCCGTAAACAATAAGGTGTTGAAGTTTGTATGAAAATTTTTACTTGAAACTTAACAGGAATATTTATCGAAGTAAATGATGATGATTTGTAATTTTTTGGTTTTCTAAACTACCCCCAAATAATTTAATCATAATTATACATTTGGTTTTATAGGAATTTTAAAAACAAAATTATCGTTGTATCCCCATAATTATAATATTTTACATTCATTTACTGGCAGAGAACGCGCAGCCTAAACTGCTGGGTCCAGAAGCATGAAATTTTGCACCTTAAGTAGTTCATTAGCTACAGTAGTACCCAACTTATATGGCTTATCGATGTACCTCCGCAGAAGATGAATTTTCAATGCGCGGGAAATGCTATTCACCAATCGGCACGCTCCACGCATCGCGCTCCTTTTTCCTGTACCACTATTGGTCGGCAGCTGCCGCCATGTTAGCGCGCGCTGCGTATGTCATGTTAGTCAGCCGCCATACTTGCGAGTGAGACGGAACTAACAGCTGCAGTGTATTATGAACCTTATAGTAGTGATCTAAGGTTGATTGTAAGTTTTAAGCATTCTCGTTAATCTTAATTTCGTTAATACTTTCTTTTCTGTGCGAACAAAGATTCACGACGCTCCTTATCAGTTGGGTACCACTGCACAACGAAAGCGATTAGTGTCCGACCGAATGTTCGGTTTCGGTCGAGTATCGGAAAAAAACCGGGTTTCGGTTTCGGCGGCAAACCTGCTGAAACTACGACCGATACCGAATCTGCATTCAGGAGTTCTCGCGCTGTGCTCAGTCATGTTCAGCGCGGTAAATTCCATCCAAGCGACGAAGACATTTTGCCGCGTCCACGTGCCTAATCATGTCGTGACTGGCTTGTGTTTGGATTTCGTTATGTTTGTTGTGAGTTTTCTTGTGATTTATTTTGAATTCGAATTAGGGGTTGTTATTTTGATTATCAATAAGTGAAAATGGCGAGGATAGCATAGCTATGTGATTTAAAGATAAAAAAAATAAAACTAACTGATTATAATAACGTTTTCTTTATTTTTCCTTCAAAACATGATCCTTGTAAGGAAGTTTCGGTTTCGGTTTCGGCCGAAACTGGGACCGTTTTCGAAATTCAGTTTCGGTTTCGGTTTCGGTCGTAAAACCAGTTTCGGTCGGACACTGAAAGCGATCACAAAGTAAGATTTTTGAAAATTTATCTACTAAAGGCGTTAAAAAGGTTATGAAAGGGTGTATGGAAGTTACAGGAATACGTATTCAGAAGTATGTAAGTTTACAGGAACGAACAGTCAAAATTAGGTAATTTTGACTAGACTAAAACTAACGCTACAAAGTTTTAGATTCTCGAAACGCTATAGGTGAATGAGCTATTAAAACAGTCGCGCCTGCGTGTTTATACTAACTTTCATCGTAATTAAGGCGGGGTGAAAGCAAGCGCCGTAGGTATTAAATGCTTACCGCAGCCCCCGCAAGGAGTAGCGATACGTAATAAATTACGATGCGCGGGAAACGCGCGCCAAGCGCACCGCTCATGAGTTCATGAACTCGAGTAGGTCACAGAATAGAGCAATGCAGTAGATAAACTTGAACTGATTAGTATACAAGTTTATTTTGTTTTATTTTTCTAGTAAGTATTTTTTAAAGTTTTAGACAGATTAGGTATGCATTGTAAACTTGAACAGTTAAAATAAATAAAAATAACTACTTATACATATTTATTTTCGTGAATAAGGTGGATTTAAAATCTGACTGACACGAAGACCTTTACCCGTACGATTCAAAACTACGCGCCGCGCACCATTTTACTTTACGAAGGTGTCGCATGGCGTGGGGAATAGTAGTTTCTGTCATTCCCCACGATACCACACCAGTGGTATCGTTTTCAGTGGTGTCGCTGTCGTGGGGAATGACAGAAACTACTATTCCCCACGCCATGCGACACCACCGACTGTATTGTGCTGTTAGTGATGTCCAGCTACATAACAATGATGTGTTACATAACAATTTAGACCTTATTGACATTCATGTTTTTTTGTTAAATTTAGCTTCCAGATCATTTACCAAGTATCTTGGACCAAAAAAACAAATGGTTTGTAAAATGTCTATAAGGTCGAAATTAGCTGGACACCCTAGAAATGATGTGCATAATAATGTAGACACTTTCTGAGGTGTCAAGCGAATTTAGACCTTATTGACATTCATGTTTTTTTGTTAAATTCAGCTTCCAGATCATTTACCAAGTATCTTGGGCCAAAAAAACAAAGGGTTTGTAAAATATCAATAAGGTCGAAATTAGCTTGACACCCTAAAAATGATGTGCATAATAATCTAGACACTTTCTGAGGTGTCAAGCGAATTTAGACCTTATTGACATTCATGTTTTTTTGTTAAATTCAGCTTCCAGATCATTTACCGAGTATTCTGGACCAAAAAAACAAAGGGTTTGTAAAATGTCAATAAGGTCGAAATTAGCTTGA